>CM062804.1:775347006-776714660 GCA_031772625.1 Pinus tabuliformis | reverse complement strand
AAATGTCCATTGCATTGGCAATGGACATCATCAAAGAGGAATTCACCAAAATAAGATAGAGGACATGGAGCAATTGGTACAATGAGGAGATAACGACTAGAGAAACATCTAGGAAGCATAATTTCTTGTCTATTTAGATTCACTTGAAATTAACTATTCACAAAAAGTATCTTTTTTTCTAAATATTTTCATGTATACAAAAATACTAAAAACACAATTTCAGAATAATTATTCAAACTAATAATTGTCTGATAGTCATAATTTATAATTAAATAGTATAATATGATTAATATTATAGGGAAAAACTATAGGGTCTGACTGTGAGGGGCATTGTGACAATATGTGTACACTTCTCATTGTATTAAACAATAATCTCTCAGAGTGCGATATCCATCCAGCGAAATGTACTCCTAGAGGCCATTGTGGGATTGAAATTTTTTCTTTTAGTGGACAAGTGATGATATATTTTCTATGCCTTAGTGTTCTGCTTCCCTAAGGTTTTGACACTACTCACATATAGCACCTTCATTCCACCAAGTGATGTACTTATCTTGGAAAGTTGAATCATTTTGTCTGAAAAATCCATCATGATGTTGGATCATTCTCATGATCCTAAAAACATAGGTCATAATAGCGAGGAACTTTTACTTTGGGAAAAAGAATATCCAAATTTAAGGAACATGACTCTTTTAGAACAAGCAATAACGATATTCTTACATTGATCTTTTTCTTTTCCATTTGTTTTCACAAGTTATCTATTCGAATTCAAGCTTATGTGATCCATATTTTGAATATTAGAAACCTTTTCGGAAGAAATAACATTGGAAGACTATTGTTTGATATTTTTAACATGTAACTTAGTTGGTATGATTATGCCTAAGGTTTTGATGAAGGCTGAATACTAAGTTCATAAGGTTTTATTTTCTATGGTGACGTTTTATTTGCTTTGTTTATACAGGTTATCTAGCCACATAATGGCCACTATCGAATGATGAGGTATATGTCGTATAAATGTTTTATAGTATACTTCATTTTATATTCAAGTATTCATCATATTTCATGTCTTATACTCTACATTTTATCTTCTTTCATTTCAAGAGAGGAACTCAATATTGATGGTAAGAAGCAACAATTGAAGAAAGAGGAGAACAATAACACCGGAGCGACAAATGCAAAATGAGAGAGAGAAGAGAATCTGTCTAATGATACCATTAGAGCCAATATCTTGCATAAGACACACTCATAGAGACTAATGGTCAAGCCTTTAGAGTTGGTGAATTCACTTTCAATGCTTTAGCAGCACAGTTATAATGTTTTGAAATGATGAAAAAATAATTCATGTCTAAATTGTAGTCCAACCGATATTAAGTTGGAAACACATATTGTAATACTTGATATTTTATATAATAAAATTATATGGTTGAAATTATTTTTATTTGCACTTGATATTATTTAGTCTTGTAATTAACATATATAACTTTGAATTACCATATCAGATAAACATGCACATTGTGTGGCCTTTTTTTTAAATTTAGTCACAAAATCATACTAATTAATTCATGTTGATTAATAATAAACACATAAAATCAATCTAAAACTACTATATTTGTATTTTATATTAATTAATGATGAACATGAATAAAATGAATATATGACTAAATTAGTTGTTTATAATGATTATGAATGAAATTAAATGAAATGAATAGAAACTACTAAATTAGTCATTTATATAATGAATATGAAAATACCAAAAAAAGATAAATGAATATTGCAAATAATAATTTTTTTTATTAAAATGATGACTAAATTTTGCATATATATGACTATTAATAGCTAACTTATAGTATCTTATAACACGACTAAAATTTATTATATTTCTTTGGTCATTAATTGGTTTTCTCGAAGATTCATATAGTAATATAATTTTTTGTATATTTCGTTATTAATTGCGATAATTAATGACTAAACCAATGAAAAATTAATGACCAAATTAATGACTAAATATACTACTAGATGGTAAAATTGAAGAAACCAATTAATGACTAAGCTAAAAATGACTAAAAGTTGATCGTGTTATAAGATACTGTAGATTAGCTACTATTGGTCACCAATTGAAAAATGGTATTTTATATGCAAATTGTTAGGTCCCTATAATACTAGTGATTACCCCATTGCTATTGTAGTTGTATCCCTTTTTAATATTATTGTGCCTCTATTGTGCCCATATTGTTATTATTGTTCCCCATAGAATCCCTCTATTGTTATTTTTGTGGCTTTATATTATTATTGTTAGGTCAGCTGGGTTATATTGTGACTCCATAGACTCCTATATATAGAAAGGAGGTTTTGTCATTTGAATCATCAAAGAATTGTTCATTTATGTAATGTAAAGGAGGTCTCCCCCTCAAAGAGGATGAATTCTAAGGTGTTGATCTATCTTTTCTATCTTTTTGTGAGCTGGTTTCATAACATTTGGCATCAGAGCTTTGGATTCTAGGGTTTCACTGTTCCAAACAGGTCATCATGGCTTTTTCGCTATAACTTTTGTTCTGCAACATTTCAGAAGCTAAAAAGAAACCCATTTGAGACGAAATCACACTGAACCTTGGGTCCAAATTTTAGATATTTCTCACTATATTTGTGGAGATATGATCTGAGGAAGTTGGTCTTTTTGTAGACTCATGAATTGCATTCCAAATAGATGACTTGGGGAAAATCGTCATAACTTTATCTCTGAGCTTCAGTTTGAAATTTCGTAAGAAGCTACAGAAAGAGGACGAACTTCAATTTATTGTATATATTTTTTAGAGCCAAATGTCCAAACAATGACTCGTGGCGCGTCATACAAGTTCGCTCTACTAAACTAGTCTATAATCAGGTCACTGTGAGATATTTGGCATAAATCTTCCCCAGAGAATCCAATTTGGATAAGACTGGTGGCATTGGAAAGAGGACACAGAGGGCTACTGTATTTCACAATTTTAGAATTGGATAATTTGAAATTATAGAGATACATCAGATTCAATATCAAGCTCCTACAAAGTGGAAAAAGGTGTGTAGTTTTTTTTAAATTTTTGCATAAGCTTGGTTTGAAAAATTAGTTTGAAGGAATTCAAAGGGAATAGTAAAGCATTATTATTGGTAATTGATGCCTCGAGGAAAGAAAATGCAAACACCTAGTAAGAAACCTGAAAGCTCTAGCATGACTCATGAAGAAGAGGAAGAAATGCAACATGATATATAAAAATTATGAGACCAAGTGCAACGATTGTCACTTCCACAAAAAGTAACAGAATCTAAGATGGATGGTTTAAAGAAAGATGTAGAAGCTAAGATGGATGGTTTAAAGAAAGGTGTAGAAGATAATAAGGATTTTTTAAAGAAAGGCATAGAAACTAAGATGAATGATGTGGAAGCTAATTTGAAGACAGGCATGGAAGATTTGAAGACAGATTTGACAAAGTTTCTACAAGAAATGCTTACTAATGGTGAAAGGGTAGTAAAGGAAACTCATGATGAGAACAAAAGAAATGTTAATCATGATTTCATAGACTCTAATGTTGGACCGAAGACCCACCATATTCCAAAAATCGATATGAGGAAGTTTGATGGCAAGGATCTCGCAACATGGATATTACAGATGGAGCAATTTTTCGATCTCAATAATGTGAAAAAGACACAGAAAAGGTACGTATTGCAACTTTATATTTGGAACAAAAATTAGTTTTTATGGTATCAATGGCTTTTCTCTCGTAAACAAATTATCACTTGGGAATTTTTTATGGAATAATTGACAGCACATTATGATGATACACAAAGAAACACTTTTTTTAGCCAATTGATAAGTCTCAAACAAAAGGGTTCAATAATGGAGCACATTGAGGAGTTCCAAAAATTGAACATAAGGTAAAAAATATTCCAGAGGAGCATAGGATTGATGTGTTCATAGGGACTTTAAAGGATAATATCCAACATGATGTTCACCTTTGGGAACCTGATTCATTAGAGAAGGCATTCAGGTTAGCAAGAAAAATGGAGAGCAAAATTATGGCAACCAGGAAGCATACCACTCACAACTATAAAGATGGAAGTGTTGTTGCCCCTAGTCTTCCACAACCTATAAGGTTGACACCACAAAATTGGGAGAAAAAAGAGAAAAAGGGCTTTGTTACAGTTGTGATAGCAAATACAGTAAAGGTCATAAGTGTGCTGAGAAGAAATTATTCTACATTGATTGTGAAGAGGAGGAAGAAAAGGAGCAAGAAAGGTCAAAAGAAGAGGATATACTCCAGGAACAAAGCCTAGATAAAGAAATAAATGAATCTGACCATATATTGTAATGCATTGGCTGGATTACACTCCTCAAAAACCATCAAGATAGAAGGACAAATCAAGAAGAAAAAGGTAATAGTGTTGATTGATTCAGGAAGTACACACAAACCAAAGTGTCAAGTGATGATTGCAAATGGAGGAACGATAAATTTCTCTAGAAAGTGCCATAATATCAAGATATCTATGGGAAAATATGTATTGACTAGCCCAATTCTTTCCATTCCAATGGGAGGTGCTGATGTTGTACTAGGAGTCCAATGGCTACAATCCTTGGGTACAATAGCTTTTAATTTCAATAACTTTTCATGAAATTTTCTGCAGAAGTAAAGGAAGTTGAATTAAGGGGTATTTCAGGGAAACTGGGAAAGATAATTAGCTCTAATGGTATGACAAAGCTTCTAAAAAAGGAACAAAGAGGTGTAATTGCAAAATTATGTTCGCTACATGTTTCCACATCGAAATCATCTATTTCTCCAGATCTCCAAAAAGTCTTGGATAATCATTCCAAGGTATTTGAGATTCCCAAAGGTCTCCCACCTATTCATGATCATGCTATTCATCTAATTCCAGGAAGTGTTCCTCCAAACATTAGGTCGTACAGATATCTGTATGCTCAAAAGAGTGAAATTGAACGTATGGTTGCAAAAATGCTAGAGGCTGGTATAATTCAACGTAGTCAAAGTTCTTTCTCTACTCCAGTAGTATTGGTTTACAAGAAGGATGGATCATGGCGCATGTGTCTAGATTATAGGGAGCTCAACAAGCTAACTATTAAATATAAGTTTCTCATTTCGGTCATTGATGAATTACTGGATGAATTGCATGGATAAATTTACTTCACCAAGTTGGATCTTCGTTCAGGATATCATCAAATCAGAATGAAGACTAAAAACATTCCGAAAACAACATTTAGAACTCATGAGGGTCATTATGAATTTTTGGTCATGTCTTTTGGCCTTACCAATGCACCTTCTACATTTCAAGGTTTGATGAATTCCATTTTCAAACCCTTCCTTAGAAAATTTGTGTTAGTATTTTTTTATGATATACTAATCTATAGCAAGTCTTGAAAGGATCATGTTGAACATGTTGACAGGGTGCTACAAATATTGCAGGAGAAACAATTATATGCAAAAAGATCCAAATGTTTCTTTCGAGTACAAGAGGTGGAATATCTGGGTCATATTGTATCTCATGAAGGAGTTAAGGTAGACCTTAGCAAAATTAAAGCCATTAAGGAATGGAAAATCCCCACATTCACAAATCATCTTAGAGGATTTCTCAGGTTGACAGGGTAATATCACAAGTTTGTTAAGAATTATGGGAGAATAGTAGCACCTCTAACAACATTATTGAAGAAAGATGCATTTTCATGGACTCCAGAAGCAACAAAGGCCTTTGAACATCTTAAAGAGGCAATGTGCCAAGCACCGGTCTTAGCTACACCGGACTTCACAAAAACCATTATTGTGGAATGTGATGCTTCAGGAAATGGAATTGGTGTTGTTTTAATGCAAGATGAAAGACCCATTGCTTTTGAAAGTTGTCCAATCAAGGGAAAGTTTTTACACAAAGCTATTTATGAGAAGGAAATGTTGGCAATACTACATGCACTTAAGAAATGGTGACCCTACCTAATGGGAATACACTTCAAGGTAAAAACGGATCATGATAGCCTTAAATACTTTTTAGAAAAAATATTATCCTCTGAAGAGCAACAAAAGTGGGTCACAAAGATGTTGGGTTATGACTTTGAAATCATCTACAAAAAAGGGAAGAAAAATCTGGTGGCAGATGCACTCTCAAGAAAGGATAAGGATGTGGAAGCATTGTTGTGTGCCATTTCTATTATCCAACCAGATTGGATAAACGAAGCAAGGGAGGAATGGAAGAATGATGAGGAAGTGTGGACACTTATTCGAAAGTTACAACAAGATTCCGGTACATCTGATACATTTAGCTGGCAAAATGATTCGTTATGGTACAAAGATCGCTTATACCTCTATAAGAATTCCCAACTCAAACAAAAGATTCTTATGGAATTGAACAGTTCTCCCTTAGGAGGGCACTCAGGATTTTTAAAAACTTACCACAGGGTTAAGAAGGAATTTTTTTGGGATGGCCTTAAATCGGATATTCAAAATTTTGTGGCAGAATGTTTGGTTTTCCAACAAAATAAAGTTTGAACAATTAAGAACCGGGTCTATTACAACCTTTATCCATTCCAAGCCAATGTTGGGAGGAGGTTTCAATGGATTTTATCACAGGTTTACCCAAGTCTGAGGGAAAGAGTGTCATCATGGTGGTAGTTGACAAACTTACCAAGTATGCACACTTTTGTGCATTATCAGATCCATTTAAAGCCAGTAAAGTTTCTACTGCATTTATGGAAACAATTCAAAAGCTACATGGAAACCCAAAGATTATTGTAAGTGACAGAGATCCAATTTTCACTAGAAATTTTTGCACAGAATTATTTTCTTGTCTTGGTACTCAGTTAGCTCATAGCTCATCTTATCATCCTCAATCTAATGGGAAAATTGAGATATTAAACAAATGTTTGGAAGGATATCTTCGTTGCTTTGTATCTGATAAAAAGACACAATGGTAAAATGGTTGCCTCTTGACGAATGGTGGTACAACACTTCCTTTCATACAACAACAAAAATGACCCCATTTATGGCACTTTATGGATATCAACCACCATCCATCACATCATATTTAAGAGAAAATTCTAAGGTTCAAGCAGTGGAACATCACATCGAACATCAACAACAAGTCCTCCAACTCTTAAATGATAACCTCGTGTTGGCACAGAATCAAATGAAACAATAGGCAGATCAACATCACAACAAAAGAAGTTTTGATGTAGGCGATTGGGTATTCTTACGTCTACAACCATATAAACAAATGTCCCTCAAGCAAGCTAAGAAGGATAATAAGTTATCACCAAAGTATTATGGTCTATACAAGGTGTTGCAAAAGATTGGTACTATGGCATACAAATTGGTGCTTCCTGTAGCTTCTCGAGTGCATCCAGTTTTCCATGTTTCATGTTTAAAGAAGGTTATAGGCAACGAGCTCTCAGTTCAAACAATATTTCTAGAACTTGACGAGGAAGGAAAAATTATATTGGAACTGGAAGTAGTCACAGAAAAAAGAACTTGATAGCTACGAAATCGATTAATTTCGAAGTATCTCATCAAGTGGAAGAACTTATCCACTGAAGATTCCACATGGGAGGATGAGAATTTTATACAAAAGCATCCAGAACTACTCAAGCGTTGAGGACAACACTTTTTTGAAGGAGAGGGGCATGTTAGGTCCCTATAACACTAGTGATTACCCCATTACTATTCTAGTTGTATCCCTTATTAATATTGTTGTGCCCATATTGTTATTATTGTGCCCCATAGAATCCCTCTATTGTTATTTTTTGTGGCTTTATATTATTATTGTTAGGTCGGCTGGGTTATATTGTGATTCCTTAGACTCCTATATGTAGAAAGGAGGTTTTGTCATTTGA
This sequence comes from Pinus tabuliformis, assembly GCA_031772625.1. Lineage (NCBI taxonomy): Eukaryota > Viridiplantae > Streptophyta > Pinopsida > Pinales > Pinaceae > Pinus > Pinus tabuliformis. The sequence goes on along the minus strand of CM062804.1, from coordinate 776,706,802 downwards.
ATCATTGAAGAATTGTTCATTTATGTAATGTAAAGAAGGTTGCCCCCTTGAAGAGGCTGAATTCTAAGGCATTGATCTATCTTTACTATCTTTTTGTGAGTTGGTTTCATAACACAAATTTTAGTTATTTTTTAGTAACTAATTAGTCATTTTGTACTAGTGTATTTTTATATTTTGTTAAACGATCTTTATAAAAAGTCAAATATTTTGTATAAATAACTTTTCCTTCGAGTTATTATGGGTCGAACCCTTGGATGAGATTTTCAAAGAAGAATTGTAGCCAAACTGGATATTTGCTTCGAATTTTTGAAAGGATTCTAGATTTGCCTCAAACAATTTGTCTCCTTTTGATTATTTCTCATGTTTTCATTTCGTTATGTTATTCTTCATGTATTTAAGTTTTAGTGGAGAACCTTGGGTAAGATTAAAATGAATATCAGTCTATTTGAAATCCCTTCTGAAGTTATAATTCATAATTAGGGATTAGTTTATGAAACTGTCTATTATTATAAACTCCTCTATATCTATAAATTGTCACACCAAACTTCATAAAATTAAATACATTTTGTTAAGAAGGTAACGTTATTTACCTGCACTCTGTCTTATAATTAACTAATTACTCTGTTTGAATATTTAGTAAGTTATAACCCTTTCAAATCTGTCATTCATCGAACTATAAATCAATTAACTATTTAGAGACATAGAATCAACCCTTTCATTATATTCACATTGTTAAGGTTTAAGCACCTATATTTAACTGTTCATAACATTGGTCATCCAAAAAACCTTAAAACAACACAACATTTAGATGTTTTGGCATGATTAATTAACCTAGAATTATCTCAGAGGACAACATCATACACTTAACATTTTAGTACACTTATAATGAGATAAGCCAAAAATACAGTAAAAAAAGTATTTATCTTTATTTTTATTAAAAAATGATAACTCTTATTTTATTATTTTAAATATTTTATTATTATATTCCTTAGGAGGCCCATTTTAGACCTCAAAAATCTTCTAATGTCATTCTCTTGAAAATTAAACTAGAGGAAACTAAATGAATAAAGGAGATTTTGACAAATCAATTAAAAGAAAAAGAAGGATACTTTGAGAAGTTGGAAATATAAATTGCCTCCTTAATAAAGGAAGTAGAAAAAGTGACAAATCGCCTGAATCAAAATTTAATCTTGATAAAAGGTGCGAAAATGTTAGATCACATCCTTAGCTATCAAAGGTCTCTATTAGTCAAAGTAGGTTTTGGTTATGAAGAGAATCCTAAGAACCCGAAGGCGAAGTCAATCTCAACATCATCAAGAAAGGAATTGAAACAACCTACTAGCTTTGCTGACATACTCAAGAACAATATGAAGAAGATGCAAAATATTGGATCTTCCTTTGTTAAAATAGGGCAGGGTCATTGAGAAAAAAAAGAAAAAGAAAAAAAAGAATCAAAGGAATAAAAAAAGGAGAAAGTGGTAACTATATAAACATGCTAAAAGGATCAATTATCAATAGAAAAGGAACCAATAGAACTACACATCAACAAGGTTACGACTATGTCAAAGAAGGTAGGAAAAGAAGATTCAATTGAGTTATTCGTTTTAGCAGAGAATATACACCAATGTACCAAATTGTTTTATGGATATTGCTATGAATCCGTGTAATAATTTTATTCATAAATCACATGATTATAGGGATTATGCAAGAAAAGAGTCGTAAGAAAGAATTCCTTAAAGCTCCAATGAATAGTTATGTAAGCAGCAAATCTAGAAGTACAAATGAAAGCGATATTAAAAAAAAAAAAGTAATTTCGTTGCTAACTTATTGAATTGCATTTAATGATAAAAATGCAGCAACTATGGGCACAAAGCATGAGATTATAGAAGTAATTTAAGCACGCCTTAGAATCAAGTCAAGGAAAAACAAATCCTCAAAGAACAACATCAAACATTATGGAGAAAGAAACAAGAGAAAAAATAAGAATGTCTTTTTATGCTATGTGCCAAAAACCAAGAAAACATATGGTGTATTGGTGGTGGATGTTCAAGAAACCAGATATGAGATCAAATAAAATTTATCAAATTTAAAGAATAAGACAGAGGCAAGGTAAGATTTGGTGACAATGCATCTACACAAATAATTCAAAAAGGCACAGCCAGCATAGCCAATGGAAACCCTATTTATCAAAATGTTTTATATGTGGAAGGACTGAAACGTAATCTCTAGAGTGTCGATAAAATGTGTGATCAAGGTTTATCTTACATTTTGTTCCAAAGATTGTGAAATTAGAAAGGTAGATATAGGAAAACTAGTAGGAAAGGATAACAAAAATTTAAGTAATGTGTACATTATTGATGGAGAAAAGGGAGAAAAATGTTATATGGGAAAGATAGATGTGAACTAGTTATGGCATAGAAGGAAGAGACACATCAACTTCGAAAATATGATAGAGATTAGAAAAACAAGGGTTATGAAAGATATCCCAAATATATGAGAACTAGATGATGCATGGTAACATGGAAAGAAAAATAGGATTTTCATGAAAATGAAAGAATACTCTACATCCAACCCACTAGAAGCCATCCATATAGATCTATGTGGACCAACAAGGACACAAACATTGAAATTTGAAAGGTATTTTATGTTTTTCATTCACGATTATATGAGAATGACAGGGGCTAGTTTCCTCACATAAAAATATGAGAATTTTCAGAAATTCAATGCCTTCAAGCTTTATTTGAAAATGAAATTGATCTAAAAATTAAATGCCTAAGATCTGACAGAGGAGGTGAGTTTACTTCTAATGAAATTAACATGCTTTGGGAGAATAATGGGATTAAAATACAACTATCTGTTGCTATAACTCCATATCAAAATAGGGTTACCAAAAGAAGGACTGGGACAATTCAAGAAAAGGAAAGAGAAATGCTTAATGAAGCCTAACTACTAGATAGATTTTGGGGAGAAGTGGTTTACATAGTTGTCTACATCTTGAACATAACATAGATTAGATTAAACAACACTAAAACACCTTATGAATTGTGGAAAGGTACACCAACAACTATTAAACATTTAAAAGTATTAAGAAGTAAATGCTACATAAAGAAAAATGAAGAAAAATTGGGAAAATTTGACTCTAGTTCATATGAAGGGACTTTCCTTGGATATGCAATATACAAAAGAATGGGCTACAAATGTTAAAAAAAGAAGAAATGCAAGGTAATTGAAAGTATTGATAGAATAAAGGTATGAATAAAGAGCACAGAATGAATAACTAGGGTTACAGATTGTTACAAAGGTTGTTCTCCATGGAAGGTTGCAAAGGAGGGAGCTCCACTCTCTCCTACAAGTAGGTTGTGGCCAGCAGGGGCAAAAAACCAATGGAAAATGATAGATACCCTTCAGAAGGAAGGAAAACAAATAGCGAATAGGAACAAGATGGCACTAAATCAAGGGAGCATAATAGTACTAAGGAAAGTGAGGAAGAAGACAAGGAACAAGGAATAAAAGACAAAGCACAAATGGGACCATGTAAACCCAAAGCTATGGTTACACCAATAGTCATTTTAAATGATCTTGCTCTACAAGCGCACAGGGACCACCTGCAGAAATATGCAATCATTTGTAAATTCATGGGTTTATGGCCCACTAAAAAATCTTTATAAACGTGGATTAAATACAACTAGAAACCAAAAGGAAGCATTGACCTACATCTTCGGTCTAAGGGTTTCTTCACTGCAGTATTTTCTAATATTGAAGATAAGGATAGAGTGTTTGAAGGAGGGCCTTACTTTTATGCTGCAACAAGCCTCTATATGCGACCATGGATCATTAATTTTGTTCCGAAGCGAGAGACTTTACTTTAGTCCCCATTTGGGTAAGACTCTAATCTCTACTTCTTGATTACTAGCAAATGGAATCCTTATCTGCCATAGGAAATAAGTTAGGAATTTTTTTCAAAGCTTCTGAGGCTACTAGAAGGGGGAAGTATACTTCCTTTGCTAGAATATGTGTGGAGATGGATCTATCTAGAGCTCTACCGGATGAGGTTATCTTGGAAGTATTTGATGAAGAATGAGTGCAAACAATAGATTATGAACACATTCCATTCAAATGTCACAAATGCCATGAGCATGGGCACCTATTCAGAGATTTCTCTCTCAGTAAAACAGAGAATAAGAGAAAAGCTAACACAATGAAGGATACCGAGAGCTTCCATAAAGTGGCCCATAAAGGAAAAGGAGGCAAAAGAGGGCCAAAGACACAAAAATCAGAAGGGCAACAAGCTAGTCAGAATAGGTTCCAAGTTCTCGAAGAGGATGAAGGTATAAAAAAAGCAGATCAAGAAAAAGGAGGAAGTCCAGTGGAGGAGGGGAAAGAAGAAGATATTGAACAAACACAAAATAATAATAAACAGAAAGAAACTATGATGAGTGATGCAGAACTGGAGATGGACCATGAAATGACCTAGAGTGAGATGGAAATAGAGGACCATGAACTACATGAGATTCTTGAGAAAGAGAACCTAGATCTGGAAGGTTTCTTGAATCAAGGAACCAGAGAAGGGATAGACTCGTTACCTCCAGAGGAGTTCAATACAGTTCAACAGTTGTTTATATGGAAAACCCAGACCAGAGGGCTAGAGAGGAAAAGAAACAATGAAAGGCAAGGCAGCCAAGGAGTGAAAACTATGAAAACCACAACAGGATTAGCACCCAGAAACCCAGGAAAGAAAGAGGCAGAAAGAAGCAGAATGAGCTATTAATGGAATGTGGAAAGCTAATGATAGATTCAGGTAAGATGAAAGACCTATCCAGTTACTCCTTTACAAATCTTTAATTATGAAGTTCACTTCTTGGAATATCAGGGGTCTAGGTAGTAAAAGAAAACAAGGATTACTAAGTAATAGAATGAAACAAGCAGCTCTGGATGTGATCTTCATCCAGGAAACCAAGTGTTCCATTCAAAAAATAAAATAAATCCATAGTAAATGGCTCAATCGATTTGAGTTTCTGGAAGTCAAAGAAAAGAATACAGTAGGGGGAATACTCACTGTTTGGAACCCCCAAAAAATTGGCATAATAGATGTTGAGGCATCTAGGGATTATTTATCTATGGTCATTCAACCTATGGGAGATGAGGAAACCTACCTGGTAACGAATGTGTATGGCCCTCAAAGAATGGATGATAAACTTAGGTTTCTAAATTCTCTGGAGAATGTCAAAGATAGATATGCAGGAATACCATGGATCTTGGGGGGTGATTTCAACGTGATCAAATCACTTTCGGAGAAAAAAGGGGGAACCAGAGTGCTAGGTAAAGACTCTTCAACATTTCAAACTTTTTTAGATAATATGAAGCTAGTGGACATTGTCACGAGTAATGGTTTCTTTACTTGGAACAATAAAAGAGGATGAGAGTCTTAGGTGGCCTCAAAATTAGACAGATTCATAATATCAGAGGACCTGATGCTAAATGACAAGGAAATGGTAGCAAGAATTCTCCCCTTTGGAGGTTCAGATCATTGGCCGGTCCAACTGGAGATTCAGGGTATTGGCACCCCAAGGAACAGACCTTTTCGATTTGAGAATATCCGGCTCTCCCACCCAGATTTTATCAGCAACATTGCCAAATGGTGCTCAAAAGATTTGAACATTCAGGGTACTAGAATGTTCCTTCCTCAGAAAAGACTAAAACACATCAAGCTTTGGCTCAAAGATTGGAACAAGCATGAATATGGAAATATTTTTGAGGAGAAAAAATCTGTCGAAGGTAAAATGCAAGAACTCAACCAAGCCCTTATTAAGGAGGGCTTTGATAAATTCAGAAGTGATAAAGTCACCAAATATCATCAAGATTGGGAGAATTTATGTAAACAAGAGGAAATATTTTGGAGACAAAAATCTAGAGTTCGGTGGCTAAAAGGAGGAGAACGTAACACTAGATTTTTCCACAAAGGCACTATGGCAAATAGAGCTCATAACAGGATTTCTTTGATCAAGGACAGAGAAGGAAATCTTTTCAATTCTCATGAAGAAACAAAGGTAGTCCTATTTCAGCACTTTCGAAGAATAGTAAAGGAAACCTGTCATGATAGAGAACACTCCATCAATGACTTCACTAGACATATACCTAGGCTGGTGTCTAGAAAGGACAATTTCAACCTTAACAGGCCAGTGACTGAAGAGGAGGTTAGTGAGGTCCTCAAAGAAATGCAGAATGGTAAGGTGCCAGGCCTAGATGGTTTCAATGTAGATTTCTTTAAAGCTTGCTGGAATATTGTCAAACAGGATATTCTGAATGTAGTTGAAGATTCCAGGATGAATAGAACTATTTTGAACTCATTGAATGCCTCTTTCATTACCTTGATCCCTAGACAGGAATTTGCTCAAACCCCTGATAGGTTCAGACCAATATCTTTGTGCAATGTGGTTTACAAGATAATATCAAAAGTTGTAGCCAATAGAATCAAACCTCTCCTCCCTTCCCTAGTTTCAGTGGAACAATCTGGATATGTGGAAGGAAGGAAAATTCTCAACAACATCATTCAAGCACATGAGGTGGTGCACTCTTTGACCAGCAAGAGAAAGGTTGGAATGATTATGCAATTGGACATGGCCAAAGCTTATGATAAGCTAAATTGGAACTATATTAGGAAAGTTCTAATAGCTTTTGGGTTTGATCACAACTGGGTGAGATGGATCTTGGCTCTGGTTACTTCTTCCAGCTTTTCTATTATGGTCAATGGTTATCCCTCAGAGATTTTTATTCCTTCTAGAGGCATCAGGCAGGGTGACCCACTCTCTCCCTTTCTATTCATCCTCATGATGGAAGGACTGGGTTGGTCTATCAAGCATGCAAAAGAAGTTAGCAAGATCAAAGGTCTCCAACTCTCTGATAATGGATAGGTCTTGACTCATCAACAGTTTTTTGATGATACTATGTTACAGGGAATCCCCACAGTCAAAGAAGCTCTTGCGTATAAGAAAATCCTAAGTGACTTTGCCATGGCTTCAGGTATGGAAGTTAACCTCTCCAAATCTAATATTTGTTTCTTCAATACTAATATTGCTATTCAGAAGAACATCTCTAGAATTCTAGGCTTTCAAAGAGAATCTCTCCCCTCAAAATATTTGGGAGTTCCTCTAGCTACTAAACCATTACACAAGAGCATCTGGGAGCCGATGATTAATAAATTTCAAGATAAAACCAGGAAATGGACTATGAGATCCTTAAACTTGGCTGGTAGGTTGGTGCTTACAAAGGCTATACTTCAATCAATCCCAGTCTTTATGCTATCAGCTCTCCCAACACCTAAAGGAGTCCTGCATCAATTCAGAAACATAGAAAGAGACTTTCTTTGGGGCAAGAAGGAAGAAAGGAAGAAATGGCCCTTGGTAGCCTGGGAAAAATCCTGCAAACCTAAATCCCATGGGGGTCTTGGATTGGATGATCCTGAGATTCTATGAAAGGTTTTAGGGGCAAAATTATGGTGGCGCTAGGTAAAAGAACCAGAGGCTTAGTGGGCTATCACGTGGAAAGAAAAATATGCTAGCTCATGGCAAAATAATGATCACATAAGGATGGATGGAAATATAAAGGGATCACACATTTGGAATAATTCCTGGGATAGTAGGGGCTTAGTGCAAGAAAACAACTTCTGGGAAATCAGAGAGGGAGACTTAGCTTTATTTTGGGAGGAAAGATGGCAGCAAGAACCTAATCTATTAAAAGAGGACTTGGAGGACCTCAAGTTAGAGGCAGATGCTAAAGGGCTATCTAAGGTAAAAGATTTTTGGGATCAAAACAACAGTATAGGAAAATGAAGAACCTGGAGGAGCTTTGATTTCAGAGATGACAACCCCCTAAGAGATAAAGTTGAGATGATAATGAAAGTGTTAAAACAAAGGAAAATTTTAGTGTTAGGGGGGCATGACCAGCTGATATGGGGCAATAACAATGAAGGTACCTTTAATCTTAAGCAAGAAAAACAAATTCTACATGAATTAGATTCCCAAGCTCCGGATAGGATTTGGCAAAACCTATGGAGGCATCAAGGTTGGATGAAAATTAAGCTCTTCATGTGGTTGGTTCTGCACAAGAAGATTTTGACCTGGGATAACATTCAGAATAGGGGTGTCCTGGGGCCTTCCAGATGTCAGCTCTGTGAAGCTCAAGAGGAAACAATGGAGCACCTTCTCAACAATTACATTTTTACCTCCAGGTTGTGGGATTCTTTTACCACCATCCTCCAAAAGTCTGATAGAGACAAAGGGAGCATTATCAACACCCTAAACAACTGGAGAAGAAACTTTTCAGATAATGAAGTCCTTGGGTCAGCTTGGGCCCTTACGCCAAGCTTCACTATTTGGAATGTCTGGAAAGAAAGGAACAATAGAATTTTCAAGAATGTAAACAAGCCTTCCCATTGCCTTTATGATCAGATCTTAAAACAACTTTAGGAAACCGTTGGCACTATAGTTCAAAATCTCCCTAATAATTGACCTACTGTAACAGAATTGAGAATTCTTAGTTAGCTAGGGTTGCAGGGACTTATTCCTCAGGGTCTAGACAGGAAGGTTTTAATTTTGGATCCTGAGCTAAATTTTTGGCATCCTCCCCTGAGGGTTTTCTGAAATTCAACATTGATGGTGCTTCAAAAGGCAATCCGGGCACGACTGGTCATGGAGGGGTGTTAAGGGATTAAAATGGAAGTATTCTTTTCATCTTCTATTTCCATTTAGGAAGAGACACCAACAATATGGCAGAATTAATGGCAATGGAGCAATGTCTAGATTTCCTGGTTCAGGATAATCACCAAAATGTGATTATCAAAGTGGATTCTGAGTTAATCATTAACTCGGTCAAGAGAATCAGCTGGGGTACGAAGCTAGAAAAAGCCTTACGAAATTGGAGGCTGATCCAGGTCTTTCAATAGATTCATAGTCACCTCCATAGCCTGAGAACAGTCAGTTTTAAACATGTGCGGCAATCGACCAATAAACTGGTGGATATTCTGGCCAATCAAGGAGTGATCTGCACAGAAAATAGGGTTGCGATGAACTGGCAAGAGCTCCCTCAGAATAGATTAAAAGCGAAGTGTCACAACCAAGAAGATGAAGATAAGATGGTGTTTCAGAACAGTGCCATGGAGGTGGGGTTCAGATGACTTAGCAGCTTTATGTTTAGCAGTCTGCTCATAGTCAGGTCTATAGCGGGTTGCAAGCAATGGTCAACCTTTGCAACGCGGGTTTTTACTTTCATAGAAATTCCTAGAGGTAACAGTGCAGGTGATTTGGTTTTTTGGATTAGAGGCAGGATGGCGGGTGCTTCAACCCACATTGGTTTAGGTAGAGCAGATGCAGCGAAAGGGCAGAAACCGGGAAATCTCGGCGGCCTCGAAACCAGGAATTTTTCTTCTTCGTTCACAATACTGTGTCCAGAGCAGTTTTTCAGTGATCGCAGACCTTGCAAGCAGGAAGTGGTTTTTCCAATTTGGGAGCGAGTCCATTCAACGAGCTCCACGTGGTAGTGGGGTCAGATGGAATATCACCCTCATCGCACAATATTGTTCGGTGATGTAGACCGATGCGATATGATCCTCAATCGTCAGATCTTGCAAGGTAGATCTACGGATGGGATTGATCAAGCATGTTGGTGGGTCCTCATGGGTAAACGTCGTGCTTATAAGCACAATGATATTAGCCATAGCTGTGGGATCGGTCGAGGAGGTTCGACGGTTGAGAATAAAGTTGCATGTCAGGAAAATGGCGAGAAGCATATTTTTCTTGGCGGGAAGAAGATTATTATGCATTCTATAGATTTGCAGGTTAATGAGTTATGCGAATATGAAATCCTTATAGTTTGACACATATGTTCCTCTTCGGGTTTGATTCTAGATTCTTGCTAGCTGGTTTCCAGAGTATTTTCTTAAGAGAGTAGTGAAGTTTGGTTGTAGGGGTTGGGGCATCTGACTTTGGCCCGTTTACAGTTAATGTTGGGTTCTCTCCTTAGTCCACAGCTTATCACGAAATGTTGTATTTTATGTAATTTATTTAATGATTAATGAAATAGAAGGTCCAACTCTTGCATTAGCAAAAAAAAGAGAGTATTGATAGAATAGTTGTAATTTTTCCTCAAACCCAACGAGAACAAAATGAAGATCAAGAACAACAAGAAGAACATAATTAGAAAAACCATGAATAACAAGAAGAGGAGGAAGAGGAAGAAGTTGAGAAATTACATTTGAGAACTCCATCTAGGTATTTCCAAAAGAATCACCCAGATAACCAAATTCTCAGATACAAAGAATCAGGATTTCAAACTAGAAGGAAGCTTATTAGTGCATCAAGTCATGCAGACTTAGCTATGTTATCCCTGATGGAACCTCAACTTTTTCCTGAATCCATTCAAGATGAATATTGGAGTGGTGCTATGAATAAAGAGCTAGACCAAATTGAGAATAATGAGACATGAAAGAATGTGCCAAGATTAAAGGAAAAGAATGTGATTAGAACTAAGTGGGATTACAAGAATAAGTTAAATGAATATGGACAACTAGTCAAGAAAAACATTGAATTGTATGTAAAGGGTATGCATAAATAGAAGGCATTGGATTTGAAGAAACATTTTCTCCATTAGATAGACTTGATGCAATAAGAATGTTCTTGGATTTTGCAAGATTTAAAGGGTTTAAATTTTATTAGATGGATGTAAAATCAAAATTTCTAAATGGAGAACTACAAGAAGAAGTGTATATTTTATGGCTAGAAGGATTTAATCTATCAAAAGATAAAGAGAAAGTGTGAAAATTAAATAAAGTGTTATATGGCTTAAAGCATGAACCTATGGGTTGGTAGTTATGGATGGATAAATACTTTTAGCAGCAAAGTTTTAAGAAAGGGGAAGCAAACAATAATCTCTATATCAAAGTAGAGAATGATAATTGTATGGTCATTGCTGCCTATGTATATGACATAATTTTTGGAATTGATGCTAAACTGTTTATGAGAAAATACCTTGTATATAACATGAAGAAGGAGTTTTAAATGTTACTACGAGGAGAATATCCTTTTTTCTTGATTTGTAGGTTCATCAATAAAAAATAGGCATATTTATTTATTAAACCAAATATCTCAAATAAATAATGAGGAAGTTTGGTATGGAAAATTATATGCTCGTGAGCACTTCCATGAAAATAGGGTGGAAACTTGACAAAGATGATAAATATCTAGAGATAAATGAGGCCATGCACATGTCCACGATTGGAAACCTTATCTATTTAATAGCTTCAAGGGTATATATCATGCAAGTAATCAGACTAGTGGGAAGATTTCATTCATGTTAAAAAGAAACTCATGTGAATGCAATAAAAACTATATTTAGATATCTTCAAGGCACCATATATTTTATCTTGTGCAAGGGGCACAAAACTTACTCTCAAAGCTTATACATATGGATATTGATCTAGTAATGTTGATGATAAGAAGAGAACCAATGCGTGGAATTTCCTTTTTGGTAGTTATTTGGTCTCCTACCTTAGCAAGAAACAAACTTCATTTTATCTATCCACAGATGAAACAAAATATATTGCAAAAACATAACGTTGCACTCAAGTCCTATGGATGAAGAAAAATATCAAAGATCTTCACAAAAATGGAGATTAATTTGTTTCCATCATGTGTGACAACATGAGTGCTACCAATATCTTTGAAAACCATGTTGTGCACTATAAAATAGAACATTCCTATCAAATACCATTTTCTCAAAGAACAAGTTGTTGATCAAAGTGTTAGGTTAGAATGCATTCAAACAAAAGATAAAATTGCAGACATATTAACCAAACTGCTTACTAAAGATGTTTTTTAATATCTTAGACAAAAGATGGGTGTAATCTCTTCCTCATAAGGGCGATTGGTCCACTAATTTCTATTAATAAATCTATTGTTTTGAGGGGTCGTTCAAGGATGTCAAAGGGGGAGAATAAGCCAACATCCGAAGAAGAATAATCCACAAAAAAATAAGAGGCGTTCTTAGCTCAAGTACATTAATGACTAAATGATGCCTCATGATGTTACCATCAATGGAAAAGGGGGATATTGTTTCACATGTGTTATTATTGATGTCAATGGTGTAGTCATTAGTGTCTAAGGTTTTGTCATTGATATAAAGTTCAAGGGGATTTCTCAACAGAGGCCAATAAACCATCATAAAACCATGATTATTGGGCCTATTTACCAAGTTAAACACTTAGTTGAACTTCAATCCTTGTTTGTATCTAATACTCTCACAAATATCTTAGCCTCTTCACATGTATTCGGCCCTCTTGCATGAACCCAAGCATCTTCGCACGAATTTGGGCCTTTTCACATGAATCTGGGCCTCTTGTGTGTATCTCGGACTCTCGAATGTATTTGGTCCTATCACATGTATCTAAGCATTTAGATATCTAGTGGTGCACTCAAGAAACACCTTAGGAAAGTACATGTATTTTGAATTTCTTTATATTTTATGGCAGGTGGATTAGGTACAACATGGAAGTATAGGTGGTGTGTCAGGTGGAACTAGGTGGCAAAGTGGGTGACTTGTAAACATAAGGAGCTAACACATGGCACCAATGTTTGGCATTTTTGGTAGCCAATTAGACATGGGGAAGGTGACACGTGGATGGTACCCAAACATGTGGCAATAATAAGCAACACTTCATGGGAGTGAGATGATTTGGGAGATGACATGGAAATGATGGGACATAGATGAATTGGTAATAAGATGACGTGTAAGGTCCTAATTGGTTGATGGAATATAGACATGGTAGTCTCTAAAGTCTTTGTATTTTTGCTAAGGTAATGTTTTGGTGAAGGCTTCCTATGTATTCCGGTTTCGAGAAAATAATGATGAACAATAATTTGACCCAAATATAATATACCAACCCCAATGGAGCCCTTACCGAGCTACCTGTCTATCTGGGAGTGTGTTGAGTCATCCAAGAATCTGGTGATCTAGATGATAAACAAAGCATGGATGTTATCAAATGACTAGGATTTTGATTCAAGGGAAGAAGGAGGTGGTTAGTGTTTTAGTAGTCAAGGTTCCATGTAGAGAATAAAAAAATAGGTATCAAGGTTGTCAAAGGGGGAGAATAAGCAAACATCAAAAGAACAATCCACATATATATAGGGAGAGTTCTTAGCTCAAGTACGTTAATGATTGATTGATGTTTGGCAGTGCTTCCATCAATGAAGAAGGGGGAGATTGTTGCATATGTGTTGTCATTGATGTCAAGTTTAGGGGGAGCTCTCATCATAGGCCACTAGACCATCATAAAACCATGATTAGCGGACATGTTTCATAAGTTAAGATCTTAGTTGAATTTCGAGCTTTGTTTGTATCCAGACCTCTCGCAAATATTTAGGCATCTTTGCATGTATCTCATCCTCTTGCATGAATCAAGGCTACTTTACATGAATCTAGGCCTCTTACATGTATTTATGCCTCTTGAATATATTAAGACCTCTCACATATATCCAATAATCTAGATATTTGGTGGTGCACTGAAGGTAACACCTTAGCAAAGTACCATATTTCAAATTCATTTGTCTTTTCTAGCAAGTGGACACCAAGTACAACCTGGAAATACATGTGGTACTACGTGACAAAGTGGGTGACATAACAACATTATCATATGACACATGACACTCATTTTTTGGTGTTTTCGGGTAGCCAATTAGATAGGTATTAGGTGACATGTGGCAAGTACCCAAACCCATGGAAGCAGTAGGGAACACCACGTGGAAATGATCTAATTTGGAAGATGACATGGAAATGATGGGGCAAAGATAACTTGGCAATATGATCATATGACAAGTGATAATTGGTCCACAAATTATTAACGTGGAAGTCTTTGAAGTCCAATATTTTTTCCAAGATAATGTTTTGGTGAAGCGTTCTTGTGTAATTTAGTTTGGAAAAAAAATGACAAACAAAGAATTTGTGTCAGAAATATCATACCAACCCTAGTGAGGCCCTTACCGGGTTGTTCAACCATCTAGTAGTGTGAAATATCACCAAGGCATTTGATGATCTAGATGAGAAATAAATCATGGTTATTATTAAATGACCTACATTGGGATTCGAGTGAAGAATAAGGTGGCTAATGTTTTGACAATTAAGGTTCTACAAAGAGAAAACAAACAAAAAGGGTATCTATAGTTCATCTCATCCATGATTCAAACAATGTGTGCCATAAATTAGAAGTGGATTCATGTATATCTGGATCACGAAAAAGAAATCCAAGCATCTAGTAATTCGAGAATTTTCAAAGTGTCTTCTTGAACCCATATTTTTTATGCATTAGAACTAACTATTTAAGGATGTGGTCCTAGCACACAATCATGTGGGGTGTTAGTTGAGCCTATAGATTCGAATTCAATGCTAAATTATTATGGGTAAAGATGATATCTATATGTCAAGTTATCCAAAGAAGATTAAGAGAGTGTATACTGGGTGTGTGTGTGCGCACACATTATAATAATGTATAGAATCATGAAATCTAAGGTTCAAAGGATAAACACAAGGAAAGTATGAGAATATAGTCTAAGGAAGACATATGACATGGACAAGGGAGTTGTTCAACCTAAGTGTGGATAAATGTTGTAAAATTTGTAAGTGCGATGTTGGTTGTAATGCGCAAGAATATTCTAAAAATAGGGCTGTGAAGAAAAATAATAGAGTGTAGTGCACAAGAGATTAGAGTTATTACCTTGTGCAATATTGTGTAGTGCAGAACACATAATTGTGTCACCCTAGCGGGCCATTGTGTCTTAGTTGGCACTAGTAAATGGTTTCAAGGGATTGATTGGTGTCTTCTTCTCTGGTAAATCATTTCATGGGATTGGTATCTCCTTCTACTTGGTGCTTGTAAATAATTTCATGGGATCGGCGTCTCCTTCTGGTTGGTGATAGTGAATCATTTTAGGGGATTGGTGTCTTCTTCTGGTTGGTATCATTAAATCAATATAATAGTAGGTTGGTGCCTACAAGATCATTTATAATAAAAGAAGTTTCATACATATATGGTTTATTCTTATGTTGTTGATGTGATTAACATTGTATATGCATTGAAATGTTTGAATTGGTTAAAATTGGCCCTTATACTAATTCATACCCCCTAAGTATAATCATAATTTCAATATGGTTGTCACCCCTAATCTAAGATATGACACTACTCGGTTGAAGGAAATTATTCTAAGATACTCAATTTAATCACCTAACCTAATTACTCTCAATTTTAGTTAGAAACCCGATCTAAGTTATGACACTAATAGGGTGAAAGAAAGGATTCTGGGATTTTCAATTCAAGCACCTTACCTAATTACTCTCAATCTTAGTAAGAGAATTTTCCTTAGTACTCTACAAGAAACACTTCATCTAGCCTGTCCATAGAAGTCCCTTTAACACAAGGAGGATCGTTCCCATCTCTACTCAACAGTCCCTGGAGAATATTCCTTCCTTCATAATCCTTAATGTTTAAAGGATTCTATACTACTATTTGCCTCTAGGATCAACTTATCAAATTCATATTTTAGCTCTTGAGTACATAGCGAGTATCAATATATGGGGATAATGGATTAGGATTCTTGTCAATCCTAGACTTTATGATTCTTTATAGTCTTCCAATCTCTCTTCTCAATCTAATAACCTTCTATTCCTCAACTTACTCTTTTTGAGTCTATACTCTCCGCTTTCTCTTTGTTACTTTGATTTCTTACAAGCTCAAATTACAATCTAAATGCTAGCATTGGAGCAATCCAATTGTATCAAATGGTTTTAACTGAATGGATCCAATTGAATTATCAAAGATATAATACATACCATCAAATGAAAAAATCAAAGTGGAATAGAACAATATGACATAGAATCTTGAAACAGAATTTGAATTTTGCGATGGGAGGGCGTGTTGTACTCAACCCCCGTGCCCTCACAACTGAAAAAGGTGGACTTCCCACCAAATGCAACTAACACTAAAAAATTGGTGGTTGGGATTTAATAAAGCACATATTAACTTATAATGATTAAGAATCCTAAAGAACCTAAGATAAATTACCAACCCCTAAACCCCATTTCATCTTTCCATGTAAAATACTCATAATTCCTTTTATACTCTTCCAAATCCATCATTTGGACATTTTTATTAATATTTTAAGCAATATTGGTGGTATGTTGAGATCATATTAAACAACCTAAATTTGAAGACATTCACTAGTTAACAATTTATTTTGAGCTCTACATAAAGAATTCATATAATGATTTTTAACTTAAAACCTAAAAAGCAACAATTATGATCATTAAACAAGTTCTACATAGTAGCTAGTGCTTTCCCCTTAGTTTAAATGTAATTAAAGTAAAGTAAAAATATTGAATTCAATTTAGTGTTAAGGCTTAGAATCTGGTAAATTTAGAATTTACTGATTAGTAAATTGAGGTAATTTTGTTATTTGTTGTTCTACATTACAACAACGGAAAATCTAATCGTCCTCAACAACAATAATAATGACTTATTAGCCCCTCATATAACACATTAATTATACAAATAGATTTCCATCAATTATAATTGATTTTCATACCTGTCCTTACATTTTAAAAATATATTAGATTTTCAATAACTTGTTATATTATTTTACAAAATTAAATAATTATGAGAATATAAAAATTTGCAAAAATATAAAAAATAATTTGTACAGTTTCACATTATTAGATTGAAAATTATTTAACATGTTTAACCAAACTAATTAGTAATAAGACTAAAACCCATTGTAGTAAGCATAAAAATATAAATTAATTTTTATTTGAATTAAAATAATTTTGTTGAAATGTTACACATTAAAATCATTCCCCACAAAAAATGATTTACATAAAATATTTTTTTTGTGAAATAAAATAAGATTCAATGTAGAAAGATATGGATGTACATATATATATATATATGAAGATGCAAAGACTATTAATTAAACAAATTTTAAATAAAACAAATATTATAGTAGGGGGCCTTAAATATAGTTGAAGTAAATTAAAAAACAATAAAAATATAAAGATTTCATTAATAATACAAATTACAATTATATGATTTTTATTTATTTAACATTAGTTATTAGTTTTTTTAATTATTAGTAATAAAAATATTATAAAATAATAATTATAATGTTTTAATTAAGAAATACATTTAAATAAAAATAATAAGACAATAATGTTTTTAAATATTTAAAGCATTAAATAGCATTGTTTTTAACATGAAATTTATTTCTCAAAGCAAATACTTATGTCTTAATCTATTTGAATGGGTTGATAGCTTGATCTCTATTGAAACTATATGTAATTTTAAATTAAGAAAGTTTGTGAAGAATCATATTGTGCAATTGAGTTTTGGAGAATTACTTGAAATGACAACGTTAAAATATATTTGGACCAACAATGTGAGAACTCCATTTTTAGAATGATAGAACTTATGAAATTACCATATTGATAACCATAATAAAATGTTATAACATAAATTAGGTTGGTTTAATTGGAGTTAATGCTTATAAAAAAATTATTTTACATGCTTGAGATTGGGATTCAAACCATTCAAATATTTTATTATAATGAATTTAAAATTTAATCTAGGCATATGAATCATGCTTTCAATGTTCAACATCAATCTTATTTAATGAACCGACATCATCTTCCCATTCCAAGGAATCTACCTTCTGGCCAAATGCAAGTGAGTTGCTATGATATGGTATGAAAAGGCAACTTGCAATAGTTGGCGATACAAATGTCACTCTCCAGTATCAATGGGTTTAACTAGTTTATTTTTTTTTATGTATTTTATGAGAATTTATTTAAAAATTGACCTATGTATTAATTGTATCATAAATATCATATCACCAAAATCACGTGTTACCAGGCATGACCCAATAACATGTTTATATTTAAAGCCAATAGTTTTAGAGATAAATGCTAATAAAAAAAGTAGAGTTCTCTCTAGTGAGACTTTTTGGAAGCTTTTCCGGTGGGTATAATTTCTCTAAAATCCAGCAAGAAATTATTGAAATCACAAGTTTTATGGGTAATCTCGACACAATTGAAAGTACCCTACCCTAGGGTTGAGTGTGTTGAATCCATATATATAGTCAAAAAACTAGTTTAAATAACACAAATCAAGTTTTCACCTCATCTTTTTACGCCAAAGTCCAAAAAATCCCACTAAAATCAACTCCAAAAAAATTACAAAAAATAAAAAATTAATTTATAAAGTTCCATTTTGTTAATATGAAAATTATTTAGCATATTTGAGGCGTTAAACCCAATGCATAATAGCAGCTGCGGCAAGGCATTATAATAATAAAAATAACACTTTTGTTGAAAAAGAAATTAAATAAATTAAAGCTCTGTTGAAAACGAAAATAATTAAATTAAATAAATTTACATTGTCCCAAAAAAAGATATATTTTTTTCTTTAAAATCTTGTACTATTATTTTTAAATATTACTATTATTTTTAAATATATATAATTTTTGTTAGAACTTTTGGTATTGAAAATTAAATGTAGGTAAAAATTTAAGATATTATTTAATTTAGAAGAATTTTTAAAAATAAATTTTATTGATTAAGAGTCCAAAAGAAAATATTAATTAAAAATTAATTTTAAATGAAATTTTTTCCAAAACCATGTAAATAAAATAATTTATTTGATTATTGTCCAATTATCTGAATTGAAAAAAAAAAACCAAAACAAAACAGACACACAGATTACTACTAACCAATAAATTATTTCAAATTATCATATTACAAGTGATATCACTACACAAAATTTTGAAATTATATGAATTCTACAATAATAAAACACAACACGACAATAACCCAGATCCTTAGCAGACTTTTTCTCGCGCAACCTAGCGATCCTGACGTCTAATCTGATCTGTCTTTTTTTCTTTTGTTAAATCTGTCTTTTTTTGTTAAAACAATCTATGACTGAGTCGCTGATCGATTGAGTAGATTAATGAGTGCCTATTCTATGCAATTTGTACACTTCTTCCCGTCAACAAAATGGAAGGAAATATCGGAATGATGGCAAAGAATTTTATTTAAAAATTGATTTGTGTATTAATTGTATTATAAACATTATATTACCAATGATAATTACTAATATTAAAAATAAATGCTAATAAAAAAATTGTAAAAATAAAAATTTAATTTATAAAATTTCACTGTGTTAATATGAAAATTATTCAACATATTTGATCACTGGTCAGCCTAAAACCCAATGTATAATACTTGCCCGGGCAAGCATAAGCCACAAACTTCTCCTTTTTATTAGTGAAAAGACTGAAAATAAAATTATATGTATAATGTAAACTGAGACATATAATTAGTTTTTGGTTAGAAATCATAGAGTGATAGTTGGTGTGTATTAATTGTATTATAAATATTATATTACCAAAATTACTTGTGATGATTAATAGCATTAAAAATAAATGCTAATAAAAAAATTGTAAAAATAAAAATTTAATTTATAAAATTTCAATTTATTAATATGAAAATTATTCAACATATTTGATCACGTTAATAAGTGGTTAGCCTAAAACCCAATGTATAATACTTGCCCAGGCAAGCATAAGACACAGAACTTCTCCTTTTTATTAGTGAAAAGACTGAAAATAAAATTATATGTATAATGTAAACTGAGACATATAATTAGTTTTTGGTTAGAAATCATAGAGTGATAGTTGGTGTGTATTAATTGTATTATAAATATTATATTACCAAAATTACTTGTGATGACTAATAGCATTAAAAATAAATGCTGATAAAAAAATTGTAAAAATAAAAATTTAATTTATAAAATTTCACTTTGTTAATATGAAAATTATTCAACATATTTGATCACGTTAATAAGTGGTCAGCCTAAAACCCAATGTATAATACTTGCCCGGGCAAGCATAAGACACAAAACTTCTCCTTTTTATTAGTGAAAAGACTGAAAATAAAATTATATGTATAATGTAAACTGAGACATATAATTAGTTTTTGGTTAGAAATCATAGAGTGATAGTGATATATTGTTGGTTAGAAATCATAGAGTGATAATGTATACTGAGACATGTAATTAGTTGTTGGTTAGAAATCATAGAGTGATAGTGATATAAGTAGATGAGAACTAAAAATCATTTGACAATTGTATTTTTATCTTAACCATATTAACAAGTTATTAACTAATATCTCAATAACATACGAATCTATGAACTCACTAAATCTAACAAGCTTCTAAAGCTTGCAACCACATCACTCACAAAGATATTATCTATGAATCACAATAATCAATATATTAACAAACCACAACCTTATGGTATGATGAGGAATTGTAACAACCCTCTTTTTAACCTTGTTTTTGTATATGTAATTGTCAAGGCTAGCATGGAAGCCACCCTAGTTAGGATAAATATTATGAATAAACAAAATGACTTATTTATTTAATTTTGAACTTTGGCCTAAAAGAAGGGTGCATTGGGTTGCATGCAGTGAAGAGACACATATCACTTGAATTAATTTAGAAGTCAATTGTAGGCCAATAAAAAGCATCACCGCTTAACAAAATTTGGGCATTCATGATTGAGGGCGGTGAGGAGATGAGGACAACATCCATCCCTTATGCAGAGCAAGGAGATAGGCTAAACGACCCCTTAAGATGCTCAACAAAAAGTGGTCAAGCAACCTCTTAGATTGGCAAGGTAAGTAGGGAAGAGGAGACAACTCCTCAGAAAATATAGGAGATGGCTCCATAGAAAATAAAATAACAATGACATATTAAAAGGAGTCACATAGCGAGATATAAGAGACAAAGAGAGTCATCAAGAGATATAGCGAAACTATTTTTCCATTCTCTACATATAAGTTGTCTTAACTACTCTCTTCATTACTACTTCTCTGTGTTCTTTACTTGATCAAATAGTTAATTTAATCTCTGTATTTTCTTTAGTTTGAACTATCTATTAATTTTTATTTCAACTTTATGATTTATTTTCAATTTAAATAAATTAGACTAATACTTAATTCTATTCTTAAACTATTTTAAATTATTGTCTTTAACTATTCTCCATATTATTGTTTCAATTTCTTAAATCGTTATTTTCTCTTATTATTAACAACAATTTTTTTTAAATTAATCTAGCGGTAAACATCATTTTCTTTAGTAACATAAAGATCTAGCTTTTTTTGTTTTGCAATTTATTAGTCTACTTTAATTTATCTTATTTTGCAATTTATTAATCTACCTTAATTTATCTTCAAGAAGTCATCTTGATATAGTTCTTAAATCACATTAATCATTGAGCTCATTAAGAATGCCAAACTCAATGCACCTGTCGGCTATTTCTAAAATACTTGTCAATATTTTGATCATAATTTTTCTTCTTATTTTAATAAGCCATGCCAACTTAGATCATGCGTCACTTTTTTCTTTCTCTTACATACTAATTTTATGTATTGTTTGACATTAATTTTAATTTTTAAAAATAATTATTGTTATTATTTCTAATAAAAATAATATTGAATAGTAAGCAATGGTTTTATATAAAACACAATACACATAATATTAAAAATGCATTTTTAATAGGAAGAAGTAGGCGAGATATATTTTTTCCCCTATTAAATACATTATAATTTAGGAAAGTCAATGTAGATTGAGTATAATTAAATAAATACCTATATATATAATTTTACTAGAATTAAATGCCTGTAATCTTGATGTGAATAACATGTCTAGATCAAATCACACATCAATTTAATAGTTAAAAAATTTCTCAAATATAAATAAATTTAACGTTTAAAATCAAAATCTTTATATAACAATTATCTCAACATTCGGAATCAATATATTAACGACCAACAAACAAATAAACCTACAACCATATTTAAATTCTTGATATATGGTTATGTAGTCGTAAAAAAAAACTTTAAATGTGAAACCATTTTTAAAAATAACAAATTTTATAGAAACTATTATATTTTAATAGTGAATTATTAATATAAATATTTGAAGATGTTCACAGCCTGAGCACATACATATTTTTTTATTTAAAATAACATTTTTATTAATATAAAATGCCATGAGCATCAATATTATTATTATTTTATTTAAGCAAATTGATGATTTTATAGAAGGTTGAGATATCATGAAGAAAAAATCATAGACCTCATTCTCTCTAACTACCCTCTAAACTAAAATATTATATAATTTATTTGCCCATATTACACTTTATGCAACCGTATATGCCTATAGCTTACAACTACCTTTATGCATGGTTATTACTCCATACCTTAAAGAAAAGAGAAATCAACCTACCGTGCTGATTGAGAAATCTGGAGTCTCTTAGTACCCAAGACAAAAACCAACTGTTACAATATTAAGTATATCTAACATTGCCAAACTTCTATCTATAACTTTTTTTAACGAAGAAAGAGACACAAAAACCAACTGTGTCACGATATTAAGTATATCTAACATTGCCAAACTTCTATCTATAACTTCTAATGAATAGGGAGAAACTCTAAGGTTTAACGGTGGAATGCATTTTGCTTCCTTCCATATCCATAACGCTCTTCCCGTGTCTGCCCGTCACCCTTAGTATTGTCTATGTCCCGCTTGTCTCCCTGAACGGGATAATCTCCACTGAAATTCACATTCCTGTTGCCACCAGAATAATGATTATTCATGTTATTATTGCGACCATCGCCAAAATACCTCCCTCTATTCTCTTGCAGGTGCAGTGCCAGTGTCGAAGATCGCTCGTCATCATCCCAATTCCGAGTCTCCCGAAGCGGCGATGGCCTGCGGGCACGAATATTAGTGGAAATACCTCCTACTTCGCCCTCGATCTTTGCAGCACCAGGCTTAGGAATAGCAAGATCGTTGGACGGGAAGTCAGGTTTGGACGAACAAAATGTTTCACGTTTGGAATTTGTGTTATCTGCATGCGCATGCTCCTCTGCCTTCTTCTCATTCTCATGGCTGTCCTTAGAAACAACAAATGGGTTGATTGCCCATGGATTCCCCGCGCTCTCCTTTTTCAATGCCGAGCGAGTGGAGTCGCTTTTGTCTTCGTCGTGTTTGGCTACAAGGGACGGCTGCTTCTGTCGTGAGAGAAGTAGCATATACCCCTGGGGATTGTTTCCACCACTGTTTCCGTTTGTTGTTGGAGGAGCACTAGGCTTCGGCTTCGGCTTCGGCTCTTTCTTGCCATAAATGTCGTTGAGGTTCAGCGCAGAGAACTTGTTATTCCCTCTTCCCATTCAAATGTCACAGAATGTCACAACCAACCAGATCGAGTTCGAGATGGTCACGGCCCGCGTTTCAGACGCTCAAGTCGAATCCTTTCGGAATTGATGTCGAACTTTTCGTTGAAAAATATGAAGAAATAACAAACATACAAAGGAAAATGCCGAAGCTCTTCCGATCAATCAACCGGTGAAAGGAAGTGATATTGATAGATGGAGGAATGAGAAAGTTGAGAATGCACGCTCGTAAATTAATAGTATTCATTCATTACGTTGATTTAATAATTTTGGTAAGTCGGTTTGGCCACCTCCAAGTTGAGGATTGTATAAGGTGGTTTTGAGAGGAGGATGAGAGTATGATAGTGGGGAAATATTATTATAGTCGGGGAATATTTCAAACAACAAAGAGGGTTTAGGAACTTAAACAATACGGGTAATTATTTGGGCAGCTTGCTTGTATGGTCACTATTACAAGTAATTTCATGGATTTCATTATTTTTTCATGTATTTTATTATAAAAATAATTGTAATTTTGAAAAGCAGTTTTATTATTTAAAGAATTTTAACATTGTAAATAGACTTTTAGATACGAGTCTAGATTTATCTTAATTCTGGATCTACCAAAGGTTTTAGAGGGATCAAATTTCTTTTCGCTTTAACATTTATTTCTTCTAAAAGAGGCTTGTGTTTGCATATCCTCTCCACACTTGGTAGATCCAAAGTTTATTTTTTCCATTTAAATAGGCTATATTCCATATTAATACCATGAGCTATTTCTAATTTTATTATTATTTTAATTTAATTTAATTATTTTAATTTTAATTTTAATTTTAATTTTTTATTTTGTTTTGTTTTTGACCGAGTTGAAATGTTTATATCAATATTTTTTGTTAATTTTATTTTTAAAATCTTGTTTCATTTTTATTTTTATGTAATTTGACTTATTCAAAATGTTAAACATTACAACAACTCTTAGGTGCAATTAATTAATTTTGTAATAATTAGATATTAAATTAAGAATTAATATTTCTAATAATTTATCAAAATGTTTTATAATTTATACAAATGTTAATGAAAAAGTAAAGTATATTTCTTATGTTTATTCCATTGAAGTATATGGATATGTAATTGTTATAATTACACGTGATTATTATAATTACATTTCTAGTCATTAATCTATAATGGTGTAAGTTTAGTTATGGATATAAAATTATTTATATTTGTACAAGTGTAATTGTATACATGTTTTATATATGTTAATTAGGGTTATCTCGAGCGCTTGGGAAAAATGGTTGTGCAATACCCAAATAAAAAGTTGAGTTCATTTGGAGTTTGGTCATTTAAACTTTGCCACATAGGCAAGGACCTACCACATGGAAACCCCACATCACCTAGCTCGTTCATATCATCGTGGATTCCCTACGTGGACATGGCTAAGTCCACATCCTCCCTACCACATCAACCATGTTGTTGACCCCAGTCCAGTCCTTTGTAAATCCTTTTCTTTATATTATATCCAGTTTATAAGACATCCAAAATTCCCAATATTTTTAACATGGTAAATGTTTTGAACCCTTGAATACTTAGATATGTTCGGCTTACCTCCAATCCACTGCACTTACCCAAAACTACCCCAAATTCGACTCTTCCACGATGTGCACAAACATAAAGGGTCCTAGATGTCGGGATTCTCGAATGCATCTGGTTCACCAACCAATGTCTGAATGTACCATAAATCTGGTATTTTGGCAATTTATTCCACCCCCAAATGTCTAACCTGACCACTAATCCAGCCCCATGGGGTTACCCAAAATGAGCCCCACCTCGGATATATATGACTTTTCCCTTCTTCAATCATGTCTGGCCCATCTGGATCTAGTCTTGCAATGGCATATCACCTTCCATCTCTCCCAGATATCTGGATTCCTAGATTTATGCGGATAACCTGAATCCGGCCTGAATACAGAGGTGATTTTTTCCTTCTTAACTCAAAATTAATTTTAGGGTTTTCTTCTAGTGTTTCAAGGACTTAACCAAGGTTATCATAGGAGCCTAGCTCTTCCTCATACATGCACAATAATACAAATGCATCCTTAAATTTAAACACAACTCATTTCGAGTGTTATGTTGAAATATGTAACTAGGTTCGGTCTTCATAATGACATATGTAATCATGATTTATGTATTTGATGTAATGAGGAAAATAAATTTATTATTGTTATTCTTGAGGCATGGGTTTCTTCCTCAAGGGAAATTTATTTTTAGAACTAACACCCATTGAGTGCTTCTAGGGCTTGTCATTATGTCTACCAGTCAATTGAGTCATTGTCATGTATGAAAGACCCTTTTGGCCATGTTACATATTGTAAAGAAAATTTATTTGAGTCAACAATACAGTCAAAGAACCTTCAAGACCTTGTCAAACAAGTAGCAAAAAGTCAACCTACATGAAGGGACAAGTCAGCCTAAAGATAACAATTTGTATCCCTCAAAAGCCTATATATAAGTACCAATTCAACCTCATTTCGACATACACTCAAGCAAGTTCAGTCTCCTCAAGATAAAAGCTAAAAAAGGAAGGAAAAGAACAAGAAGAACAAGATCGAAGTTTTGGGACTCTTTTTTTTTTCTTTTGTTAGGGTTTCTACAATTGTTTGGCAAGTCGAAGTGCTACTGGGCAAGTCGAAGTGTTGTTGGGAAAATCAAAGTGCTAGGACGAAACTACTAGGTTGAAGTTGTAGAAGAAACTATTGGGTCAAAGTTGCAGAAGAATTTGTTAGGGATCGAAATTGTAGTTTTTGTTGAGGACAAAGTTATTTGAAGGAACACTCATCAAATAAGGGTTTTACCTGGTCTTGGAGGGTTCTTCGTCAAGGTTCATAGGTCTTGAAATTCGTCAATTGAAGTTCTACAAGAAGAAAAGAATTCTTATGGGGTTTCTTCTTAGTTGGAGAGGTTTTAGCTCTTGTTGATCTCCTATATCATGTGCCCTCTTGGCTTATTATTGTTTATGTTTTAGTGGTTGTTTGATGAAGCTAATCAAGTTAAGTAAAAATACATCATAAGCAGTTATCAAAGTAAGTGAAATCACCTAATCTAACTGCCCCTAGATTTCCCAACATTGTTTCATAGTTAAGGTGACAAGACAAGGAAAGGCATCTTGAAGAAGGACCATCAAAAGGAGTACCAAGAAAGGTCAGGAAATTAAACAGGACATTGAATCATCAAGAAGGACTACGTAAGGATCACACCATCTAGAAGCTATAATAAGGAGAAGACCTCAAAACCCTAACTTATAAAAAGAATGGTTCTAGACTTGAAACATTCTTGATAAGCTCACACAAAGAAGATCTCAAAGACCCTACCCTTAATCAAAGGAGGGCTACACATTGAAGGATATTGAAATATATACATCTAAGGGAAGGAAGAAGAGGTGTTGTCATCATCATCAAGAAATCAAGGTGATCTCCCTCTCTTTGAAGTATCACTTTTGATGGAAGACATCTTCATCAAGAAGGCGTCTTCTATCATCCACATTATCAAGAAAGGCATTAAGATGAATATATCACAATCAGGAAGCATATTCGCTTGACAAGCAATTATCTCTATATTTATGTCTGAATTTTCTATCAAAATGATTTCATTTTGCAAGGAAAGCAACAAATTAGTTGAGTCATCAAACTTTCTTGCATGGAAGAAGAGAACAGATTTGATCATCATAGAAAATAAAGTTGTTTAACATGTCAAGGGTTCAATCACTAAGCCTCCAAAAGAAGAAGCTCAAACCCTAGCCATGTATATGAAAGGGGAAATTAGGGCTCAAAGGACCCTTGTAGAATCCATCAAGGATCCTCTCATACCTTATGTTGCAAAGTTGGAGACATCAAAAGAAATCTACGAGAAGTTAGTAGAATTGTTCTCCATAAGCACAGCTGGTGAAGTCATATCCTTAAGAACTGAGTTATACAAGATGAAGATATCAAAGGAAGAAGGAATAGACTTATACTTTATGAGGGTGTCAAAAATATGAGACCAACTACAAGAGCTAGGGGAAATAATGTCAGATAAAGAAATGACCATAGTTGTGCTTAATGCATTATTGGAGGAATGGGGCAACTTTGCATCAAACGTCTATGGAAAGAATAATGTAAACATTGAAACGAGAACTGATATGATTACCCGCTTTTTTGAGGTAGAAAAAAGATCAACCGATTTAGAAAAGTTCCGATTCAGAATACATATATTTTTATTTTAGCATAGTTTTTGACACTCTCAATTTTCTTATGTACATTATTTTTAAAATGTTAGTGATTTGCACGTTGATTTTAAGAAGTGTTGATGTAGCCTCAAGCCCTTTTTTTAGAAGACTTAATTTTTGACTTTAAATTTTCTAATGTGTTCAATGTGAATAATTATTTTCTAAATTTAACAAATTTTGTAATCTCCTTCTTCATATTTTTTTGTTTTTCTTATTAAGAAAAAAAATTGTAGCGAGACCTTTACTTTTTTGCATAGCTAAAGAAAAAGGTCGACATTTTAAAGTTTCAATATTCTACATATTTATATATTATTAATTAATTTTTCAATGCACATCAAATAATTGTCTCTAAAAAAATAATAATTTTTAATAATTGACATAAAAATACACATTTTGAACATAAATATAACAAAACAATTACACATTTTTAGACTTTTTTTTGCTAGAAATGACATGTGAAAATCACAATTTTTATAGGAATTTTTTTATTTTTCTAATTAATTAATTAATTTATTTATTTACTTTTTTTTTTTAAATCGCTAAGTAATAGTTTTCTTTTTGAATTTCATGTCAAAAAATAATAATAATCACAGTTTTTTTCAAAAATTAATGATCCACATAAAAATTAAAGAGAAAATCACATAATACAAATATTGAACATATAGCAACGTTAACTGAATACTTATTCTTCTCATAAAATGTCAAAGTCCAAACATTACAAGTATAACTAATTAATAGTTACAAAAAATGAGCTTGATTTCCAAACATAATTTAAATTTAATCAATAATATCACGTAATCCATACTCTTCATCTTCTAGAGTTTCATCATTGTCTTCTTCCACAATATTTTCTGCTTTAGTTTGCTCATTTTCCTCTTCTAATGGATCTTTGATGTATGTAAATCTCCCAACGTATACCGTTCCAATAATTCCATCTAATGGTGGGTTTGGTTCCTTTTCCTTTATTTGCACACGTGATTCATTAAAATCCCCTTTCCTCAACTCAATTTCTTGCATTGCATGTGGAAGAAATTGAAGAGCATTAATTCTTTGTTGAATAAATTTGCAACGTACAAGGTCTTTTTCAATGGCAATGCAATTTATTCCTTTATGTAGGCAACATGCTAGTGTTGTACCTAATTATCAAGCACAAAAAAATAATGAATTAAATTAGTATAATCACATATAAATTAAGAAAGAAGATATTGAAATTGAATTTTATATAATAAAACTTACTTGAGCCCAAGAATAAATCGAGAACCCAATCTCCTTCATTTGAACATAAGTCTATAAGATAGTTAATCAATGATTATGGTTTTTGATAAATGTTAACTATCTCTCCTTTTGCTTCTTTATCTTCATATGCTCGTTTTTTTACAACAAGATCATAAACCAGTAATTGGCTATGACTCTTCCCATCTACCTGATTAAGAAGCATAGGCTTATAGCTATCATCTTTTGTCCAAATTTCAACATGGATAAACTCACGATCACTTATAATTCGTTGATCTCCATGGTTAATAAGATTTGAATTTTTCCTGTAACATGAAATAGTAAAATTTTAATTAACTTGTACATAAATGAATTTTTTAACTTTAATCAAACATACAATTTCAACGTCTTACCATGTAAGCTACATCCTTGAGTTTTCTTTCGTCTTGAAGCTTATCAATAACATTGCCAATTGTGTGTCTAAATGAAATGTCACAAATATCCATAATGGTGATGTTGTGACTTCTACAAATCCAACAACCACTTTACTAAGATCTTGGTAAGTATAAGGGTCACTATCATAGTCAATGTTTTCGATAATGAAACCCTCGAGAATATCTGCAATAACTAGGGAATAATCCCTTTTAGGTATGAGTTTAGCAATGTCTTCACAATCACCTTGTATTATTTGAATAGTCTCAAGCCCATTCCAAATGAAATGAGTAAGACTAGGATCAAGTTCAACATTACTAAGATGTTGCTTTATCAGTCTTTCCATCTTATTTTTTTCAATAAAGCTTCTGAAACTATTTGGTGCTCCATTTGCATCCTTCTTCATATTTAATAAAATAAACAAATATATGTATAAGTTATAAAATAAAAATAATATACATATGAATAAAAATGAATGTATAAATCAACATACCTTTTTAAATGCAAGATAAAAATATTTTAGTGTTGATGTAGAACTTGAATCTGGGTAGTTGCGTACAACATCATCCCAACTATCTTCATTCAACAATTTAACCATTTGTTCTTGTATTTTCATGTAAACCTTGTGATTGAATAGATAAAGTAAAAAAAGTTAATATAATGATATGTATAACAAATACTACCAACAACAATATGTTATATTTAAAAGAAAATTATAATCTAGAAATAAGTAAAAATAATTCAACAAACTTACTTTTGAAATTCCTCACACATTTCATCCAATGATAATTCCCCTGAATTCACACGAGATAATATTTTTTTGACAAGTTTTTCATCCTTCACTCCTTGCAATGCTCTCCAAGGTGTGATAGTCATATCTTCTGGAAGCAGCTTCATTTCAGGACCTAATTTACTGCTGCTACATATCAATGGTTTAAAATTTTTGACATTCTGGTTTTTAAAGTCAATGTTCTCCCACATGATCAAAATCTCATTAATCAATTCTCATATATCTCCAATTCTAAATGCCAATTGGAAAATGTGTTCCATGCCTCTGAATATATCAGAATTTACTTTGTTGTATTTTGAATTTATTTTTTCCTCAATTTGATAGCCTATTTCCATACAACATTCCTTCCAAAATGCTAAACTAACCTTTGTCTTATCCCCGCCACATTTTTATTCAAATTCATTATGAATAAATATAAGCCTTTGGATGAAAGTCATAGACATCCTATACTCTTTAGTTGTATTATGATCACATGCCAATAACTTGTCTTTTGTATCTCATAAACCAGCATAAATGATACATTTCATTGTTTCAAAATGTCGGTTATTGGGATATTCCTCTATCAATTTCCCTTGAGCTTCTATAGAATGGTTACCCCCAAGCACATAATAATTGTATTCAAAACATTTTGACTTATCAAATGCTTCTTTGTAGAGAACTTGAACTGGATCAATAAGAAGCACATAATTAACCACATGAACATATGGATTGTACCTCATCAATGTCTTCAAGTTGTGAACATGCAGGTGGTGTCACTTTCTAATTTGATATTTAAATTGTCCTTCACTTGGCTTATAGATTTGGCTGACATTAAGCTGAAATGTACAACCACCCTCAATTAAGTTTGTCTTTGTCAAGTGATGTTGAATGTAATTTTGTTTTGTTTTAATAATGTCATCTCTAAATAACCTCCTGGTGTAATGATATATATATTCTCTTATAAATATCTCAATATAGAACTTAAATAAATTGTTTGAATAACCATACTAACTAATATATTTCAGTATGAACTCTCTCTCTCTCTCTCTCTCTCTCTCTCTCTCTCTCTCTCTCTCTTTAGATATATATATATATATATATATATATATATATACTCCATCTCTATAAAACTATATAGAATTATATTATTTAAGATAGACATGGAAATAGATTTTTAATTATTTATTTATATGGTTATTTAATTTTTATTTTTTTTTGCTTTGGTTGACATTAGCGATTTTTTTTTTTTTTTTTGAGAACGTGATATACTTACACATTTCCCTCCTATTGGATTGTAAAATGAGTCTCTCATCAATTTTTAATTATTTATTTATATGGTTACTTTTATTATGTTTTAAGGATGTGACATACACATTTCCCTCATATTGGATTGTAGAATGAGGCTCTCAACTGGCCTCTCAGTGATTTTCAATTATTTATTTATATGGTTATTTAATTTTTTTTTTGGTTGACATTATCTAAAATTATTTTTATTATTTTTTGAGGGAGTGACATACTTACACATGTCCCTCATATTGGATTGTATAATGAGCCTCTCGGCTCAATAAGGATTGTATAATAAGCCTCTCGGCTCAATAAGGATTGTACAATGAACCTCTTGGCTCAATAATCACTCTTAGGACCAACCTGTCTATAACTTAATTTTCAATCAAGAATAATTTGACCAATATTCTTGACCTTTTTATGCTTCCGGCTGATTTGTACATGCCTTCAATTTTTTATTTATTTCACTATTTAATATGGCTTTGGGGACCTAACCATAGATTTATTATTTCTTGGGTTAAATAGCTTTAAGTGGGAATAACTTCTCAACCGTGAGCAACCATGAGAAATGCCACCTACCATTGAAAATGGCATGACAAGCACAATCATCCTATGATGGTCTTTCTTGAAAATTCATTGATCTCCCCATTCAATTTCCTCATCAGATGTGAGGCATCATGACCATACCATAGGGGCTTCTAAACTTTTTGGCTTCCTTCTCTTCCTTCCAAGGCTTCTTTTCCATTGGAGCTTCCAATTAATGCAATTCACTAATGTATATTAAGAGCGTTCAAAGACTGCCATTGACATCAATGACAACACCATTCAACAAAAATGGTGTTTCAATACAAGATACTTGGCTAATATACATACCTATAGACAAGGGTGATTTCCTACGTCTCAGTCCCTATATCACCAACCCATCCAACAATCCTCTACTTCAATATTTTCTTACCTGAACATCTACGCATCCATTTTTGCATGCCATGTTATGAATTGTTTCTTCTTCATTCTTCGATCATTACTCAAACTTCTTTCTAGCTAGAGAATTCTCTATCTACTTCTCCTCTATCTATGTCTCTTGTCCAATTAGATGGTACATTCATTTCATCCCTTGTAATTTCCATAACATAAGGCCTTATGCCGTTTACCAATGCAAATACAAGAATGCTAGGATAATTTCAACAAGTTGTTGGTTGTCTTAGTGGAGTTGAACCATCTACAAAATACTCAACCACTCCCCATTGTATGCTCCCATATCACCAAGGTACCATTAGTAGCACTTCTCATACTTTAAGACTTTGGCTAAGGGACATGAAAGATAGTAGCGTTGAAGGCCTATTAGCACTAAGGGGAGGATAATATTTCAAAAATGTTCACAAGTGTTGAAGGCCTAAACCAAAGGACATTGCTTCAGGATAGGGAGTCATGTTGTGTCCAGCGCACTACATACCAAAAACTAAGTAAACCACTCAAGCATTTGAAAAGGTTTTGTAATGCATCTATACAACATATTGATCTATCATGGTCAAGTAAGTATAGTACTTATGGGAAGGTTTATATAAAATGGTGTAAAGAGATATCATTTGTGAGAGAGAGTGTGTTAGAGGTTCTATAAGAGATAAAATAGTATAAAATATTGGTTTTTTCTTTGTAAATCTCTCAATTTTTGTAATGGAGGATGTATATGGGGCTTTTATGTAAATATCATGCTTTTGTGATGAATGAATGAAAGATCTGTCTAATTTTAGTTTTTGTGAGTTTATTTTATTAAAGTGTTTAATCTAATTTTTAATGTATCTTTATTAAATTAGTGTATTTCTAATTAAAATATAAATTTCATACATCATGTTAGAATACTTCATCTTCTACACATAATCTCAATCTAAAGATGGATTTATAATTGTCTTGGGTGAGATTTCTAATTGGTGGGGATTGAAAGTGATAATATTTATGAGGTTTTGTTGGAAAAAAGTTTAAACCCTAAATTTGATTCCCCACACTAAGACTAAGGTATTTTTGATGTCAATAACAAACCATTACTAATGTATTCTTTCTTTGTGTAAACAACAAACATTTTTCCTTTTAAATATTTTAATAAAATCTCCAAGATTAATTTTTTAATAATCTCAAAATTATATTATGAATAAAAAAATTATATATATATATATATAATCTAAATGACATAAATACTTCTACACATTCATAATTTTTTTTTTAATTAAGCTAATTTTTTTAGGTATTTCTTGAGCTGACTTTAATATCTTTTAAATTTAGTAATTTGGTGGGTCACATCTATCTATATTTCTTAAACTTGCACATATATGAAATATTTGGAGATTGTGAAGTTTATTTTTAATATTTTTATGTTATAAAATATTAGTTCATTTAAATTTAAGATTTTTCACTTGGTGTCTTAATGTTTTGGAGTAAGAACCTTGATAATAATAATGCACTAGGCATCACATTCGTTATTACATTAATTAATATGCATATGTATATTTTTAATTTATTTATATTATTAGTAATTTATAATTTTAAAATAAATAATTTATTTATAATAATAATAATTTAATATTATGTTGATGTTGATGTTAGATGTCCAATTAGTGTATAAGATATGTTTTTTTAAGGAAAAGTTTCCTAAAAACTATTTTATTGTTATTGTTTAAAGAGATATACTGATACATACTCTATCTTTTCTAGATTTGAACTTATAACCTTAAGATATGGTAGACTATGTATTTTCTAAAATGTGAATCATTATTTTTGTATTTCTATTACTTTTAATGTTAGTAAAAATTAACGTATTTAAGAAAAAAATGATAATAATAAAATCAAATCTATTTATCTATCTGCATTTATTTTGTTCATTCAAATGTATATCTATTTTTATTTGGACGGGGTGTTGATACATGGGGACACAACAATGCACTCTTGTCATGCATGTACCACCCTTCTTTACCTACCACTCCTATCATTATCAAGGATGGCATAATCCTTGGTTTCCTAGTGTGAAGGGAAAGAAAATAATGGGGATGAGTGGGAACTCCTCCTTGGTTTGTACGGAGGACAAAGACAATTGAGTTTCAGGGGTTACCATTATGACAAGATAAGAGATGATTGAGAAAGAATTAGTAGTGTCTAGTTTATGGATTTCATTTCAATTATTTTCCTAGCTAAATTTGAATGCGGTTGGTACTCATTTGAGTTTATGGGGATGATGGAGAAGACTAAAAAGTCACTAATAAAGCTAATTAGTCTACAATAATACACTCTTTGGTTAGTTTTTGAATCTCATCTTTTCTTCATATTTTTGTCTCGTTATATGTTGGTTGGGATCTATTATTCACCATTCATTATAACCACTATGGGTTTATGTCAAGGAAAAGATGAAACTAATGTTTGGGGGTTGCAAGGTAGACCTACCCTACCTAAAGCTATTCCTAGTTAGTGTTGTCTCTTTTTTGGCTTATGAAATGGTAAGGTTGATAATTGAATGAGTTAGTATGGCTAGTGGGAATGATTGAGTTAACAAGGGTAAGACACACAAAATAAGGTTGGGTGTTGGTCAAGTTTCTGCTACTTCTCACCCCACTTACCTATACAAGGCCCCTATATTATGGCCTTTTCTCAAATGTGGCACAAAAGGAAATGGAGTGGGTTTAGAACGTAGTGGAAGAGAGAGAAGAAAGTCTATTTGTGACACATATTTTGGAGGAGGTTCATGGGCTAGTTTGTGACCTAACTCATTCTCTCAATTGCTACGTTTGGATACGTATCAAAAATTATGCTAAGATCCTTTCTTTCAAGGACAAGGATATCCCTTAGTTCATCATTCGACATGAGGATTGATGCATGGGTTTTATCATCCCACAAGACTTAATTTTAGTGCATGGTGTGTCAATCCTTTAGATAATGAGGGTGCTTTATTTTGGCGGAGAATAAAGTTGTTACTAGGTATTTGGAGGATAAGGGTGCTTTTTATTTTATACTATATTTATTTTCTTAGTGAATACTGATACTGATATTTCTAGATATATAACCTTACTATTTTTATTGTAGTGTACTGTTATGCAGATTCTATTGATTCTTTTTGAAATTGTGTTTAGGCAAGTTGAACATGTTTAAGATCAAATTAGAGACTACATCGAGTTGTGGATAAATTATTTAGCAAGAGATGAATTTAGCAATGAGAGAAAATCATGCCATATTTTAGAAATTCCTGTACACCAAAATAAGTAAATTAGATTAACATTTTCACAAGGATAAATGTGGTGCTTGGAGAGAGTAAAATATGTTGGTTAATTTACATCTTTTGCTGTAATTTTTCTTAGGTTCTTTGTAGTTTTTTATGAAATTATCATGCATGTGCATAATTTAGGATAACCATGTACACATTCTATAGTTAGCATGAGAACCATATTCATGAGGTGATTCAACATTTCAAGTGCATTCTTATATGCATGTAGGTGATACCACACATTATGTAGAATTTCCACCTTGACTTCAATGTACATTTAATGCGATTCCATCCTAAAATTACTATATCTAAGGATTCTTGTGACCATTTTGTTCATAGCTTGAGTGAGTCATATATAAAATGTCATCGTGTATCATCACTCCATTTGTTCCCATGTGGATTTGAATAAGTGATGCTTGCCCATTTTTTTTGTATTAAGGATAACTTGTTTAGATTCTGCTGAAATCCCACCTTCACAAGGTATAAAAGTAATTGATGCAACATCTCCATGTTCATTCATTAATATTGAAACAATTATTAGAGGTCTAAATTTTATTAAACTCTTTATATTTATTTATTTATTTATGTTTTATTAAAAAATATGAATCCTTGTCACTACATATTTTAGCCTCATTGCTTTTTTCGTTTCACTCATTCTTTCTTTGTTTGATTACAACCCCTTTTCAAGCTCATATATCTTTTATGTAGCATGCACCACCCTCACACAACATTGGTGTTTCCTCTCTACATGTCCACACTAACTATAGGCTACATTAATAAGCACCCCCTCCTCCAATAATCAAAAATGTAAAATGACCTCCATAATGCTCTAGAAAGCTCAACATATAGTTTTTCCTAAATATGATCGATTCTTGACAAATTTGATGAATTGAATTAGTATAAATATGATGCAAGGGACTGCCATTCCTATATAGTCCCATCTGCAATTCTAATTTGTATGCATTCATTTCCTACTCATTCTTACAAGAACATTGTTTTGAAGCTTCATAAATTATTTATGGTGTTAGTGGTTCATGGATCTGCACACTAGAAAATGGGTTTCCAATGATATTGAATTTGACTAATTAGATATCAAGATCCATCATTCTAAAATTTCATGATAGTTGAAAAATGTTTTTTACAAATTCAACAATTATTCTTGATGTGTGGTTGATATTAGGGACTAAGGTTGCTTTGGTTAGCATCTTTTACCATCTGTATCATAGCGAAGTCTTTAAAAGAGTTAAATTTATTCAATGACTATCAGGGAACTTGATGATTCATCATAGGT
This sequence comes from Pinus tabuliformis, assembly GCA_031772625.1. Taxonomy (NCBI): domain Eukaryota; kingdom Viridiplantae; phylum Streptophyta; class Pinopsida; order Pinales; family Pinaceae; genus Pinus; species Pinus tabuliformis. Next base: position 776,670,000 of record CM062804.1, on the reverse strand, counting down.
GCTTTCCATGGGGAAGGCAGATCATAGTGATCGCTTGCATTTTTTTCACAATTAATTCCAGATTCACCTTCTAATGTTTTACTTACACTGATGAGTTGAGTAATTGTGAGATGAGTGGGGTGATCATCTAAATTACTACTATCTCCAACCATTGAGAAATAAAATTATAGTGACTCATGTATCATCAAAATATTATAGTCATATAGTTACTATTTAATCTAGGTGGATATTGGTGGCCACTCGCCTATTCCACCTAAACCTCTAATAAGTTTCATCAGTTTCCTTTTTTATACCAACATTTACTATTTTTAGTAGTCTTTTGGGTCATGAGCTTCTGGAGTAGATTTGGCCCCCTAAACGACGTTGTTTCAAGGTTTGCAACACGCATATATGGAAAATATTATAGTACTTAGAGAGATATTTTCATTCAAATATCTTATACTCTATATAGAGATAATATGACCATGTTATGACCTCAAGAAGTTGGTTGCCCAACTAACCCAAACAAGGCCCAAAAACTCTTGGTGGTCCATCTTCTGGGGTTAGGGTTTTGGGTTTTTATGGTTTTCCCTTGTTGTTTAATAATTAAAGGCCCTTGAGCCTCATTGTAACACATTTTAGAGGCATGTAGCTACCACATCTCTTCTCAGAGATAAACTACCATCACCCAAGCTAGTTCATTTCCATTTCCATATGTGAGCATATTTCAGTTCTTTGATATTAATGAAATGAAGTTTTATTTCTGTTGCAACTTTGTGTTTATGTGTATATCTATATTTTGTTGTGCTCCTGTATAATTCTGGATGAGTGGCATCAGAGCAGTATGCTCTTTCTTTGTTTTTCTTTGCATGTCCCCAACGAGGTCAGGGTATAAGGAGTTAGGGCTCGAACTAGTTGAACCTTTGCAAGAACATCCTTGCAAACCTCAATGACCTCCCATGGTGGAAGAAAATAAAGATTAGGGGGTAGGATATCCTTTCAAAATATTTCTCGAGGAAGCCCTCGAACAAAAGAGGAACGTCATGATGGATAACTTTTCCCAGATCTTTCAACGACTACCCAGAGGCAATGCATTTTCATCTAGCAACCACCTTGGAGGTGCCACTTATTTTAATGTACAAGTTAACTTTGACATTTCAATATTTGAAGGCTAGATAAGTGAAGATGTCATAGATAGATGGTTAAATATTTTGGAAGGATATTTTTTAGTTCATGAATTTTCCAAATGGGAAAATATTACTTTTGCACTCCTCAAAGTTGCCCCACATGTTAAGGAATGGTGGGAAACCTACTATGAACAAAAGGATGAGAGGGAATCCTCACTACTTTTAGTTGCACCCACTTATAATTCTTTCTGAGATGCCATTAATGAACAACATTACCCTTTTAGGAGCTATGAATATAAATACATAAAGTGGACCACGGTGCGGTAGGGAAGGGACCAAGATGTGCCAAAGTTCACAAATGTTTTCCATACCCTCTATACAAAGCTAGGTATTAAGGATTCTGAGTAAGATTTGGTACTCAAGTACTGTGATTGTCTACACAAGTACATCCGAGATGAGATGGAGTTCCCAGACATCTCCTCACTTAGTGTCGCCTATCAATACGCTGTCAAGATCAAGCATAAATTTAAACAGAAGAAGTGAGACTTTGGATATATGAATCTAAAGCAAGGGAAGGTGCCCCCAAATCCCAAAAAAAATGATAGACCTAAGGAGGGGCAACCCAGGATAACCCTCTGAAGTCGCAAGCAAAGAAAAACACCATGAAGAGAAAGAAGGACACAAGGAAATGGTGTGAGTTCCATAAGGGTCCCACTCATAACACAAGTGAGTGTCGACCCAAGCAATCATTAGTGTCCCATTGAAGGCTTCCAAATTAGATGCATGTTTTGACTCTGAGACAGAAACCAACAAGGGGAATGACAAAGGGAAGCAGATTATTGATGTTTAGCCTAGTGCCACCATTGCCACCACCAAGAACTAGAAGGATGAGATCGAATATCTAGAGGTGGGGGAGTGACTCTTCTACTCAGAGATGTGGGTGAAGGGTTCTCTACTAAAGGTTATTGTTGACAATGGGAGCCAAAAGAACCTCATTTTAGCATAGGCTGTGAAGCAATTGGGCCTACCGACCACACCAAACCCATAGTCATACACCATCGGGTGGATTCACCAAGGGTGAGATCTCTGCGTCAGCTAATAGTGTCCTCTTCCCTATACCATCAAGCCCTTCACAGATGAGGTATTGTGTGATGTATTATTAGAATAACCATACTTGTGGAAGCAACATGTTGTGTATGAGTCTAGGCCTCGCATTATTATTATTACTTTGGGAAATAAACTGTATAGGATACCAGAGGTAGTGCCGTCTACCACCATTTCTTTTATAATTGTGAAGTAATGTAGTAAGATCATTTCCCAAACTAGGAAATTTTTTTTCCTTATGATTTTCCCTCAGGGAAAGAAGAATATTGTGGCCACAACCTCTATATAGTGCTCCTCTGCATGACAACAACATGTGTACAAGGTTATGGAGGAGTACAAGAACATATTCACCTCACCCACAAGGGTACCTCTACAATTTTAGTTCAATCACTGCATCGATCTAACCCCAATCATGTCGCTACCTAATGGACTGATTTATCGATGCTTGGTTCTAGATAATGATGAAATAAAGAGGCAGATTCAGTAGATGTTTCAGAAAGGGCGCATCAGTCCAAGTTCATCACCTTGGGGGAGCCCAATCATATTAGTATAGGAGAAGGACTAGACCTGGAGACTTTGTATTGGCTATCAAGCGTTGAACAAGATCACTGTCCAGAATAGGTATCCAATCCCACAGATTGATGACCTTCTAGAGCAATTCACGGGGGCCAAATATTTCAGCAATATTGACTTGAATTTTTGTTATCACTAGGTACCAATCAAACCCTTCTATGTGTGGAAGACTACCTTCAAATCCAAGTAGGGCCTTTTCGAATGGTCGGTAATACCTTTTGGGCTAACGAATGCCCCCACAACCTTCATGAGGTTGATGGACGCCATCTTGCAACCCTTCACAAAATCATTCGTGGTTGTGTATTTGGATGAAATTATGATCTTCAACTAGAGTTGGGAAGAGCACCTTCAACATATTCGATAGGTCCTCCAAACCCTACAAAAATACAAGTTGTGTGCCAATTTGGAGAAATTCACTTTTCGTATGACCCATATTCAATATCTGGGGTACATCACTAATGAACGGGGTATGCATGTAGACCTAGCCAAGGTATAAGTTGTTTGGGATTGGCTAGCCCTAATGACTTTAACAGAGATCTACATTTTATTTGGTCTTTCCAACTTCTACTACAGGTTCGTGTTTGGGTTCTCTCATATCACTTGGCCTTTGAGTCAAGTCACCAAGGAAGGAGAAAAAGAAAAGTTATTTTGGCACTAATCCCAACAGTAGGCATTTGCTGAGTTGAAGCATCACCTATGATCTACACTAGTACTCACATTACCAAACCTGCAACAACCATTTGATGTTGAGACAAATGCCTCCGATTATGCAATTGGTGTAGTTCTTACTCAATAAGGGAATCCATTTTGCATATCACAGTGGGAAACGTTCTGACACAGTTCGAAAGTATCCCACCTATGACAAATTTATGTATTTAATTTTTCAGACCTGCCAACAATGGAAGAATTACCTTATGGGAAAAGAAACACTCATCCACACATACCATTGACCCCCATAGTTCATATAGACACAGGAGAAGTTGCAAAATGATTTCCATTAGAAATTGTCCACTTACCTACAACAGTTCCATTTGAACATTAAGTACATGAAGGGCGGAACCAACAATGTTGCAAACTGCCTCATCCAACTGCCAGTCATGGAACTGATCATTGTGCTAGACTCTTATGGTTTACGAGACTATGGGGTGGCCCCATATTTACAATAGCAGTCCAAAATTCGACAACACATACTAAACGCTCTTACAAGGTAAGCAAGTTCCAATTTTTCACCTCCAGGACTACACACTAATTTAAGAGGTGCACTACAATTAGGTCACGGGACATTTCAGGGTAAAGAAAACAATTACAGTGTTGCAGAAGTACTTTTATTGGTAGAACCTTCAACAAGATGTTGGGAAGTACATCAGATCTTGCATTTCCTACATCATTTCCAAATCGACCATAAAGAAGCAAGGGCTATATACTCTCCTCCCCACTCTTAGTCATCCTTGGGAATCCATCTCGATGGATTAGAAGTCAGTCCTTCCTTATACTAAGCATGGCAATGACTGTGTTTTTTTGGTGGTCGATAAATTCTCTAAGATGGCCATTTTGCGGGTCACAAGAAGAGTATCACAATAGAAACCACTATGAATCTCTTCTTTGAATCAGTGTGGGTATGCTTTGGGATCCCAAACTCAATTATCTCAGATTAGGACAACAGGTTCCTAAGTACATTTTGGTCAAGTATCTGGATGATGTTGGAAACTAAGCTCACTAAGGCCATGACTTTCCACCCCAAAACTGATGGCTAAACATAGGTCATCAATAAGATGATCGTACACATTCTGTAGATGTACAACTCAAAGTATCCATGCACATGGGATGAAAGCCTCCCTTATGTGTGACTACAACTATAAAAAATCTCTCCATAACTCAACTGGCCACAACCCCTTTCATATAGGATTGGTATTTCAGCTACTATGTCCTATTAATGTGGCCATACCAGTTGCAGCTACTAAGACAGATACAACGCATGTCTAGTCTGAAGCTGACAGGCTTAAAAAATTCATTGAGTGCATTCAACACATTCGCTAGCAGGTCCATGACATATTGGAAAGAGCTAATGCTAATTACAAGCAACAACATGATCAACATCGAGTGCCACACAAGTTTCAGGTGGGCAATAAAGTTTGACTACATTTGTAGAAGGAATGCCTCGTTGGGCCCCACCGTAAGCTTCGCCTGCTCTGATATGGGCCATACGCCATCACCAAGCCTGTAGCAGACAATTTTGAGTTCAACATTCCAACATTCCTTGCCCAACAGCTAGTATTCAATGTGGACCTCCTTCGGCCATACTTTCCACCATTGGTTGACACAATTGACATTACAGAACAACTCACACCAATGGAGTTAAACCCAGATTGCATGGAACAAGCCACAACTGATCAGATCATGGACACACAGATCAAGAACACTCACCAATAGAGGATCCAGCTATATTGAGTTTTTTATCACCAAAAAATTTATCGTTTAACTTAGTTTACTAGATGGATCAAAGTACACCATGTAAAGCCAATTTGACCATAGTAAAATTTCTTTCACTGCGATAAATTACTTAATAAATCACCTTTGTTAAGTAATTTATAATTAAATCCATGATGAACAATTAAATAAATCACTATTTGTTTGATTTTCTTCTAGGAATAATTAATTAATCGCTAATTAACTATTATTCTTTGTCAAATATGACTAAATCCCTTAGGAATAATTAAATAAATCATTATTCGTTTATTATTCCTTAATTAATTTCTTGAGATGATAAATAAATCATTTATTTATTTATTATTTCTAAATAAAATTTTAAATACTTTTTCCCTCCTAAATAAATATAATACAATATTCCAAGTGGTTATTCCAAGAATGGAGTTAATAATATTTTATTATTGCTCATTATTTGAGGATAACTCAATATTTTGTTATAAATAGAAGGGTTTTTCCATTCATTATTCACTTTTGATTATTTTCATTGTTGCACTCACTGTTGTAACTCTGATTATTTTCATTGCCGCACACCATCTTTTTGTTAGGTTTTTACATTATAGAGGAGAGAGACTCTACACAAGCTGAAGACGTTTGAGGATAGCCAGGAACCCATCCCATAGAGGGGATTGGTAACATATATTTTTTCCCTTCACAAGTGTTATATTAAAAACTATTCTTTGTATATATGGTTTCCATTGGATGTGTTAGGTTCCTATACGAATAGGAGTCATAATTTTGAATGACTAAGTTTAAGCCTTGTAATACTGTACATACCTTTGTTCTGAAAATGTTTTCCATATTAAAAATTAAAAAATGGAAATAGGGTATGTCGTAAAAGAAATATCAAAGGAATAAAAGAATAAGAGAAGGTCAAAAAATAAATGAAAATATATGAACCCGAAAAACAAAAAGAGACCATGAAAGTGTGCGAGTCTAAATGCCACTACTATTTACTTTTATGCATAATAATGATTGTGTGCAACTTGTTATTCATGCCGCAATTCATGGTAATCAAATTGTTTAATCTTGATTATATCATGCTTTGAATTTTATGTTTATAATTAGAGAACAAAATATGACCAAACAGTTTAGTCTTGGCAGATCAACAAATAAGTAGAGAAATAAAAGGAGCTCATAAGCTTAATCTGAGCCCTTGGAAGACATAAGGTTAGAAGTAGATAGTGTTTTTTATAAAAGAAAAGGTAGGATAAGGGTTTGCTAGCCTAAATGCACCCAAATAAATGAGGAAAAAATGCTAGGGTAAGTAAATGGGTAAGTAGAAGAAAGGTTGTTGAAGTATAAAGTTGATTGGACCAAAACACATGCATCATGCTTAGACACATATTTCTATATGTATGATCAATTATGGAAGAAAAAACAAAGGTTTGCAAGTTAATGTGATTAACTCCCCCTCATTCGTTTTCCCCTTACTTACTAATTTCCTATCCACAAGCATGTTCTAGTACTTTAAATCCTTCAAGTCAAAGAGGCTCAGAGCATTTCTCTGACTTTTGGTGGGACCGGACCCTCGACTTAATGACTTATGGACATCAAGTGTTAGAATCCCCTTCATAAAAGTCATCCCCCTTCACTACCCTAATAAAACCCCTTTTCCTAAGGTTAAACTTCATTTTCCTAGGAAAAGTAAAGTAACTCCATGTTAAATCCCTTTTCATTCTAAAAACCCACAAAAAATATTTTATCCTATGTATAATGTGTATGCACAAACATTACCTTTTTACTTAGGGGTATATCCACTCCGCTCATTACATTTCATATTAATTTTTGATAAATTATGTTCCTCCTGATATACCTTTGCCCGTATATTAATTAAATCCCCTATATAAATATCCCAACCCTTAGTTTAATTATAAACTATAGTTGACCCCCTGCTTCATACCCTTGAAAATATTTACTTAACTTACTAGTTTTCCATAATGTTGGGTTAATTTCATCATTAAACACTGCCCGATCAATTAATCCCCTCATTAACTTTGAATAAATCCCAAACCACTGAGGATTAAAACCTTGGGCCCTCCCTGACACCTCAGTTCATTTCATCCATGCACGTTCTTCACTCGACTACCATCCGATCATCATCATCCACATCTAACGGTTCATATCCATATCGGATCTGCCCAACGCCTGGCCTTTACCCGTCCGATAAAGTGGGTTTTACCAAAACCCCTTATGCTACTTGTCAAGCATAGAGGTATATTGGGTGATGCCTCCAAAAGACCACTTCCTCCATAGAAGTGGTGTGATGGCCTGGGAAACTGCCTCCCCGCTCAACCCGATAAACCACCTACTATTCATTCATAAAATTGCCCATCAAAAAGTGAGTGTATCTTAATAAAAAGGCCGAGAGGCCCTTTTTCATCTTTTTTTGCTCAAGCTCTTTGAAAATTTCTGCAAAATAGTGTGACACCTACAAACCTGAAAACTACCAATTAACCCTATTTCAGTCCTCAAAGAAGCTGCGGAGACCACCATCAAAGCTCTCAGAGCCCTTTCAATCTTCCACCATCATCTAGAATACTAGTTTGAAGTCAATTCACCTAAACCCCATGTATTTGTGAATGAATTACCAGACGCCCTTTCAAAATTTGAAAACGTTCACTCTTAAAGTGCTTTAATTAAGTAAAATTAATTGAAAAATACTTTCAAGTTAACACCACATACCCAAGCCCTTCTCAAAGTTTCCAAATTGCCTCCCAACCCTCTGATACAACCCTACACTACAAAATTCAAATCCACAAGAACTGAATTATGGCTGCACCTATCGCCACAAATATCAGACCTATCACAACTCCCCATTTGGACATAGACCACCTCCCCCTAGCGAACAGAGATTTTCAAATCAGAGACACAAGTGCATATGAGGCCCTACTCAAAATTCATTATTTGAGTAAAGAAAGATACCTAAAAAATTCGGATGACATTGGCCTTTGGGACTCCAATTTGCCTAAATACCAGTTTCCCCAAGTACATATTTTTCCTAAAAATGTCCATATGTGCCATGCTTGTTACATTCCCAGCCAGAGAGCTATAATGTCCCTTAATTAGAAAGTCATGTTTACCATGAAAGCGGAATCAATCAATGATATGTTACAAGTCCAACTAGGTCCAAACCTAACCCCACTGTCAACTGGAGATTTTTTAGACCAGTACACCAAGTTTATTCCATAAAAACTAGCTCAATTGTTCCAAACTTTCATTGTAGAAGAGAAACACATTCCCAAAGATGCCCCTCCATATGTTTCTGCCATTTTCTCTAAAAGGGGCAAGCATATTGTGACTATGATATCATATATTTTGGGTTGTACCACTGATGAATTTGTTGATGAGCTCGTCCTAGCCTTCATGTCCATTTTTATCCCAAAAAAGCCTCCTGCTACTCTATACAATTATGCCTAGTTCATAGCTGAGAGGATGCATGAATAGTTTACTAGAATGCACAATGAGAGAGTATTCAAATACTCATCTGTACTATACCATATGTTTTTGTATTATCAGTCAGACAGATTTCCCTTCACCCTCCAGAAGCTTGATACTAGAGGCTAGCCCAGGTCTGTCATATTTTGGACACCATTGTTCCACAAGTATTCCTCACCATACTCATATACAGACTTCATTGAATTTTTTGTCCATCTAGTCATGACTATGCTGAAAGGAAGTCCTCCACCAAGAATAAGCCAAGAGATCAAAAGAGTCCTCCAATTTTCCAAGAAGACTAAAGTAGGAGATTGGTACCTATACCAACACCACACTGAGATAAGAATCTATCGTTGCTAGCTAGCCCCATACAAACTCCCCAAATACCTCCCTATGAGGTTATTTTCTCTAGAGTATTATAGGCAAATAATGAACTCTAATGAAGTCAATTTTATCTCAGCTAGGAAAATAACCCAGTTTAAAGTCAAAAATTAGTCAGGCCCTTTCATTTGCAACTCTAGAGAAGCAGGGAAGGAAGCAGATCTTATCCTGCAACAAATGAAGTTCCAAAACAGTTTCATGTGGATACATGACCCTCAAGGGTTTATGACCAAACTTAGATAGAAGGTCAAATTGGGGCCGTACATCCATCACCCCATACCAGAGATAGAAAGATATGCCAATCAATCTGAGTGGTTAGAGAAAAATCTCATAGACAGGGATAGTACAAGGGTAGATGTTGAAAATAACTTGATTTATCTAGAGAGATAGCTTGATGAAAGCTCATTCCTACAGGTACCATAGCAAGAAGCAACCATGAGTACCCCTGTTGTTTTACAAACCCCTCAAAATGAGGAAAATAATCCCAAGAGGAATAGAGAGGGATCCTCTAGTTTAGGCATGGACACATCCAATGTGCAGTATGAAGGCAGCCAGAGAAAAAGGCCAAGACTCAATCTTGTTTCAGAACAGGAAGACACAGAAGGCTCAACAGAAGTGACTAATATTGAGTTTAACATGAGTAGGTTTACAACTCCATCTGGAGAAACATAGGAACCATCTACTTCACAAACTCAAATGTTGGAAAGACAGCTCAGTGTAGAAGTTTCCTCATTTGGTAGGCCTGCTGATAAAGATAAGGATATTAAGGACATGTTTAAAGAAATCAATATGAGAAATGAGAAACTAAAGGCACAGTCTTATGCACAGTATCTCAAGATTACACCTACCAACCAAACCAGGTTGATGTTAGCTTCTGACATCAAGGAAGGAAAGATGCAAATATCTTTCATAAAGCCAACTGTGCAACCACCAAGGACATCAACGGATTACAAGAAAATTGATTTTGAGGTATTGGCAAGGGATATTCATCCCGTTGACCAAATTGAATTCCCCAAATAGGCTGGAGAAATTATTTACTCCACCCTTACTGGAAAAGCCATAGCTTCCAATCAATTGCAAAATTCATTGACCAATATCTCAGCTCAGTATCAGTTGGAGAAGGCCTCCTCACAGGCCAAAGACACCAGAATCAAGTCTTTGGAAGACTTAGTGATTGAATTGGGACATGATCCCAAAGATATCAAGGCCACTGAGAAACTAATTAAGAAAAATAATGATGACATCACAACACTTAAAAAACAACTGAAGATACCTCAACTGCAGCATCCCCAGACACAGGAAGTCTTGGAAAACCAAACTAGACATGAAGAGTTGATGGACTTAGTCCTCAAACTTAATGATCAGTTAAGGGAGACAAAGAAGGAATTGGACAGCTTAATCCAATTAAAGCAGACTGACATTGCCACTACATCAGTAAATGTCATCCCAACAGTGTCAACAACTGTTCCTTCAACATTGGCAACCTCATTGGCTCCCACAGCTCCTATGCCCACAACACAACAGGTTTCAACAGAGTCTACATCAGTAGCAGGTACATCAGGTGAAGAAGCAGCAAAGTTAGTTCAAGCTATGAAAGATATGTCCATACAGGAAATAGAGATGAATAAGCTAAAAGAGAAGATGACACAATTGGAAACTGATTACAAGCTTGCCAAAATCATGCACAAAGAAGAAGTGCAGAAAGATGCTAGAATGAGTGAAATATTAAAGGCCGTGGAGAAGGACCTAACACTAAAAGAACCCCTAAGGAAAGCCAAAGAAATACTATGGGCCAATTCCATTGACTCTGTCAATGATATTTGGCCATCTATTCAAGTAATGTTTGAGTAGATAGATTAAATAAAGATGGCTACAAAGGCCATCAAACAAGTAAAAGAAGAGTTAGGAGAAATGCTTGAAGATGCTACCAGAATTATCCAGTTCGTAAACAGTAAGAATAAATATGAGCTTCACAAATTAGAAATTCAGGAAAAAACTCAAACAATTTTGGAAGTGAGAAAAGTCCTTTCCAAGAGAAACTTAATGTTAAACATGGAGGACTAGTGTCAAAACATGCAGGTATTTGTTAATAGATTTATGGCTAAATTTCAAATTTTGAGAGAGAAAGGGTTATCTAGTCCCTTAGTAATAAATGACAAGCTCATGACACAATAGGATTATAACAGAAAAATCAAAGAGCTAGCGAAAGAACAAGTTAGTACATCATCAATCAAGGCATTGCCAATAGGAAAAGTACTTTATCAAACATTTGAAAACTTTTTTTTACCTCCAGCATGAGGTAAAACACTTGTTTATCAATAACCCTACTTTTGTCAAGTACACAGAGGCAAATGAAATATATAGAAGGATGTTGAAGATCCAATTACCCGATGCTGAGACATGGGAGAAATTGACTGATTTACTGTGAGAAATATTCAGTAAAAAGGTTAGTGTACAGTAAAAGTAAAACATCCAGGTGAAAAGATGAAGATAGATCAATAGGGTCAAAGTGTATCAGTGTCAAAGTGTATCAGATGAAAGCCAAAAGTAAAATGAAGCTTCTAGCATGAAAGCTTAAACAACAAAGCAGCATAAAGGGCTAAAATCAAACCATAAAGGCCAGCAGTACCAAAATAAAAGGGACAACACGAAGGATTTCAATAGCTACCTCTATCTTCTTGCAAGAAGATATTTTTATTTCCTAAATTAAATCTTAAATTAGTTTGGGATATTTTGTAATAATTTTTTGTATAAATGCTTCACAATTCGAAGTATGTAGTGTGGACTCTATTAGACATTTATATATACTTTTTGATTAAGACGAACCAGAAGGTTATTGTATCAATTGATAAGCCACCAAGATGGATTGATTAATAAAGATCGGACTGTTCCAAGGATTCATGTGTTGAGCAAATATCAGACAAGTATTTTCATGTGTCTTTGTCAATTTCTCAAAGTTATTCACAATATTGTATGTGTTTCAAACTAAATGCTATAACTGGAATAATATTTTAGAACTTGTTTAAATCACACTATGTTTTAACAGTTAAGCATTTGAATGTTTTCTTCTGAGATTTAAGTTAAAGAATTCTGCATTTCTCTTTAGTTTAAATTGATTTCATAAATAATCCAGGTTGAAGGATTCTTAATTGCCCTTTGAGTTCAATTACCCCTGCCTTCATCATTCATTATCCGGATCTGAGAACCCTTAACTGCTCTCTCACCCTGAGTGAAACCCTTTCACCCCTTTGTCTTAAACATCTAAAATACACTCAGCTATCTTGCCCTTGGAACATCCCCTTTAGCCAGTTTATCCAGCCTTGCTTCCTTATCAGTTGACTCCATAGCCCAATGGTCTGAAAGACATCAATTTATCCATTTGTTTAAAGAGATTCCACCACCCAATTTCAATCAAAATCAAAACCCCTTGAACAAAATCAAAACCCTACAACAAAATTGGCGACTTAGCAATGTTTCACCTGGAGTCTATAAAGACTCCTTATTGTTGGGTGCTTTCTCTAGTCCTCCCACTCCCATATCAGAGCTTAACTCTATGAGTGTTTTCATGTTACAAGCGTCACAGACTTCTCTCAAGCAGTCTGGTACATCCAATCAACAGCGAGCTCCTAAACACCATGTTGTTGCAATCCCAACTGAGCCCTCTAGATCCACCCACCAGGACCTCCTTTGTTTGTGGGTTCCTCTCCTATGTTTCCACTAGGAAATGTTCCTTCAGGTCTCAATCATCCAAGAGCTATTCCGCCAGGACATTACCCTGCAGGCCAGATACCTTTCTTATTCCCCCCAAGAGTGTTTTCTATCCCTGTCATGGCTTCACTGGTCCTTCCTAACATGACTCTGGGATCCCAATATGGTACATCAATTCCCCTGCAAGCATTCTACCTAGTCAGCTAAGACCTTATCACGCTTTGATCCCGTACAACTGGTCCCTATGACCCCTGCCGCTACATCAGTTCCATCACAACCTCAAGAGGAACCCATTGCTGTTGTGAAAGCATCCAGACAGGGGGGCAAAGCTATGAGGAAAGAACCTGAGGACAAGGCTCCCCAAGCGCCTCCATCCCTTAAGGCCCCAAAGGCATCACCTCCATGCGCTTTGTGTAAAGATTTGGGAACACCACCAATAATTTTCATGAGCTTGCTCAACTCAAAAATTTGGTTCATGAAACGTTCCCTGAGTCAAATATCGCTAAATTCCATGTTAACTTATCGAGACCACCTAAGAAACTCAAAACGTTGTGCACAAACCACCCTTATGCCCTGTGTGATCATCATGGTCACTATTCCCATTTTTTCCCTCATCTCAATGAATTTCATGATTTCCTTGAACCACTTCGTGAACATGAGGCCACTCGTAGTGGAATCCCTACTCTTCTACTCATGGATTATGGTACCCATAGTCAACTAGAATATGGATACTCTAGTCCCACCATCATGATCCCTCCCCCTGATGTCTAGATGATGAACACCACAGGCCGTATCCTTTACATGTCGCCATCCTTGAGTTCCTTGTAGGAAAAGCTTTCTGAGGTTTCTGGGACACTTCTATCGAACCTCTCTTGACAAAATCCCAAGTCTCAACATCTATAGATCCTCCATCTACTGGCTCGTCGTCTACATTTCTAGATGATCCATATGTGAACCTTCTTTCCGAGGTTGATGCACTAGGTTCCACCGCCACATCATGTTGTCAATCTACCTCCCATCCCCCCATCTTCCATTCTAATGAGGACATCATGGAAGCCATGACTACCCGTGATTTTCCTTGGGACAATATGCATCATCGTGTGTACTTCCTTCCATATTTGGAGTCCACCACTCTAAATATATCTAGTACACCCATAGTGTATTTGGGGGCACATAGGCCCCTACATATCCTTTGGAGGATCTCGTGGCAAGTTGGGTCAAGATGCTTGAATCCCTTTTTGGAGCACTTGATAGACTATGGCGCTCCACAAACTCCTATTGCTAGGGGGCATCATTCCCACCTTTGCATACCAGATCAGTCCCCTCTATTGCATAGTTTTGTGGGCAACGTCCCATGCTTTGGGGCATGATGATCTTCTCCTGGCCATCTTCTCAATTGATTAATGTAAGTCTCGGCCTAGATCCACTGGCTATAGGTATGGTCGATTATCCGCCCATTCCTTGGATAGTTTGTCCTATCAGCCTCTCCGGCAAGCCATATGCACATTGTATATCATAGACGTTTGATGCCATATCTTCAAATATTCTACTCTATGTCCACATAGTCCCCATGTTTGAGTTAGTGGGTGACAATGATTCCAGACCTCCTCCAGTCATTCATTCTTGTTTTCCTCTTCCCTTAATTATTCACTAGGAACCATCGTCCTAGGAAGCATTAAGGCCATATTTATACAAGTAAGGACACTTCCCTGAAAGACACTAATCCTGATTCCAATGGTCTATTTTTCCCTTATGATCTCCACAAGATTTAGGGCCTTTTCCTCCTTTATAATTGGAAGGAAAACACCCTTTTATAGGAAAACCCATAGTTTTTCTATTGAAAATTGCGACCAAATTGTAGTTTGGTTTGATGAACCTTCAACACCATTGGATAGCTCACATCAAGTATTATAATGGGTCTTTCTCATTTTTTGATGATTTGACACTTCACTAGGAAGTCATTTTTCCAAGAAGGGTCACTTTGTCACCTCTCAAAATCAAATTTATTCATAAAGTGACACTTGTAATTTGAGGTCCACCTCCTCTAAATACTTTTTGTACCATGTGTCAATTTTTTTCATGAGTAACCATCCCTTATGTTTTCATGGTCCCCATCGGGCCTATTTTGTGTGGCAGTGTCATTGAGTTACCCTTGCTTAGAGCATCCGCGATGAGTCACCCTTGTATCCATGGAGACTGTTTCATAGCCTATTATATCATGTCACAATTTTCCATCCATATTTTCATATTGTTCATCTTATGTTTCTCATTTTGGCCTCTAGTCATATTGTCCCCATCCCCTCCAAAGTCCAGTCAGTTGCTTCCAAGTAAACAATGCACTTTATGCTCTCACAAGGGAAGTTGTTTGTTTATCTCTCGGTCCCACTTTTTCCATTATCCTTGGTGTCAGTCCATCAGTCACATTAATATTTTCCCTCACGCCTTAGTTGAGGATCCTCATTTCCTCACCTATCATGGGCCCTATTCTGGCGACATCAGCTCATCTATTCCAGAAGAATTGCCTAGAGGGTGGTGTATCTTGGTTCCAATTTCCATTCTTGTTCGGTGCCTCAGATCAAGCAGAGGGACTCATTATTACCCTTTGACTTGGTTGTTTGAAGATCGTGACTCATACACTTGATGGTCCAGTGATGCAACAGATTGTACCAATGATTCATAGGTGTGTGTGAGATGTTTCAGACCTCATGATGGAGTGGCCCTTTAGGTATCCCCCCACATGCCTAAATACATTCCTATTATGCTACCACCTCAGATGCAGTTCTGTAGATTTGATGGGTTTAGTTCCTACCGATTGGAGTGTTCATAGCATGCACATCTCCTTCAGATGATCCATTTAATTTGGCATAGCCCTTCCCTATTCAACAGGGTTTCTTCGATTGTTTTACCATCCCTCCCACTGATTTTTTTAGGGAAGGGTCATTATATCTCATGTACTCAGAAATTATTGTATTCAGTCCTGGCTCATTTTTTTTCTAGTGCATTATGTATATGGGACACATTCTATTATTTTCTAGCTCTGTTATGCCAAAATGTCATGTACCATTCAACATATACTTCATTGCTCAATTTTATGTTTCTGGGTGCACCATTATTTTTGTACTAAGTTATCTCGATGGGTATGGGTATGCCTCTCCCACCTCATTGAGGTTCAGTACCATAACATAAAATGAGACTTGCATTAGTCTCAACTCCTCTTTCCCTATCCTCTTTCACTTTAGCTTTATTGGTCTCTCTCTCTCTCTCTCTCTCTCTCTCTCTCTCTCTCTCTCTCTCTCTCTCTCTCTCTGACTCCCCTGTGTTGTTTAGTGATTGTGTCTTTAAAATGTACTTCGGTAATATGTTTTTCTCGTAACAATCGTACATTGGGGGGCAATTTGTTATCACCAAAAAATTGATCTAGCCTAATTTACTAGATGGATCGAAGTGCAACATGTAAATCCAATTTTACCATAGTAAAATTGCTTTTACTGCGAGAAATTACTTAATAAATCACCTTTGTTAAGTAATTTATAATTAAACCCATGATGAATAATTAAATAAATCTCTATTTATTTGATTTTATTCTAGGAATAATTAATTAAACCATTTTTTAATTATTATTCCTTGTCATATTTGACCCAGTGATGGAAAATAAACAGATAAATCATTAATTATCTTATTTTTCTCTAAGAATAATTAATTAATCAATAACTAATTATTATTCATTGTCAAATTTGACTAAATCCCTTAGGAATAATTAAATAAATCATTATTTGTTTATTATTCCTTAAATATTTCTTGAGATGATAAATAAATCATTTATTTATTTATTATTTCTAAATAAAAGTTTAAATACTTTTTCCCTCCTAAACAAATATAATAAAATATTCCAAGTGGTTATTCCAAGAATGAGATTAATAATATTTTATTACTGCTCATTATTCAAGGATAAATCAATATTTTGTTATAAATAGAAGGGTTTTTCCATTCATTATTAACTTTTGATTATTTTCATTATTACACTCACTGTTGTAACTCTGATTATTTTCATTGTCACATGACATACTTTTGTTGGGTTTACACATTATAGAGAAGAAAGACTCTACACAAGATGAAGACGTTTGAGGATAGCCAAGAGCCCATCCCATAGAGGGGGATTGGTAACATCTATTTGTTCCATTCATAGATGTTATAATAAAAACTATTCTTTGTATATCTAGTTTCCATTGGATGATTGGAGTTATTACTCTTCCTTTTTGTTGTTTACTATGATTGTGGCATAGATCATAATTTTGTCAGGTTTTCTTTCTATTAGTTGTTGCAGATCTAAAAATTTTAGTAGACATTTATATTTTTGGGATTGTTTATCATCAATAACCTTAAGTGGGTTCTTTTTGTACATCTTTGAGAAGCAAATACTACAAAAAAGTTGTCAAAGAGGGCCAACTCCTTCACAAGGACAAGTGGTTCACCAAGGACTAGGTTCAACAAAACGTTTTTCACCTCATGGAGGCTTTGCACACAATGGGGGCCATTGCTTCCTAAGGAGGGAGGACTAATCCAGGTGGATAGTGGTGGCTACTCGCCTATTCCGCCTAGATCTCTAGTTAGTTTCATCAGTTTCCTTGTTTATAATAGCATATACTATTTTTAGCATTTTTTCAGGTCTTGAACTTCTGGAGTGGTTTTGACCCCCTAAATAACGTTATTTTGGGGTCCACAGCAAGACCATAGCCATAAGTAGGGTCCTACGACAAATAATACTCAGATAGATATTTCCAACAAGGTCTCGTACATGCCAATTGAAGATAATATGACCAAGTTATGACCCGGGAAGATGGTTGCCCAACTAACCCTAATGGGGCTCACAAAACTCTTGGTGTTCCATCTCCTCAGGTTAGGGTTTTCATCGTTTAGGGTTTTCCCTTGTTGTGTAATAATAAAAGGCCCTTGAGCCTCATTGTAACACAATTCAGAGGAACGTAGCCACCACATCTCTTCTCAGAGACAAGCTACCATCACCTAAGCTAGTTCTTTTCCATTTCTGTATGAAAGAATATTTCAGTTCTTTGATATTAATGAAATGAAGTTTTATTTCTGCTACATCTCTGTGTTCATGTGTATATCTGTATTTTGTTTTGTTCCTGTATAAGTCTGGATCACTATTCATAAATTCTCTAAAACCTACATTCACATTCTTTCATGTTAACCATAACTCTGAAACTGTATGCATAAGAAAGTTGATAACATATCTGTGAAAACAAACATGGTTCATCAATTGGTTTTTTTCTATTAATGAAAAAAATTCTAGATTCAGAAGAGAGACACTAATGCTGGAGCCCATTCTCACCTTCCATATGGTTCTTGTCCTAATGTCTATTGTTTTAAGATAGTTCCCCTACTACGAAAGCTTGTTTGCATGCCAACACATGATGATATTTTTCTTGCATTCACATTCCTACATGTTAACCATAACTCTAAAATTGTGTTCATGTGAAAGTTGATAACATAGATTGGAAAAAATACAAGGTTATTCAATAGGGGTTTTGTCTATTAATGCATAAAATTCTAGATTTAGAAGAGAGATATTGATGTTGGAGCATGTTCCCGCCTTCCATATGTTGGTTTTATATTCATGTGACGTTGATATTATATTTGTGCAATGCTAACCATGATTCAAGTTGCATATTACATCATATGCAGGAATGATTTAGTTATAGAGGAGTTGGTTATTTTATATGGAAATGTGTGAAATTTGCAAATCACTAAACAATTTAGGGAAAGCCTTGATACTGATATTTGAGTAGACATCTTGACTACATTGAGTTTTTTAATTTGTTTGGTTTACATTGTTAGAATAAATACTTGAGGATTATTGTTCTGAAGGAAAATTGTTGCAAAAATACAAGATGTTGTCGCTTTTTCTAGCACCTATAGCACAAATGCTTCAGTAGACATAGAAAGCTTCCTAGAGATAGCCTCTCGGTTTATTGTAGACCAGTGCCTAGGAAATATTAGATAGAGGAGTGGATGGAAGAATATCAGTGAGGGTTTTTGGCAGCACACCAATTGTCAGGTTATTAAAAATATAATAAAGGGGGCTTGGTTCAATAGGCCTTCATTAAGGTAAAATCAAGGAAATACATGGATCCAAATGTTTAGGGGGGAGATTGGGCCAACATCAAAGAGAAATTTCCGGTTCTGGTGGCCGACACATAACAACATGAAGTATTAATATTAACGTTGTAGTAAAGTGAAGAGGAAGAAAGGGATGAGGTGATTTGGTGCATAGGGATGATTACAATACAAAATCCTAAGCAATTATGTCTCGAGAGAAATATGGAAGAGGGAGGAGATGAAAGAGCGGAGAGAGTGGAGCGTGAATTAAGGTTTCATCCTATATAGCTCATTGGTACATTTCTCACCAAAAGCATAAGTAAATATGTGAACATTAAAAGTACATGGGTAAATCTATAGCTAACACAGGTACAATTACTACTTATTAACAAAAATACAATCATGAACAAGGGTGAAACCTGTGGCTTCATCACACTATTTTAGAGAAAGAAAACATATATGAAATGAGATTTACAGAGGAGAAACATATTGTGCATTTCCATGATTTGAATCACCAAAGAATTTCATTAATCTTAGAAATGAGTCCCATTCACTAGTCCATTTACATTTAACCATCTATAGCTCGAGTCCCCCTTGAACAAGCTTCATAGAACCAAATTGGAATCATAGAATTTGGACCACTGCGGGTGCAGACTTCTGGAACCTCTATTAAGTGTTTCTCCCCCTTATTTATATAGAGAAGGGGGGAATTTGAACCAATAGTTACAAAATATCTCAGCCAAGGACTAGTTGTCTTATCGACTAGTCATCTCAGCATGTGATAGCCCTACTGCCCACAATGATTTCATTCGGATTTGATTCCGTTCTTGGAAATATAGAAATTACAGAATAATAGAAATTACAGGAAAATAGAAACAAGGAAACTAAATGATGATGGAGGAAAATATCACTTTGTGGTTCCTGTGAAGGCCCCTGATCAGGCCACGTCTCTGTGCTGATGTGCCTCTCCTTGCAGCTCAGCTGGTTCCCATCGCTTTCATCTTAACTGCTTAACTTCACCACTCTCTAGAGCTGATAGTGATCGACTGTGGTTTCCTGTTACAGAGTAGAAGTGGAGAATGTCCTAGCACTCCTTCACTATGTATCTAAGTGGAACCCCATGCTAAGCCATTAAGTCTTCCTCAGTCTCATGCCTCCATTTACTGTTTGAAGACATGCAACAAATAAGTCGAATTCATTTTTGTGGCCCATGTAGTCCTTGGTTTCTTGTTGTAGGGGTTTCTATAGGATTATCCCATATCGATTTGCAACTGCTCCATACCTCTATTCAAAGTCTCAGCTGCCGACCCATCCACCTTTAAAGCTCTGTACCATGCTATCAGGGCATCACTATATCGAGACTTTTATGCTAATAGGCATTATAGAAAAGCTAGTCCCAATCTCCTTTGGCCCCCTTTGGCTTTTCTTCTCATATGATCAGAGACTATCACTAGGTACTGGGACAAATATCAGAGCTCCTCGATCAGTGGATCAAAATTAGGGTTTTTTATATTGGAGCTGAAACTTGTTTTTGATATCCGATTGCAATAGTCCTTTAGTGCTTAGCCCTTGGTTCCTCGTCCCTTTATGTGATCGCGGGCCAGCCCCCTTATCAGAGTCCCTTTATCGAAGGTTCACAATCGGTGATTCCTTTTTGATGCACAACAAAACCGCTAATCATCGATTGCCAATCACTCTCCATGCTTATCCCCTAGTTCTTTTAGCTCTTTATGTGACTATGGGCCAGCCCCTTTATCAGAGGTTTCTGGTTGGGATTCTTTTATATTGGAGCCACGAAGTGCATGCAATCTCTGATTATGATAGTCCTTTAGCACTTGGCCTCCAACTCTGGCTTTGGTTTTTGGTGCCTTTGTGACCACAGACCAACAACCACATCTGAGCCCCTTTATTGCACTTTCCCATGCACGCACTATGTTACAAAGTTTCTATAATCCTAAAACTCTAATTTGTGATTGTTGTTGTGATGCCATCACTACCACGTGGCACCTCCTATGTGACGACATGTGTCACCTAGATATGCCCACTTTGGACCTTTGAAAATGCACGATCTACATGCCACATGTGCTCCGTACTGCCACGTTATGCTAACATCAGTGCCACCATGTCATTACTAGATCCAATAATATTCTACCACATGGTTTCCTAGAGGAGAGAGAAAAAGGCCCACCTACACCTGGTTTTGCATTGATTTCCTTTGCTAAATGTTTTCGGCCCTCCTGATGCTTTAACACTAAAATATCGCAACTCATGATATTGCAACATTTTAGAGTTGTCACCCTGCCGATGTGTCGATTCACCAATTTGGGACATGGCTATGATGTCCGATGTGTGAGTCTGCAGATACAAGACATCCTATATATCAGCCATTTGACATGCAATGCTTTGATATGCCATGTTGCTCTGAGTGCGATTTCCGATCTATGATTTCCATAGACCCTCGACTACTGATATGTCGATGTTGCTCTAGACCTCTGATATGCCATGCTGCCTGATCCTCCTATTTGCGATTTGCGATATGCTCTTCTCCCTTATTTCAAAGGCAACAAAACCCCTAAACCCCGATAGGCAATATATTCTGATCCAAAAGTCCATTTTTGGTCCTCCACATATCGTTGGAAAGCTTATTCTAAGCCCTATCTAATGGATAGGGTATGATTTAGCTTTGAGATATTTTGTGGCTTGGAATATGGATTCATACTTCACTGCTCTGTTGCACTTTGGGCAAATGAAAACACATTTTCATTTAGTGACAAAATTGGCTCCAACTGGGGACATTGCCTCACTGGCAAGATGCTGAGAACCTATAGAGCAATAGCCTTCACCATTAAGGATGGAGTTAAAAATATAATGAATTTATATAACTAGAAAATATCCATGAAACTTTATTCGCAGAGAGCCCTTCCCCCTCAAACTAATATGCAAAAAAATAAACTCTACCACTTTGAAAGTAAATGGTCATCTAGTGAGATTATTTATATACAACTTCTACTTACATACAGGGCTCAATTCACATAAGTGAGTTCAACCCTCCAATGAAGCCCGGCCAACATTCGGGTGCTGGACCTAATGCCTCCATCCTACTGAAATTTAAAAATCAAACAAGCATGCACCATGAAATGTCTTCAGAAAAAAAAAGTAGATACATGCTCTAGAAACAATCTCTGTTGCTGACTTAAGAATGTGGTCATGTAATCAGCTATAGGGTCATAGAACTGACAAGGAAAATTTATAGCTACCTTGTTTTCATGAACAATCTTTTGACCAATATCTTCTTGGTCAGGGAAGCTACAAATACTATTGAACTCCTCAACTTTAGATTTTTCAAGAAAAATTTGTTGCTGATCTTTTACTACCCATTTCTCAATAGACCAACCCTCTTGGACATCTAAAATAGTTTCTTCATTGTCTGAACTATAAGAGTCATGGATTGGAGAATCTACTAAAAATTCCTAGTAGGATTATTTTTGCAACACGCAGTCGCAGACTCTTCTTGGTCCTTCAACTTTGGGCTCTTCTTCAAATTTGTTTTGCTGAGAACTTACTCCCCACTTTCTTTTAATCAGATTCCTTTGAAAATTTGCAACCATCTCATCCTCCTCTGAACAATATGAGTCATATATCGGAGGAGGTTCTTGATCTTGTTCTCCAGGTGAAGGATGTGCATTGTAAACTTGAGCCTCTTTATTAACCTCTTGGTGGACCGCCTCTTCTTGTGCAGCTTCCCATGACTGGGATTGTTGTGGCTCTACATCACTTGACTCTCCATTAGAGCCATATACATCATAAGAACGATAAACATCAAATTCATCCAAATAAGATCTCTAAGGGTTTATTTGCATCTCGATGTTGTTTCTTTCTTCTCTTTCTTGATCGTTGGGTGATGATTCTTGATGCAAGTAGATGTTTTCTTGGAGCAGATCTCCAAAAACAACTTC
This sequence comes from Pinus tabuliformis, assembly GCA_031772625.1. Classification (NCBI taxonomy): domain Eukaryota; kingdom Viridiplantae; phylum Streptophyta; class Pinopsida; order Pinales; family Pinaceae; genus Pinus; species Pinus tabuliformis. Next base: position 776,647,133 of record CM062804.1, on the reverse strand, counting down.
AGTAGGATTATTAACCTCAGGAATATTTTCAACATTAAATTGTGCGCAATAATATTTAAACATAGCATCAGTGGATATAATCTTTTGCAGTAATGATTGGATTCTATGTGAAATATCTGTAAGGAAGATATGCTACCATGAGGTATTTTCATTTACCAAACTCTAGCATCCTCATCTAAAGAATACATGAACAATTTCATTTGTACATCTTTAAGAAAAATACCTTGTTGTTCCATGTATTCATGAAAATATTTGAGGTGTTGGTTAGGCCTTCTATATTTGTCTCCACTAAATCTAGGCAAATAGGTATTCCATTCATGAACTGAAGGGACATGATTGGGATAATCAGAAATAGAAGAAAAATCCGATGCGGAAAATTTGTTGGCTAGGAATGCAGGAATGACCATTTTGAAAACCCCTTTAGGTGAGTGAGCTCAAGTTCAGAAGTAGGGGAAAATTTCTGTTGTTTAGAATTGGAGTGAGTATGAGGCTTCTTGAAAGCCAGAATGATCAAATAGAGATATGGACAGTGGATTCGCCAGGATTTTTACCATAAAATTGAAACTCATACAGTGGAGTTGCAAAAGTGAGGGATCTTCAACCCACACTTCCCTTTCTCGCCTAATAGAGGGAATGTAAATATTTTTTGTACCTAGAGAAAAATATTCTAATTCGTTCCCCGACAAAGGTGCCAAAAATATGTTGTCGCTTTTTCTAGCACACGTAGCACAAGTGCTTCGGTAGACATAGAAATCTTCCTAGAGACAACCTCTAGGTTTATTGTATACGAGTGCTTGGGACATCTTACATAGAGGAGTGCATGGAAGAATGTTAGTGAGGGGTTTCAGCATCACTCTAATTGTCACGTTATTAAAAATATAATAAAGGCGGTTTGGTTCAATACACCTTCATTAAGGTAACATCAAGCCAACACATGGATCCAAATGTTTAGGGGGTAAATCGGGCCAAACTCAAACAGAAATGTCTAGTTCTGGTGGCCGACACACAACAACAAATCATCTTAATATTGATGTTTTAGTAAAGTGAAGAGGAAGAAAGGGAGGAGGGGATTCAGTGCGTAGGGCTGATTGCAATACAGAATCCTAAGCAATGATGTCCTGTGGAAATATGGAAGAGGGAGGAGATGAAAGAGCAGAAAGAGTGGAGCGTGAATTATGGTTTCATCTTATATAGCTCATGGGTACGTTTCTCATCTGATTGTGATAGTACTTTAGTGCTTAGCCCTTGGTTCCTCATCCCTTTATGTGATCACGGGCCAGCCCCCTTATCGGAGTCCCTTTATCGAAGGTTCACAATCGGAGATTCCTTTTTGATGCACAAAAAAACCGTTGCTCGTCGATTGTTGATCACTCTCCGTGCTTAGCCCCTATTTCTTTTAGATATTTATGTGACTATGGGCCAACTCCTGTATCAGAGGCCCTTTATCGAAGGTTTCTGTTTGGGATTCTTTTATATTGGAGCCGCAACATGCTTGCAATCTCCAATTGTGATAGTCCTTTAGCGCTTGGCCTCCAACTCCAGCTTTGGTTTTTGGTGCCTTTGTGACCACATACCAGCACCCACATCCAAGCCCCTTTATCACACTTTCCCATGTGCACACTACATTACAAAGTGTTGATAATCCTCAAACTACAATTTGTAATTGCCGATGTGGTGCTATCACTACCACGTGGCACCTCCTGAGTCGCGACACATATCACCCGGATATGCCCACTTTGGACCTTTGAAAATGCACAATCTGCATGCCACATTTCCTCCGTACTGCCACGTTATACTGACGTCACTGCCACCATGTCATTACTAGATCTAATAATATTATACCACGTGGTCTCCTGGAGGAGAGAGAAAAAGGCTCGCTTACCCTTGGTTTTGCGTTGATTTCATTTGTTAAATGTTTTTGGGCCTCCCGATGATTTAACACTAACATATCACAACTCGTGATATTGAAACATTTTAGAGTTGTCACCCTATTGATGCGCCGATTCGCTGATTTTCGACATGGCTATGATCTCTGATGTGTGAGCCCGTGGATACAAGACATCGTATATATCGGCCATTTGACATGCGATGCTCCGATATGCCATGTTGCTTTGAGTGCAATTTCCGATCTACGATTTCCATGGACCCCCAACTACTGATATGTCGATGTTGCTCTAGGCCTCTGATATGCCATGCTTCCTGATTCTCCTATTTTTGATTTGTGATATGATCTTCTCCCTTATTTCAAAGGCAACAAAACCCTTGAACCTCAATAGGCAATATCTTTTGACCTAGAAGTCCATTTTTGGTTCTCCACATACTGTTGGAAAGATTATTCCAAGCCCTATCTAATGGGGAGGATAAGATTTAGCTTTGAGATATTTTTTGGCTTGGAATATGGCTTCATACTTCACTGCTCTTTTGTACTTTGGGCAATTGAAAACACATATTCAGTGAGTGACAACATTGGCTCCAACTGGGGACATTGCTTCGGTAGCAAGGTGTTGAGAGCATGTAGACCAATAGCCTTCACCATTGAGGATGAATTTAAAAATATAATGAATTTATATAACTAGAAAATTTGCATGAAACTTTATTCACAGAGAGCCCTTTCCTCCTCAAACTAAAATGCAGGAAAATAAATTCTACCATCTAGAAAGTAAATGCTCATCTAGTGAGCTTATTTATATACAAATCTTACTTACATATAGGGCTCAATTCACCTGAGTGAGTTCAACCCTCCAATGAAGCCAAGCCAACATTTTGGTGCTGGACCTAATGCCTCCATGCTACTAAAATTCAAAAATCAAAACAAGCATGCACCATGAAAATTCTTCAGACAAAAAAGCAGATACATGCTCTAGAAACAACCTCTGTTGTTGACCTAAGAATGTGGTCATGTAATCAGCTATAGGGTCATAGAACTGACAAGGAAAATTTGCAGCTACCTTATTTTCATGAACAATCTGTTGAACAATATCTTCTTGTTCAGGGAAGCTACAAATATTGTTCAACTCCTCAACTTTAGATTTTTCAAGAAAAAATTATTTCTGATCTTTCACTACCCATTTCTCAACGGGCCAACCCTCTTGCAAATCTACAATAGATTCTTCATTGTCTAAAATATAAGAGTCATGGATTGGAGAATCTATTGAGAACTCCTGGTAGCAATCTTTCTACAACAGGCAGTCGCAGACTTTGCTTGGTCCTCCATTTTTGGGCTCTTCTTGAAACTTTTTTTGTTGAGAACTTTCTCCCCACTTTCTTGTAATGAGATCCCTTTGACAATCCGTAACCATCTCATCCTCCTTTGAAGAATATGAGTCATAAATTGGAGGCAGTTCTTGATCTTGTTCTCTAGGGAAGGATGTGCATTATAAACTGGAGCCTCTTTATTAACCTCCTGGTGGAACTCCTCTTCTTGTGCAGCTTCCCATGACTGGTAGTGTTGTGGCTTTGCACCACTTGACACTCCATTAGAGTCATATACATCATAAGATGGAGAAACATAAAATTCGATCGAATAAGATCTCCAAGGGTTTATTTACATCTCGATGATGTTTCCTTCTTCTCTTTCTTGATCATTGGGTGATGATTCTTGATGCAAGTAGATATTTTCTTGGAGAGAAGCTCCACAAACATCTTCAGTAGGATCATTAACCTTAGGAATATTTTCAAAATTAAAATTTTCACAATAATCTTTAAACATAGCATCGGTGGATATAATATTCTGCAATAATGATTGAATTCTATGTGAAATCTCTGTAAAGAAGGTATACTACCATGAGGTATTGTCCTATACCAAACTCTAGCATCCTCATCTAAAGAATACATGAACAATTTAATTTGTACATTTTAATAAAAGTGCCTTGTTGTTCCATGCATTCATGAAAATCTTTGAGGTGTTGGTCAAGCCTTCTATATGTGTCTCCACTAAATCTAGGAAAATAGGTATTCCATTCATGAATTGAAGGGACATGATTGGGATAATCAGCAATGGAAGAAAAATCCAATGGGGCAAATTTGTTGGCCAGGAATGAAGGAGTGACAATTTTGAAAACCCCTTTAGGTGAGTGAGCTCAAGTTCAAAGATAGGGGAAAATTTCCGTTGTTCAGCATTGGAGTGAGTATGAGGCTTCTTGCAAGCCAGGACAATCAAATAGAGGTATGGATAGTGGATTCGCCAGGATTTTTACCATAAAATTGAAACTCATATAGTGGAGTCGCCAAAGTGATATATCTTCAACCCACACTTCCCTTGCTCACCTAACAGAGGGAATGTAAATATTTTTCGTACCCAGGGACAAATATTCTAATCCGTTCCCCGAAAACGGTGCCAGAAATATGCTATCACTTTTTCTAGCACACGTAGCACAAGTGCTTTCATAGACATAGAAAGCTTCCTAGAGACAACCTCTAGTTTGATTGTAGACCTGTGCTTGGAACACCTTAGATAGAGGAGTGCATAGAAGAATATTAATGAGCGGTTTTGGAAGCACTCCAATTGTCACGTTATTAAAAAGATAATAAATGGGGCTTGGTTCAATAGGCCTTCACTAAGGTAAAGTCAAGCTAACACATGGATCCAAATGTTCAGGGGGTAAATAGAGCTAGCCTCAAAGAGAGATGTCTGGTTCTCGTGGCTAACACACAACAATAGATAGTCTTAATATTGATGTTGTAGTAAAGTGAAGAGGAAGAAAGGGAGGAGGGGATTCGGTGCATAGGGCTGATTGCAATACAGAATCCTAAGCAATGATGTCTTGACAGAAATATGGAAGAGGGAGGAGATGAAAGAGAGGAAAGAGTGGAGCATGAATTAAGGTTTCATCCTATATAGCTCATGGGTACATTTCTCACCAAAACCGTAAGTAAATATGTGCACATTATAGGTACATGGGTAAATTTGTAGCTAACACAGGTACTAGTACTACTTAATAGCAAATATACAATCATGAAGAAGGGTGAAACCGGCGACTTCATCACACTATTTTAGAGAAAGAAAACATATATGAAATGATATTTACAGAGGAGAAAAATATTGTGCATTTCCATGATTGGAATCACCAATGGTTTTCATTAATGTTATAAATGAGTCCCGTTCACCAGTCCATTTACATTCAACCATCAATATCTCGAGTCCCCCATGAACAAGCTTCATAGAACTAAAGTGGAATCACTGAATTTGGACCACTGTGGGTGTAGAGTTATGAAACCTCTATTAAGTGTTTCTCCCCCTTATTTATACAGAGAAGGGGGGGCTTTGAATCAATAGTTACAAAATATCTCAGCCAAGGACCAGTTGTCTTATCGACTAGTCATCTCAGTGTGCGATAGCCCTACTACCCACAATGATTTCATTCAGATTTGATTTTGTTCTTGGAAATATAGAAATTACAGAATAATAGAAATTATAGGAAAATAGAAATAAGGAAACTAAATGATGATGGGGGCAATATCACTTTGCGGTTCTTGTGAAGGCCCCTTGTCAAGCCACGTTTGTTTGTTGATGTGCCTCTCCTTGAAGCTCGGCTGGTTCTTGTCGCTTTCATCTTAACTGCCTGACTTTAGCACTCTCTGGAGCTGATAACGATCGACTATGGTTTCCTATTATATAGTATAAGTGGAGAATGTCTTGGTATACCTTTGTTGTGTATCTGAGTGGAGCCCCATGCTAAGCCATTAAGTCTTCATGAGTCCCATGCCTCCATTTATTGTCCGAAGACATGCAACAAATCAATCAAATTAATTTTTGTGGTCTGTGTGATCCTTTGCTTGTTATTGCAGGGACTTCTATAAGATTAGCACATATCGATTTTCAACTGCTCCATACCTCTATTCAGAGTCTCAACTGCCGACTCATTTGCCTTTAAATATTTGTACCACGCTATTGGGGCATCACTATATCGAGAATTTTACGCTAAGAGGTGTTACGGAATAATGAGTCCCAGTCTCCCTTCGCCCCTTAGGTTTAGTCTCTTTCTTCCTTTCTTCTCATATGATAGGAGGCTATGACTGGGTGCTTGGCCAAATATCAGAGCTCCTCGATCAGTGGATCACAGTCAGGATTTTTATATTGGAGCCACAACTTGTTTGTGATCTTTGATTGCGATAGCCCTTTAGTGCTTCGCCCATGGCTCCTCGGCTCTTAATGTGATTATGGGCCAACCCCCTTGTTGGAGCCCATTTATCCAAGGTTCACAATCGATGATTCAGTTTTGATGCACAACACAATCTTCAATTGTTGATCACCGATCACGCTATGTGTTTAGCCCCTGGTTCTTTTAGCTCTTTATGTGACTATGGGCCATCACCTGTATCGAAGCCCCTTTATTAGAGGTTTCCAGTCAGGTTTCTTTTCTATTGGAGCCATGATGTGCTTGCAATCTTTGATTGTGATAGTCCTTTAGCGCTCAGCCTCCAACTCCGCCTTTGATTTTTTGTGCCTTTGTGACTGCAGACCAATCCCCACATCGGAGCCCCTTTATCACACTTTCCCTTGTGTGCACTGTGTTACAAAGTGCCGATAAGCCTGGACCTTTGATTTTTGATGTGACACCATCACTACAAAGTGGCATCTCCTGAGTGATGACACGTGTCACGCAGATATACCCTCTTTGGACCTTTGAAAATGCAAGATTTGCATGCCATGTGTCCTTCATACTGCCATGTCTTTACTAGATCCAATAATATTCTACCACGTCACCTCATGGAGGAGAAAGAAAAAGGCCCACCTACTCCTATTTTTGTGTTGAATTCCTTTGTTAAATGTTTTCGGCCCTCCCGATGCTTTAACACTAACATTCACAACTCGCTACATTGAAACATTTTAGATTTGTCACCCCGTCGATGTGCCGATTCATCGATTTGTCACTTGGCAATGACCTCTGATGTGTGAGCCTGCCGATACAAGAACTCTGATATATAGGGCATCTGACATGTGATGCTCTGATATGCCATGCTACTCTGAGTGAGATCGTCGATCTGCGATTTCCATGGACCCCTAACTGTTGATATGTCGATTTTGCTCTAGACCTTTGATATGCCATGTTGCATGATCCTCTAATTTGTGATTTACAATATGTTCCTAGACCTTCGGTATGATATTCTCCATTATTTCAAAGGAAATAAAACCCTTGAACTTCAACAGGCCATATTTTCTGATTCGGAAGTCCAGTTTTGGGCCTCTACATACCGTTGCAAATCTTATTCCAAGCCATATCCAATGGAGAAGGTCTGATTTAGCTTTGATAACTTATGTGGCTTGGAAGATGGCTTCATACTTCACTGTTATTTTCCATTTTGGGCAAGTTAAAACACATTTTGCAGTGAGTGACAACACGAGGATGATGTATGCTCATATTTCATGGAATTCAGCATTTTTATTCCTTCTTTTTATGAGAATGGCAATCATCTAGTAAATATTAGAGTATATGTTTGAGGCTATTTTTAGTGGCAAGCTATCTTTTTAAACTATTGTACCTTTCATTTGGCAAGTGGTCAAATATTTTAATTATTCTTTAGTTTAAGTGAGTGGAATATTTCATGTGATATATTAGTCCAATTCATTTTATAAGCTACAATTATTGGAATTACCAAATCTTCTCTATAATTTGACTACTTGGATGGATCTAGTTTTAGCTAGAAATATATTTCCATTTCATTCTTTTTTCTGAAGTTTGTGATGGGTTACTGCAAAAAAAAATATGAAAGTGATAATTTTGAGTTGAATAGTGTTGGTTTATGGCTGATATTATTTGTAATAGTTGAATATGTGTAGAATAATAAAAGAATACTAGACGAGTCTTGAACACCTAGAAGATGTATAAATCACATCATGATACTTTGAAGGTAATTTCTCCCATTATGAAAAATAGTATAGAAATAAATAATCCAAACATAACGTAAATGTTAAGGCTCATGAACTCAAAGAAGTCATTAGTGCGAAAATTCAATAATCCCCGAATCACTACTCCAACAAACTGATATTACTTCTCCTACTTGTTAAACAACGCAAGTTATTTATTGTGTTCTATTCTAAATATCGAAGTAAATAAAATTGAAACCTTCACAACTTTAAATAATATGCAGAAACAAGAATCTAAGAAAGAAATAAATAACACACAAGTGACACCGTTATTTTTGGATCAATGTCCCTGGAAAAACACAATGTGGGAAAACCAGTGTAGTAGCTGAGAGTTTGTATTTCTAAATACAATATTTGGATGCCTTTCTGGATATCCAATAAAGAGAATATGACTGATAGAGAGATGAGTGAGATATACCTCACACTATCACTGGTGATCCAACACTGATCCATCCACTAAATGGCTAGCCCCTAGCTACCTTTGCACAATTTTTTCACAATCACTATGCTGCTTTGCGTCATAACTTCTGGGGATTGCATCACTCCTTTGGTTGATCGATTTTCATATAGAACTTCAAGTTTTTTCCCTCCTAGTCTCACACCTTGGATTCTAGCTCTGAAAATTGATTCTCCAACAAATTTCGGATCTCCTCTCAAGTGATGTGCTGCCTTTGTGTGGCCTCTATGCTGCCCAGTATGGCTTTACGCTGCCTCTTCTCGATTTCTCTCTACCTTCTTTGCAATGTATCCACAGATTAAGAACTTCTCCAACCAGAAACTATATTTTCCCCTCACTACAATAAATCACATCGATCACTTCTCCAGCAACTGTTGCGTTGCTCTCTTCAAAAATCGATCTCTTGATCTCTCACTTAATGTGTTTTCCAATTGCCCATCAATCCTTTTCTTATAATCCTCTCGTTGATCAATCAACATCCCAGATTAGATTCTAATCAATGGCTCAGATCATTTTGTCTTGATCCTCGTATTCTTCTAGAAGTTTCATCCCCAGTTTAATTAATACCCTTTAATTATTTTAATTCCCTAAGTTTAAACTTATGCATCATTAAAAAAAATTAATTATTTTAATAAAAATGTCTCCATGTGGAGTTTACCAAAACAATTTCGGGGTATTCTAGAGTACACGTATCCTAGCCTCCCTGCAAATTTTGAGGCTTAGATCACACCCGACGCTACCATAAATCGACACTCACTGTTACCGATAAATGTGCTCTAGTAATGTAACCTGCTGAAGCATCACCTTTACTCTGTAACATCTCCCTCTACGATGTTGATGTCTAACATCACTGCCCACCAACTATTGTGAAAATACTATATTCGTGCTGCTACTAACTCTACATGCTACTGCCAACTACATCAGCAATGCAACTCAGCTCCAACTATTGTTGCTTCCTTCTGCAAATATTGCAACAGAAAAAAATCCAAAATACCAAACAGGTGTTCATCATGATGCATATGTTATTGGAGTTCTGACTACTTACAGTCTTTGCGATGACCCTTTGAAGCCTCTGCATTGCTGCGAACTCTGCACTCTGTCAATTGCACTGCTTCTAACTCTGCTTAGTCTTTGGCATAACCACTGTAAATGTCACTCCATCACTCCTTTGCACCAACTCACATTGGTCCATCCTGCCACTTCTGATATGGGCTTGCATATAAAGGTATTGATCTAAGAGGTGGACTCCTCAATGATCCTTCCCATCTACATTTCTTTCGAACTACAATACTAGATCACCCGACCTCTCCCCTGGATGTATATAGGAAATCATGGAAAACTCTTCTTCCTCAATGTTTGTGGTTGCAGCTTGTGGATCATTTTTCTTGTCCTTGTCCTTATTCTTGAGAGGAAACTGCGTAGTGTAGTGACCAAATTCACCACACTGGAAACATTTGATTTTTGAAACATATTTCTTCTTATTTTATTTCTCTTGTTGCCCCTTAGATGTAAGGGTTGCATTCTCTTCCTCCTTGTTTCTGGGAAAACTAGTGTCTTTTCAAGCAACTAGCTCTCTAGGTTTGGCATCTACCCTAGAAACAATAGTTTAAAGCAATTCAATGATTTCTTCTATTTGTAATGGATAAGAGAAAGATAATGGGACCAACCTGGAACTTCTGCTTAATCCTTTGCTTGATCTCTCTCCCCTTTGACAGATCTTGCAACTCCTCCATGTACTTATCACGCTTTGAGAGTACCTGTAGAAACAAAGTAACAAAGAACTGTTAAAGCATCTTGATCTATTACAACATACACATTACATAATCAAATATATAATGAACATATAATAGCATTCACAAATGATGACATTCACAATTGCACAATCATATGGAAGAAAACTTGAAGAACTTTATTAAATAGAAGGGAGAATTACAACCAACTTGTCTGATCTAGCATCATCCTCCTAGCATCAAGCCCTCTTCACCTCATGAAATAGAAAGATCACACCAACAATACAATGCTCTTTCCTCAATTACAAACTATCAACACTTCCTTGCAATTCACAACATTCCAGCCTCTAGATCTCTTAGATGAGGGATCCATTTATAGATGTGTGCAAGGGTGTGAGTCATCTCTGCAGTTTGATTAGTGTCATTCCACTTGTTACATTTGGTTCCGCAAGAGAAGAGATAACTGAAGTTTAGATCCCATACTCATCCTTGGGCGAATTCAGAGAGGCAAGTGGCAGAGGGGAAGTTTCTAGCAGATTCTATGAGCATCCACTTAGCAAAATCTCCTGGAAATTTGTCCATCCTTACTCATTGCACCCTATAGAAGGCCTAATCAGTATGCATCACACTTGAACAGTGTATCACTCAGTATGCATCACACCTAGCCAATGTAGTAGTCAGTATGGTTCAGTTTAGGCCATTTCTGGATGGTTTCTCAGGTGGAACTTTTGGGGAATGATGTAATAAGATGACTAAGCTCTTTTAGGGTATGAAACAACTCTTTTAGGGGTTGATGAGCCCTATTCTATCGACATATAAGTTTTGGGCTTGAGGTGCCCAAATATGTCTATAACGGTTGCCCCCTAAAGCATGAAGTCGTAAATCTTGATTTCGGGTGAAATTCTTTATCATGAGGATCTGAGGTTTCGAAACTGGAAGGTGACCTACATAAGTTACAATACAATGCATTATCATATAATTTTCATGATCTAGCTGAGGTGGGCATTCCCATGATCAGCTTTATAAATTCATTTCATGTACATATATCAGATAGTTGTCGTCAGATAAAGACTGGTGATTCTTCAGATGTAGAGTCATCATCCTTGGTTCAGATGACCATCTGTGTAGCACCTTTGTACACTTGATGTTTTTATATCCTTGAATATATCATAGCTTTGATAGATGAAACTAGATCCTAGGTCTTCAAACTTGTTCAATCTTCACCCGATGTACAAGCCGATCCATGTGAAAAGATGTTCTGAAGTCGAACATGGAAAGACATCGCCTGATTACCAGCCAATAATGTGAGTTGTTAACAGACACAAGAGAAATCACCGATAACGATGATGACCCTCAAGGTACCATAGTACAATTTACGTGGTGTGAATATATGATCCAATGTCAAACACCACGCAAAATCTTTCGATCAAAGGCCATTTATGTCAACATGTCGCCAGAAGTGAGAAACTTGCCATTGAGACATGCAAGCTTCAAAGCACTGAAAGGGGTGTTTCTAAGTCAACTTCTTGGATAATGAGCTTATGTCAACAAGAAGTGACTCAGCGTAGGAGGACCTTGATGTATCCCACATCTACGATGCGAAACGAAGCAAATTATTTCTTGGAGGTGAAAACGATCTAACGACACAAGGTTCAGGAATGGCGGTAATGAAAAATGAAGGTTGAAGTTATTGCAGTGGATGAGACATTAATTATGTGGTGGCTTCTCGATTGAATGAATTCTCTTGAACATGTAGGCGACACTGATATGAATTGGTAGCGTTAACCCCAAAATATCGATGGTGTGAAAGACCAATGATGAGATGACTGGTGAACAGAATAACCCAAACCGACTCAATAATGGGGATGGAGTGAAAGTGTCATGTTCAAGAGCGACCTACTACCATAAAGTTTTCAAGTCTTCTTCCATTTTTCCCCATTCATTGCTGACCAATACCTCTTTATTTTTATCAATATTGAGGAGGATAACATATGCTTGTTCTATAATTTGCCCTTCAGGCAAACCTGTCGCTATGTTTTAATGAGTCTAGTGGTAGTGAAACTCATTCTTGTCTAGAATGGACAAGTTTGTCGCTATTGTTTTAACGAGTTTAATGACAAGGATAACTCGGTCCTTTTCTTGCTTAGAGAGTTTGAAAAGGGAAGAAAAGAAAGCTCCTGAAGTTCTTTTTCGTAGAATAATCCCTTAGGTCCGAAAAAGTATAAAATAATACGAAAGGGATGACTTTTTCGATCACTTTAAAGAGCTGAAAAAGACAAGCGCTTGAACTTTTTCATGCGATAATCCCTCAGGTCCAAAAAGTATTAAAATATACAGGAGGGTTGACACTTCCGATCACTTTAACGAGCTAGAAATGTCAATTTCTCGACAACCTTTTCATATTTAATGAGTCTAAAAAGGGTTTAAAGGAGACTCGTTTTGAGGAATGAGTGCTGTCAAGGGTAGCAACTGGTTCCGAGTAAGCTTGCAACTTCTCAAAACATGGTGATTTCTATGAAGAGGCTGGCTAATAAGACCACTCATTGCAACTGTTCCTCAAAAAAGGGTAAACAACCAAGTGGAAGCATATGATTGGCCAAAAGAATGGAGGTGATGAGAGGTACACAACCAAGGCTCAAAAGGCTGATAGAATGGGAATCACAAAGGTTAATTACCTGAAGGTGGGTTAATTTTTTAACAAGCTTGAACCATGGGGGATCTATGCTCAGTGGGTTCATTTTTTGACAAGCTTGAACCATGGGGGAACTATGCTTGGATTTAGCTAGAAACGACAAAACTAAAAGCTAGAAACGACAAAACTAAAAATTAAAAAGAAATTGAAAAAAGGAAATAAAAAGGTTTGCATGCCCCCAACATGATGAAAACGAGAGTCTCTGATAGCCATATGGAAATTTTTGTGGTTAGGTATGATGGTTTCGTCTGCATAATAGACAAAGCACTTCCTTGGCTTCGTTCCCAAAATAGACAAAGGTGAATGCTATGTTAGACCAATCACATAACCTACAGGGAAACCTATATTTTTAGCTGGGTGTGTCTGCAGAATAGAAAAGGGTACATGACCCCTAAGCTTCATTACATTCACCAGACTACTCATGGTAATTAGGTGGATGGAATGAAGGTTCAAGAGATACCGCCGATATAAAAGGGCTATTTAGGGGTGATGATTGACTTGGAGCTATGCTTGAATCGGGAAATGAAAGCTGGTCAATGGTGACAATCTTGCCTTCATGCAAGAAACACATCACTCAGAAGAGTGTTGAAACAATAACCTCCATGTTATAAACATAGTCACGTCCAAGGAGTAGATTATAATCTAACGGTCCTGTGACTACCATCACGTTCAGATGAATGGTTTTCCCTCCCAAAGTGATTGGTAACTTAGGAAGGATCCCTAATGGTCGAATGGTTCCTTTGTTAAAGCCTAACAGATTATGTGTAATAGGCATAAGCAATGGCGAACTAAGCACTTTCCAAGCAGTTGAGGAAAGGATACTCACTATTGCCCCTTCATCTAGAAAAGTGCGAGACACGATCATTTTACAAACTTGTACTATGATCCGAAAAGGTACATGATAAGGAAGGTGGGATCTTGCTAGTCGATTCCAATCAAAGGAAGCGACTAGACTACGTGGAGGAGGTACTGAATAAGTGGGAAAATTAACCCTTTGAGCTACGAGAGCTGGAAGTTTTTCCTCTTGTCTAGATGGAACAAGCGGATTGCCCCCAATTTCATTGGTATGTGAAGTAACAAAAATAATTTGAATGGTATCATTCTCACTCTCTTCATGAAGGGTACAATTATTTGAAGGCGAACTTGGGTCAACTGTCACTTCAACCTGTTGACTTTGGTCGGGTATAGACTCATAAGATTCACTTTCAGAGAGAGTGGTTTCGACTAACGATTGATTTAAGTCAGTTGGTTTTTCAAATAGTAAAGGACTTGGGGAGAGTTTCCTGTAGCCAGATGGAAGCTGCTGTGGTGATGCAAGATGGTTATCCAACACTCTTTTGGCTTCATTCAAAAAAGGACAACAATGAAGGGAATGATTACCTTCACATAACCTACATGGAGCTTTGACCTTTCCCTTCTGTCCATGAACTTTACTATCACTATTTGAAGGTGTGTTATTAACATGATCTCCAAAGGTTGATGGCACAGGATGGTGCGAATGGGGATACCATTCTCTCAAGATCCGAGGAAAGCAAAGACAATCTCAAGAAAAATGGTCACCCGCACAAATTACGCATGGAAATTTGGCTTTGGAAAGTTTACTGTGTGGATTTTCACCAGCTAACGCATCCAAAGCAAGGGTTGCTTGGTTGCCCCCTTCCTGAATTGGCTTCTTCTTCTTCTCCTTCCCTTTCTTCTTCTTCTCAGCCACCCAGTTACTAGTATCACTATTTTCACCAAGCGAAGAGGAAGAAGGGGAGGGAGAAACAAATGAAGAAGAAGGAGAAGGGTCAACTTCAGTATCAACTAGAGGTAAATTCGATTGTGGAGGCATTTTAAAGCACAGAGGTTGAGAACAGCCATACTAGTAGGCCAATCGTAAGTCCTAGAAGGGACAATGTGGCCATATGAGGAACACCAATATTTCCCCAAGAAGTAAAAGGACTAGGATTCCCTTCAAAAGGGATTCCTTGATTGGTGGACTCCATACATCTCAACCTAAGATCAACTAAGGAACAAGGATGTTATTCCGAATTCATTTAATTTTAATGACGCTTTGACACAACTTTGCTTTTTCATTTTTTAAGAGTCGAGAAAAAGCCAAATATGACTCTAGTCTCCTTCAATTTTTAATGAGCTTGAAGTGACAAGTGCTCAGATGGACCTTTTGTTTTAAAGAGTTGAAAAGGAATGAAAGTGGCTACTCTGGAAAATCTGGACAGAGGGATTACCAAACCAATCGCAAAACTGCAATATACACCTTGGTGATAAATTAAAGAGAAACTATCAAGGACTTATGTACAACAGTCAATCTTCCCGACTGTTGTGTTCAATGCATTGCGATCAATAAGGCAGTAGACTCATCTTCCTATGGATAAATGTATAAGCCTATTGTGGTCTCCCAATATATACGTGACGGTACGGGGAGCGCAAGTCCATGCTGGCACTTGTCATATCAAGGAGGAGGAATCAACCAACCTTCAATGAAAATGATAGTTATTAGTTTTTATGACGTCAGAACACATCTTTAGCCTATACCTCTAGATATGTTGTGTTAAGTTCCAAAGCTTTGTAAAGTTCATTGATATTTATTTTAAAGTTGATCTTGTTTAAAGTTTTCCTTTCAATGGTTCACTGCATGATGTTGATTCGAAAGTCCTAAAATGCAATCTATAATGATAAACAATCTTTGTTTATTTCGATCAATGAAAATCCTAGCTACTAGGGAAAGAAGATTACAATTCTTTCAACAAAGGGCAAAGAGCACACACTAGTGCATTTTCCTAAATCTTTTTTCACACACAAACTAAATGCAAATGCAAATGCATGTATTCATTTATTTTTTTTCCTTAATGTGAAAAATGCCTGAAAGGAAAACTAAATGCAGCAGAGATCTGAAGTATTTCTTTCAAAATGGCATTTCGACAATTTCTTCTTCAAAAGAGACAGGAAGACTAAACGACACTTTTCAATTTTGAATAAAAAAAATTCTTTCGACACTTTGAATATAAAAAAATCAAATCAAATACATGAAGAAAAGTTCAATCGACTATTAAGGGAAGGAAGAATCCATGACACTTCTCTTTCTTACACAAAATGATAGTTACGACACTTTTTGTACCAAAGCGAAAGATCGATTTAAACAACTTTTTGCCAAAGGATTGTAAATGTTGAACAAATACAAAAAAGCATTCACTAATCCTAATCAATGGAGGTTGATCTATGTGATGCGATCAGGCTTTAGTAAACATGCACTATTCATAAGCAGCAAAACAACTAAACAAAACTGAAAACAAGGACAAAAACCCCCAATTTCTAGAATGGAAAAAGCTTCAGTCACTCATCGCACCTGGGCTTCACAGAAACAGGGATGCATCACACTTTACACACTCAGGAAGTGCGATGCATACTGGTTTACAATGACAAATAGTGTGATGGGCCAGGGAGTGAAACTGAAGTTGGTTTTGGCTCAGATGTGCAGTTGTTTTCAGTGAGTTAAGCTGAGCTATGATGGACAGTAAAGAGAAAAGTACAGAGGAATGTCTTGAGAGGTTATTGAGCTACCAAAAGGGCGTCTAGAATGCTTGTAAGTCCAATGTTTAATTCATAAACTAAACTAGAGATTGACTAAAGTAGCATTCATCTACTATGCAATTGTAGAGCAAGAGCAGGTCGAAGGATACCTGGTTGACTTCAGGCTCTGTCTATAGTTTATAAAACAAACAATAACAACAAAAAAACATCTATTCGATCCCCAGCAGAGTCACCAATTTGTTTCTAGGAAAACTAGTGTCTTTTCGAGCAACTAGCCCTATAGGTTTGGCAGCTACCCTAGAAACAACAGTTTAAAGCAATTCAACAATTTCTTCTATGTGTAATGGATAAGAGAAAGATAATGGGACCAACTTGGAACTTCTGCTTAATCCTTTGCTTGCTCTCTCTCCCCTTTGACAGAGCTTGCAAATCCTCCCTATACTTATCCTGCTTGGAGAGTACCTGTAGAAACACAGTAGCAAAGAACCGTCAAAGCATCTTGATCTATTACAACATACACATTACATAATTAGATATATAATGAACATATAATAGCATTCACAAATGATGAAATTCACAATTGCACAAACATATGGAAGAAAAATTGAAGAACTTTATTAAATAGAAGGGAGAATTACAACCCAGTTTTCTAATCCAACATCATCCTCCCAGTGTCAAGCCCTCTTCACCTCATGAAATAGCAAGATCACACCAACAATACAATGCTCTTTCCTCAATTACAAACTATCAGCACTTCCTTGCAATTCACAACATTCTAGCCTCTACATCTCTTAGATGAGGGATCCATTTATAGATGTGTGCAAGGGTGTGAGTCACCTTTGGGGTTTGATTAGTGTCATTCCACTTGTTACATTTGGTTCCACAAGAGAAAAGATAACTGAAGTTTAGAACCCTTACTCATCCTTGGGCAAATTTAGAGAGGGAAGTGGGAGAGGGGAAGTTTCTGGAAGATTCTATGAGCATCCACTTAGCACACTGTCCTGGACATTTGTCCATCCTTGCTCATCACACCCTATAGAAGGCCTAATCAGTATGCATTGCACCTGAGCAGTGTATCACTCAGTATGCATCACACGTGGCTAGTGTAGCAGTCAGTATGGTTTAGTTCAAGCCATTTCTAAATGGTTTCTCAGGTGGAACTTTTGGGGAATGATGTAATCAGATGTGTTGTGGGGAAAAATTCCTATGCAGGACGATCCTATCCACCTAAGGTGTGACAGTGCCTTAGTAACAAACGAGTACAGCTATACTGGTTTCTTCGTTTATGAAATGTGAAAGAAGAGAGATCAATAGACTTACCGGTGTCTTTCGTTCGTCCCTCGATCCAATCTCCCTTCTGTTTGGGTGTTAACCGCTACTTGCCTTCTTGCTTATCCAGCTACAACTTCCTGCAAGATCACAAGAGAACAGCTACTTGCGACAAGAGAACAGCTACTTGAGACAAGAGAAGAACAATACACAAAGACAGATGTTCACATCCATAACTAGTTTAGGATTAGAAATAAACCAAATACACTAATACATTCATACATCAAAATAAATCAGCATATAGGAGAAACCAAGATAGCTTTATTGATGAATAACAAGGTTCAGGAAGAGATACAACCTAGAGGGCTCCAATCCAGCATATCCTTCCCAGCAAATGGAATTACTATCTTCAGCCCGTTCAAAGCATTAAGCACCCAATGATTCCAGTCTCAAACCAACAACAATTCTTTGCAATAACAAAATTCCAGCCTCCTGGATCTCATAGAGGAGAGATCCATATATAGATGTTTGGAGAGAGGATGAGTCAGCTTGAGATCTGACTAGTGTCCTCTCCCTCTGTCAGTTCTTGAGTCCACTTGGAGGTTCTTGCTTCCACTTAGAGATTTGGAACCTCTTACTCATCACCAGTTGAATTCCCTGAGGCAAGTGTCATTTTGGAAGCTTCCTGGGTTTTGACACCTTGAGAAATGAGCCTGCCACTTGTCCACTCTCGTTCAGCACAGGTAGCCTTTGTTCCAGTTGAAATTCAACACAGGTAGCTAGTGTTGGCTTTGACATTCAGCGAAAACAGCTAGTGTAGCCACTGAAATGATCCTGAATTGACTTGTTTTGAGCGGTTTTTTGGTGGAGAACTTCTGTGAATTGCTGTGGTTTGTTAGCCTTGTTCCTCTAGGGGGAGGAACAACATGTTTAGGGACTTTGGATCCCTTAGATTATGGACATTTCATGCTCAATGTTGTAAGGCACAAAAATGTCTATAATAGTTGCCCCCTAAAGTATGAGGCTGTTTATCGGGCGAAATGCTTTATCAGGGGGATCCGAAGTTCATCCAATGCTGGGAGGAGACCTGTAATACAATACAATACAATACATTATTTTTCATACTGCTTTCATGATCTAGCTGAGGCGGGCATTCCCATGCTCAGCTTTATAAATTCATTTTTCTGTACATAGAACAGACAATCGTCTGATGATAGACTGATAATTTTGATGAAATTATCATCCTTTGAGTAGGATGATTATCTGCTGCAATGATGTACATGTCAATGTCTTTATCTTTCCTGAATATATATCGCAGTCCGGATGAATGAGACTAGATCTGGGGTCTTCAAACTCGTTCGATCTTCACTCTAAGTACAAGTCGATCCATGTGAGAATTGTTCTGAAGTCGAACATGGAAAGACATCGCTTGATTACCGGTCAATGATGTACACCGTTAACAAGCGCGAGAGGAATCACCGATAACGATAATGACCCTCAAGGTACTGCAGTACAATTCACATGGTGTGAATAAAGGACTTGGCGTCGAACACCACGCAAAATCTTTCGGTCGAAGGTCATTGATGTATACCTGTCGCCGGAAGTGAGAAACTTGCCATTGTGGCATGCAAGCTTCAAAGTACTGAAGGGGTTGTTCCTAGATCAACTTCTTGGATAATGAGCTGATGTAGACAAGAAGCGATCCGTCAAAGGAGGGCCTTAATGAATCCCACATCAGTGACACGGAACGGAGCTAATGATTTTAATGGAGGTGAAAACGATCTGTGACATATGATTCAGGGTGGCGGTCATGAAAGGATGAAGGATAATGTATGGCAGTGGATGGGACACGGTTGACTCTTTCTGAACGAATTCTCTTGAACATATGGCGACACTGATACGATGGATCGGTAGCATTACCCCAAATATGGATGGTATTGCGAGACCATGGATGTGACCGGTGAATGAAACAACCCAACCCGATTGTGGTACGGAGGAAGAGTGTCATGTTCAAGAGCGACTTGCTACCATCAAATTTTTCTTTAGTTTCTCCCAATTTTTCCCCAGTCATTGCTGACCAGTACCTCTTTATTTTTGTCAAGCTTGAGGAGGATAACATATGCTTGTTCTATAACCTGCCCTTCGGGCAAGCCCATCGCTATGTTTTAACGAGCCTAGCGATAGTGAAACTCGTTCTCGTCTAAAGACAAGTTTGTCGCTATTTAATGATTTTAACGAGTCTAACGACAAGGATAACTCGGTCCTTTTCATTTTTAGAGAGTCTGAAAAGGTACATAAAGTTAACTCCAAAAGTCCTTTTTCGTCATCTAATCCCTTAAGTCCGAAAAAGTATAAAACAATACAGAAGGGATGAATTTTCGATAGTTTTAACAAGCCAAACAAAACAAGCGCTCAATCTTTTTGTGCAATAATCCCTCAGGTCCAAAAAGATTAAAATCTAGAGGAGGGATAGCTCTTCCGGTCGCTTTAACGAGCTGGAAGGCCAAAACTCGGCAATCTTTTCATATTTTACGAGTCAGTTGAAAAGAGCTTAAAGAAGACTCGTCTTTTGAGGAACGAGTGATAAACAGGGATAGCAGCTGATTCCAGGTACAGGTTGGAATTTTCCAATCACGGCAGTATCACAAGGATGGCTAGGTGAAATCACTCTTCGCAGCTGTTCCTCAAAATGGGTAAACAATCATATGGAGGTGAACAATCGGCCAAATGAAAAGTGGAGGTGACGGTGCAAACACGACCAAGGCTTTAACGGCTGATTATATTACATTCACAGTGGTTATTTACCGGGATAGTTCATTTTTTAACGAGCTTAAATGCGGGTTGAAACACTTGCTCGATCTTATGTTTATTTTTTAACGAGCATGAACTATGCGCTAAAACTGCTCGGATCTTGCGTTTATTTTTTAACGAGCATGAAAATTGTGCTAAAACTGCTCGAATCTTGCGTTTATTTTTTAACGAGCATGAACTTTATGCTAAAACTGCTCGAATCTTGCGTTTATTTTTTAACGAGCATGAACTTTATGCTAAAACTGCTCAAATACCCAGTCATATGATAAGAGTGTCTCATCAAGATTCTATTTTTTATGGAGCTTCATCTCCCTAAGCTTTGCTCCGCATCCTTTCTTTATGCAAGCTAGGAAACGGCTAACCCAAAAAACAGATAAATAACCGCTCTTTTCTTGCACTCCAAAAGGTTTGCATGCCCCCAGGTATAAAGTATGATTTCAAGGTTACCCCTCAATTTGCAGATAAAACATTTGTTTTACCGGGAGAGGCCTACCTCTTTCAGGCTACCCAAAGATTGTTCTGTTATTCTTTCAACAAAACACTTCTTCGGCGATGCCTACCGAGATAAACAAAGGTGAGTGACGAGACCCTCCCTCTCACATAACTTTGACAAGAGAATCTTATTCTAGAACAACCCCTCTTCCAATCATGGACGGGGTACGGACCAGTCACATTCTCCCGCAGAAACCTACCCTATTCCCAAAGTTTTCCTGCCAAAGCAGGCCAGGACGCATGCCCCCTGGGTTCCAGTCATATCCTCCCAGATTACTTGCGCTTAGCAGGAGGACGGACCGTGGGTTGAGACACTTCTTGCGTGAATAGACCATTTAGGGATGGTACATGACTATTTGCGATGCGTGATCCGGGAAATGAAAGTTGGTCCACGAGCTTGACCACTCTTCCTTCATACGGAAAACACATTACTCTAAAGAGTGAGGAGACTATAGCTCCCATGCAATATATATAGTCTCGTCCAAGGAGTAAGTTATAATCCAAGGGTCCTTGAACGACCATCACATTCGTTTGAACGGTCTTCCCTTTCAATGTTATACGCACATTGGGGAGGATCCCTAAAGGTCGACTGGTTCCTTTATCAAAACCTGATAGATTTCTCATTTCAGGTAAAAGCGTTGGCGAATAGAGGAAAGGATACTCACAGATGCCCCCTCATCAATGATAGTGTCAGCCATTACCATTCTATATATTTGAACGATAATTCTGAATGGTATGCTTGCTGGCAACCCGGGTCTGCCTAGTTGGTTCCAGTCAAAGGACACAACCAGGTTGCTTGGTGGTGGGACCGAATAAACGGCCGGATATCACTCTGACGAACTTCCTTCCTGCGATAAAGGAATGGGGGCATTTCCCCCTTGTTCACCAGAGTCAGTGTTGATGAAGAGAATTTGGACGGTGTCGTCTTTATTCTCCTCTGTGATGGTATCATTCAAAGATAGAGCCTCTGAAGGCAAAACCGGGTCAACTATCGTATCAACCTGTTGACTTTCGTCAGGCATGGATCCAGACGGTTCATCCTCAATGATAGGTGCTTGGGCTGACCATCTGGGCGGGTCAGCCGGGTTCTTAACTATTGAAGGACTTCGCAGGAGTTTTTGATATCCAGGAGGAAGTTGCGCTCGTAAAATCGGGCGATCTTCCAGAACTCTTTTAGCCTCATCTAAGAAGGGACAACGGTGGATGGCGTGATCGCCTTCACACAGTTTGCAGGGAAATCTAGATTTCCCTCTTTGTCCTGTGACTTCACATTCACTAGTTGACGGTGAGCAGTCAACATGGCTATCAGAGGTTGATGCCACCGAATTGTGCAAACGGGGAGACCAGTCCCTTAGTATTCGAGGGATACAGGGACAATCTCTATGGAAGTGGTCTCCCTTGCATATGACACATGGTGATTTAGGCCTTGTCAGTGCTGTGTGTGGATTTCTGTCAGACGACACTTGTTTGCCCCCAGTCGCCTTTGGCTCCTTCTTCTTCTTCTCTTTCTTCTTCTTTTCCTTCTTCTCCTTAGGAACTCGATTTTTGGTTTTACCAGTTCCGTCAAGTGAAGAGGAAGGAGGAGAGGAAGATGAAGTAGAAGGCTGGTGGGAAACTCTGGTCCGGTCTAACTGTTGACTCGACTGTTCAGGAATGGTGGTATTCTGAATGACATTGGTTGAAAAGAGCCAAACTGGCAAGCCAATTGTCAGTCCTGGAAGCGACAATGTGGCCATGTGGGGTGCACCAACATCTCCCCAAGAGGAGAAGGGACTAGGATTTCCACCAAGGGGAATTCCTTGGTTGGTGTGCTCCATTTTTCAACCCAAAGATCAACACAGGAACAAAGGGTGATTGTTCCGTTTAAAATAATTTTTAATGACGCTTTAGACACAACTTGCTTTTTCAGTTTTAAAGAGTCAAGAAAAAGCTAAAGATGACTCTAGTCTCCTTCGATGTTTTAACGAGCCCGAAGTGACAAATGCTCGGATGGACTTTTTCTGTTATAGAGTCTGAAAAAGGCCAAAAGGAACTGCTCTGGAGTTCTAGGCAGAGGGTGTGCCAAAATTTTCGCAAAAACCGCAGAATACTTTTTAGGGTACGGGCGGTCGATCTTCCTGAATGTTGTGTTCAGTGCATTGCGATCAGTAGGGCGGCTGACACGGCTTCCTAAGGATAAAGGTTTTATGCCTATAGGGGTCTCCCAATATATACGCGACGGTACGTGGGAGCACAATCCGTAATGGCGCTATCGTCCCTCAGGAGGAATCACCCACCTTCTACGAGATCGACAGTCACCAGGCTTAATGACGTCGGAACACGTCTCTAGCCTAGACCTATATGTTGTGCGTTATGTTGCAAAGCGTTGTTAAGTTCATTCAATTTATTTTAGGTTGATCTTTTTAAAGTTTGCCTTTCAAGGTTCACCACGAGATGTATGATACAAATTCCTAAATGCAGTCTAAAGATGATAAGCAAGCTTTATATCTTTTCAACTTTGAAAATCCTAGCTACTAAGGGAAAAGAAAGACACCATCTTTTCTCAAAGAGCAATCAGCACACTCTAATGCACTTTTCCTAAATCCAACATGCAAACTATCAAATGCAAATGCACAATGCAGGTGTTTGTTTTCCGCTTTCTTAGTATTGATGCCTACAAAGAAAGCTTTTTGTACAACTTTGAATTTGCTTTTAAATGATGAATACAAACAAGTTTAATTTTTCGAAATCAGAGAGGGTAGAAGAGATTACAACACTTAACGATTTTCGAAATAAAGACTTGTTTCGACACTTAAAAGAGACAAATTCAAACCAATAAGAAAAAGTAAATGTATAATCAATCTGCAAACAACCATTGAACTGTCTTCTAAGATCACAACCAACAGATCTGAATCAAGGGCTACAGGATGACTATTTCACTCATGCAAAGGAAAACTGTAAATGGCATCACAAACACATAAAAACACTCACAGTCTTTTTGTACAAAAGGAGGCGGAATGTAAGCAGAGAAAAGGATTTTTCAGACTGGTACCTATGCTGGTTACAGGTCACAAAAATCAGAGATCAAAACAAGGCAAAACAGAGTAGAGAACCCCATCTGCACAAGAGCAAACTGGTTCAGCGCAAGTTCAATGCAGGGGTTTTGACATTCAGTGCAGGTATCCTTCACGGGATCTGCGTTGAAATGCAGAATCCCTTCACTGGGTCTGCGCTGAAGGAGAAACTCTCGTTTCCCTCAGGTTCTGGGTCACAGATTGCTATTTAATTCACTGTTTTAGGCCAAATAAAAGCAACAAGCAAGGTGTAATCAAAGGGATACTTTGAAGGCTACTAAGATCTATCATAGGGATCATCAAATCATTTGTGAATCCATTGTTTAGATCATAGACAAGTCCAGCAATTGGATCAAAGCAACAACTTTCTACTTTGCATCCGGGAAAGATGCAGTTCGATTGTTGTTGTCAAGTCTATGAGAGAGACAATGATAGAAACACAAATAAAATGACTAAACAAATGTCCCCAGCGGAGTCACCAATTTGTTGTGGGGAAAAATGCCTATGCAGGATGATCCTATCCACCTAAGGTGTGACAGTGCCTTAGCAACAAACGAGTACAGCTATACTGGTTTCTTCCTTTATGAAATGTGAAAGAAGAGAGATCAATAGACTTACCGGTGTCTTCCGTTTGTCCCTCGATCCAATCTCCCTTCTCTTTGGGTGTTAACAACTACTTGCCTTCTTGCTTATCCAGCTACAACTTCCTGCAAGATCACAAGAGAACAGCTACTTGCGACAAGAGAACAACTACTTGAGACAAGAGAAGAACACTACACAAAGACAGATGTTCACATCCATAACTAGTTTAGGATTAGAAATAAACCAAATACACTAATACATTCATACATCAAAATACATCAGCATATAGGAGAAACCAAGATAGCTTTATTGATGAATAACAAGGTTCAGGAAGAGATACAACCCAGAGGGCTCCAATCCAGCATCTCCTTCCCAGCAAATGGAATTCCTATCTTCAGCCCCTTCAAAGAATTAAGCACCCAATGATTCCAGTCTCAAACCAACAGCAATTCTTTGCAATAACGAAATTCCAGCCTCCTGGATCTCATAGAGGAGAGATCCATATATAGATGTTTGGAGAGAGGATGAGTCAGCTTGAGATCTGACTAGTGTCCTCTCCCTCTATCAGTTCTTGAGTCCACTTGGAGGTTCTTGTTTCCACTTGGAGATTTGGAACCTCTTACTCATCACTAGTCGAATTCCCTGAGGCAAGTGTCATTTTGGAAGCTTCCTGGGTTTTGACACCTTGAGAAATGAGCCTGCCACTTGTCCACTCTCGTTCAGCGCAGGTAGCCTTTGTTCCAGTTGACATTCAACGTAGGTAGCCAGTGTTGGCTTTGACATTCAGTGCAAACAGCTAGTGTAGCCACTGAAATGATCCTGAATTGACTTGTTTTGAGCGGTTTTTTGGTGGAGAACTTCTGTGAATTGTTGTGGTTTGTTAGCCTTGTTCCTCTAGGGGTAGGAACAACATGTTTAGGGACTTTGGATCCCTTAGATTATGGACATTTCATGCTCAATGTTGTAAGGCACAAAAATGTCTATAACAAGATGACTAAGCTCTTTTAGGGTATGAAACAACTCTTTTAGGGGTTGATGAGCCCTAGTTTATCAACATATAAGTTTTGCGGTTAAGCTGCCCAAATATTTCTATAACACTCCTCCTTAGGATTCATCCCACTGTTGCTACTGCCATAAAGTTTTCACTTGACTAAGTCTCACCTCATATCTTCCTGTTGAAAAGTGACCCACATTCCTTCCCAATCTCGTAATTTCTCTCTACCGAGGATACTCTACACAAACACTTTCCATTATTCCAAAACTGAATTCAGGGCCAACCTCACCATCTCTATGGGCTGAGGTGTTGATTCTACAACTACCAATTGATTTCAGACTTCCTGAAGCATTGATAGGAATGAATCGATGTGTTCCCATTTCTCCATCCTAGTTGATCTCAACTTCTCCTCTAAGTACATATTCTATTGCTCGAAATATCCTTGATATAGCATAACCAAGGAATCCCACATCTCTTTGGTTGTCCTTTTTCCAGCAATGTGACATACAACGTGATCCCTCACTCCATTAAGGATCAATTTCTTTGCCTTCGCCATCTCAGCCTTGTACATTTTGAGTGGATCTGTGTCACCAAGTACAACTACCACACTATCGACGTACATCTTGAGATCATGCTCATCGAAAAGACATTAGATCCTATCCTTCCAGGTCATATAGTTGGATGCTCCATCCAACCGATCTTGATCTCTCAACCCGTTAGCTGTCATATTTGCGAAAAAAATGTCAAACTTCTTTCTCTCTCCTCTACACTGCTGTTGGGCTGGCCTACACACTCCCTACTGGAGTTAGTAGATCTGCTCCTCCCTACTGCTGCTCAACAAATGAGAATTCAGACTTCTTGTCTAGAAGTCTTCTAAGGAAGAATTCCCTCAAAATAGTGTTTCCTTCTCTCTTATAATGTTTTTCTACCTCAACAGCCACTGCAGAAAATTGTGTCTCACCAAAAACTACTATGTGTTGAATCTTCTCCTGCACTGCTCCCTCTGCCGCTGAAAAAATCTCAATTTGGAAATCTTACCTCTATATCGATTCACTCATAGAGAGATCTTCCACAAAAATCTTGTCATCCTACCTTGGATTGTGAAATCACTCTAGGGATTCGATCTGCTACCTATGCATCACTTCGATCTCCCTCCTTCTCTTTAGCACTAACTCTTCTAATCTGCTCCCTTGCTTCACTTGTTCTCTGGTACCATGTGAAATTTGAGAATCCCCAAATCACCACTGCATTAAACTGATATTACTTCTCCTACTTGTTAATCTATGCAAGTTATTTACTGCGTTCTATAGTAAATATTGAATTAAATACAAATGTAGCCTTCACAACTTTAAATAATATGCAGAAATAAGAATCTCAACAAGAAAGAAATAACACACAAGTAACACGGTTATTTTTGGACAAATGTCCTTGGAAAAACCCAATGTGGGAAAATTGGTGCAGTAGTTGAGGGTTTGTATTAAGCAGTAATTTCTAAATACAATATTTGGATGCCTTGCTAGCTATCCAATATAGAGAATCTGACTGACAGAGACATGAGTGAGATATACCTCACACTAGCATTGGTGATCCATCACTGATCTAGCCACTGAATGGCTAGCCCCTAGTTGCCACTCCGCAGTTTCTACGCAATCACTTCACTACTCTGAATCATAGCTTCTAGGGATTACGTCACTCCTTTGGTTGATGAATTTGCATATGGAACTTCGACTTTCTTCCTTCCTAGTCTCACACCCCAAATTCTAGCCCTTAAACTTGATTCTCCAACACATTTTGTATCTCCTCTCAAGCTTTGCACCCCCTCTACGTGTCCCGTATGCTTCCCAATGTGGCTCTGCGCTGCCTCTTCTGGATCTCTCTCTACCTTCTCTATGATGTATCCACGGATTAGGAAAAACTTCAGTTGGAAATTATCTTTGCCCTTCACTGTAAGAAATCACTTCGATTACTTCTCCGACAACTACTGCGCTAATCTCTTCAGGAATCGATCTCTTGATCTCTCACTTGATGTGTTTTCCAAATGCCCATCAAAACTCTTCTTATAATCCTCTCGCTGATCAATCAACGACCCATATTATATTCTAATCAATGGATCTAATATTTGACTTGCTCCTAAGAATATTCTAGAAGTTTCACCCCTAGTTTAATTAATAACCTTTAATTATTTTAATTTCCTAAGTTTAGATTTATACATCCATTAAAAATAATTAATTATTTTAATAAAATTGTCTCCGCGTGGAATTTTGCAAAATTATTTATGGGTCTTCTAGAATACATGTTTCATAGCCTCCCTACAAATTTTGAGGCTTAGAGCACATCCGATGCTACCATAAATCAACAATTAGGAATGCTTCTAAAGAGTTGTATCAATTTAAACAACAATTGTTTGATCTAGAAATAGAGCTAAGGAAATTTTCTAATGACTAGTTAAGTAAACCGTATAATAAAAGATATTATGTGGATCTTATTAAAATGAAATAAGATGGAACACCAAAAGAGACATAGGCTAAACAAATTGAAGAAAATGAAGACCATACTAGATAAGAGATTTCATTATTTAGTGTTGGTCCAAAAATTGAAAGTTAATATTATATTTTGCATTCAACTTGAAGGTTATCAACAATACAATCTTGGTGATTTTGTTGATTCAATTACAATATTTTCATGTCACAAAACTTTATTTATACCTAAATATTTTGGAGACCTTGTGTTGTAGATGTTAGAGCCATAAATCCATCAAGATGCAAAAATAACAAAATGGACCTATAATGATCAAGGGTATCACTACTTATGCCTATTTTTACGAATTTTATTATGATTTTGACATACTCTTAGGTCAATACTTTTAAGAAATCACATACCCATCACCTTTGACAATGAAAACATCAAGTTGAGAATTCAAAACAATAAATTGAAGTACCTTGTCTAGATGACTATGAAATACATATCCAATCTTACTAAAAGGACAAGGATCTATCCATTGCTACAAATAAACTATTAAAAATAAAAAGGATATGTAAATATATAGAATTGAAAAAGAAAATTGTATGGTAGAGATTACAAGTATTTAAAAAAAAATATTTGTAATGATCATTTCAATGCTTTCCGCAGTAGAGCACAAATTAATTTCCATACGCTATGATATACCGGGATAAAAAAGAAAGAAAGAAAAAAAATGAAAAAATAAAAATAAAAAAAATCATCTACTAATCTAGTATCAATTATTGAATAGGATTTGTGCAACAAAAAAATTGCAAAACTACTTGCCCAATGGTTTGGTTGAAAAATATAAAGGTGCTTGTTATCCACTTTATGTCAATCAACACCCCAAAAAAGAGAGGAGGAAAACCAAGATTTGGTTAACTACAAGAATTTAAGCAACATGTTCCTACTTAGAACATATACATTTCCTGAAAAGCAAAATATTTTTGTAAAAATTAAAGGATCCCAATCTTCTCGAAAATTGACTTTAAGTCATAGATTTCAGCAGATTAGAATCAATGCAAAAAGTAGGTAAAAAACTAGTTTTGTAGTACCAAATTGTGCTTGTTATCCACTTTATGTCAATAAACACTCCAAAAAAGAGAGGAGGAAAACCAAGATTTTGTTAATTACAAGAATTTAAGCAACATGTTCCTACTTATAACATATATACTTCCTGAAAAGCAAAATACTTTTGTAAAAATTAAAGGATCCCAATCTTCTTGAAAATTGACTTTAAGTCATAGATTTCAGCAGATTAGAATAAATGCAAAAAGTAGGTAAAAACCTAGTTTTTTAGTACCAAATTGTCAATATCAAGAGAAGGTAATGCCCTTTGGTCTCAAAATTTCTTCCTATTAGTTCCAAGAATGAATGGAAATTATCTTTTGGCATATATAAATATTTTGTATCTGTGTGGGGGAGGGAGAGGGCATTTTAGTATGCTTCAAGGATTTAAAGGAACACCAGAACCATTTGGAATAGTTTTATCAAAAAGCATGTGAGAAAGGGTTAGTATTTTCTAAAAATAAGATGTAGTTGTTAGTATAGGAGTATATTTTTGGGGATTTTATGTTAAGAAGGATAAATTTTACTTCATTGACATGTTTTAAAAAATATTAAAAAATTCTTTAATGTTATTGTTAATAAAACTTAATTGTAAATATTTCTTAGCTCACTCAATCATATCAACATTTTATATCCAAATTAAGAAAATGATACAACAATCCTACAACAATTATTGAAGAAAGACGTAGAAACATGGACTCTAAATATGATACAAGTAATAAGAAATATAAATTCCAATTTCGATAGTCTTCTTGTGTTAATGTGGACCTAATGGTTAAGAGCACGTGTTTCCTCCTAAGAGGTCACATGTTCAAAACCAGACGAGGTAGAGTATGTATGCCTTCATAGATTTAGCAATCAAATTGTTGTGCAGAAGTGGGTCCCTTGTCCAATAAACAAAGGGATCTCATGATGATAATAATAACACTCCTCATAAATAATGGCGAATTTATTCTTGAAATTGATACATCTAATCAATGTTGGGAGAAGTTCTCATAGAAAATATTGGAAAGGTTGAGAAAAAATTACTCAAAAGAATTAAATTATCCCTCTAGTCAAAAGGAATTACTAGTTAAAATTAGCATCACATGATTCAATTTTAGTTCGCGCTCGTTAAATTCATTGTAAATATATATCGAAAGAATATGCTTAATATGGTTAAGAATGATTAACAATTAGAAAAAGGAAACCATACCATTATTAGGTTGAAACTATGGTTAGATGAATTTGATTTGGAATTCAGTATAAGCACAAGAAAGAAGACTATTTAGCAGATATATTGACCAACGAAGGCATCCCTGTAGCAAATAAAGTGATATTCCTCAGATCTTAAACTAGAGAAGATAAAGGAAAGTAGTGACTAGCAAGATATACTTTTGAAGAACCAAGAAACGTGCTCTATAATTGCTTCATCCAGATCTTAAAGGAAAGCCGTGTGGTTACTTGTATCCATAAAATTAGGAAAATTCTTATATTTATGTAAAAAATTATCAATATTTTGATAAATATCCATATATGAGTCTATACTAATTGGAAGGATGGCATCTACAGTTTTTTCATTCTCAGGTCTTCCATCCTGCACTGCCACTCTCCTGGTTTTGTTCTGCTCCTCTTAGAAAGAGCTATGAAGTGGCTTCTAGTCTAGCATTCTCTCTTGCATGAAAAGCTATTTTCTTTGGACTTTTTCTTCTGTATCATGTGCTTCCAAGTCCTGAGTGGGTCTTTGTATTGTTGAAGCAGAAAGATATTTGGAGTGTGTAAATATCAGACGAGGTTCTAGCTGTGAGGTTGCTTCTTGTGAGGCACCTCTATCGTGTTCGATACCATGCTTCAAATATGATTACAGTTTCCATGGTGTCAGCGCTGAGGGAGGTCTGCATCTTTCACTTTGGATATGGGGAAAATGAAGGTCAAGTACCTCGAGTTTTATCCCCAGCTCCTCTGCTTTTCTTTCTCTTGGCCCTTGGGTCTGCAATGTTCGTGTTGATTCTAGGGTTAGGCCTCCCCTCTTCTATGCTTTTATGTACAGGGATGCCCTCCCTAGAGATTGTGTGGTTTTTGTGGGTTCTGAGGTAGGAAATCCCCTATGCTCTACCCCTTGCAAATGTACTCCCCACTTTTCAGACTGCCGAAAGGGAAATATTTTTAAATTTTCATCAGGAATATGGGGTAAATCAATTGTTGTATGGGAAACATTCACAGACTCAATTTTTTCCATCAAAAAAATCATTGAAGAGAAATTAAGCATACCCATTAAATCCCAATGTTTACAATACGAGGGGAAGTTTCACAAAGACTTCTATGTGCTTAAAGAATCCAAAATATCAAGAAATTCATCATTTATCTTGAAGTCCAAACTATGTGGGTGCTCCTGGAGCCAGGTCGTCAACAAATGGAACTATTGTTTTATTCAAAGAAGCAGTTCAAAGAAGGTCTTCTAAATTGTAGAACAGAGCCAAAATATTCCTGGTCTCAATATATTTTACCAAATGGAATAGGTCCTGGCTTTGGAGGTCAACAATGCAAAAATTTCTATTCTATTTTCTGCCCTCCAAAAAACCTAATAATTTGTAGAATCAATGGATTTTGACCAAATCCTAAAGCACTAACCCAATGGATTTTCTCATAATGGACATTGACATATGATTTTTCTCCAAAGTTTTTTTTATAGTCAAAATTGACACTGAAAAGGACCTGTACAATGTTCTTTAGGAAGGACCATGGTACTACCAAATGTTGGATTACTTATCACTCCTTGGTTTTTGTAGTTTGATGCCACAACAATAGTGGACACTACCATGCCGATTTGGGTGAGGCTCCCAAATTTTCCCCTTAACTTTTGGCACCATAAATTTCTTGAAGACATAGGGAAAGTGCTTGGAAAATTCAAAAAACGGGACATGGAAAGAACAAAAAAAGGTATTTTCACCTTTGCTAGAATATGTGTGGAAATAGATATGAGAAAATGATTTCTAGATCACATTAACTTGAAGCACATTAACTTACATTGGTAACAAGTTTTGGACTATAAGAATACGACATTCTAATGTTGTGAATGTTTTGAAACGGGTCACCTGTTGAACACTTGCCCTGGCCAACAAAAATCAAAAAAGGAAAAAGACACTACATAATTGACCAAAAAGATGGTAGTTTTCAAAGCTTCCCCTCTAAGAAGACGAAGAAGAAGAAACCAAAGAAAATTCTAAAGCCCAACAAGATGCATAGAATAAGGCTCATTCTGGTCATCAATCTGAAGAGGTTTTCTCAACACAACAAGGTCTCCCATAGAGATTCAACAATATTCTTCCCCAATAGGGATGTAGATTTCAAATGGCCTTGGGGGCACTAAAAGAGACCACGTTTTCGAGAGATCCGAATCTTGTAAAGAAGCTCCCCACATGGATGTAGATGGTGCATTGGTTTTGGTCCCCATTTCTCCCACTTATAATGGTTGGCACAAGGTGATGTGAATGGTGCTTGACCCACCAACATGTCAAGGAGATCTCCCTGGTAATAAGTCCCAATTAGACCTCAGACTGTTTGGTGTAGGAGTCTCAACAATGGGTCATAAGGTAATGCCTTGACCGTGATGTCACACAGAGGAAAGTAAGATAACTATGTCAAGGGCAACGGTGCAACCACTGCAATGAGTCAAGGAAGGTGAATGAGAGGTTCTAATGCATGGGGGGTGAGATGAGTGTGCCCCTTGGAAACGTGTAGTAGTACTTAGATGAGAAGGGAACACACGAGAAAAGATGCATCACAAGTTAGAAAGAATATCAGTTAGGAATCCAAAGTGATGGTTAAACCAATAACACATCTGCAACAAGATTCATATAATCGCATACGAAGCAGTTCATACACAACTACGTAAGTTAAACAACATATATTGCTAAGCAACTAGAGCCATCCAACTAAAATAACAACATGTGCCTAAAAATGTGTTGTCTCTTATTGTATAAAAAAAGTGTAAGTCCTAATCATACAATACATCCATGTAAACCTGCTAGCCCAAACAGTGAAGCATTACAGCCACATCCACCTCCTCCTCCAAAGAGATGAACTAGCTCCATGTAGTGGACAAGCCAAGGTGCGTTACAATACTATCCAAGCTTTCTCCAAAATAGTCTTATCAGAAGCTTTGCTGACCAAAAGCCCTTACAATGAGTTATGAGGGACTATTTATAGAAAAGGGTGGGGTGCCCCTTGACATTCCCCTTTGTGACAGTTCAACTCCCCTCATGACTCTTCACCTACTCTATGACTGTTAAACTATTGACACTTCAATTACACTTGACATGACTTATCATTACAATGCAGATGTACTCATGTGAGAAAAAATGGCTTGAGCAAGCCATGCAAGACATCACTGACACTCAGTCCATTGTGATGAGACCAACTCTTTGACATCCTTGTGATGATGAAGGTCGTGAGCTAATGCCAAGCTTGGTCGTCCGTGATGGTGTGCATGCACCCAATGGTGACATCTTTTTGAAGTGAACTCTTGCCTCTGTTGTATCCAGTGCATTGGTTCGGTTCCTTCATCCAATTCGTCTGCTAACATGCACATGGTTTTCTTGGGTGCGGTTGAACTAACACACACTGATGCATAGTGTCTGTGCTGATCTTCAATTGTGTGTTGGTGGTCATGCACATTGACTTGCCGAAGTACATGTTCAGCTCTAGCTGGACTTACTTCTTGTCTTCACCTTGGTGAGTGTGGTGAATGGGTTGGATTGCATGCATGCATACAATGACATGCATGTTGCTGAGTCCCTTACATGCGATCAAAAACACTTCTCACTATGTCTACTCCATGCCAGTTGTTGGGAAATTTAACTTGTACGGGTGCAGTTTCATCCATGAGTGCATGTTGCGCCCATTTTTGTTATTGTTCCTACTACAACTCACTCATCTGTCTATGCAGCATCATGTTCTTCCTTGATTTGTTGCTTCAACACATGCAACTCCTTTTTTCCATTCTCTGTCTTTGCACGATCTTCATGTCGCATCGTCACCTCATAGCTTGAATCTCCCAAGTTTCTTTCATCATCAGTGGATCTGCTTGATCTTGCAACTTTGTTCTGCCTCTGTGCTGTCAACAACCTTCATATTTCATTCATTCGATTCACTGTGTTCACTGCATTCACTGCATTCGTTGCATTCATTGCATTCGTTGTGCTCACTACATTTGGTATGCTGCCTTCAGCTACTATTCATGATGTTGCTCGTTGTGATATCTTGATTTTCTTATCTACGAACAAATTGATGTCTGCATGAGTAGGCAAGCTCATAGACATTTGATTGACTATGTCTCCAGGTGTGCTCTGAGCGGTGTTTTCAAATCTACCCTCTTGGAAACCATTGCACCTGCACTCCTGAGAGGCAGATGAACAATTGGAATACCTGGAGACATCACAACACTCATGGCAAGAAATCTGTTAGTTAAAAACCCAAATGAACTTGAGAACCGACTTGCAACATACCTGTGTGACTGATCATGAAGGTTGTGCAATTTTAGCCTGGAGGTTGGGAAACTGACTCCCAAGACTGTGTAAGGAACAATATGGGCTGCTGGGAGACTGATTGATTATTGGAATTGCACAATTCATGGACCATTCTAGTTCCTGACTTCTAGAATTTCACAATATGCAATCTTAGCTAGCAATGGCTGCAGGCTTAGTGACTGCATTGCGCAATTTTTTGGGCCAGCAGTCACTGTCCCTCGGAAATGTGCAAAACAATTTTAGGGGACATTCACAGTGAAAAAATGTGCATTTCCTGAGAGGAAGATACTGCCTTCCATCATATGATTGTGCAATGCTGTCTTAGTGAGGCCCTTGTTGAGGCAGAGTTTGGGCCAAGGCTGCCCAAACTAGCCAATGGGAAACTAAAAGTGAATGTGAGTGCGAATGCATGGTGATACTCAGTGTAAGAATAAGTGAATGATCATGCATGCAAACGACGAATGACTGATTCATAAAATGAAACAACATGCATGTGGGTGAGGCGAGTCATCGAATCGACGACTATTCATGAAAAACAATTTCATGCATGCGATAACATTGAGATAGCAACGAAAACTAAAATGGTGCTTAGAAAAGCTAATATACATGTAAATGACACCAAGTACTCACTGAAATCATGAAAATAGTACTCAAAAAAGTGAAAACACAAAAAGCGACAGAAATGCAACGCAAGGCATGTGAGTGAGCTTACCCCAAAACAGATGAGCTGAATATGATGACAACTCCTAGATGTGATGTGGGATGTCAAAGCTGCAAGGTTGATGTGAGGAAAGAGATTTGCAACATCTGATTGATGATTTTTTGATAACATCGAGGTTGTGACGTGCATGCCACAAATCTATGGAAAGCGTCACTTGGTGGGAGGTTTCTGAAATGATCCTTACATGTAACCTCCAACTACTAGAAAAATATCCCTAAAACAAGGGATGCCTTTGCATGTTTCCTTTGGAGAAGAAGCCCATGCATGCAAGTAAATTTTTATCGATCCTAGAGGGAATGTTAGGGTCCCACCCTAACCCCCTTATTTATATAATAAGATTGAGTCATATTTATAGTTAAGTAAAGAGTTAATAAAGACCATATTAATAATTGTAAGTGGTTAACCCGCATTTAATTACGGGACCACAATTAGTTGCAAATGGGCCATGGTATTAGAGAGATGGTATTAATAAGATCCATGGTATTTCCCCATGGTATTGCATGTATGAATCCTATATAAAGGATAGAGACTCCCTTTCAGGAGCATCATGTCTTATTTTGTAATCAAGCTCAGCTCTATTGGAGGTTGCCCCCTTGAAGAGGCAAGTGAACATTGCTTTCTGAATAACAAAATACTTACTTTTATTGCTCATTGTTCTATGTTCTGGGTATATTTCTTCACATATTTGGTATTTTGGTATCGTCTTGCAGGTTAGGAGCATAACAAGTGATATCAGAGCACTTTCTAGGGCCGGTGGGATCTCCAATTTTTAGCAAAAATTTCTTTGGCTAGAGACATGTTTCGGCATCTTTAAACCACGAGATCTATCATTGAGCGCTTAAGCGGATTTGGGGAGGCATGCACATAGGAAATACAAGAGGTGGTCACACTTGTTGGACCCCCTTGTAACCCCTATGGGTACCCTTTCAAGTAGTAGCGCATTAGACAGAACCATGCATGGACTGTCTTCCAAGTACCCTTTGGGTATATCGAGAGCCCCCTAGCTCCCTTGGTAACCTTGCCATAGATAAACCATCGGCTGTCTTGCTACTACAGTACACCGAGAACAACATTCAGAGAGATTACTCGCGTGTACGATAGGGTAGGTGGTTTGTACGGCTAAGGTTGCAGTTGATCCTCCTTGGTTAGTGCCTTCAAAAATTGGGCCGAGTACTGTTGTCAGACCCTTATGTATATTGCGATCTGTAGCACCTGACACTCCTGGAGACCATAGTTCCCTTATCTATCTCTGGATCACACATAATCTTTGCCAGATCAGATCTCGCCAGTGGGGTTTTTGTTGCCGTAGCAGAAATCAGTTCTGTTGTTCAGATCTATCAGATCAACCATCCATCAGATCTGCAGTAGCAATCAGTTCCGTCGTTCAGATCTCTCAGATCCATTAGATCCACCATCTAGATCTAAGTAGTTGTGTGGGTTCCTATACCTCGGCGTCATTTTCACAAAACTTTTAGTAGCATTGACATTTCTCAGATTCAGCTATTGCAATATTCATAAGGAAGGAGTAAAACTCCATTCTAAGTAAAAAAAAAAAAAAAAAAAAAAACCGAGTCTGAGACCCCCCAAGGCACTTATTGGTGACTTAGCCCATAAGAATTAGGACGACAAGCTGAGCAAGGTGGTACCATTCAATTGTTTGTGCCAAAAAATTCAAGCGGTCCCAAATTTCAAGCACATCCCCGCGGTGCATGGTACAAACTAGAGCTGAAGCAATGGTGAATGAGAGGATGGAAAGCCTTGAATAAGCCTTGAAAGACGTAGTGTTGTAGCTGAAGGAATTAAATCCGACACTCTCTAAGGACAAGGTGGAGGCATATATTGGCACTGAACACAGTGAGGGTGAGTCTAGCCAGTCTCTTCACCTCTATGGCACCCACCAACAATCCCATCCGCGACCACCCAAGCTGGACATGTATAAATTTGATGGCTCTCACCCGGCCGCATGGATAGCACAAATGGAGCAATATTTCAATTTGAATTACATCCTGGATAATTCCACTCAGCTTAGTGTGGGTATCATGTACTTGGAAAATGAAAGATGGTAATGGTGGCAATGGCATCAACGTTGCTATGGAAGGCCCTTGACGTGGGAGACATTCAAAAAAGCTCTTATGGATCGCTTTGACCATGAATCTGCCTTTTTAGGTCATCTCACTAAGCTCTGACAGATAGGAATAGTGGATGAAGATATTACACCTTTGAAGCCTTAGCTTTCCACACTGGAGGTCTACAAGATGAGTTCTACATGGACTTTTTTGTCAGTGGTCTTAAAGAAGCCATACAAGCCCACGTCCGACTGCACCAACTTAGCTCATGGATATAGGCTTGCAGGATAGCTCGTGAAGTAGAACATGCGTTAGCAGCCCAGTCCAATTGCCCAGATTTCACTGCCAAAGGTCGCCTCCCACAGGCTCAAAGCACTACCAAAACACTCAAGGTTCAAAAGGTGTCCCCTGCAGAAATGGCATAAAGAAGAAAGAAAGGATTATGTTACTATTTTGATGAAAAATACTCCCCTGGGCATAAATGCAAGGAGCCCAAATTCTTTCAAATAGATGCTACTGATCATAGTTCATCAAAGGAAGCCCCACCACTTGAGGAACCAGAGGACAAAGAAGAGGATAACCAGCAGGACAATGTACCTAAAGAACTAGTTATCTCGATGCATGCTTTGGCAGGGATTTCTTCACCTCAAACTCTCAAAATCAGAGGTTTTATTAAGCATCACCCAGTAGTAGTCTTGATTGATAGTGAAAGTACACGTAATTTTATCCATCAAAGAGTCGTGGAAGTAGTGCATTGTTTTGTACGAGTAGTTTCTAACTTCCAGGTCCAAATTGCTAATGGGGGAACAATGAAATGTGAAGGCTACTGTGAAAATGTAAAACTTCAAATGGGGGACTATCAGTTAAAGACCCACATGTTTGCCATACACATGGGAGGGTGCGACATTGTCCTAGGTACTGAATGGCTTCACACACTTGGTCCAATCACAATGGCTTTGTAGGAGTTATATATGAGCTTTAAGTAGAACAACCACACACATACCCTCCACGGACTCCAGGTGGGAGCTCCCTCTATCATCAGCTCACATCGGATGGAAAAATTGTTAAAAAGGGGGCACCATGGAGTTATCGCTCAATTTAATGCCATCCAGGCCTTCAAACCCAATTATCTTCAGATTCATCCTGAGATGAAACAGATCTTAAATAATCATCTGCCAGTCTTTGCCAAGCCTCATGAGCTTCCACCCTCAAGAGGGGAACGTGATCATAGCATCACTTTGGTCCTAGGGGCCCAACCACCAAATGTGCACCCATATAGATATCCGTTTTCCCAAAAGAATGAAATAGAAAAAATAATCAAAGAAATTTTGGAAGCAGGTGGCATTCGTCCCAGCATTAGTCCTTATTCATCACCAGTGGTCATGGTGCTCAAGGAAGATGGGGAATGGTGTATGTGTCTAGACTTCAAGGCCCTTAATAAGTTGATAGTCAAAGATAAATTTCCCATACCGATTGTTGATGATTTTCTAGATGAACTAAATGGGGCTCAATTCTTCACTAAGCTTGATCTTTGCTCAAGCTACCACCAAATTCGCATGAAAGAAGTCAACATTCCAAATACTGCTTTTCGAACTCATGAAGGCCATTATGAGTTCTTGGTCATGCTATTTGGCCTTTGTAATGCCCCATCCACCTTTTAGAGCCTTATGAACCACCTGCTCAAACCATATCTCAAAAAATTTGTCCTTGCTTTCTTTGATGACATCATCATCTACAATAGCACTTGGGCCGCACATCTTCAGCATGTAGATCTGCTCTTGCACCTTCTTTGCAAGGATAAATTATTTGTCAAGATGTCCAAGTGTTCTTTTGGCATGGAAGAATTTGAGTATTTGGGCCACATTGTAGGGCGTGAAGGTGTCAGGGTGGACCCCAAAAAGATCCAGGAAATGCAGCATTGGCCTCAACCTAAGACCTTGAAGAGCCTAAGAGGATTTTTGTGTCTCACAGGTGGGGATGCTTATTTTTATGCCCTACCCCACCCTTTTACACCGACTTTGGTCACTCAATCTTTCATGGATCAGATCTTCAAATTGCATGGCATGCCCACTTCCATTGTGTCTGATCATGACCCAGTCTTCGCCAGTAACTTTTGGCAGGAACTCTTCCAGCTACAAGGTACCCAACTATAACTTAGTACTTCCTATCATCCAAAAACTGATGGTCAAACTAAAGTAGTCAACAAATGTTTGGAAACCTACCGTAGGTGTTTCACTTCAGAAAAGAAACATCTCTGGGTACAGTGGTTACCTCTAGCTGAATGGTGTTATGACACCAACAATCATGCCACCACCAAAATGACTCCATATGAAGTAGTTTATGGTCAAATCCCTGCTTCCCCTACTTCTTATATCAAGGGTTTCTCGAAGGTACAGGCAGTGGATCAACTCCTACGGAATCGCAAAACCATGCTGGCCCATCTCTGAGAGAATCTTCATCAAGCTCAAAACTGCATGAAGCAACAGGTAGATCAACATCGCTCAAAATGACAATTTCAAGAAGGGGATTAGGTATTTTTGAGGTTGTAGCCATATAAGCAAACATCACTAAAAGACAAGGGTTGTCAGAAACTATCTCCAAAATTCTATGGACCGTCTCAAGTATGTCAGCGCATTGGACAAGTTGCCTACAAGCTAGCTTTACCACCCACTACAAAAATCCATTGAGTTTTCTATGTCTCATGCCTCAAGAAAGTGATTGGGAACAATTGCAGAATTCAAACCAGTCTACCTGAACTGGATGAAGAAGGGTCAATCTGGCTCCAGCCTGAACAGGTCTTGGACACACGAGAATAGCACCTGCGTGGCCGCATGATCAAGGAAGTCCTCGTCAAGTGGAAAGACACCTCTCCAAAAGATGCAACCTGGGAACTAGCCACTATTCTTCAGCAGTTTCCGCAGCTTCAGTCTTGAGGACAAGGCTATTCTTATGTGGGAGGGCATGTTAGGGTCCCACCCTAACCCCCTTATTTATGTAATAAGATTGAGACCTAGTTATAGTTAAGTAAAGAGTCAATAAAGCCCATATTAATAATTGTAAGTGGTTAACTCGCATTTAATGATGGGACCACAATTAGTTGCAAATGGGCCATGGTATTAGATAGATGGTATTAATAAGAACCATGGTATTGCCCCATGGTATTGCATGTATGAATCCTATATAAAGGCTAGAGACTCCCTTTGAGGAGAATCGTGTCTTATTTTGTAATCGAGCTCAGCTCTATTGGAGGTTGCCCCCTCGAAGAGGCAAGTGAACATTGCTTTTTGAATAATAAAATACTTGCTATTATTGCTCATTGTTATATGTTTTGGGTATATTTCTTCACATATTTGGTACTATGGTATTTCCTTGCAGGTTAAGAGCATGACAGGGAACCTGTCAACTCAGTTGCAAATGTAAGAGACTTTTCGACAACTCGGAGAAAATGCACATTTCTGGTTGGGAGTTGGGCTGGCTACCCAGGATATTTGTACAATTTCTAGGTAGAGCAGCTAACTGTTGCCCAGATTTGCACAAATTCTAAGCTAAGAAAACCTGCTAGGGAAAATTGCGCAATTCCTGCTCGGAGTGTTGACTGGAAAAACTGTGAAATCTTGGACCTGAGCAGGCTTCCAGACAGGATTGTGCAATTTCTAGAGGGGAGGTTTTTTTCCCTCGAGAAATGTGAAATTTTCTTGAGGAAGTTTCTCAGCCTGCAACTGGACCAAGTCCAGGTGAACAACCTCTGAGGGTAATGCATCAAGATGTGATTGACAGACTACCTTTGTGCAAGCAAAACATTAAAGCTTGTGAACTTGATGAAGTAAGACAAGCTGCTATGAAGGTTGGAAGGGAGGCTCCAAAACGAATCTATGGAAAAATTTTGGAGGGTGGTTGGAGCCGCTACAACACTTGGTTACACATTGGTGGAACTCTAGCTCTCTTAATGGACCTTGTTCATGAAAAGAAAGTCTAACACGTTCGGAAGTATTTCTCAGTTCTCAGCTTCTCTCTGTTTCACACTAACCTGATTGGAAGATGTAGCATCTTCCAAACTCTTGGTCTATTGACACACATTCCAATCCAAGTCAACACAGTTTTTTCGATTAGGACTGAGGGGTATATTGATGCACAAGCAGTATAGTCATCAAAGTCTTGGTTTCTTCTCTGGTTTTTCTCTACTACCAAAAGGCCTAGACAATAGCATCTTCCAAACTCTTGGTCTATTGACACACATTCCAATCCAAGTCAACACAATTTTTTCGATTAGGACTGAGGGGTATATTGATGCACAAGCAGTATAGTCATCAAAGTCTTGGTTTCTTCTCTGGTTTTTCTCTACTACCAAAAGGCCTAGACAATACCCCAGCAGAGTCACATAGGAACACAAGCATGGATCCGCTACCAGTGAGCCTGGTTAGTACCCTAACAGAGTTACTTTCATCGCCTCTCTATGTAGGAAGCCTTTCTCTTTTTTCTCCTTATTCATTTTTATTTTTTTTCCAAACTTTTTTCACCTTTTCATTTTTTTCATTTTCATCTTTGTAACTGTGCATAGCACTTATTCATTTCAGAGGTGGAAGAGGGATCCTGACTCATTGAGAGAAGAAGAGGGATCCCGGCTCATTGAGAGAAGAAGAGGTTGTTCCTATAGAGAAGTAGTTTAGTATACCTCTGACATGCCTGTTAAGGTTTTCCCCCTCACCTTACTCTACTTGACTGGATGACAAGGGTTAACCCAAAAACAACCGACTAGAGTAGGTGACACTAGTTAGCGCACAAGCATTGTGTTTTCACCAAGGTTCAGTTCGAACAATATGTATTTTCCATCGACGTATCATGGATTGAAAGTAACAAGTTCTTCATACAGATGGAGGATGACAGATAACCAAGTAGTGATAGTGGAACACGACTTCTTGTACTTTACCTAGCTTGCTTCAAGAGTCATACATGGTTTCATGCAAAACTATCCTACAAACCAAAATAAGCGAACTAACAAACAACAAAGCAAAGCAAGAGTAGAAGAGAAAGTGAAAGCAAAGAAAGTAAGAAAAAAACAAGCAGGCAAATAAACAAACAAAGAAAGCAAGCAAACAAGCATGCAAGAAAACAACTCAAAAGAAGACACTACTCCTACTCCTAAGCTAACAGTGCATGGGTCATCTCGCATGAAGTGATACTTCCAATGGAGCCACTGACACATTGGTTAACCCATGTTGGTGAAGGCAAGGTTGACGAACAAGACAGTTGTGTGGACCAACAAACAAGAAAGATGTAACAGTGAAGACAAATGTACTCTGAGCTTACAAGTGACCATAGGACAAAGATGAGTGATAGTGCATGACATGCATTCTATGGAGCTACCATGGTGTTGTGCTAAACTACATGTAGATGTTGACTATTTTCATTCTCTTGATTGTGGCATGCAAGCAAATGTGAGAGAGGTAGATGACGTGTGTTGTGCATGTGTGCTTGTTGTGTAAGATTCCTCCAATGCATGAGTGATGGGA
Source organism: Pinus tabuliformis (assembly GCA_031772625.1). Taxonomy (NCBI): domain Eukaryota; kingdom Viridiplantae; phylum Streptophyta; class Pinopsida; order Pinales; family Pinaceae; genus Pinus; species Pinus tabuliformis. The sequence goes on along the minus strand of CM062804.1, from coordinate 776,604,281 downwards.
TTGTGTAATTCGAGTGGAGGAAGTGAAATATGGGTGTTTAGTTGATATTTAGTGCAAAGCATAGAGTGATGGAGCCTTGAGTGTTTCAAAATTTTCATTACTAGAAGTGAGAACAACCTTAGGACAGGGAGGGCTTGACATAACCATCAACTCGAGCTGAAGTGCCTTGACAGTCTTGGGGATTTCGACCTCATGTACAGATTTATCATCGTAGACCAGTGATCCGTATCTTGGGGGGAGGCCCTCAAGATCTAAAAAATTGAAATGGATCTTAGGGGGAGGACCCTAAGATCTAAAAAATTGAAATGGATCTTTGGGGGGGGGGCCCAAGATCTGAAAATTTGAAATTGCCAAAAGAAAAAGAGTATAATGCCCAATAACCAAAACCACAAAGATTTTTTTTTATTAAAATAGATAATAACTGTAAGGACTACATTATGGTGGACAATTTGTCCTTTTACAAAATGTAACTTGTTACTTATAGTATTTTTCAGTTACAATACCACAAGTCAATTCCATGGGTGAATGAATCCCATGGGTGGATGTCACAATAACGCGGGTCAAATCCATAGGTTAATGAATACCATGGGTGGATGTCACAATAGGATGGGTCAATTTCATGGGTGAATGAATACCATGGGTGGATGTCACAATACCATGGGAAAATACCATGGGTGAACAAATACCATGGGTGGATTTCACTTACAACGCCATGGGTGGATGCCACTTACAATACCATGGCTAAATTCCATGGGTGGATGAATAACATGGGTGGATGAATATCATGGGTTGATGCCATTTTCCATTTAGATCAACCAGTGCCTTGGATAGATTAACAACGATTGAATCAACATCATGATCATATGAGGAAGTGAATAGATCACGACAACCAGGATCAAAAAATTTAAGATGTTTGTCGACATCCTCATGATTTGATGAATAAGGTAGAGGGGTAGATGAGAAGAAAATATGTTCACCCTCTGTGTTTTCAAGAAAGATAAATGACAGATTGAATGGATTTTCCGAGGAAGATGTGTCCTCTCTACAGTATAATGACAGACTGACATTCGAGGTGTCCTGTGAATGATCAGAAGTAGAAGCATCCGGAAATGAGTTCGCAGAGGGAAAATTAGCAGTGGTAGAATCACAAGGGATGTCAGGATGAAGTGAATGGGGCATGGCCGAAAGGGAGACACCCTTCACCGCAAGCTATTCTTTAGATTCCCACACACACTCATCATGAATGATGGCGCAGATTGGCTGCATAACCCCAACTCCGTCAACAAGTTGATCCTTGTTCATAGCAGGTGAGGAGTCTGGAATGGGAGAAAATAAGAATGTACAATCCGGACAATCAACAGTATGCGAATACAAAGGTCGAGGGAATGAGTCCATGTGACAACCAATAGTCTTGAAAGCCAAATCTGCACAAATATCAAGAGTAGGTGGGGTGGGAGGATGCGACAGTTCAACCAAGGTGTGTGTATGATCTCCCACAACACTCCTCGGTGGTGGATCTGTTTGATGAGGTGAAGGTGGATAGTCACTTGTGACATCACCTATGCCTACCTGTGATCATGTAGCTCCATCACCGAACTTGTTGAGTAGCATTCGGATATGTGAAGAAGATACTCAAATCTTACATCAAGAAATTACCAATCAATATCATCTTCTGGGAATCAGTATGAAAGATTATAAAAGCGTGTGTAAAACTGTTCAACGGATTCATCAGGTGCATTTCATAATTTCAAAGTTTCTTTATTGAGTTCTTTATGGTCAAAGTGATTGACAGAACGATGTATCTCTACAAGAAGATGAGCAAGAAAATTAATGGATTTTTTGGGCAGCGTGGTACACCAGCGCATTGGGTTCCCTCGAAACATGTAGATGAATAATGCACAACTCATGTATTCTCCAAAGAATCCACGTCTTTCACATGAGCCTAGAATACCGACCGTGTGCCTTAGCAAGGCTACATAGCCTCCACCATCAAAAGTTTTATGAAGCAAGTTATCCGAGAGATTTTTTGGGATGATGAAATTATTTCCATAATACATACACTCTGGAAGGGAAACTTGGTAGTTAGTCATGATAGATGTGTAGAGATTCAAACAGATGTGAAGACTCAGCTTGTCATCTGACCCTCCTTCTAGCACCAAAATGTTGACAGTGCTGGACCCGACAACATGTCAAAGGGATGTCCCCGATAATAAGTCCCAATTAGACCTCAGACTGTTTGGTGTAGGAGTCCCAGCAGTGGGTCTTAAGTTAATTCCTTGACCACGATTTTGCTCAGAGGCAAGTAAGATAACTCTATGAAGAGCAAGGGTGTGACTGTTGTAGTGAGTCAAGGAAGGTGAATGAGAGGTTCTAACACATTGGGATGAGATGAGTGTACCCCTTGGCAACCTGTAGTGGTACTCAACTGAGAAGGGAAAACATGAGCAAAGATGCATCACAAGATGGAAAGAAGATCAGTCGACAATCTAAAGTGATGGTTAAACCAATAGCACATCTGCAACAAGATTCATATAATCGCACACGAATCAGTTCATACACAACTATGTAAGTTAAACAACATATATTGCTAAGCAACCGGATCAATGAAAATGTGTTGGCTCTTATTATATAAATAAGTGTAAGTCCCAATCATACAATACATCCATGTAAACCTGCTAGCCCCAATAATGAAGCATTATAGCCACATCCACCTACTCCTCCAAAGAGATGAACTAGCTCCATGAAGTGGAGAATCCAAGGCACATTACAATACTATGCAAGCTTTCTCCAAGATAGTCTTATCAAAAGCTTGGTTGACCAAAAGTCCTTACAATGAGTTATGAGAGACTATTTATAGCAAAGGGTGGGGTGACCCTTGACATTCCCCTTTGTGACAATTCAACTACCCTCATGACCCTTCACCTACTCTATGACTATTACATCCAACTATTAACACTTGACTTACACTTGACCTGAGTCAACATTACAATGCACATGTACTCATCTGAGAAAAAATGGCTTGAGAAAGCCATGCAAGAAATCACTAACACTCGGTCAGTTGTGATGAGACCAACTCTTTGACATGATTATGTTGGTGAAGCTAGCAAGTTGATGCCAATATTGGTCATCCGTGATGGTGTGCATGCACCCCATGGTGACATCTTGTTTAAGAGAACTCTTGCCTCTGTTGTATCCAGTGCATTTGTTTAGTTCCTTCATCCAACTCGTCTGCTAACATGTGCATGGTCTTCTTGGTTGCAGCAGAACTGGCACACACTGATGCATAGTGTCCATGCTGATCTTCAAGTGTGTGCAGGTGATCATGTGCATCAACTTTCTAAAGTACATGTTTAGCTCTAGTTGGACTTACTTCTTGCCTTTGCCTTGGTGAGTGTGTTGAATGGGTTGGATTACATGCGTGCACACAATGACATGCATGTTGTTGAATCCCTTGCATGCGATCAACAACACTACTCACTGTGTCTACTCTGTGCCAGCTGTTGGGAAGGATCTCTAACTTTTATGGGCGCAGTTTCATCTGTGAGTGAAAGTTGAGTCGACTGTTGTTCCTATTCCTCCTGCAACTCATTCGTCTATCTGTGCAGCTTCATGTCCTTGCTTGAGTTGCTTCTTCAACACATGCAACTCCTTCTTTGTTCTACTCTTTCTCTTCGTGCAATTTTCATGTCGCGCCATCACCTCATAATCTGATTCTCCCAAGTTTCTTTCATCATCAGTGGATTTGCTTGATCTTTCAACTTTGTTCTGCCTCTATGTTGTCAAAACCTTCCTCTTGCATTCATTGCATTCGTTGTGTTCAGTGCATTCACTGTATTCATTATGTTCGTTGCGCTCACTTCATTAGGCATGTTGCCTTCAGCTGTTGTTCATGATGTTGCTTGCTGTGATATGTTGATGCCCTTGTCTACAAACAACTTGATCTCTTCATGAGTAGGAAAGCTCATAGGCATTTGATTGACTACATCTCTAGGTGTTCTTTGAGCGGTGTGTTTGACTCTGCCCTCTTGGAAACCATTGCACCTGCACTGCTGAGAGGCAGATGAACACCTGCAATACCTGAAGACATGGAAACACTCATGGCAAGCAATATGTCAGTCAAAAGCCAAAATTAACTTGAGAACCAACTTGAAACATACCTATGTGACTGATCATGAAGGTTGCACAATTTTGGCTGGGAGGTGGGGAGACTGGCTGCCAAGATTACACAAGGCATAGTCTAGGCTACTCGAAGACTGGATAACTACTAGAACTATGTAATGAATAGTCCAGTCTAGTTCCTGACTATTGGAATTGCGCAATGCGCAATCTTAGCTGGAAATGGTTGTAGGCTTAGTGACTGCATTGCGCAATTTTCTGGGCCAGCAATCACTGTCCCTTAGAAATGCGCAAAATAGTCCTGGGGGATAGTTACTGGGTAGAAATTCACATTTCCTGAGAGGAATACAAAGCCTTCCCTCTCAAGATTGTGCAATGCTATCTTGGTGACACTCTTGGTGAGGCAGAGTCCAGGCCAAGGCTACCCAGACTAGATGATGGGAAACTGAAAGTGAATGTGAGTGCGAATGCATGGTGATACTTAGTGTAAGCATAAGTGAATGATCAGGCATGCAAATAGAGAATGAATAATTTAGAAAATGGAACAAAATGCATGTGGGTGAGGTGAGTCATCGAATCAACGGCTGTTCGTGAAAAACAGTTTCATGCATGCGACAAGAGTGAGATAGCAATGAAAACTGAAACACTGCTAGGACATAATAATATACAGGTAAAAAATAGCAAGCGATCACTGAAATCAAGAAAATATTACACACACAAGTAAAAACACAAAAAGTGAAAGAAATGCAACACAAGGCATGGGAAGTGAGCTTACCCCAAAATATCTAAGCTGAATATGCTGACAACTCAAAGATGTGATATGGGTTGTCAGAGTTTCAAGGTTGATGTGAGGAATGATGTTTGCAGCATTCGGTTGATGAGTTTTTTATAACACCAAGGTTGTGACGCACATGCCACAAATCTAGGGAAAGCGACACTTGGTGGGAGGTTTCTGAAATGATCCTTGCATGTAACCTCCAACTACTAGAAAAATATCCTTGAAACAAGGGATGCCTTTGCATGCTGCCTTGGGAGAAGCAGCCCATGCATGCAAGTAAGTTTTGCTTGGTCCTAGAGGGAATCGGTCAACTCAGCTGCACATGTAAGAGACTTCTCGACTGCAGGGAGAAAATGCACATTTATGATTGGGATTTGGGTTGGTTTCTTAGGAGATTTGTGCAATTTCTAGGTAGAGAAGCTAACTGCTTCCCATATTTGTGCAAATTCTAGGCTGAGCAGCCATGCTGGGGAAAATTGTGAAATTCCTGTTGGCAGTGTTGACTGGCAGATTACGCAATCTTGGATCCAAGAAAGCTGCTAGATAGGATTGCGCAATATTTGGAGGGAATGTTGGTTGCCCTCCAAAAATGCATAATTTTCTTGAGGAAGTTGCTCAGCGTGCAGCTAGACCAAGTCTAGGTGAACAGCCTGTGAAGGAAATGCATCAAGTTGTGATCGACATGCTTCCTTTGTGCAGGGAAAACATTGAAGCATGTGAACCTGATGAAGCAAGACAAGCTTCTGTGAAGGTTGGAAAGGAGGCTCCAAAACGAAGCTAAGGAAAAATTTTGCAGGGTGGTTGTAGCCGCTACAACAGGTGCATAACAAGAAGGGTAAGAAGACTGAATAATGTTAGGAATGTATGAAAACCTCTGCCTGCTTCTATTTTATGAGCATTAGCTTGTTATGTTACTTTTTTTAGCTCTATACCAAGATAATTTAATCTTGTAATGATGCATAGCATATGAAAAATATAGTTTTATTTTTCCCAGTGATGAATAAAATTACTCGTATTTTTCTATGGAAAAAATAATTCTTTATATTATAATTTTTAGACCTCATGTATGAAAATTAGAAATATAAATTTTTTTCCCTAAAATGACCCATAGAGATTTTCTTGTAGTTTGTAGCCTTGTAAAGTATAGAAAAAATCTATGGATAATTATTAGTTCGCACACATTTGCAAATTACAACCCATAGTGCTCATTGTTTCATGGGTTTTTAATTTTTTATATTAGCATTGGACCAAATATCCTAAATCAGTATGCTTTCACTGTATATTTCACAATAGACATCAATACAACATCACGACAAATTTCATGGTTCAAATTCCACCTAAATTACACTGCAAAAATTAGTATAACATCACAACAAACTATATGTTTCAAGTTCCCCCTGAATTACACTGCAAAAATTCTTGAAATCCTAATAGAGATAAAATATTATGAAGCAACTCCCAAATATTTCTTGTGGACACTTTTTGTGAGCCATTTTCCATAGTTGTTTGGGCCATTAGAACTTGAAAGATCACCTTTCCAACATGGATTGACCTCCAATTATCCATATAGTGCTCTAGTGTTGATCGAAGATGAAAACATGATTGAAGCATGTGTCACCTAAGTTATTATGCTTATTATGCTTTACTCTATCTTCTAAATTGAAAGATTACTTAGATGATGGAAGAGATTCTCAATCTTTGATAATTGTATATAAATCTAAAATGAAAGCATACTACAAAAATAAGGATCCAAGTTATAATTATTGTATACATAAGTCATGTTACGTGGCCCCTCATGGGAAATCCATTAGGAATATCCTTCACAAGGTGAGAAAACACATGGTTTTCCCTACTTTCCCACTATAAGTTGTCGATATTTGTATGCATTTCATTTTTCTTTTGGTCAATGCACCATATTATGTACTAAGATTCCCTAATGGGAAAATGTTGGTCACTTGTCCCCATATAGCTATTGTAAAAACTAAAAATAACACTAGAGCCTCCTCATTGGGGTGTTCGACAAAGGACTCTCAAGGTTTTGGGTATGAGATGAAATTTAAGAGTCTAATATGTTGAGAATTTGTTCAATGCTTATAAAGATACTCATTGAGATTATAGCAGCTAGTATCCTAATCGCCCTCCTAGCCATGCTCTAATTATTTCTAGTCTTCTATGTATATCTCAATAATTAAGCATATAATGTTGTGATTACTCCAATTCTTGGATATTGAGTGACTAATGTTGTTTGATCCCTGGTTTGGTACTTGCTAGGTGAGAAAACTCACAAAATGAGTGTTTTGTAATTATATTTTCCTATGAATAAAAGAATTCTCCTAGCTTGTTTAGTTTTATCGAATTTATATGAAATAATTTAAGGTATGTTCAAGCCAAATCACTTTATATTTTTAAATGTCAAGATATAGCTATTCTAAGTAGAAGACGTTTCTTCTAGTTCTAAAGTCTAAAGATTATTGATGTGTGAAGTTATGAAGACATTGAAGGAAACTGGAGTTGTTTGTTATCTATAATATTCATTTGTGTTCCATATATAATATCCTTATTCTTTATCCTTTCCTAGCTATAACATAAACAATTTTGTAGTAGAAGCAAATTCATAATAGAGAATAAAAACATTGATAGTTTCAACAAGATAGTCAAATAGTCAAGTGGAAATATTTGATAATTATAGTCCTTTTCTTTAATTTTCTAATGCACATTCAAGTTAGAAGAAAAAATTGAAATAATATTATAAGATGTAAAAATATATGCTAAAAAAACTCATTACTATTTTTGAAGCAACTAGAAGCATACTTAGGCATGCGTATACTACGCGAAGAATATCAAATTTATTTTTCTCATTAGAAGGTGTTTATTTATGCTTTGATTTGGTGGATGGTTACGTAGATCTTTTGTGCTTCGTCAAGAATTTCATGGTGAATAAATGTGAAAACATCAAGGAATTGACCAAATCACAATTATATCTCACAGACTATGAATAGGATCAATGCACAAGATGGTAGAATTTTTGACAAGAGTAAGGAAAAATATTTTAGTATTAAACATCTGAGTTATAGAAATAATTCATGATGTTGGGTATATCATTGCAGGGAATTCATATAGTAGTGAATTATCTTTGAGGTCTACATGGTCATATTCAAAGGCAGATGTGGCTTCTAAATGTTAGAAGCATAGATGAAGTAAGTGAGAAATATGCCCATATAGAGCTAGGCATGAAAAAGATAAGAAAAATAGTCCAAAATAAGAATTTTACAGTGACAATGTAGAAGGAAAAATAACCCAAGAAGAACTACATACATTTTCATGTCTATGGACACACTAAAATTAAGTGTTGGAAGGGACTATGCCTAAGATGGTATAGGTCCAAGAAGCGAGCAATGATAGCAACTAGCATGGACAATCAAGACATAGATGACAACTTTTATGTGGACGAGAACCTTGTTTCTATTACATTGAAGGAACCAGGGGAAAATGAAAGGATGAATTCACATTTCCAAGTCAAGGTTCAAGTGAAGAAGAAGAAGGTAAATTCTATTTTAGATAATGGATCTCCATGGAAGATAATTTCTATAGGTTTAGTTAATGAACTTGGTTTTGGAAATATATGAGAATCTATGTCTATGTTCACTAACTTGGTTGTAAAATAATCCTGCTACAAGAATCACATGGTGTTGTATAGTTAAGTTTTCCATTAACATTGATTTTGTATATGAGGTGGAATATGATGTAGCACCACTTGATGTTTGTGACTTGGGAGCCATTGCCTACAATATAGGAATGCACACTTTTATATAAGAGAAGATAAATATCACTTAGTGAAAGGTACTGGGAACTACTTCATCAAGACACTCAAAGGAAAGGGACAAATAGATCTATGGAAGAAACTAATTAATAAAAACTAGAAAAAGAGTACCTATAGATAGGATATGAACTGATAGCTTGGTGAAAGTGTTAGGAGCTATGAGCTTCCACCTTCTTCATAATTGATATTTTGTGAGAACATCAATCTCATAAATGGGGAGTGTTATCTAAAATAGATCATGTGCCAAGACTAGATATGGAAGAGATAAGAAGATAAGAGTTACCTAAGTATGTGAATGGGATTGAAAATAACCATGTTGGTTAGTTTGAAGGTTAATAAGTGAGATAAATTAGACTTATTTGGCCAAATTGAATAAGTTAATAACATATTTGATTTTCATAATAGTTAGTAAACAATGATATCTTTCCTACAAGTTAAAGAATCTTAAAAACAAATTTCATATAATAAGTTATGGCTTCCAAAAGCTTTGTGTTTATGCACACACATGTATGCTTGTGCACACCAATATGTTCATTTTTTTACAATCCATGTGGAGTAGTTATATAAAATCCAAATCTAAAAATACCGTCATAGCCCCAAGTGAAATATTTGTGGATAGAGAGCCTACCACATCACCAAGTGGAATATACATCAACACCATGTGATATGTCCTGAGTGATCAAAGCGAGCATTGTCTTGAAAGTGACAAGTTTATGCCTTGGAGAGTGAATTAGGGACATTGAAGTTAAAGTTTGCTAGTAATTATAATAGTGAGATTTCCTTAAAATGCTATTAACAAGTTTTTTATGAGTTGGTCAAATTTGAAAGGTCTCCAAACAACACTATAAAAGCACTAGAGAGACAAAACATAACATGATCTTAAAAACAATCCAAGTAGTTTTGTTAATATAGTGGAAAAGTAGGTACAATAAACGTAATATTTTGAAGATAAGTGAAGAATATTATTCCTTGTCACTATGAGCTCAAAAACTCAATAAAGGGATAAAAATCATAACCATAGTAAGTTAGATCACCATGAAGTTCTTGTAATATAATTGTTTCAAGGCTTAATAAAACACACAACAATCCCACTTTGGATAGTATTTCTAGGGATTTGTAAATTCTTGTGTGTTTTATAGAACAATTTTCCTAATACTAAAGATTTTCTTCAAATCAGTGTTATTCTGAGTTAAATTTATAGTACACTAGTCATTAAAAATTATTGTATTAAATGGTGTAATAACCCTCACATGCATAAGTGGATAAAATATCACCCTCATCATTTTTAAGATTAAACAACAATCACCTATTCCACTGTTGTTCTAATTTTAATTTCAGTAACAACCCTTTTTGGTCACCCCTCATGTAAATATTATTATACAGACTATTTATGTAAATTCATATAAAAATGTAAATTATCACTAGGCTGAGAAGTGCACGTGGATTCAGAGCCTAAGGAGGAGGAGTTAGTGTGCTAAGTGTAAGGCATTACAGTTACTTTATCCAGCTATTTCCCTAGAAATTTTATGGCTTGATAGGATAACATTGAATTATGTATGGGTTTCCTGAGCCAAGGATAATCCCATACCACCTTTTTCTCATGAAGTAGGTTGTGTTGTCAACACACAAAAGAAAAAGGATGTAGACAAAGGAAATAGGTGTAAAGAGAATTACAGTGTAGGTGACTGCATGTAGATGGATTATACTTTTGGGCCAAATGTGGCAATGTAATTCTAATTTTTTCCTCTTTTATCGAATTGAAGCCCTCAAAATTCATATAAGAACTACGAATTTTGATTTAGAGAAAAAAGAAAAATTATGGAGAATTATGTTGTTATCCTAATGATATTTTTTTACAAAATATTTAATGTTGTATAATATGTCAATTTTCCATTAAATGAACTGCTTTCCCTTGCAAATTTTCACACATATTAAGAGATATGTGTGTGTTCACATAGCAGAACTTAGTCTAAAATGTGTAATTTAAAAAAAATATATACATGAGCATGATCCACACAGAGAGAGCGAAATTTTTCATATTAGAAAAATATTTTTTTATGAAAAAATATATTTTTTATAATTTTTTGAAGTTGTCAAATTGATATTTCAATTGCATCTTGCAGACACATGTGTTCACGTATGCTTTTTTTTCAACTATTTAAATAAATTGAAAAAATAAGAGTACCATTTTGAAGAGGAATCATAAATGATGATAGCGGTATTTTTTGAATTTTTTCATTATTTATATTTTATGATATTGATTTCTTATTCAATCTCTTTAAAAGTATTCAAAAAACGTTCAAGCATTATGTTTAAAAAAATATTAGATGAAAAGTATCAGATGAACTCGAAAATGTCAAACTCTTATGCCATTAGATAGAAGATTCCTTCATGAATCCAACATGATCAACTCTACGTCCTAATGAAAATTTTTTCGCTAAGTCCGCTAGGGTACAAAATGTTGTTGCAAGAAATTTTGCAGAAGGGGTGTTGACAATGTGGATTTTAGGACTTTAGAGCGCTCGATCGAGGGTTTCGTAAACCCTCGATGAATCCATATACATGGTTAATGGGGTCTCGATCGAGCGTTTAAATTTCAAATTCAAATAGCTCGATTGGGGGTTTCATAAACCCTCATCAAGCCATATATGTGGTTAATAGGGGCTCGATCGAGCCTTTATAAAAAAAAATTGAATGATCTAAAATTTAAGCTTTTACCACATTTTAAAATTCCAAATTTTATTATAATTTTTGTTATCATGTCATGTAGAAACCTTATTAAATTTAATATTAATATTAAAAAAACATTATTATTATTACTATTACTAAATTAAATTATGATATTTGTTATTATTATAAAAAGTTAATATTAATATATTTTAATGTTAATATTAAATTTATTAATTTTGGATTAATATAATATTATTAACTTTAATATAATATAAAATTTGTTATATTATAATATATACTAGCACAACCACATTAATAAATGTGGTTGATATACACCATAGGCATCAACAAAAGAGTCATTAACACAAAAAGAGTCATACAAGCTGACTCAATATGTTAATTTTATTTAACAATTTTTTTTTATAAATCTAACATAATAAAATATATAATATTTTTAAAATCCTGAAGTAATCATAACTTAAAGCTACCTTTAAAGAAATAAAACCTAAACAATTTCAATTGGAAGACATGAAGTGCTCTATGTATCTTTGATGGAGGTAGCTAGACATTAATATTTTGGAAAATTTTAGATAATATTTCCATGGAAAATTATCATTTTCCCTCCAGGTGAATGTACAACACACATTTGAAATATTGCATTTTAAATATGTATTATATAAAAAAAGGGTGGTGTATGAAATATAAAAATACATAAATTTATTTAAACATTATATTTTAATTGTCAAAGGATTTAAAAAAATTTGAAATATAGAGGAGAGAGAGTGAGAGAGAAGGGTAAGAGAGGGGGGACACAAAGATGGAGAGGGAGAGGAGGAGAGAGTCTCTGAGAAAGAGAGGGAGCTTGAGAGATGGAGTAGGAGGAAAAGCTAGGGAAGGAAGAAGATCAAGACATATAGAGAGAGAAAGGTAGAAAGAGGGAGGGATCCAGAGATAAAAAATAGGCTAAAAAATGAATATGCTTGAAATATCCTAAAACTGGTGCCCTAGCATAGTTTTCATCATCTTGATTCCAATGCTGCTTGAATCGCCTCAATCCGATGTCATATGAGAGAGTTATGATGTTTTGAAGTTTTTTCCCAATAACTAAAAATTCAATTTGCAGGGTTGATTAGGTTCCCGACTGGGTAGACTGTACAACTAATGTTAGCATGCTGACTGGGTGTACGTAAGAAAGGAGTACCAATCTCGGAAAAATTCAATCATCCTCTGACACTTTTCAAGCCTAATAAACTTGGGACTTTAAATGTAAAATTAGTTTTGCAACCTATTCAAAGATGAGTGGTTAAGTTTTAACGTGAACTTAAAAGTGAAACAAATTCATATGCAACTCAAGATGATAATCATGCAGAGAATAAACAAGCAAGTTATAACTAAGTTCACCCCTCCTAGGATACATCTTCGAGCCTATTATCACCCCGAGAAACTCTCCTAGGTTGTAGCTCAGAGATGCTCGGGACATCACAAACTCAACTAAACGTTGGAAATGTATGAATGGAAGGAATGATGCATATTCAAGCCAGATAACCATTCCTACTTTGCTTGACTCCAGGCATGTGTGAAAACCCCCAGACTACAATGCTTTAGACCACCAATTACTCAAAGTTTAAGGATAGGGTGAATATGGAGAATACTGACCACACCAGCAGATGCACAAGACCCTGTGATGGTCGGTTGCAACCAGTAAAAGGTTTGCAAATCTAATTACCTAGCACACAGGAAAGATGAAAGCTCTCTGTCACTAAGTGAAAAGAAACCTGATCAGTACATTTATTGATACATACAAGATTATAACACAAAGGTAGGATGACAACTCCTCTAATGCTAAACATCAAGAGTTCAGGAAAAATGCATATCAAGCACAACCTAGAACATAATAGAAATGGAAAGTGAGAAATTAATAGCAAAACAAGCTTGTATTAGCTAAAAATGAAGACGAGACGCTGCAAGTATCAAAGAAGTTACAGTCTCCAGAAGTTGAACCTTACATCAAAACAACAACCATCATCCCCGATTACCTTTGTTTCTTGGGTATATATAGAGTTTGATTACAAAGGCACTTGGCCAATTTAGATATGGCGGGGGCTTAATTGACCACCAACTGCTTTAACTACCTGATGGAGTCTGAGTGCGATTTCTTGCTGTAGTGGATGAATTTGATCATTTCGGGTACTCTATTGTCTTATCAAGTGGCTGGGGTGTCATATGGGATGAGGTACCATAACTGTTAAATGCACTTTCCTGTTTTTGTTTTGTCCCTTTCTTTCTTGGCCATAATGTCTATTAAATGTGGTTGTTGAGGAGGAAATGCACTTGCTACTGGTAGACTGGTCACCTTCGTCCTTCAGGAGCACAAAATAGTTAAGAGACGCAGACTGCACAACAGGTGGACGAGTAGGAGGGAAGAGAAGGGTCGGCCATTGGATAAGGGGGATAGACGGTGGGGATGGCCTCGCGAAGGATATCGGGAGAAGCGGGAGTGGAATGGGTGTGGGCCATTATATCTTGGTGGAGTTGATCGGATGGCAGAGGGATGATCGAGTGAAGCGCTTCATCGGGCGCGACGGGAGTCGTCGAATCGGGTTTTGGATCTTGGGCCTTTATGTATGGTAATGTGTGATTGCAATTAGATCACATCGCAATATCACATTGGTAGAAGTAGAGGGGCGCAACTTTTATACACTCACGGATGCGATTTGCGATCAGATTCCATCGCAAAATTGCATCGGCGGAAGTCGAGAAGCACGGTCTTTGATACACATATGGATGTGATTGTGATAGGACTGATGAAAGGAAAATGAGCGGTGCGAGGGAAGGAGAAAGTAATTGTTATGAGCCTAACTTGGGTGTGACCATGGACCAAGCTCACTTCTAGCCCTTAGAAATCAAATATATGTAGCAGGGCTAACACTGGCTCTTTCTGGGGATGAGATCCTCCCTGTGAGGTCTCAAGAATTGCAGACTGTTGCTTTCCCCACGAAAACTAGATTAGCAAAATTTCCTAGTGTTCCATTGGGCATGGAGTCTAATTAAGCTTACCTAAACTAATAAAACAACCTATTTACAACTTTAAGGCCCAAAGACCTTAAATAACATAAGATTTCAGAAAACGCCTATCAATTGGGCCATCAAAAACTATCTCCATTTCCATACTTTGCAGCATGAAGGTATTGTTCCCTTGGATCTGAGAAATGATAAAAGGCCCTGTCCACAACGCATCAAACTTCCCATGTTTGCCTTTCTTCTCTTTCTGTGCATCCCACTTAAGAACTAAGTCTCCAACCTGAAAATTATCTATTTTGGCCCTTCTGTCAAAAGCTTCCTTGATCTTCTTATGATGTGCCACAGACCTTTCAACCAGCTATTCTCTGATTTGGTGTACCTCTGCTAAATCAGTGATCCTTCTGAGCATGTTCTCTTTCTCATTCTGCTCTTCTTGTAGGAACTTTGTCATAGGGAGAGTTAACTAAATTGGAAACACAGCCTCGGTGTCATATACCAACTTGAACAGAGAATTCCCTATGGATTTCGTGGTGGTCACTCTGTCAGCCCACAGTGCATATTTGAGCTTAGAATCTCAGTTTTTCTTATTGTCTTCCAACAGCTTTTTAATTATCCTTATTAGGATTTTGTTGGAAGATTCTGCTAGACCATTGCCTTGAGGGTAATATGAGGTGGAATGAACCAGCTTAATGCCCACTGAGTTACACATGTCCACCAATTATTTTTCCCTGAAGGTTGTTGCATTGTCTGTAATCAATTTATGTGGACAGCCAAATCTGGTAAAGATATTCTCTGTCAAGAACTTCATAACCACGTTATGGTCAGCCTTTCTGGTAGGGATGGCCTCAATCCATTTGGTGAAGTAATCTGTGGCCACTAATATCCATCTGTGCTGGCCACTGGAATGAGGATTAATTTCTCCAATGAAATCCAAACCCCACTGCTGAAAAGGTCCACTAGCATGTATGGGTTTTAAGGGAAAGGACTTCAATTGCTGCTTCCCTTCAAATCTCTGGCACCTGTCACATGATTTAACAAATGAAAAGACATCAGAAAATAAGGTGGGCCAATAGTATCCGGCTCTGAGAATCTTGTGGGATGTAGTATTCCAATAATGATATCCCCCACATATGCTAGAATGAAACTGTTGCACCACTTCCATGGATTGTTCTTTGTCCAGACACCTCAAAAGAATTCCAAAGGGGTCTCTCCTGTAGAGCAGATTTTCATGAATGCAGTATTTAGCTACCCTGAGCTTAATAGTTCTTGCTTGGCTTGAGCTAAGGCCTATAGGGATTTCTAGCTTCATAAAAAATTGAGCTATTACAGAGTACCAATCACAAGAAACTATATTTTCTGCCAATGACCGATTTTTTCCTAGTTCAGTTGTTTCTTCTTCTTGCTAACCATTCTCTGACATCGTGCTCATGAGATTTATGTCCAGTGTTCTGCAATTTACTTCTGCCATTGGTTTGGCAAGGCCCTGACCTCTGACCAGTTTGGTGGGCTTCAATTCTATGTTAAATTCAATAAGCTTTGCAATCTATTTGGACCTTCTTCCATCAGCATCAGGCTACATTAGAACATCTTTTATTAACGCAGATGGTACATATGGAATTATTTTGGAATGTAGAATGTAAATTCTGAAAGCTTTCAAAGACTTGGTAAGAGAATATGCTTTTTTTCCAATGATATCATACTTCAACTCAACATCCCTTAATGTTTTGCTGAAAAATTCCACTGGATGTTCTGAACCTTCCTCATCTGCTTGCAATAAAAGTGTTGCAAGGGTGTCATTAGAGGCAAATGAAAATATATGGAACTCTTTGTTGTAATATGGAATTCTTAAAGTGGGATCTTCCATAATATCTTCCTTAATGGACTCAAAGGATCTTCTTGCTACATCAGTCAATTTAATCTCTAACCCCCTTTTTCAACATGGAGGTAATATGCTTTACAAGTTCTGCAAAATTTGGGATAAACCTCCTTACAAAATTTATTTTTCCCAGAAATGACTGGATGTCTTTCTTTGATCTTGGGACAGACAAGGTCTGTATTTCTCTGACTCTTTCTGGGTCAATTTGGGCACCGGCAGCAAAAACAACATGCCCTAACAACTTGCCCTCTTCTAAAGGAAACTTTGACCTTTTAGGATTGACTGAGATCCCAAACCTTCTGCACTTCAGGAATACTTTATTCAAATGTTGTAAATGGTCATGATGGCTGCTGGAATACACTGTTATATCATCAAGGTAAATAGGGACAAACTTGTCCTTCTCCCCCACAAATGATATATCCATAGCTCTCTGAAGGGTGGCTCCAACATTCATCAACCCAAAAGGCATCTTGAAATACATAAAAGTGCCCCAAGGAGTGGTGAATGCAGTATTTTATTGGTCATCTAGATGTACAACAACCTGATTATACCCTGAAACTCCATCCAGGAAAGACATTACTTTGGCCCCTGAGACCTTCTGCAGCAAATGCTCCATCTTGGGATTATTTTTGGGCAGCCTTATAAGGCATCACAGGGTCCTGTGCATCTGCTGATGTGGTCAGTATTCTCCATATTCAGCCTATCCTTAAACTATGAGTAATTGGTGGTCTAAAGCCTTGTAGTTTGGGGGTGTTCATGCATGTATGGAGTCAAGAAAGGTAGGAGTGGTTATCTAGCTTGAATATGCATCATTCCTTCCATTCATCCATTTCCAACGTTTAGTTGAGTTTGTGATGTCCCGAGCATCTCCGAGCTACAACCTAGGAGAGTTTCTTGGGGTGATAACAGAGCCTTTCTCCAATGGTTAGGCTACTTTATTGATCTCAGCAAAAATGAGCACATTACAAATTGTTGACTATGGAGTGGTATTGTTTCTCCTACAAAGAAACATTATTATACAAGGAACTCTCACTCAAAAAGATCAATCCATACAACAAGTCACGGTTATGTCAATAGAAAAAGGAATCCCTCAAAATAGGTCTTTGTACTCCAACTGAAATAAAAAAAAACATAGGTCTTTTTCCAATCGTCGAGCAACAATTTCGCTTGGCAAGGTCATGATTCTTGCCGAAAAAGGTGAAAATTATTGCCTAGTTAAAAGTGCCATTAACCCTTAGCGTCGGAACCCAGGTGAACCACCCGCTCCCATCAACTTAGCTTCCACTCCGGTAGTTTTTGGTCTTGTGGCGTAATATGGTTGGTGATCGAGGCTACCTGTCCACCTTGGTCGGCTTAGCGCTCTCCTGTGGTCACAATTGCCACCGAGAACTGGGGACTAGGGCTCCGCCCACACCCTCCATTTTGGCTCCTCCGCTTAGTCATGTGGGTTTTGATAAGACCAACGCTAGGTCTTCACCTCCACACCTTTTTGTTGAGCCTCCGTCAGTGCTCACGACCATGTCAGATGACCCTGGGTTGGGGCCATGTGCTCTGCCCCTTCCCCTAATATGCCGACCACTATAATTAAAATAACATCGGGGCCATCTACATATTGAGATTCATCTTGTGGCTTAGTGGTAGTTCTTGGAGTTATGTTGCGAGAGGTCAAAGGGTCAAACCCCGCTGAAGCCCTTCGACCCTTTAATAAAAATTTTGGCCAATAACAAAGGACCATGTGGCACCCTCTCATTAGGCCACGTGGTACCTCATTTTCTAACCACTTCAAACCAAACCAACTAATAAAATTGTGCCACCTACCTCGATATGGAGTTACCATGTGTCAAGCTGAGATTGATCCTCCTGTTTTCTGTATGCTTAGTTAGGATGCTGAAGTCAGGATGACATTAGATGTATGGTATGCCCAGTCTGCATCCCAGTCAACCCTGTAATTTGACTTTTTAGCTGCTGGGAAAAAACTTCAGAACATGGTAACTTCCTCATACGACGTCGGACTGAGGCGATTCAAGCAGATTTGGAATCAAGATTACAAGCAATACAATTTGGCATTGGTTTTAGGAGATTCCAAGTAGTAGGAACTTTTGGATGTCAAAAGTACGTCTCCACTCAACAAATAAGTGAGGAAACAAATCCTTTACTTTCCTGATCTCAATCCTTTTGAATTGGTGCCTTTGAGCCTCATTTAAGGTAGTCCACATGTCAGACCAGGAGGTAACTCCTCAAATCAAAGCATGTTATTCATTCAGGTTGTTCATTATTATATACAAGAGGGAGTGACTGTTCAGTTCATCCCCAGGTGACTCTCCATATTTTCTATTATTTATTTACATTAATTATAGTTGTTCACCCAATCCCTATGATTAGGTGTAAACATTCCCCCCCTTAGTCTGAAGGGATGTTGGTGAGTCCAAGCATCATTCTAAACCTTTCAAGCTTTTCTCTTCCAAGCGCTTTGGTGGAGATGTATGCAATTTTCTCATTAGTGGAAAAATGGTAGAGATGGATTGTTTTGGCCTCAACATGATGTCAAATCAGATGATATTTAGTATTGATGTGCTTCGTTCGATCATGGAACTTTGGGTTCTTGGCTAACTTTATTGTCGAGGTATTGTCAATCATGAGTGGAGTTGATTGTACTTGTTTTACCTGCAAACCTTCAAGAATTTTCCTGAGCCACACAATTTCTTTTGTTGCCTCAGTTGCTGCCACATATTCTGCCTCTGTTGCGGAATCCACTGGAATTGATTGTTTGCGTGATCTCCAGGCGACAGCTCCTGATCCAAGACTCATAGAATAACCTAAAGTAGATACCCCAGTTTCTTTGTCTCCATCGAAGTCTGAATCAGACTATCCAATCGAGCTGAAGTCGCCCACATGTGTATATTTGATTCCAAAGTCTTGAGTTCTCTTCAAGTACTTTAGAACTCTTTTTGCAGCAGACCAATGTCCCTCACAAGGCTTTTGCATAAACCTAGAGAGGATTCCAACAAAAAACGAATGTATGGTCTGGTAGTAGTTAGGTAGTTGAGATTTCCTACAACCTGTCTATACTTTGTTGCATCCTCAAATTTTTTTCCTTCAATGGATGTGAGCTTTAAGTTTTGTTCCATTAGAGTAGTTACAAGATTGCATTCAATCATGCCAAACCTATTCAATAGATCTCCAATGTACTTCTTTTGAGAAAGGAATATGGACTTCGGATGTTGAGTTACTTCAATACCAAGATAGTAATGAACATAGCCCAAATCAGTCACTCCAAAACATTTCCTCAATTCCTTGTTTATGGATGCAATGTAGCTTTCATTGTTCCCTATCATCAAAAGACCATCTACATATACCACAAAATATACAACTGCTTTGCCAACCTTCTTGACAAACAAAGTTGCATAATCAAGATCATAAGGTTTGAAATTCAGTTTCAGAAGATGCTCAGTTAGTTTTTCATACCAGGCTCGTGGTGCTTGTTTGAGGCCATACAAGGATTTCACAAGTTTGGATACTTTATGTTCATGTCCTTTCATAGAAATTCCTTCAGACTAGGACATAAAAACATTCTGTTTTAGATCTCCACTCAAGAAATTAGTTTTTACATCCATTTATTGGACTTTCCAACTGTTCAGAGCTGCTAGGGAAAAGAGTTTCTGGATGGTAGCCCATTTTGCTATGGGGGAAAAAGTCTCCTCATAATCGACATCTTCCTTCTATGCAAAACCTTTTGCCACAGGCCTAGATTTACGCTTTTCAAGTGAGCCATCAGATTTATACTTGTTCTTGTAGACCCACTTGCAGCCAATTGGTTTGGTTCCCAATGGAGGATCAACCAACTTCTAGGTGCCATTCTTTATCAGGGCATCATACTCCTTTTGCATCGCTTCTTTCCATTCATCATGAGAAGCAGCTTCTTTGAAGGAAGTTGGTTCAAAATCTGTAGACAAATTCAATTCACAATCATAAGAAACATCCATATCAACAGGTGAATCAGAGTCACCTGTACATCACCTCCATTTTTCCGGTTTGAATTTCTAGTTCTTGTCTTTCCAACCTCATCAGGATGAACAATTTCAATTGTCTTTGTCAACAACTTTGGGGGATCTCTCTTAGATGGTCCAAGCTGCTATGTTGATTGAGTTGGGACTGAATCAAGATTGAGTCTCCCAATTCTGTCAATCACATCAGTCAAACTATCATCCGTTGTTGGAGTTTGATGCGGGGGAGAGAGTGCTTCAGAAGAAGATTCCACAGGTTGATCTAGTATAGGAATCCCCCCTTCAAGATGTGGAATATAATTATCAAATTCATTAAATGATTTTGCATTTGTGAATCTATCCAAGCGATCGAGTTGCCACTCAACAACATTGTTAGTTTTGGATGATTCAAGAAAGATTACATCTCTAGATAGAAAAAAACTTTTTATTGACTTCATCATAGAGACGGTATGCTTTGGAGGTGTTTGAATACCCTAGGAATATACACTTAGGACTTCTTGCACCAAGTCTTTTTCTATGTTCGTTTGGTATCAGGGCATAACATGTGGAACCAAAGACCCTCAGATGCTTTACTGAAGGAATGTGCCCATACCACATTTCATAGGGAGTCTTGTTTATAATAGCATTAGATGGACATCTATTCTTTACATATATAGCACATAGAACTGCATCAACCCAAAACATCAATTTTACATTTTTGGAAAACATCATGGAGCGTACCATATTTAATTGTCCTATTCATTCTTTCAGCTACTCCGTTGTGTTGGGGATTATAAGGCACAGTTGTTTGATGTTTGATCCCATGTTGGCGAAGATAGTTTTCAAATTCATTTGGAGTGTATTTTTTTCCATTATCAGTGCGAATAGAGCCAATATGATATTGTGCATCATTTTCGATCCATGTATGAAAGTTCTTGAATGTTTGAAAAGCATCAGATTTGTTCTTCAATAAACAAACCCAACACATTCTGGTGTAGTCATCAATAAATGTCATCATATATTTATTTCCATTTGTAGAAGGAACAGGCATTGGACCACATAAATCTAAATGAATGAGTTCAAGTTTTCTATGTTCACTTGAATGTGAATCATGAATAGACTGTTTGCTATGCTTTCCTAGAATGCAAGCATCACATTGCTTAAGTTTCCTAGGAATTGTAGGCAAACCAGTAACACCAATTTTCTTCAACAAGTGGAGGCTATCATAGTTCAAGTGTCCAAATATAGCATGCCATAATAAACTTGATGGAAATGTACCTTCTTCATAATGAGAATTATATGAGAAATTTTGTGCATGAGTAGAGGTACCCTGTAGCTTGAGAAGCCTTTCCTCTTCTATCCCCATCATGACAAGTGAGTGGTCTGATGCTTTTGTCACCTCAATCTTGCCATCAAACATATGAATGGAGTGTCCTTGCTGGTGGATGTGGACCAAGGACAACATGTTTCTCCTCAGCTGTGGGAGATATATAACATGATGTAGAAGAAAGTCTGGAAGACCAGGCAATTTGAGCCTGATTGTGCCAAGCCTAATGGCTTAAGTTTTGATTTGTGTGCAAAGTATACTACTCCATCAACATTGTCAGTAAATTATTCAAAAATATCTCTTCTAAAAGTCATGTGGCAAGTTTCTCCTGAATCAAGAAACCAATTATTTTTCCAAGAAGCAAGTGAAGCATTAAATAATCCTTCATTTAATCCAATATTATAGTGTGCCACAACATAGTGAGAGGATTCAGGTGCTTTACCTTTGTCTTTTTCATTAGTTTTACCTTTGGGTTGATTTCTTTCCTGCTCAATTCTGTCCCAAGGCAACTTGCATGTGGATGCATCATGTGATCCATCTCTTTTGTAGCGTATGTAGTGAAAATATGATTTTTTTCCTTGAGTGTTTGCCCCCCCCGCCTCTGAAATTTCTTCCTCTTCCTCTTCAACCACCTCTTCCTGTGGAATAATATTGAGCAAGATTCTTCTCTCTATGAGCAAGGCATATAGCCTCTTTAGAAGACTCAGGAGTTGTCTTCTTCCCAAAAGCTTTCTCTATTTTAGCAAATTTTTTCACAAGGGTGTCAAAGGTAATATATTTGAGGTTTCCATTTGCTTGCAATGACTCAAGATAATTTGAGTAAATGGGATAAAGTGCCTTGAGAAAAGCTACCAGAGGAGTATCTAGTTCAACATTAGTGACTTTGATATCATGCATTATAGATTTTACTTCTGATGCAATAGCAAGAGGATCGTTATTTTGTAATTCAAGGGTGAAGAGTTTAATCATGAGTTGAACAACTTCAAGTGCAGAGTGTGAGTCATAGAGTTCCTTCAGTTTTTGTAAGGCTTCAAAAGCATTTGAAAATGGCGAAATATTTTGACTCACCTCTTCACTTACTGATGATGCCATCAATGCATAGGCCTTGCTGTTCTTATTTTCCCAAATGGTTAATTCCTTGTCTAAGGTAGCCGGTTTTGGCTCTTTGTCTTTGTCTTCAACACACACTCCTTTCCACAACTCATTGAAAATAAGGGTGTGTTTTATCTTCTGGGACCACTCAGGATAGTTCTCCTTGCAGTGAGAACTACTCCCACAATAGATATGATTGAATGCATTGTCAAATATGTGTACTGTGGTAAAAAAATGCTTTTGCTGCAAAATTTTACTCCTAAAAAAATATGATTCTGATATATGAAGAAAGAGGTATTATGGAAACGTAGTTGAAATAATACCAAAATAGGTAAAAATTCTAAAATCAAAGGAAAAAAACCCTAAAACTTCAATTAGGCAGTCAACATGACTACCCTGCCTGCCTCTTTGATATTCTTCTTATCCAGCTTAGATATAGGCTTGGACTTCACGACGATGGCTTGCGAGGGCAGCTCACCCTTACCCAATACCTTAAAAAAAAAACAACAAACTGAGTGACATCTATTAAAGGAGCACTGTCAGGGGTGGCCTTGGCCTTGACATCCTTGGGTACCAGAGACCACAACTTGTCAATATTAATGATAGGACAATGATAATGGTTCCTCAGCTTGTGGAAATGCCTCATACCAACCTTACCAAAGTAGCCGGGACAATGTTATACATGGGCGCAATGGAGCAGCAGCATATGCAACATATGCATATCAATGGAGTAGCAGCGTATGCATATCAATGGAGCAGCAGCGTATGCATATTACGCCATAACCAGCAGATGGAGAGGTCACATTGTATATTTTACTCCTAAAAAAATCAATGCAACAACTTCTTCATATTCGTGGGAGCACATTCAGCTCGCTACCTTTCATTTATACTGGACAATAATGCACCAGGGCCTGGGTAACAGAGGCCACTTGTACAAGTGCAAAAGGCCACCTAACTGATCCTTTAAGTGTGACTTAATAGTTTCATGGAGCAATGTAGTCAAGGATCAAGGTTAAGCACTTCAAAAAGAAATTCTGTAGAGGAGTCTCAAATGAGCAGATTTAGGTGTATTGAATGGTATGGAGAATGGATGGAATTCACAATGAAAGGTTATATACCATTGCTTAATACAATCACAATATAACTCTATTTGATGCCCAAAAATAACAGTGTTCTAACATAATACTACGACATGTAGTAATGCACTTCAATGAATATATTAAACAATGAATGCGATTTCGCAAGGATTTGACAGAGATGTCAAATTGCAAAAGATGCAAAACATAGGTAGAATAGGCAGAAGGGAGTTACAAACAGAGGGAAGCCAAAAATGGCGCTGGCTATGATACCATGTCAGACCACGAGGTAACTCCTCAAATCAAATCATGTTATTCATTCAGGTTGTTCATTATTTTATACAAGAGGGAGTGATTGTTCAATTCATCTCCAGGTGACTCTCCATCTTTTCTATTATTTATTTACATTAATTGATGTTGTTCACCGAATCCCTATGATTAGGTTTCAACACCACATTTCTTCTACGTGAAGTCCTTATCCTCTTGTCAAGAATTGTGGCTTGCTGCAATTCTTCTAAACATTCAAGAATAAAATCTTTAATGGATGGAATCTAAAATTTATCTTCATGACCATCTTTATTTGGTGTCTCATGCAATCTTCACATTGAAATCATAAGCAACTTAATGTTTTTCATGCATTTCTTTATACTTTTCTTTGAAGTCCTCAAGTTGCAGATATACTCTTTGATGCAGATCATTATTTTCATATTCTAAAAAATATCTACCAAAGATAAAATCCAAAACATCTTTGACAAATAACCCAAACAAGCTTCACATATAAATACTTGTATAGATGAGTGCTTGGCACAATGGCGGACATGTTGGATGAAATGCAAATGCTCATCCCAAAAGTACCATACAAATTGACTCATCATCAAGCCAAAATAGCATAGCATGCCAAATAAATACACTATTGCATATAAGTGATTTATACATGACATCACTTTACAAATTACTCAAACGAGAATATACAACAAGTAATTACAATTTTACAAAGTAAGCTAACTATACAAAACATACTACCTATTGTTTTCCTAACCAGGCATATGGGTTCTCTTTCTGCACCCTCTTTGATTCAAAGGCTGCTTTGGGAACTACATCATTTTCCACTTTTTCACCTGTCGCTTCCCTTGCAAGGGACCACATGACCTCTTTTTCATTTTTGGCATGAAGTTCTAGATGGATTTTCCAACACTTTTCAATCCAGTTCCCATTCATGCTACAACAGGTACAAAAATTCTTGTGCTTGCCCATCGACAAGGAAGTCTTCATACTTGGGAGAGGTTCCTCATGTCTCGTCCCAATGATTTCATCCATTTTTTCGATCATTTCCTTAAATTGCCCACACTCAGCCAAACAATGGTCAGATGCATCACAAGATGTATAGGGAAACATTTCCCATAAATGATCATAAGAACAAACATTTATGGAATCCTCATGACACTTATACCGGTCTTTTGAGCTGTGACTTTGATGAGGATAACTGGACTTGGCATGTCCTTTGGAAAGTTTATCTCTTTGAGAAGATAATTTGTCACTATCACTACCATCATGATGTGTTGTACCATCACTTCGTAGGAGCCCCTTTGGCATGAAATCCATACCTAAACATTTCTTTGCCTCAAAAATTTTGGAGAACCCTCAAATTTCTTCATGGAGATAACCAAATCCTTCTTACCGTGGTCATTCCTTCATTTCGATAGGTTTAATGATGCCTTTGCCATTGACTTTGAGGCCCCTTCCATCATAACCTATATGACTTAAAATATTCATACCAATATCCTTGGTATTCTTTTCAAAAGCTTCAAAATAGGTGTTATCCACATTAAGTGAAGGAGTATAACTAGAAATACTAATTACCTCCTTTGGCCAACAATCCATGTTTTTTGTTTCAGATGTTGATGAAGAAGTGGATGATTTCTCTAGCCAACCACTTTTAACAACTAGCACATGGGGAGAATCTTTAGATGTTGGAAAAAATCACAAGCATCATTATCATCATAGGATATGTATCATGTGTATTGATCATGCCCACAAACTGGTTTCATATTTGAGGGACTCTTTGCTGCTTCCAGGACAAAACAATCACCAATCTATTCCTCCACAATATCTTGCAACTGCAGGCACATTTTCCTTTTCTCCTCCTCTACAGCTTCGAGCAATCTTCTTAGCTTGATATTATCCATTCGAATATATAGATTAATCTCCTCGACTTTTGGAGTCTTTCCTGCTTCATTTTCTTTCCCATACTTGCAATCTGGTCAGAACCTGCTCTGATACCAAGTGATCTGAAAATGGAAAACTTCGATCGTTCTCTAACACTTTGCAAGCCTAACAAACTTGGGTCTTTAAATGTAAAATTAGTTATGCAACCTCCTCAAATATGAGTGGTTAAGTTTTCACATGAACTTAAAAGTGAAACAAGTTCATATCCAACACAAGATGATAATCATGTGGAGAAGAAACAAGCAAGTGATAACGGAGTTCAACCCTCATGGGCTACATCTCTAGGCCTTGCTCTAATGGCTAGGCCACTTTATAGCTCTTAGCAGAAAATGAGCACATTATAAATTATTGATTCTAGAGTGGCATTGTTTCTTCTACAAAGAAACGTTCTTGTATAAATAAATCTCACTCAAAATGATGACTCCCTACAACAAGTCCTAATTATGTCAACAGGAAAAAGACTCTCTCACAATAGGTCCTTGTGCTCGACCTAAAATAAAAAATGCATGAACATACTACTACTTCACAATGAAGTGTTGAAAAGGGATTTTTCCTAAGAACATTGAGAAAAGATTTAAAATAGCTGCTTTACTGAAGTAACAGTTGTTGTAGATGTAACTGGAAGGTTGGAAAACCTCTATCTAGGCTTTTTCCATGCTCAATTATGCCTCCATCTTGCCTCAAAATTCTCTTTGTATCTAGCACTAAAGGACTTGAATATGCAAAAATTCCATCATATAGTGCTCAAATCAGAAATATGATGCTTCCATTATGTCCAAGACACTCAAAAACCCCTATCTAGGCTCTTCTTAAGCTCAGAAATATTAAAATTTGAATAAGCTATGCTTCTTGGAACCAAACTCTCCTATATGTCTAGAAAAATGTCAAAACTACCTATGTGGGCAATGAATTCCGCCTTTTTGAAAACTGTTGAGCAACAATTTCACCTAGTGTCAGTGGGGTTTCTACCGAAAAAGGCACAAATTGTCACCTAGTTAAAAGCACCAATAACCTTTAGCACTAGAATTAGGTCATAATAAAGGCCATATGGCCAAGGGTCGGGGCTAACCTCCCACCCCTACTGGCTTAGCTCCTATCTCAGTAGGTTGTTGTGTTGTGGCACAATATGGCTGGGGACCAGGGCTAACCACCCACCCCTGCTAGCTTAGCCCTCACCTGTGGTCACAACTATTTTCGAGAACTAGGGGCTAGGGCTTATTTTCCCACAACCTCCACTGTGGCTCCTTCACTTGGTCACATGGGCTGTGATATGACTGTGATTAAGTGTTAACATCTACGTCTTCGTGTTGAGACTCTGGTGGTACTCACATCCATGTCATATGACCTAGGGCTGGGGCCATTTGCCTCTCCCCTTCCCCCAATGCACCGACCACTAAAATTCAAATAGCACCAGGGACATATACATATTAATATTCAAAGTGTGGCTTGATGGTAGGACTTGGAGTTGTGTTTTGGGAGGTCTAGGGGTTGAACCTCACTGAGGCCTTTCGACCTTTTAATAACATTTTTTGCCAATAACAAAGGACCACGTGGCACCTCGTGGTTGGACCACCTCAAACCAATCCAACCAATAAAATCATGCCACCTTTGTTAGTACAAAGTTGCCACGTGTTGATTCAGGATTGGTCCTCTTATCTTCCATATGCCCAGTCAGGATGTTGATGTCAGCTATATGGTATGCCCAGTCAGCAACCCAATCAACCTTGCAAGTTGGCTTTTTAGCTATTGGGAAAAAACTTCAGAACATCATAACTTCTTCATACCACATCAGATTGAGGCGATTCAAGGGGTGTTAGAATCAAGACGACAAACACTACGATTTGGTGCCTATTTCAGGGGATTCCAAGCACTTTAATTTTTGAGCCTATTTTTTTGTGTCCGGAACAAAACGTGGCAACTCTGTACTGAGGCATATGGTTTGATTTTATTAGTTAGATTTATTTGAAGTGGCCTAATCATGAGGCCCCACATGGCCTATTGGGAGGGTACCATGTGGGCCTCAGAATTGTGCCAAAATTTTTATGGGTAGAGTTACTGACTTCATCAGGATCGAACACATGACCTCCATCCAACTAACTAGATGCTCTATTGTTACTCCATGCCATGGTTATTAACTATATAACTAGCGACGTTAATTTAACGTGACCGATGAAGAGGCTTGGTAGAGGGGTAGGGCAATTGGCCTTAGTCCCCAATTTTGTTGACTCAACATGACCATATGCAAGCAAAAGGTAGAGGGGTGGGGCACATGGCCTTAGACCCATATCATATGACATGGGCCTGACAACCTACAGAGGCTCAAAACGAAGGAACAAAGGTTAACACCTAGCCCTGGTATTATCACAACCCACGTGACCAAGTAGAGGAGCCAAAGTGGAGAGTGCGTGTACATAAGCCCTAGCCCCCAGTTCTTGGTGTAGTTGTCACCATAGGCAAGGGTTAAGATGGTGGGGGCAGGCAGTTAGCCTTGAATCCATCCATATTATGCCACGAGACCATAACTATCGGATCAGGATCTATGCCGGTGGGGGTGGGTGAATAAACTCGACCCCTAGCCCTATGACATTTAATGTAACCTAGTTCCAACACTAACGGTTATTGGCTCTTTTAACTTGGAAACAATTTGTGCCCTTTTCGGCAGAAATCCCGCCGATGCTAGGTGAAATTGTCACTCCACGATTGGAAGAAAGGCATAATTCATTGCCCAGATAACCAATTTTTCCATTTTGCAAGGCAGATAACAAAGAATTGTTCCAAGAAGCATATCTTGTTTAGTTTCTAACATTTTTGAGATCAAGAAGAGCCTAGATAGGGGTTTTTGAGTGTTTTAAACCTAATGGAAGATCCATATTTATGATTTGAGCACTATATCATGGAAATTTTCATAGTGAAGTCCTTTAGTGCTAAAGATATAGAGATTTTTTAGGCCAGTTGGAATCATAATTGAGCATGGAAAAAGCCTAGATAATGGTTTTCCAGCCTTCCTATTACATCTGAAGCAACTGCTACTTCAGTAGAGAAACTATTTTCAGTTTTTTCTCAATTTCTTATGGGATAATCCCTTTTCAAAACTTCATTGTGAAGTAGTTGTATGTTTATGATTTTTTTCTTTCAAGTGGAGTACAAGGACCTATTGTGAGAGAGTCCTTTTTTTGTTGACATAATCATGACTTGATATTGGGAGTCATCATTTTGAGTGAGAGTTATTTGTGTAAGAAAATTTCTTTATAGGAGAAACAATGCGACACCAGATTCAACAATTTGTAATGTGCTCATTTGTTGTTGAGATCAATAAATAGATCTAGCCATTGGAGCAGGGCTCAGAGATATAGCCCGAGATGGTGAACTCTATTATCACTTTCTTGTTTCTTCTCTTCATGATTATCATCTTGACTTTCATATGAATTCGTTTCACTTTTAAGTTCATGTGAAAACTTAACCACTCATTTTTGAAGAGGTTGAAAAACTAATTTTACATTTAAAGACCCAAGCTAATTAGGCTTGAAAAGTTTCATAGGAAAATCAAAGTTTTCCATTTTCAGATCACATGGTATCAGAGTAGGTTCTGACCAAATTGCAAGTATGGGAAAGAAACTGAAGCTTGAAAGACTCCAAGAGTTTAAGGAGATTAATATATCTCTTTGAATGGAGAATTTCAAGCTAAGAAGACTGATTGAAGCTACATAGAAGGAGAAAATGAAAATGGTCCTGCAGTTGCATCATATTGTGGAGGAACATATTGGTGAGTGTTTCATCTTGGAAGCAGGAAAGAGTCCCTCAAAGATTAAACCCGCTTGTGGGGATGATCAGTACATAGGATATGATCCTATAATGAGAATGATGATTGCAATTTTTTCTAGCATCTGAAAGATTCTCCGCATGTGCTAGGTTGTAAAAGTGGTTGGATAGAGATATCATCCACTTCTTCATCAACATTTCAAACAAAAAACATGGGTTGCTGGCCAAAGGAGGTAATTAGTATTTCTAGTTCTACTCCTTCAGTTAATGTTGATAACACATCTTTTGCAACTTTTGAAAAGCATACCAAGGGTACTTTTATGAAGATTTTAAGTCATATGGATTATGATGGAAGGGCCTGGGATTCAATGGCCAAGGCATTATTAATCCTATTGAAGTGAAGAATGACCAATGAATGATTTGTTTATGGCCATGAAGAGATTGGAGGGTACTCCAAAATTTCTGAGGCAAAGAAATATCGAACGTTCTGAAGGACATGCCATGTCCATTTTTCGTCGTCAAAGTCATATCCCAAAAGACAAGTATAAGTGTCATGGGGATTCTAAATTTTTTTGTGCTTATGATCATTTGTGGGAAATGTTTCCCTATAGATTTTGTGATGCAGGTGACCATTTTTGTGGCTGAGTGTGAGAAACATAAGGGAATGGTAAAAAGAATGGATCAAATCATTGGGACTGGACATGATGAACCTATCCCAAGTATGAAGACTTCCTTGTCGATGGGAAAGCACAAGAATTTTTGTACTCATTGTAGCATGAATGGGCACCAAATTGAAAACTGTTGGAAACTCCATCTGGAACTTCCTCCAAGAAGGACAAAGAGGTCATGTCATCCCCCGTAGGGGAAGTGACAGGTGGAAAAGTGGAAACTAATGTATTTCCAAAATCATCCTTTGAATCAGAGAAAGTGAAAAAAGAGAACCCATAAGCCTGATTAGGAAAAGAATGGGTGGACTATTTTTTGCTCTTAGCTTGCTTTGTAAAATTGTAATTACTTGTTGTATATTCCCCATTTGGGTAATTTGTAAAGTGATGCGATGTATAAATGAATTATATGCAACAATGTATTTCTTTGGCATGTTATTGTATTTTGGCTTGATGATGAGTCAATTTGTATGGGAATTTTGTGATGAGCATTTTCATTTCATCCAACATGTCTAAAATTGTGTCCAACACTCATTTATACAAGTATTTCTATGTGAATCTTGTTTGGGTTATTTGTCAAATAATTTTTGGATTTTATCTTTAGTAAAGATTTTGCAGAGGATGGACATAGTTATGTGCATCAGAGAGTACAAGTGAAACTTCAGAAAAGCAATATCATGTATAAAGCAAGGCATGTCAACCATTAGTTTGATCATGATTTCCAAGTGGAAGATCAAGTTTTCTTGTGTATCAACAAGGAGAAACTTCAAGATTAATATTGTATGAGTCGCCAAGGAAAGGTGGTCATGAAGAGAATGTTTAGATGCCATCCATTAAATATTTTGTTCCTAAATGATCAAAAGAATTGCAGTAGGCCACAATTCTTGACAAGAGGATAAGGACTTCATGCAATGGTAATGTGGAGTACCTTGAATGAGGCTCAAAGGCACCAATTCAAACAGAACAAGAAGGATTAAGATCGGGAAAGTAAAGGAGTTATTTCCTCACTTATTTTCTGAGTGAAGAAAGACTTTTGTAGGTCCAAACGTTCTTATTGAGGAAGTATGACACGAAGATCAAAAATAGGCAAAAAATGAAAGTGCTCAGAATCTCCCCAAACTAGAACCGGATAATAGTTTTTGTAATTCTGATTCCAACACGACTTGAATTTCCTCAATTTGATGTTGTATGAGAGAGTAACGATTAGTTATGAAGTTTTTTCCCAATAGATAAAAAGTCAACTTGCAGGTTTGACTCAGCTGCTAATTGGAAAGAAAGTATAGATGATGTTAGCGTGTTGACTGGGCATACAGAAGATAGGAGGACCAATCTTGACTCAACACATGGAAACTCCAAATTAATGCAAGTGGCATGATTTTATTGGTTGGTTTGTGCTTGAAGTGGCCAAATCATGAGGCACCATGTGGCCTAATGGGAGGTTGTCACATGGTCCTCAAAATTGTGCCAAAATTTTTATGATTCGATTGGTCGACTCTGTTGGTATCAAACCCATGACCTCCATCCAACTAATTGACTACTCTACCATTACTCCATGTCGTGGTTCTTAACCATATAATTGATGAAATTAATATAATGTGACCGAAGTAGTAGTTTCGGGGAGGGATGGGGCACTTGGCCCTAGCCCCCATTTATTTTTACTCCACAAAACCATACGTGGGGTATAAGGTAGAGGGGTGGGGCACATGGCCCTTGTAGGTTTTAACCCCATACAAAAATTACCTGCATATGAATTCTAAAAATAGAAAATAAACAATGGCGAGAGTAAAAAACATAAAATAGATATACACAAATATTTTTCCTTGGATCCCAAGGCCGAGACTACCAGATTCATTTTTCATTATATTCCTTTCAATGTTACAATACATATATATACATGCCGAAGCATCCATAAACCCCAATCCATTAACAATGGATTACAACATAACCATAGTTCCATTGACTGGATCTACAAAATACCATGGGTAAAAAACTATCATGCCCAAAACCATGTGCAAAAACCACGCACAAAACCATAGGTAGTTTCACCCACCTAATATAGGGTCCAAAATTCTTTTCCCCAGGATGCTCCCCCAGACTAAGTAGAGGTGGGATACTGCCCCCCTCAAACCCTCCGACAGGGGGGCGCTGCCGCCTCCCCTGCTGCACATGATGCAACAAACAGGGGGGCCTATCGTCCCCCCTGTGACCCCCTCACATGTGGGGCTAGACGTGGAAAGAATATAACAAACACCCAACATCCCCAACCCCAGATCATATGACATGGCATGGCCACTAGTAGAGGCTCAAAATGAAGGCGCAGAGGTTATCACTTTGCCCTGGTCTTATCACAACCCACGTGATCAAGTAGAGGAGACCGAATGGAGGGTCTAGGTGGATAAGCAATAGCCCCCAATTCTTGGCAGAGTTTGTTACCACATATGAGGGCTACACCATTGAGGGCAAGTTGTTAGCCCTATCCTCGACCATATTGTGCCACAAGACTAGAACCTATTGGAGTGGGAGCTAAGCCAACAAGGGTGGGTGGCTAGCCACGACCCCTAACCGTATGGTCCTTAACGTGACCTAGTTCCGATGCTAAGGGTTATTGGCACCATTTTCTAGGCAACAAGTTACACCTTTTTCGGTAGGAATCCTACTAGATCCATGGAAAAATTGTCATTCGAAGGTTGGTAGAAAGGGTAAATTTGTTCCCAGATAGCAGTTTTTCCAATTTGCAGGACAAATAATAGAGCTTGGTTCCTAAAGGCATACCTTACTTATTTTTTAACCTTTTTGAGCTCAAGAAGACCCTAGATAGTGGTTTTTTGGTGTTCTGAACTCAATGGAAACATCAAATTTCATATTTGAGCACTGTATGATGGAATTTTTGTAGAGTCAAGTCCTTTAGTGCTAGAAATAAAGAGAGTTTTGAGTGCATATGGATGCATATTTGAGCATGGAAAAAACCTAGATAGAGGTTTTCCAACCTTCCAGATATATCTACAACAAATGTTACTTCATTAAAGAAAATATTCTCAGTCTTTTCTCAATGTGCTTATGGGAAAAGCCATTTTCAACACTTCATTGTGAAGTAGTTGTATGTTTATGATTTTTTTATTTTAGGTGGAGTACAAGGACCTTTTTATGTTGACATAATCAAGGCTTGTTGTAGGGAGTCATCTTTTTGAGTGAGAGTTCTTTGTATAAGAATATTTCTTTATTGGAGAAACAATGCCACTCTAGAGTCAACAATTTGTAAAGTGCTCATTTTCTGCTAAGATCAATAAAGCAGCCTAGCCATTGGAAAAGGGCATGGAGACATAGCCTAGGAGGGGTGAACACCATGATCACTTGCTTGTTTCTTATCTGCATGAGTATCATCTTGAGTTGGATATGAATTTATTTCACTTTTAAGTTCATGTGAAAACTTAATCACTCATATTTGAAGAGGTTGTAAAACTAATTTTACATTTAAAGACCCATGTTTATTAGGCTTGCAAAGTTTTAGAGGATGATCAAAGTTTTTCATTTTTTAGATCAGAGAGAGAGAGGGAGTGACAATGGACAGATGGAGAGAGAGTGTGTATGTTCGCGGATGAGATAGAAAGGTGAAGAAGGGGAGATGGAGAGATTTAGGGGGAAAGAGAATGAGAGTGGGAGGGAGATATTCAACAAAGTTGCACGACGAAGCTAGAGAGAGAGAGAGAGAGAGAGAGAGAGAGAGAGAGAGAGAGTAAGTGAGTGACGAGGGGGAGAGACAGAGGAAGGTGGGAGAGAAAGGAAGAGAGAGAGTAATTGAGAAGGAGGGAGAGAGAGTGATGGAGTTGGAGGGGGGGAGGGGGAGGTAAGACGAAAGGAATATAGGGAGAGAAAGGTGGAGAGAGAGAGAGGGAGTGTAAAGGGAGATGGGGAGAGAGAGTGAGAGTGAGAAAGGAGATGGAGAGAGATGGAGAGAGGAGAGCCAGAGGGAAAAGAGATAGAACGAGAGAGGGAGGGAGAGGAGGGGAAGATATATCGAGGGAGAAGGAGAGGAAGGGACATATATATATATATATATATATATATATATATATATATATATATATATATATATATATATATATATATATATATATATATATATGGAAAAAAAATATGTATGTTGGCGGGATGATATAAAGAGATGAAGTAGGAGAGACAAAGGGAGATAGAGATATAGATGGAAGGGGGTGAGACGAAAGAAGAGAGAGATAGATGGAGGGAAGGAGAGATAAATAGATATGAAGAGAGGGAGTGTGTGTGTTTAAGGGGTGAGATAGAGAGACAAAGGAGAGATGGAGGGAGATATCAATATAGTTGGAAGAGGGAGATAAAGGGAAGAAAATTGCTCACACTAGGTGCATTGATATCAGTGTACAGATGTTGATTCCTAAACTTGTTTGATTTTTTTCATTAGATACATTGATTTCTATTTCTATTCCATTGCTTGCATTAGATGCATTAATTTCATTAAATATGTTAATTTCTAATCTTGTTTGATTGAGATTGCATTAGACACATTGATTTCTATGTAGATGTTGATTCCTAACCCTATTCGATTGTTAGCACTAGATGCATTGATTTAAGGGTATATGTTGATTTCTAATCCTATTTGATTTTTTTCAGCATTAGATGCATTTATTTTAGTGTAGACGTTGATTTCTAATCCTATTTGGTTAGCTGCATTAAATGCATTTATTTAGTGTAAATGTTGATTTCTCATCCTATTTGATTGGTTCCATTAGATGCATTGATTTTAGTTAAGATGTTGATTTCTGATTTGATGTAACTAGATATATGGTGTACATTGATTTCAAGGTAATTAGGTTAACATTGTGGATTGATTTCAATGTAAGCACAACAAAATTATTGATGACATGTATTATGACTAAGCTTTTATAGATAACCTCAAACAAAATAACACTAAATTAAACTTGTATTTGTAACTTTTACATCTACACATATTTTAAAATTGAATATATAACTTATTTCAATCATATTTGAGGTTTTAAAATTGAATAAAATGTATATCGATCATAAGGAATTGATTGAAATACTTCGATAACTACTTATAAATTTAGGAAAATTTATAACATTATATAAAATTATAGAAACGTTGTCATATATTGTTTTTTGACGTATTTATTAGATTTCAGTATGATTGACTTATATCATGTTATGACTAAGCTCTTGTAGATAATCTCAAAGTAAATAATATTATATAAAACCTATTTGTTGTTTATATGACATGTTTTAAAATTGAATAAAACTTATTTCGATCCTATTTGTGTTTTTTAATTGAACCTTGAGATAAGAAATTGATTGAAATACTTAACAAAGTTGTCCATGCAATGGTATATGGGTGGGTCACAAAAAAATTCAACTATAATTTTTTTATTGTAATATGGATGACTTTATAATTCAAAAAAATTATTTTTAAAATTGAATTGTAATAACATACATGTTGATTGCACTAAAACACACTTTCTACAAGATAATATGAAGCATGATTGGAATTTTTTCCATGTTCAATATTAAATTGATACATGATATATTTTAGTTCATTTTAAGTATAACAGTGACTTGCATCATAACTTAGGATTGTAATTATTTTCTTAGTTTATGAAACTTGAAATCAAAATTCAAGATATAAATTTATAGTATATATTTTTTTTTAAAAACAACAAAATAATTTTAACAGATCCATAAAATTCAAAAATTAATGAGCATCCATAAACAAGATTGATACAAATCCATAAACTGAAATAGTAAATAAATGTATTAATAAACTACATATGAAAATATATACAAATTACAAATATCACATGAACATCCATAACTAAAATAATGAGCATCCATAAACTAAAATAATGTCCATGATGTAAATCCATAAATTATCCATTATGAAAATATACAAAGTCTGTATCACATGTGAATGTGCCCCATGAAATGAGCCTGAAAATATACAAACTATGACACTCTAAGTATTACTAGAACTCCTATGCGAGTTCCGTCAATCAAAGTAAGTGTCCATAAGTTGGTACTGCAATATAACATATTCAAATTCAAACTAATTAGATCATTATTTGTACAAAATAAAAAATATGGAAATAGATGATTTTGAACCAAATTTTGAATTACATATAAATGAATCTACTAACCTCAGTTGAATCCAAATGCAAGTTAGATAAAATAGGGGTTTGATCAATTTGAGTTTGGTGCTCCCCTACCCGTGACTCAATGATTGAGGCCTGCATCGATGGACCTGCATCATTAGTGCCTCTAAAACTAGTATCCCACTCATGTCTCCACATAACATCGACATCAACAACACTATGCATATGGGCCTATGTACACAATGACAATCACAAAGTATAATTAGTCTACATATTAATTAACATATATGTGTAACTTAAAAAAATAGAATATTAAAATCTTAGGAATAAAAAAGTTTACCTCAATTGTTGGTCCATGTGGTTGTACATAGTGACTCTCCTCCAAATTAGTGAAAATATGAGGTGGAGGAGAATCCATGGAAACATGCTCTGGTCACAAATGGCCTGGCTAATCAACTAACCCCTTAGATGACCTCATAAGCTCATACATGTAGTTGGGATGTGTCTTTTGGCTTGATGGGCCATAACCCAGGTTTAGCATTAAGTAGCCAAGAAAATCCCTACACTACTAGCCCTTTCAGCATCAATCCGCCGAGCACAGACTGAAGTCTCACCCGAAGCGGTATGGGGGATGCAGGAACCAAGTTTCCACACCCTGAGATGGTTGTGATGTCAATTTTTAGACCTTGTCTCTGCCTTCACATAGATCGATAAGCCCTTTAGGGCTTATCAATTTACTTCTCTTATTCGTCCTTGGAGCCTCCACGGAAGTCTCCAATCATCCTTTGTGGACCGTAAATAGATAGATTAGGTTCTTATGCACCTCTGTAATTATCCTTACTTCTATGTCTACCCAGATTAGCTTAAGTATTGGTTAATTTTAACATGCATTATGGTTATCTTCGCAGAACATATACTCTTGCATTCATATGACAGAGTGAAATACATAGATTCATGCATCAATATAACATTAGTTCATAACCCCAGTATTCAACATAGCATAAATGCATAATTCATAATAGAAGTAAAATAACGCACACACAGATGGAAAGTACACAGTAATTTCAGAAAACTTCTCTTTATCGATGATTCAAATTCTCAATACAAACTCTATCTTCCTTGTGTACACAGCTGCATGGGTCCGCGCACTCAACTGCGGACTTCTACTGTAGGCCTCTGCGCACACAAGTGCAGAGCCTCTTCTTATGCTAAGAATCTCGCTCTTAGCTCTTTACAGACTCATCAATTACTTCTACTTCCCCTCGACTGACCTCCCTTAGACTCCTCTAAGACCTCCTTTTTATACAATCCCATGGTCCACAGACCATGGGCGGATCTCCAAAACCGCCATAACCTATCTAGACTATGGGCAGAAAACTCATTTGACTTTAGATAGCTTCACGCTCTGCAACCAAAAAATGTGGAGAGTTTACATTACTTTATACAAACTTTGGGCCTTTTGCCCCAAAACTTGGGTTTTTAACCCCAAAATTGACCCCTGGGGGAACTGTTCCCAACAAGCCCCCAACACAAACATGGTGACTTTCCCTTAAGTCACTTGGCTGGTGCGGACATCTTCTTGCGAAGACATCCCAGCTCAACTTGGAAAACTGCTACCTCAGTGGTGCACTGTGTTGTCGCCTGCTTCATCTCCTCAACCAACTGCTCTGTCACTAGCCCTGCACTGTCAGACTTAATCTTCTATTAAGTCTCCTGCAGACTAGCCAACTTGCCTTCAACAGTGGTCATGATCAAGTAGGCCTCGTCCAACCAAGGCTTCAAGCGAGTCTTCAGCATGACTCCCTTGTGCTGAGCTACATCTACCTGCTCTTTCAATGATTTGGCCTCCTGCAGCTTAGCTAACCTTTGCATGATGGCGGCAGTGCGCGTTGTTGCTTTGACTTTGTTGTAGAGTTGCTGCAGCTCTTGTGATTTTGTTTCTAGCTGATGTACCGTAGGATCTTCTTGTAGGCAGGTGACTACCTCGAGTGACTACTCGAAGAGCATGGTATAGTCCTTTACTGCGCTCTCCATTGCTGCTACCGCGTCTTTCATAGCGATCTCGTGCTTCTTTCTGATCTTTGGCGGAGTCAAAGGTTGGGCCTTCAACTATAATTCTGCAGTTTTGAGGCCCAGCTCCAGCTGAACCTTTGCCAACTCAATTCGTGCATCTCTCACTCTAGTAGTGAGCTTTCGAAACCTCACATCGATTGGCTCAACCTTGGGAATGCCCAACTTCGGGACAATCCCACATGCCTCAGTTACGACGATGGTAATGCCTTGGTTCTTGTCTGTAATGTATTTAACAAGGTTAAGGGTGAAGTCTCTCTACATGGTAAGATGGGCATTGTTGAAGTTCTGTTCATTGATCACCTGTAACACACTCTGTTCACGCACCCAAAGTTCCACGATCATGTCTTCCTGCAAAATGTAAAGCACCTCATTCAGAAGCGCGGTCAGGTTGAGTCCAACTCTCTTGAGTGTGCTGACAATGGGTTTTTCAGCTTCATCCTTTCCGCGCAACATCCCTCTGGCTTATGAGGTGCTGGGTGCCAAGATGGTTGACACTACGCTGGTCTGTATCTGTGATGTGTGGATCTGCATCTCGTGCAGATGCATCTATATAGCTTCCAATTCTTACTGCTATTGTTGCTCGAACTACTGTAGTAGTTCCACAGTGGCATCCCACACCGTATCACCTATGTCGTTTAAGTTCCCCTCTATTAGGGTGATCTGGTCCAGAGATGTCTTGCTAGCCTTGGATTTATTCCATGGCCCTACCTTCTCTGGATATCAGGTGTGCTTGGTGTGAAATGGAGTCATCTCCAGGTCCGCTCCTCCTTGCTCTGTCTCATCATCTTCTTCCTCGGTCTCTGGGGAAGGAGACTTATGACTCCGGTCAGAGTCATGTTCTTCTTCACCTGCCTATGCACCCAATTGCTATACGAAAGCACGCTCTACCTTGGCCTTGTCGTCTGCCTCCTTTCTCTCTTCTTGGTCAACTATTCCATCTTCAACTTGGATTCTTCCTTCTTCCACTGTGTGGCGGTCTTGCTAGACCCCGTTGTCGATTCCATGGCATTGCATTAGTATGCTGGCCAAAATTTGAGGACTTCTATAATTGCATCATCAGTGGCCAAGTATGGAAGGTCATCCTATTTCTACTTAGGGTCCTTCCATGCCCGTATTGACACATGGTGGAAGTCAACCTTGAATTCCATGTATTCCTGTAACTTCTCAAAATTTGTAGGTGTCAACCACGGCTTACAGTTGATGGCCATATGTATGCTCATTTCCATCAAGATCCAGAAGATCTTGTTATCCTTTATTCGCTGAGGATCCTTCACCGCCCACAGTGAAGAAAACTTCGCAGCCTCTAGTAGGTCTGCCACGACTAGAGGGAACTGGCTATCTTCAGGTAGCTCCCATGCAACCAGCACTCTGGAAAACAATAGGCATGCATAGTGAAAGGTCTTACTGTGATCTTGTGCCTCCCGTCAGTTTGCAAGGAACTCACTGCAAAGGTAGCACGCCTAGTTAAATTGGACTCCCTTTGCACAGTAGGCTGCCAAAGCTATCATTGGTGTCAGCACTTCATCTGCGTGACAGTTCTGCATCACCTTCCCTACTAAGATTTGTGTCGCCACTTTGACCGTAGGGTCACAGATGCTCAAAATGGCATAGCCGCGTGGCTTCTTTACTAGCTTGAATTTTTCCTTCATTGCCTCGGCAAGCGCATGCTCGCCAACCTTTCCACCAAATGCCATGGCCAGATTTTCTCCTATGTATGGTAGTCGCATGATCCTATAGATTAGCATGTCCGTGATGGGTATTGGATCCTCCAGCCACAGACACGTATTATGCACCAAGCACATTAGCTGCTTGATCACTACCAGTGTGATAGGTGCACGGTTGTAATGTGGCACCCATAATAGGTTTAGCTAGCTTGCCTTGCCCACACCTTTCAGCAACTTCCTCGGCTCCAACGCGGTCACTCCAGTATTTTTGTGGAAGACCTGGTGCATAAGTTGGTCTATTGCTAAATGAGGGAAGCTAAGTCCCAGTCCTCCAACTTCAAAATGGGGACACACCCCAATTGCGGTCCCTCAAAGACGATTTGGTCCGACGGGAGGGGTGTGTGCAGGATGACTTTACTCTCATCAATATCTTTGGGCACCTTCATCTTGCCCCTACATAGAGGAATGTATTCAGGAAGCTTAGATATGGTGTCTGACCCCTCAATTTCAATGGCCTTTGTTTCCACTGCAATATCCTCATCATCCATGGGGATTTCTTCGACCTCTTCTTCTAGCTCTAGGTCAATCATTTTGGCCTTTTTTTTCGCGGTGGGTTTTCCCGACTGTGGGTGCCTCCTAGGTGATGCACGCACCAGCGACGACATTTTCTACTTGTCCTTCTTCGGTTTTGGCCCCTCCTGGGTCAGCATAGGCCTTGGTCGGGGTGTCCTGGGGGATTTAGGCACTTCTGCCGATACTTCTGTAGACACAACTTCTGGGGCAGCTCCCTCTGTTGCCATAGCCACCTCTGGAATAGCTCCCTCGATTGTCATTGCTTTAGCGCTCATAGCTTCTGTGGGAATCGACATGATGCTA
This sequence comes from Pinus tabuliformis, assembly GCA_031772625.1. NCBI lineage: Eukaryota > Viridiplantae > Streptophyta > Pinopsida > Pinales > Pinaceae > Pinus > Pinus tabuliformis. Next base: position 776,563,125 of record CM062804.1, on the reverse strand, counting down.
TGCAAAAACTCCTATGTCGCCTATGGCAATATCTCAAATACAAAACTTGCTAGCAAAAATTCAAAGGTTTCATGGTTCATGTGCGCTTGAGAGTTCAACAACTCAATTCTTAAAATGCCAAGTGTTTTTCACTGGGCAACCACCTGTAATTTATATGCACTTTCAAATTCAAATCCGACCGTTCCCTCAAAATTGGTTCATTAATGCTAGATTGGTGACAAATTTTCAAAGATCCAGTCCATAAATTCCAACTTAAATGGCACCCCCCCACTCCCTTTGGCCATTTTTTCATCGTCAAATCATGAACAATGACTTTAACGGTCACTTTCCAGCTATCCTACGTAGTTTTTCCTTTGGTAGCGTAGCTCCTTGCATGCTTCTGTGGGATTTGTGACATATCTTTGTTTTGCGCAGTTCCCCGATCACGTAGCTCTCCGACTCGGGCATTGTATTTTATAGTCTCACACTTCCTTTCAGCTTCCTGAAGTGCTAAGACTATGCTTCCCTCATATAGTCACCTAGCTGGATCACCGGTGTATGGCTTCAATCGGCTGTCATTCACCTTCCTTGGGAAGGGTTCTCCATTCAATTTAACTAGCTGAACTACTCCACCATTGGTAATCTCCTTGATGACATATGGCCCTAGCCAATGCATCCTAAATTTCCCTAGAAATTTATCAAATTTACTGTCATATAACAAGACCAGATCATTTACCTTGAAGGTGCGCAGTTTGATGTGTTGATTGTGCCATGCCTTTTTGTGCTCCTTTTGAACTTGTTGATGCAATCCAGCTAGAAATTGGTCCTCCTAAAGCTCTACTAGCTGTGCAAGCCTTTCTTCTAGGACTCCGCGGTCTGCCACTCTTGTGAGTGCCGCTATGCACAGACTAGGTACAATGTATTCCATTGGCATCACAACTTCTATGCCATACACGAGTCTGAAAGGTGTTTGCCCAGTCAGCTTCTTGCAAGTCGTTCTGTAGGCCCATAGCACTGCGGGTACGTGCACATCCCAATCATTTCTCTGAGCATTGTAGACCTTCATTAGTGTGCTCTCTAGTATCTTATTGAATGCTTCCACCATCCCATTAGCCTGTGGATGATAAGGTGTACTTTTCTGATGATACACCTGAAATTATTCTGTCAACGTGTTGATTGTTTCGTTAAGAAAGTGCGTACCATGATCACTCATCAACAGGGAAAATTTTAAGAATGGAAAATTATCTTGAAGTTTAAAAACATTGGAGAATAACAACAATCCTTAATATGAAAACTATAAAAAATTTGTTGATATATTTGTAAAAGTATTCAAATTTATAATGATTTTATATATAGTCTCTATATAATTTTGGCGATTTTTAAGTTAAAATAATTTTACATTGTAAAATTTGGGCAAATCCATATTAGAAAAGATGGAAATTAGCAAATCATTTTTTTGGAAAAATCATGGAAAATTAGGCCACCTGCGAATATTAGCCCCGAAAATTTTCCATGCTCATCAAGATCTTTGGACAGCCAAATCTTATCAACACATATTCAAAAATAAACTTTGTTGTTTTCACACCTGTACAGTCCTTCACAGTCTGCGCCTCCGCCCACCTGGTCAAGTACTCAATCATGTTGATGATGTACTGCGCACCTGTCTTCTTTCGTTGAGGCTAAATTGGATCCACAAAGTCAATCACCCATTTCTCGAATGGTTGTAACATTTTCTGCAGCATCAGAGGCAGTTCATCCCTCTGCAACAACCTGCCAGTCCTTTGACATGCGTCAGATGCACTACAATATGCTTTCGAATCCTTATGCAGGGTTGGCCACCACAACCCAGCATGTAGAACCCTCTGCATTGTTGCTTTCCCTACATAGTGTCCTCCTACACCTCCTCCATGAGCCTCAGTGAGGATGCTGCTTTGTTTAAAGTCAGGCACATAACATCGCAATATTTCGTCTGACCCCACTTTGTGCAAGTGCCCTAGAATGATAGAAAAGTTTGCCACATGCACCACCAGTTCCTTCTTATGTTGACTTGTATAACCTTTTGGAGCCGATCCTGTCATCAAGAAGTGGATGATATCTTCAATGTGATTTTCTACAACGAGTATCGCAAATCACTGCGCATCAAGCAACCCTTCCTCCAAATTAGTAGGTTCCTCTCCCATTTCAATGTGCAAAAGATGATCAGGTCCCACGTTAAGTCGTCTTGGCTTCACACTAATTTCAAAGTCGTACTCCTGGAACAACAACAGTCACCTACATATTTTCCCCCGAACACAGGCTTGTTGACCAGGTACTTCAACGCGGAATGATCTATATACATATTAAAGTGTCCACCCAACAAATAGTACCTGATCTTTTGGAGCACGTACACCATAGCTAATCCTTCATGCTCTATAATGGAATACTTTTACTCTACTTTAGACAACTTCCTACCTGTGAATGCTATAGGGTGATCCAGTTCTCCCTCATGGGCTTGTTTCAGCATGACCCCCAGCGTAATACATGATGTGTCCATGAGCACATGAAATTCCTTCTTCCAGTCCGGGAAGACTAGGATTGTTGCGGTGACCATTTTTTCTTTCAGCACGTGCAAGCACTTCTAACATTCATCATTCCAATAGAACATAGCATCCGTTTTCAACAATTTCTCCATAGGCGCGGTGATCTAGGCATAGCTCTTGATGAACTTACTATAGTATCCGGTATGCCCTAGATTTGTGCGCAGTTGTTTCACATTACTCGGTGCCTCCAAGTTGATTATCACTATGATCTTCGTGGGGTCTACCAACAATACTTGTTTGCATACCACATGACCCAGCAAGATCCCAAAAGGGACACAAAACATACACTTCTTCAGATTGGCAGGATCTGGTATCTCCGACATGTATCTAGCATCAAGTGCAGACTTGCCACATGGCGCTTGAATAATCCAAACATTGTCCAATCATTAAAGTATACCTCCATAAATATATGAATGAAGCCTTTGAATGCCACAATGACTACGCGTGAAAATATTGTTGCCGCATTCTTCAACTCAAAATGTATTACGGTTTACTGAAAACATCCCCATTCAGTCACGAAGGTCGTCTTACTTCTATCCTCAGGCGCGATTTTGATCTGATGGTACCTGTTGAGCCTTGCAATAGGTACGCAATTACTCTTGATTATTGTCTTTTCCCTCCTTTCTTATCCATTTTGTGCCATGATATAATAACACATTGATAGGATTTTGATAAGGAATGAATGAAACTGCTCTTGATACAATTTGACTGACCAAACTAACTCCCATTACTTTTTATGTAGAAAAATAGCATATGGAACAAAAAAGCTAATCAAGGGAAATGAGACACATCGTGTGTGGTCGAACCAAGGAACAAATCGAGGAGATCAGTGCAAGATAGAAGAATTGTCTAAATATAGCACACATTTATCTTTTTCCTTTTTACTATAAAACAGAATATTAAAGAGGGATCTCTCATCTTTTACTGGGATTGTAATTTTAATTTACAGAAGTGTGATCCTAAAGAACAAGATCATATTGTAATGACAAGTGAATTTGATGATTAATATATAACTTGCATTGTTGTTAATTCGGATATTCTGAAGTAGCTAAGCAGTGTTTGCTGGTGGCTAGGGCCTAGTCTCTGGTGGATCTTACTGCTGTTCCTTGTTTTATGCATTTTCCGTTTCTTGCAAGTTTATTCTTCTTTACAGTTTTGAAGTTAATTTCTTTTTGTTAATTCAGATTTCTGGTATTCATTTTAGTAATGCGCAATCCTAGTTGGTTTCATTTAATTCATATAGTGGATTGAATTAGCTATCAGTTAAAGAATCATTTCTGGTTAATTAAAGAATAGAGCATGATTGAATAAATGCTTTCTTTCTATCTAGTAGTTTAAGTCCAACTGAGAGAGCTCAGTTAGTGCTACGGTGCTCTCGGTTGATTATCATTCGAATTGGTTGATTAATATTGAATTATTGTTTTGTTTGAGATTGAGTCATGATGCTTAGATGAATTATTTCATTTAAAGTTACAAGTTTGAGATTTATGATTGCATCTATTTACTCTTGTATTGAATTTAATAACTTATTTTAAAGCATTACTCTCTGGATCTATAGATTGCACATATTGTGTACACTCTTGGAATAAAAAGACTTACCCAGGTTGATAATTAATGTGAGGCAATTAGGAGTTTTAAAATACACCTTTTAGCACCCAACATTTTGGCACTATTGTCCGGTAGAGTGTTGCCATTTTACAGTGAGTGATGTTTGTCTGTTGAGAGAGAATTGGGTATTAAAAATGGGAGGTAAGAACCTGCGTAACGAGCGAGTAAAATGCTCGCTCCTTCGCCCGCTTTCTAGCAGAATTGCGTAGGAATTTAAGGTAGAAATGAACGTTTGTATTTTTGTATGAATAAATAAGAAGAAAAGACCAGAAAAAGATATAATTCCTCCTCCCAAACCTGAAAAATCTAAGGGATTGGTGACCCTTGGAAAAATCAACCTTTATTGACGAAATCATATGAAAAGCTGAGTCTCAGTCATCAGTAGGTCCCCAAACTGTTGCTACCAGACATCCTATTGTTTCCCTTCAGGCCACAGGATCAGCATCTGTAGCGAACGTTGAGGTTCATAGTAAGATTGAAGGGTCTGAATAGAGTTTTCAAGATATTGAAAATTCACAACCACGCCCTTCACAAGAAGGTAATTCTTGCAACCTTCATGAAGGAGAAGGACAAACAGGTAATCCTGAAATTAAATCATCAGAACCTAGATCTCCTGAAGTAGTGATTGAATAGAGGACACCCAGTGTTCTGGATTGATGTAGTGCTGTTAGAATCATTCCAGCCTCTTGTGGACATCCTAGGAACAACTCTCCAGCTCCAGAGATCCCTGAAGAATATTGGCATATTTTTTACCAAATGGCCAATAATCAGCGATAGCCCCAAACCTCTACGTTACAATACCCTATTGTGGACACAACTATCAATGCCCCCATGAAAGCTATCCCATTACAGAATATTCCTACCTTTCATGGGCTAACTTCAAAAGACCCTAATGCATTCCTTTTCAAATTCGATGTCCTATGTAGGGGTTATGATTACACCACCAACCCCGAGAAGCTGAAACTATTCCACTCTACTCTAAAGGGAGCAGCCTTGCATTGGTTTATGGGACTTGGTGGAGGTACCATCAATGACTGGGAACAGATGAAAACATCCTTCCTTAAAAAATACCAAGATTATTGCTGAACTAGAGAACTAAAAGATGAAATCTTTCAAATGGTAGCTAAGCCTAACGAGACTCTGGAATAATATGTAGAGCATTTCCAATATAATTTGCAAAGATCTCGTTATGCAAATCTCCATGATAATGTTCTAAAAACCACAATGATTAAGGTTATGAAAGACCAATGGGTAGAAACACTGAATATAATGGGTAAGGGTGATATTTATCAAGAATATTATGACAATATTATAGACTTGTGCATTAGGTGCTCCAAGGGTAGTACAAGGTTAAAACTAGCGGAATACGTTGCGATCACTAGAGACAGCAAAGCCTCAAGAGGATTCATTAAAAGAGTCGAAATCGACAATCTATTGGAAGATTTCAAGACTGATATCCTGGGGACCCTAACGACGCAATTGGATATCATGCAAGCTAAATGAAAAATGGCTGAAGCAGAATAGAATCTGGCTATTTTTTGCCCCCATTGCAGAAAGAAACACAACCATAAAGAATGCCTGCTAGATATGATATAAGCATGTGCCATATGCAATAAGGAGCATGCCATAGAAAGTTTCCCATCACTCCCAAGATTAAAAGAAGTCTTCAAGGAAGTGGAAGAAGAAGTGGAACCAGTATATCTATAGAACCAACATTGTCAATGGAAAGCACATCAAACAGGTATGCCTACCGATCCATCTTCGTTCTTTCCTCCCTCGCAATATAATTCTCAGCAATATTCAAGGGTAGCATGGCAGAACCAGCCACCTTTTTCTACTTGGCCACCTCAAACATTTTCTATGCCACCATGGCCCAACCAATCAAATCCAAACAATAATTGGCCAAATCCCTCTTACCCTCCACCATTTTGGCAAAACAATCCCTATTCATATCAATGGTCCCCTTTTACCTCACAAAATCAGAACTGGCAATCAAACTGGCAAAGATCCATGAACTACCTAGGGGGATAGTTCCTCTCTCTCAACCAACTTTACTAGCACCTTACACGTTGGAGAAAAATCCTCAATCTAATATACGACCGAAACTCCCAGCCCAACCCAACCCAAATCCCAAAAACAGACCATTCCAGTCAGTACAAATCATTGAGGGTCTGTACCCTGAAGCTGAGTTGAGATACTGTAATGAACTCAAGTTAAGATCTCGATGCATAATCGCTATAGACGAGGATAAAAAATGAAACCTGAAGAACTACACCCAAATAAGCCTTTGACTGTATATAATCAACAAGGGGAAGATAAGGTCAAGCAGAAACCTCCCAAACCGATCATAAATACTACCCCACCATTCCTAGAAAGACTGATGATACCACGCCCAATTGAATACCCCGACTTTGATCTTCTAGGTGAACTCAAGAATATCTATATAAAAATACCCCTCCTCCAAGCTATTCAATACATTCCAATATATGCCAAAACTATTAAAGAATTGTGTATAAAGAAGTCTGTGAGGAAAAAAAAATAACACCAACTATCCATGTTATCGGGACTTTGTCTGACTTATTACTAGGCAAAGAGACACCTGTAAAATATGAAGACCTGGAAAACCCCATTGTCACAGTACAGATAAATGGCCGCTCTTTTCCCAATGCTTTAGCTGATTTAAGGGTAGCCATTAACATTCTCACAACAACAACTTGCGAAAGGCTTGGCATCATAGTCTTGGAACCAACAACTACCTTGCTGAAACTTGCTGACCACTCAGTCATTAGTCTAGAAGGAACATTACCAGATGTGATGGTTTCTGTAGAAATTTGGGAATATCCGACAGATTTTTTGATTATTAACCCTAGGAACCGACTAGATGGACATCCCTTAATTTTAGGAAGGCCTTAGCTAGCAACCGTTGATGCTTATATCAGCTGCCAGACAGGCAGTATGACCATAACCAGAGGGAATGATGTGAAGAATCTAGCCTTATACACTCCTTCTCAGCCAAGCCTAACCATTATAAAATCTAGGAAGCAACCTGTAACATATTTAACAAAAAATATTCGGTCACCATTGACTGTGGCAGATGCCCCTGAATTTAAAAACCAAACACAAGACGATGTCATTAATACTTTTATCACTCATCCTGCTATAGTGTCTAGTTTGAAATGTCACATGATTAAAGTAGTCCTTGACAATGAAACTGAAGAAGATTCCCTGATAGATATAAATGAACAACCAATACCAACAACCACTGTCTATAATAACAAACCTATCGAAATCGAGCTAGGAAATATCTTGGACATTAATAGTAATTTGAGTGATGACCAGCAACAAAAACTTATTCAAGTCCTTAGGAAATATAAAGGGGATTTTGCTTGGGATTACCTAGACATGAAAGGGATTGAACCTCAGCTATGCATGCACCACATTTACACCAAAAAAGATGCAAGACCCACTCGACAACCTCAGCATAGATTAAATCCTCACCTAAAGGATATTGTTAAAGAAGAACTTCAAAAACTATTAGATGTGAATTTTATCTATCCTATATTTGATAGTAAATGGGTTTCTCCATTAGTAGTGGTCCCCAAAAAGAATGGGAAGTGGAAGATATCTGTTGACTATAGAGAACTCAACAAGGTAATGCAAAAAGACCATTTTACCCTTCCATTCATCGATCAGGTCCTAGATACACTCGCAGGGAAAAAAATCTTCTCTTTCTTGGATGGATTCAGTGGCTACAACCAAATTCAAATTGCCCTTGAAGACCGGGATAAAACTACTTTTACCTACTCATGGGGAATGTTTTCTTACACGGTATTACCTTTTGGATTGTGCAACGCACCTACTACATTCCAAAGAGCCATACTCAATAATTTTGCAGACTTGATAAATGAAGGATTGGAAGTGTACAAGGATGATTTCACACCCTATGTAGATGTCTTTGTACAGGCATTATAGACATTGGAGAAAGTCCTAGAGTGGTGTATCGCTACTAGGCTATGCTTAAGCCACGAGAAGTGCCATATGATGATGACAGAGGGCCTGATCCTGGGTCATTTCATTTCAGCAACTGGAATTCAGGTAGATCCAACAAAAATATAGGTAATCCTCTTATTAGCTACTCCCTGCACTCAAACAGAGGTACATAGTTTTCTGGGATTTGCAGGATATTATCGTAGATTTATAAATAAATTCTCACAGATTGCTACACCATTATATGCCTTAACAGGAAATATTGATTTTATATGGACTGACAAATGTGACATTGCCTTTACAGAGTTGAAATGGCTACTATCAACAACACTAGTATTACGAGGCCCGAATTGGGATATACCATTCCAGATTTCATCAGACGCGTCAGATTCAGCCATTGGAGCAGTTCTTGGCCAAGAAGACAACAAGAAAACTTACGCTATATATTAAATTAGCAAAACCTTAACTCCTGCTGAGTTGAATTACACAGTAACAAAGAAAGAGTTTTTAGATGTTATTTATGCTATTAACAAATTCAGATATTATATAACTAAATACCTTGTAGTTTTGTATACTGATCAATCTACTATCAAATATTTAGCTAATAAACCCATTACAAATGGAAGAGCGACACGTTGGTTACTACTTTTGCAGGAATTTGACATAACTATAAAGGATTGACCAGGGAGGGAAAACCTTGTGGTAGATTTCCTCTCCCGAGTGCTAAGAAGAGACGATGCAATGACAGTAGAAGACTAGTTCCCAGATGAACATCTGTTTGTTGTGGCCATAAAAACACCATGGTATGCAGATGTGGTGAATTATTTAGCAGTGGGAAAACTTCCCAAACATCTGACACCCAGAGAAAGGAAATTAATAATGCATTGCAACACTCGGCTCTCCTCCATCGGAGGATACGTTTTTCACACAGGGACCAATATGCACATCCGCAGGTGTATCAGGGAAGATGAAATTTATGATATCTTAAAAGCCTACCACGATGGACCTTGTGGTGGACATTTTGCAGACTGCAGAACTGGACATAAAATTTTGCAAATGGGCTACTATTGTTCCACGATTTTTAAGGATGCTAAGAAATTTGTCTAGGCATGTGATAGTTTCCAAAGGATGGGTTGCTCTGACCAATCTGATGAGATGCCCCTATATCCACAGCTAGTGATAGAACCCTTTGAACAATGGGCATTAGATTTCGTCGAACCGATCAACCCACCATCCAATCAGAAATCATATATATTGGTTGCAACATAATACATGACTAAATGGGTGGAGGCAGTAGCATTACCAAGAGCAATAGAGGAAATGGTGATTAATTTTCTTTTTGAAATTTTTGTGCGATATGGCTTACCGAGAGAAGTAATTATTGATGGGGGACCACAATATGTAGGCCACAAGATCGCTACTACACTAAAGAATCATCACATTATCCACATAATTACTTTTTCGTATCACCCGTAGGCGAATGGGCAGGTGGAAAGTACCAACAAAGTAATTGAAGCTATTCTAATGAAGACAGTCTCATCGGACAGACGCGACTGGGTGAATCGACTACAGGAGGCCTTGTGGGCATATCACACGACTTGGATGAACACAACTAGATACTCTCCATATCAGCTGGTATGTGGTAAGGAACCCATTTTACCCATAGAATTTGAGATACAAATGCTAAGGATAGCCCAAGAAGTGGGACTGGATTTAACTGAAGCCCAGATTAACATACTACAACAAATAAATGAATTAGATTAAATTCGGCTTCTAGCTCTATATCATATTGCACTCATTCAACAACAAAGAGCCAAGTGGCACAATTCCCTGAATAAGAAAAGACATTTCATGAGGGCGACTGGGCACTTCTTTACGATTCCAGGTTTCAAGACTTCCCTTGTAAACTGCAGACTAGATGGTTAGGACCCTATGAAATAAAGGAAGTACATGAAAATGGCACTCTTACATTGGCCACCATTGATGGGTTTGGTTTTTCCTTTAAAGCAAATGGGCATTGGGCGCACCTCTAGCAAAAACCACTTACATGAGAGAATCCTTTTACCAGCAGATACACGAGGACTCCACCATGAAAATTCTAACTGTATAAGGCAATCCTTCGGCAGCTTCATTGTTGAAAAAAATTTACTTCTTTATATAAAATCTTTAAATATTATTGTTGATTTGATTTTTTGTGTTTTTGTTTTTTGCTATTCCAACTTCGGAACAACACTTTCTGTATTTGTTGTTCCCACTTCAAAACAACAATTTTTCTTTTTGATTTTCCCACTTCGGAACAACACTTTTCATTTTTGTTGTTCCCACTTCGGTACAACACTTTTTGTTTTTGTTGTTCCCACATCAGGACAACAATTTTTGTTTTTGTTGTTCCCTTTTTAGAACAACACTTTTTGTTTTTGCTGTTCCCACTTCGGAACAACACTTTTTGTTTTTGCTGTTCCCACTTTGGAACAACACTTTTCGTTTTTGTTATTCCCACTTTGGAACAAGACTTTTTGTTTTTGTTGTTTCCACTTCACAACAACACTTTTTGTTTTTGTTGTTCCCACCTTGGAACAACACTTTTTGTTTTTGTTGTTCCCACTTCGGAACATCACTTTTTGTTTTTGTTGTTCCCACTTCGGAACATCACTTTTTGTTTTTGTTGTTCCCACTTCGGAACGACACTTGTTGTTTTTTTTGTCCCACTTCGGAACAACACTTTTGGTTTTTGTTGTTCCCACTTCGGAACAACACTTTTTGTTTTTGTTGTTCCCACTTTGGAAAAACACTTTTCATTTTTGTTGTTCCCACTTCGGAACAACACTTTTTGTTTTTGTTGTTCTGACTTCAAAACAACACTTTTCATTTTTGTTGTTCCCACTTCGGAACAACACTTTTTGTTTTTGTTGTTCCCACTTTAGAACGAAATTTTTTGTTTTCGTTGTTCCCGCTTAGGAACAACATTTTTTTTTTTTGTTGTTCCCACTTCAGAACAACACTTTTTCGTTTTTGTTTTTCCTACTTTGGAACAACACTTTTTGGGTTTTTTGTTGTTCGAAATTCGGAATAGCACTTTCTGCGTGTTTGTTGTTCCTTCTTTGGAACAACATTTTTGCTTCTTGAAGTCATGTGTTTTCTAAACAATACCCTTTTCCTTGCATTTTGTGACGTTGAACAACTCTTGCAGGATTATTCCGAGCTCATCTCAGCCCAATTTTTCTGATTCCCTTTCATGGCATAAAGTACAATACTTTTATGAGGACAAGAATTATGGATTCTATTGAAGCAGGTGAATACCCTTAACGTTATGATATTTAACAAGACAACTTCTTGGTGATAGATTTCTTTTTTTTTCAAAAAAATGGGAGCGACACAATTATTTATATATTACTTTACTGTATTGATTTCTATTGTATATGATATTGATTGATCATCTTTACCATGTTGGTTCCACCCCTCCTGGTTATAATCATCTCTGTCTATTATGAGTGAGATTATGGGTATATTTTTTTCTATTGACATGTTCAACTTCTTCCACCATCCCTTCTCTTAAGGAGTACTGAGCCTCCATCTATTTATTATAAAAATGTGTAATAACAATAAAGTTTTGCCTACATATAGAGGATAGGGGGTCTCATTAAGAGCCACCCTACCATGTTCATAAGGATGTAGCAATGTGACATTCCCACTATCGCCACCACACCAGGGTTATGATCCAATGGATGGCTAAAATATCCTTGGAACAGGAGGTCTCATCACGAGCCGACCTGATCATTTTTTCTACTTCCTGGTGAATGGTAGTGTGGTCATATGGTTACCATGCCAACACACTAATCTCTTCTGTAGAAAAACAATGGAGTTCTCTAACTATAAATTGAGGATCCTAGCTCATATGGGTTAAAAAGCAACTTTGTCAAGGCTATGGACACTTGTTGGCAACAGAAGCTCTGCTTATGGTATTGAAGTTTTATTTTCAACATCTATAATTATTATAATACCCTCTTCTTACTTTTCTTTTTATGAGAAGAATTATTTCCCTAATTTCTCCCTACCTTGAACCTTGATGCATGAGTTAATGTTTTTAATCAATCATATTATTTTTAGCCGGAATATTGTCAACAAAGCATTTTTTTTATATTGTTGTCCTTTTTCCTTACCACATAACCTATCATCAACCAAAGCATCTTGTCTCTTATCAATAACCATCACTACACACCTCGCTTTCATTATATCCATACCTTTTACAGTCCTTTCATTAATATACGTACTCTGTCTCATATTAATGTTGTATCTTTCACCCTTGTATGTTGTCGTTAGAGCAGCATTTCCTCGTCCATTCAGTCATAGGTGACCTCTCATCTTGAAGGAGGGAGGGGACCTCCATTACACTCGTGCATGCATTATAGCTGTTTTATTGGATTTCATAGGTTGATATGGTACTCTATGATCACATGCCATGTGGCAAAATAATAGTCCTCGAATTAATGAATTCTCATAGAAATATCATTTAACATTGTAAAACTTAGCTGTTAGAACTTGTTGTTCTATCTCTTTGTTGATGTATGTTGTTGTGTTTTCTCCACTGCACTAATCCTTTGCAATAGTAGGAATAACTCAAGCATTACAGGTGGTAAGATAGTGCGTTGAGGACCCTTAGTGCTGGAATTCTCTGACAGAGCCAGGGAAATTCTGGTCTGCGCAGGGTGGATATCATATTTCACAAGATTTCAGTCCCCTAGTGAGGAAATCGCTATTGAATTTCTACAGCATCTGCAGAATGGGAAATCCATAGTGAGAGGTAGAAGAATCACAATATCAGACGTTGTAATAGTTGAAGTATTTGGGATGCCAGTGAAAGGAACTACATGGCCAAAAAAACACGTAATGTTGCAAGACGCGGTGGACATTTTCAGAGATGCAGACGAGGAATTAACCAAGAAAGGCAAGGGCATACACCCATCTTCTCTGGCATAACCATGGCGTCAGTTGGCAAGTGTTGTCCATAGGTACATTACCTATGATGGACGACGAGACGTTGTAAGACCACGACAACTCAAACTTTGAGCTATTTTAAAATTGAATCACTGTTAATCTGCCATCTTTCTTGAATTCATTGCTGCATGATACCGCTGATAGAATAAGACGGGCTAGGCACCTTGAAACCATAGTTAGCCACCACAAGTTGATTAGAATAATTGTTACCCATAACCTTGTTCAACAAAACTTAACTTGGGATGGTCTCATATCGCCCTTCGAGATTAGTCAGAACCCTGCAATCCAAAATCCTGCAATTTTGGAGATAAGCCAACAGAGCCCTATTCCGAAAAGGAAAAGGACTACCCACTCAAAATTGAACACCATAAGAGTAGGTGGTCTGCAAGGTTAAACCTAGCCCATAGATTGTCTGTAAATCCACAAGATAGCACCAAACAACCTGCAGAACCATCTAGAGCATCTAGTATATAGGACTCTGAGTTGGAACCAGAGGAAGAACTTGAACAAGGGGAAGGATGTCATTCAGAATCAGAACCTGGGGAAGAGGCCAATTCAGAATCAGAACCTGGGGAAGAGGCCAATTTAGAACAAGAACCTGAGGAAGAGGATAGACTGGACTCAGAGAAAGAAAGGGCACATCACTTTGATGAACTAGAAAATGAAGAAGAACCTTCTCATACATCAACTATGAGCCCCCAAAATAATATTTTTTAGGATTTTGAGACAAGGATGGCTCAGGTCCTGGAAAATCTGAATGTATACATGTAGCATGGAGGATCACTTTATCTTAACCTAATGGAAGCTCAATTCCTAGAAGATTCTAGGCATACATAAATTATGCCTTCTTTAGAAGCTATAGACCAGGAAAAGGAAGCAGACAAAGATGTTATTTATGAATCAGACAACTAGTTTGGTGACACAGTTCTACTGGAACACAGCCATGATAAACAACAGGAATCTTTAGATACAGAAGCTATTGAAAAGCCTATTAGTGTAAAAGACGCTCCTCGGAAGAGGCGACTAGCTAGAGCAAAACTAAACAAGCTGAGAGAAAAATACCAAAAGCTTCAAAAGACAATTAAAAGGCTACATCGGAAGATTAAAGAAATTGTAAATGACAAAGCCCAGAACACTACTCCTGAGGTAGTCTCTGTGGCTACACATACGGAAACATGTAAGGGTAGGTCAACAGGAACCCAAATCGAACTCATTCCTACTCAAAAAATAGCCACCCAGGCAAATTTGCATGCTGACTTAGTGGATGCAACTGTTTATATGGAGGGTTGGTCCTCCCACAATAAGGAAGTACAGACCGAGGAAATATCCTCCCATAGCACAAGCACTCAGACAAAAGAGCAAGCCAAGGATATCCTATCAAGCAAAGACCCTATTCTTCTAAAGCTACAGGAAGAACTTATGCAAGCCCAACTTGCTCTAGAACGATGTGAACAAGAGACAATTCCCTTGCAAAAATATCAAGAGTTGCAGAAACAGTTTAGGGAATTAACCATAACTAAGAATGGGACTTCTAATAGATTTAGACAGGAAGAAGAAAAGCTGAAGAAGGTGAAGACCAAGCTAGACAGAGCTAGGAATCGGATAGACACCATTTTCTCGCTATATTTGGATGTCTTGACATGTAGGTCTCCTACCACAAATTATGCCCTGTTCTTATTAGAACGGTACTTATTGTTAAAGATTAAAGTTGTAAGAGCTGGCAAGCCAATCAAATTAAAGACAACTGAAGATTTTATAAGTTACTGCAAGGAACATGGGGCAAAAGTCCAAAGGCTTCTTTGCGAATTTTATCTGCATAATTTCATATTAGAAGAAGAAGTGGATAAGAACCCTAGCCCTTTTGTTGGAGATATTCAATTCCAGGCTTTTATCTCTTTTGCAGTTAATCAACTTAAGTGGTTTAAGGTGTATAATTCATTCCAAAGACAGGAACACAGGTTGGATCTCTAGGTAAGGAGTGAGCCTACTCACCCTTTACAACTGTTTGCTAAACATAAAAGGCTGATGACACAAGAAGGCGTGATTCAAATTTGAGGACCTACATATAAGGAAATTGTACAGAAAGGAACAACATATTTCCTCTCCATTCAAGAAAGATCCCTGACTGCATCCAAAATGAGATGGAAAGTCTCAAATAATAGTGTTAAGGAAAGAGAACCATTTAATTATGGGAACTTCAAAGTTGCTGCAAGCCGGTTAATCACCTATAGCAATATTATCTTGAGGGAAGGGCCTTCTTAGTTGGGACGTCTATTTAGGTGTCCCATTATTTGGTATCCTCCTAA
Organism: Pinus tabuliformis; assembly: GCA_031772625.1. NCBI lineage: Eukaryota > Viridiplantae > Streptophyta > Pinopsida > Pinales > Pinaceae > Pinus > Pinus tabuliformis. The sequence goes on along the minus strand of CM062804.1, from coordinate 776,547,671 downwards.
AGGGTATCGGTTTGATTATGAGTTACCTAAAGGACACAAATAGACAAACTTTGCAAACTTGGCACAAAATCACAGTTTCAGGCTTGATAAAGAAACCTTTTCTCTAGCTTACTCCTTAACTACATTACATAGGAACTATTTATTTGTCATGAGGACATGAGAAAAGGTAAACAAGAGAGTATGTTGAGCCTTGCAATAGGTATGCATTTACTCTTGATTATTGTCTTTTTCCTCCTTTCTTAAACATTTTGCGCCATGATATAATAACACATTGATAGAATTTTGATAAGGAATGAATGAAACTACTCTTGATACGATTTGACTGACCAAACTAACTCCCATTACTTTTTATGTAGAAAAATAGCAGATGGAACAACCGTTGTTCCAAATTTAGAACAAAAAAAGCTAATGAAGGGAATGAGATGTGTCGTGTGTGGTCGAACCAAGGAACAAATCAAGGAGATCATCCCAAGATAGAATAATTATTTCGAGATAGCATTTAGTTGTGAATCCCTCAGGATCTCTTGATCCCGAGGGATCACATTTATCTTTTTCCTTTTGACTATAAAAGGGAAGAATGAAGAGGGATCTCTCATCTTTTACTGGGATTGTAATTTTAATTTACAGAAGTGTGATTCTGAAGAACAAGATCATATTGTAATGACAAGTGACTTTGATGATTAATATACAACTTGCGTTGCTATTCATTTGGATATTCTGAAGTATCTACGAAATTTTCTCTGGTGGCTAGGGCCCAGTCTCTGGTGGATCTTACCGTTGTTCCTTGTTTTATGCATTTTCCATTTCCTATAAGTTTATTTTTCTTTATAGTTTTGAAGTTGATTTATTTTCGTTAATTCAGATTTCTGGTATTCATTTCATTAATTCACAATCCTATTTGGTTTTATTTAATTCATATCGTGGATTGAATTAGTTATCAATTAAAGAATCATTTATGGTTAATTAAAGAATAGAGCATGATTGATTAAATGCTTTCCTCTTATCCAATAGTTTAAGTCTAGCTGAAAGAGCTCAATTAATGCTACGGTGCTCTCGGTTGATTATCATTCAAATTGGTTGATTAAGATTGAATTATGGTTTTGTTTGAGATTGAGTCATGATGCTTAGATGAATTATTTCCTCTAAAGTTACAAGCTTGAGATTTATGATTGCATCCATTTACTCTCGTATTGAATTTAATAACTTATTTTAAAGCATTACTCTCTGGATTTATAGCTTGCACATATTGTGTACACTCTTGGAATAGAAAGACTTACCCAGGTAGGTAATTAATGTGAGGCAATTAGGAGTTTTAAAAGACACCTTTTAGCACCCAATAGTACCTAGAGAACCCATCAGTGAAAGAGTATGCTTCTTGGCTACCTGCATTATCTAGGACCTCATCAGTGAATGGGGTGGGTAAATCATGCACACAAGCATCATTCAATTTCTAGAGATCCACGCATATCCTTATTTCTTCTTTCTATTTCTTTTCCTAACCCACTATTGGGCTTACCCAATCAGATTCTTCTACCAACTCAATAATACCTGCCACAAGAATCTTATCTAACTCAATGTAGACTCTTTCCTTATACTTCAAATTAAGGCGATAAGGTCTTTGTTTCATAGGTTTTACGTCTGGTTTCAGGGTGATCTTCATGACACCCAGGTCTCCTATTATTCCCTTCAGACCAGAAAACTTTGTGGGGAACAAATTCTGATATTCGCGGAGCAACTCAGCGACCTTATCTACTATTGTGTCATGCTAATAGTCCCCAATATTCACAAAATTCGGCTCCGCCTCTATGCCAATGTTGACTTGTCAAGTTTTTAGTGGCACGGTTATGATTGGATCCTCCATCTGCGATCCTTCAACCTCACAATGACCCTTTGCTTCCAGAATATTAATATTTCTAGGATCCTCCTCTTCTTCCTCAATGGTCATGTTATAGTATTCTAGTGTGTGGCTCTGCTGGGTAGTCCAATCAGGCTGAATCAGGTCCAAAGGATCATGTGGTATCCTAAATATCATTGCTTTAACCTGTTTTAGCTCTGCATCAATATAGTCAAACTCATCCTCAAAGTTGAATGTCATTATAAACCCCTGGCGCAAGATGTCCCATTCTTCAGTGCCATGGCAGAGCTCTGTTTCCAAGAACCAATTCATTGGTATGACATCTAGGGTATGAAAAAGCAGATGCACCCATTCAGGTTGGGGCTCTGCTCCATAAGCCTTAGTCCATTTGGCCAGGTGAGCACACAAATCATCCCTTCCATCATACTTGTCTATCATCTATACTTTTGGCTATCCAAAATGTATTCTCCTCATCCTCCTATAGTCGCACCAATGACTGAAATTATCCTTTTGCATACCCCACCATCTTGGGGGCGTAGCGTGCAGTGCCCAATCCAAGGCCTAGAATGATGCTTCTCTAGCACTTCTATTTCAAATGCATCCAAAAAGTGATCAACATCATATAGCCTATCATAGTGAGGTAGATTCCTTGCCTCTAATGATACACAGTGCAATGACTTGGTCATCATATTACAACGTAGCGTAGATACTTCATGCAGCTAGTTCTTCTAGTGCTCTAGTTCTTCATCCGAATCTAATGTGCAGGAGCTCTCACGGTCCCATGTAATACGTCCATCTGCTGTTAGATTTACCCAATCCTAGTCTCACGTTGTTATCTTATAAATCTGGTCCAAATCATCATCACTTTCATAATCGCGGACTGGTGCTATATAGCGCGGTCCTTCTTCAAGATAAAGTGGCACCACTGCCTGGAGTGATTTCTTTTCAAATATCATCTTTTGCTTCTTGAGTTTGATTACCCCATTCATGTCAGTGGCCCAATCGATTCCAAGGAGAGCAAGGTAGGGATTGCTATCATCCACAATCTCTATTACTTCAAAATCAGTTAGTGTGCTCGCACCTTCGATGTCAACGGTTACCCCCTATAGCCTCCCCATTGCGATGACTTTTTGTTGATTCACCATCCTTAACTGGATGGGAGAACACTAGAGTGTAGGTTTTCCCATTCTTTCCCATGTTTGTTTTAGCAAAACATTCAAGTCGGGCTCCAGATCCAAGATAACTTGGTCCATTTCATAGTCCCCTATCTACGCGGCGAGTCTCATCTCACGTCTAGTCCTTGCCTTATGCTTGCCAATATTTCTAACTACGCGAGGTTATCTAGTAGCATTGTCATTTCCAGCGCACTGATTGATCAGTTCCTACGAGGCTTTCATAGCCTTACTATGGAGAAGCAGTTACATGCACTTCTCTAAGAACGTGGTAATTATGGATGGGTCCATTTATTCAACTGGTTTCTCCTGACTTCCTGAGGTAGAGGCCTCAGCGAAGATTTTCTTTGCTTCCATAAATGTTTCTTTTGCGTGATCCAAATGAAACCCAGCCTCCTTTTCTGGTGCTCTGCGGACCCATTCACCTTTTGCAAGTTGTTTCCCTTTATCCTCCCTAGTCGTCATTATGCTCCACAGCATAATGTTTACCTTAGGGTCTTCCTCACGAGGCTCAACCCTCATCATCTGGAGGTTCTATGTCAGCTGCGGAAATTGCACCTCATTTTCTTGAGCCTTGGCCAACAATATAGGAAAATCCTCAGTCGCATGGTCAAACTGAGTATAGTAGTGGCATGACATTTGCGTTGTATTTGGACAGTCTCTTGTGTAGTGTCCTGGTCCTCCACAATTGTAACAAATAAGCTACCCTCGGCCTCTACCAAGTCCCCCTCCACCTCAGCCTTAGCCGCACCCCTGATACTAACCTCGTGTTCCCCCAATGCCTTGGTTCTGGGCTGTGTTTCTACCTACACCCTGTATACAGGTGTCCTATGCATCATTAATTCATAGCTACGGAAATTGCACTCATCATGATCTACTGATTGAAAAAAATTGCAAAAGCATTGTTGTGGTATCTGTATGAATTTCTACAGAAAATGGAAGTTGTCAGTCGCATGTTTCCTAGCCACATGGTGTATGGCACACCATAGCGTGGGCCCTGCACTTGGAGCTACTGCAGCTTCCGGCCTTAGAGGCATTAGTCCTCCTGCTGCAACATAGTTGCAAAGATTGGTAAGTGATCCTTGGCATGCCCCTTACCCTTGCATTTTAGGGACCAAACTTCTTCACACACCTCCAGCTAAGTTGTTATGTCTTTCTTCAAACTTTGCATTTTGAGGCAAAGGTTCTGCAACTGCATGTGAAACTATTGAACCCCTAGATAAGCATCCTGCATTAGTGTCTCATGAAGTCTCATCTCGATTTATAGAGCTTCTGCCTGGGTTCCAATATTCTGTTGTGATAGAGCAACCCTTAGGTGGGGCAGGAGCGAGGCCATGAACCATTCGCAGTGCTGCCCATCAGTTAGGTTCATGTTGGCTTCACGATCGTACACTTCAATCTTTAATCCAAATACCAAGGCGTCTCCCTAGGCTTCATCATGATATCCCTGAATCCCACAATTGATTGCACTTGAGACTTAGCTCTACTGAATTCTCTATTTAGCGCAACCTCTTTTTCTGCCAACGTGGACATTGGGTTATCAGTACTGTACTTAATGTCCCACATTAGTGCGCAGTCTTGCAAAGCACTAACTAGTGTAGCTTTCATCATTTGGTCATTTGTGATACCCTGAGCTTCCCACATAGCATTCGCGACAAACCAAAACTGGTCTGGATCTTCATTCCCTATGCCCTTGAATACAAGTAGATTTACAGAGTTCACCATGTTGAATAGTGGTGGAGGTGGTGGTGGTGTGGGTGATAGGGTTAGTGGTGGAGGTGAGGATGGAGGCAGCATGGATGAATGGGACAAGGATGGACGCAGTGTAGGTATTTGCAGGAACCCTTGTCTTATCAACTGAATAGTGCTCAGTGGAGAAGACTTCCCTATTCCTTCATCATCACTCAAAGAAGGTTCAATCAGTGGGCTATCCTTAGGACCTTTCCTTCCTCTATCCATAAAATACCTTCCACTTCACGTAGCTCCAACCATCAAGGTAACTTCATGACACACTTTTCACACAAGAGCATCTTAATCCAAGTATTTAGTGATTTCAAATACTTACCTCGTATTCCTTTGAAGAAGTGGCACTCTCCTTCGTTGTAACTGATAGAAGTATCGACCATGAACTCTGTCACGAATCCTCCTATGATGCAGTCGAGCCAATGGTCGATAGTGTGCACGAACTTATCTTCAGAGGCTTCTAATCTTTGCACTAACTCAGGTATCCAAACAATCAGATTATCAAGCCTCCACCTTCCTTGGCCATCTGCCAACTTTGCGATCCACTCATATGACTCAACTGGGAAGGAACATAAGAATATTTCATGTATTTTTGTGTACAGAAATCTGTCCAACCACTATTCTTTCCTCAATCACGGATTCTTGTTCTCTTGCGCTACGAATTCGTGGATCTTTCTATCGAACCAATTTTTGATATATTTATTAGTTTGATTCCAATGATATGACATCACACACCTTGTTATGTACATCCCAGTACCGGCAATAGAACCATTTTTGGGCTTGATGGACCATGACCCAGGTTTAGCATAAAGTAGCCAAGAAAATCCCTACACTACTGGCCCTTTCAACATCAATCCATGGAGTGCGGACTGAAGTCTCACCTGAAGCAGTATGAGGGGATGCAGGAATCAAGTTTCCTCACCCTGAGATGGTTGTGATGTAAGTTTTTAGACCTTCGCTCTTCCTTCATGCACATCGATAAGCCCTTTAGGGCTTATGAATGCACTTCACTTATTCGTCCTTGGAGCCTCTACAGAAGTCTCAGATCATCCTTCACGGACCCTAAATAGATAGATCAAGTGCTTACACACCTCTATAATTATCCTTACTTCTGTGTCTACCCAGATTAGCTTAAGTATTGTTTAACTTTAACATGCATTACGGTTATCTTCGCGTATCATATATTATTACTTGCGTTCATATCAAAAAGTGAAATACATAGATTCATGCATCAATATAGCATTAGTTCATAACCCCAGTATTCAACATAGCATAAACGCATCATTCATAGCATAAGTAAATTAACACACACACAAATGGAAAGTTCATAGTAATTTCAAAAGACTTCTCTTTATTGATGATTCAGATTCTTAATATAGACTCTATCTACCCTGCGAATATAGTTGGAGTGGTCCGCTCACTCAGCTGCAGACTTCTACCCTAGGCCTCTACGCACTCAGGTGCAGAGCCTCTCCCTACGCTAAGACTCTCGCTCTTATCTCTTTACAGACTCATCAAGTACTTCTACTTCCCCCTAACTGACCTCCCTTATACTCCTCTAAGACCTCCTTTTTATACAATCCCATGGTCTGCAAACCAAGAGCAGCTCTCCAAAACCGATAAAACCTATCTAGACTAAGGGCGGAAAACCCTTTTTGACTTTAGATATCTTTTGCGCTCCGTGACCACAAAATGCAGAGACTTTATATTTATTTATACAAACTTCGGGCCTTCTACCCCAAAACTTGGGTTTTTAACCACAAAATTGACCACTAGGGGACCTGTTCCCAACATATTAATTAACATATATGTGTAACTTAAGAAAAAAAATGTTAAAATCTTAGCATTAAAAAAGTTTGCCTCAACTATTGGTCCATGTGGTTGTACATAGTGACTCTCCTCCACATTAGTGAAAATATGAGGTGGAGGAGAATCCATGGAAACATGCTCTCGTCACAAATGGCCTGGCTAATCAACTAACCCCTTAGATGACCTCATAAACTCATCCATGTAGCTGGGATGTGTCTACATGTTATCATAAAATTATTAATATAAATGCAATCTAAATCAAGCTAGAAATTAATATAAATAATTATGCATAATTTGACAATTAGAGTGAAAAATTACACACACACACACACGGATATATATATACACTAGATATTTCACGCAGGTTGTGCTCCCTCCAAGTCTCACAAATGACATCATGATACATACCTGTAGATGTCAAAAGTTGGTCAAATGGTAAACTCTCAAGGAATGAATCATGATATAATGGCATTGGCGGTTCACGAGGGAATGGTGGTGGTCTCCTAATCTCTCCATCCAATGCAACATGTGCATTTTCTGAGAACATCTGCATGTTGTCTGCAATAGTCTCCCTGATCTCACCACCAAGCTACGATATCTCCTCTAGACCTATCATTAATATGAATCTCTGAGAAGGTAATGGAAAGAATATCAGAGGTGGTGGTACATACCAAGGTTTCCTACAAGCCCCATCACGCTCATAGGTACATCCAAAGCCGCGTCCATAATAACGAGCTCCAATATCAGTGTAATCTGACCTCATATGTAACAAAAATTGTGCATATAAATGCTTGTCGAAATAAATGGAGACCTGGTCATGGTGGGGGAATTGGCCCCAGGCTCCAATGAATCTATCATACAAAAGGGGGGATGCGTAAATATTCATAAAATATTTCAGTGGAATCATACCTCTATGTCTATCATGGCGATCCAGAGAGATGTCAAACAACTCCCCACAGACATCAATGTCCTTGGAGGCCTATTTAACTAGGACCTCTAATCTCATGCCTCCTAATCCTCTCTATGGACTGTAGGATGTGGCTATATGGGCCCGACCTCTAGTATGTCTCAAACAACCTATTGACGTTATCCAACATCAAAGAAAATTCAAGATGAGTCGGTGAATCGAAAGGGATGTTCTGTATCTCTCATGTGATCTACATATGATGGGTGGTAACATTCGCCAACGTGATATGAGTTGTAGAATCATCCCATGGAGGGATCAATGTTGCACTCTTATCCTCAGCTTCAGCTTGTTGAGAGAATGAAAATCATAAACATAATTTAACATATATAATTAACAAACTAGAAGCATAATAACATATACATTAAATCCAAACACATCAGTCGAAGACAATTGAAAAATTAAATATAATTTCAAGACAAACACATAAAGTTTAAAGAGGATTTAAAAATGCAAGAGGTTTACTTGAAATAGGCGAAGACAGTCTACTAGAGGTAGCATGACCATCAATAGAGTAAAAAACACTACCTTTGACACTCTGACTGGCATCCGAGGCAAGATCCATGAGTGTAACATGAAGTCTGAGTGGGCTACGTGATCTATCACGAGACTGACCACATATAACAAAACCCATCACACTAAGATGGCTTGAAATTGGGGCACATAAATGGGATGCCTCAACATATTACATATAATGCCTATAAACTAATCCAAGAACAATATGTTTACAAAAAACCCATTTCTAAACTATAGCAAATAATATAGTTTGAAGTCCTCAACTTTAGAGTCCATTTTTTGATAATTTATCAACCAAAGTATTGATTTTCATGTAAACACAATCATAAGAAGTGATCAAATCTACCTTCACACTTTTTCTCATTTCTAAATAATGCATCCAATTTATAACACATAAATATGTAAATATATATGTAAAAAATTGAAATAAACCTATTTACAAAACTAATAAAATTTCACGTCAAACAAATACTCTAATAGAATTTAAGTTCTTAATATTTGACTTTGACATATGACATGTACTAGGTACAAGCACATGAAAACAATGTTTCTTGTATAACACACTACATAATGAAACAATATGGTACAAATTAGAAAAGAGCCTAAATGCTTTTATTGACTAGACTGAATGCACTTTGCATGATGGATTTAATGTATCTATTAATGATGCTTTATTGAAACATGAACATATATCTATATATATATATATATATATATATATATATATATCTATATATATATATATATATATATATATATATATATATATATATATCTGTGTGTTTGCACACACGTGCTATGTTTTAAATAATTATGCTATATATATAGATGTTATGCTAAATAATTATAGAACTATATTATGTTATGTTATAAACAATATATACAAAACTATAATATATCTAGTTATATGATATCTTATAATTTTATAATCTTGTTAAATATATATAGTTATGAAATAATTATAGTTATGTTATATACGTGTTATATTAAATAAATCTATGTTATAAACTAAATAATTATATATCTATGCTATATTAGAAACAAAATATATGAGTGTGTGTGTAAGAGAGAGATGTTATAATTAAATTATAATTTAGTTAAATATATATACTTATATAGCTAGGTTATGAACTATATATATATATATATATATATATATATATATATATATATATATATAGATATGTTATGTGATAATTATATATAACTAGGCTAAATATTTTGTTATATAGTTTTTAGTTATATATATATAATTTTTTTTCTTTTAGATTTTTAACATTAAATATTAATATTTTATTTTTAAAAATAGAATCATATTATATTTATTATTATTATTATTATTGTTATTTGTCAAGTTGTTTATGATCCTCCTAGTTTGACCTGTGACCTGAGGAGTTGTGACCCAGTGTTGGGACAGGGTCCCCTAGGGTCAATTTTGGGGCAAAAGCCCAAGTTTTGGGGTAAAAGGCCCAAGTTTTGTTGTAAAGAATGTAAAGTCTCCACAAGTTGTGGTCGCGGAGCATGTAGATAGTAAAGTGTCATAAAGTGTTTTACCCTTCTTTTAGGTAAGTGTGTCATCTTTTGTCAGATCCACCCATGGTTCACGAACCATGGGGTTGTATAAAAAGGAGTGTCTTAGAGAGTCTAAGGCAGGCATAACAAAGATGAAGAAGAATAATGTAATGGGTCAGTAGGCAGGAAAGCGAAGAAGTGTTAGAGTAGAAGAGAGGCTCTACAGCTGTGTGCACAGAGGCCTAGAGTAGAGTCTGCAGATGAGTGCGCGGACCCCTGTAACTGAGTGTGCAAGGAAGTCTTGAGTCTGTAAGAAGAACTGAAGTATTAATAAAGAGATTATTCCAAAAATTCCTGTGTTTATCTATTTCCTTTTGTTATGAATGAATGTGCTATTATGTTATGATGAATTATGGGCTTATGAATTAATATTGTATCAATGCACGATTTCACATGATTTATATTGTCACATGAACGCAAGTAATAATAACTGTTTACATGAAGAATATCTTGTTGCATGTTAAAGTTACCGATGATTAAACCGATCTAGGTAAATATGGGATTAAGGGTAATCACAGAGGCGTGTAAGTGGTTGATTCACCTGTTTAGGGTCGACAAAGGACGATCGAGAACATTAGCAGAGGTATAGAAGCTGATTAAGGGAAGTTACATCAATAAGCCCTAAAGGCTTATCGATCTGCGTGAAGACAGGTTTAGGGCATAAAACGACATTACACTAATCTCTGGGTATGGAAACTTGGTTCTGGCATTCCCACATATTGCTTCGGGTGAGACTTCAGTCCACGCTCCATCGGTTGATGCCAAAAGGGCCAGTAGTGTAGGGATTTGTTTGGAAATACTAACTCTGAACCTAGGTTAGGACCCAGTAAGCCAACAAATGGTTTCGTTGCCAGGACCAGGATCTGCATAAACAAATGTGTAATGTCGCATCATTGGAATCCAACAAGGAAACAAATTGAGGAGTGGTTGGATAGAAAGATCCACAAATTTGTGACACAAGAAAACAGAAATTTGTGCCTAATAAAACAACAATGGTTGGATAGGTACCTATACATAGAGATACATGAAATTTTCTTTTGTTCCTTCCCGATCGAGTTATACAAATTGATCACCACTAGTACAAAATTGGTAATTGGTTACTAAAACAAAGACTAAAATTTGTATATAAATGACCATTTTTCAGTTGGTGACCAATAGTAGTTAATTTATAGTATCTTATAGCGCGACCAACTTATAGTCGTTTTTAGCTTAGTCATTAATTGATTGTCTCAATTTTATCATCTAGCAGTATATTTGGTCATAAATTTGGTCATTAATTTAGTTATTGATTTAGTCAATAATTGCTACAATTAATGACCAAATATACAACAAAATATATTACTATATGATCATTTGAGAAAACCAATTAATGACCAAATAAATATGACCAAAATGTTGGTCATGTTATAAGACACTATAAATTAGCTACTAATAGACATATATATGCAAATTTTAGTCGTCGTTTGAAACCAATTAATGTCCAAAGAAATATGACTGAATTTTTGTCGTGTTATAAGATACTGTAGATTAGCTACTAATAGTCATATATATGCAAAATTCAGTTGTCATTTGTAATGAAAAATTAATCATTTGTAGTAGTCATTTATATTTTTTTAGTAGTTTCATACTCATTATATAAACAACTAATTTAGTAGTTTATATTCATTTCATTTATTTTCATTAATAATCATTATAAACGACTAATTTAGTCATATAATCATTTTATTTGTATTCATCATTAATCAATATAAAATACTAATTTAGTAGTTTTAGATTGATTTTATGTGTTCATTATTAATCAACATAGATTAATTAGTATGATTTTGCGAGTAAATTAAAAAAACATCATACAATGTGAATTTTTTCATCTAATATGAAAATTAAAAATTATATATGTTAGTTAAAATACTAAACAATATCAAGTGAAACTATAAATAATTTCAATCACATAAATTATATTATATGAAATGTCGAGTATTACAATATGAGTTTCCAACTTAACATTGGATGGACTACATTTTACACATGAAATGTTGTTTCATCACTATAAAACATTATCGTTGTGTTGTCAAGTCATTGCAGGTGAATTCACCAACTATGAAGACTTGAACATTAGTCTCTATGTGTGTGTCTTATGCGAGATATTGTCTTTAAGAGTACCACTACACGGGTTCTCTTCTCTCTCTATTTTCATTTGTCGCTCTAGTGTTAGTGTTCTCCTCTTTCTTCAAATCCTTCTGCTTACCATCAATACTGAGTTCCTTTTCTGAAAACAAAAGAACCTAGAATGCAAAGTGTAAGACATGAAATACGATGAACACTAGAATATAAATGAAAGTAGACTATAAAGGATTTATATTACATATACCTCAACATCAAAAATGTTAAAGCCATTCTTCCCCATAAGAGCAATAAAATCGAACAAGTTGTTTTCAGTTGAGCAATAGTGGCCACTATGTGGCCAGATGACCTGTATAAATAAATTATAGTCACCATAGAAAATAAAACCTTAGTAACTTAGTATTCAACCTTCAGGGAAAGCTTAGGCACAATCATGCCAACTAAGTTACATGCTAAAAATATCAAGCTGTAAATAACTTGTTAAAATAAATAATCTGAGGTGTGATGTCTAATCCTTGTCATTTTATTCACAACAACAATTTGTTTTCTAATGCATGAACTTGGTCAAGTATATAAACAACATGTTCTCAAATAACAACATGAAAGTAAAATTTTATAATAATCATGAAAATATTTCAATGAAAAATAGTTAAAATGATTTCAATGAATATCGTGTAACAATAATTTCATATTCAAGCTTTGGTTGTTGTTTAAACACACTTAAACAAATATAATACCAAGTACTTTCAATTTCATAGTTAAAATACAAAGAAAAATCGAAATAAATGTTCAAAATAGAATCAAATAATAAAGAGAGGATATCATGGAATGGAAATTGGAATTATAAAAAAATTGTTTACCTGTCCATCGATATCTTATCATGCATTCCTAAAACATTTTCTTGCCCAAAATAACCATGAGGTGAAAGAATCACAACATTAAAAACCATAGAAATACTTACTAGAAACATTTCCAAAGTCGATGGTTGAAGCGCCTAAAGGATCCTAACTACAAATGAATCATATCCAAGACATGATCTCTATATTGTCTCCATATCCTTTTTCCAATCACATTTCATGTAACCTGCCCACACCAGAGTCAGGTAACAATCAAATGAAGGAATTGACATTTTTTTTTATCTTTTATATGTATAAACTTTGAATATAATTTGTTTTAGTAACATATGAATTCGTATTTAAAGCCTTCCTCTCATGAGAATGTATCAATCAAGTATAACATCAGAAAAATTGACCTCACTAAGGCCCTCTAACAATTTCTACAATATCAATATTTGTCTTGCTGTGATATCTTGGATAGAAAAAAGAACATATTTGTAAACGAAAAAGCCATATATTACTTATGTTCAAACTATGTATATGGTTTATTCTTAGGTAACTTTTTAAGATGTCCCTCTACCTTTACCAAAGTGGATTGTAGATTGGTTAAACTCTTTATCCTTTCATTCAACATCAATTTTTGCAAGATAAATGTCATACATTATTCTTTCCCATTTCTCAACATGCTAGATATGATAAATTGAAAGTCACATAAAAGAAAGAGAAAACTATTTTCTAACCAAAAAAAATAAACAAACATTGCCTCTAATAAAACTTCACACCTTAGAAATTACTCTACCACATGCTCAGACTAAAGGTGATATTATTTGAATCATATTCAGGTCATATTTAATGGGTATTCGTATTTTTACCATGGTTTTAATTTGGTGCTAAAATAAATATATAAATCTAGGTTATTATCAGTGAACTTCAAGTATAATTCAAAACGATAATGTCATTATAAGGTATGGAGAGAGAAACATATTCATAACTAGGATTCTCTATTTTAGTTTGGTTTGAGTTGAGTTGGTATTTGAATATATAGTTTTCTCTAAAGAAGTGAAATAGAAAGATGATAATCAAAATAACCCTGTGAATTTTTAATTAATTCATATTATATATCTCTAAATAGCCAGGTCATCCTTCTCTGCTATTTGATAGAGATTTATTGGCATATAATAATAATGAATTAACTATCAAACACAATGATGCAATATATTAACCAAGGAAATAAAAATGACATGGCTTTGGTATTTGTGTGCTCAAAGGAAATCCAACAATGGTTGTGTTCTTTCTTTATCATGAAATAGTATTGCGACAAATGTTGATTCAGAAATTGAACTCCATTACCAATAGGAGATGATTGTCTTGGGTAAGGAAAGGATGAATTGAAGGGTTCAAGGTCTAGCTCCAATACATAGTTATCCTTGTCACTACAAAATACAGAGTTGTTATCATTTTCTTATCCAGGTAAAAAGAAAAGTGAGTTTGTATTTGTGCACATGTGATAGTATATGAAAAAGAGAGCACTAGTGGAAAACAAAGTGTGTTGTCCCATCATTCAACCTAACAGAAAACTTATATATTCATTTGTTGACTACAGTGGAAATCAAATGTAAAACCCACTCAACTTGATCTTTACATGACATAGTCGTAATGAACTAGTATAATAGAAGCATGCTAACTCATAAACAAGAGATGATAAAAAAGAATAATTGAACACTATTTCCTGCCACATAATTGGCATGAATAAAATTTCCACAGAATTCATCTAAAAAATGAGAAAAACTTATGGCAAAAGAACACATCATTAGTGTTTTGTACCCTCTTTAACACATGTAGCCTAGGGAAGTAGAGGTGGAAAAATGTAGTAGGATTCCAATTGTGTGGGATATAAAAACAGAAATGTGGAAAAAAGCGCCTTCCAATTCACAAAATCTCACTCTAAATAATAGAACATGTTGAGGATAGTAATGATGAAAATAGATCATGTATTAAGATCAAGTCCCTTATTGGTCATCAATTAGCAAGGCAGATGGTAATTTTTACTTGTAAAAAAAAAATCATAATTAGTGTAATGACTATATGGATCTTTTTGTGAATTTTTTTACATTTATATTATGGCATCCTTGCAAGAGAGAGTGATGACAGTTCATCAGGTTTGGTTAGACTGGTTTCTCCTTTCATATGCTTATGTCAATGGATGGAGAGATACCTTTCTTCGGTTTGGAAATTCAGGTGTCCCTCCCTTTCATTCAATATGTGGAGATGCCCCACCATTGAAGGACCTTGATAGTTTTTAATCCAATCTTACGGACATAACAAAGGGATCTGGTCCAAATCAAGATGTTGCTATGGTGATTGGAGAGGGAGCAACAACTTGAGAATTGTTTAGTATTCCTCTTGTGGAGCTTGAAAGATAGTGTCGGAAGAATGGTTTATCTATTTGTGGTGGTAGGAAGGTAATGTTTTTCCGATTTCTTAGATTAAAAGAAGAAGAGAAGCATGAGAACCAAGATCAAGACAAGGATTTCAAGTATGGGTATAAATTTTCAATCGAAGGGAAGCATGCAAGAGAAATTGATGCTTATATGCAATTGGAAGGGGGAAGGTGGAGCACGAGTGAAGAAATAAAATCCATACCCTATGATGATAAGGACTATATATCATTATCATCATCTAGGAAAAATGTTCAGGAAGAATCATCTTTACGGTCACGGGTTGAGGAACATGAATCAGTGGATGTCTCTTGCAGTAGAACTTTACCAAAAAATGTTGGTGTTGTGATGGTAGTGTCATGTGATGTGCCCCCAAAAGTTCAAAATATTCTAGGAAATGTCACGGAAAATTTCTTTCTCTACTCCTTAACTCATATTTCACCCCATCCACATTTTGATAGACCAATTATCAATATCATAGAATGTTATTTTCTTTAATGAAGGAGTCCAAGGGCTAACAATTTAAGGATATGATCAATTTTCTTTTAAATGGACAGTCTTGTCTGACTTGCAAAGACTTGGGTGTCAAGCTTGCTGCTGAGCCAATGTTATTCACATGTCAAAATTTTGAGTATGTCTTGGGGTTGAGTTTGAATGAGAGGATTTTTCTTAATACTATTTAGTCAAGGAAAAGAACCAAATTCAAAGTCCATTTGAATTATGATTCATGAACTATAGTAACAGAGTTGGTGAGCTTAATAGGGCTCATCCTTGTTGTGATGTATTACATTCGAATGGCATGAATGCATGAATTTAAAAAGGTTGAAATATGATATAAATCTTGGGAAATTTTGACCAAATAAATAACCCAAAATTTACACTTGAGATATGATATAAATCTTGCTAAATTTTAACCAAATACATAACCCAAAACTTAAACCTAGTAGTGTGAAATCCATTGTTTGAAGTGTGGCTACTGAAGATAAATTTCTTAAATACTTTTAAAAATTAACATACAAATAATTTATAAAAGCATGGAATTTCGTTGTCAATCAAATGTCAAACCGGATAACAATTAAAGTGATAATTCACAATGACAATCCAAAATCGACAAATCATATTGGAAAATTTTTCAAAACTCATTGGGAACATCCTAATCCTATAGACATCTCATCTAAAGAAATCGAAGATGTTACATTGCTTGGGAAACATGGAATGTTAATGATATAAATGACAAAAAGATAAATAATTAAAATTGACTATTAGAACCAGCGCAAACAACGAATGATAAATAAAATGAAAATTGGGCAAAATGTTGCATACCCACTCCATGAGACTGCCACCCACTTCCATACTCAATGTTTCCCAAGACTAAGTAGGTCATTCCACTGGTATCCACATCCTCATATCCATAGTATAATTCATCCTCATATCCACATACAACTTGCATTGGTTATACCCTTCCGCAAAGAAAAATAAAATAAAATGAAGCCCAAAAGCCTTTTTACTGGTCAACGGTTTAAAGGTTTTGAAGCGTGTATTTAAAAAGAAGATTCTCATACCAATATACTTGCTTGATTTGAAACTCTATTCAAATACATCACTTCCTCCAAAAACTAAACATATCATGGATCGTCATAATTCAAGTCACAAATTAAATGAAGTTCTATCATCTCTAGAGTAGGGGTGCTCTGAAGAAATCAACGTAATACACTAATTTCCCTATCATGAAATTCAGTTATGTCTACATAAACCTGTATATATGGAGGTGAGAGAGTGGGGATCTGAGACGTTGAGGTATGGGATATTTTGAAAGTTCTTGCATTTCATTTCAAAACTAGAGTAAGCCAACTTTGCACTCATTTATGAGGTAAAAGACATAAATATTCATTATGAAAATCATGGAAAAAAACCATGGAAGAATTTTATGGTATTTTAACATCTTGTTGTAGGTTAACTTTTTTAATTTAGATAGTGCAAATTTTCATTAAGGAAAAGATATGAAACAAAGTCGTTACTTGCTTTTGTTTCATATCTACTGGATATACTAAATATGCAAACATTACATAATAATGAACCAAAACACAATAGTCAACCTAAGCTACATTAATATATGCCTTGTATAATATTTGTTTTTATAGTATACCTAACAACTAAGTAGAAAATGCAAACATTCTTAAACATTGAAACATGTTGTTCATTGCACATGTAAAAGAAAAGAAAAATTTTGTTTTTACCAAGATATATTTGTCACCCATTAACAAACATTGGAGATTAGGAAGCCTCTCGAACAAAAAATTGAGAAGACACATATTTCTTTAAGTAAATGCACAACACATATGAACACCTCCTTTAATGATTTAAATCTCCCCATCATCTCAATCAATATGTCCATAAAGAAATTATATGCATTATCGAGATATGAGTCCATTTCCAGTATGGTCAAATTACTTCCACGTTGCATATTGAGTCTCAAGATAGAGCATGAAATCTCTTGAAATAGTATCTCATTCACTCTCAAATATTTTATCATGTATGCCCCTGCATACACATGCAAGACAACCCATGTTTACAGTGGTTTATATTTTATCCACATACAACTTGCATTTACACTGGTTTCATTGTAAAGCATTGAAAGTAATAGTAAAATTCATACTTACATGGCTGTATTTTGAAGCAATGTGATTGAAGAGGTTTTGTCCATATCTAGGAGCTATTTGATGCAAATTCAGTGATTCCTCTACCGAGGACCACAAACACAAGGAGTGCACAAATTGTCGAATATTGACGATCAAATATTATTTATGGTCTGGCTAGTCAAGTGGGGCATCCAATCAAATTGGATGAGAATACATCTAAGCTTCAAAAGGGGTCTGATGCAAGTCCTTTTAAATGATATCCCTTGGAAGCTTCAACATAGTACTTAATATCATCATACAAAGGACCACCCAAAAACAGATCATATGATCCTATCGAAGTTTGAAGAATCAAGTCACCCTTTTTTAGAAGACCGTTACTATTGTCATTTTGAGCAACTATTTTAATGTCAACACCTGGGATTGTTGGCAGCACTAACCCTGAATTTACTTTCCTAGGAACCCCACAAAAGAAGGAATAGTAGGTTGGTATCCATCAGTGTTAACAGCAACATGTCGACTTCTTGGATAAAACAAGACCTTTTCAAAACTATTTTTCTCACTAGCATTCCTTTTATCTCTCAGAACAATGACCATTTCATCTTCAATATTGGCCCAGTGAACGTACTCAGATACAACATTGTTTCTTGGTCCATTAGCACTTGAAACAAGTTTGACAATATTGATCATATCTATATATGCACCCTCCTTTTTCCATATGTCTACAATAATGCTTCGAGAGAACTCATTTTCTTTGGGATAAGAACTTGAATCAACATGTATTCCACCACTCAGTAGATATTTTTCACCAGTCAAATATATAGGTTTATGGTTCAATACATTATATTCTAATGAATATATTCCAAAGAAAATGTGCGAGTTCAAGAAATGAAGCATGTGCACACGAGAAGCTTATAAGAATATTTTCTACCATCCTTTCTCAATCAACAAATTCATTGGTTCTTTTTTTGGTTGTGTGATGTAAGAAGCCGCGGGATGAGTAGACATAATACGCAACCAACAACCTTTTTTAATAAACACTATCTGTGAATGATCAGAAACACCAACATTGACATCAATAACCTTTCTCTCCCAACACCAGTCATTATCCCAATCTAACAAATCAGATGAAGGTCCATGTTTTACCTCAAGATGCAATGCACCAAGTAGGACTTTCTCAAATATGAAGTCACTGCTCTCATTTATTAAACTCAAAGAGTAAATCTTCTTTGAACCTAGAGTTCAACATCTAGAGAAGTAAGTGATATAGAAATCGAGGAGTCACATGCTTCCTTGCATATCACCTATCCATGGATGTCAGCAAGGGCTTTTATAAATTCAATGCCAAACATTGGTCTAGTTACTCTCACATCAATATGTGATGGTGAAAATTGAAGACTAGAATCAAGTTCTATTGTTTTGTTCAGTGGGGATATTCGATATTAACATGGTTGAACCTCGAAGTAGAAGTTTCCCATATCATCAATCCTATTTACTTGAGGTTTAACATTGTATGGCCCATGTGTCAAGACAACTTGGACACTTTCCATAATAGCCATTTGTCACTAATTTTAGGGAACCACAAATATTATAATGTGTTTCTTCTATCTTTGGGATTGAAGCCATGTTTGGCACAACCATGAAATTCTCCAAACTGCTAAACTTGAAGTGATCCTTCTCAGCTTTGATTGTGTAACGTGTTGATGTTGCATGATCAAGTTTGTAATATCCCTAGACATTTTTTGTATCTCTTTCTCATCCATCAACTAATACCTTAACACTTTCAAAACGAACTCCTTCAGAAATCACCACAAGCCCTTCAACTGAGAAACCTGTGACCTGAAATGGCTGAGATATATTAACATGACTGTGCTCAACAAGAACCTCTATATATGGAGGTGAAACATAAAATATTGTATTGTCACCTTTATAGAATGGAAACAACCTTTATTTTCCACACAGAATAAAATTAAAAGCAAATTTCCCATATACATTAGATATTGCATGAAAAAGCACTTGATTTGGCCAAGGAGATTCTTTGAGGGCACTTGACATCATGGACATCATCTGAATAAAGGTAGACATGAACACCTAAAATAGGGTTACCCTGAGAAACATCTAAGCCATCCATATCATAACTTGGGACATAAATGTCATCTACTAGCAGATTTCCAAAGCCCAACTCCATCTCTGGAGAGACTCTTTGAAAAATTGTTATGCGAACATGAGAATCACGTATTTGAAAGAGAATATTATAGAAATTATACTCTATAAAACTCAATCATTGTACATCATGCATAGTGCCATCCTAGCTAGGATCGACATTAGGTATGGCCTTGTATCTTCTTCATTTATTTAACAATTGGCTCACAGAGCCCACTCTTTCCACTTCTTCATGTTTGATTTCATGGAGGGCTACTATGTCCTCTAGACACTCATCCTTAAGGAATCTCCAAACTTATTACGGGTATCAAATTAAGGCAAAGAGAGAAAAATATCATGACCTTTCCTTTTTGAAAAGAAAATGTAGTGAGATTTGATATGACCTGATATTGATATACTGCTCGAGGATTGATGAAGTTTATGTATTCATGATGGGAAGCAACCATCCTATATTTTCTTGGAGTAATATTTGTAAATGTGTAACTGCCTCCCTGCGACATAAAAAAAGTCATTAATGAGATCATTGTTGGTAGAAATGAGTTCAACGTTCACATTGGCATGACCTCAATTTATATCTAGACAACTTTCTTCTTCAGTAGCCCCCATCACTCTCCCAAAAAAATATCATTAATGAGATCATTGCTGGTGGAAATGAGTTCAACATTCACATTGGCATGACCTCCATTTATATCTAGACAACTTTTTGCTTCAACAACCCCCATCACTCTCCCATAAATAGTGAACCCAGTGAAGTGAAAATTGATGTCTTCATGGCCATTACAACCATTGTTATCCACTAATACATATTCACGCATTTAATATATATTTAACAAGTCAGGGAATATGAATATTTTTGATGTAATTTTTCCACTCAATAATCTTAACATCAAATCTGAAAATGTCTCATTCATCTTCACATCAAATCCAAAATTGTCTTGTTCGTCTTCAAAGATCTCTTGAAACAATTTTTTAGAATTGTATCTGTAGAAATATATTAAAAAAATTATTAACGTATGCTGCTTGATTACTAATCAAAATGTTTAAAACAATACAACACCAATCAATTTTTATTTCATCTCCATTGTACATAATTCACCTTCCTTCGTAGAATGCATATGGCTCGTAGATATTTTCTAGGTGCTTCAATTACTGTAACATATATTCTGTAGATGATCTTGATAACCCCGCTATCAATATGACTATAAATTTGCAATGATTCATTTTATGTATTTTTTTTTAATTATTTTGAATCAATAATTCTTTATATTAAATAACGAATCTACTCCTTGAACAAAGATTATATGCATAAATTATATGAAAAGTAAAATTTACATGAGTAAATTTTTAACTTTTAAAATTCCACTTATATTCATCAAAATTTCGAGTAAGAAACACAGAGTATCGTTACAACGTACATTGTTTGGTGAACTAACCACTGTGTCCATAGCCTACCCATAATTCTCCATAGTATTAATGCAGGTCAATTTCTTCAACAATTTTAATGGGTTTCCTTTGCGATCAATGTAGGGATTACATTTAAAATGTTAAAATATTATTTTTTAAAATTCTTGAATTGTTATGGGATTTACCACTGAAGAAGAAACCTAATAAACCTTTACGCCATGCTTTCTTATGTGTTTGGCGATGGCTACTAAAGTTTTGTTCGCAACCATGTTTGTCGATATCTACAATTTGAATTCAACCAAAAAAATAACACATTTAAAAGAAAAAGGATAATGGTTTTTTGGGTCGATGTTTTGAAGACATATATGGAAGATATAATCTCCCAAGAGAAACAAATAATATAGAGAAGCTAAAAAAAATCAAATAAATATGATCTAAATAATTAAAAAAGGTCAAATCTAAGTTTGGAACCATCCAGTGCCATCTTTTAGATATAGATGAAAAACGTAGTCTAATAAAAAAATTAATAAGGAAATACTCCAGAAAATCTAAAATTAATTACGAATTTTTTTTTCACACTTTTTTAAGAGTTACTCATGAGATTTAGCACAGTATCTGGATCGGCTAAGAAGAAGAAAGATAGTTGACCTTTTCCAGAGTGCGTAACGATTGGATCAATCTTTCTACAAGCTAAATATTTCATTTAGCTCAAAAACAATGTGAGAGTAATCCAACATCGGATTCGAAGGTTTCCTCAACTTTGTCAAAGACTGACTTTCAATGAAACCTCGACATCCATTGATCCATGGGCAGTTCGAACTATTAGACATGTAACCAACATCTAAAGCACCCACCATGTCTCCATTACAAGGAACTTCGAATCTAAAAACCTATTAGTTTTTTTCCAGGTTTCAGTAGCTCAATGCATCTCTCTTTCTCTAGTTCCCAACTAGTTGTTGCTAGTTCAATGCCGATAGAATCTAAAATCACTATGATGGTTGAGATATCAGTTTTCAGGGGCACCAAACACATGGATGCACTGAAAAACCAGTTGCACGATCTAGATTAGTCTTATCCTCCAAGAGATTTAGATAGGTGTTACCCTAGTAGAAAAAATGCTAGATGTAAAACAATGCCTTTAAATTGTCAATTATCAAGGCAAGATGATCTATAACCCCTACGGTTTAGCGAAAAATCACCCAAAACCCCAAATTTATGGCAGTTTAAATTATTAAATTATTAAGCTTTTTGTAACTGAAAGTTTAAATAAAATAATTATAAATATCTTTACTCTCTTTGAAAATAGAAAGCAATTTTTCATTCAAATAATACAATTAATTGAAATTTATTTTATTTTAATTAATATAAAATTGTTTTTGGTTATTTATATATAGTTTTCAAAGTTATTTGTAATTTCATATTAAAAATAAAATAATTATTGTGCTCATGGAGTAGATCTCGCGTAAAAACCGTAAACATGTAAACTTAAAAGTAAACGTAAATGTAAATGTAAATGTAAGTATGGTAAATAAATAAGACTTTTTTTTTATATTTACTCCAAAGGTATGGTAAATATTTATTTTTTTAAATAAACTAGACGTATGGTAAATAAATAAAACCTCTTTTTATCTTTACTCCATTAACCTCTTTATATTTATGAAAACTCATAAAATAGGTTTTATTTAGGTGGATCCTGTGGGACACATAATTATTAATACCATGGGCCAATTACAATATTTATAAAAGAGGTATGATAAATAAATAAATATAAAAGAGGTATAGAAATGTATGGTAAATAAATAAAAACATATCAAATAAGATTAGAAATCAAAATCTAATTATATACCAAGCCTATGGGCCAAATACCATTGTAAATAAAAGAAATATGATAAATAAATAAAAATATAAATAAACAAGAGGTATGGTAAATAAATAAAACCTCTTTACACTTACTAACACTCAAAAAATAGATTTTATTTAGGTGAAGCCTATGGGAAAAATACCATGGGCCAAATTATTATTAATACGATGCAAAAAATACTATTAACCATAATATTAATATTAAAATATTATTATTATCATTATTATTAAATCTAATATTCATATTAATATATCATAATATTGATATTATTAAATATAATAACTTTGTTTTAATCCAATATTAAATTTGTTATATTATAATATATATTAATATATCATGATATATATTAACTCTATATATATGGGAGGTAAGAACAAAGACATAAAGCTATAGAGGTGAAGAGATAGGAGTGACAAGGGAGAGATGGAGATAAACTGAAGGAGAGGGGAGAGGAGGAATAAAAAGAGAGAGAGGTAGAGAAGGGTAAAAGAGGGAGAGGGAGATGCAAAGATGGAGGGGGAAGAGAGAGGAGAGTGGGAGGGAGATAGTGAGAGGATTGGAGGGCAGAGAGAGAGAGAGAGAGAGAGAGAAAGACGGGGGAAGAGAGATAACGTAGGAGAGAAAGGGCGAGAGAGGAAGGATGAGAGAGAGGAGGAGAGAGGAAGGGATAGAGATATTGAGTTGGATGGGGAGAGAGGAAGGGAAGAAGAAAGACATAGAGAGTGAGAAGTGGAGAGAGAGAGAGGGATTGACAAGGGAGAGATGGAGAGAAAGAGTGTATGTTTAGGGGTGAGATAAAGAGATAAATAAGGAGAGATAGAGAGAAGGGGGGAGAGAAGGAAATGAAAGGAGAGACGGAGGGATATAGTAACATAGGTAGAGAGAGAGAGAGATGGTAGAGAGAGATAGAGAGAGGGAGAGAGAGGAAGAATGAGAGATAATACTTGAGAGAGAGAAGGAGAGTGAGGGGGTAAGAGAGAGGATTAGAGGTGAAAGAGAGAGAGAGAGAGAGAGAGAGAGAGAGAGAGAGAGAGATGAGGGAAGAGAGAGGGAGGTAGGAGAGAAAGGGATAAAGGGAAAGTATGAGAGAGAGGAGGAGATAGGGAGGGAGAGAGGAGGAGACAGGGATGGATAGGGAGAGGGAGTTGGAGGGGGAGAGAGGGAGGGAAGAATAAATACATAGAGAGTGAGAAGTAGAGAGAGAGAGGGAGTAACAATGGAGAGAGACTGTGTATGTTTGGGGTTGAGATAAAGACAAATAAGGAGAGATGGAGGGAATGGGGGAGAGAAGGAGAGAGGGAGGGATATAGTAACAGAGTTGGAGGTTGAAGAGTAAGAGAGAGAGAGAGAGAGAGAGAGAGAGAGAGAGGATGTGAGAGAGTGGAGTGAGGGAGGGAAAGAGAGATGGAGTTGGAGGGGGAGAGAGAGAGAGAGGTAAGAAGAAATAAATATAGAGAGAAAGGTGGAGAGAGAGAGAGGGAGAGAGGAAAGAATTAGGGAAGAGAGATAGAAGCAAGGGAGAAGGAGAGAGAGAGGGGGGGGGAGGGGGGGAGGGATATTTATATAGATTAAATAAATAGAGTGTATGTTTTGGCGGTGATATAGAGAGGCAAATGGAGATAGAGATATAGATGGAAAGTGAAGAGAGGAAAAAAGAAAGATATGGAGAGAGGGAGGGAGGGACAAAGAGATTGATAGGTATGAAGTGAAATAGCATGTGTGATTGGGAGGTTGAGATAGAGTGGAAAATAAGGAGAGATGGAGGGAGATATAGATATATATGGTGGGGGGGGGGGGTGAGAGGGAAGAATAGTTCTTGCACTAGATACATTGATTTTAGTGTAGATGGTGATTTCTAATCCAATTTGATTTCTTTCACTAGATGCATTGATTTTAGTGTAGATGCTGATTTCTAATGATATTTCATTGCTTTCACTAGAAGCATTAATCTCAATGTAGATGATTTCTAATCCTATTTGATTGCTTGCACTAAATGCATTGATTTCAATGTAGATGGTGATTTCTCTTCCTATTTGATTGCTTGCACTAGATGCATTAATTTCGATTTAGATGTTGATTTCTAATAATGTTAAATTGCTTGCACTAGATGCATTATGTAACATATAAACTATATCTCTCATATAAACTTTAAAAAAATACAAAAAATAAAACAATTTTTTTTGGAATATAGTTAGTATTGACACATAACTATTAAACGATGTATATAAATATATTTAAATGGGTTCGTATCGACGGAAATATACGGCACCATGACTCCTTTGTATATATCTTGAATGCGATGAAATGTTAAATTAAATGACAGGCATGGAGATCTGGCTGGGGATTCTCCTCATTAATGAGGCATGTAAATTCATGGTTTTCTCTACTGTATGGGCCCTTGTCCATAGCTCCACACAGTCGGAATCTATCCTGTGGAATGTTAACTCAATGTGCTCTTTCCATCTGTTATGGCTTTCCATCATTGATCTTCTTTTTTCAATCTGATAGTAGAGATTGGATAGGGTTTAACCTAACCAAATCTTTGCATTGAACCCCGATGGTCTCATTGTTGTTGTCACTCCTCTACATTTCCCTGCTCTGCGAGGGCTCTGGCTTTAGTACTTTGCGAGAGATGAACACAGAGGAGGCTTATAATCTTGTCAGGGAAGGTGTACCCTTCAACTGTGTAACACTATAACTTTTTTTGTTGGGTTTGAAAATCTGTTATGATTTTGGGAATTGCTTTAAGCCCGTTCTAAGGTTTTCTCACTGCTACTCAAGAATGACTTATGAAGTTTCGGAGGCGGTGGAAGGCAGAGTGTATCCTGGACCTTCTGCAACAGGTATATGACTTTTATAGCAAGTTTTTTAGGTTGAATGTTTGAACCCAGTCTCTGATTCTTGAGGGTTTTTCGTTCTCGCTTTGTCTTATGATGAATTTTAGTTATGAAACTGAGTGTTTATCCTGCTTTTATAGGGTAGCGACTCATCAAGGCCATGTCCTTAACTCAGGTAAGAACCCTGCTCAATTATGGTTGAATTTTATCTGTGTGAATAGAAGGTTAATTATCTCCGTTGGTAATGACTAACTCATATCCTCTCGAAACAGGTATGCCACCTACTGGAAGGTTTATTGCTCAAAACTGCAACCCTTAATTTCTTAAGAGCTTACGGTGTTTCCATTGCTTTTCAGGTTAGAGCTAAGAATTTTGGTTTCTATCTTAAATTAAGTTATCTACGAGTTTTAAGATGAGGGTTTTTCCATGATAGCGCATTTAGGTAGTAATGTTTAAACGCAGGTTTCCTTGACCTTTATTTTTCTAAGTTATTTGACTAGCTATGGCTGTCGACTTTTCTCAAGTTTTGAAATGTAAGTTATGATGGATTTAAAGGCCTTCGAGTCTGTTTCTACTTGTGTTGAGGGATGAACGTAATCATTATTTTCATTTCGCTTGAGAGGAGGCCAAGAATGCCATCAGTCGGCTGTTCTGATGGCATTGATCGTTTCATTGTATTATATATTTAATCAACAATATACTCATATTTTTTTCTTAACTCTGTTATGAAAATAATTACTGTGTTTTCTCATTTTTCCTGTGTGTGGGTATCCTGTGATATGAAGGAGACTATATCTATATAATTGTGTTAATTTTTATAAATTATTCCTATAGCGTTATCTATGGTTTTGATATATATAGCTTATTCATCATATTGTCTTTCGATGCTACCATACTATGGTAACTGATTGCTATTCCTTTCTATTCATTAATAATAATAGTTTTCACACATTGTGTCGAGAGGCTGCTAAGATTTCCAATGCTGTAATAATAGGTTATATGCAAATGGATGCATTCAAGGGGGTCTATATCAGTATTTTGACCTTAACGTTTATCTTCTTTCCTTTCATTCTGTAATTATATAACTCGACTATTGGCGTATTTGTCTTTTATGGGGTATTGAATCACTCTCTGTTTATTTGTGCAATAGTTAGCCTCCTACCTTATTTAATTACCTGTAATTCAAATGTTAATAGCTATTGTTCAGTAATTTGCTAACCTATAAAATAGATACACATAACTATTGTACATTAAATTTTTTTATTCTTTCTACATAATTATATTTACGGTTCAACAATAAATTCTGAAAAGTGTGCTACCTCAGTTATCTGTAAACCTGTAATGTAAATATATTTGAAAGGTCTCTCCTCCCAGCCACGAGTCTGGCAATCACATCCAGACTCTCCCCCAAGCACCTTCTATCTTTTACGGTGGATATAGTCTAGTTACAATCAGCACTATGGGCCTGAGGACTCCTCTCCAGCCTCAATCTTTGTACTCTCTTATTGGCTATACTGAGAAAATTTTCCCACTAGTTTATTCCACCCAGCTCTAGGAGTTCTTTCTGCTCTTCTCCCCTCTCTATATTACCCTTCTCAGGTAGAGGGTAGCTGTTTCTTGGCAACCATTTCTTTTAAATAAACAAAACAGTTATATTTTTGTTAAAGTATTACTACCTATACTTTAGATAATTACAATATATTTTATTGGCCTTCCAACCTAAATTGGTTAATATTTCTCATCAAAATAGAATAACATTTAAAATTACTTTTAGTAAAAACTCACTTAATTATCTTAGTAATCTCTATGCAACTTGGGGTGTTACACATTGATTTCAGTGTAGATGGTGATATCTAATCTTATTTGATTTCTTGCACTAAATTCATTGATTTCGATGTAGATGGTGATTTCTAATCCTATTTTATTTCTTGCACTAGATGCATTGATTTCAGTGTAGATATTGCTTTATAATCCTATTTGCTTACTTGCAGTAGGTGCATTAATTTTAGTATAGATGTTGGTTTATAATCCAATTTTCTTACATGCACTAGATGAATTGATTTGAGTGTAAATTTTGATTCTAATCTAATTTGATTTCTTTCATTAGATGCAATAGTTTTAGTGTATATGTTGTTTTCTAATCTTATTTAATTTCTTGCATTATATTCAATAATTTCAGTGTAAATGTTGATTCATGTTTTGATGTAATTGGATGTATGATGGTACATTAATTTTAAAGTGATTGGTTAACATTGTGCATTAATTTCCGTGTAAGCACAAAACATTATTGACAAAGAACATTAATTTTTGTGTTATAGTAATTCAACCTATTAATATTGGAGAGAAGGAGAGACAAGGAATGATGTTTATTACAATAGATTGAACCAAATATTTAAATGGTTTGTGGTTTAACTTGTCCTTTTCATATAATCGATATGAAAATATGACAATCAATATGAAAAGATGAAAAAACTAAAAAGGGTGACAATAAGAATAATATAAGAAAATAGTTTTAGATTAACCACAATGAAGACTATTTGTAATTGGCTATATTCTTATTATTCACATTTTCTATCATTCAACACTATTACATTGTCCCTTTACATTCAAAAGTTATATTTCATCATTTTTCATCATTAAAGTTATTATCATCACAACAAACTGAGGCAACTAAGCAAATTTAAAATTAAAATATACAGATTAATCTAAGACATATTAGCACATTTAAAATTATTATATTATTATTAGATGAATTTACATATTATTGATAAAATTAACCATATGTTCGTTAGATTTTCTTTGGTTGCACATGAATAAAACCAACCTAGATCCATCTTAACTCTAGATCTATCAAGCACTGAGAGGGATCAAATCTCTTGAGGTACAAACCTTTCCTCAAGTTTTCACTCAAAAAAGAGGTTTGCACCTTAAGAGATGTGATCCCTCTCGTCACTTGATATATTCATAGTTAAGATGGAACTAGGCTGACCTTATTTTAAAATTGAGGAAATTACAAATATTTTTGAAAGTAACTTTTCATTAAAATAATAATTCTTTACCCTCAATTACATAAATTGATATAAAACTAGCTTGGATCTATCTTAATTTTAGATCTTAATTTTGGATTTACCAAGGGTAGAGGGGATCGAATCTCTTTTCACTTTAAAAAAGGTTTATATATGAAGAGATTTTATGCCTCTGACACTTTGTAAATTAGGTGTAATATGATTGAATTATTGATTATAATTATAATTATTAGTTTTATGTTTCACTCTACTTATTTTTTTTTTTAATTAACCCAACTTTATTTTTCTTAACATTTTTCACATTAAACTTTATTTTACGGAGTTTCCTGAAATTAGATGTTAAGATTGATTTTCAAATAAAATAAATTGGCTATATTTTTTAATACTAAAATTTATTTTTAATTTGCCCCATGGTGTAAATTAGTTGATGATAGAATGGGTTGTTAAGGCATTTCTTATGATGTTATTGGTTTAAACTTCGATTAGCTCAGCATGCCTTGTGTGAGAAATGTGGGTATAGTTGGAGGTGATTGTGGTAGTGGATAGAATCAATCCTTAAGTACAAATATGCTATAGTTTTCTATTCTCTCATATACAAAAAATAACAATAACAATAATAATCTTATTTTTTAAATTTTATTGAATTAATTATTTATCAAAATTAGATTTTATTAAAAGCGCATGATTTTATTGGAAGTAGTTTAGGTGATGGAAATAAAGGAAACTAATTTTCTTGTAAGCATTTTCTAAATTGTATCTCCACTCAAACACTCTCATAGAAAAAAAAGGTCTTGACCTCAACGATCAAGCAAGCCACCCAATGTCACCTTGCTCACCTTATCTCACTCTTTAGACTACAAGAAGGATATACTTATCTAGGTGGGAATCCTTAAATATCGAGCTAAGCTAGTAATTGAGTAATGAAAGGAAGTTCCTTAACGAAGACTAGTGATTTGACACTACTCACTCTCAAAGTAAAAGGTCAGGGATAAGTGTGTGAATAGTCAAACAAACCATGAATTATTAAAAAAAATTTAATGATTTTAATTACACAACTATGATTATTCATGCAACCAAATTATACTTGAAAAATGAAAGATAAATCTTGCTCAATTGACCATATAGCATGAGATGCTAGTGAAGCATATATACAATGGCACAATAAAAATAGAAAATAAATCATAAATTTTCTATACAAGTAAGGAATTAGATCATTCATTCATTGTATTCATGAGCATTGGAGATTGAGAGTTCGTGATAATCATCAAGAGACCATTCCACAATTAAGAGATCATACACCAACAATATTAACTATGTTTGGGACAACAAAGAGTTATGTGTTTGCAATGATAAATAAAGGAAATATTCAAGATTATCGTTGTTACTAAGGATAATGAAGACAAAAAAGTTGAATGTGGACTACTTACACGTTTGTAACATTCAAATGTCATCCATTTATCATCATGCAAGTTGCATGAAGGAAGTTTGGTAGTGGTACTAAGTGAACATTCTTTGTTCAAAGTTCATACTCTCTCCTTAGCACTACCACTTTGCAAGACGAAGAAGAAATGTGAAATATATGTGCAACCAACTAAGTAAGCTGGAAAGGTTGTTGCAACATATATAGATGGTCATGTCGTGTTGCAAAAGGAGGTGTTGGACCACTCCCATTTTTGATAATTTTTCAACCTTTGAATTTGATTCCCTGGGAATGTGATCAAATGATATGACCGTAAAGATTCTAATAAGCTCTATAATTTTAATCATCCTTTGATCCAGTAAAGAAGTGTACAAGGAAGTATAACCTATCACCCAATCTAAAACAACCTTTGAATCCCCTATGACTTGTAGGTTTAGATTGTTGAAGTGACGTAATTAAAATGACTAACATAAACGACTAATTCATATTATTGTAGTTTTTGTTAGGTAGACATATCTTTTTTCCTAGACTGAATTAGTCATTTATGTTAGTCTTTTTTAGTTGGGTCTCTTAATATTGCTAATTTTTTGTAGTATTTCACTTGGAAAAGTTGTGGTGACTAACGTTTTTAGTCACCTAGTCACTAATTTCACCATTTTCTACTAGTGCACTAAATTGGCAGATGGCCAGGAAGGTGGAGGCTTGAGGGTCCAATAGTGTAGACCCTGGAGCTAGTGCAAAGATTGGAAGCCTCTTAAAGATAAGATCACACACATTTTCAATCACTGGCTTAATCGTGTCATAGGAGGATTTGTGACAGAATTCACGGTCGATACCTCAGTCAGATACAATGAAGCAGAGCAACGCTTCTTCAAGGGACCACGAGGTAAGTATTTAAGATCTTTGAATACTTGGATTAAATTCCTATTTTGTGAAAAGTGAGTAATGCCATTACCTTTATGTTTGGAGCTACGCGAAGTGGAAATTTATTCAGGGATAGAGGGAGAACATGCCCTGAATATATCTTGTTGATTAAGCCTCCTCTGAGTGATGACAAAGGAGAAGCACAGGCTTCACCGTAGAGCACTATATAGTTAATAAGGCAAGGGTTCCCACGAATAACCCATCCTCCCACACCACCTCCATCTTTCACTCCATAGCCTACACCTTCGCCCACATTGCCACCACCTCCGCCGCCATTTAATATCGCGAATATAGTGAAGTTTCCCATTTTCAAGGGCTTAGGAAATGAGGACCCAGACCTGTTTTGGTTCGTTGTGAAGGCCATGTGGACAACCTAGAATATTATAGGTGATCAAATGAAGAAAGAAAGATTGGTTACTGATCTACAGGATTGCGTGCTAACATGGTACATTAAGTACTGTACTGATAACCCGACGGTTCCATTAGCCGAAATTCAGACTGCACTGAATAAGGAATTTAGTAAGCCCAAGTCTGAATTGCAATTAGTCGTTGGATTCAAGGAAATCATGATGAGGCCTAGCGAAACCCCTTGGGATCTAGATTAGAGATTGAAATTATAGATCCGCGAAGCTAACATGAATCTTATGGATGGACAACACCGAGAATGGTGTGCAGCTTCGCTCTTGCCTCACCTAAGGGTTGCTTTATCACAATAAAAGATTGGGACCCAGGTGGAAGCCCTGGAGATTATTGAGATTGCATGAGACACTGATTCAAGATGTTTCTTTGAGAGTTCAATAGATTCACGCGGAGCTATAGAATCATTTCCTAGAGTTCCAAAGTCTGAAGAAAGATAGAGCGTCTCAGCTAGAGGTGTGTGAAGAAGTTCAGTGTCTGAAAGGTAAGAATCAGGGGCATGATAAATATCACTGCCCTGTCTTTGCGAATTATGTTGCAGGAGGAGGGCCAATGCCTTTGAGGCCAGAAGCTCAAACAGGGCCAAGTACAGGGCCCGTGATGTGGTGCACTCTCTGTCATGTAGCTGGAGAACATGTAACAAACAATTGTCACTTGCTACAGAAATTTGTGTAGACACCACAAGAGCTCTTCTGCAACTGCTGCAAATCGGTGAGCCATGATGAGCGTAACTGCCATAGCTATGAGGTGATGATGGAAAGAACACCTACGTCTCGAATGCAGATAAAGACTTAGCCTCTGGATCAAGGCGCTAGGGAGCGTGCGAAGGATATCAGGGGCGCAGATGAGGCCGAGGCGGAGGAGGACCTGCGAGAGGTCAAGGACAAGCTATTTGCTACAGTTTTGGAGTTCCAAGACACTACGAAGGGGAGTGTATAATCCTGACACGCTTGTCATGCTGATATTGTACTCAGTTTAACCACATGATAGAAGACTGCCCTGTATTAATAGCTAAAATATAGGAGAAGAGGGCATAGCCTCAATAGCGTACCTAGAACCTGCAAATGATGAGGGTTGAACCCCGGGAAGAAGATCCTAATGTGAATATCGTGTTGCGGAGTGGAATGATGATTGGCAAGGATAAAGGAAAGAAGCCTGAAGAAAGTGAGTGGGTTTGGAAAGCTCCAGAAAGGGAGGTTGGATTTGATTTGGAGTGCGGGAAAGAAACATTCATGGAAGTGAATAAAAGCTTCGCTGAGGCCTCTACCTCAGGAAGTCAGGATAATCTATCTGAAGAAATGGTCCAATCCATGCTTACCATGTTCTTGGAGACATGTATGAAGTTTCTTCATGATAGCAAGGTTGTGAAATGCTTACAGGAGTTGATAAATAAATTTTTCGGTAAAGAAAATTCTCTTGAAGGACCTCGTATAGTCTAAAAAATTGGTAAGCATAAGGCAAGAATAGGGCTTGAAATGAGGCTTACTGTACAAATAGGCCAATATGAAATGGACCAAGTTATTCTGTATCTTGAGTTAGATGCGAATGTTTTCCTAAATAGACATGGGAGAGAATGGGGAGACCCGCACTGCAGTGGTCTCCGATTGAATTGAGGATGGGAAATCAAGTAAAGATTATCCCCATGGGAAGATTGCAGCGAGTGATGGTAGAATTTGAAGGTGTGATCGCATTGACTGATTTTGAAGTGATAGAGATTGTCAATGACAACAACCTTATCTCACGTTCCTTGGGATCGATTGGGCTATTGGTATGAATGGGGTGATCGATTTGAAGAAGCGGACAATGCCATTTTAAGGAAATCACTCCATGTAGTAGTACCTTTGGACCCTGCAGAAGAACTGCCTTATACTGAACTGGTCTGTGATTATGAAAGTGATGATGATTTGGACCAGATCTATAAAATAATTGTGCAAGACCAAGATTGGTTTAATCGGACAGCAGATCGATGCATTGCACTAGACCGCGAAAGTTCCTCTACATCTGATTCAGATGAAGAGTAGTAGCATTGGCCAAATAGGTTGCATGAAGTATCTACGTTGCGTTGTAACATGATGACTAAATCTTTGCGTTGTGTATCATCAGAGGTAAGGAGTTTTCCTTATTATGATGGTCTAAGTGACGTAGATAAATTTTTGGATGCATTTGAAAGGGAAGTTCCTGAGAAGCATTGCTTTCAAGCCTTGGATTTGGCACTACGTGCTACGCCCACAAGATTGTGGGGTATGCATAAAGATAGTTTTGATGGATGGCATAAATGTAGAAGAATGATGAGGTTGTAGTTTGGTCACCCAAAAGTTCAGCTAATAGAGAAATATGATGGAAGAAGTGATCGGCGCAATCATTTAGCTAAATGGACTGAAGTTTATGGAGCGGAGCCCACATTTATTTTATCACACTTTGGATGTAATACCGGTACCTAGAAACAGAGCTCTGCCATGGCACTGAAGAGTGGGAAGTTTTGAGACAGGGATTTTTTATAACGTTCATCTATGAGGATGGATTCAAATGCATCGATGAAGCATTTCAGTAGGTTAAGGTAGCGATCTTCAGAATAACACAAGATCCCTTGGAATTGATTCAACTAGATTGGACCACCCAACTACGCCACGCACTGGAGTGCTACAATGTGACTGCTGAAGAAGATGATGAGGATCTAAGGAACATTAATATCCTAGAAGTAGAATGTCACTGCGAAGTTGAGGGACTACAGATAGAGAATCCAGATATCACAGTGCCACTAAAAACTAGATAAGTGAACATTGGAATAGAGGAGGGACCAAAGTTTGCGAAGATTGGGGACTATTGGGATGATGCTATGGTGAATAAGGTTGCTGAGTTACTTCACAAGTATTAGGATTTTTTCCCTACAAAGTTATCAGACTTGAGAAGAATAATAGGGGACTTAGGCTTCATGAAAATAGCTTTGAAACTAGATGCGAAGCCCATTAAACAGAGGCCATATTTCCTTAATCCTAAGTACAAGGAAAAGGTCCTCTTGGATATGGACAAGATTCTTGCAGCACGTATTATTGAAGCAGTGGCAGAATCTGATTAGGTGAGTCGAATGGTTGTTCAGGAAAAGAAGCAGAAGCAGGAAATAAGGATTTGCGTAGATTTGAGAAAGTTGAATGATGCTTATGTTCATGATCCTTTTCCATCTCTGTTCATAGATGAAGTACTGGATAATGTTGGCGGGCAGGAGGCCTATTCATTCACTGATAGATTCTCTTGATACCATCAGATAAAGATCACGCCAGAAGAAAACAATAAGACAACCTTTGTGACTAAGTGGGTATCCTTTCAGTATACGGTAATGCCTTTTGGACTCAAGAATGCACTGACAATCTTGTCATGAGTAGTCATTACGACGTTCAAGGAGTTCATTCACAAGTTTTTGGAGGTATATTTTGATGATTGGACAGTGTTTGGACTGGTAAAATGCCATGCAACTAGTTTGTGCTTGATGTTGGATATGTGTCGGAGGTATCAGATCGTGCTAAACTTGAAGAAGTGCTTATTTTGTCTCCTTTTCATAATCTTGTTGGGTCATGTGGTCTGCAGAGAAGGATTAATGGTAGACCCTGCTAAGATAGCAATTATAATTCATTTGGAGGCACCTAGAAGTGTTAAACAACTATGCACAACACTGGGTCATACTCGATACTATCGAAAGTTCATTAAGAGCTATGCCCAGATTACCGCAGTGATGAAAATGGTTACCACATGAATCCTAGTCTTCCTAGATTGGAGGAAGGAGTTTCATGTGCATGTGGACACTTCATGTATTTCGTTGGGAGTAGTGCTGACACAGGCTGATGAAGAAGAATTCGATCACCCTATAGCATTTGCAAGCAGGAAGTTGTCTAAGGCTGAAAAGAATTATTCGACAGCAGAGTGCGAAGGGTTGGCTATGGTGTACACGCTAAAGAAATTTAGACATTACCTGCTAGGTGGAAACATTAATATGTATATAGACCATTCTACTTTAAAATACCATGTCAACAAGTCTGTGTTGTGGGGGCGGGGGAATATGCAGATGGTTGTTGTTGTTTCAGGAGTATGATTTTGAAGTAATTTTGAATCCAGTGCAATTGAATGCAAGGCCAAAACATCTATCGCACATTGAAATAGGAGAGGAGCCTACCAATTTTGAAGAAGGGCTACCTAACACGCGTCTCTTTGCAGTGCGCATAGCCAACAATCACTTTGCAGACATTGTCCACTTCCTGAATACAAGATCGGCTCCAGAAGGATACACTAGTCAGGGGAAGAAGGAATTGGTGGTGCGAGCAACATATTTTTCTGCTATTGCAGGTCACTTGTATAAGATGGGATTAGATGAGATACTGTGATGCTATGTGTTTGATTTTGAATGAACCAGTATCCTAGCTAAAGATCATGGAGGGGCTGCGGGAGGCCATTATGGAGGAAAAGCAACAACGTAGAAGATACGTGCTGGGTCGTGGTGGCCAAAATTGCATAAGGATTCCAAAGCATTTTTTATCGCATGCGATACATTTCAAAGAACTGGCAGGCCATCGTGGAGGGATGAGCTATTTTTGAATCCGTAGGTATCATTGCAACCATTTGAGAAATGGGCAATTGATTTTGTAGGACTGATTCAGCCTCCAGGGAAGATGACGGTGTGCGGTATATCATCACCGCGATCAAGTATTTGACCAAATGGGTGGAGGCACAACCTATGAAGGAAGGTACAAGGGAAATAACAACGAAATTTCTGTTTGATTATGTGTTGACCAGGTTTGGTTGCCCGAATATTTTAATGAGTGATTGTGGTACGCACTTCCTCAATGAAACAATTAGTGCGTTGAGAGAGGAGCTCCAGGTTTATCACCAGAAGAATATGCCATATCATCCTCAGGCCAAAGGGATGGTTGAAGTGTTTAATAAGATATTGGAGAATGCACTAACAAAGGTTTGCAATGCGCAAAGAAATGATTGGGACATACAAGTACTAGTAGTATTATGGGCTTACAGAACTACCTGTCTAAATCTTACTGGTCAGGCACCTTTTAGGTTGGTCTATGGCTTAGAAGTTTTGATGCCTATGGAGTATATCATGCCTATTCTATGCATAGTGGCATTCACAGGGATGGCAGACCACAGAACCTTAGAAGAAAGGCTCACGTAGATAGTAGAGCTCTAGGAAGATAGATTTTTGGTTGGATTCCATTAGTAGGTGATGAAGGAACGCGAAAAGGCATGGCACGATCGACACATCAAACTACCTAAATTGAAGGTAAATGATTTAGTTTTATTATATGATAGTAAGTTTGATAAGTTTCCATGAAAATTTCAGATGCACTGGCTGGGGCCATACACTATCAAAGAGATTACGGATGGTGGAGCAGTTTGGCTGGTGAAATTGAATGGAGATCCATTTACAGGAAAGGTAAATGGAAGTCAATTGAAGTCATACAACAAGGATCTGGCCCAATGACTACATGACGGTAGCATATTCTTAGTGCTCTGGGTAGCTACAAGGAGGCACGGGACTATAAACTACACTTCCCGATTTGTAGAGCTACACAACAAGGGGTCTACGTGAAACAAGAGGGTGACACAGTACCAGAAGAAGTGCGAACAGAGATTCAATATAGGAGGGGAGACCACATAGTGCAGCTAGAAAGTGACCGTTATGGTCACTGTTCATGATTTGACTGCCATAAGATCGTTAAGAGGAGTGGGTGGCTGACACTTAAGGCATTTAAGGCTGAATTTAAGAGTGAAATCTTTGGAAATCTGTTGCCAATCTAGAATTTATGGACACATTTTGGGGGGCACAATCAAATTTGAATTCAAATATACCTATAAAATAAGCATGGTCATCTGTGAGAAACACTTTTCATTCTGATAATTTCTGTGTTGTGCTGTTTGTTGTGCATGAACCGTGATTTCTTTGAGGATTTTCTCGCAAGCCCCGTGTTTGATCAGTATCCCGAATCACATAGAAAGCTTATCCATGACATCATGTTAGGACTAGGTCCCACAGAAACTGCAAGCATTGGAGGGACTATTGCCTCTGAGGGAGCTGCTCCAGAGGTTGTGACTATGGAGGTTCCAGTAGCAGTGTCTACGGTGCCAAGGTCACCTAGGCCGAAGCCTACACTGACCAGAGAGGTCCCCAAGCCGAAGAAGGATAAAAAAAAGAAGTTGATGCGATGCACGAGTCACTGAGGAAACATGCAGCTACCTAGGCCCAAAGGAAGGAAAAGCCAAGCGTGAAGGAGAAAGGGAAGGTGGTTGACCTGGGGGCTGAGGAGGGTGAAGAAGATATCGACATTAAGGGGGTAGAACCTATTTGTAAGGTACCAGAGAATATCCCTCTGCAGAAGGGTGAGGTGAAGCTCCCGAAGGACCTAGATGCCAGACAGTTCTCCCTCAACACATCCCTATTGCTGGAGAACATCACCTTTCAAGGTCAGTGCTTGGCGTAGGTCCCACACTTGAAGCTCGAAGACTAGGATTTGGCGGAGCATGAGTGGTTCCCCTGTCTACCTACACCTTCATGTATAGGTTCTTCTACAAGGAATCTGGTGTCATCACATTGGAGCCGTTGGAATGGATTTGCAGAGTCAACAAGTCAAGGTTGCTGAACTTGTTATCCACGCCGCTCTATCATCAATCAAATATCAACCTGATTGTTATTAAGTAGCTAATGTTCCTAGTGCATGATGGGTTCTTGTGGTTAAATGAGCCAATACTTATCACAGATATGCTAATCCATTAGATCACATTATTACCCCATTCAGGACTGAATCTGGCTAAGTCGTTTGGCGGAAAGACAAGCAAGTCTGACCTCACTGAGAAGGTGAAGAACAAGTTTAAACTTGTCAAAACGCCGCATGGGTATTCGATTACCTGCATTACTAACCCTGCAGTCAAGAATGCCACGCAGATTATGGCTGGTAAATTTATGCAAAAGTGTGGTGCCGATGAGGTGTCGACACCTGTGGTTTCATTGGCAGCTCAGTGCGTGGAGGGCATATAGTTCAACTACGCAAACTACCTATGTAGCGAGTTCCTCGCGAATTGCAGAAAGGCACAAAATGATAGTAATACCTTCACTATTCGTGGTTGTTGCTCTCAATTGTGCTGGTCGTGTGGGATTTGTCAAAGGATAGCCAGTTTCCTCCCGTGGAGAAGGATTTTTCGGAAGTAGTGAAGTTTGCATCTCCCTGGGCCACCAAAGATGTTGTGCGAGTCACTAAGAGCAAAGTCTTTTGGGTACTGATGAAGGTGAGCATTCGTATGGCCATCAACCAAAATTCGTGGTTTGAACCAACTGTCTTTGAGCAACTTTTGGGGTACGCAGAGTTCAAAGTGGACTTCCATCATGTTTACATCTAGGTGCGAAAGGAACCCAAGCAGAAATGGTTTGACTTACCCTACCTAGCTATGGATGACGCTATTGCAGAGGTCATCAAGTGTTGGCCAACAGAGTGGCATTCCGCATCCGATGTGGCCTTTGAGACTAGCAAGTTTGCAGTGAAACAGAAAAAGGAAGTGACCAAGCAGAAGGTTTAGCAGTTGGCTAAAAATAGGAAGAAAGAGGCTGAGGAGAAGGCTCGCGTAGAAGCGGAGCATGCCACGAAGAAACAGGCAGAGAAGGAAGAGTGTGGCTCCAAAATAAGTCAGAAGTCTCCTTCGCCCCAAATGGAGGAAGAAGAGCGGTCAGAGCAGGGTGAAAATGATCAGTAGGAGAGAACTCCCTTCCGAGTGAAGTGATACAAGGAGTAGGAAAAGGAAGGACCATGCAAGAAGACAAAAGCCATTAAGTCGTTTCTAGATCTAATTACCTTGATGAAGGGTGACTTCGATGATATTGGAGATAAGGTGGGATACAATAGCAGAACTAATGCAACGGTTTGGGCAGTAGCAAAAGTAGGCACTGAGCACCATCCAGGTGGGTCTATGTGAGCTGCAGATCCAAATGACTAGACTCTAGGCAGCTGCAGGATAGAGCACCGTTGCCTCAACCAGTTTGGCATTGGGGACCACTCAAGCATAAAATATGGTTCGCTCAATGGATCTCTAGGTAGTCATGCTACCTGATTGAGCTTTGAGCATGGAGGTGACTACTAACAAGGCTATTGTCAGCTCCTTGAAGAACATTAGCCTCAACCTGACCGCACTACTCGATGAGTTCCTTCAGACACTACAAGTAGGTTTGATAGCAGAAGTCAAGGCCCAAGAAGAGTGGGTGTTAAGCATGATCAACGAGTACAAAGTCAACAATGAACAGATGTTCGTGGAAAAATGAGCAACGCTGTAAGCATGGAAGAAAGTTCAAGCACAAAATGAACAAACTGCAGTCGTGGTGGTCGAGGCATGTAGAACAGTCCCAAAATTGCATATCCCAGAGGAAGCACCGGTGGATGTGAAGATCAGGAAGTTAGCTATAGGTGTGCATGACGCAAAGGTGGAAGCGGCCAAGGTTCAGTTTGAATAGAACCTGAAGATTGCAAAGTTAGAGTTGAAGTCACGACCTTCAACTCCACCAGAGGTCAGATAACAACATTAAGCTTCCATGAAGGATGGAGTTGCAGCAGTGGATGCCACGGTGGTGGATTGCACAATGCTGTTTGAGAAATCCATGGAGGTAGTCATGGCGCTGTAGGAAGATCCTAACCTGTAGATGTTAAACACAGAAGCCCGTGAATTGCAGTAGCGATATGATGAAGCAAGAGTGAAGATGCACACCATCACTATAGCACAACGATTGCCCAAGTTGCACGAGGCAAAATAGTTGCTCGAATAGGTGGAGGTAGTGCAAATAAAATAAAATTTATTATTTTATAAATAGAGGTTCAACATGAGAAATCATATCCATTGTGTCAATCCCAAGCTCCTAATTTACTTATTTATTGGTTATAGTTTCATTGTTCCCTGTTTTGGATTTTTTTTGGGTATATTTTCAGTCAAATTTGTTAGAAATTTAAATGCATTTTAAATAACAAAATATTAAAAAAAATGAAGATTTATTTCACAAAATTCCTAAAGAAAAACTTTAAAACCTAAAATAATTAGAAAAAAATTGTTTTTACCATTCAAAATCAGAAAATCTACATTTAATAAACAAAACATTACAAGTAAATCAAAAACATTTAAAACCTAAATTATATTTTTTTAGGTGGTTTCAAAGTGTTTTGTAGATTGTTTTGAAGGGGTTTTTTTATGGTTTTCTATTTTGATTTTGTGGTTTTCGAAGTTGTTTTGAAAGGTCTTTTTTAATAGCTTGTTGTGGTTTTCTTGGTTGGTTTTGTGATTTCCTAAGTTCTTTTGAAGAATTTTTTTGTGGCTTTCATGGTTTTTGTATGGTTGTTTTTTTTATTAATTGGTTTTCATGGTTTTTGTACATGGTTGTTTTTTTTCTTAAATCAATTTGTTTAATTTTCCAAAAAAAAAAATAAGAAAGACAAAAAGATAAAACACCTACCTTCATTTGAGCCTCTAGGATGTTGGCAGGGTTGGTGAGATTGATTTGAATGCTCCATGCTTCAATTGCTTGATCCAGATCCAATAATCTTGATCAACCTACCGTCAAACTTTCGATCAAGCTCCAATACTCTCGGTCGACCTACTATCACACTGTCGATTGAGCTCCAATACTCTCAGTCAACCTACCATCACACTCTCGATCGAGCTCCAATACTCTTGATCGAAATCTAAATTTACCCATGGTCTGTGTAAATGGCACACGCAAGCCATGAGAGTGGTATTTAATAGAAAAACGGGCTCAATCGAGAATTATAGCTTGATTGAGTGTTATAGATCAATCAAGGGTTTGTTTTTAACTCTTGATTGAGCACTCAAATGGCTCAATTGAGCCATCATTTTTTCCAGCCAAACGTGGCCTCTTTTTCCAAAAAGTGTAGCCTAATTACATGCCTCCACCGGTGCCTAGTATTCATTGACACTCCTTGGCACACACACATATTTGTTCATATCCATGTATTTTTACCTAGTTGTCCCTTGTGATGCCCTAACACTCCATAACGTTACTCAACATGCATTGGAAATGATCAACATGTGGTAGCATGCCTTTTCATTCCTTGGCATGCCCTGACACTCTTTAGCTATAATTCCCTCACAACTACCCTTACTTTTTTGGGACTTGGGATCCCAACCAAGTCTTGCCTTGACTACAACAACTTGACCAAGTTACAGATAGTACAACTAGACTATGCTTTGTTCACCTATGAATTAACTATATGTCATCTTAGGCTACTCAAGTATAATTTCAACTTATCTAACTTAGCAAGTTACAAGTTACCATGTCAAGGCTCAGATCCAACTATGGCCATAAAACAACTCAACAACATAGTTTACATCTTGACATGACATAGCACTAGGCACATCTAACAATCCCTTGGCACTATGTGTCACATGTTAGAACCCCCTACATTCCTTGGCATGCTTTGTCACTCCCTAACACTCCCTCGCATGCCTTGGAAATCTAACATGCCTTGGCACTGCCTAGCATATATCCCTGTCACTCCCTCCTTAACACACATGATGTTGGGTTGTGTTATATTCTTTCCACGTAGTTAACAGGGGGTTTGAGGGGTACCCATAACCCCACTTTATGGGGTCTGGGGTAGCACCCTGGAAAATTTTGGTTTTGGACCCAATGTTAGGTTGGGCGCACCCACCTATGGTTTTGTGCATGATTTTTGCACATGTTTTTTGGACGCGATGGTTTTCGGTGCATGGTTTTGGACGCGATGGTTTTTGGTCCATGGTATTGGATGCTTCGACATGTATAAATATGTATTGTAACATTGAAATGAACATAATGAAAAAGCAAGCTGGTAGTCCCGGTTTTGGTATCCAGGGGAAAATCTCTATGTCTATGTGTTTTATGTTCTTCTTTCACATTATTTATTTTCTGTGTTTTAGAATTCATATGTAGGTAATTTCTGTATGGGGTTAAAACCTACATTTGGTATCAGAGCAGTTTTGGCTTCAAGGGGACGCCTTTGTTGCTGAGGGGTTTTGCTCGGGCCTATGGTAGACCCTGTTCAGTGGGAGATCTATGAGTTCGATCCTAGTGGTGAAAGAAGATGGTGAGCAGTGGAAAGATAGAGATCAAGAAATTTAATGGTCAAAGTTTTGAGTTGTGGAAACTCAAGATGGAGGATGTCTTGGTGGATAAAGATTAGTGGATCATGGTAGATCTGGGTACTAAACCAACGAGAGTGTCCGATGAAGAATGGAAGAAGTTGGATCAGAAGGCAAAGAGCACAATACGATTGTGTGT
Source organism: Pinus tabuliformis (assembly GCA_031772625.1). Classification (NCBI taxonomy): domain Eukaryota; kingdom Viridiplantae; phylum Streptophyta; class Pinopsida; order Pinales; family Pinaceae; genus Pinus; species Pinus tabuliformis. The sequence goes on along the minus strand of CM062804.1, from coordinate 776,504,652 downwards.
CTCAGGTTCAGTATTGCTGAATGTATCAGGGGAAGCTATAGAAAAGACTTTGTGGGACAAATTAGGGACTTTTTACCAACCTAAGTCTCTGGTGAATAAACTGTTCCTGCGGAAAAAGTTGTATAACCTGAGGATGAAAGATGGAAACTCGGTGATAGAGCATCTGAACACATTTAATACTGTGGTAAGTCAGTTAGAATCTATTGATATTAAAATTTTAGATGAAGATAAGTGCATCAGTTTGTTGTGTTCTCTACCAGATTCGTGGGATAGTCTAGTTATTGCAATAGGCAGCAATGCAACTGCCTTACAGTTTGATGAAATAGTCTCAGCCTTTCTGACGGAGGAGATGAGACGGAAAAATATGGAGAGCCAAAATGGTGATGCCTTGTCTGTATGAGGATGGTCCTAGAATAGAAACAAAAATAAGTCATTGAGTGGGAGATCTAAATCTAGAGGGAGATCTAAATCTCCAGGAAAACCTGTAAAGGTGGTGTGTTGGAAATGCGGAAAGGAAGGCCACTTCAAAAGGGACTGTAAATATAAAGCTCTTGACAAAGGAAAGCGATCTAATGAGGCTCCTTCTGCAGAGGTGAAAACCACCTCAGATGAAGGTGGGGATGTGTACTTGGCTTCTTCATGTACACATGTAGATCATGAGGCATGGTTGATTGACTCATGTGCATCCTTCACTTCACTCCCCATAGAGACTGGTTCTATGAGTATGAGAAGTATGATGGTGGTGATGTCTTCTTGGGGGATGATAGGAAGGCTAGAATCATTGGTCGTGGAAAAGTAAAGTTGAAGTTGCAAGGTGGAAGGGTTAGAACACTTACGGGTGTTCTACATATTCTTGCATTAGCCAGAAATCTGATTCTGTTATTAAGCTGGATGATGCAGGTGTACAAATAGTGTTTGAGAAGGATACCTGCAAGATGGTTCGGGGAGCACTGGTATTGATGTAGGGAGTTTAGATTGGAACTCTGTACAAGGTGATGGGTGCAACAGTTCCATGGTTCCTGAAAGTGGAGCAGAAAATCTAGTGGTCTCTGGAGAAAAGACCATGTTGTGGCATCAAAGGCTTGGACATATTGGAGAGAAGGGCCTTTGAATACTTCATGGTAAAGGTATGGTAGAAGGTATGAGTAATAGCTCTATGGATTTTTATTTCTGTGAAAATTGTGTATACGGGAAGCAGAATCAGGTGAGTTTCCCCTCTGGTGGTAAGAGGGTGAAACATATATTAGAGCGTGTGCACAATGATTTGTTTGGACCTGTGAAGGTTCCATCAAAGGGTAAGTCTATGTACTATGTATAATTTATAGATGACTTCTCAAGGAATACATGGATATATTTCCTTAAGAAGAAATCTAAAGTCTTTGATAGGTTTAAAGAATTTAAGGCTCTAGTGGAAAACTAGACAGAGAAGAAGATAAAGGTGTTGAGGATAGATAATGGTGGAGAGTTTTGCAGTAAGGAATTTGAAGAATTCTACAAGAAGTGGGGTATAGCATGGTAGAAGACTACTCCATATACAACTCAGAAAATTGGAGTTGTAGAAAGAATGAACAAGATGTTGATGGAAAGGGCAAGAAGCATGCTCAGTGGTGCCAGGTTAGGACAAGAATTCTGGATAGAGGTGGTGGAAACTACATGTTACTGGTCAACAGGTCACCTTCATCAGCTTTAGAGGATAAGACTCCAAAAGAGGTATGGACTGGTAAGAAACCCTCTCTTTCACATCTAAGGGTATTTGGATGTGATGCATATGTACATGTTCCAAAGGAGAAACGAACCAAGTTGGATAGTAAATATGAAAAGTGCATCTTTATTGGGTATAAGGATGGTTTAAAGGGTTATAAGCTTTGGAACCCAGTAACAATGAAGGTTGTGTACAGCTGAGATGTGGTGTTTAGAGAGGTGAAAGATGTTATTAAACATGAATTCCAACCAAAGGTACCTAAGAAGATAGAGTTTGAGCTAAAGGAAGAAGAATCAGACTCTACAACAAAGGAGGAATCAGAAGATAAAGAGTCACAAACTCTGGCTGTGAGAAGATGAGTTCGAGAAAGAAGGTAGCCAGAAAGGTATAGTCCATCTGCTTTCTATTCAAATTTTTCTTTAACACATATTTCATTAAAATTGGAAAAAATGTATTACAATGATATCATTATAATTAAGTTTTTTTGTTATTTTGAAATTCTTGTTTCACTATTTAATTCCAAATTTAATGAAATATGTGTTCTTTGTTTGTTACTGATGATGATCCCAGAACTGTGAAGGAAGTAGTGGATTCAGAGGATGGAAAACTCTAGAAAGAGGCCATGGTTGATGAAATGGCATCTTTGCACAAAAAAGAGGCTTGGGATCTGGTGGAGGTTCTGGTTGGAAGGAAACCCATTGGCAGAAAATGGGTTTTCAAAAAGAAGACAAATGGAGAAGGAAAAATGGAGAAATACAAAGCTCGGTTGGTAGCAAAAGGTTATTCCCAGGTGTCGGGAATTGATTTTGGTGATATTTTTTCTCCTATTGCCAAGGTAACTTCTATTAGATTACTTTTATCTATTGTTCTTGCTTTTGATTTTGAGGTAGAACAAATGGATGTGAAGACATCATTTCTTCACGGGGATCTATAAGAGGAGATCTACATGAAGCAACCTAAAGGCTTTGCGGTGAAGGGTAAGAAAGAACTGGTATGTAAGTTAAAGAAGTCTCTATATGGGTTAAAACAGTCACCAAGGATGTGGTATCAAAAATTTGATACATTTATACGGCGACTTGGCTTCACGAGAAGCAATGTAGATCACTATGTGTATTTTAAATTAATTGGTGACCGTGTCATTTATCTAGTCTTATATGTGGATGATATGTTGTTGGTTGGAAATGACAAAGAAGTTATCCAGGATTTGAAGACCCAATTGTCCTCCAAATTCAACATGAAAGATCTTGGTGCTGCAAACTATATTTTGGGAATGGAAATTAAAAGAGATCAGGCAAAGAGGAAGCTCTGGTTAAACCAAAGGAACTATGTCGATACAATATTGCAGAGGTTTAATATGCAGGATAGTAAACCAGTGAAGGTTCCTATTCCTGTAGGTGTGAGGTTATCTGTTGAATAGTGTCCCAAGACACAAGAAGAGGAAGAGGACATGTCCCATGTTCCATATGCAAGTGTAATCGGAACCTGATGTATGCAATGGTCTGTACTAGACCAGACATTGCACATGCAGTGGGAGTATTGAGCAGGTTTATGTCAAAACCAGGGAAGGAGCACTCGACAGCAGTGAAGTGGGTTTTCAGGTATTTGCGTGGCACTAGTGATTATGGTTTGTGCTACCAAGGAAGACCAATATTGGATAGAGTGTTGGCTATTCATGGCTTTGTTGATGCAGACTGGGTTGGAGATCTGGATCAGAGAAGATCTACAAGTGGGTATGTGTTTAACCTATTTGGAGGTGTAGTCAGTTGGATGAGTAAGAAACAATCTATAGTGGCACTATCAACTACAAATGCAAAATACATGGCAGCTACTCATGCAAGCAAGGAAGCAGTTTGGTTGCAGAGATTGTGTTCAAGTATGGGGTTAGTACAGGAAGCTATAAGGATAGACTGTGACAGCCAAAGTGAAATTTTCTTAGCAAAGAACCCCGCATATCATTCAAAGGCAAAGCACATTAATTTTCGGTATCACTTTGTGAGGGATATGATGGAAGACAAAAAGGTGTTGACGGTAAAGGTGGACACCTTGAAGAATATTGCAGATGCATTGACAAAATCTGTGAGCTTTGAGAAGTTCTCTTGGTGTAGAGAGACAATGGGCATTTCAGGGCTAGAAAAATGACAGCTCTCTTGTGGTCCCCTGTGGAAAGAAAACAACAAGTGGGAGAATGTTGGGTTGTGTTATATTCTTTCCACGTAGTTAACAGGGGGTTTGATGGGTACCCATAACCCCACTTTATGGGGTACGGAGCAGTGCCCTAGAAAATTTTGGTTTTGGATCCTATGTTAGGTTGGGCAGACCCACCTATAGTTTTGTGCATGATTTTTGCACATGTTTTTTGAACGCGATGGTTTTTGGTCCATGGTTTTGGATGCGATGGTTTTCGATCCATGGTATTGGATGCTTCGGCAAGTATACATATGTATTGTAACATTGAAAGGAACATAATGAAAAATCAAGCTGGTAGTCTCGGTTTTGGGATCCAAGGGAAAATCTCTATCTATATGTGTTTTATATGTTCTCCACTCGCATTATTTATTTTCTGTGTTTTAGAATTCGTATGTAGGTAATTTCTATAAGAGGTTAAAACCTACACCTGAAACTCACTGTCACTCCCTATCACACAATCTTATTCATTAATTTCCATGCATTTTTAGCTCATTCACACCTGTGTTTCCATGACACTCCCAGATTTGACTTCCATCTTACCACTCCCTAACATACCTTGTCACTTCTATAAATTGTGTTATTTCAAAGATTTGACTTCCAGAGTTTCATAAATACAATGTCCTCAAAGATATAGTTGAACACTTCCATGTTCATAGCTAGATCATATTCCTAGAATATATACATTTTTTGTACGGAAAAAAAATTGTGTCATGAAGAGAAATCACATCATAAGCAATAATTGAACTTGGTTGGGGATGTTATTAATTTATCCTCTCAAGTGCCTGAGTTCTTTTTGTTGTCAAAGGAGGAAATTTTGTAGCACAAGATGGAGGAAACAATGGTCCATATCCGAAAACAATGGTATCGTTTAGTCCATGGATAACTTCAGTAGCAGTTGGTGTAGATGTTCGTAGCTACAAAAATACACTTTTTCTAGGAAATGGAAAATCTCTTCCAAGGATTGGGATTTCACCCGTGATAAGAAAAGGTCAGGCATTCCTTAGAATGGCTCCATAGGCCCGCAACAACCTTTTTTTAGGACAATCCACCCATAAACAAGCCCCAAATCACTCCAGACCTTGACACTTGCTCCTCATCCTTGCTGCACTGCAATTAAGTCACCAAAATAACCCTAATAGGCCCTCAAATCCTCTCTAGTTTCCCTCCTTTTCATGTGGCCAATACATAATAGGTCTCCTTCCTTCAACGATCTATTCTTGTGTTGTGTTGCTCACTTTGGATGAGAGAAATGACACTCTAATAACCTAATATTTGTATCCAATATGAGGTCTGCAAAAAAACATCATTATAGGGCTTGACAAGTTATCATAAGGCTTATTAACATCAAGCCGACCTTGACCCTGTGCCACCATGCCTACACATAACTTTCAAAAATTCATAACTCCATTTCTACAACTCTTGGCACTCACCATTGCAGCAATAAACAACTAATTTAGTCTTGGGTTAAGATATACTACTAGCTACTAAGTCATACAGCTAAAAATTACTAACGTGAATGACTAATTTAGTCTAGGAACCAAAATATGACTACCTAACAAGTAATATAATAATATGAATCAGTCATTTATGTTAGTCATTTTAATTGTGGGTGCATGACTAGTTTATATGTTTCTTATCCCTCATGACCGACCCACAATGATCCCTGAGACTTTTAGGATGATGTACTAGTTTGGTGTGGACTAGGAGGATGAAGGATGTCTATCCTAACAAGGATGGATGACCAATGAAGTGTTGTAACACAAATTCACCAAATCATAACACAATCTAGAAATGTATTTGATAGTGTGTTAGCCATGGCAAGGAAACATCGTTGATGAGTGTATTGAAGGTAAGTGGAAGCATGTTTCCACTAGGTACATGACCTTTCGAGAATTACAAGAAGTTGGTCTAGATGGAGACAACATAGTCTTACACTATGTGGTTAGTTATTCAAGTGTGTTGGCTTGAGGGAGGAAGTGAAAGGTTATTTATGTGTGAGTGGTGATGACACAACATCGCCTATAATGAAACAAGCACTACAACATTTCCTATAGTTTAAGGTGACTAACTTGGGTTCAGTTAGAACATGTTGGCTAGGCATAGTTCGAGTGATACAAGAGGTTGATGGTCATGCACAACTAGTAATGTCATGTGAGTGCCATAAAATAACTAGGCTTCTTGAGTGGAATTCTATGCTTACCTGGATTGAAAATTTTACCCTCATGACAAATGGTATCAACACCATGTTTAAATGAAAAAATTGCAAAGTGTATCTTCACCAACAATGCCCTGTCCATTAGCAAATAAAATGAAGCCATGTTGATGAAGATGACAATAATTAAAGTGGGGGGATAATGCAAGGATCTTACTTGAGGTTCCATTAGAAATGGTAAAATGGATGGCATGTCGGGTAAACACGACTAACAGTGGACAATGATTTTATATGTTTGGTATACTTTGTGAGTGACTTAGGTTGTTTCATGACACAATTAAGATGGTGTACTAGTTTGGCGTGGACTAGGAAATCCCCTTAACAAGGGTTGATCATTGGCAAAGCATTGTAACACAAGCTTAGGGGAGGATGATGTAAATTGTCAATGTGTTGAATAATGTGTTAGCCATGGAATGGCATCATCATTGATGAGTGAAATGTAAGTGGAATCTTTTTTCCATTATGTAGATGATCATTGAGGACTACAATAGGTTGGCCTTGATGGAGACAACACAATTCCATATTGGGTGGCTAGTTTTTCAAGAGTTCTTGGTTTAAAGGAGGTGGTAGAATGTTGCCTATGATTGGGTGGTGATGATGTAACATTACTTACCACTAAATGGAAATTTCAATATTTTTTATAGTTTGAGGTTCTTCCCTTGAGTTCAATTAAAACATGATGGTTAAGCATAGATCATTATGCCTAACTAGAAAAGTCTATCAATGCTATCCAATGACTAAATTTTTATAATTATATAGCTTGCTTAAATAATGACTAAATTTTTATAATTATTTCTACTAAGGAAAAATCATAATTTTCATTAATATTAAGAAAATTACATGTTGTAGATGCTTTGTAAGCAAATGCTGTAAGATGGGGCGACTCGCCCTTCAAAAAATAATTGTGTACAAAAAATATCCCAATGGGAGTGCTGATAGTGTATCTGTTAATATTTACATCATAATGTTAGTTGAATATGTACTATGAGGTAATCAACGTAAGTACACGAAAAACAAGCCCATCGGGCCCCTATGATATGATGTCCATATAAGGTTTGTGGTAGTACTGGTAGTGGTTCCCGTCCCTCTACTCTTGAATCATCCATGAACCTCTAGGCCAGACTGCAACTTCCTTGGACTGTTGATCGGAAATTTGAATACGCTCCCTGTATATATGATGACAAACAATGATGTCAAAATGTGTCTTTAATCAAATTGCCTCATCCAAAATATTCCTTAAAGAAAATGCATGACAGATAGAAATATTGTTAAACCAATCGATTATGATCTTGGAATCCCCAAATATTTGTAAATTTCTACACTATTTTTCTAATGCAAATTGGAGAAGGTATTTGAGAGTGATGAGCTGAGCAAAGTTATTGGTTCCATTCTCCAACCCCATCTAGATTTTGACGAAATGGGAATCAAATAGGTGAAGTACAACTCCCCCCATTAAACTTTTATACTTATATAGGAATGATTTAAAACAAAATAAAAAGTTTAACATTGTGACGCCTCTCCCTTACTGTCTTCTTCCTCGTTTTTTTTTTTTTTTAAATATGCATAACTTACTTTTATACCAACCTAGATCCATCTCAATTATAAATTTGCCAAGCACCTAGAGCGATCCAATTGTTTTTCCACTAAAAGAGATTTTCATCTCAAGATATTTAATCTCTCTCGGTGCTTGGTAGATCTAAAGTTAAAATGGATCTAGGGTAGTTTAATTATTAATTATAATTAATTATAAATTTAATTTACTTTAATTTTTATTGGTTTAAAATGTTTAACAAAACATTACAACATTGCTATTATGATGGGATTTTATTTATATTTATATTTCATTTTATTGTTTATTTTTACAAAGTCAAAATGTTTAATGACATATTACACTTTTAACTAGACATGGCAACATCTCTACCATAAAGGTTAGAAAGCCTCTAGTCACAATTAAAAGTGGAGGAACTAAATTTCTCTCACTAAATTAAAAACCTAAAAAACTAAAAAATAATAAAAAAATATTAAAAAATTAGTAAAATAATAATAATAATAAAATAATAAATTTTTAATTGAAATTTGGCCCAATAAATTAAAAACCTAACAAATTAAAAAAGATGAATAACACCATTAAGGTAGCTTTATAGAAGATGGATCACACCCTGAAGGGATCATTTGAATCTACATAGAAGATGGATCCCTTAAGGTAGCTGGACCTAACCCACATGACCTCATGAGCCGGACCTAACCCTTAAGGTCGAACCTGGTCAACTATGTCCCCTGAAGGGCTCAGTTCAGTCAAAAGTACTGTAAGTTCATCCACCAACCTGAGGATGAGAGGATGAGGGGTGGGTCCTCTCCTTTCAGGTAGGTTATTTAGTACAACCAGTATGGGTTAATCATAAGTAGTCGGTAAGGATCTGTATTAGTGGGAGATGGAGGGTGGCCACAACGGTGTTCGGGCATAACTTTAAGGGCCTTTACTGGAGGGCTTTGCTAGTCCCATGAACAGAATTCAAATGCCTCCATTTATTAGAATGCCTTAACTTCCAGAAGGAAAATTGGGAACAGAAGAGTGCATTCATTGGTTCACATCATATTACTACCCCCATGGGAATATCATATCCAATGGTTTTCCTCCGTCTTGGGATGCATTCATTCCAGGAATATGTGCAATAAGAAAGCTTACAAATTTTGACATTTTATGGACAGATTGCACTCATGAAGAGGTTGCAATGTAATACCTCTAAATATAAGGGTCATAGCCCATTCCAAATAAAATTGATTATTCCATCATTAGAAATGAAGCACTAATGGCGGGAGAAGAAGTAGATCCATAGAGAGAACCTCCAACAGGAGTCCATTTATTTTCCATTGAAATTTCCTGCATTTCCCTCTCTTCCATTAACGACTTAATGGATGTCTTACTTGTCTCAAAGTGTAGAGTGTGGATGAACGTACGAACTCGCTCGACCGAGATACTTCCCCATTTTTTCCATTGAGCCAGTATTTTCTTGACCAGACTGTTTTTTGTGTTTTGCGGAGGCAACAACAACTATTTTTAAAACAAAAAGATGTGTGGAGGTGCCATTATTGTGGATTTCATTCCCTGCAACCGATCTCGGCGTATAACTCCCAGGGATTTATGGCCCGATTTTGATACGTTCACTGACTTGTGCATCAATGGCGAAGCCGTGTCGGAACCCTTCAATAAATCGGACAGCTTCGACAATTCATACAAGCAGAAGAATACGCCCAAAAATAATTTTTTCAACCCCAAGCATGAATTTTCTTCAAGTGAGCTGCCACTATTAGCGATCTCTCTGCATTTAAGAAATTGCTATTGCTTCGTAGGGTTTGTTTTTTTCGTCTATTTTGAATTTTGTTGGGTTTTGTAGATGATGAAAATGAGGCGATTCCTGTTTGAAGGATTTTGACATTCCTCCTTTCAAGGATTTTGAAAAGTGCTTAGCCAATAGAAGCGGGAGGAAGAGGAGGAATTTGTAAAGAGGTATCACGCAACGTCTATAGGGAAAATGGGCTGCTGAGATGAGATATCCTAGAAGGGGCATTAGGGTTTGGCTTCCACATTTTTTCCATTGAGCCAGTCTTCCCCGAGGACACACGTGGCATGTCGGGTCGGGATTTTCAGATTAGATGAAGGAAAGAGGAAGGTTCAGGGTTTGAATCTTTGTAAGAAATGTAGTTGCGCATCAAGGGCGTGGTGGATAAGTTCATAAAGGAACTGACAGAAGCTCTGAAAGCTGATATTCAGGACAAGATTATGAAGGAGAGGGAGATGCAGAGTTACATTGAGGAACAAGAGCATGAAGTAGCTGAAAGAGAACTGCCTCGAAAGCTGAAATTTCCCGTAGGGAGGTAAATATCTTCATTTAATTGTAAATCTCTTTCAGTCTTGGATATCTTACCTTAGAAATGAGTCCAAACACTTTTTTTTTTTTTTTAATGAAATAAAACAATAGAAACCAACTTCTAAATAAAAAGTATACAACAAATAAATACGTATGATACAGTCTTATTGTAGAGATCGATACAAGATCCTTTGCAATAATGCCTTACAACTTTCTTTCATCTATTATAATCGATTGTTGGTTAGGGTTTCACCCTAAACTCTTACGGGAATTATTCTAACAAGAAACCTTGGCCAATCTTTAGAATGGTCGTAAATAATAATAATAAAAAAAATTCTTATTTTTCTTTCTAAGTTTGAAGATTCTATACATTATTGGAGATTTCTTTCACAATCCTATAGAACTTTGGGCCACGATTTGTTAGATCTACATCAATTTTGTTTGCCAATGTTTCCAGTTTACCAAATTCTTTATTAGACCAAGCTTCGCTTTTCTAAAGTCTTCCTTGATGACGCAACAGGCGAAAGGGATTTGGGGAGAAAGAAACATGCTCAGAAATGTTACAAAGGACCAAAATTCAATGTCTACTTCCCACTATGAACCCTCATGCCAGGCAACCCTTGCAATTGTTCCTAGCAATAAGTGAGTAGTAATCATAAGAATTGCTTTTATATTCATCCGTTTGTGCATTCACGACCAATAGTTGGGCCAAGACATTGAAGGAATACATATTCCTTCAGATTTTTCCTTACTCTTTTGCTCCATCCAATATCCAATATTTAATGGAAGTTTATGCAATGCAGGCAAATTCTGCCATGGAAGCTTGGTACTACAACCTGACCGAAGATGAATGGAGGCTCCCGCACCAGTGTCACCCCAACATCCTTGTTTCTCTTCACCATTTGAAAGAGCTTGGGGTTCTTGTATTGGATTTGGATGGTGATAACTATGAAAAGAACCCTGCACTTGAAAACATCAAGAAACAACGATGTTACAACTATAAAGTTCAGGCTTCTGTGACCCATATCAAGTTTATGAAAGGTTTTTCCCAGAAAATCACATGGAATAGTTACAACTATAGAGTTCAGGCTTCTGTGACCCATATCAAGTTTAATATCAAGTTTATGAGAAATCACATGGAATACCATTTGTCTACGCTTTTCGAACCAGACAAGTTGAAGAAATAGATGGAGCTTAGCATGATAAATAGTCTTAGCAGAGTCTCCAACTGCTAAATTGCCTAAAGGTTAATTTTGAGCTTAAAATTCTTATTTATTAATTTAATGTTATTATTATAATTATTATTATTATTTTTCTTATGTAAATAAGTTAAATTAGTTAAAATGGTTGGTTTTAAAATGGGGATTTTATTTATTTAAATTAAAATTAATATATATATATATATATATATATATATATATATAAATTAATTAAAATCATAAGTTGACTAGTATTTTTATTCAATAATAATTCAATGGTTAGTTTATTTTTATGGAAGTTACTTAAAATATAAAAATAAATAATTTTAAGGTTAAAGATGTAATTAATTATTTAAATTATTTAATATATATATATATATATATATATATATATATATATATATATATATCATAGGTTGAGAAAGTAATTAAATAATTTATTTAATACTAATCAAATATATATATATATAATTTAAAAAATAATATTTAGGACCAATCTCTTAGAATATATATAAAAAATAATTTTAAAGGGTATTAAGTTCAAAAAATATTATTAAAAATTATAAGTTAAATATTATTTAAAAGGAATTTTAGTTAAATAAATGACCAAATAATATATGAATAAATTAAATGCCTAAATAAAGTAAAAAAGTATTATCAAAGATTATAAGTTAATTAATAATTAAATGGAAAATTAGTTACATAAAGGATTTAATAATATTTAAATAAAATAAAGTAAAATTAGTTAGAAAAATAGTTAAAAATTATAAGTAGATTAGAATTAAAATAGAGAATTGGTTATAGAAAGGACCTTCTACATATATAAAAATAATGAAATGGGAGAATTATTAAAATAATAAGCTGATTAGAATTCACATGAAAAATTAGACCCAAAAGACTTTATAATGAAAAAATTAACTCTTTAAAAATAAATAATTAAATGAAAAAATAATAATGAGAAAACAAAAATACATATAAAAAATAATAATAATAAAAAATAAAAATTAATTAATTAAAATAATAATAATAATAATAAATAAATAAAAATAATAAAAACAAAAATAAAATAAAATAAAAATAAAAATAAAATAAAGTAAAATAAAATAAATATTATTTTTTAAATTATATGGAACGTTACAACTAGTCGGATATAGTAATAGTTGCACGAGGGAACGTTGAATATTATGAAGGAAAGATCAAACACTTCTTCACTGCACACCTCCATGCCCAGGAGGAGATCCGATTTTTTCTGGAAGGAGGAGGTTAATTCGACATCTGGGACAATGATGAGAAATGGATATGCTTCCACTTAAAGAAAACACATCTCATAGTCCTCCCATCGGGCATGTACCAAAATTTTACCCTCGATACAACCAATTATGTCAAGGCGATGAGGTTATTCATGGGGTTGCCCTGCTGGACACAACATCAATGACCTGCTGATGACATGGACCAGGAAGAATTACCTTGCAAAGGTGTTGAACAACCCTATTGTTGCAACGAAAAGAACTGTTTGATTAAATAATGTGTTTGTACTGTGATTTTCGTTTGAATTTTATTTCATTCATTTGTCCCTACACTTGTTGTTTTTCCAATTTTTTTTTTTGTGTACATTCATTTCCAAGGTTTGAATCAATTTCACTGCTTCATGCTTCAGAGTAACGCAAACCGTAATTATTTATTTAGGATCGTGTTTTGTGTGTCGAGCTTTGAAGATGGAAGAAAATCTCTTCTAGAAGGAAGAGGAGAGGTGAACGTAAATGCTTGTATTTTACAATCCTTTTTAGCTCTTCATTGCTCATATCTATTACGCTAAATTAGGACAATTTGTCGTAATTATAATTTGTTATTCAAGTTTACTTTTACATTTACTAGAAAATGATCTCCACAACGATTTAATAATTATTGGTTTTAACTACCGCGAACCTCATCTTCAGGTATTGGTTATAAGTAATTTCGATGTTTCAGTGTCGAAGGCAGTGGCATTCTAGGCCACCCACAAATATTCAATTCTCGCAAAAGCATGAATAAGAAGTATGTGCCAGGTGTAGGTCCTTGTGATTTTTAGGTTCCTTCTTGCGAAACTTAGCTAAAGTGCACGTGATTAATTGTTTCTCCTCGAGGGTGCGTATTTCCTTCTTCCATTCTCTAAATTCACACAGACCCTTTAATATTTCTAAAAGATCTCCTTTTTGTATTAGGGACTAATCTAGAGTTTCACCGAGAGTCCCATCTTGTTGATGAATTGAGTGTAAAAGAAAGTCACTAGTTTTTTAGAGCTCTTTCCTCCATGATTGGCTTTAGGAATCACCATTTTTGTAGCCTGCAGCACCCTTACTTGAAGAAGCACCTTCTTGGATACCAAGTCATGGAGGCCCTTCTTCAAAACCCACATGAGCATTGGAACACAATTGTGGATAGAGAACTCATTTTCTATCTTGGGTGGCTTCTACTATTGATGGAGGACTAGAGATTGATTCAAGGATAAGATTAATGTAAATTTTACACATGAATTATAAAAAATCCTTAGTGATTGAGTATGATTATACACAGCCTTTTTTGGTCTTGGTCTAATATGGGCAACATGCTCTCCTAATGGCACTAATGAAGTCAATTATTAAGGAGAAGGATTTGCCATGATATCAAGGACAGGCATGGTGACACCACATATAGCTAGCATTGTAGCTTTCGTGAAGCATCGTGATTGGAACCCTACTACCATCAAGTCAACATTACAAACAAAATCCGCAGTAGTTGACCACATAGGGAAGCTTTTGCAAGCACAAAATCAATCTTTTCAAAAGTACTTGCTTTTTCAAATACTTTAAATCCAATTGATTAAATGTGATTTCTATTTTCTCAAGATATTTACCTAATTAATGTAAAGTTTACACATGAATTATAAAAAATCCTTGGTGATTGAGTATGATTATACAAAATTTTCTTGGTCTTGGTCTGATATAGGTAGCATGGTCTCCTAATGGCACTAATGAAATCAATTATCAAGGAGAAGGATTTTCCATTAGGACAAGCATGGCTACACCACATATAGCTAGCATTACACCTTGATGAAGCAGAAGCATCATGATTGGAGCCCTACTTCCATAAAGCTAGCATTACAAACAACATCAACAGTCGTTGAACACATGGGGAAGCCGCTACAAGCAAAAAATCAATCTTTTCAAAAGTACTTGTTTTTCAAATATTTTAAATCATATAGATTAAACGTGTTTTCTATTTTCTCGAGATATTTTCCTAATTAATGTAAATTTTACACATGAATTATCAAAATCCTTAGTGATTGAGTATGATTATACGCAGTTTTGTTGGTCTATCTCAGGCACTTGAGAGGATAAATTAATATCCTCCCCAACCATACTCAATCACTAGGTATTTTTGATATTTTATCTCTAAATTGGACTCCTTAAACTTTCTCAATTAGAAACAAATAATGATTGTTAAAATCCTTTGATACAAACTTCCATTTATATTTTTATAACCACTTAAAATTACCACAAGTACCTATTAGTGGCTTCCTTGTCATTCCAAGCACTATCATGATTTCACATGCACATAATTACTATTCTCATGGACTTTTATTCCTCTCCTACCATATACAAAAAAGGAAAATTGATGGGTTCCAACATATCCCTAGTTTAGATTTTCATTATTTTTATAAAATTCTTATGCCTTCCACATGAAGAAGAGGAGCAACAATATGACATACATAATAAATGTTTTGGCACAATTCTTAGTGATATTTCATTAAACTTGGAGACCATCTGCTATAGAGATGATAATACCACAGTGATACCAAATGAAGAAGAATAACCAAATCATGAGAACGATATACATAGAACAATGAATGGAGGGTTGAACCTTTTATTTCCAAGAATTTCAAACTGTCTTAAATTATAGATGGAGAGTGAAACCACCTGTAAATGAGCTTAATGAAACCCTTAAAAGAATGAAGCAAACTTCCAGTCCATAAATTGATTTGAAGATATATATGGTAGGCCCATTTATAATGATTACTACAAACCCCTTTAAATGCATCATTATATTTAGACAAAGAAACTTTTGCAGCTGAATTTCGATACCACAACTGCACACATACCTTTCATGTTGCTTCAGTTTTCAATATTTTAACTGATTTGATGTTGCTTCAGTTTTCAATATTTTAACTGAATAGATTTATGTACCTTTACACTGTTGCAAAAACACTCTCACTCACAAATGTCGCTATAGAATAATTATAACAGTAAAACCTCCTTAAATGATGAAAGTTTGTCTCACTTCAAGTTCTTACTGCATAACTATGAAGTACTAATGACAAAAAATGCCGAGAAGTATGCCAGAGTAGAGTGCATTAATTATATACTTTACTTCTTGATATTGCTAAAGATTGAGTAAGAAGAGGGATTTAAAAAATATCTATATTGGTTTCCTGCAAAGGTTTTTTTCTTTATGTATATCTTACTTTTAGTTGCATACATGTTCAATGATATGCTTTATACTAATGCAACAACACATATATAGAAATAGAATGTTCATAACATTAGTAATGAAGAGTTTGAAGCCCTAAAATGCTTGAATAAGAACTCAAACATCATCATTTTAAAAGCAGAAAAAGGTGGGGTTGTTATCATCTTTGATAAAGAATATTATTAGAAGAAGATGCTGGATCACTTGATCAACAATAGTAGCTTCAGAAAGCTTGATGAGAATCCCTTGAAGAAGATTTCTAGGGTGGTTGCTCTTGTTATTAAATCTAGTAGCACCATTGGCTCCCTTAGCCATAAGCTTATTGAGAGTAACCCTATCGCTCCGAGGATCTATGGGCTACCTAAAATTCACAAAGAAGGGAACCCCCTTAGACCCATTGTCAACACCATAAGTGGGCCTACCTATCTTTTAGCTAAGTATTTAGCCTCGAATCTCAAGTCCCTAGTAGGTCGGATGGAGTCCTTTGTCAAAGACTCCACATCATTTGTTAATGAATTACAAGATATTAAATTCAAACCTGGAGACACTCTTGTCAGTTTCGATGTTGTTTCCCTGTACACTAGCATGCCCATCAAATAAGCCCTTGATGTCATCTTTCACCTTACTAATCGTGACACTGCTAGATTGGTTGAGATTTGCCTCACCTCTACTTTTTCTTGTTTTGAAGGTGAGTTCTATGAACAAAACTATGGTGTGGCCATGGGTTCCCCCGTGTCCCCCATTTTTGCTAACCTTTTCATGGAAGACTTTGAATCCAAAGCCTTATCCTTAGCTATTTTTTAACCTAAACTCTAGAGAATATTTATTCATGACACCTGCTCCATTCGGCAACACAGGCTTAATAAGTTAAATATATTTTTTGAACATCTTAATAATCACTAAAACTCCGTAAAGTTCACCATGGACCGTGAATTCGATGGTTTCCTTCCCATACCTCATGTCCTCATCTCTAGAAAGGCTGATGGATCTTTCTCCCATCAAGTGTATCGAAAAAAGACCCATACTGAGTGTCTTCATGCAAGTTCCCATCGTTTTCCTGCTCAAAAGATAGGTGTTCTCAACACGTTAGCCACTCTTGCTATAAGGATTTCATATGAAGACCACTTTTCCAAAGAAAAGTCCCATCTCCTTAATGTCTTCGCCCAAAATGTTTATAGTAGGCAACAGAGTTTTAGAGCTTTCCTCAAAGCTGGTAAGGGTCCTAAGGTTAAGACTAACACTATTGATCGACATTCAGAGGTTTGCCTCCCCTTCATCTAAGGGACAACTGACAAGATTGCGAGAGTCCTGAAGAAACATAATGTTCCCTCCACCTTTAGACCCCTCAACAACATTAGAAGCTCCCTAAAGTCAGTTAAAGACCGAGTGAACCCTATGGATTTGAAAGGTGTTTATGTCATCCCATGTTCATGTGGGACCTCATACATTGGTGAAACGGGTAGGTATATCAACCAAAAGATTAAGGAACGCGCCGCTGATATCAAACATGGGAGGACCAAATCCTCTGCTTTAGCGGAACATGCAGTGAAGACCAAGCATCATATATCCATTGAGTAGGCTAAGGTCCTTGCAAAAATCTCTCATTTTCGTCACCGCAAGTTTATGGAAGCCATTGAAATTGAGCGGTCCTCTAATAGTATTAATAGGGATGATGGCTGGAAAATTAGTAGTTGTTGGATTCTCACCCTCTCTTCTTAGTCTTTCTCCTCTCTATCTAAGCTTTTTATCCCCTTTCTTGTTTGTTTCATACTCTATTTTCCATCTTTTGTGCTTCCTTTTTTCTATTAGAGAGGACTACCACCTTTTATTGATTTTATTAGTTTTTAGTAATATTATGTATTCATGATCAGTGATTATTCTCAAGAGATTTCTAGTATATTTTTATTTTTTACATAGTTTATTTATTTAAGCTTTATATATATATATATATATATATATATATATATATATATTAACACCCTCCCATTTATGTTTTCATTTTGATTAATTTTAATTGTATTATTTTTATCTTGAGTTATTCCTTTTATTATTTATTTATTTTCATTTAGTTTATTTATTTATTTTTACGTAGTTTTATTTAATTATTCAATTTTTAGGTAGGATAATCATTTAAATAAATATAATAAAAAACAATATAGAGAATCATGCAAGGCTCCCTCTCTTTTAAGTTTTTATTTTGATTAAATTTTTATTGTATTATTTTTATCTTGATATATCCTTTTTATTATTTATTTTTATTTTTTTTCATTTATTTTATTTATTTATTCTATGTAGTTTTATTTAATTGTTTATTTTGAGGTAGGATAATCATTTAAATAAATTGAATAATATTAATTAGTAAATAATAAGGAATGAATAAGTTAATAAATTAAATAATTAATTAAATAAACAAAATTATTAATTATTAATTATTTAAACAAGTCAAATTAATTCCCCCAAGTCAAAGATAGTCGTTTAGTTAATTTATTATATGTAAATATATAAAGTATTATACTATATAATTTTCCCTCCCTAGTCAAATTTAGTCATTCCTCTAGTTGTTAGGTTGAATTTTCCCCTTATTTAACCTACCTCTCAGAGCTACCTCTTCATCTTGTCCTAAAGATGAACCACACTGGCTAGTTCGAAACGCGTCGACCAAATATTTTCAATGTGATTTTTTCCGGAAAAATTTCATTAACAAAGATGAATTATTTAAACTTCCATGCTCATGTAGATCTAAAGGTAATAGTTAATCAACTTGCATGTTGCAAGATCGTATAATGAATCAGTTCTCTCTCGAGGGGGTTGAGAGATTATTTACAATGACCATTGAGTGCCTAGTGTTGACTAATCGAACCTTTCTATGCTAATACTATCAATAACCTTGTTTTAGTGATACCTTCAACATTACCATAATCTGTCTCTTGAGATCAATATGATCCTTCTTTAACTTTCCTCTTATGCAATCCCTCAACCTTATTCCTACAGCAAGTCAAATGATTCGATCCTTCAAGAAAGGCATCATAGTCACTTAACCCTTTTGTAAAAAATTTCTACCTTCAAAGCAAAACATCATTCCAAAATTGGAGGCACTGATAGAGAGAATAGGTGCTGAACAGTTGATAATAATCAATGATCATGGCGATCATGCTCAGAATTGATGGAGGAATTTTAGATTATGGGACCCTTCTAAAATATGTTTTGTTCTAGGATTTGGTACCCTTGATCAATGTCTAGGATTGTAACTTCTTAGGAAAGAATATCAAATTCAAAAGTAATGATAGAATGAATGCAATACTATGCCTATTATATGAAGTATTCCCAATATCTTAGATAGATATCTCCTCCACTTGATTAGTCCTCTAGAGGTGAGAATAGTAATTCAAACAAAGATCTGTAGAGGATTGACCTTACCTCCAGGGATCATAGAAAATATATTTCCATAATCTTATGATGATGATACAGTCTTAATCTTGCTCAGTAGGGCTATTATAAAGGATAGAAACATATCTTGATGTATTCCAACTTTTGCCCATGATAGTTGAATATATTTAGGATTGGTGCCCATGTTTGCTGATTAGGGATTGAAGAAGGCCTTAAGAAATAACCCAGATTTGAACTCTAACTTGATTTACCACAGAGAGCTGGAGGTATCAATGAAATTCTTTAGTGATTGCAATCTCTTTAAACTTGGGCTTCTCCTCACTTGAGCTCCAATACCATGTTAATTTTCAGTTAACATGTTCTCTTCTTAGGTTAGATACTTCATTCAACCATATGCCAATTAATCCATTTACCAATCACATTAGACATTATATAATAGTAACTAAAGAAAGAACATAAATGATAGATGCAAAAGACAATCCAAGACAAAAAGACACGAGAATATGGCTCAAGCTAGGGAAAAACCCCAAGATGGGGAAAACCCTTATTCAAATATTCTTATTATTATCATAAAATGTTCACCAGAGAAAGAGACAGAGTAAAATGATATAAAATAACTTTACAATATGAAGATCACGCATCACTTCTTTTAGATCCATTCAATATTTTCATCTGGGTAGTCTGTTCATAGAGGACAAATCATATTGTTGTAGAAGATTAGTCTGGTTAGGGCAACAATAGTCCACTGCTTTCTAAGTTGACTTATCCAAAAAACCCCCTTTCTACTGTGGCCTTCCTTATTTCATATGATGATCCCTTTAGTTGGCTTACGGAGTTAGTTTATGACCACATTAAGGTCATCGTTGATATTATCTCCGTGGTTCTGGATTAGGGATTCTGAAGCATACTTCTATAGCCCTTGAATATCTACAGCCTTTTTCTTCTTACAAGGGCTCTATTTTTTGTAGTAGTCCTAGCATATTTTTAAGTTTCCACGACATCATCAACAAGCACCCGAATATTATCATATAAGGTCAGCAGATTTATGTTATATTTTAGCTTCTTGGGCAAGTGATTCAAGGCCTACGGTCAAGGTGTGAGAATATATTCTAGCTGCACCCAAACTACAGGAATAATTCCCATATGAAATAAGTCACAAACCATATATAATATTGTTCTTAACCATAGCGAAGCACGGCTTCCAAACTCGGACCTGTTATGACAAAACCCTAACCAAAACAGTCCCAACCATAACTGGAATTTATCCTCCTTAATCTTCATTGCCACAAAGATATCTTTTTATTTTGATTGATGTGTCCCAAATGAGAGAGAATTATCTTCTATATATACAATTTAGTGGAGTTGAGGGAAAGTGACTTTTGATCTTCTTAAGCCAGCATATAGCTTAGGCCAACCTAAATAATTTACATGAGAGAAACATAAATTCAAAATTCTGCTTCTAATTATCCAAATTTGACGATCTTTAGATTGATTTTGGTCCTCTCGAAAAGAGGAATTCAATGTCGAAATTATTTTCCCCAATGAATATGTTCAAAGTGGAATTTGTCTCTAGTTTTCATTTTTAACAAAAATAACCATCAATATTTTCTTCTAGCATTTTTGGTTGAATTCACAATAGTATGCTAAAAAGTGTCATTTCAATGTCTATAAATTAGGATATATAAATGTGAGATATATACTCTACATGTTTGGGTTATCTCCTTTTCGAATTTGAGTTTCTTTAGGCTACATGTTAGTTGTTTGAACTTCGAATTTTGAAGAAATTCCTGAATGGACTTCATAAATACTTGAATGAATGGAGTTCGTAAGGTAGTGGTACCGTAAATTGTGTTATTTCAAAGATTTGACTTCCATATTTTCACAAAATACAATGTCCTCAATAAATATATATATGTATATATACTTATGTTTAGGATTATATATGTGTTCAAGTGGTTCCTTTATGGTTCACTATAATCCTGATGTTTATAAGCTTTATCTGACTTTTTTCATCAATTTATCACAGAATATGCAAAGTGAAATGATTGTCAAAATGTGGCAAAAATTACATTTCTCCTAATTTCTTTTTTTATTGTTCATGACAAAATAATCATGTTGCAGGAATGCATTATCCTACAGTCTGTTTCAATTTGCGGACTTTTGTTTTCCTCCCATCTTTTTACAACGATGTAGATTTCATTTTCATGTTGATGGTTTTTGCGTGTACCTTATCTAGCCTGAAATGCTGGTAATGGAGTGGATCTTGAGAAGTAGTCATGGACATAGACTCTATCAGAGGTTAATGTTATGATACCACTTCCACTTGGTATCATAAAAGGTTTAATGGTCTGTGACATAAAGAAGAGTTATTTAACGACAGGGTTGAAAGGGAAACTCATGTCTTAGTTGTAATTCATTTATTTGCGTTTCCTAGCTATAAGTCATCTACTTGAATTTTAGCTTTATGAGATCTATTATTTCACTAATCCAATATGCATGGCCTGTATTTCTCACTTCATGTTAGTTACTTGAGATGGTTGATATTACATTCAATTCTTGGCCACTTTTATTTTAAGTCAGAGATTTTATTGATTAAAAGGATGTTTATATTTTGATTGGTTTACTTGGAGCTTGACTTAAAAAAGTTTTGTAAATTCCATGTGGATGTTATTTTTTTAGGGTGATATCTTTGCAGCAATAAGGTCAGATGAGTCCTAGAACATAGGTATACAAAAAGCACATATTTGGCCTTTGTTGTGTATATGTTATTATTTAGATCATTGATGTATGGTTATTGATTGATTTAAAACAGAGGATGGGAAGGTCCTGAAAATTCTCTTGACAAAACAAAATCAAATGGAGTGGTAGAATTGTGTTTTAAAAGGTGAGCCAGAAATCAATACTTGAAAGGTAGAACTTGAGAATAGCAAGCTATCTGATCTAGATCTAGAGACACAATAGACCATGGAAAAAAATGATGGTATTGACGAGTCTTCCCTCCAAATAAGCTCTAACTATTAGAATGCTACCCAAATTTCAATTATGTGCAACGGCAATAGTGACTCTAGCTTTATTTGTATGAATAGCGACTTTGGCCATTGTCATGTTCATTTCCTATGAATGATTTTGATTTTAAAACTCCAACTAGTTTGTTGTTAAACGAATTAAATCTTTGATGAAAAACATATAGTTTTCAAAGCTCTTTTCTAAATCTATTTTCTTGAGAAAATTTATCTTTTTTACTTTAGGTACTGTAGATTGCTACTATGTGACATATGCTATGATATAATTGCCTAGATAAATAGATAAAAGTGTTGTACAATGTAGTCTTTTTTAAATCTAAAGAAACATAATTTACAAATAAAAAGTTTATTAATTAAGAACATCTTTTAGACTTCTTAGCTAAGTTATTATTATATTTCAGTAGGGGATTTTGTGTATGCTGATATTGTGTTGTCTCTTTGGTTTCTGTCAGGTGATAATGGCTAATAAGGAATGTGTTCTTGAGTAGTAGAGACATATCTTATTCTACTATCGAGATGGATCTCCATGGTTTTCAGGCATCGTAAAAAAAAATGCAGATGTCAGTGGGATCTCCAAAGTCCGTGCTAGATGAATTTAATACTAGTGATGATTTTGATTCCTTGTCAGATCAAGAATGTGCCAAGTAAAATTAAAATAAACAAAAGTAGCTCAAGAATGAAGGTGAAGTCATTGCTTTCTGTCCAAGTCAATTTTTTTTATTTGCTGGTTGTTGTCATGTTTTGAGTGCAAACTTGTGAAATTCCAAATTGCATGTTGGTTTATGTGAAGGGGATATATATATATATATATATATATATATATATATATATATATATATATATATATATATATATATATATATATATATATATATATATATATATATATATATATATAGATCATATGTCATTCATGGTTTCCAGAGATTCGTGTTATGTTTGCAGAGAAGTTTAGATATCATTCAGATATCTAAACACCCAAAAACAACAACATCAAGATTTTTATTTTACTCAACCTATAACATATTGAATTTGTCTTCCTCAATGCTCTTCTTCCAGATGCTATCCACTTATGACATTCCTTTGCAATATTTGGTGCATTTCCTAGTTATAGGTCATTTATAGGTTATAAATGTCTTCAGAGTTTCAATTCTAATTGAGTATTCAACTGGACATATTAATACTCTTATACGTAACTATTTTTCCCTGCACCCACATTTCATAACTTCCATAACCATTAGGTAGGGACCTATTATCACCCCAAGAAACTCTCCTAGGTTATATATCAGAGATTCTCGGGAACATTACAAACTCAACAAAATGTTGGATAAATGGTGGATGAATGAAAGAAATGTTGCATATTCAAGCCAGATAACCACTTCTACTATGCTTGACCCCAGACATGGGTGAACACCCCGAGACTACAAGGCTTTTAACCACCAATTACTCACAATTTTAAAGAAAATGTGATGATGGAGAACATTGATCACACTAGCAGATGCACAGGACCATGTGATGGCTAGCTGCAACTAGTTGAAGGGTCTGTAAATCTGTTTTCTAATACACAGATAGGATGACAGCTTTCTGGCATTAAAACAACATAATCCTGCAAACAAATTCAATGATACATGCTAAATCCTAACACAAAGGTGAGATGACAGCCCCTCTAATGCTAAACATTAACAGCACATGAATAAATGCAAAACGGGCAGAGCCTAGAACAAGAAGAAGAAGTGGACAATGAGAAATTAACAGCAAAAGAATCTTGCATTAGCTGAAAATGAAGACCAGACATTGTAGGTATCACAACGGTTACAATCTCCAGAAGTTGAACCTTACAGCAAAATAACACTCATCAACCTCATTACATCTTTTTTATGGGTATATATGGAGTTTGACTACAAAATTGCTTTGCAAACCCATGCATGGAGGGGTCATAACTGACCACCAACAACATTTACAATAAAATATGGGTCTCTAATACAGTTTGATTGTTTTTAATGAACAAAATGGCTCTTTCTGTACTTTGATGTCCTTCATGAATAGGTGAACTATTAACTGAATAAATTTCCATAATTGTTGCAGTCATTGAGCTGCTCGAGGATCTTCCTTATCGTCCTTATCGTCCTTGACCGAACTTTTCTTTAAATATGGTTGTTGGGGAATTAATGTGCATATTTCCGGATCATCTCTTCCTTCTTCACATGCACAAAACAGGCTCAAAACATGGAAAATGAATGAAAATGGACGATGGCCTGCAAACGAATACTGACCATTGGATCTAACAAATAGACGGTGGAGATTGGATCAGAGGGCGCTATCAGGGAAGATGGGAAAAGACAGATCTGGGCCGTCAGATCGTAGTGGGAAAGATCGGATGGCTATCAGGAATGGGATCTACGCAGAGGTTAACGAGCGGGGGACCGTACCGGAAGGGTGGTAAGCCGTTTCCCCATACCACTCTTTGGGAATGGTCGTTTACGTACATGAAGGCGCGATGCAATTAAATTAAGACACGTGGCTAGTGGGAAACCGCTTCCTCGCGGGCTATCAGTCATGCGATTTACATGAGCGGGGGCTACGCACGTCATTGGATCATCAAGCGAAGGATTGGACAACTGCGGGTGAATGCATACATTTCGAGGTGATGTGACAGGCGAGGGGCGGGCCCAGTTATGATTTTTATTATATGTGTGCATTATAAAGGGTTAGGACTATAGTGCCGAGGTAAAATGAATAATAGGTTTATATATGGGGTTTGATAGAATTAAAACAAAAATGCCCAAAAGCCGTGAAAAATAGGTTAATGTGGGGCTTTTGTAGTGTTTAAAACAAAATGTGCGGGCGCTGGGAAAAGGGTTTAAAGGGGTTTAAATGGGTTTTGTGAAGATATTAAGCGGGCAAGAGAGGAATGGGGAGCCATAAGGGTGCAATCAGAGTTTGAGTAAATATGGGTTTACACAAGGTTTAGGAAGAAAATAGAGCTTACAGGGTTACAAGGGTATAAATGCAAACAAAGGTGTATGGATGAAATGAACTGCTATTACTTCGCTCCTTGAGAAGATACATTCCCATGGTAGTCATTTGCTCCTCCAAACTCACAAATGCATAACAAAGCTAACATTGGCTCCTTCTGGGGATGAGATCCTCCCTTTGAGGTCTCAATAACTTGCAGATCAATGCCTTTCCAGCTGAAAACAAATTAGCCAAAATTCCTAGTGTTCCATTCGGCATGGAGTCTACTGCATCTATACTAAGACTGATAAAAACACATTATTTACAACCTTTAAGGCTAAAGACCTTAAACAACATAAACTTTCAAAAACCACCCATTAACTGGGCCATCAAAAACTATTTATTCTCCCATACTTTTCAGTATGAAGGTGTTGTTCCCTTGAATTTGTGAAATGATGAAAGGCCCTGTCCACAAAGCATCGAATTTCCCATGATTGCCTTTCTTCTCCTTTATTGCATCACATTTCAAAACGAAGTCACCAATCTGAAAATTATTTGTTTTTGCCTTTTTGTCAAAGGCTTCCTTAATCCTTCTCTGATGTGCTACATCCTTTTCAACCAGTTGTTCTCTAACTTGATGTAACTCTGCCAAATCAGTGGTTCTCTTTGCCATTTCTTATTCCTCATCCTGCTCTTCTTGAAGGAATTTTTCCACAGTTAAAGTTAGCTGAGTTGGGAATACAACTTCAGTGCCAACACCAGCTTGGAAGGAGAATTCCCTATGGATTTCTTAATGGTCACTTTGTCAGCCCATAGTGCATACTTGAGCTTTGAATCCCAATTCTTTTTATTGTCCTCTAACATCTTTTTAATTATCCTGATCATACTTTTATTAGAGGATTCTACTAGACCATTTCCCTGTGGATAATATGAAGTGGAATGAACAAGTTTAATACCCATTGAATCACACATTTCTATGAATTCTTTTTCCCTGAAGGCTGCTACATTATCTGTGATTAGTTTATGTGGACAACCAAATCTACTGAAGATATTTTCAATTAAAAACTTCATGACCACATTGTGATCAGCCCTCCTGGTAGGGATTGCTTCAATCCACTTAGTGAAATAATTAGTGGCTACTAATATCCACCTGTGCTAGCCACTGGAATGTGGATTGATTTTTCTAATAAAATCCAAGCCCCACTGCTGAAAAGGTCATTTTGCAATTATTGGTTTTAGGGGCAGGGATTTCAACTGTTGTTTTCCTTCAAATCTTTGGCACCTGTCACAAGATTTAACAAAAGAAAATACATCAAAAAATAAATTGGGCCAATAGTACCCAGCTCTGAGAACTTTATGGGCTTTAGTTTTCCAATAATGGTGTCTTCCACACATGCTGTTATGAAACTGCTGCATAACTTCTTTTGACTGTTCCTTGTCCAGACACCTTAAAAATATTCCAGAAGGATCCCTCCAGTAAAGCAAATTTTCATTGATGCAATACTTTGCTGCCCTAAGTTTCAAAGTTCTGGCTTGACTTTGAGTAAGTTTTGAAGGGATTTCTAGCTTCAGCAAGAAATTAATTATTGCAGCATACCAATTACAAGAAGCTAGATTCTCGGCCACTAACTGCTTCCTCTGTGGTTCAGCTGTTTCTTCCTTTTCTGCCTGACCATTTTCTGCATTTGCATATAGGAAATCAATGTCTAACGATCTGCAATTTTCTTCAGCTAATAATTTGGCAAGACCCTGACCTCTGACCAGCTTGGTGGGCTTCAGTTCTATATTAAATTCTATCATTTTTTCAATCCATTTTTCCCTTCTTCCATCAACATCAGCTTGTATCAATACATCTTTAATTGCAGCAGAGGGTACATATGCAACTATTTTCGAATGAAGGGTGTAAACTCTAAAAGATTTCAAGGATTTGATAAGAGCATATGCCTGTTTTTCAATAATATCATACCTCAGTTTAGCATCCCTCAAGTTCTTGCTGAAAAATTCCACTGGATGTTCTGGACCTTCTTCATGTTGCTGCAATAAAATTGTTGCAATGGTGTCCTCAGAGGCAAATGAAAATATGTGGAACTCCTTGCCGTAGTCTGGGCTTATTAATGTGGGAGCCTCCATAATAGCTTTTTTGATGGAATCAAATGATTTTCTTGTTGTATGAGTCCATATGATTTCTTCCCCTTTCTTCAACATGAAGGTAATATGCTTCACATATTCAACAAAATTTGGAATAAACCTTCTTACAAAATTTATTTTGCCCAAAAATACTGAATATCCTTCTTTGATCTAGGAATAGATAAAGTCTGAATTTCTTTGACTCTTTCGAGGTCAATTCAGACACCTACAGTAGACACAACATGTCCTAACAGCTTGCCTTCTTCTAAAACAAATTGAGATTTTTTTGGATTGACTGAAATCCCAAACCTTCTACACTTCAAGAACACTTTTTTCAAATGCTGTAAATGATTTTGATGGCTGCTGGAGTAAACTGTTATATCATCAAGGTAGATAAGCACAAATTTGTCCTTCTCTCCCACAAATGCTATATCCATAGCTCTCTGAAAGGTGGCTCCAGCATTCATCAATCCAAATGGCATTTTGGCATACATAAAAGTGCCCCAAGGAGTGGTAAATGCAGTCTTTTCTTGATCATCTGGGTGCACAGCAATCTGATTAAAGCCTGAAAATCCATCCAAGAAGGACATTACTTTAGCTCTTGAGACTTTTTGCAGCAAATGCTCCATCTTGGGCAGAGGATAGTTGTCTTTCTTGGAGCATTTGTTTAAATTTCAGAAATCAACACACAGTCTGATTTCTCCACTCTTCTTCTTCACCACCACTAGATTGGCTACCCATTTAGAAGATCTAAGAGTAACAATGATCTTGGCAGCCAACAATTTTTTAATTTCTTTCTCAATTAGAGAAAGAAACATGGGATTTATCAGTCTCAGCTTCTGTTTGAAAGGCATAGTATCTTTCTCCAGAGGGATTTTATGCTGAATTATGCTCTTATCATAAGTTTTTAGGTCACTATACTCCTAGGCAAACACATCAATAAATTTCCTCATTAAATTGCAGTATTCAGCACCATGATCAACAAACAAATGAGTGGACATATTTACATATCTAGGCTGACCTGGGCTTCCTATATCATGCTTACAGACTGCAGATTGGTCTTCTTTTTGGGCAGCTTTGTAAGGCACGTCATTTTGGTCAAAAAATCTTTCAAGAGGAATTAGACCCTTAGGAATATGGTTGCTGGGAAGCCGGACAATGATGTCTTTACCAATTTTATTTCTAATCTTGGAGTGGAGATTTTCTTCCAAGGCATCATTCTCTTAGTCATTTTTCATTTCAGAGAACTCATGAATGACTTGAAGGAACCTATTTAACTCATCATCATCATCAAAAACTTGCCAATGGTGGACATTATCAGGAAAGGACGGTCTATACTTCATTTGGACTTCATAAACTAGTTTGGGAGGCATGGGCGGTATAAATAGACTAGCAGAAACAACAAGGGAATCAGCAAGCTGATTTTTAGGATTCTTCTCATCACTAATGATTTATGCCAATTGTGCCTCTCTATATAATCTCTTGCTTTCTCCTCCAAAAACTGTGACAGTTGCATAAGATAGGCCATTCTGTAATGTCCCACCTAGTCTCTTAATCCACCCTCTGGACAATAGCATGCCAAACTTAGGAGGGACATCTGCTACCACAATATCCATCATCATACTCTTCATGGGTAGCTGAGTTAAGGTAATGGCCAGATCTTTAATCAATCCAAGACATTTCACCTTCCTTGAATCAAAAGAAAATAAATCATGATAGGGTCTAGTGATATCAAGGCCTAACTCTTCCATGACAGCTTTAGGCATTAAATTGTGGCTGCCCCCTATGTCTAGCAAGAAATTGTGGAGGATTTTATCATGAATGGTCAATGAGACATAAAAATATGGAGAATTATTGTCAGCAGGTTCAATCATAGGGCTGAGCACAATGGTAGGCTTGTCATCTTGCAAATTAACAGAGTCAGTGGAGGTTTGTTTGGTTTCTAGCTCAAGGACTTCAAGGATAGGCTTCCTAAATACTTCACTCTTCACCAACTCAACCAGAGGCATAGATATTTTCAATTTCTGAACTTCTGAATCAAAGTTTAAAGAAGAAGATGATTTATCAAAACTTTTTACCTCTTGAGCTGGAGCTTTAAGGATGACTGGATCAGCTGCTGGTTTTCTCTGTTTGATATTCTGTGGTTCTGTTTGGACGACAGCTCTTTGTGCAGGATTCTCTTTGACATTTTTTGCATTTGATCTCAGATTATACCTCTGTTGTTCCCCAGTTTGTATGACAATTTCTCTATCCCATTCTTGATTGTCTTGTTCCTGCAACAAAGACTCTCCATAAGCGGCCAAAGTCAAAAATGCATCGTTGACTTTATCTTCCATGCAGTGAATTTCATCCTCATCATCTTCAAATTGTTCCTCCTCCATGACTACATTTTGTAAAGGAGCTTTAAGTTTCTAATCTTCTTTTGAATCTTCACCCCTCTGCATAATTTGTAACTGTTCATTTTCTCTTCTGAAAGGATTTGGATTTCTTGGAGCAAAGTGTTTTTCTGACTTGTTTTCCCTGAGTTCTTCTCAACCTTTAGCTTAGGAATTTTAGTAGCCAATGACTCTATCATCTTGGTCATTTTCTCTAATTTAGGCCCTGAAGATGATGCAGAAGAAGTAGAAGCCTGACCTCTTTGCCTCCTTCTGTCAGCCTGATTTTTAAGCTTTTATGCAGCCATAATATTGGATTCTACTTCTAGGGTTGCATCCTGCATGTCTGCCAAGGTAGCACATCTCCTTTCTCTCAATAACAGGAAGAAATCAGAGTCAAAAGCATTGGCATAAGTGAGTTTGGTAGAGGTGGAGTGGGCTTTACCTCAGCTGGTATCTTACTATACATTCAATTGAATCTTTTATTAAAATCAGGCAAAGATTCACAATTTTCCCTCTTCAGATTACCAAACTCAGTATGATAATACAACAAGTCTTTTTTATCTCCCCATTTCTTCAAAAACACATCATCTAATGCTTCAATATTTTTTATTGATCTCTGGGGTAATTCTCTAAACCACTTCCTAGCCTCTCCATCAAGGCTCTGGACAAAAACTCTCATCCACACATAATTTTCACTTATATCTAAATTATCAGCATAACTGTAAAGAGCTTCAAGGTGTTCTTCTGTTGTTACTCCCTCTATGCCGGTGAACTTAGGCATATATTTTTGATATTCTCCCACAGGCATAGGATTTAAAGGAACAGGTGAGACTAAAGGTCCATATCTAGCAGCAAAAAATGTCTCAATCTTCGTGGGTGCTTGCTGTCCTACCATAATTCGAATATGTGGAAGAATACTAGCAGATTGAATGGTAGGAAATAATGTGATGGATGGCAAAGACAAAGGGATGTTTTCGACTGAATGAGAAGTTTTCTTTGGACTGAGATTCAAAGGGGAACTAACTAAACAAAGGGCTGAATTAATCTCTGAAAGAACTTCCTGATCAACAATGCTAGGCTCTAAATCTTCAAACTGTATGTCTTCAGCAATAACTTTATCTTTCAGAGATGAATGAGATTTCTTAGGATTACCTAAATTGATTCCCCTTTCTATGATGCTTTCTTCGATTTGACAGTCTTCTCAGGTTCAGGAACTGATTCAGCAGGTGATTTCTGAGGATTTCTTCAAGTATTTCTCACAAACTGAGCCAGAACTTCAATGTGGAGTCGCCAAAGGTTGGTCTTCCTCCAATGGAGTCGCCATATAGATGATTACAACCAAAAACTGTGCTCAAAGCTTGAAGTTGTGTCATTCTCCCAAGGAAGCTGAGCTTCAATTATCCTCTCCCCAACAACGGCGCCAATTAATGTTATCACTCCAAGAAACTCTCCTAGGTTCTATATCAGAGATGCTCGGGAACATTACAAACTCAACAAAGTGTTAGACAAATGGTGGATGAATGAAAGAAATGTTGCATGTTCAAGCGAGATAACGACTTCTACTATGCTTGACCCCAGACATGGGTGAACACCCCCAGACTACAAGGCTTTTAACCACCAATTACTCACAGTTTTAAAGAAAATGTGATGATGGAGAACACTGACCACACCAGCAAATGTAGAGGACCGTGTGACGGCTAGCTGCAACCAATCGAAAGGTCTATAAATCTATTTTCTAATACATAGACAGGTTGATAGCTCTCTGGCATTAAAACAAAAAAATCCTGTAAACAAATTCAATGATACATGTTAAATCCTAACACAGAGGTGGGATGACAACCCCTCTAATGCTAAACATTAACAACAAATGAATAAATGTAAAACAGGCATAGCCTAGAACAACAAGAAGAAGTGGACAGTGAGCAATTAACAGCAAAAGAAGCTTGCATTAGCTGAAAATGAAGACTAGACATTGTAGGTATCGCAACAGTTACAATCTCCAGAAGTTGAACCTTACACCAAAATAACACTAATCAACCTCATTACATCTTTTTCTGGGTATATATGGAGGTTGACTGCAAAATTTCTTTGCAAACCCATGTGTGGAGGGGTCATAACTAACCACCAACCACATTTACAATCAGATATGGGTCTCTAATACAGTTTGATTGTTTTTAATGAACAAAATGGCTCTTTCTATACTTTGATGTCCTTCCTGAATAGGTGAACTATTAACTGAATAAATTTCCATAATTTCTGCAGTCATTGAGTTGCTCGAGGATCATCCTTCTCATCCTTGATCGTATTGTTCTTTAAATATGGTTGTTGGGGAATTCATGTGTAGATTGCTGAATCATCTCTTCCTTCTTCGCACGCACAAAGCAGGCTCAAAACATCGAAAATGCATGAAAATGGATGATGGCCTACAAATGAATACTGACCATTGGATCTGACAAATAGACAGTGGAGATTGGATCGGAGGGCGCTATCGGGGAAGACAGGTGGAGATAGATCTGGGCCATCAGATCACAGCGGGAAAGATAGGATGGCTATTGCGAACAGAAGCTGTGCACAAGTTAACGAGCGGGGCACCGTACCGAAAGGGCGGTAAGCGGTTTCACCGCACCGTTCTTCGGGAATGGTGGTTTAAGTACATGAAGGCACGATGCAATCGAATTAAGACACATGGCTGGCGGGAAACCGCTTCCCCGCGGGCTATTGGTCGTGTGATTTACATGAGGGGGGGCTGCACACGTCGTTGGATCATCAAGCAGAGGATCAGACGGTTGTGGGTGAATGCATACATTTTGGGGTGATGTGACAGGCGAGGAGCGGGCCCAGTTATGATTTTTATTATATGCATGTGTTATAAAGGGTTAGGAGTATAGTGCCGGGGTAAAATGAATAATAGGTTTATATATGGGGTTTGATAGAATTAAAACAAAAATTCCCAAAAGCTGTGAAAATTAGGTTAATGTGGGGCTTTTGTAGTGTTTAAAACAAAATGCGCGGGCGCTGGGAAAACGGTTTAAAGGGGTTTAAATGGGTTTTGTCAAGAGATTAAGCGGGAAACAGAGGAATAGGGAGCCATAAGGGTGCAAGCGGAGTTTGAGTAAATATGGGTTTACACAAGGTTTAGGAAGAAAATAGAGCTTATGGGGTTACAAGGGTATAAATGCAAACAAAGTTGTATGGATGAAATGAACTGCTATTACTTCCCTCCTTGAAAAGACACATGGCCATGGTAGTCATTTGGTCCTCCAAACTCACAAATGCATAGCAGAGCTAATAGGACCTACAACTTCGATGTTACTTTTCTTGTTTAGTAAAATATTGTCGAGACTTTAATTTATTTAAAGTTGTAGAATTTACAATTTATGAGGTTTCAAGTTCTAATTTTTAAAAGTTGTTGACGATGCTAGACCCACCAAATTGTGAGGGGATCTCCCCGATAAGAAGTCCCAACTAGACCTCAGACCATTTGGTGTAGGAGTCCTAGCAGTGGGTCATACAGTATCACCTTGACCGCAGTTGTGCACAAAGGCAAGTAAGATATCCCTGTTGGTAGCAAGGGTGTGACATATGCAGCAAGTCAAGGAAGGTACATCAACAGTTCTAACACATGGAGAGTGAGGTGAGTGTGCCCCTTGGAAACCAGTAGAAGCACGCGGCTAAGAAGGGAACACACGAGCAAAGATGCATCACAAACTGGAAGCAGGTAAGCTAACAATCCAAAGTGATGGTTAAACCAACACCACATTTCAGTAAGATTTATACATACTTATATAGAAAAGTCCATACATGAATGTGTAAGCAAATAGATACATATATCATTAGAGTAAACAAGTTAGCTGAAATACAATAACAACATATGCATGAAACATGTTGGCTCTGTTATATTAAGAATTGAAAGTTCTAATCATACAATACAACCATGACAAACCACTAGCCCTGATAGTGGAATCTTACAGTCACTGCCGCCTACTCATCCAAAGAGATGTACTAGCTCTACATTGTTGGAGAAGCCAAGGATCGTTATAATACTCTCCAAGCTTTCTCTAAGATACTCCTATCAGAATCTTGGCTGACCAAAAGCCTCTACAATGAGTTATGAGGGACAATATACAGAAAAGGGTGGGGTGGCCATTGACATTCCCCTTTGTGACTGTTCATTTACTCTCATGATTGTTCATCTACTCTATGACTGTTACATTCAACTATCGACACGTGAACTTCAACTTGACAAGACGTTACATACAATTTGCACATGTACCCATGTGAGACAAAATAGGCTTGAGAAATCCATGCAAGACATCACTATGTCTCAGAAAACTGTGGGAAGACCAGCTCTTCAACATCCTCATGATGGTCGACAATGGAAAACTAATGCCAAGCTTGGTAGTCTACGATGGTGTCTATGTACTCTATGGTGACATATTTGTAGAAATGAACTCTTGCCTCCGTTGCATCCGGGTACACTGCTCTGCCTCCTCTGTCCAACTCATATAATAACATGTGCATCATTGTCTTGAGCATAGCCAAACTAGTGACATGTTGATGCATGGTGTCTACGCTAATTGCCAAGTCTACGTTGGTGGCTATGTGCATCAACTCGTCAAAGTATGAGTCAAGCTCTAGTCAGACTTGTGCCTTTGTCTTTTCCTCGGTGAGTGTCCCAATAGATGGGATCACATGTGCACGTACAACAACATCCATGCTTCTGAATACTCGGGCATGAGAAGCCTGCAAACTAGTGATGAGCTATGGGAGTTCTTCATAATTCTGAATCTAACTCCGAATGCATGCCTTCAGCTCGACTGCTCTGGGATTCATCATATTGGGCAAGTGTAACGAGGCTATCTTGTATCTCATTGTCCATTTTTTCATGTGGTCAACAACGGTATGCAAGTTTGACAAGAAATGTGCTCTCCTAGCACATCACTACTGCCAATCATTGAGATGGAAAACTGCCTTATGCACGGTACCAAACTTGCAATACAACACCCGCATGACTATCTCAAGGGGTGATACTTCATCCAATATCACCTTCTTCAACTCTGCTAAGGTGGATGTTGTAACCATCTCCCCTCCCTACTTGGTCATCTGTAACTTTTTAGTCATTTTCTCATTCTTTGCTATCAAGAAGAAAACACTCGAGCTAATATGCTTTGGTAGCATCGGCCAATGCTAGTCAACACTTGTGCACGTCAGACATGATCACTCGTTCCTCAAACTATGCAGGAGATGTGTTTTCATCTGGAGTAGACATTGTGTGATTGCACAACCCTATGCTACGATTCTTCAAATGATATGTTGTTCATCTCTTCTTCCGAATTGTCTCCAAGGATCTCAGTGTCTCCTTGGTCACTTGGGATTTTATCTGCTTATGGATCTGGTGAAGCTAGTGGATCGACCTCTTGGTGGTAAGGAATGAGGTCAATGTCTTTCTCTAACTCTGACATCACTGTCTCTATATCCATCTGCTCAAGTACTCGTTCAATCTCTTGAGCAAGTCCTTCTCCTACGATTGTTCACCCTATCTTCTTTACGTCATCTACTCGAATGAGTCTACTACCTATACAGGCATAGTTTCATCTATCTTTACATGTTGCACCCCTTATTGTACCTATCCTTGTTGCACTTCCTTCTCCTGTATGTGCAACTCCTGTTCCTTCCAGAGTTTCTCCTTCAACTCATGCAACTCCTTCATTGTTTCCTCCATTCTCTGTTTTTCTCTCTGCCTTTACCCGGTCCTCCTATCGTGATGTTGCCTCTTCGCCTCTATTGCCAAAGCTCCTTTCTGCACAAGTGGGCCTACTCTAAACTTGCAGCTTTGCTCTGCCTCTACGTTGTCAACAATATTTCTCTTGTCTTTTTCGTGCATCGATATGTTTACCTCTGTTATTGTTGTTGGTGCTCTCCTAGATGTTCCTTAATGCTACTTTGTTAACCATTCCACAATGATTCCGACCAGTTCGTTGGGCCTGGAGAAGCTTTGACAATATCTCCATAGGTCTTCCTCAGCCCAATGACATGCCCCATGGATCCACAAAAACTGTACTCTGGCATAGTGATCCTTCACAAAACAATGTGGGTCATACTTATTGAAGCTTTGGGTGTCGAAAGGATATTTCTTGACCTCCTCTATTTCGGCATCCTCATGCTTGAGATTTCGTATCTCATAAAACTAGATCCGCAATGGAAGAGTGGTGCCTTCTTCTTGTGGTGCAGCCTAGATAACAGTACTGCCACGATGTGGTATGATACTTCTTGCATGATGAGCTTGTCCATGGCAAACTTAGGCAAAACATGCAAAGGCTTCTCTATGATGTAGATCTGTATGAATGTGCTGGATGGTGAGGCATACTAATCCACTATGTCGATCAATGCCTCCATTGCTCCGTTCTACATGCAAGGTGGATCCTGCTCAAACAACATCTTATACACCAGGGTGAAAAATGATCTGACAACTGTGTGATAACGCGTTTGAAGCTGCATTCAAAAAACAGTTTGCAATAAGTATTGACAGAGCTTTCCACTGGTGTCCATGCCCACCTCAAACCGGGAACTCCTGACTATTTCATCCAAGATGTAGTCAGATATGTATATTTCTACTTGATAACCTTTGGGCTGCTGTCGAGCTCCTGTTACGTGTTCCTCCAACCTGTGAGGCAACATGTTGGATTGGTTCCATGTTTTGCCTTCTCTGGATAGTTGATCCAATGCAATCACCCAACTCCGTGGGAAGGTCTCCGTGCTCTCTTGGCCATACAAGTGACAAGCAAAGATGACCAAGTATTGATATACCTTCCATAGTATCTTCATCTTGTAAATCTGGTTGGGTGTCATCCTAAATTTTGCTGGACCCTTCACCCAGATCTTTATGATATCCCTAGAGTTGGAATTGTTGTTGGGTATTGTGAAGGGTGTCTCCATGCTGATCAATGGCTTCGACAAGTGGTGCATCTAATGATAATCCTAAGCCCTGAAGGTAGCAATATTTGTCCCATTCACACTACTTAATGTCATCATCTTGGGATCAGTGTGCGAGAAGATCCAATGTATCATGTCCATGCATGGGAACACAAGATACTTGCATGCAATATGGTACAAGTTGGACTTGTGAATGTTCGCATAGACTTGGCGGTCTTCAAGATCTTCCCCAAATGTGCTTGAGAATGCATCATTGATCTCTTTCCATTTCATCTTGATGTCTTTGTCTACAATCAGCTTGGTATCTTCGTAAGTGGGTAAACTTGTAAACGCTCACTCCACTGTTGCTCCAGTTGCGCTTCTGTCTGTGTCCTTTGACCTTGCTCTCTTGGAGGCTATTGTTCCTGAACTGTTGAGAGAAAAATGAAAACCTACTATATCTGGAGACATGGTGACATGCATGGCAAGAAATCTATTAGTTAAAACCAAAGCAAACTTGAGGAACGACATGCAACATACCCGGGGAACTGCTAGGAAGGATTCTACAATTTTCACTGGGAGGTTGGAAGACTGGTTGCTGGAACTGTGTAAATGGTAGTCTGGACTTTTGAGACGCTAGTAGACTGTTGAAATTGCACAATGCGCAATCCAGTCTGGCATGTTGAGTGTTGAGATTGCGCAATGCGTAATTTTAGCTAGCAAGTGATGCAAACCCAGGGACTGCATTATGCAATTTTTTGGGCCAGCAGTCACTGCCTCTCAGAATTGCGCAAAGCAAGACTAGAGGGCAATGACTGGCCAAAATTGTGCATTTTCTGGGAGGAAGGTAGAGCCTTCCCTCTCAGAATTGCGCAATGTTGTTTGAGCAAGGCAGAGTCTGGCCAAGGTTACCCAGACCCACCGATGAGCAACTGAAAGCAAATGAAGATATGAATGTATGGTGATACTAAGTCTACGATGGAGTGAATGATCGTGCATGCAAGATTCAGGAAATGGAACAACATGCATGTGTGTGAAACGAGTCGCCAAATCGACGACCGTTCGTGCAAAACAGTGTCATGCATGCGACAGTAGTGAGATGCTAATGAAAACTAAAATTGTGCTTTTACAGGATAACATGCGTGAAAACGATAGCAAGCATTCACAAAAATCAAGCAGACAACACTCGCACAAGGCAAAACACAAAAAGCGATAGAAATGTCCCAAAAGAAAAGTTAAGTAGACTTACCGGAAATAGTTGAGTTGGATGTGTCGAAGACTCTTGGAAGTGATGTGGGATGTCAGAGCTCCAATATTGATGTGAAGAATGGCTCTGAAGTGTCGAATAAATAATTTTTAGGTTCATGATGAGCATGCCACAAATTGAGGAAAAAGCAACACTTGGAGGAAGGTTTCTAAAACAATCTTTGCATGTAACCCCCAGCTGCTAAAAATAGATCCCTAAAATCTAGGGATTCTTTTTACATGTTGCTTTTTGCTATTTCAGGAAAAAATAGCCGATGCATGCAAGTCAAGTTTTCTTAGTCCCAGAGGGAACCGGTCAACCCAAATGCACATGCAACAACATACTTGACTGAGAGGGATTTTTGTGCAATTTCTGGGAGGAAGCTGGGCTAGCTATCCAGAGGTACTACACAATTTCTAGGAGGAACAACTGACTGCTACCTAGAATTGTGCAATTTATGGGCCGAGTAGCACTACTGGGCCATTTTTCACAATTTTCACTGGGTATGATATTTGACAAGATTGCGCAGTTTCTGGGCCCAGCAGGCTGCCAGACAGATTTGAGCAATTTCTAGAGGGAAGGTTGGTTCCCCTCTAGAATTTCACATTTTTCTGAGGGAGTTGCTTAGCCAACAGATAGACCAATTCTGGAGTAGCAACCCGTGAGGGGAGTGAAGCAAGCTATCACACATAGGTTGGAAAGCTACTGAAAAATGGATGAAGCTTATGTATTGTTATTGTTGGGAGTGGAGCCCCCATAGTGATGTTTTGAGGCTTAAAACCCGAGTTTTGGGTCAATGTAATGTAAAGACCCCACAAAATGTGGGCATGGAGTGCAAGAGTCTAGGGTAGTCCGCCTTAAAATATTGTAATTTAAAATAGAATGTGTTGGCCTATGCAAGGTCTGCGGACCATGGGAATGTATAAATAAAGAGAGGCTCTAAGGGTAGAAAGTAGTTTTTGGTTGAGTCTTGATCTAAAGTGATAGGGGTTTCTGAATGCAATATTCGATATGAGTCTGTAAGTCTGAGTATTGGGTCGTAGTAGTAGAGAGAGGCTCTGCAGTTGTGTGTGCAGAGGCCTGGTAGAGTCTACAAATGTGTGCGTAGACCCCTACAGCTGAGTGCGCAGGGTGGATTGGGATTGTAACAGAACAAAAGTTAATAAAATCTAAGTTGGTTCTAAAATATTGTGCATCTGCTTATAGATCTTTGTATTTATGCTTTTGTTGTATTCTTATGCATCTCTTTACTGCTTATGGTTGCGCACACTTGTTGTGATTGTTGACAGATTGATAAGAGTACTAGGCCCACAAAATTAAATCAAATCTATAATAATAACACAGTAAGGGTAAATGATCTAAGACAACAACCCTTCGCGCTCTTTACAAAGCTATGTGAAGGTCAGAGAGCTGTGCGGAGCTGCACTAGCGCGCCGGATCGATTCACGAACTTTCTAGACCTCATCAAGACATCCCTAGGGTGTGGAAACATGGTTCCAGCACCCTCCCATACTACCTTAGGTGAGACCTCAATCCATGCACTGCGGACTGTTGTCGAAAGGGCTGGTAGTTTCATGATTTCTTTGGCTAAAACACTTATGAACCTGGGTCAAGCACCAATAAGCCAACATGTACTTAACATTGCAAGACATGCTTCTAAGGATGGTTGATAGGGAGGCTCCAAATTGAAGCTAAGGAAAAATTTTAGAGGGTGGTTGTAGCTGCTACAACAAAAGTCTAATTCTTTAAGGGGTGCTAGCTCAATGGAAGAGCACCCACTTTACAAGAAGGAAGTTGGTGGTTCGATTCCATCGTTCCCTGATATCCATATGGAATGGAGATGATCAATTTTTGGTGATGGAGTATCTTTTTCCCATCACCAATGAGCTTATGGTGACATTTTTCGACCCTCACCAAAATATGAAATGGGGACAATCAACAAACGCCACCATATATACACATCAAAAGTGACGAGCATGAAAGGTATTTAACCATAAATTTTTGTTTTTGATATGAAATGATGACGGTTAATGTCCATCATTATAGTCATTATTCGTGACGAACCTTGAATGTCACCACAACACCTATACTTTTGGCAATGCAGATTTTGGTGACAGTCAATGAATGTCACTATATATGTGCACCAACAGTGATGGCCATGAAAGATCGATCACAATAAATTGTTGTTGTTCATATGAAATGGTGATGGTCACTATCCATCATGATAATCAATATTCGTGACAGACCTTGAATGTCACCATAACACCTATACTTTTGGCGACACCATCTTTGGTGATGTTCAGTTTTTGGTGACCGAGGCTATGGTCCGTCACCATTTCTCATAAGAAATGGTGACGGTCGCTATCCATCATTATAAATCGTTATTGGTGATAAGATTTGAATTTCACCACAACACCTATACTTTTGGTGATGCCACCTTTGGTGACGTTCAATTTTTGATGACGAAGGTTCTTTTCACCGTCACTAATGAGCTTATGGTGACATTTATCACCCCTCACCAACGTCATTTTTTCTCATAGTGTTAATAGCAAATCATTAGCGAATTTCATTATGATATCTTTCATAGTTAGTTTTAGTATTCTTTTAAGCGAAGCTAGGCATGAAGCTCTGAACATTTAATGATAAGGGCTTTATAAAAAGAATGCGTAAGCAAACATAAACACAGTGATTTTATTATGTGACAATGAAAATCAAAAATCATTTTTCAATTTAGTTATAAAGAATCCTTCTTAGTTTGATGCATGGTTGATTTTGCAATTGAATCTTGTGACCGTCTGGTTGTGGAGGGTCCCCTAAAGTAGTAAGGTTTTTTTTATGTTTTTAAGTAGAATTTCCTTCCTATTGAATGTTTTCCTTTGCTAATTTTTGAGTTAAATATCAGTAATGTGAGCGTTTGTTCGCTGAGCAGCTCCCTTTGAAAACTACGCAATTCTAGAGGGGAACCAACCTTGCCTCTAGAAATTGTGCAAATCTGACTGGCAAGCTGCTAGGCCCAGAAACTGCGTAATCTTGTTAAACCACCTACCCAATCAGGAGAAAATGAATTGAGTTTAATGAGTAACGATAACAACAATGAGAGTTTGGATTTATATTAAAACTATAATTCTTAAAAATAGATTATTTGATTATAGGTTTTATTTCAAGAAAGTGTGAGTTATGATTTTGAGCAAGTGAGAATATATTTTCAATTCCTTTTTGGATTTTCATGCAAGAAGGGTGTTATTATGATAGATGATTTGAGTCCTTAAGAAAATTGAGTTTCTTTCAAAGTATAATTCATACATATAGCAGAGAGAGAGTGTGTGTGTGTTTGTATGAGTTAGATTTCATTTTACAAGTGTGAGATTCATTTACAAGTTTGATATATTCATAGCTTGCATGGATTTCATAATTAGATATATTTTTTATAAGAGTCTAATTAATTTTCATAGCTGTTGGATTGATTTACTTTTATTCAGAGCTGTGAAATTTTCTTCTGAAGGAGAGTTTGAGATTTTCCATAATTAGTCTTTGATAAAGAGTGTTATCATTTTATTTTCCAAGAATAATTGCTCTACTCATGTGCATTTCAATAACTTAATTTAGAATCTATATTTCGATAACTCAATTAATTTAGAGATGTGAATAACCAAGGACTTCTAGCACAAATAACGCACTTACAATTCATTAGTTTACTAGCCTTGGTTGACAATTTATGCAAGTAATTTAAAGTTAATTCAATTACCAAACATTTTGGCGCCATTGGTGAGGAAGTGTAAATAGGAGTCTTTTTATATATATAAAAAAAAACAAAATGATATGCATAGGGAAAGCGATTCTAGAGGCATATTTGTAGGTAGAGGTAAAATTTTAATTCCAACATCATCACTCACCCCACCACAAGCTCATAGTGCCACACGACCCACTCAAACTCATATTCCATCAATTACAGGAAAACATAAACTTCTTGAGGTACTTAGATCCAAAATAGAACCTAGAGATTCACCAACCTCATCAACCAAAGCAGTAGTAGAGGAAGAAGATCATATGTCCCCAATAGAAGGAGTAGTTTTCCTATCTTCAACTAGAGAAAGACTTCTAGGACAAGAGCTAGAGATCCGTAGTGAAGAAGAGGAGGAAGAAAATTATTTAACTTATCATTGATAGAAGAACCTAAACTAGAAGAGTTAGAAGAAGAACCATAAAACCCAATTTTGGAACCCTATATTAGTTTTGAATAATATATAATGGTTGGAGAAGTGGAAGGAGAGGTACATAATGTTAATGGTGAATAACCTAGGATTAGAGGAGGAAATAGAGGTGGAGGAAGAGGAAGAGGTCGAGGAAGAGGGAGAGGGAGGAGGTAGAGGAGATCTAGAACCCTTTGGATTTCCTATCCTTGATGAAGATACAACAACCACAATGAAAAACATCTTATCCTCCATCCTTCCAAATTTTCATGGATTAAGAAGTGAGGATCT
Source organism: Pinus tabuliformis (assembly GCA_031772625.1). NCBI lineage: Eukaryota > Viridiplantae > Streptophyta > Pinopsida > Pinales > Pinaceae > Pinus > Pinus tabuliformis. The sequence continues at coordinate 776,462,489 of CM062804.1, read as the reverse complement.
TGAAGCATTTCTCTTTGAGTTTGAATTCTTGTGTAGATCTTATGATTACTTTCTCGATCCTCAAAAGTTGAAATTGTTTCCCATGACTCTTACGGATCAACACTAAAATGGTTCATGGGATTAGGAGCACATTCTATAAGAACATGGGATGAAATGAAAACTACATTCTTAGAGAAATATAAGGATTATTATATGCCCCATAATATTAAGGATGAAATCTTTAAAATGATGCGGAAAGAATATGAAAATCTTGAAGATTTCATTGAAATATTTTCTTATAATGTTAAAATGCCTAAAATACATTAGAGATGAGTAGATTGATCTTCTCAATTTGATGGGTAAGGGAGATATTTCTGAGTTATCATTTGGATACATTTGTGAGTTGTGCTTACAAATTTCAAGAGATAAGTCAAGGACTAGGAAAAATCCAAGAGATCCTCTCATGTCTAGAATTAAGAAATCTGAAACTGGGGTAGTAAGTTGGGTTGAATTAGGAAATTTTCTTGACAACTTTAAAATATACATTTTGGGAAGTATTAGTGAACAAATAGATACCCATAAAGTGAAAAAAAGAAAAATACTGAAAATGTTGCATTGTCAATATTTTGTCCCAAATGTAGGAAGAAACATGCTCTGAGAGAATTCCCTCTTGATTTATAAGGTGTAGAATCCTGTGTTGTATGTGCAAAAAATCATGATATAAAAGAATGCCTTCAATACCAGGTCTTAAAGCAGTTTATCAAGAAGAAATGACACCAAATCAAATAGATCCCCTTTGTTTTATTGCTAAGGGACCATGGAAAACTTCACAACCAAATATGACTCAGGGATTTAACACTCAATCATATTCACAACCATGACAAAACAACTGGAATACACCCATGCCTTGACAATCTTGGCCTCAACCTTGGGAACAAGGATGGAAAAATCCTTATGCAAAATATCCTCAATATCAACAACCTTATCTTGTTATTCCACCACAATATTTTCCTCAACATGTTCAACCAACTAAACCTCAAAATCCAAATCCGCAACTTTCATTACCATTTCCGCAAAGACCAAATCAATTGTCTATTCAACCACTTCCAAATCCAAATAATAATAAAAATTCACAACCTGTTTACAATATGGAAGGACATAATTTCCAAACTTACATGATAACTCCATTATATCTAAACAATGTCGAACTTAGATCTGGTAGAGTATTGTAAAAGAAGTCCCCGACAATCATTATTCAGGAATTTGAAAAATAAAATGACTCTGAAAAGAGGAGCCTCTCAATGAAAAAGAAAAAATTCAAAAACAAGTCACCCCTACACATTATGATGACATTCCAACTCGTATTATGGAATAGCCTTCAATATCTATTTCAAAACCACCTTTTCCTAAAAGATTAAAATCTGATGAAGGGGTAGAGAAAAATATTTTATTTCCTAATTATGATATGTTAGATGATTTAAAGAATGTTTGTATAAAAATTCATTTGCTACAAGCCATTAAGGAAATACCAATTTTTGCAAATACAATTAGGGAGTTGAGTATTCAAAGGCGAGGAAGAAAGAGAAAATAAATCAAAAGAATTCAGTTAGTTGAAAAAATTGCAGATATCATGATGGGAAAAATAAAAATTGAGAAATACCTTGACCTAAGAAGTCCCATTGTGAAAATAAATATCAATGGTATTGAAATTCAAAATACATTGATTGATTTAGGAGCAACTATAAACATCATGAGTAAATAAACTATGAATCAATTGAAACTTTCTAATCTTCAATATACAACTACATTGTTGCAATTAGAAGATAGATCTATTATTAAACATGATAGTGTATTAGAAGACATATTTGTATCCTTATATTCTTAAGAGTATCCTGTTGATTTTATGATTCTAACACCCATGAGTAACTTAGGAGGACATCCATTGAGTCTAGGAAGACCATGGTTAGCTACAACAGATGCTTTTATAAGTTGTAGATTTGGTGATATGTTTATTTTTTATGGAAGTTCAACAAAAAAAATCACATTATATCCTATTGCAAAAACAACAATAGACATAGAAAGTGAATAATGGATAGATGATGATATTGATATACGACCAATCTTTGTTAGTTCACAAATAGATGAAAAGATCAGATTTTGAATTTAATGGAAAATAATGAGTCTTCCTCTTATTGTGAATCTAATCAAATTTTTCAAGAACAATTCAATATTGAATATTTATCATCTTGTCAATTATCTTTACATTCTATGCAAATATTTAGTAATTATTCAATAGAAATCTTCCCAGAAAAACCCTTGAATATCAATAATAATCTGGAAGAATTTCAAAAGCAAGATTTAATAAAGATGTTACAAGAACATTCCTCTACTTATGCATGGGAATATACTGACATGAAAGGAATTGATCCTAATACTTGTATACATCATATTTACATTCAAGAAAATGCTAAACCAATCTAACAACCTCAGAGAAGAATGAATCCAAATTTGAAAAAAATTGTTAAAAAGGAATTAAAAAATTGTTAAATGTGAATTTCATTTATCCAATATTGGATAGCCAATGGGTTTCACCATTGGTAATTGTTGATAAAAGAATTGAAAATGGAGAGTATGCTTTGGCTATAGGGAATTGAATAAATCTACCTTAAAATATCATTTTCCACTTCCTTTCATAGATCAAGTTTTAGACACATTGGCAGGAAATAAATATTTCTCATTTCTAGATGGTTTTAGTGGATATAACCAAATCCAAGTAGCTACAGAAAATCAAGATAAAACCACTTTTACCTGTCCATGGGGAACCTATGCCTACTGAGTACTTCCTTTTGGATTGTGTAATGCACTTGCAACATTCCAAAGGGAAATTTTAGGAATTTTTTCTGATCTAATTCATGATTGCGTGGAAGTTTACATGGATGATTTTATGGTTTATGGAATTATTTTGAATATCTTAAAAATTTGGAAAATGTTCTCATTAGATGTAAGGAAGAAAATCTCTCACTAAGACATGAAATTTTTTTATGATGTTTAATGAGGGGATTGTTTTACAACACCATATTTTAGGAAATGGAATTATAGTAGACACATCTAAAGTAGAAGTTATTTCTAAACTGTCAATTCCAACCTATCAATGAGATGTTAGAAGTTTTCTTGGTTTTATTGGTTAATATAGAAGATTCATAGAAAACTTTACAAAGATTGCATCTCCACTTTTGAAATTTCTCACAAAAGATTGTGAATTCAATTAAACTTCTTATTGCCAAAAATCTTTTGAAACATTGAAAGAAAAGATTTCTGAAGCACCCATTCTAAGGGGGCCAAATTGGAAATTACCTTTTCACATTTCAACAGATGATTCAGATACAACATTAGGAGTTGTGCTAGGACAAAAATATTTAGCTCCTTATGCCATTTACTATACCAGTAAAAATTTGACTCCTATAGAGTTAAACTATATTGTAACAAAAAAGGAGTTTTAATATGTTATCCATGCCATCAACAAATTTAGACATCACATCACTAGCTATGAAACCTTTGTTCATATAGATCATTCTGCAATTAGGTACTTAATGAATAAACCTATCACCAATTGGAGAATTAAAACATGGTTGTTGTGGTTGCAAAAATTTAACATCACTATTTTGGATCGACTTGGAAAATAAAATACAGTTGCTGAATTTCTATCTAGGATTCAAAATGATAATAATGATATACCTGTAGAAGATAATTTTCCTGGTGAATATATTTTTGAAGTATCTATTAAATCTCTTTGGTTTGTAGATATTGCTAACTATTTGGCTATAAGAAAGTTACCATTATATTTGTCTCCTCAAGAGAAAAGAAAGGTAATTCAAATTAGTGCATCTTACTCATGGATAAATGGATAATTGTACAAAACATGTTCAGATATGATTATTCGAAGATGTGTTAGAGAATATGAAGTACCAGAAATACTAAAATCTTGTCATGATGAGCCATGTGGAGGACACGTCGTTGATAAAATAATTTCGTACAAATTAGTTCTCTTAGGATATTATTGGCCTTCCCTTTTTAAGGATGCCAAAGAATATGTAAAGAGATGTGATAGTTGTCAGAGAATGGAGAAACATGTTCCTTCAGATGAAATACCTCTACAACCTCAGGTACTCATTGAACCTTTTGAGAAATGGGCTCTAGATTTTGTTGGTCCAATTAATCCACCATCCAGACAAAAAATTTACATTCTTGTTTGCATTGATTATGTTACAAAATGGGTAGAAGCTAAAGAACTTTCTTTTGTTATTGGAAATGTTGTAGTTTCATTTCTTTTCAAGGACAACTTTATTCATTTTGTTGTCCCAAGGGAGATTGTGACAGATCAAGGAACTCAATTTACATCCAAGTTGGTACAAAATATAATGGAGAAATATAAAATCAAACATCAAAATTCCACTCTATATCATCCATAGGAAAATGGGTAGGTGGAATCCACAGATAAAGTAATTGAAATAATTCTTACCAAGTCTATGCATCTGCATAGAAGAGATTGGATATAAAATCTTCCAAAAGCTTTACGGGCATATCGTACCACATCGAGAAACACTACAGGACATGTTCCCTATGAACTTGTTTATGGGAAGCAAGTCTTATTTCCTATTGAGTTATAGGTAAATATCTTCAAGACAACAGTCAAATTAGGTCTTGATCTATCTGAAGCACAAAAGCAAAGAACAGAGCAGTTGAATGAATTGTATGAGATAAGACATGATGCTATTCAAAGAACCAACATAGTTCAACAACAAAGATCCAGGCGACATGACAAGTACATAAAGGAAAAGAAATTTCAGGCAGGAGATTCGGAATTACCTTTTGACTCAAAGTTTAAAGATTTTCAAGGAAAATTTCAAACTGATTGGCTTGGGCCTTATGAGATTGAAACTGTCTTTGATAATAGTGCAGTCAGGATTAGAACCATTGATGAAGAAAGAGTGAGATTCCTTGTAAAAGGTCATATATTGAGAATTTACCACAAGCCATTGACAATAGGAAGAATTTGTTAAAAACCTACAAGACAATATTGATTTGAAGATGATTAGGAAGGATTTTCCTTCCTCTCCAACTTGATTTGTAAAGCTATTTTTTTCTTAATATATATATATATATATATATATATATTATATATATATATATATATATATATATATATATATATATATATATATATATATATATATATATATATATATATATATATATCGATATCCCTCCTATCAGAAAAACTGGGCAGATCAACCCCAAGGGCATTGAGAAGAATTGACCCTTTGACCTCTCAATCGATGAAGCACTTAACAATAGGGACTCGATTGGGGTAGCTAACACTTGGGGCTATATATATATATATATATATATATATATATATATATATATATATATCAAAATAAAAAATAATAAACATGAAAACCAACTTAGTTGGCATGTTTATACAGAAAATATAGGTTGAAAACCAAGTAATTTTGGCACCCTCAATTTTCTTTTTCAATGTTATTATAATTACCATTTTCTTTATGCCCCTATTTTTATTTTCAGAATAAGTAGCTACAGAATTGCTGAGAATCTGCAGATTTGATGAAATTATATAGCTAATAATGAAAAGAATCATCGACTGGAATGATTGAATATTTTAGCAGAAGGAAATGATCAATTCCACAGTGGGATCACCTAAAGACAATTTCACAAGAATAATCAAGTATTATAATCGCAAGTTTGAAGGTATGCAAATATTGGAATTAATAAAAAGGGTAAAAACATTACATTATGAAGTAATATGGACGTTTTATCGCCATTCGAAATAATGATTATTGTTCTAACTTCAGACTAAGCTATAAATATAATTTCATATCAATGAAGTTAGCCCAAAAAGTCCATTTGCCATTCATCTTCATGCAAACACTTCATTTTTTAAACCTTGCTTCATTGATAATTCTGCTCACTCGTATCCATTATATTTTGTTTTTGAAGAGATATTTTACTCATTTCCCTTAGTCATTTCACTCATCTCCATTTTCTATTTCACCCTCCTGTCCATACTCATATTTATGAACCTAATACCATTCCAAAACCCTATCAAAGAATAAATTGTAAAGCGAGACTTTACTAACATGGGAATCATTGTTAGAGTAGAGTCGAACGGAAAGAAATTTATGGAAGGATACCAGCAGGTCAAGCAGATGCCACAACAAGTACAGTGGCTAGGGTTTATCGAAAAATTTGATCGTTTTGATAGAGAGGTAACCAAATATTTTCCCTGGGTCTTTGATGGAACTAAAGGAGAAATTGGAGACATCAAAATTGTTGTGATAGAGTCCTTCATGGCTGAGGTGACTGGACTACCCAAAATTGGCAAAAGGTGGTTCAAAAATAGGGGTATTGAAGGGAATGAATGGAAGGTGTTTCTAAAGAATCCAGGTATGGATACTACTGTTTTTAAAAAGGGTATTCCAAGCACAGATCTAAAGAGTAAATGGAGGAATTTACTATTAGTTATTCAGAAGTTCATTACTTGTGAGGGTAGATTTGGTAGCATGTTTTTCTACCATGTTCGTTTAATGATGAACTTTCTTGAAGGAAATGAAATCAATTTACCCTATTTTCTACTTAATAGCTTGAGAAAGATGTCTAGAAATACACAAAGAAAAATTCAGTCCATTGAAAACACTCTATATCATCATGGCCTTGTAAAAATTCTTATTGAAGCCCATCTTGAGAATCTAGGAGATAACTGGGAGAGTTTCCTAATTAGAAATCATTTTAAAGAAATTGAGAAAGAAGAACCAAGTAGTAATAAGATAAGGAGAAGCAGAAGAAAATTTTCTGAAAACCCTACTGATAACCCACCTCAACCAGAGCAACATTCAGAATATGAACTTCCTCTTGCAAATGTTTTAGAAAATCTAAAGAAGAAAATTGTTAGAAGAAAGAAAGTCAGTGAAAAAGAAGAAAATACACCCAAGGAGAAAACAGAGGAAACAAAGAAGGCCACTACAGAATAGAATAAAACTCAAAAACAAACTCCTCTCTCATCTACCATAAGGAGAAGCGCAAGACTTAAAAAAATGGTAAAGGAGTCATCTCAACAATTCATAGAGTTTGTTAATCTAGAAGAGGAAGAGGAACTAGAGGTTCCATCACTAGCTTTATCACTAGTGTCATCACCAATTGATAATCCAGTGAGAAGAACACTAGAGATTGATCCAGTACAGTAGGAGATATATGACTATATTGAGTCTCTAGAGAAAAAGGCTACAGAAAAGGTATCTTCTTCTTCAATTCAAGAAAAATGAATTCAGTCTGATAGTCCACAAGAACCTCTAATTGTGAATAATTTGAAACAAGAAATTTTTCAATTAGAGACACTAAACAGACATCTAAAGAAGGAGCATGAGACATTAAGGGTGAAAAATGAAATTCAAAGAACCAAAAACGATAACATTTTGTCGCATCTAGGCTTATGGTATGAAGAGAACAAAACATTAAAGGAGAAGAACAAGTCTCTCAAGAGGGAGGTTATAAGTTTGAAATAGAAAATTTTGAAGAAGAAGCCCAAGATGGCAATTTCCAAGAAGAAAGTAAAGAAAAAAAACGTGGATGTTCTAGCTCAAGCTTCTGAAGGAGTGCAATGACAGAGAAAAACTATCAGTTTTGAATTTTTGCATGAGGACATGCAATGACCTCTGTGTGGGGGAATGTTGAGCCTCTTAATTACTTCTTTTTTAGACCCATTTTCCACCTATTTTACTCCTTTTTGATCATCATAATCACTCAATGGGAAACAAATCATAGAATCTATGGCATGGAAGGTATATAAAGTCTTGTATTTCATAAGTTAATAATGTTCTTTATTATTAGTCTAATATTTCTTTTAGCTACCGAATTGGGATGATTCTACAACCAAGTCCATTGTTTCATAAGTTCTAAGGTGTTAGCTGGAGCGAGAAATATATGCGAAGATAGTGATCAATGCACTCCACAATTCCTTCCTACCTTCATGAACTAGATCAATAAATGAAGCTTCCAGTTACATGTTCAAAGGCAAAAGTCAACTCCGTCAGCTACACAGGCGAGCGAGGAATGATATATATGCCTAATGATTTGCTTTGTTAATAGGAAATCATTATTGAATTTCATTATGGTATCTTTCATAGTTAATTTTAGTATTTTGTTAAGCGAAGCTAGGCATGAATCTTTGAACATTTAATGATACATTATTTATAAAAATACTTCGTAAGAAAACATAAACACAGTGATTTTATTATGCAGAAGTGAGAATTAAAACTTTGTTTTCAATTCAGCTATAAATAATCGTTCGTATTTTGATGCGTGGTTGATTGGATTGCGTGACCATCTTCTTGTGGAGGGCTCCCTCAAGTAGTAAGGTTCTTTTATGTTTTTAAGTGTAATTTCCTTATATCATTTCGTAAGCTTATTTTCTAGATGCATCCTGTAGAACGTTTTCCTATGTTGATTGTCTTGTTAACTAATTTTCTTTATTGATTCAAGAGCACATGAATTGAGTTTAATTAGTAACGATAAAAATAGTGAGAGTTTGGATTTAGATTAAAATTGTAATTCTTAAAAATAAAGGATTTGATTACAGGTTTTATTTCAAGAAAGAATGATTTAATATTTTGAACAAGTGAGAATATAATTTCAATTCATTTTGGATTTTCATGCATGAACTTTTTTATTTTGATAGATGATTTGATTCCTTTAGAAAATTGAGTTTATTTCAAAGTATAATTCAGACATATAGTAGAGAGAGAGAGAGTGTGTGTGTGTTTTTATGAGTTAAATTTCATTTTACAAGTGTGAGATTGATTTATAAGTTTGAGATTTTGATAAGTTGTGTGGATTTCATAATTAGATATAATTTTTGTAAGAGTGAAATTAATGTTCATAGGTGTGGGATTGATTTACTTTTATGCAAACCTATGAAAGTTTCTTTTGAGGCGGAGTGTGAGATTTTCCATAACTATTCTTTGATAAAAGAGTTTGATCATTTTATTTTCTAGGAATAATTGCTCTACTCATGTGCATTTCAATAACTTATTTTAGAATATATATTTTGATAACTCAATTTTTATAGGTGTGAATAACCAAGGACTTCTAGCACAAACAATGCACTATTTAACAAACTTTACCCTATCCTTTAGACCAATCAATTATAGTTCTTACCTAGTCAATTGTAGTTGTTTCCTCTAGTAAAAAATAGTCGTTTATTTCTAGAAGTTTTATGATCGATCCCTTTATTTTACGTGTTTCCATGATCTAGTTCTTCATCTTGTCCTGACGATGAATCACACTTGCTGGTTCGAAACAAGTCGAAAAATGAAAATCTTTTCTCAAAATGTACTTACACTTCATCAGTTTACTAGCCCTGGTCAATAATTTATGGAAGTAATTTTAAGTTAATGAAATTACCAAACACATTCCATCGAGAAATGAGCCAAAAAGTAAGAGAGTGAAAACACCAACACTTAGGCCACCATGGCTCATTAAACTGATAGGGGTAGATGCCTCGAACAATTTGAGAATCCCTAACCTTTGGTGCAAATTCATAGATTTGGATAGAGAAACTTTCATTGAGGCACAAACCCTCACACTAGATGAGACCCCAACCTCTAGTGTTGGAGGAAGTGAGGGAAAAACAGAAGAAGAGGAAAGAACGAAAGTGTTAGAAGAAAAAAAAAGAGAGATAGAAGTAGAAAGGATAGTAGAAGAAGCATAAATGAAAACAAAAGAAGAAGAAGAAATAGAGGTAGAGTTAGGAGAAGAAAAAGATGAAAAATAAGAGGGGGGAAAATAAGAAAAATAAACATTAAGTCCTGAGAAGAATATTGATTCGGGAGAAACAAATATACCCCCAAAGCAAACAAGTTTTTCTCCAGGAACTGTTGAAGATGAGGTAGTTGCAAATTTAACTACTTTAAGCACCCTGGTCAAGCCTAAAAGGAAGAGGAAAAGGAAATTTCCCCTATATTTTAAGACCAATAAAAGCACTAAGATCAAGCAAGGGAGGCCGAAAGCTCCCACGAATGTCCCCATCACAATTGAGGAGTCGCCAAGCAAGAAAGAGGAGGTAGTACCAACTAAAGGAAAAATTGAAGAGGTCACCTCACCAAATCCCACAACAAACACTCCTATAGAATATGTGAGGAAGCCTACCACTAGATCAACCTACTTCAAACAACCCAATACGCCAAAAACCCTCCTACAAGAAGAAAAAGGGAAGATACAGGAGGGACATAGTATGTTATAGGAAGAACAAGGTATGTTATAGGAGGGACAAAGGATACTACAGGAGGGGAAGAATGTTACAAAACAGCTACAAGAGGTAGAAACCTCCCCAAGAAAATTTTAGATGGACTTCCCAAAGCTCCAAGAGCCTTGTCCACAACCTATCCTAAGATCCTACTACAAATTCATTGAAGGAGAGAGGATTATTCCCCAAAAAATTGCAGTCCCACTTTTTTATGAGCCAGAAACACAAAGAGGAAGAACCCAAAGGTGGATACAAATTGCTAAATCTGAGAAGGTCGAGGATTTGGGCCTCATGGAAGAAAATGTCCTTGAAATGAGAAAATAATTAAGTGAGATGAGAATAAGGGAGTCTACAATGAAGGAGAAACTATAGACATAAAATATGTGGCTGAGAGAGAAGTTGTAGGAGAAGGAAACCCAACTTATCACCATCACAAGCCTCTCCATGGAGGAATTACACTGCATGCAACCATGAAATTCCTATGCCCTCTTTCTCAAAGCACGCAAGTTGAAATTCTAGATCCAAACCTTAGCACAACATGGATCTATGCCCTTTATGTACTACAAACAGTTGATTGAATTTTGCAATCAAGCTAACATGGAGGAAAAAGAAAAATTGGTTGAATTTTACATACACAACCTCACCCTGACATATATGAATTTTTTGGATCCCAATGAAAGATTGGGAGATACACAATTGATGGCCTTGGCATCCTAGATGACTCATGATGTGGCAAGAGTTGAGGAAGTGAAAAGAGTAATGGCAAAGGACGAAAATGTACCATTGTATATTAGGGTAGAGCTAGTGAGTCCAATGATTATCATTAGCAAACATGGAATAATCTCCAATGATGTTTATTTAGAAACTGAATACCTTTCCAACAATGAGCAAGCCATCCTACATTTTGAATACACATTCAGGTTGTTGGGAACATAAATACTTCAAGTCTGCTAGAGGAGATGGAATGCCTTACCCCACAGCCTCCAAATCAAATAATATCACTCTCCTGAAAGGCTAATAAGTTCCTTAGAGAGAACAGCCTTATACAAGAGGATCATGCAAAGGTTGAAAGTCAAGTGGATAGGACTCAAGCTCTGTCCAACCTTGCTTATAGGCCTACAGGAAGGAAGAGATGAAGCAAAAGAGCAAAAGGGGTGAACACAAATAGAGAGGAATGTAGGTTTCTATCCCCAAGAAGGAAAACCATTTGAGGAGCCTTCGGATGTTAGGGAAGCCACTAGGGCCATGAGAGAGATACACATGGATGAATGAGTTTCTTAGAGCCTAAGCAATAGTTTCAGTAGGGGTTGATGATGAGGCTCATCAATAGGTACATTATAAGGGTCATGATGCCAACCTCCGGCTTTAGAACTATCTATTCTTACATTTATTTACACTTTTTGTTATATTATGCTTAGTGAGCAGGATAAAAGATGTTTTTTATGTCATGTGGCCTAATATGGTTTAATTGCAGGAAATGGATAAATTTTTGAGATGATTTCTATGGAGGGGCTCGGAGTAGACAACAAGGAGAGAATCAAGGGGGTTTTCCACCTATTTAACTCCCTCAATCAACCCAATATCACAACTCTCTCTTTCTCTCTCTCATCAGCTCGAGGTCATTGGCAGCCAAGAAAGTGCAAGTAATGAGGAATAAGATCCACCATTCTCAAGTTGAGGGAGACAAATATTCCTATTTTCTAGGGAGCTTCTAGTAGCTACTCTCTTGTATAAATAATCATGTAAAAGAGATCATTAGGATTTGAGTTTTGTTTTTAGCTAGGTAGCTATTGAGCTCAAGATCTTGGTACTATTATTTTTTACCGTTATGTCACATATTAGACATTGTTTTAATGATAATGAGAAGTTGATTATTGATTCATTGTTGAGCTAGTTCCAGAGGGCTAAGGCTCTTAGGTTTCAGACCAACCCTAGTGTCTTAGGTCCATCTTGTGCTTTTTTTTTCTCTTTTTAGTTCAGAGTACTTATTAGTTTCTTGCATTTTAGTAGAGAATAATCCATCAAAAATCTGTGATTATAGCCTTTACCTCATCTCTCACATGGGAAAATGAATATAAGGATTTACAACCATAGTCCGAAAGTATTATGTTTATGATTCCTTGGAATAATATTTGTGTTAGTCATCTTATTTTACATGTTCTTATTGTAGCTTAGGAGTTGGTTTATTGATTAGGTCAGAGCTTTGTCATAGATTAGATAACATTTAAATTCAACTCATCTTTTCCACTAGTTGTTTCATTTTGTCAATGGTAAATGGGTATATACATGTGATGATTGCAAGGACGTTTGGATCTACAGGAAAGGGAACATTCACCACCTCCATTTTAGACTTCCTTGCCTTCTCTTGTGAACTCAAAATTCTATCCTAAACATTATGTTCATGAGATCATTTTCCTAGGATCATCGAGAGCATCTCTTATAGTGAAAAACATGCCTTCAAAAGGGTCTGAGCTTGGCTAGGTGCTTTTACCATCCTTCAGTCATCTACTTGAACCTCCATCCACCTCTCCATACCCTAAAACCATCATTTCCACCTCTTAAACCTTATCTTCATCCCTCTTATAGCATTAGAGGCCTTCCTGTAGTAATATAGGGCACCGGTAGCAGCCTCCTATAGCACACTTGTAGTAGTATGTTTCTTCACTAGTTTTGACGTTTACTACAATTTGGAATTAGATTAGAAGGACATTTACCCCCAAATGTGACTTGACGATCAAGGGGAGCTCTTAGTCCACTCCAAACCTGCCTTTTCCTTAACTAGAAAAACAAAATAGTTTTAGTTTCGTTATGACAAATTTGGCACAAATAGAACGATTTACATGCAAGTGTGAGCTAGTTAGATGGTACATATAATCTTGACTTATGGTTTGGTAGGTTACCTTCTTTGCTGCAAGTAGATATGGTAACTAGATGGATGATTGCAATATAATGTAGTTTCCTTTCTATAAGTATTTTAGATCATGCCTTTTCATGATTTGTTTCTATTACATTTGAAAGTTGAAGTTAATAACATTTTCCTTTTCATAGTTAGAGGTAGCTTCAAAATTTCACCTTCATGAACTAAATTTCATTCTAATTCAGTAGGAGGAAGGGTCTTGGAACGCTATTGATTAAATCTCCTATTTGAGGGTGGCATGAGTAGAAGTCCATATACTGTGAATATAGAACTGCCACCTCAAAGTTTGTAGGAACCTCGGGTTGATAAATAGATTTGAGGAGCCCTTGGGAGTTGTAAAACTCTTGGTGCAATACCAAGACTCACCACTTATCACCCTCATCTGATCTTGTTTAGGCCTTCCTTCCTCTAGGGTCTGGTTTTGACCTTTATAGAACATTGGCCTTAGTTGAGCCATAGTGATACAGCCCTATAATTCTTGGCATTGCCTTCCCTCTTTCACTTTTGGCTTTCGGTTTGATCCCTTTGAGTGTGTTTGTTTGTTTGGATTTGTTTTCCTAGTTGTGATGATTTTGGAGTGATTTTAACTCTTTCTTGGGAAAAATGTTTTGGTCTCTTTTCGGTTACCTTGATTTTCCATTTCAGATGGTTTTTGGGTCATCAATATAAAACAAAAATTGTAAAAATTTGCATATTAGAATTTAGTGAGGGGTGCATTTATAGGAAATAGTGTGTTGTGTAGAAAAATTCTTACCCTACTATAGTTAGAATTCATCGAACTAAAATGAGAATTTGCATATAGTTGCATCAGGGTTACTAACAAAGAGTCATTCACACCTTTCAGTTTCACGCCACAACCCAACTATGTAAATAACAACCACTTAAAATCAACATGATAATTAAAATTAACTAGACTCATCCTTTATTTTTACTGGTAGTACACCAACACTATCTTAGGCTAGGGTCTTGGAGATAGGTGTGTGATTCAACTACTCCATGACTACAAAACAAACATAGCAAATTATGGTAGGGAGTTGAATCCATTTGTAGTAGTGCAGTATGGGAATCCCTTCTAACAATAGGGTTAAGAACAAGGTCACACTTGGGCTAGGGGGGTGACACAACCCATTTCGCTTAATTTCAGGTGGCGCGATATAGCAAAATTTGCACACATGTAAACGATGTTATTAGCACTTGTTGTAGCACTTGGGGACCACTTGGTAGGAAAATTTTAACAAGGTTTTGGTCTTAGTTCTTTGAGTTAAGCGTCTTGCCCTTGCATGTGGATTTGTCCTGCGACTGTCCCCCTAGGTCGTGTTATTGTTGGTGGTAACCATAGTGGCCTATCTCTTAGCACTCATACACAGGTGCAAGGTTGGGTTCATCTTCTTATGTACCTGAGACAAATATTAGTCATACTCTCTCAGTCCTCTTGGAGGGTGCCCCACGGCTAATAAGGGCACGTGTACTAAGTTTATAGCTAAAAGGGTTAGGAAGCAGGTCGCTAGTATAACTATTCCATCACCAAATTCTTTGCATTTTGGTTTGCATGTGCTATCTTTTAGGACATTTTTCATGTGCGATGTTTATTTTAAGTCAATAGTTTTGGCCTTAAGGTGTTTTCACGAACATAATTGTGTTAAATTATAATCTTTTCACCCTAGATGAATTTATTCGTCGTCAATCATAACGTCTTCACAGTTTTCCTCTTGAACACAGTGGACTTATCACTACTACACGAAGATTGCCTGTCGATGCTTAAGACTTAGATCAAGACATAGTTTTGGAGTCTATACCTGGTCCTTATGGTAGTGATGTGATCTTTATTGAGACTTTGGTAGACGATTATGTTTCTCTTGCTAATCCACCATTGACCGATCCATTACGACCTGAGTTGTTGCGACTGAACCCTGACAGTTCTACACCTACTTATACTTTAGTACCTTTGTCATTTGTTTATCCTATGGCAGAATATGAGACCTCTTTACCCTCTATGTCGATAGTGACAACTAAAATGTCATCATTTCCACCTCTTAGTGTGTCCATACCTACTCCTTTGTCCACATCTCTCACTTCTTCTTGGGGAATTCCACGAGTCTCATCTACAGCTCCTGCAATTTTCTCGAATGTTTCCATGCCAACACCATCTCCTATGTTGACCATGGTACCTCATCCTAGTCAACCGGTAGGATTAGTAGTGTTTTTACCCAAATTTTTTCAACCAATGATTCTTGTTCCTCATTTAGGCGTGGTTACTTCTAGAAATATGTGGGAGGGGTCATCAATTGTTCCTAGTGAGCCTAGGGTCAATGTTTCTTCTAGCATGTCATAAGTCTGGTATAGTTTGTTTTTTTGAGGGGCACCACCTACCAATACCATCCTGGAGGGGCTAGTTTACCTGGAGGCAACCATGTTGCTAGTACTGCCACTTATACTAGTTATTATCCTTATGTCAGTCCCACTACTCAGGCTGGTTCGTATTATCCTCTCAGTTACAATCCTATGAGCAGTCATGCTCTTAGGGGGTCCTTTGCTCTCTGGGAGCATTGTTGTCTTGAGGAGGCCTGACCCAAGTTCGGAGTTAATTATCCAAACAAATCTCTACACTATTGGCCCATTCGGCATTATCCCACGGAGCGTGAACTAAAATCTCACCCAAAGCAGTATGGGGGGATGCTGGAACCAAGTTTCTGCACCCTTGAGATGTCTGAGGTGTCGATTTAGATAAACTATGCCTACCTTCGCATAGGTCACTTCGCGCACTGTCTTGACCCTCAATACCTTCACGATTTTTTATAATCGCCTTTTGCACAGCCCTAACTAGGGGCTGAGATGCTTTCACATTGCTATGGCAGTGTCCTGCACTATTTCCCCAAATTACACTACGTATCTTACTTATCTTCTTAAAGATCTTGTAGAAATTTTGAATAATATAACACTTATTCATAGAGATTATCCTGATTATACACTATTTTCGGAATGCATGCATAATACTTAACCTCCTATACTATTGATCATCAATTTGTAGTATTCAGAAACAATCACATGCACACATTGAAGCATCAATCACACATATCAAGATAGTATATCACGGGGAAAGCATACAACTGAAAACCCCCAACTATCTGTATATTATATTGATTGAGAACATGTAAAAATACATAGTACAATACTCCTCACAAGTACTCAACACTATCTCCACCTGTTACACACAAACAAGCTTAGATCTGAATCAATCACAGGTTCAAATCTCCTCCGCTGCTTGCCTGCCTCCACTGCGCAATCCTGCATGAGAATGGATGAGAATGGCTGATCCAAACTCGTATTTCCCTTGGGTGAACAACGCAATCCTCATTGGTAATACTCAATCCATTGATTGTGCAAATCTCATGCACAACTATAGTCACAACTGACAGTTGTCTTGCCCTTTCACTCACCTCTAACACTTGTCTCCACTAAACTGTCCATGCACTGAGTTAACTGATGTATTCTTTAGTTGATTTATGAGTTAATAATTAGTGAATTAATTAAAAATTAATTCACATCACTCATCACTAGTGTATTCTGTAGTTAGACTAAATACAACTAGTTCAACTAAGTCAAACTGAACACAACTCCATCAACTTCTCAATCAACTTCTCAATCAACTCCACGAAACTCAATCACTTGAGTTCTAACTGAAGTCCATCATGTAATAGCTCAACTGATCCATAATAAAAGCGTATTTCCTTCGTGAAGTTGCATGTGCCACACCCGTAGCTTGAACTGAAGTGCTCCAAGAGGATAAGATAATGTTTATAGTCCAAATATTATTAAGAGCTAATAATATTCGATTGTTCTATTTCTAGCCTGGCAGTCTAAAAATAGACTTCGCCCATATGTCTAAAAATAGAAGTCCATCTATTTTTACCAACATGACCAATCATTCACAAATATCATCCTGCAACTCATAGACCATGATCCATATATCTAAAAATAGACTTTGCGCCAAAAATAGCCTGCGGGCCCACTTAGTGAAGACGACTTCTCTTCACTAAGCTCCATCATCTTGTTGAATTTTCAACTCTCCCTCTCAACAAGATATGGATTATCTGCAACCCCTATCCTACCTCTGTAATGTTCTGCATGCAACACATTTTCCCAGTCCACTTGCTCCAACAACACTTGGAACTAAAACACTCCCAATTGAGCACTCTGTTGGGCTAGGAACATACTCTGATGCTGAAGCTCTACCTGCTGCTGACAAGTGCTCCCTCTTTGACATTTGTGCTACTGCGACATCTCCATGCATCTTGCACCATTTCACACTTCTCTGTGCCACCTAGCATTGTGCAAAACACTTGTGCCTCTCGCATTGCTGCAGCCTGCTAGCTATGCGCTGTCCTGGGATTCCCTACACTGTCGCTCAATCTGCCGCTCCATCCGCATCTGTCTCTACCCAATCAGTCAATTCCTGCTACTCCACATCGGGGCTCCCGTAGCAAGGCCTCATCCAAGAGGTTGGGTACCTCAAGTATCCTACCCCTCCTCCTTGGGACGATCACTCTATATCGCCCCACCTCCTACCTAGAGGTATGGCTGCATGTGATCCCTCAACACACCTGGCTCGAAGTTTCCCCCTACTGGAGGTCTCTGCATGAGTAGATGTCTCTACTCGATCTCCTCTCAGCTTCCCTTGTTGTGACTGCTCCACAACCTCCTGAAGCTACTGCACCAACCGTGGCTCCTCCATAATCATCTGCAACTTCTTCATGCTCTGCATGTTGAGAGGTAATATACACTCCCTCTCAACCACCAAGTCTCCATCAATTGCCTCGCTGCACAAGGCTTTGCATGCATCTTGAACCTCAAGAGCATACAGGTTCTTGACCTGTGAACCAATCTGCTTCACCTGTCTAGTGATGATGTGTCTAAGGAAAACCTTCCCCTTACTAAAGACTACATCAAAGCCTCTATCTTCCAGCATCGCTATCGACACCAAGTTTCTCTTCAGTCCTGGTACATACTTGACATTGGTCAAGATAAGGTGAGCTCCATGCTCCCTCTGAAAAATAACAGTGCCTACACCTAAGACACTATACTTCTCATCACTACCCATCGCTATGAGGATCTGGAGATCTTTCTCCTCCAAAGTATTGAACAAACTCTTGTCACCGGTCATGTGGAAAGAAGATCCACTTTCAAGGAACCAACCACTGCCCACCATGGATGAAACCATGCATGCAAAGAATGTGAAATCCAACTCAAGCTGTGAAGCAAGTGCCTCACCTTTAGATCCTTCTCTGGATCCCTTCTTGGATTTCCTCCATGGGCAATTTGCAACAAAATGGCCCACCTCATGACAATGAAAGCATCTCACTTTCAATTTGTCAACCTTCTTCCCATCATTGGAAGAACTAGATTCAGAGAGAGAAACCTTCTCCTTCCCCTTCTTTGCTTTGGCAGCCAAAGCACAATCTTCTTCATCAGATGCCTTTGATGAAGATCCATCCCTGGTATTCCACCTGATCTCCTCTTGCACAAGATCTGACCAAAGTCTCTCCCATCCTGGCAATTTCTCCCGAGCATTGACAGAGTCCTGATAGGAATGCCAACTCTTCAGAAGACCAAGGAGAGCCAAGCTCACCAAGTCCTCATCATCAATAGTTACCCCCACAGTTCCCAACTCATCCCGGCATTGGGTGAACTTCGTGAGATACCTCGGCATACTGTCTCCATTCTCACACTTAATGTTTCTGAGTTTATCCTTGAGTGCCAACTTCCTCTGGTCACTCTTGCTTTGGAATAAATTTGTCAACACTTTCCACATCAAGTATGGAGAAGCCTTTCCATGTAGGCTAGATACAATGTGATCCTTCACGCCCTCCAATAGAATCCTTCGACACATTGTTGTCTTCTTTTTCCAAACCTCAACGTGAGTAGCATCAGTAGGCTTTGGGACCTCAGCCTCTATGAACTCCTTCAGACCATTGTCATCTAACACCACCTCCATCCTGTCTTTCCATGCAATATAATTCGAGCTACCTTCAAGAGCATACTCCAATCGCAATCCGTTGAAAGACATTTCAACTTTGATACCAAGAAAACACTGCTGCAAATTCGAATTCCACCGGCTCAAAACTCAACCACTTCTGATCTGAAATTCATGAGAACAAATTATTTCTCGTACAGAGATTGACTGTATGGGATTTTACCAGATATCTCACCTTCCAAAAGAAGGATGAATCTAGAGGCTACCTAGCCCGATTACAGACTATGCCTGAAGAAATAAAATATAACCACTTTCTGAATAATAGATCTGATGATCAACTCTGCTCCCATACCATGTAGAAATTTTGAATAATATAACACTTATTCACAGATATTATCTTGATTATACACTATTTGTGGAATGCATGCATAATACATAACCTCCTCTACTATTGATCATCAATTTGGAGTGTTCAAAAACAATCGCATGTGCACATTGAAGCATCAATCACACATATCAACACAGTATATCACGGGGAAAGCATACAACTAAAAACCCCTAGCTATATGTATATTATATTAATTGAGAACATGTAACAATACATAGTACAATATTCCTCACAAGTACTCAGCACTATCTCAACCTGTTACACACAAACTAGCTCAGATCTGAATCAGTCACAGGTTCAAATCTCCTCCGTTGCTTGACTGCCTCCATTGCGCAATCCTGCATGAGAATGGATGAGAATGGCTGATCCAAACTCGTATTTCCCTTGGCTGAACCACACAATCCTCATTTTCAATACTCAGTCCATTGATTTTGCAAATCTCATGCACAACTATAGTCACAACTGACAATTGTCTTGCCCTTTCACTCACCTCTAACACTTGTCTCCACTGAATTGTCCATGCACTGAGTGTAGAGCTATAACTAGGGTCCCTCACACCGCTAATTATCCCACATTAATAAGTCAATCCAGGAGCGTTTTTTTATTGCAAGGAGTAACTCAATCCGAGGCTGTTTGTCCGAGTAATGCTCGGTAGTATAGTTTCCTAATGATTTGAAAGGAAACAGATGCTAAGCTGTAACGAAACTAACCCAAAAGATAAAATCACACAAGGCAGTTGATCAATCAACGGTACGGAAACAATAACCCATCCCTTTAGGAACTGATAAAGAAAGGAAAGCAGAGCATGGACTTATAGGTCTGGGGCTAAGTAGCGTCTTGCTGAGGCTCACTACAGCCTTAGGCCTGCTCTCACACTAAGAACAACAAAGGCAGGTAAATCAAGCAGCGAAAAGTAAAATGGAACAGCAGTCTGGAAATGGAACAGCAATAATGAAATGGAACAGCAATAAAGAAATGGAACAACAGTAAAGAAATGGAACAGCAGTAAAGAAATGGAACAACAGTAAAGAAATGGAACAGCAATCCTCAACTGTATGTACAAGTTCTCTACTACTACAGCAATCTGAGAGTAATGGATGATATGACTATGTTCCTGCACGAAGTAAAATTTCTTTCAAGTCTTACAAATACTATTTCACATGGATCTGATGACAATAACATTCATACCAACATTCCGCTACAGAAATAGCTGAAAGATGAAATTCGAATAGATCCACTTATACAATGCAGAGACATGAGATAAAGGACTCATTCAGATATCAGTTATAACGAAGCATAGCATATCACATAAAAGATGTATCAGATTACTTAAATAATGGAAATAAACAAACCAAACAGTATAATAATACAAAAGCAAGTGTCCTTCGGAGCTGGGCCCTTGGCTGCCAATGGAACACTGCCTTAAGTTACTCCAGATGCAGAGACAAAATGAACACCAAGTCTTTTATATTAATCGCATCAACAAAAGTATAACAAAGTCAGGTCTCAGAGAGACTCAATGATTACAGTTGGTTCTAAAATTTAGAATTACAAAAAACAGTCCTCTTCCGTTTAATGGCGTAGTGCCTTTACATAATAGAAATGACGGAGGTATCTAGATAATCAAAAGATAAGTTAAAGCAGCGATCCCTCAGGATCAAAGATCCTGAGGGATTTGCTAATCGTTCGATTCTTCTCTTTCCCTTCTTGCGTTCTCCATCTCAGTATCCTGCATTCTTTCTCTGGGCTATTCGGCTCTAATTTTGCTTGATCTTGTCCGCATCTGGTTCCCTGTTGGCGGGACAGTAGTTATTTTCCCTTTGCTTCTTGCTTTCAATCGCTGATCCTTTGTTTCCATGTCTTCCTGCATAGAAAACGTCAATCATTAGCACTTGAGCTTCCTTTATCGATTGTTGCACATTTTATCAAAACCCTTTATCTTCTTTGAACTCACAATGCAGAAAAGGTTACAATTATTATTGAAAAACCACTAGATTTCTAGTCAAAAGCATACCTTCTAGGTGCTCTACACACCCCCCTGCTTACCCTGTTTCATGGCCTCATGAAAACATTGTAGTTGAGATGCAAGGCGGTGAGAGAATAGGCCGGAGAAGGGATCTCGTGAGGAGGCCGGCAACCGTGATGAGCAACTAGATGGTCAAAGAACTGGTCTATTTGATCTGCAGGCATCTCATATAAGGCCTGATGTCTGGGTGCAGGGTGCCAAATAATTGAACTGCGAAATCGATACCCTAACCAGGATGGCCCTGCTTGCAGAATCCGTTCCCCATAAAGTTTCAATCGGCTGGCAGCCAGCTCAAAATTCTCATATTTGAATGGTTCCCTGAGCTGGATGCTTGGACTAGAAGTCTGGTATCGAAATTTTGCAGCATCGAGGGCAAGATCTTTAATAGTCAGGAAATATTCCAGACCGTTTCGGATCAAGTCTTTGTGCATGGGCCCTATTATCTCAATGACACCTGGGGTCCTTATGAGACTCCTATGCTTTCTCCATAGCGTCACTGGGTCTCTAGGTTCAGCTCATATCCACAAGTCTAGGCTATTTTCTTGTCTCTGAAAGGTGTTATAAGCTATGAGCCATTTCACCTGATTAACCCCAAATGAGATGAAGGCTTGGAATTGTATATCGCCAACAAAAGGGCCAGGATTTAAGTCATTTTCCTAGTCTAGCACAATATTTTGCAGGTAAAACTCGCATAATAACCTTTGAACTCTAACTCCATAGTGCTTGCAACAGTCTATAAAATCATTAACAGTGTTGATATGGATAGGTGCTCCTGCCCAACGGCTTTTATTTTTAATCTCAGATATCGTTCAAGCAAAAATAAAGCATAATTTTTAGCAAGGGCCCTACAAGTCAAAACGTCATTATATAAGGAACACACGGTGTCCATCTGCTTAACAACACTATCTAATCGACGAGTTACCTTAGCAACCTTTTCCTGCTCCTTTTGCCATCCTTCAAAGGCCTAGCTCTCGGACTGACTGATGTCTCGAAGTTGCTGTTGGAGCTCTTCGTATCTTTCCTTGGGGACTGTCTGTTCTCACAATTGCTGGGCTTCCTGCTGGGCTTCCTTCATCATTTTATGCAAGGTTCTGGTTTTTGGGTCCTTCTTCCACACAGCCGTAGAGGCTGGGAGTTTAAGCTGGACCTTCCTATTACGTTGCTTTGATTTTAGGACCCGAATTACGCCCGAGGGTGGTGCTTCTGTTTGGACTTCTTTGTTTTCTGTTTCCTTCTTAATGCGAACGAAGGGTTGCTGTGGTCTTCTTGCCATCAGAGCCTCTTGTTGTTCCATTGGAATATCAACTCGTTCTTCAAGGCCAGATGGAACAGCAGTTTGTCCCTCCGCGCTATTTGGAACAACAGTTTGTTCCTCCATGTCATTTGGAACAGCACCATGTTCCTCATTATTATTTGGAATAGCAGACTGTTCCTCGGCAGTAGGTCTCCTGATGGGGTTTCGTCCATCAAAGCGAATTCTTGTCCTCGGGGTTCTTGCTACCGTGGTCCTCCTCCTTTTCCCTGCAGTCTTTTGTATCCTCAGACTGGCTTTCAGCATTCGAATTTGCTGCCGGAGTCTGGCTATAGTGCCCAGCAACCTCTGCTGCTTCTTTCTTAATTTCGCAATTTCCCTTGTCTCGATAGAGGGTTTGGTTCTCAAGCTTGCGTCTTCTTTATCTGTGATATCTTCCAGCATCCTGGGGGCAGATTGTCCCAGATTGTTATCTTCCATTTCATTATCATAACCAGGCAGGTTTTCTTCCCCTGCCTCTTCTGCATGCATTTCCTCGGGTAATTCTCTTTCTGTGGGACCGTCAGGGACACCTCCTATGCTGGAGTCCTGGCCATATTCTCCCATATTGGCCAGAACTGCTGCCAATTCCTCCTCACTTGGAGGGTATTGCAACGGGCTACCCCCTGGCTGTGCAATTTCTTCTTCCTGATTGCCCTGTTTGGTGGCCTCTTCTCCCTCAGAGGGTTCATGTCCTTTTTCAATTTCTCCTTCCGGCTCATCAGTCTCGGCCTCCGATTGCTCAGCATTTCCTTCAGAGGGTCCTCCCTCTGATTCTGGAAGTTCATCCGCCATTTCAATTGGCTGAGCTGTTGTTCCCTAAATTCTTTCCAACCTTCCTCGTATCCGGGCCAACCGAGCTGACTTCCTTGGCCTCTCAAGTTGGTCGGGAGTATCAGTAGGTTCTACGGGTTTCTCTGGTTGTTCTAGCATATCGGGAGGTTGCTTCCATTTTGAAGCGGCATGTCTTTCTGCTGCTGACTTCGTGCGTTTCTCTAATCGTTCCAGCGTGCTAGAGGATTTTTCAGGTTTTGGGGGTAGTGCAGCCGATCCTCCTTCGACTATTGCGACCAATTCCTCCCAAGTGCTTTGCTGTTGAGTGAGACCGTGGCTCACTATCAACCGAATCAGCCCATGGTGGCTAACGACTGTATCTATGTGCTGGGCCTTTTTCAGGCTTTGGGTCGCGCCATGCAGTAACGAATTTAAAAGTGCAGGGAGATTTACAGAACATTTTCCTTTTAAAACAGCTAAGAGTTTCAGGTGACGAGGTCTTACCACGTCTTTTCTCCCTTCGCAGGTGATATAGCTTTGTACTGTCTTCGCTAGCTCGGTCCAGGGTTCCCCTAGTGCTGCCGGCAGAACTCCTTTCCCTTTGACTGTCAAGCTTTGGCCTTCATCCTGGAAAATTTCCATATCTTTTTGTAATCTCTCCTTCTTCGGCGTCCATATGGGTCCAGCAGCTGGTAATCCTGAGACTTCCGCGATGATATCCTCTGTAACCTCTATCCGCTTTCCTCCTACTACGGAGTAGTTTTCCTGCAAATTCTGCAGGAATTCCAACGCTACTGCTTCGTTTGATTCTTGCAGGCGGTTGAAGTAATTCAACCATCCTGCGTTTTCCAGGATTTTGCGAGCAGCAGCGGAAACTGTCAGCTTATGAGGTTCGCTCCGGACCGTCTTTCCGCCCATGATTCAACTCAGAAATGGAACTCAGAAATGGAACAGCAACTGTTTGCGGTATTTGCGACGCAGAAAGGATGATCGATGCCAATTTAGGAAAGGATCACACAGGGCATGCAACAAAAGGAAAATATAGTGGACGGTAGTCTCTATGGGATGGAAGCATCATACCGTTAAATCATGCCATTCCTTTGTACATTATTTTGCCCGAATGGTATGCAGCCACGTAATCCATGGAGTAATGAGGTTACTTCCCGCCCCCGCGATCTGATAGGCTGCCCACAGCCGTCAAAGAGAGGAGCAGCAGCCAGTCGGGAGTGCAATCATCAAGTACATCATATGAAATTATGCCATGTTGTAAAAAAACAACGAAATGCCGAAACCGAGGCAAAAAGGTGGATCGCGTTTTATATAAGCCTGCGTGATATAATGAGGAACTGGGGGGTTGGACGTCTGTCAACTGTACGAAGTCTCTAGTAGTCATTGTCAGTTCCATTGCCGTGATCGGTGGTAATGTTCATGCGATAGATATATCGGGGTGTGACATATGATACATGCAAAGGATATAAGAGACAGAAAGATTTAATATCATACATGTTGGTGTAAATATTACGACTTCGATGCCATTAACAGAGCTCTGCTGCCAACAGGTGTTCATAACCTTGGCAGAGTTGTTTATCTCACCCTCTGGAACCATGATCCTTTGTGTATATTCTGAAGAGTGCTTTGTCAAAATGCAGGCCATTATGCTGGCTTGGTGACCAAATAGTCATAATGCCATTCACAAGGTAGGCGCGAAACATGGTCAGGCCGGCTCGCGATGAGACCACCTGTTCCAAGATTTTCTTGTTAATTAATCTTTGGACCATATCCCTGGTGTGATGGCCATTATGGGAATGCCACTTCGCTTCCACCCTTATGATCATGGTAGGCCGACTCTAAATGAGACCCCCTATCCTGCATTTGACAACTTTCATATTTTGTTTTTGTTTTCTTTTGCAGAGCATCTCTCTTGTTTATTTTCACATCAGGGTGGTTCCGCACTCCTTAAGAGCGGGGAATGGTGGAAGAAGTCTTACGATCCCAACAGATAGATATAAATCATTCGTTCTTATTCCCAAGTAGTGATCAAAAAATGATTTTTAGGGAAATCGTCATGATAAAGATCACCAATAACAATGGTACCGGTAAATGACAATGACAGTGAAGATTAAAAGTTCACGTCCCTCCTCTTGTCCTTTTATACATACTGGCTTCATAGTGATAGCGATTTATGATGTGTTGATTTCGGTATCTCATGGTTTATGTTCACCGCATAAGTTCATTGTTGTATCTAAAAGATTGAGGAGACCATGGTCACAAAGCATCCTCCATAAGGGCGAAAACATGTCAATGGCATTCCTGAGAGAAGAATTCATTCATAGGATACCATTTCTTTGAGAGGAGCAACTGAAAATCACAAATGCTGTTCCTTTTGAGAAATGAACAGCAAAGACACTCAAATGCTATTCCTTTTGACAAGGAACAGCAGACACACTCAAGTGTTGTTCCTTTTCGCAAAGGAACAGCAGGGACACACAAGTGTTGTTCCTTTTCGCAAAGGAACAGCAAAACACACAAGTGCTGTTCCTTTTCGCAAAGGAACAACAAAACACACAAGTGTTGTTCCTTTTCGCAAAGGAACAGCAAAACACACAAGTGTTGTTCCTTTTCGCAAAGGAACAACAAAACACACAAGTGCTGTTCCTTTTCGCAAAGGAACAGCAAAACACACAAGTGTTGTTCCTTTTCGCAAAGGAACAGCAAAACACACAAGTGTTGTTCCTTTTCGCAAAGGAACAGCAAAAACACGCAAGTGTTGTTCCTTTTCACAAAGGAATAGCAAAACACACCAGTGTTGTTCCTTTTCGCAAAGGAACAGCAAAAACACGCAAGTGCTGTTCCTTTTCGCAAAGGAACAGCAAAACACACAAGTGTTGTTCCTTTTCACAAAGGAACAACAAAAACACGCAAGTGTTGTTCCTTTTCACAAAGGAACAACAAAACACACCAGTGCTGTTCCTTTTCGCAAAGGAACAGCAAAAACATGCAAGTGTTGTTCCTTTTCGCAAAGGAACAACAAAACACACCAGTGCTGTTCCTTTTCACAAAGGAACAGCAAAAACACGCAAGTGCTGTTCCTTTTCACAAAGGAACAACAAAAAGCACACAGGTGCTATTCCTTTTCACAAAGGAACAACAAAAAGCAAAAGTGATGTTTCTTTTCACAAAGGAACAACAAAAACACTCAAAAGATGTTCCTTTTGAAAAGGAACAACAAAATCACACAAGTGTTGTTCCTTTTCGCAAAGGAACAGCAAAGACACTTGGAAAAAAAAAAAAAATCAAGGAAACATATATACAAGATGTTATGTACAAGTTATGAAATGAATTTCTTAAGCTATAGGTGAGGAAGATTGCGCTTCCTCTCCTAAAATTTTCATATCAGTATCTTGTCGCGGCTGTTGACAGAAGCATTCCCGAGTGAGTGGCTTTCGATAAAGGTGAACTCGGTGTCCATTTACCTTGAATGCATATCCAGAACCGTCAATTGTGATCAGGGTAAGGGTCCCATTATCATGCACCTTCTGGATTTCATATGGTCCTAACCATCGAGTCTGGAGTTTCCTCAGGAAATCCTGAAACCGAGAGTCGTATAACAGAGCCCAGTCTCCTTCATGAAACACTTTATTCTTGATAAGTGCATCGTGCCATTTAGCTCGCTGTTGTTGAATCAATGCTGTATTTTGTAATGCAGAGAACCTGATTTCGTCCAATTCATTAATCTGCTGTAATCGATTGATTTGTGCCTCACTCAGATCTAGGCCGACTTCCTGTGCAGTTCGTAGCGTTCGGATTTCGAATTCTATGGGGAAAATTGGCTACTTTCCAAACACTAATTGATAGGGTGAATAGCCTGTAGTACTTCTCCATGTGGTTCTGTAGGCCCACAGTGCCTCAGGTAGTCGAGCGGCCCAATCTCGCCGATGCGATGCAATGGTTTTTGTTAAAATTGATTCTATTACCTTATTACTACTTTCTACTTGCCCATTTGCCTGTGGATGGTATGGGGTAGTAATCTTATGTTGGACATGATGATTGTTAAGTGTTGCAGCTAATTTGTTTCCAAAAAATTGTGGTCCACCATCAGTGATTAATTCTCTCGGAAGTACATAACGTACAAATAAATGGAACAAGAATTGTATCACAGAGTCTTCTGTAGCCCTAGGTAATGATTCAACCTCGACCCATTTAGTAACATGGTATGTCGCCACTAGAATGTATGTCCTCTGATTTGATGATGGATTGATGGGCCCAACGAAGTCCAGAGCCCATCGTTCAAATGGTTCAATGACCAATTGTGGTCTCAGAGGCATTTCATCAGCTTGGCCAGGTTATGTTGCTCGCTGGCAGCTGTCACAGGCTTGTGCAAATTTTTTCGCATCCTTGAAAATTGTAGGCCAATAGTATCCGGTCTGCAATACTTTATATGTTGTTCTTTTTTCAGCGAAATGTCCCCCGCATGGCCCGTCATGGCAAGCTTTTAGAATGTCGAAGATTTCGTCTTCTCGAATACACCTTCTGATTTGCATGTCTGCCCCTGTGTGGAACAAATGGCCTCCAATCCATGAAAACCGAGTGCTCTTCTGAACAATCTGCTTGCGTTCCTGAGGGGTTAAGTGTTTTGGTAACTTATCGACTGCGAGGTATTTGGCGACATCTGCATACCAGGGTGTTCGAACAGCAACAGCAAAACGGTGCTCGTCAGGGAATTGATCTTCCACTGCTGTCGTTTCGACTGCTTTCGGTATCCGTGAGAGGAAATCAGCTACAGGGTTCTCCTTGCCAGGTCGATCCTTGATTGTGATGTCGAACTCCTGCAATAAGATCAACCACCTGGTTATTATTGCATTCGTAATAGGTTTATTTGCCAAATATTTGATAGCAGAATGATCTGTATATAACACAACAGGATAGCCTGTAATATAATGTCTAAAATTGTTAACAGCATGTATTACAGCCAGGAATTCCTTTTCAGTAACAGTATAATTGAGTTCGGCAGAGGATAAATTTTTGCTGATATAGTAAATAGCATATGGCTTCTTATCCACTTCTTGCCCCAGGACTGCACCAATTGCTGTGTCCGAGGCATCAGATGAGATTTGAAATGGCAAATTCCAGTTGGGTCCTCGAAGGACTGGAGCTGTTGATAACAGGTTCTTCAATTCCTTAAAAGCCTGGTCGCATTTTTCTGTCCACAAAAAATCAAGATTGCCAGTTAAAGCATATAGAGGTGCAGCAATACGTGAGTAATGTTCTATAAATCGTCTGTAATATCCATAAAATCCAAGGAAACTGCGTACCTCTGTTTGAGTAGTGGGAGTAGGGATGAGCATAAGAACCTGAATTTTCGCCGGGTCTACCTGGATGCCAGCTGCTAAGATGTAGTGCCCTAGAATGAGCCCTTCTGTCATCATCATGTAACACTTTTCGTGGCTCAGGCAAAGTCTGGTAGCGATACAACGTTGTAGGACGTTTTCCAGGGTATCCAGAGCTGGGTCAAAATCATCTCCATATGGTGTAAATTCATCCATATACACCTCAAGTCCGTCGTTTATTAGGTCTGCAAATATGCTGAGAATAGCCCTTTGGAATGTAGCAGGGGCATTGCATAGGCCGAAGGGTAGTACTCGATAGGCAAACGTTCCCCAAGGGCAAGTAAAGGTAGTTTTATCCTGATCTTCAGGGGCGATTTGGATTTGGTTATATCCGCTGAAGCCATCCAGGAAAGAGAAAAATTTCTTCCCTGCTAAAGTGTTCAGTACTTGATCTATAAATGGGAGGGGAAAGTGATCCTTCTGTGTGGCCTTATTTAACTCCCTGTAATCCACGCAAATCCTCCATTTCCCATTTTTCCTGGGTACCACCACTAGGGGAGAGACCCACTTACTGTCGGAGATGGGGTAAATAAAATTAACATCTAAAAGTTTCTGAAGTTCGGCTTTTACTATTTCTTTTAGATGTGGGTTGAGTCTTCTTTGTGGCTGATGAACAGGTCTTGCATCCTTCTCTATATAAATGTGGTGGGTGCATAATTGAGGATCAATCCCCTTCATGTCAGGGTAATCCCACGCAAATGCTACCTTATATTTTTGTAACAGATTAACAAGCTTCATTTCTTGATTTGGTGTAAGGTTGACGTTAACATTTAGAGTCTTACCAGGTTCAATTTCCACTACTTTACTATTGGCAACAACAGTTACTGGTATTGTTTGGTCATGTGGATCTTTTAAGGGGTCTTCTTCTAGCTCACTATCAAATGTTGCATCTATCATAAAACACTATGTGTGAGATCTAGGTTCGGTTTGACTGATGAAGTTATTGATAGCATCATCTTCTATTTGATCTTTAAAATCTAAAGCCTTTTGTACAGTCAATGGGGCTCTGATATTGTTAGTAAGGTATGACACATGATACTGATTGGTTTTGATCATTGGCAGGCTTGGCTGTGCTGGAGGATATAGAACTAGATTTTTAACATCTGGTCCTTTAGTTATAGTCATGTTTCCCTGCCAGCAACCAATGTAGGCATCGGCAGTAGCAAGCCAAGGTCTTCCTAATATTAGCGGATGTCCATCTAGTCGGGTTTTTGGATTAATTACCAGGAAATCAGTTGGATATTCCCAGAAATCTACAGAAACCATGACATCATATAGAGTACCTTCGGGTCGAACTACAGATCGATCTGCCAATTCTAACAAAGTAGAAGTAGGTTCTACTGATGTGATGCCAAGCTTTTGGCAGGTGGAAGTTGTCAAAATATTGATTGCAGCTCCCAAGTCGACTAAATCGTTAGTCAGGGTTTGACCATAGATTTGGACAATTACAATTGGTTCCCGGGATCTTCGTATTTGATAGGTGTCTCTTTTCCTGATAATAGGTCGGATAAAGTTCCAACTACTTGGACTCTAGGGTTAGTAGTTATATTCCTCCTTGATTTTTTTATGAACAGTTCTTTTATAGTCTTTGCGTATATGGGAATATCTTGAATGGCCTGGAGGAATGGAATTTTTATATACAGGTTTTGTAACTTTCCCAGAATGTCAAAGTCTGGATGTTGCACTGGTCGTGGTATGACTAATCGTTCCGAGAAAGGAGGAGAGGATGTATTTGTTTGTTGATGGGTCTGTTCCTTATTTACATCCTTTTGTTGTAGCGGTTGTTCTATTGGTAACTGATCTTCAGTGTGACCTGTTTTGTCTCCCTCTGTTTCTATGATACGTCCAGATCGTAACTGAAGGTCATTGCACTCCCTTAGGTCAAGTCCATTTTCTGATGTGTTTATGATTTGGATGGATTGGACTGGTCTATTATTAGGATTGGGATTGGGTTGGGCTGTGAGTTGCGGCCTTAAATTAGACTGGGGGTTTTGTTGTAAGGCTGGCAGAGTTGGTTGAAGGAGTGGAATAGTTCCTGTTGACTGATATGTCGATCTTGGCCAATTGGTCTGCCAGGGTGAACCTTGAGAAGTGGGGGGAATCCATTGCGGAGGATATGAATTGTTCTGCCAATATGGTGGGGTGTAGGGAAAATTTGGCCATCCGAATTGGTTTTTCTGATTCATCCATGGATTTGGAGAAGGAAACAGCTGTGATGACCAATTCGGGACTGGGGGTGTAGATTGGTTTTTCCACATACCATATTGCTGAGCATTGTATTGTGGAGGTTGAAAAGAAGAAGTTGGGTCCGAAAACATACCTGATTGCCTAGGTTGCCATTGGCGACGTTGGTTAACAAAGTATGTTGGTTCTGATTCTTCTTCTGCTTCCTTGTATACAGCCTTTAATCCAGGAAGTGAGGGGCAACTTTCAGTAAGGTGGTCTTTCGTACAGATAGCACATGCTTGAACTGTATCTAACGGACATTCTTTGTGGCTGTGTTTTCTTCTGCATCGGGGGCAGAAAATCGCCAGAATTTTCTCTGCCTCCATTTGCTTTTGTTTAGCCTGCACAATATCAAGCTGAGTAGTTAATGTCCCTAGGATATCAGTTTTAAAATTTTCTAATAAATTCCCAAGTTCTACCTGTGTTAACCCTTCTGTTGATATTTTGTTACATGGAAAATTTTAGGGGCTAATGTTCGCCCAGTGGGCTAATTTTCCATGATTTTTCCACAAAAAAGATTCGCCAATTTCCAATTTTATAAAAGACGATTCGCCCAAATTTTAGAATATAAAATTATTTTACCTTAAAAATCACCAACACTATAGAGAGACTATATATAAAATAATTATAAATTTGATTAATTTTACAAATATATCAATAAACATTTATAATTTGCATATTAGGGATTAGTGAGATTCGCCAATGTTTTAAACTTCAAGAAAATTTTCGATCCTTAAAATTTTCCTTGTTTTGTTATCTCTAACAAACCTATCATATTCTGTTGGTTTTATCCTTGTGCTACCTCTTGAACTCCTAATACATAAATTAATGATATCAGCAAAATTCTCTTGGTAAATATCTCCTTTTCCCATGATATTCAACGTTTCAATCCACTATTCTTTCATACCTCTAATTAATGCAGTTTTCAACACATTGTCAGGCAGAGGTAATGATGCATAGGGGGATCTCTATAAATTATACTGGAAGCGTTCTACATATTCCTCTAGAGTTTTATTTGGTCTGGCCGTCATTTGGAAGATTTCATCTTTCAGTTCTCTTGACCTACAGTAATCCTGATATTTCTTGAGAAAGGACTCTTTCATTTGCTCCCAATTGTTTATGACTCCACCACCTAGACCCATAAACCATCTCAGAGCTGCTCCCTTCAAAGTAGAGGGAAACAACTTTAATTTCTGAGGGTCAGTGGTGTAATCATACCCTCTACATAACACATCGAATTCAAATAAGAATGCATCAGGGTCCTCTGATGTGAGTCCGTGAAACGTTGGGATGTGTTGAAGAGGAATTGCCTTCATGGGGGCATTTGAAGCAGAATCTACTATAGGATATTGCAATGTAGAAGTTTGGGTATTTGGTTGATTCTACGCCATGGGATTGAATATGTGCCAGTAACCTTCCGGGATTTCTAGGAGGGTGTTCCTAGGTTGAGAAGGGGCGGCCTTGGCAGGGGCTGTCTTAATGACACTTCCCTTATCTGGGATTTCTATTTGAAGGAATGGGGTGCCTTCAGTATTAATTTTGGTTGCACTTCCCTTATCTGGGCTGTTTATCAGCTGGATTATCCTAGAAGGAGATTTCGGTTCCTCTATTTCCCCTGTTTCCCCTTCTCCTTCACAAAGGTTGCTTAAGTTCCCTTCTTGCAGCCGTTCTGACACAGGCTTTTCAATTTCTTGGAAGTCCTGTTCAACAGTTTGACTATGCACTTCAGCGTAGGCTCCAGATGGTGATGCTGTAGCCTGAAGGGAACTAGTAGGCTGCTTAGAATGAATCTTTCTGAGGCCTACTGACGGCTGAGATTCAGTTTTCTTGTAGATTTCGTCTATGAAGGTCGTTCGGCCAAGGGTCACCGATCCTTTGGCTTTCTCAGGTTTGGCTGGGGTTTTGGTATTCTTTTCTAACTTTTTCTGCTTAGTCATGCACTCTAAAAACTACTAAATCCTATCAACCAGCAATTCTACTAAGAGAGCGGACGGTGGAGTAGGGCTTTTACATGCTCCGTACGCAGGTTCTTACCTTCCGTTTTTAAAATCCAACTCCCCCCTAGCAGATTTGCGCACTACTCTGTAAAGGGCAAATGGCTATTACTCCTCCCCGGCAACGGCGCCAAAATGTAGAGCTGTAACTAGGGTCCCTCACACCGCTAATTATCCCACATTAATAAGTCAATCCGGGAGCGTTTTGTTATTGCAAGGAGTAACTCAATCCGAGGTTGTTTGTCCGAGTAATGCTCGGTAGTATAGTGTCCTAATGATTTGAAAGGAAACAGATGCTAAGTTGTAACGAAACTAACCCAAAAGATAAAATCACACAAGGCAGTTGATCAGTCAAGTGTACGGAAACAATAACCCATCCCTTTAGAAACTGATAAAGAAAGGAAATCAGGGCATGGACTTATAGGTCTGGGGCTAAGCAGCGTCTTGCTGAGGCTCACTACAGCCTTAGGCCTTCTCTCACACTAAGAACAACAAAGGTAGGTAAATCAAGCAGCGAAAAGTAAAATGGAATAGCAGTCTGGAAATGGAACAGCAATAACGAAATGGAACAACAATAAAGAAATGGAACAGGAGTAAAGAAATGGAACAATAGTAAAGAAATGGAACAGATCCTCAACCATATGTACACGTTCTCTACTACTACAGCAATCTAAGAGTAATGGATGATATGACTATGTTTCTGCACGAAGTAAAATTGCTTTCAAGTCTTACAAATACTATTTCACATGGATCTGATAACAATAACATTCATACCAACATTCCGCTACAGAAATAGTTGAAAGATGAAATTCGAATAGATCCACTTATACAATGCAGAGACATGAGATAAAGGACTCATTCAGATATCAGTTATAACGAAGCATAGAATATCACATAAAAGATGTATCAGATTACTTAAATAATGGAAATAAACAAACCACATAGTATAATAATAAAAAATCAAGTGTCCTTCGGAGCTAGGCCCTTGGCTGCCAATGGAACACTGCCTTAAGTTACTCCAGATGCAGAGACGAAATGAACACCAAGTCTTTTATATTAATCGCATCAACAAAAGTATAACAAAGTCAGGTCTCAGAGAGACTCAATGATTACAGTTGGTTCTGAAATTTAGAATTACAAAAACAGTCCTCTTCCGTTTAATGGCGTAGTGCCTTTATATAACAGAAATGACGAAGGTATCTAGATAATCAAAAGATAAGTTAAAGCAGCGATCCCTCAGGATCAAAGATCCTGAGGGATTCGCTAATCGTTCGATTCTTCTCTTTCCCTTCTTGCGTTCTCCGTCTCAGTATCCTGCATTCTTTCTCTGGGCTATTCGGCTCTAATTTTACTTGATCTTGTCCGCATCTGGTTCCCTGTTGGCGGGACAGTAGTTATTTTCCCTTTGCTTCTTGCTTTCAATCGCCGATCCTTTGTTTCCACGTCTTCCTGCATAGAAAACGTCAATCATTAGCACTTGAGCTTCCTTTATCGATTGTTGCACATTTTATCAAAACCCTTTATCTTCTTTGAACTCATAATGCAGAAAAGGTTACAATTATTATTGAAAAACCACTAGATTGCTAGTCAAAAGCATACCTTCCAGGTGCTCCACACTGAGTTAACTGATGTATTCTTTAGTTGATTTATGAGTTAATAATTAGTGAATTAATTAACAATTAATTCACATCACTCATCACTAGTGTATTCTGTAGTTAGACTAAATACAACTAGTTCAACTAAGTCAAACTGAACACAACTCCATCAACTCCTCAATCAACTCTACCAAACTCAATCACTTGAGTTCTAACTGAAGTCCATCATGCAATAGCTCAACTGACCCATAAGAAAAGTGTATTTCCTTCTGGCAGTTGCATGTGCCACATCCGTAGCTCAAACTGAAGTGCTCCAAGAGGATAAGGTAATGTGTATAGCCCAAACATTATTAAGAGCTAATAATATTCGACTGTTCTATTTTTAGCCTGACAGTCTAAAAATAGACTCCGCCCATATGTCTAAAAATAGAAGTCCGTCTATTTTTACCAACATGACCAATCATCCACAAATAGCATCCTGCAACTCATAGACCATGATCCATATGTCTAAAAATAGACATAGTATAAAAATAGACTTTACACCAAAAATAGCCTGTGGGCCCACTTAGCGAAGACGACTTCTCTTCACGAAGCTCCGTCATCTTGTTGCATTTTTAACAGATCTTAGTTAACTTCACGTAAACATATATTTTATCTTGCATTCACTTATTCAACACATTCATACATATATGTGCATCATATAAGCATTAAAAGAGCAATGTATATTCAATGTAACAGATGCATAAAAGATGAAATAAATATGTAGAATGCATATGAAACTTCTCTTTATTAATGCTCCAACTGTTACAGACTCGACTCGCTCTACGCACTCAACTGTAGGGGTCTGCACACTCATCTGCGGACTACTAGGCCTCTACGCACTCAGCTGCAGAGCCTTCTCCTACACTACGAACCAAGCTAGACTTTTCACCTCAGATACGACTCAACTCTTCATCCTTATCCTTATTATTCCATGATCTATTGATTGCTTTAACTACTTAATGCCTCGCTCTATTTATACAATCCCATGGTCCACGGACCATGGGTAGATGTCTACAGCTGACATTACATTACAAAATTGAGGGCAGACAACCCTATGATTCTTTTACAAAATATGTGCTCCGTGCCCACAAAATGTGGAGTCTTTACATCAGGGTTACAACTTTTGACCAAAATCTGGGCTCTAAGCCCCAAAACTTCCCTTGGGGGATCCCCGCCCAACAAGCATGTACCCTCAAGGGGCTGAATCGTTACACCACCAACTTTGGCCTACAAGAATCATATGTCAGGGTGAACCCATTCCCTAACCAGCACACCATGCATCGCAATCCATATATATGGGTACCAAAAGGCTGGTCAGGGGATTCTCCTAACTGTGATCTATTTATGCAACTCCACAATTCATTCTTATCTTCTCTTGATTTACTATATTTGGAAAAATTAACTAATGACCCTATCCCTCATGATCCCTACTGGCCACCCATGTCTGCTAAATTTCCATCCAATACTCACAATCTTGAAGGGAATCCTAGGGAGAATCCATCCACCCACATTACCATCTATCACCTATGGTGTTCCTCTAATACTTTCGTGTAAGATTCTATTAAACTTCACTTGTTCCAATGTACATTAAACGGGTATGCCACAAAGTGGTATATCGAGTTAGATATTGCATCCTATAGTGACTTTTCCTCCTTAGCTCAAACCTTCTTGATACACTTCCAGTTACCTACTCGGTATGATATAAAATCTGATCAAATTTCAAGAAAGATAATGCCACGCTAATTTCTGATCACATTCATGAGTGGTGTCATCGTAAGAGGTTGGTGAGAACCAAGTTATCTGATGAAATCTTACATAAATGTTTCATTCACTCTCTCTAACCCCAACTTTCTAAGGATGTGTCCATGTTTCGATTTGTTCCCCAGGATAAATCCATTTTAGATTCCCAACAATTGGATCTTATCTATTCCAAGGTGTGTACGTTATACGAAGTGTTTCCTAATGCCTTTAGGCCTTCTATTGACACTCCTAAACCGGCTCCTGGTTCACATGTCAATGGCGTGATTGGGTTTGTTTCTGATTCTCTAAGCCAACTTGTTGCTCAACTCAGACACTTGATCATTACATCTGAAGCCCCAACAAGTGCATTTGGTTCTACTAAAGAACCATCCTCTGAGCAGTCAACCAATGTTCTTATGGTGAAGTCCACTCAATCGAAGAACAACCAAAAATCTAGTGGTAAAAATAATAACAAGAATAATAAACAAAAGAACCAAAATTCTCAGGAATCCCAAACCAACCCTTAGAATTAGGGAGGGGGCACCAATGAATGTCATTGTAAATTCAAATTCCCTTGAAAAATATATTAAGGGCACCACCTCACTCATGAGTGACCTCAGATGGATGAAGGCCATAGGATCCTTTCACCACCATCCACTCAACAACCTTCTGTTTCGACTCATCCATTCCCTGTGCAACCTCAACAATAGATGATTGTTCAACGCCCTCCACCTCCACAAGGGGGAAATGAGGGGTCATTTTCTCATCCCACCCATAGGTCATCCATCTTTATGTGTAAGGAATATGTGAATGTGACCACATGAGCTAAATCATATGATTTTCCTGAGTTGAGTTCTTCTTCTAAGGACTCACGAGCTCCACCTATTTCCATTGGACCTCTATCTTTGGATGAGCATGTGGAACCTGTCTATCACCCCTGAAGGGTGTTCTTGTAAGACAACACACAATCCTTCTACCCTAACCACTAAGCATTACAATATTTTTTAAGATCTTACCAAGGCTCCATGTGCCATGTCTTCCCTAGAAGTTTCGCAAAGCCGTCCTCAACAGTGAAAAGCCTTGATGTACGTGATTGGTGGATTTGATCTATCTAACTCAAGTCTCATTGAATTTAATGATGATAAGAATTCTATTTGACTTTCCCACCATATCACTTTTCATATTATCGTGCGTATCTTCCATAAGAATATTCATAGCACTTTGGTCGATGAAGGTTCTTCTACTAATGTCATGTCAGGATCATGATGGAATGATATTGGCTCTCTAGTGCTCGCTAAGTAAAATACCACTCTTCAAGCCTATGATGGACATTACTTTGTGCCTAAGGGGGTTATTCCCATTTTTTGCATCGAGTTAGGGGGAAAAATTGTCTATGTTGATGTTGAAGTTGTCGATGCTCCTTTGGACTATAACCTACTCCTTGGTCGTACTTGGTTCTATGCCATGACCATAGTTGTTTCATCTATATTCTATGTCCTTTTCTTTCCTCGTGAAGGAAATATTGTGACCATTGACCAACTAGATTATTGCATGCCATCAACCCAAATTTCCACTATGGGGACCTAAGTCACCCTTGTGGGAGATAACACTGGTCAGTATTAGAGTGTTGGTGTGGGCTTGTTCAAAAATCTCATCTCTTATTGGGGTATTTCCTCAATTACCAATGCCTGGCATTCCTTCATCTTCTTCTAAAGCTCCTATGCATATGATCTCTTCTGACACCTGTGGACCCCATAGACCTCTTGATCCTTGGGTGGTGTCTCATGATCTTAGGGAAGATGATCAAGCTAGTGAGCCTCATATCCCACCTTTAATGGAAGAGATTTCCTCCTTGGAAGTCCCATCAGTACCTCCTGATGTTTGTTAGAAAATCCATCCCAATGTGGAATATGACCAAGTTCCTTTTCCCCCACGAGGCATCAATATGTTTGTTCCACATGACTCCCTCAATGGCAAGCCTCCCTTTCTAGTCAACTTGGAGGTCATGGATCTATCCATTGATAATCTTAGGGAGGTTATTCCTCTTCCTGCCTCTAGTCTCCCCGATTTGGAAAAGGTAGAGATTAGAAAAGAAAATATTTAATTAAGCTAGGGGTCATCTCCTCAATGTTCCTTGGAAATTCCACCCATGAACTGAGTCATGTCTTGGGATTATACTACCAAACTTGACAATGAAGTGTCCAACTCCTATCCACCTATCGATGAGTGTCTTGAACCCCATTTATGTCTCAATGCTCACTTTCATCATGAAGTTAATTTTGAGAGAGTGACTATGTTAGAATTTCCCTCGCATGGTAAACCTTTCCAGATTAGGCAATTTTATTTCCTTTGTCATGGCCCCACATTGGTGAACCATATGGTACCTTGACCCTCCATGAGTTCGTGTATAAAAACCCTTGGTCTGTGCCCAACTGTGGGCACACATTAGCGTGACCTATTCGAGCTTATTGCACTTGTACATATTGTACATAGGAGTGTGATGTTTTTACCCTTTTTTGTTTGGTGTGCGATACAAGTGTTTGTCATGGCTTATTTATGCCAAAAATACAAAAAAAATTATAAAATCCAAACTAAAAAAGTATATGATCCTAGTTTTATCTCATCCATGTTTATTTCTTTCATTATGTGATTTAACCATGTGTCCAGTCTTTCTAGATGGTTTTTACATGACAGGGTGGCATTTTGGTTGTGACATCCATTGGGCCTGAGGTACGTTTCCTCTTACTAGAATATAGAGGTAGGTCATGTTTCCATCATCAAAGCATTATTGACCGTCAGTGCCATCATTGGGCCTTACGTCCATTCCCATCAAGTTGCGACATTAGCCTTTCTCCTTTATGCACATCATAGCTTGGTGGTAGAGCTCACTTGATCATGGATACCCTAGATAGCCCCTCCTTGTCCTTTTGATGTCCATGTAGCTATTTTACAGTCTTTTGGGAATTCCTCCTTTTGACCTACCATGACTTAGAATTTGAGCCTCATGTCCTATTCTTCATCATATTTATGGCCATGCCCTAGGAGGATTCCACAATTTATTCCTTGTGATTGCCACTTTTATGAACCTACTTTTGTACGATGAGCCTTGATTTCTCTCTTCCATCGTCATCATTTTCTTGTTCTACCATTCAATTTCACTTGTTTTTTTTACTGTAACAACCCTGGTGAAAATTCCATGTAATAAATGTTAAAAACAATAACCACAGATGACTGGGACACTTATTCCAAGATGAATGTTCAAAAAGACATCCTAGGGGGTGTTCATTTGGTTGTTTATGGCTAGGTAAATTGGCAAAGGCAACGACTAAGGCATTAAAAGGAATTTTGGTACATTTATTTATGAAAATAATGGAAATTAGGAGAAAAAGGAGGTCAAAGGTCAAAGGTTTCATGTGAGGAGGAAAATGAAGGAAAATAATGGAAAATGAAGAAAATAGAGGCTTCATTGATAACAAGGCTTCTGAGGATCAGTTGGTAACCTTTTGTCAATTCAGTGTTGGAGCTCTCTCATCTTTCCCTCTCTCTCATACTCGTGGATACTTAGAATTTTTTTGGAGCAATCTTGGATGGTGTGAGCAAGAAGGAAAAGGAAGAGAATGAAAGTGCAAGAAGGCATCGGCATTAGTAGCTATATCATATTTGCTTGCAGGCAGTGATTTTCATATATAATTTCTTCACTAGTTTGGAGATGCATGTGGATTCTTGGTCATGATCTGTCATTGGCATGGAGGTTGCCTGGATTGACAGTGGGTTTCCTAGCCTTGCCATTTCCTAGATAGCCATGGTGATTGTGGTTTTACTTTCATGATTTTTTTTTGGTTGGTGTAGAGCCTCTACTTTACACCTTATCATCCATCATTACCTACTGTTTTCATCACTTTCCTCTCTCTTTTGCCTCATTTTCCACCCAGATCATTACATTAGTTGTCATTAAACATGATCAAGTGAGCTTTGCTAATGGGTGACTGTTTTGTTTAGATTTTGACATACTTACAGGCATTCCGCAGCCATCTGCTGATTCCGCAGCCATCTACTGATTCCGTAGCCATCTGATGATCCCGCAGCCATTTTGTTGATCTCAAGGTTCCACGTGCTATTTTGCAGAACGAGCCACATGGGCATGTTGGAATATACGGGCTCGAGGTTCCTGTGCCATCAGTTTAGCCAACCACGTCATCTGTACCTTCGGTCAAAGGGGGTCAAGTTACGGTCAAATAAAGGAAGCTTAACGTTGATGCGTAAGCTGTTTGGTCACGTCGGTGGAAAAGATGACTTTTCCGTGTTTTGTAAGCCATGGGGAACATGATCTAATGCTGGATTCATTTCCCATAACGACCAGGACCTCCAGCTCGACCATGAAGCATATGACGTGTTCACTGCACCTTTAATACGCATGAATTTCAGTTTATTTTCTGTTTTATGCTTTACGCATTAGGCCATCTTGCAGTGCCTATAAATACTTGCGTCTGCGTACGCTTATGTTAACTTTTTAGCTGCTGTAGTTTATGAACTTGTGAGAATTTTAGCACTTTTCTGAACTCTGTTTTTATAGAGCTGTTCCAACACTTTCGACTATGTATTTCTGCATATGAAGTAATGGAAACAGTGCTGTTTTGAAGTTTTAAAGCATCTGAGTTTTCTGTGGGTTGTA
Organism: Pinus tabuliformis; assembly: GCA_031772625.1. Taxonomy (NCBI): domain Eukaryota; kingdom Viridiplantae; phylum Streptophyta; class Pinopsida; order Pinales; family Pinaceae; genus Pinus; species Pinus tabuliformis. The sequence goes on along the minus strand of CM062804.1, from coordinate 776,421,169 downwards.
TGGATGGAGGGCCCCCGTTCGTGACTGCCCTTGTATAAGTATTTTATGTTTATACTTCTGCAATTTCTTTATTTCACATACAACATTTCCTTTTCTTGAGTTATGTACAGCTTGATTTCTTTTCATTGTTGCAGCCTTTATTTTCACTGATCAGATTTGCTTCTTTGCAGGTTTTCACCCGGGATTGAGTGTGTTGTATTTGCTTTAATATCTAATGGTAGTTGCAGTTGTCTTATTCGTAATGCTGCCCTTTTTACTCTGTTTTCTAGATTAGTTTTTAGCTTAGTTTTACAAGTTGGATGCTAACTAATTTATGCTCTCTTTATCATGAATGGTTTATCTTTCAAGAGAACAGAACACTAATTAATTGCAGCTTGTTTTTAAGTAGTCTTGGCTTGTGGCACTAATACTTTTTCCACTTGTTACACCTAATCACATATGTAGGAAGTAGTATGATGGAAAAGGCTTAGTAGTGTTATAATTTGTCATTTAGAGTTTTTATCAATTCTTGGATTTGTCTTCAGCTACTTCCTAATCGTGTTTTACACAGTACTATGTGGTAGAAGCAGGGAGTTAGGAAGAGATAACCATTATCATCAGTCCTTGAAGTGATTTTCTTGTTTCTTTTATTTGCAGCAATATGGATAGAGACTAATGCCATTAGAACGTGGTCATTTGCTTTCAAGTCATTTCAAGTTATTCATTTCTTTCAAGTTCTTTTCCTTTACAAATTCAGCAAGTAATTAGAAACCATCAATCACACACTTTCACTCATCTAGAACTCACTTTTCACACACTTGCACTCATCTGTCTATAATCATCACTCCATCTTAGGAAGATAAGTTAACCATAAACAACACCCCAAACGACAAAAGCTCTAAGAGGTTGCTTAAGTACATATAGTACACCTTCACTTCATCAGCTTACGAGCCCCGGGTTGACAATTAATGACATCAATTTAGAAACACTAAATTGACTAAACATTTTGGCGCCGTTGCCGGGGAAGTGAAATTAAGTAGCCATACTTAGAGAAAAAAAAAACATAAAAATTTCAAGGAAAGAGGTTAATAACCTATCCAAGTATGCTCTCCTCTTGCACTTCAAAGTGATCTGGAGGATCAGAAAGGAGAAAGTTATTGATTTAGTAGTTTCTTGAGTATGCTCTCTTCTTGCACCTAGAGTGACCTGGAAGATCAGAAAAAGAACTATTAACTTGACTTGAAGAAAAATAAAAAAAATGACATGCATAGAGCTAGAGATTCTAGAGGACAGTTTTTAGCTAGAGCTTGAAGTTCAATTTTTACAAGTCCATCTGCTTCAAGGGATAGACAAGAGACACCCCCCTTATCTCCAACCGAAACTCCTAGTCCTAGAATTCCTGGAATTCAAGAGCCAAGAGTTGACTCTCCTACACCTTCTATTGAGTTCGAACCAGGAAGAGACTCTTCTCTTTCTCCTACAGGAAGACCAATTGTAATTGAGGAATTGGAATCATCTGAAGAAGAAGGAGAAATCTCTTCTCATTCACCTTTTGTAGAGGAACCAGAAGATTTTGAAATCCCTAGGAGAATCATCATGGCAGAGGAAGAAGGAGGAGGTAGAGGTAGAGGTAGAGGTAGAGGAGGAGGAGGAAATAACAATAACAATAATGGAGGTAGAGGTCCCATTGGAGGAGGAAATAGAAATGGGGATAATTCATTTGGGTTTCCCATTGTTAATGAGGATTCCCGAGCCACCATGAAAAACATATCACCATATATCCTCCCTAACTTCCATGGGTTAAGGACTGAGGACCCTGAAACATTCTTATTTGAGTTTGAAGTGGTGTGTCGAACTTATGACTACCTGGATGACTCTCGGAAACTCAAGTTGTTCCCTTCAACACTGAAGGATCAAGCCTTGAAATGGTTCATGGGGTTACTCACTCAATCCATTAGGACTTGGGATGAGATGAAACAGACATTTTTGGATAGGTATTTAGACTATTGCATGCCTACTAATCACAAGGACGAGGTTTTTAAAATGATACAAAAAGAAGATGAGAGTCTAGAAGATTTACTTGAAAGGTTTCAATATAACTTGAAAAGAGCAAAAATGAATACCTTGGATGAAGAGACCTTAAAAGCCCTCTTATTAAAAGCCATCAGGGATGAATGGATAGACATCTTAAACATGATGGGGAAAGGGGACATTTCTCAACTTTCTCTCAATGACATAGCAGAACTTTGTATCCATCTCTCAAGGGGCAAATCAAAAACTCAAAAAGGGCCTAGAGATCCTTCTCTCCTTAGGGCGAATAAATCTGCAACAGGATCAGTGAGTAGGGCTGAAATCGGCAATATGCTTGATGAATTTAAAACTGACATCTTAGGGAGTCTTAGTGAACAACTTGATACCCTTAAGATTCACAATAAACAAAAAGCAGAAGCTGAGGCTTTGGCTATCTTTTGCCCGAAATGTAGAAAGAAACATGCTTTAAGGGAATGTCCCTTAGATGCACACGTTGTAGAAACATGTGTAATTTGCTCAGAAACTCATGAGACAAAGGATTGTCCCTCAATTCCTGGCCTCAAAGCAGTCTTTCAAGAGGATCCAGATACACTTGAATCTCTCTGTTTTATTGCAAGGAGACCTTGGCAAGGACAACAGAATCAAGGGTTTAACAACTCTATGAATTCTCAATCCCAACCAAATTGGAATCCTTGGCAACAACCTTGGCCTCAACCTCAAAATTCTTTCCAAGCATGGATGCAAAGCATGCAAAATCCTTATGGGAGATTTGCACAATTCTATCAATATCCTCCATCATTTCAGAATCAGCAAGCTCCACAACTTCCAAACCAAGGTCAACAACTATCATTGCCATACCCTCAACAACAACAACCTCCTCCACAAAATCAAAATTCTCAATTAGCACTTCAATCCCAGCAGAAATCAAATCAACTTCCCTCTCAGCCATTACCAAATCCAAATAATAGGAACCCTCAAAATGCTTACATGATGGAAGGTCAACCATTCCCTACCTATATGGTTGTTCCTCTCAATGAAGTACAACTTAGATCAGGTAGAGTCTTAGATCAACCTTCTACAAGTGTTCAACAACCAAGCATTTCTGAGGAGGAATCTCTCAAAGTCAATAAAGGTTCTGAAGTATCACTTCAAAACCAAAATATCCAAAAAGAAAAAGAAAAAGAATCAACTTCTACAACTCCCATAGTTGAGCAACCTACACCTGCAGCTACACCTCCCTTTCCTGAAAGATTGAAAATTGACAAAGGGGTGGAAAAGCATATATGGGTGCCTAACTATAGCTTCCTAGATGAATTGAAGAATGTATGTATCAAGATTCCCTTGTTACAAGCCATTAAGGAAATTCCCATTCTAGCGAAGACAATAAAGGAGTTGAGTTTGAAGAAAACAGTAAAAAGAACCAGAGATACCAAAAGGATACATCTAGTTGGAAAAATTGCAGACATAATGATGGGTAAGATTACCATACAAAAGTATGTGGATCCCGGTAGTCCTATTGTCAAAACTCATATTAATGGGGTTGAAATCCCAAATACTCTGATTGACTTAGGGGCCGCGATCAACATCATGAGTAGACAGACCATGGATCAGTTAAAGCTTCCTAATCTTCTCTTTACACCTACTTTGTTGCAACTTGCAGATAGATCAATCATTAAACCTAATGGTGTATTGGAAGATATTCCAGTCTCTCTAGATTCTTGGGAGTATCCAGTTGATTTTATGATTTTAACTCCCAAGAACAATCTAGGAGGACATCCTCTTATTTTAGGAAGACCTTGGCTGGCCACAGCTGATGCTTTCATAAGCTGTAGGTCTGGAGACATGTATATATCAGATGGTAATTCCACCAAGAAGTTCAACTTGTATCCCCCAGCAAAAGCTATAACAGAAATAGGAGAAGATGAATGGGTAGAGGATGAAGATACTATTCAACCTGTTCTAACCATCTCTGAGATCAGTGAAGATAGTCAAATTCTAAATACATTAGAAAATTTTGAAGTATCTTTAGAATATGACTCTGAACATTTTCAGATAGATGCAGACATTGAATATCTCTCCTCTAGACAAATGTCTCTCTTCTCAATGGAAGAGTTTGGTAGTTCTACAGTTGAAATCCTCCCAGGAAAAACATTAAACATTAACAAAAACTTGGGAAGACCACAACAAGAAGAATTAACTAAACTGTTGCAAAAACATTCCACTGCCTTTGCATGGGAATACACTGACATGAAAGGAATTGATCCTAAGACTTGTATTCATCACATCTACATTGAAGAGAATAGCAGACCTATTAGGCAACCACAAAGAAGGATGAATCCAAACCTTAGGGAAATCGTGAAAGAAGAACTCCAGAAATTGCTCAAGGTAAACTTCATTTACCCCATTTCAAATAGCCAATGGGTTTCTCCCTTGGTTATAGTTCCCAAAAAGAATGGTAAATGGAGAGTTTGCATTGATTATCGAGAATTGAACAAGGCAACCTTAAAGGATCATTTTCCTTTACCTTTTATTGATCAGGTACTAGACACCTTAGCAGGTAAAAAGTATTTCTCATTCTTGGATGGTTTTAGTGGGTATAATCAAATTCAGGTAGCACCGGAAGATCAAGAAAAAACCACATTTACTTGTCCTTGGGGAACTTTTGCCTACCGAGTACTTCCTTTTGGATTGTGCAATGCACCTGCTACATTTCAAAGGGCTGTATTAGGAATCTTTTCAGATCTGATTCATGATTGTGTAGAGGTATACATGGACGATTTCACAGTTTATGGTAATACATTTGAAGAAGCTTTGGAAAATTTGGAAAAAGTACTGGTAAGATGTAAGGAAGCAAATCTTTCTTTAAGTCATGAAAAGTGTTTTATGATGTTTACTGAAGGGATTGTTTTAGGACATCATATTTCAGGAGATGGGATCAAGGTTGATAAATCCAAAGTTGAAGTCATCTCTAAGTTACCTGTTCCAAATTGCCAGAAGGATGTTAGAAGCTTTCTTGGGTTTACTGGGTATTACAGAAGATTTATTGAAAACTTCACTAGGATAGCATCTCCTCTTTTCAAATTGCTTACCAAAGACTGTGAGTTTAAATGGGATCCTGAGTGTCAATCTGCCTTTGAAGCTTTAAAGTCTAGAATATCTGAAGCACCCATCTTAAGGGGGCCAAATTGGAAACTCCCTTTCCAAATCTCTACTGATGCTTCAGATACAGCTCTAGGAGCTGTTTTGGGACAAAAGGATTTGATCCCTTATGCCATTTATTACACAAGTAAGAATTTGACTCCTACTGAGTTAAATTATACTGTTACAGAAAAAGAGTTCTTAGCTGTGGTACATGCAATCAACAAGTTTAGACACTACATAACCGGCTATGAAACCTTTGTCCATACTGATCACTCTGCCATAAGATACTTAATGAACAAACCTGTCACTTCTGGTAGAGTTACAAGATGGCTTTTACTCTTACAAGAATTCAACATTACTGTGTTAGATAGACCTGGAAAGCAAAACACAGTAGCTGATTTCTTGTCTAGAATCCAAAACACTAATGAGGATTCTCCAGTAGAAGATAAGTTTCCAGATGAATACTTGTTTGCAGTGACTACCAAGACTCCTTGGTATGCAGATATGGCTAATTATGTTGTTACAGGGAAGCTTCCTCTACACTTATTTCCTAATGAGAAAAGGAAAATCATTCGGGAGAGTTCACATTATTCTTGGATTTCTAATGAATTGTTCAAAACAGGGCCAGATTGTATAATCAGAAGGTGTGTTCGGGAAGATGAAATGCCTGACATCCTTAAGGCATGTCATGATGAACCTTGCGGCGGGTACTTTGCTGACAAGGGGACAGCCTATAAAATCCTTTCTCTAGGATATTATTGGCCTTCTCTCTTTAAAGATGCAAAGCAGTATTTTAGAAGGTGCGATAGCTGCCAAAGAGTTGGGAAACCAACTCCTTCAAATGAAATGCCTCTACAGCCTCAGGTATGCATCGAACCCTTTGAGAAATGGGCTCTAGATTTCGTTGGACCAATTAATCCACCATCAAAGCAAAAGAAGTATATACTGGTTTGTACTGATTATGTTACTAAGTGGGTAGAAGCAAAAGCATTGCCTTCTGCCACTGAAAATTCAGTTGTTCAATTTCTTTTTGAGGATATTTTCACTCATTTTGGTGTCCCAAGGGAAATTGTGACAGATCAAGGCAGCCAGCTTACATCTAATTTGATGGAGAAGCTGATGGAGGAATATAAGATCAAGCACAGAACATCTACTCCCTACCATCCGCAATCCAATGGTCAAGTGGAATCTACCAATAAAGTTCTTGAAGGCATTATCACCAAGACTATTCATCTTCATAGAAGAGATTGGGCGGAAAGGCTCCCTGAAGCCTTATGGGCCTATAGGACTACATGGAAGAACACAACAGGACATTCTCCCTATGAACTTGTTTATGGGAAGGAAGTCCTGCTTCCTATTGAGTTCCAAATCAAGACTTTCAAGATGGCAGTCCAATTGGGAATGAGCCTCTCAGAAGCTCAAAGACACAGAATGGACCAGCTAAATGAACTAGATGAAATAAGACAAGATGCAATTCTAAGGACCGATCTAGTTCAGCATCAAAGATCTAAATGGCATGATCGTCATATCAAAGAAAGAAAGTTTCAGAAAGGATATTGGGCTCTATTGTTTGATTCAAAATTCAAAGACTTCAAAGGAAAGTTTCAAACTCATTGGCTTGGGCCATATGAGATTGATGAAGTCTTTAGCAATAGAGCAGTTTGAGTAAAAACTATTGATGAATTTCATACTCCTCTTATTGTGAATGGCCACCACTTGAAAATCTACAAGAAGCCATTCTCAAAAGAAGAGTTTGTCAAATTGTTCAAAGAAGATTCTGCAATCGGGTTGGTGGAGAAGGATTCTTCTCCTCCATCAGCCTAATCTTTGGTTTTTGAAAAAAAAAAAAAAAAAGGAATAAATGTATGAGCCTGAAAACCAATCTCTGATTGGCAGTCTCATACAGAAAACCTGAGGTGAAAATCAGGGTCACCTGACACCTCATGTTTTCCAAAAAAAAAAAAATCTCTTTCTCTCCTTATTTCATCTCATTTCATCATCACCACCATTTCATCCACCATTTCATTCATTTTCACTCCACCTCATTTTTTTCATTCATCCATCCACTCAATACATTCCATTCCATCAATAAAGTCATTTTTAGATAGTTAAAAGTTGTTTTTGTGCAGTCGGAGGCTACTACTGCAGATTCCGCAGCCATCTGAAGATTCTGCAGCCATCTAACGATTCCGCGGCTCTCTGCACCTGCATAAAAAAAAAAAAACACAGTCTGTTTGAAATTTCTTTACAGCTCAGCAGTCATCAATAATAAATGGAAAATAGTCATGCAACAGCCATAAATCAGTGAAGGGTTAGTGGCAAGTCATCAAAGGCAAATCTAAGCAGGAATCTGAGGTAAGGTTTAAATCCTAAACTTACAGTTATTTCATTATGCAAAGTTTTCTAGGTTATGTTTCTTGCCACTAAATGTAATGATTACCAGTCATGCGACCATATACCCACGTATCTCCCAAGTCTATCAGTCCTTGATTACCACGATTTTGAATTCCACTTGCGGCTGCTTCTTCCATTAAGATCTCGTACTTAGGTGATGTAGCCTAATGTACTACGTCTCTATATGACATTAACTTATGCAGCCAAGTGTAACTCCGAAACCGAAACCTAAGGACATAGCTGTTTTCATTCATTATTCCATAACCCTTCTACCCTTTTACGCTCATATCATTTCACTTCGCTGTTTCATTTCCACTCACACTGTTTCATTCCATTTACGCTGTGCTCACTACGCTGCTACCATTCACCATACTCTGTTTTTCCTCTCCGCTAATTCTAATCACCAGTGGAGGTCTGTTACGGCCGTATCCAGAGCTAAAACCATAATCCACTGTGTTGAGGCCGTAAATCCACCAAGTCAAGGCCATTTTAAAGCCGTGTTCCAAAACAGAGCCGTGAATTTACTGTGTAAGACCCTTGTTGAAGCCGTGTTCCAAAACAGAGCCGTGAATTTACTGTGTAAGACCCTTTTGAAGCCGTGTCTTAAATAGAACAGAGCCGTAAAGAGCCAATGGGGAAGCTCTTAAGGGCAGAACCGGAGGGTTCAAAGTTTCTGGAGGGTTATCCTCAGGTTAAAGAGGCATTGCAAAAGGCAAACTGGTTACAATGCATACAGAAGTTCAGAGGCTACAATAAGGAGGTTACGAAGGCCTTTGCAAGGTCATTCAGAGAAAAAGATAATCACGTGGAGATAGGGGACTTACAATTCACAGTCACTGAGAGCAGCATAGCACAGGCTACCTCGCTTCCACAGACTGGAGAAAGGTGGTTTAAGAACCGGTCAGTTCAAGATCAGCAGTGGAAACAAATCTTAAAAAACCCAGGTATGGATACCAGCATCTTTACCAAAGGGATTCCTGTTTCTTATGTTAAGGAGGAATGGACAATTTTACTCTTACTAGTGCAAAAAATTTTCACTTGTGAGGGAAGATTTGGGGTCTTATATGTTTACCATGCAAAGGTTATGATGCATTTTCTAGGAGATGATATTAACCTCCCATACTTTCTACTTTCAATTCTTAAGAAAATGTGTGCAATTGTCCAAAGGAACCCCAGAAATATTGAAGCACATTTATATCATCACGGTCTTGTGAAATTGCTAGTTGAGGAACAACTGAAATCAAAAAGAGACACATGGGAGAGGTTTCTCATAAGAAATCATTTTCAAGAATTAGGAGAAACTTCTGGAGGGTCCCCTCAAGTACCAAAAATAAGTAGAAGAAAAAGAGGAGAGGGGGTTAACCAAGAAACTATTGCCCAAACAGAAACTATTGTTCCTGATACCACTATGCCTGAAACAACTGCCCAAGAGGAAACTGTTCAAGAACAGTTTGATGAGGAAACTGATATACAGCATCCTGAACAGGAAATTGATCCTGGATTTACTGAAGATGATAACCAAGCAGCCCAAGGAATTATCACTGAAACTCTTTCAGAACTTGCTCAAGAAATGCTCAGAAAAGAAGAGAAGGGAGAAAGAAACAAAAGCAAGATAAAGGTAAATCTGTAGTCCAAGAAACTTACCTCACTCCTGAGAATTCTAGTGAGGAAGACACTCAGCCCTTAGCTCAAAGAATGGCCAAACTTCATGAAACTGACCTCTCTAAAAAGGTGGAAAAACAGAAGCAAAAAGTGCAAAAAGAAAAACAGAGTACCACCTCTGTAAGAAGGAGCAGCAGATTACAAAACAGAAAGGTAGGGGCCACAAAGGGTAAACAATCATTCTTCATTGACTTAAGCTCACCTCAAAAAGGTGCTACAAGTCCTGACTTGGAGAAAAGTCCTCCACACGCTGAGCATATTGAGACTAGTCCTCCATGTGAGGAAAGTCCTTTTGAACATGAACTTGAGCATGAACACGAATCTGAATTTGATTATGAACCAAGTCCCAAAAAGTCACCTGAGGTTGACTCGGAATAGAAAAAAATGTATAATTATCTGGAGACATTGGAGCAAGCAGCCGCTGGCCCAAGCAATGTTCAACCTTTAGAACAACAAGTCCACTCCTTAAAACAGGAAATTTTTGAGATTGAGGTTCTAAATCGACATATCATGCAAGAAAATGAAAAGTTGAAAGAGCAAGCCAAATTGGATAAGATGATTCATGATAACACCATGTTACATTTGGGCCTGTGGCAAAGAAGTAACAAAAAGTTAAGGAAGAAATGCAAAAGGCTAAACAGAGCCTTGATCAACCTAAAGTTCAGATGCTTAGTAAAAAAGCCAAGGGTCAATGTGTCTACACAGAGAAAGAAGAGGAGATTGGATGTCTTGGCAGAGGCATCACAGCAGGTTGATTAATTAGTGTTTTTGCATGAGGACATGTAATGCCCTCGTAGTGGGGGTATGTAGAGCCTCTACTTTACACCTTATCATCCATCATTACCTACTGATTTCATCACTTTCCTCTCTCTTTTGCCTCATTTTCCACCCAGATCATTACATTAGTTGTCATTAAACATGATCAAGTGAGATTTGCTAATGGGTGACTGTTTTGTTTAGATTTTGACATACTTACAGGCATTCCACAGCCATCTGCTGATTCTGCAGCCATCTGCTGATTCCGCACCCATCTGATGATCCTGCAACCATTTTGTTGATCTCAAGGTTCCACGTGCTATTTTTCAGAACGAGCCACATGGGAATGTTGGAATATACGTGCTCGAGGTTCCTGTGCCATCAGTTTAGCCAGCCACGTCATCTGTACCTCCGGTCAAAGGGGGTCAAGTTACGGTCAAATAAAGGCAGCTTAACGTTGATGCGTAAGCTGTTTGGTCACGTCGGTGGAAAAGATGACTTGTCCGTGTTTTGTAAGCCGTGGGGAACATGATCTAATGCTGGATTCATTGCCCATAACGACTAGGACCTCCAGCTCGACCATGAAGCATATGATGTGTTCACTGCACCTTTAATACGCATGAATTTCAGTTTATTTTCTGTTTTATGCTTTACGCATTAGACCATCTTGCAGATGCCTATAAATACTTGCGTCTGCGTACGCTTATGTTAACTTTTTAGCTGATGTAGTTTATGAACTTGTGAGAATTTTAGCACTTTTCTGAACTCTGTTTTTATAGAGCTGTTCCAGCACTTTTGACTATGTATTTCTGCATATGAAGTAATGGAAACAGTGTTGTTTTGAAGTTTTAAAGCATCTGAGTTTTCTGTGGGTTGTATAAGTATTTTATGTTTATACTTCTGCAATTTCTTTATTTCACATACAGCATTTCCTTTTCTTGAGTTATGTACAGCTTGATTTCTTTTCATTGCTGCAGCCTTTATTTTCACTCATCATATTTTCTTCTTTGCAGGTTTTCACCCGGGATTGAGTGTGTTGTATTTGCTTTAATATCTAATGGTAGTTGCAGTTGTCTTATTCGTAATGCTGCCCTTTTTACTCTGTTTTCTAGATTAGTTTTTAGCTTAGTTTCACAAGTTGGATGCTAACTAATTTATGCTCTCTTTATCATGAATGGTTTATCTTTCAAGAGAACAGAACACTAATTAATTGCAGCTTGTTTTTAAGTAGTCTTGGCTTGTGGCACTAATACTTTTTCCACTTGTTACACCTAATCACATATGTAGGAAGCAGTATGATGGAAAAGGCTTAGTAGTGTTATAATTTGTCATTTAGAGTTTTTATCAATTCTTGGATTTGTCTTCAGCTACTTCCTAATCGTGTTTTACACAGTACTATGTGGTAGAAGCAGGGAGTTAGGAAGAGATAACCATTATCATCAGTCCTTGAAGTGATTTTCTTGTTTCTTTTATTTGCAGCAATATGGATAGAGACTAATGCCATTAGAACGTGGTCATTTGCTTTCAAGTCATTTCAAGTTATTCATTTCTTTCAAGTTCTTTTCCTTTACAAATTCAGCAAGTAATTAGAAATCACCAATCACACACTTTCACTCATCTAGAACTCACTTTTCACACACTTGCACTCATCTGTCTATAATCATCACTCCATCTTAGGAAGATAAGTTAACCATAAACAACACCCCAAACGACAAAAGCTCTAAGAGGTTGCTTAAGTACATATAATACACCTTCACTTCATTAGCTTACGAGCCCCGGGTTGACAATTAATGACATCAATTTAGAAACACTAAATTGACTAAACAGTTGGTTCTCATGATTCCTTAGCTTGGGTTGAGTTATTAATTCTTGGAAGCCCTACTTGGACAAACGATCTGGAAGCCATATAACAGCTTGGTTTGAGTTACTAGTCTTGGAGGCCTTGGTTGGACAAATTCTATGGAAGCCCTTGGTGAGTTGAGTTATTGGTCCTAGAAGCCTTGGTTAGACAAATGCTCTGGAAGCCCGATGACAACTATGGGTTAAGTTACTAGTCCTGGAAGCCTTCGTTGGAACAAACGCTTTGGAAGCCCTGTAAGGCTTGGATGGAGACCAATTTGATGATGGTTTTGGTGATGTCAAATCATGAGGTGGAATCATTGTTTGATGAGTTGAGGTGGATGGCCTCTCGAAGCTTTGGATCAGTTTTGATTGATACGTTTTGAGAGATCCCACATTCATTATTTGGAATATGGCACAAGGGTGAATGAATGAATAGAGATTTGACTCAACCATTCTACCCTCGGGTGGAACGTGGTAGTCCCATATCTGGTTGGTTCATTACATTCATTAATGAGAAATCCTTTCCCTTGATTTTCATGTGTAAAGGTAATGAAATATTTATGGATTTGATGGCTGATATGTTTATTGTATTTTTGTCCCTATTATGCTAGTTATATGCACATTTTATGACAACAGTTATGTATGGCTCTCAATATGTTTTTACTTGTATGTGAATGGATAATGTTTCTATGACCTAATAGATGATAATGCAGCAAATGGAATAAGGGAACGATGGTTCATAATGATTCTCATATAAGTATGAGATCCCTACACTTAACTGTGTTATTTACACCTATAGATTACATGTGGATGATAGGTTTGATGAAATGCCTATCATGGCTAGTAGGGATCGAGTCAAGGTCTTGATCAAGTATTTCATTTATTAATTTCACTTCCCTGTTACTTTAATGAATTGAAGAGATGGATCAGTTCTGGGTAGCGACCTATGCTCTGGGCCTGGAAAAGTTGCTCAAATCCCAAGTCCCTAGCATAGCACTGTCAATTTTTTTCCACAGTCACTAGCAGGCAGGCCTGTGAGAGTGACTTTAGTTTGTTGGTCACTCGCTTGCCCATAGCGTGAGAGAGACTATGGCCCAAGAGACCAAAAACAACAGTGGGACATAGGGACAGGCTATCTGAGTGGCTGACCTATCTTCTGAAGGTTCCATTGATGATGTTGGATGTATGTATGGTGTGTTTCCGTCGGCTCCACTTCCTTAACATGACTTAAGAGGTCGAATCATATCATAGTGGAAACTCATCCCATGTTTAGCCTGGCTGGATGGTTGCTTGGGTAGATGTGAGAGGACGGTGTTACAGAGTGGTATCAGAACATTGTTCACCCCTCAGACTGGATGGGCTATTTGTTTGTCATGCATGCATGTCAATTGCATGTGTGTCTCTTACACTTATATAGTTATTGAAATTTCTTGATGTCGGATTAGGGTTGTAATATGGTTATAATGGACAATTTTTTATTGATTTCATTAAATGTATTTGAAATGAGTATGTGATGAACTGTGTAAGGATTATATTTCACATACATGTTGATTTCATGGTGCCTACTTACATCCTTGTATGTTAGGTTACATTTTTGAATATTTTGATTACATGCATCAGTCTTGTAGTTTGATTACAAGAATTGATTGATTATGTTCGACTACATGTGGTTATGCGTATTTGTAGTTGGTTTGGCATTGCTTATGCATATTGCTGGCTGCATGTAGCAATGTGTATAATGGAGAAATGGTTGTTTTCAAGCATGAGGCCATAGCATGCATTTTTTATATGGACTTGCATTGATGATTGGAGCCTAGTTAGAGTAATGTTTATGAGTTGATAGATTTAATCATGTATGTCTATATGTTATTACGATTATGTTATACATGTATCACGTGATTTAGTAATCTTGCAGACAAGTATCCTCCCCGAGCTATACTAAGGTACATTAGTTTATTGTGATTTGGTTTATCTGATATATTATGCTTACAAGAAGAAATATCAAATGGCTAGCAAGATGGTTGACTATAGAGACTCTCCCTACGAATCTGAAGAGTAGTATGGTGTTAGGAACCCCTATGACTTGGAAGTTACATTGAGAAGCTTACACGAGGAGATAAGGAATTGTAAGGCAGATAATGATAGAATCATATAGTCACAGGAAAATTTAGTAGAGGTGAATGCAGTAATACTTAAGAGCTTGTCGGATTTGCATCGATAATGACCACTATGGATCAGTCATGGGAAATAAGATAAAACTAATAGATCACATAGTTGTCGTCGATCATATACAGATGATACAGTTGGAGATGGAAGATTGTTGGACATTCCGGAGAGGAGAAGGGATAGCCACAGGTATTATTCTAGTCCTGATTCAGATAAGCACTATGATAATCATTGGTATCATCCTTACAAGAGTAATGATAGGGGATACTTGCTAGACGAATATAAGAAAGCAAAGCCACCTAATTTTGATGGAGAGATAAAGAGATCACATGATGCAGAGGCATGGATGCTTGGTATGAAAAAATTCTTTAGGTTGCATGACTACTCAGAGAACATGAAAGATGGAGTGGCTACTTTTAGTCTTAAAGATAAAGCAGATATCAGGTGGGAAGACATGAAGAATGTCAAGGACATAAATGAGGAAAAACTGACCTAGAGTGAATTTGAGTAGATATGCAAGAAGAAGTATTTGTCAGAGAGATACTTTGATGATAGGTAAAATAATTCTTTGAACTAAAGATGGGATCCATGATAGATAATCAATACACCAATAAGTTCTTGGAACTGTTGAGGTATGTACCTTACCTCAAGGAGGAGAAGTCTAAGATTCAGATATTTGTTAGTGGGATACTGGCTGCATTCAAAGATAGGATTTAGTTCGAAAAGCCTAAATGATTGGAGGATGCTATTTGAAAACTGAATCACTGTGATGAACAATCGAAGCGCTGAACCAATATGAAGCTAGATTGGAGAGGTAAAACAAAGATAAAAGTAAAATGGGAGAAGAAGCGAGTAAGGCTGTGGGATTTGGTAATAAGGATAATGTTGCACCCTTTATTAGGTTGAATGCATCAGATAGAGGACATGGACACATATATGAGAGCATAATAAGGAGCCCTTGCAATGCTGGACTTGTGGATGAGATCGTCACAGGAGGGATTATCGATAATACAAGAGAGGTAGGCCTAAGATATATAGTACATAAGAGGCACACACTGTTGGAGACGTTGGTCAGAGTATTCCACGTATCTATGTAGACTTGGATAAAAAACAAGTAGAGCATCATGAATTTATCATTGAGATGGACGGTAAGATTTGTGATCGAGTTATTTCTATTTTGATTGACCTTGGATCTAATTATAGCTATGTTAGTCCTGACTTGGTGGATAAGTGTGGCTTGAGTAAGTAATTTCATGCAAAATATTGGTTAGTGCAGTTGGCTATAGGTACAAAGAAGTGAATGCATCATTAGGTAAAAGCTTGTGCATTTTAACTAAATGGTATGCCTACAACAACACATCTAAATGTACTACCATTGGGTTCATACAGTAAGTTGTTGGCTGTGGATTGGTTGTATCTTCATAGAAACAAGGTAGACTGCTATGACGAGGCCATTAAATGTGTTGATGGCAATGGAGAACAAAGTGTCAAGCAAGGTAAGAAGAAAGCCACATCCATTAGGATGGTGATAGCTATGCAAGAAAAGCATAGATGTAGGAAAGGGTGCAAGCTATTTGCAGTACATATTTCTAGTGATAAGGGTAAGGAGGTTGAGGATTCAGATGTGTTGAATAAGTACCTGGTTTTACAACATTCCATATATTTATTTCCTAAAGACATTACAGAGTTGCCACCCCATAGGGACGTAGAATTTTCTATTGAGTTAGTGCTAGGGGCAGCTCCAGCATCGAAAGCACCTTACAAGATGAGCACGGTTGAGTTAGTTGAGTTAAAATTGTAGTTGAAGGAAATGTTGGACAAGGGATACATTAGGCCAAGTGTATTGTCTTCGAACGCACCAATCTTGTTTGCGAGGAAGAAAGATGGTATCGTCAGATTATGCAATGATTATAGGCAGTTGAACAAAGTGACTATCAAGAATATTTACCCTTTATCGAGGACTGATGACTTGTTAGATCAGTTGAAGGGATCAAAACTGTTCTCAAAGATTGACTTTAGATCTGAATACCATTAGGTACACATCAAAGAGGAGGACATATACATGACCACATTCAAAACCAATTATGGGCATTATGAGTTTGTTGTTGTTCCATTTGGCTTAACTAATGCTCCAGCTACATTCATGTGTTTGATGAATAGTGTGTTGCATCCATATTTCGATAATTTTGTTACTGTGTTCATTGATGATATATTGGTATATTCTAAAAATGAGGAAGATCATGTCGAGCACTCAGCAATAGTGTTGAGGTTGTTGAGACAACATCAATTGTATGCTAAGCTTAGTAAATGTAGCTTCTTTCAGACTGAGGTACACTACTTGGGACATGTTGTCTCTAAGGAGGGTAGTAGATTCAAAGAAGATAAGGGCCATCATGCAGTGGGTATCTCCTAAGAGTGTGGATGAGGTAAGATATTTCATGGGTTTGTTAGGCTATTATAGGAGGTTCATCAGGAACTTCTCACAAATTGATTATCCCATTACATCATTGCAGAGGAAAGGTAATAATGTGTAATGGACTGAGGAGTGTCAGACTAACTTTGAGAAGCTTAAGCAGTTGCTGACACATGCACCAATACTACAAACTACAGATCTGGACAAGGATTTTGTAGTATGTACAGATTCTTGCAGGAGAAGGCTAGGTGCAGTCCTTATGCAGGATAAACAGGTGGTATGTTATGAGTCTCAGAAACTAAATGAGCATGAGTAGAACTATCCCACACGTTCTCAAGTTAGTAGCGATTATACATGAACTGAAGATGTGGAGGCACTCTCTTCTTGGCAGGTGGTTTTTTCTTATGAGTGATCACATTCGATTGAGGTATTTGTTTGACCAATTGAATTTGAATGCCATACAGGCTAGATGGTTGGCCACAATCAATGAGTTTGGCTTCGAGATCAGGTACATCAAAGATAAGGAGAACAAAGTGGAAAATTATCTTAGCAGGCGGTTACAGGTGAATCACTTAGCAGCTATGATCTCTTATGAGACATATTTATAGGACAGGATCTTGCAGGCAAGATAACAGGATGTCAGATATATGGAGATTGTGCATAGGTTTCAGCAGAGTACAGGTAGAGGTACAGGTATAGGTATAGGTGATAGTATAGGTACAGGTATAGGTGATGGCACAGGTACAAGTACAGGTAGTGGTACAGGTACAGGTGATGGCATAGGTACATGTACATGTGATGGCACAACTATAGGTATATGTAGTGGTACAGGTACAGGTGTAGGTGCACAGGGATTGGATTATTATCTTACGACAGATGGATTGGTCAAGTTCCAAGACATGATATATGTGTGAGATGAAAGTGATCTCAAGAAGGCGATCTTGAAGGAGTTTCATGTGAAACTGTATTTAGGTCACCTAAGTTACCAGAAGACACTAACCACAGTGAAAAGATCTTACTATTGGAAAAACTTGAAGAGGGACATAGCAAAGTTTGTCGCTAGATGTTTCGATTGTCTACAAGTGAAGGCATAGTGCAAACATCCAAGTGTACTGCTACAACCAATCATGATTCTAGAATGGAAATGGGAGGTCATTTCCATGGACTTCATAATAAGGTCATTGTGGACATTTTAACAAAGGTGGCACACTTCATTCCCGTAAAGTCTACATTCTTAGTTAGTGATGTGGCATAGGTATTCATTAGAGATGTGGTCAGATTACATAGTGTCCCAAATAATATTGTGTCAAACAGGGATGCGAAGCTCAATTCCAAGTTTTGGAAGAAGTTATTTGTAGGTATAGGCATAGACTTGGCCTTCATCACAACTTGTCACCTGTAGACAGATTGACAAACAAAGAGGGTAAATAGGATATTAGAGGACATGTTGAGGATGTATGTGATGCATAAATAGAGGAAGGGGAAGAGTATATCCCTTTGGTTGAGATTTTATACAACAATGGTTATCAAGATTCATTGAGGATGAATCATTTTGAGGCATTGTATGGGTAGAGTTATAACACTCCCATCAGTTGGAGTGATCCGGTTAGCAGGATATTGATTGGACTAGATATGTTGGCAGACATGGAACAAGAGATGCAGGTGATTAGAAAAATCTTAAGGCAACAAAGGATAGCCAGAAGATTTATGAAGACAGGAACAAATTGTTCAAGGAGTTCCAGGTTGAGGAACATGTATACTTGCACATCAAAATGAAGAATATCTCCTTGCGAATTGGATCATGTGCCAAGCTGGCACCATAGTTTTGTGGATCCTTCAGTATCACCGAGAGGATTGGGCCAGTAGCCTGTTGACTTGCACTACCTCTGATAGTGAAAGTCCATGATGCTTTCTATGTCGCATTGCTTAAGAAGTATGTTAAAGATGTTCACCATGTGATTGACTGGTCTGTATTGCTGGTGGAACCATATGGAGAATTCCAGCCGGAGCCTCATTGTATATTGTAGAAAAATGGGTTCATGCTCCATAACCAAGCAATAGAGAAAGTTAATGTGAAATGGAAGCACTTTGGGCCCTATGAAGCTACATTGGAGATGGAAGATCAGATGTGGGCCATGTATCCTTCCTCTTTTTCTCGTTGTGGCAAAGGAGATTGATATGGTGGTTTGGTGATTTCTTATGGTGGTTTGGTAGTTAATTTATGGTGGTTTAGTATTTTTTCGATGTTGGATTAGTATATCCTTTATGGTGATCGATATATGCTTTGTGATGGTTTATATGCTATATGATGTTTTGATAGATATTCTTAGATATGTTGTTAGTATATGTTTTGGTATATGATTTGGCATATGTGTTTGGTATATATAGTTTTGATGATGTTTCTATATGAACACCTGTGTATGGATGTAAATATTGTAATGAGTTGTGTTATAAAGCTCCATAAGTAGTATGTCTTCTTTCAGCAGGTTGATGAGGTATATGTGTGATTGAACACCAAGGATGGTGTCCCCCAACGGGAGGGTTCTGTAACAACCCTGGTGAAAATTCCATGTAATAAATGTTAAAAACAATAACCATAGATTATTGGGACACTTTTTCCAAGATGAATTTTGGGAAACACATCCTAGGGGGTGTTCATTTGGTTATTTATGGCTAAGGAAATTGCCAAGGCAATGGCTAAGGCATTAAAATCCATTTTGGTACATTTATTTATGAAAATAATGGAAATTAGGAGAAAAAGGAGGTGAAAGGTCATAGGTTCAATGTGAGGAGGAAAATGATGGAAAATAATGGAAAATGAAGGAAATAGATGCCTCATTGATAAAAAGGCTTATGAGGATCACTTGGTAACCTTTTGTTGGTTCAGTGTTGGAGCTCTCTCATTTTTGTTTCTCTCTCTCTCTCTCTCATATTGTTGGATAGTTAGAGTTTTCTTCAAGCACTCTTAGAGGGTGTGACATACTTGGATTCTTGGAGAAAGAAGGAAAATGAAGAGTAGGAAATCATAAGGAGGCATCAACATCAAAATCAACATCTACATCAGATTTACTTGCACGTACCGAGTTGCATGTGTTAGTCCTTACAATTTCCTAGGTTGGAATAGAAATCGAGAAGGGTAACCTCAAACCACTTCAGCTCAATAGCTAGCCATAATGAGCATGAGAGGGATCTGTCTAAGTCCCTTATCAGTGATATGACTTTAAAGCAAATGAGTTTTAGGCTAGATATATATATTTTTTTGTTTGTTTGTGAAAATTTCGATTTTTGGGTTTGCTAAACATAGGGTTTGGAGCCACAAATAGGTCTAGGTTGCAGGAGTGTAAGAGAAAATATGACAAGGAGCTAGATATCAGAAGCCATGGTGTATTTAGAATATTTTCGTTGTAGGACTGAAGAGAAAATGTAGAAGAAATTAATGAGCATAAGTAAACATGATTTCATTAGCTTAGGAATACATAAACATAATTATGAAAGACCATATAACAGAGCTTAAGAAAAAAGAATTCTATATATTTCACTATAAGGCATCCATAGAAAGAAGATATATCATGTAGATAAAGATTTTTTAACCTTTAGAAAACAAATAGAATGAAGAACAAACACCATGAATTCACTGTTGGGCACGAGATCCCACAAGGGCAGTTTTGGGGCTAAGAGCCCATAGTTTGGTCCAATTTTGTAATACAAATGTAAAGACTCTGCATTTTGTGGGCACGAAGCATGTAGATGTTAAAGACTCATAGGGTTGTCCACTCTTATTTTGATAATGTAATGTTGGTTGTAAGAAATATACCCATGGTTCACAGACCATGGATTATATAAATAGAGCTAAGCTCTAAGTAGTTAGGAGAATCAATCAATTGAGAATGAAGATATGATGTATGAGAGATAGCTCTGAAGTAGAAGTCTAAGTTTTGGGTCATAACATAGGTAGAGGCTCTGCCACTGAGTGTGCAGAGGCCTAGAAGTCCGTAGCTGAGTGCGCAGGGCAAGTCGAGTCTGTAATTATTTGGAATTATCAATAAAGAGAAGAATTTTATCATTTTTGTGTCTTTATTTCTTGTTTATGCATCTGATATATTGAATATGAATTTCACTTCTAATTCTTATGATGCACAAATGAGTGTAGATATATTGATTAACTGAATGCAAGTAAGAATATTTGTTTACGTGAAGCTAACTAAGATCTGTTAATATGATAAGTAAGATATTTAGCCTGGTTAGGAAATATCACAGTTCGCTGATCTAGCTGTGTGAAAGGACTTCAGCCCTTGGTTAGGTCTGCACAAAGGCCGATTGTAACACTTCATGAAGGTACTGAATGGTAGAGCAGAGGGATAAGCAACCTGCATGAAGGCAGGTATAGTTGGAATAGACTGACATCACAACCATCTCAAGGGTGCAAAAACTTGGTTCCATCATCCCCAAATACTGCGTTGGGAGAGACTTCAGTTCGCACTCCATATGCTGATGCCAAAAGGGCCAGTAGTGTAGGGACTTTTTTGGCTAACTAACAATGAACCTGGGTCAGGCCCCCTCAAGCAAACAAATGGTTCTGTTATCGAGACCAGAATCTACATAAGAGATGTGTGATGTCGTATCATTGTAATCCAACTAAGAAAGAAATTGAAGGTTGGTTGGACAGAAGAATTCACGAGTTCACGGCACATGAGAGCAGAAACTCATGATTGTTAAAAGAAGAGTGACTAGATAGCTACATGTATATGGAGATCCATGAAATCTTTTTCACCTATTTCTCTACTGAGCTATACGAGTGGATCACGAAGCTAACAGATAGCTAAGGAAGGTGGAAAATTGACGGTCCTATTGTGTGGACCCTAGAGCTAGTACGAAGGTGGAAGAATCGAAGGATAAGATCACGTGCGCTGTCGATCATTGGCTTGATCGCATTATAGGAGGATTTGTTACTGAGTTCAAGGTTGACACTTCAGTCAGCTATAGCGAGGTAGAGCAACGCTTTTTCAAAGGACTGCGAGGTAAGTATGTAAAATCTTTGAATACTTGGATTAAAATGTTATTGTGCAAAAAGTGGGTTATGTAGTTACCTTGATGTTTGGGTCTATGCGAAGCAGAAGAATTTACAGTTTCGAAGGAAATTAGGGTCCAGAGCATAGCCCCTTGATTTCACCTCCGCTAGGGTACGAGGAAGGGATCGCGAAGGTCTCTCCGCGAAGTGCTATTCATCTGATAAGACAAGGATTTATGCGAATACCACCTCTGCCCACACCACTGCTAGCTTCACCACCATCACCTCCATCTTCACCCGTACCACCCCCACCACCACCGTGATTTAGTATGGCAAACACAGTAAAGTTGCCTTTGAATGAGGACCCAGACCAATCTTGGTTCGTAGTGAAGGCTCTACGGGAAGCTCAAGGTGTTACAGATGACCATATAAAGAAAGCAACACTAGTTAGTGCCCTGCAGTATCGTGTGCTGACCTGGTATATTAAGTGCTCCAACAATAACCCGAATGCGAGAGTAGCGGACATTGAAGCAACACTAAATAGGGAATTTAGCAGGCCTAAATTTGAACGATTCAAAGAAATCACGATGCTACCAAGCGAGACACCTTGGGAACCAGATCAATGGCTAAAATGTAAGATTCATGAAGCCAATATGAATTTGTATTGGCTACGTGGGGCCCGACCCAGGTTCAGCAGTGAGTTTAGCCAAGCAAATCCCGGTACTACTGGCCCTTTCAGCAATAGTCCATGGAGCGTGGACTGAGGTCTCACCCGAAGTAGTATGGGATGGTGCTGGAACTAGTTTTCCACACCCTAGGGATGTCTTAGTGATGGTTCTGGAGGTTCACGATCCTAAAATGTGCACTGCGCTGCTCCGCGCAGCTTGCTATTCTTCGCAACCTGTGTGCACCTTTGTATTATTCTGATATGATCCTTACTGTGCTGTTATGTTAGTGCTTACTTAGTTGGTTCAGGCCCAATATTATTATTACTTATTCGATTGCCAGATTAGCGCGAGTATTGGAAAACAATATAAATGCATAAAGATAACCAGAACATAGAAATATAGATCTACAAACAAAAGCACAATATTCTAAATCAATCTTCCCTTTATTTACTCAAAGTTAGTTATTGAATTGACTCCGCCCTGCACACTTAGCTACGGACTTTATTAGGCCTCTGCACACTTAGCTGCAAAACCTCTACCTACTACTACGACCTAATACACTTCAGATTCACTTCTATCTCCTAATCATGCCTTCACATCTATCTGTTTCTTGTCAAAAACACTCAAAACTGACTTTACACTTAGGGCCTCGCTCTATTTATACAATCCCATGGTTCGTGGACCATGGGTAGGCCGACATACCATACATTAAATTACATTATTTTAGGGCAGACAACCCTAGACTCTCACCCTTCACTCCCGCATTTTGTGTGGTCTTTACATTACATTTGACCAAAATTTAGGCTTCAAGCCCCAAAAGCATGTTATGGGGGGATCGGCTACCCAACAGGCCCCCAACACAATCATCGTGACTCATCCTCGAGTCACTCTGCTGATGAGGTGATTTTGGCGTGAAGTCCATCCAACTATGCCTATGTTGCGCAAAGATCCGCAGCACACTGCTCTACCGTCCTTTGGATCTGCTCCATTTCTGCTTCTGAATCATCTGTGTCTTACTTGATTCTCTACTTTGATGCCAGCTTCTAGGAACTGTGTTTATAGTCTTGCACCTTTGTCTGGCTTCTCGGGTCACGAACACTATGCTTTGGTCGGTTAGTCAGACAACCATCCCACCTGTGTAGGGCTTTAGGTGACTGCCATTTACTCTTCTTGGGAAGGGTTCTCCATTAAGTTTGACTAGCTGGACCGCACCTCTGTCTGTGACCTCCTTTACCACATATAGTCCCAACAAATGCATTTTGAATTTTCTAGGAATTTTTTCAAACTTGCTGTCATACAGCAACACTAAATCGTTTACCTTGAATGTGTGCAACTTGATATGGCGATCATGCTAGGCTTTCTCACATTGTTTCTGTACCTACTGGTGGAATCTCGCTAGAAACCGTTCTTCCTCGAGTTCTTCCAATTGCACGAGCCTTTCCTCCAATGCTTCATGGTCTGACATACCTGTAAGTGTTGCTATCCACAAACTGGGTACAATGTATTCCATTGGCATGACTACTTCTGTGCCATAGACTAACCAGAAAGGTGTCTGACTCGTCAATTTTTTGCATGTGGTTCTATATGCCCATACTACGGTAGGTATGTGTAGTTCCCAGTCATTTCGCTGTGCGTTGCATACTTTGGTCAGTTTGGTTTCCAAAATTTTGTTGAATTCTTCTACTGTCCCATTAGCTTGCGAATGGTATGGTGTACTTTGCTAATGATACACCTGGAACTCATCGGTGAGTGTGCTGATGGTTTCATTCAGTAAGGCCATTCTGTGGTCACTAATTAAAATTTTCGGGTAACCAAAATGTGTTAACACATTGTTGAACAAAAATTTCACAGTTGTAGCAGCCGTGCAGTCCTTAACCGGTTGTGCTTCTGCCCATCGAGTCAAGTATTCTGTCATGGTGATGATGTACCACGCACCCGTCTTCACATAAGGTTTGATTGGTCCCATAAAGTCGATTACCCATTTTTCGAATGGCTGCAGTGTCATATGTGGATTGAGTGGCATATCATCTCTTCGTCATGGTTTCCCTGTCCTTTCACATATGTGACAGGCCCGACAGTGTGCTTTCAAATCTTCATGTAGGGTTGGCCAGCATAGCCCAGCACAAAGAATCTTTTGTGCCATCGCCCATCCTGCATAGTGTCCTCCTGCATCCCCCCCATGTGCTTCCGTGATGATCTCTCCTCATTCAAATTTAGGTACATATCTTCGTAATATCTCATCGTTTCCCATTTTGTACAGGTGCCCCGCGATGACAGAAAATTCCGCCACGCGCACCATCAATTCCTTCTTCTGGTTGACTGAATATTCCTTCGGTGCAATCCCTGTGGTTAAAAAATGGATTATATCTTCAAAGTGGCCATCTGTGATGCATACTGCAAAGAGTTGTGCATCAGGTAGTCCTTCTTCCAAATTTGTTGGCTCCTCGCCTATCTAAATTTGTGATAAGTGATCCAGTCCTACATTTAGGCGTCCCAGCTTTACGATGACCTCAAAGTCATATTCTTGAAATAGTAACAACCATCTTCATATTCACCCCCCCACATAGGCTTGTTCACCAAGTATTTCAATGCGGAATGATCGGTATACATCTTGAAGTGCCCGCCAAGTAAATAGTGTCTGTATTTCTGGAGCGTGTATACCATTACCCACCCTTCGTGCTCAGTAGTAGAATAGTTCTTTTCGGCTTTTGATAGAAGCTAACTCATGAACACAATTAGGTGATCCATGCCTTCCACACCTTCCTGCATAAGTATAGCACCCAGCGCAATACACGACGCATCAACATGTACATGAAACTCTATGTCCCATTTTGGGAAGACCAGGATGGGAGCGAATGCCATTTTCTCCATGAGAACATCCAAGCTTTTTATACAATCATCATTCCAACAATATGTAGCGTCCCTTTTCAATATTTTTTCCATTGGCGCTGTTATTTGTGCATAGCTCTTGATAAACTTTCTATAGTAACCAATGTGCCCCAAAGTAGCACGTAGTTGTTTGACACTTTGCGGTGCTTCCAAATTGAGAATAACGACAATCTTCATAGGGTCCACCATCAGGCCTTGTTTGCAGATCACATGGCCGAGTAGGTTTCCAAAGGGGACGAGGAAGGTGAATTTTTTAACATTCAGTGCAATCTAGTGTCGTCGGCAAGTATCCAGAATCAAATGTAAGCTCGCTATATGGTGTTTAATTAACCCAAATACAGTCCAATCATCCAGATATACCTCCAAGAACTTGTGGATGTATTCCTTGAACGCGACCACCACTACGCGTGAAAATATCACTGGTGTGTTCTTCAGTCCAAAGGGCATAACGGTGCATTGAAAATAGATCCATTCAGTTGTGAAGGTTGTCTTGCTCCTATCTTTTGTCGCGATCTTGATCTGATGGTACCCTGAGAAGCCATCTGTGAATGTGTAAGCTTGCTGACTGCCAACATTCTCCAATACTTCATTTGTAAACGATGTTGGGAATGGATCATGAACACAGGGATTGTTAAGCTTCCTGAGGTCCACGCATATTCTAATTTTTCCCTTCTGTTTTTTCTCCTGTACTACCATAGGACTCACCTAGTCGGATTCATCCATTGGTTCAATAATTCTAGCTGGAAGAATTTTGTCTAATTCTTCGCGAACCTATTCTTTATACTTTGGATTCAAATGGTAAGGTCACCTCTTAACTAGCTTCATGTCTAGTTTCAGAGTGATCTTCATCATCCCTAAGTCACCAATGATCCCCTTTAAGTCCGTGAGTTTGGTCGGGAACAAATCTTCATATTCGTGGAGTAACTTGGTGACCTTATCTACCGTAGCATCATCCCAATAGTCTCCAAGTGTCACATACTTCGGCTCCATGTTTGTAGTAATTTTTACCTGCATTTTTTTTCGTAGCGCAGTGATGCCAGGATCCTCAATTGATGGTCCTCAAACTTCACGACACCCTTCAGTTTCTGGAATATTAATATTTCGGGGGTTGTCATCATCCTCCTCTACTTGCACATTATAACATTCTAGGGTACTGCTTAACTAGGTTGCCCATGCTAGTTGAACTACCTGCCATAGTTCCTGTGGTATTTTGAAGATGGCAGCTTTTATGGCTTGCAGCGTGTCGTCAACAGTGTTCGACCATCGGTATTCAAATGTGAATGTTAACAAAAATCTCTCGCGCAAGACATCCCATTCGCTTGTACCATGTTGGAGTTGCGTCTCACTATACCAATTCATGGGTATCACATCCAGGGTATGGTAAAATAAGTGTACCCATTCAGGCTGAGGTTCTTCTCCATAGGTCTTGGTCCATTTCACGAGGTGCATGCGCGGGTCATCGCGTCCATCGTATTTATCTACTATCTGTAGTTTTAGTTTCCCAAACCGTAGGCACATCATCCTCCTACAGCCACGCAAGTTTTCAAAATTTCCTTGATGTGTTCCCCACCAATGTGCAGGTGTTGCATGCAATGCCCATTTCAATGCATCAAACCACTGTTGTTCCAGTACTGTGCTTTCAAACTTGCTCAAGAATTCGTCCACTGTTGTCAATCCATCATATGTTGGCAGATATCAGGCCTGGGTTGTTACACAATGCAGTGATCTAATCATCATGTTGCAATCCATTGTTGTCACTTCATTCAATAGATTGTGGCAGCGTTCATCTTCTTCATCTGAATCCGAGGTGTAGGAACTTGCACGCTCCCATGAGATCCTTCCATCTGTGGTTAGATTCACCCAATCCTGATCTTGTGCAGTTATCTTGTAGATACAATCCAGCTCATTGTCATTTCCATCATCGCGCACAAGTTCGGTGTAGCATGCTCCTTCAGCTGGATCTAGTGGAACTACTACCCGTAGGGACTTTTTCTCGAATATCATCGTCCACTTCTTCAAGTTGATGACTCCATTCATATTAGTGACCTAGTCTATTCCAAGTAACGCGAGATAAGGATTGTTGTCATCGACAATCTATATTACTTCAAAGTCTATCTGTGTGCTTGCACCTTCTATATCAACTGTTACCCCTTGTAACCTCCCCATGGGAAAAATCTTGTGTTGGTTCGCCATTCATAATTGATTAGGGGACCACTATAATGTGGGCCTTCCCATGCGTTCCCATGTCAGCTTTGGTAACACATTCACGTCCGAGCCCAGCTCTAGGATTACCTGATCCATTTCATGCTCGCCAATCTATGCCATCTACGTCATTTCCCTCTTGGTGTGCAATGCATGATTTCCCAGTTTCTGGAATATGCGTTGTTCCCTTGATCCTTCACACCTAGTGATCAACTCCTGTAGTCCCTTAAATGTCTTATTTTCATACAAAAGTTTCATGCACATCTCCAAAAAGGTAGTAAGCATAGAAGGATCCATCCCTAGCTCTGGTTGATCCTTACTACCTGAAGTGGAGGCCTCCGTGAAGCTCTTCTTAGCTTCCATGAACATCTCCTTTGCGCTTTCTCAGTCAAACTCAGGTTCCTTTGTACGAGCCTTATGAACCCATGTATCTTCCTTCGGCTTCTTCCCCTTATCCTCCCCTGTGGTCGCATCGCTTCTGAGCACCATGTTCACATTTGGGTCTTCTTCGCGTGGTTCAGACCTCATCATTTGAATATTTTGAGTTGGAGGAGGCTGGAGTACCGCTTTCTTGTGCATCTGTGTGATCAACGTAGGACAGTCTACTACTTCATGATCGAACTGAGCACAATATGAACAGGATATTCTCGTTGGGTTAGTATAGTCATGGGCGTAGTGCCCTGGTCCTCCACAGTTATAACAATTTAACTATCTGGGGTCCCTTCCTGGCCCCATTCCTCCTCATCCTTGACCTCACCACTAAAATCCAGGGCACGCCATCCCTGCCACTGGTTCAAGGGCTCACGTTTCTATCTGCATCCAATAGGCTGGCATCCGATCCATCATTAACTTGCAACTATGACAAGTACGCTCATTGTGGCCTACTGACTTGTAGAAATTAGAAAGCAATTGTTGGGGAGTTTATTTATACTTCTCCAACAAATGAAAATTATCAATCGTGTGCTTTCCTCCTATCTGACAAATAGCACACCATAATGTGGGTGTTGCAATCGGCCCTCCCTATGCCTCTGGTCTCAATGGCATTGCCCCCCCCCCTGCCAAGTAGTTCACGAATACTAAATAGTGATCCTTGTCATGGCCCTGGCCTTTGCATTTTATGCACCATACTTCCTCGCAGACCTTTGGCTGTGGTACCCTATCCTACTTCAAGCTCTGCATTTCCAGGAAAAGATTCTGTAGTTGCATGTGGATTTGTCGAATTCCTAGTCCTGGATCCTGTATTGGTGTCTCATGCAACCCCATCGCCATTTCTAATGCTTCAGCTTGGGTAGAAAATTTATGTTGCAACAGCGTCGTCCTCAGGTGCGGTGTTAGAGATGCCACAAACCATGCATGATGTTGCACATCCGTGAGCATCATATTAGCCTCACGGATCATACTCTTCAGCCACTGATCCAGATCCCAAGGGGTCTCACCTAGAAGCATCACGAAATCTTTAAATCTTAGGATTAATTGTGTCTCTAATTTCGGTCGGCTAAACTCTCTGTTCAATGCATTCTGGACCTCTGCTATTCTTGCATTTGGATGATCATTGGAGTTTTTGATATACCATGTCAACGTGAAATCCTATAATGTGCTCACCAATGTGGCCTTCTTAATTTTGTCATCTGTGACCCCTTGTGCTTCCCATACTACTCTTACCATGAACCAAACCTGGTCCGGATCCTCATTCCCTACTCCTCTGAATACTGGTAGCTTGATTGTGCTTGCAATGTTGAACTGTAGGTTTGGTGGAGTTTTATAGACATATTTGGGCACTACAACCACAATCACATATGTCCATAAACCAAGGGCTTCTAAACCCCTAAAAGTGTTGTTTCATACCCTAAAGGAAAAAGGTCAGTTGATTACATCATTTCCTAGAAGTTCTCCTTGAAAAAATGCTCAGAACTGGTCAAGATTGGGCTATATAGACTGCTCCATGCTGAGGGTGTGATGCATCTCACCTGTTACACATAGGGGGTGTGATGCATACTGAAAAGCCCTTCTGTAGGGTGCGATGAGCGAGAGCAGAAAAATGGTGGAAGAATTTTGCTAGGTGGAAACTCAAAGAATCTTCTAGAAACTACTCATATGACACTTGCCTCTCTGAATTTGCCCAGGGATGAGTAAGAGATCATGAAATCTCCAAGTGGAACCAAGAACTATCAGTGAAATGACACTAATCAAAATCCTAGAAGCTGACTCACTCTCTTGCAAACATCTATATATGGATCCCTCATCCTAGAGATCCAAAGGCTGGAATTTTGTAATTTGCAAGGAAGTGTTGTTGGTTTCTCTTTGAAGACATTGTTGGGTGATCTTGCTTTGTATGAGGTGAAGAGGGCTTTCATGCTGGGAGGATGATGCTAGATCAGACAGCTCGGTTGTAATCCTCTCTTCTATTACTTCTATCCATAAATTTATTTGAGTTTTCCTCCATATGCTTGTATTTCTGAATCTTGTATTTGTATATGCATTTATACGGTTAATGTACATCTGATCCTACATTGTTTATGGTTATAGATCTCTATGCTTTGATGGTATTTTGATGCTTTGACTCTAGAGGTGTTCTTTGAAGTGGGACAAGTGAGAAAGGAGTGGCAAAAGCTCTATCAAGGGAGAGAGGAAACAAGCGAGGAGACTAGTGAAAGACTGAGGTTGGTACTCTCTGCTTCTCTCTCGTCTATCTCTCATAAAGGAAAACACAAGTAACTTTAGTTTGTTTGTTTCTAAGATAGTTACTCGTCTTAGTGGGACTAGCAGCTCTAAATGGACACTAGTTTTCCTGATAACAAAATGGTGACTCCGCTGGGGAGCGAATAGTTTGTTTGTTTTGTTACTGTTGTTTGCTTTATAAACCACAGAAAGAGCCTAAAGTTAAGCCAGCTAGCTTTCGAATTGCTTTTTCTATGCAACTGAAAAGTAGATCAACGCTGCTTTAGTCAATCTACGGGTTGGTTTGTGAACTAAATATTTGACTTGCAAACGTCCTAAGTGCCCTAGTGGTAGCTTAAATAACCTCATTAGATCAGCCCCTATACTTTTTGTTTACTGACAATCATTAGCTCAGCCTAAATCCCTAAACTTAGCTACAAACTGTGAGTGAAAACCAAGCTCATTCTCGTACCTGGACCATCACACTGTCTCTCATCGGCAATCTAGATGCATCACACCTCCCGTGTGTTGCAGGTGATATGCATCCCTATTTCCCTGTGTTACAGGTGCGATGATTGAGTAAGATTGTTTCTACCTCCAGATTTTGGTTTTTCCTTCATTGTCTTCAGCTTTATTCAGTAGCTTTGTTGTCTATGATCAGTATATCACTATTTAAACCTTCTTCCTTTGCATTATTTTAGCCTCCATCAGAAAGAATTGTGAATGTTTTTTTTATGTATTTTTCATCATTTGCAATTCTCTCTTGAAAACAGTAGCTTAATCGAACTATCGTCTTTTGATTTGAAAGTGTCACAAGTGTCATTTTCAGTCAAGAAAAAGAGTGTCATAAAGTATTCCTCTTTTAGATAGTCAATTACACTTTTGCCATTGTATTAGATTTGAATTAATAATATTTCAAGTGTCGAAAGCAATTTTAAATTCGAAATTGCAAAGTTTCGTCGTAGCATTCCTTTTGTTTTTTGAATTCGAAATCGCAAAGTGTCATCTTAGTCTTTCTTTCATTTTTTGAATTTGAAATTGCAAAGTGTCGTCTTAGCCTTCCTTTCGTTTTTTGAAGAGAAAATTGTTAGTACTATCACTTCGAAAGAACATAGTTCAGATATGTACTTAGTTTTCTTTTGTCATTATCACATTAAGGAAAATGAAAAACAATACATGCATGTGAATTTGAATTTAGACTGCATGCTGAAATTGATTTAGGAAAAGTGCATCTAGTGTGTGCTCTCTGCTCTATGTTGAAATAATTTCATCTCTATTTCCTTAGTAGCTAGGATTTTCATTGCAAAAAGAAAGTAAACGATTGTTTATCATCTTAGATTGCATATTTAGGAATTGTGTATCTACATCACACGGTGAACCTTTAAAGGCAAACTTCTTAAGAAAGATAAACTATAAAATAAACCTCAATGAACATAAAAATTCTTTGGAACCTAACGCACAACATTTAGAAGTATAGGCTAGAGATGTATTTCGGCGTCGTAAATCCTGATAACTATCGCTTTCATCATAGGTTGGGTGATTCCTCCTCTTTGAGATGACAAGTGCCAGTACAGACTTGTGCTCCCACGTACCATCAAGTATATATTGGAAGACCACAATAGGCTACATCCTTTATCCTTAGGAAGCCATGTCTACCACCCTATCGATCGCAATGCACTTAACATAGCATTAAGGAAGATTGACTGCCGTACAATAAAAAGTATTCTATAGTTTTGCGATTGGTTTGGTAATCCCTTTGCCTAGATTTCCAGGGAAGTCACTTTCATTCCTTTCCAGAATCCTTAAAAGAAAAGGTCCATCTGAGCACTTGTCACTTCAGACTCATTAAAAATCGAAGGTGACTAGAGTCATCTTTAGCTTTTTCTCGACTCTTAAAAATTGAAAAAGCAAGTTGTGTCAAAGCGTCATAAAATTCATTTAATTCGGAATAACATTTTCCCCTTTTTATTTTGAGTTGATCAAGTAATCCGCAATCATGGAAGAAATTCAATCAAAACCCCGTCGTTCGTGGAGACTAACGAGTCAACCATCTTTGACTACGGAAAACGAAACCATTCTGGGCTAAGCAATCTTTTTTAACTGGGTCAAAGTCTCCTGGTTTGTTTGAAACTTGTGTTTCAACATCCTTAGAGACTCCAGCTACTCCAACTATTTCTGGTATCCTTGCCTCTATGGAAGAAGTTCCACAGTTACAAGAGGACATAGAACTGATCCTAGTGTCATGGTAAACACATCTATTCCTGAACCAACTCCATCAAGGACTAATTCGGAAGGTGTCACCCCTCCAACATCTGTCGTTACAGAGTGTGTACCTTCTTCGGCACTAGAAATATTTTATGGACCTAACGGTCTACCTCTTCCACCTGGACTTATTACGATATAAGAGATTGTGGAGGATCTTCCATCCAATACCCCATTACATTTTTGAATTGGGATCCACCTATATTCTTATAATTCAGAAGTTAGTCACCCTTCATCGTAGGTTACTGTAGAATCGCTAGGAAGTCTCTTGGATAGAATTAATATGTCTGAACAACCATCGACATCTAGGACTGTGTCATCTGATACAGCAGCAATAGAATGTCCTACCACTACTCCAACAATGTTTGTTGGTATTCCATCTGTCCCAACTAGCTCTCAACTACTAGATGAAGTTCACCCAGGGGTTGTTTTGATAGTATGGTCTGTTCCCGTTTGTTCGTCTGGAATAATATCTGGAATTTCTTATGTTGAGTCTCACCAAATTGATCCTTCACAATAGTATCAATTTGGCCAGTCCAGTCTACAAAGACCAATTTTCCCTTTGAACACTGGATTGCCGCCATATGGGGGGTAGTATGCCTTTTCATTGTTCCCTCCAGGACAACAACCATATGAAAGTTCACAACAGAATTCAGGTCAAGCTAGAATTGCATCCAATGGTTGGGTGCCAATACTGCCTCAACAACCAAGAGTTGTATATTCAATGCAACCAAATCTACCTGTGTCGAATATTCCCACTACACCGGCTATTGTGACGGCGTCGCAAGTACAAGCGCTACCTATTGTATGTCAACCTCAAATCTCTTAGGTCGTAATACAATAGCCTCTTGTCTCCATGACACAACCACAATCGCCGATTAGTGGCTCCTTAATTGAAGCAACTTACGCTCAAACGGGTACTATCACCCCTCATCTTGGTCAAACATCTAGTATTGGACAACAAAAAATGGCCTCACTACCATGGCTAGTGCAATATCAACAACTGCAATTCCAACAAGCTTACCGAGGACCTGAGCAACAAACCTTTGAAGGTAATGGCCAGTCGTATATTCAAAACAATCACCATCAATCATATCATAATGGTTATGCCCATCAACCTTATCAAAGTTAATAGCATCAAATACATTATGTTGGTATGCAAAGACCCACTGCTCAAGCGATCCCATCTTATCTTGGGTATGCTTTGCCAAACCTAAATCAACGGTTGCCTTTCATCACAATGTTGGAATTAACAGATCTGAATCGGCTAACAAATGATCCAATTGCTTACACCCCTTGGTGGTCGGCGATTCCTCACAAACTTCTATCAGATATTCCTATATTCAATGGAAATCCAAGAGAAGATTCGTCGAATCATGTGTTGACCTTTCATCTATGGTGTTCGTCCAACACTCTTAATGATGATTCTATTAGGCTTCGCCTTTTTCAGCGAACGTTAACTAGTCTGGCAGCGAAGTGGTACATCGAATTGCCTAGAGCTTCATTTGATAACTTCAACGCCCTTGCCACCACCTTTTTAACCCATTTTCAGTTACCAATAAGGTACGAAACAGGAATGGAGCTTCTTACCAATTTTAAGCAAACGACAGCCACTCACATATCTGATCATATTCATTAGTGGCAACGTCATCGTGGAATGGTAAAAACATATGTTCCTGATCAACTGCTAGTTGAATGGTTTATTAAGTCATTGTTGCCTTCTATTACTGAAGATGTGGCTAAGGGGGGAGTTGTCACTGAAGAGCAAGCCATTGCTCGTGCGCAATATCTAGACTTGATCTATACTCAGTCTGGCATGCTCTATGACAAAATCCTTGATGCTCCTAGACTAGAGTTTTTCGTTCCTCCTCCTCCTCCTAATTCAAACAAAGACTCCCATGCCGGCGATGGCATGATGGGTACGACCAGTACAAAAACCGCAAACACTACATCTAAGAAAGCCCGCACAGTTTCTGGTCAAAATGCAAATGAAGAACTTCTTGCCTCGGAGGTTAATGCCATGTCGGCTGACAAAGGCAAATAACCAAAGCAACCAGGGGGAAAGAAGAAAGGGAAAATAAAAAAGAAGAAACGAGATGATTCGTCTCCTGAAAAATATTCTGCAAACCCTTCTGGGAAAAAGAAACCTCCTTTGCCATGTCACATATGTGAGGAAGACCATTGGACGAGCAATTGTCTGTATAAAGCTGAGATTAAGAAGTTCTTTAAGAGTACAAAAACCTCAGTAGTCTTAACGGATCCATTTCCAAACCCAGAAACCAATCTGGTTGCTAGCGACAATGCTTCCCCTTCCCAAGTGCTTATGTTGTGCATTTCGAAGCAACACAATTATGCTTTGATATCGACAAGGAATAAAGATTACGCGAATCCACAGATGTCAAACAACAAGGCTACAAATCAACCTAGTAGTTCGACAACAACTTCAACCAAAGTTATGCCACCCATCATTCCTGAGCTAACGATAAAGCCACCAAAGGGAGTAGTACACAAATTGACATTTAATCCTCATGCCCGAGCAGCACATAATTATAATATAGTAGAGGATCCAGCCCAATCACCATCCGCTATTTCGACACTTGAAGTACAACAAAATTTCCCCTCCCAAAAGCAGGCTCTATTATCAGCAATAGGTGGGATTGACCCAGTGGATTCCAATCTAGTGGCCTTTAATCATAAAGGATACGAACCTCAGTTACCGGCCCAACTCGCTTTCCTCATCCAAGTGAAAGCCCTCAACAAAATTGTTCATCGAACAATTATTGATGAGGGGGCATCTACCTGTATTATGTCAATGAGTTGCTAGAAAACTTTAGGCTCTCCACCCTTGTCACGATCATCAACAACATTAAAAGCATTCGATGGAAGAACATACACGCCATATGGGATATTAAGTAACTTGCAAGTTGAACTAGGGGGCAAGACAATAGAAATTGAAGTTGAGGTCATTGATGGAAACCTTGACTACAATATCTTGCTAGGAAGGCCCTGGATTTATGCTATGGCCACTGTTGTGTCAACATATTTTAGAAAGATTGCATTTCCCTTCCAAGGTGGAATTACAATCGTTGACCAACTAACCTTTTTCCCCAACAGTTCCCAAGTTACCGGAAGCATTCCATTGATCCATGGAAGCTCTCAATCGCTTCAAAATATCGGAGTAGGTCTCCTAAAAGACCCTTTCTTAATGGGTACTTTTTCCCTCCCGCCTCCAAGTAATCTGGCGGAAGTGGCCACATTGGAAACCTGTCATATGATATCTTCTACATCATCAAAGATTAAGAAGAACTCTAACCATTTTGATAGTGTGGATCATCGCAAGGTATTGCCCCCAAGCCCTACCATACCTACATCATCTGACGATCAACTCAGTGATGTTGTACATCATGTACTTGGGGCATTGGAACTAGATCTTTCCTTCATGACCCCTTATGAGTTGTGATCAAAGGTTGCTAGAGGATAGTTCGTTGACTAGTGTCAACCTCGTAAAAAAATGAAACCAAGGATCTGAGCATAATTCCTTGTCTCGTGTCAAGCTTGTTAAAAAATGAAACAAGGCTGAGCAAAGCTCCAAGTCGAGTCTTTCACTTGATCTCGTAAAGGAACCTTCATTCCATCCACCTAATTACTGTGAGTAGTCTGGTGAATGTAATGAAGCTTAGGGGGTATGCACCCTTGTCTATTTTGTGGACAAACCTAGTTGTAGAGATAAGTTTCCCTGTAAGTTATGTGATCAGTTTGGGTGACCTTTAACCTTTGTCTATTTGGCAGACAAAGTGTAGGAAGTGTTTTGTCCAAGTATTGACACAAAATCATCCTGCTTAACCACAGTAAGTTTCTGTATGGTTACTGACGACTTTTTTTTATGCTGGGGGCATGCAAACCTTTTTATACAAGCAAAAACGACCAATCTCATTTTTTAGCTTTTTAGCATTTTTAGTTTCTTATCTTTATAGTTTAGTCATTCCTAGCTTACATAAAAAGGAATACGAGTAGTTTTACGCGAAGTTAAAGCTCGTTAAATAGTAAACCTAGAAATGAGCATATGTTCCCCCAGTGTTCAAGCTTATTAAAAAATGAACCCACCTTCAGTAAATAACCATTGCAATCACATAATTATCAGCTTTTGAACCTTGGTCGTGTTCTTACCATCACCTCCACTCTTTTTTAGTTGATCATACAACTCCATTTGATTGTTTACCCCTTTTGAGGAATAGCTACGACGAGTGATTCTATTAGCCACCTTCTTTACACTTCTGTGACTGAAAAGTTCCAAACCTTACCTGGAACCAGTTGCTATCCAAAAACATCACTTCTTCCTCAAAAAACGAGTCTCCTTTAAGCTCTTTTCATCTTACTCGTAAAATATGAAAACATTGTCGAGAAATTGGCCTCTCCAGCTCGTTAAAGTCATTGG
The DNA here is from genome assembly GCA_031772625.1 of Pinus tabuliformis. Classification (NCBI taxonomy): domain Eukaryota; kingdom Viridiplantae; phylum Streptophyta; class Pinopsida; order Pinales; family Pinaceae; genus Pinus; species Pinus tabuliformis. Next base: position 776,384,663 of record CM062804.1, on the reverse strand, counting down.
AAGTGCCATCCCTCTTCTATATTTTAATATTTTTGGACCTAAGGGATCATTACACAAAAATATCGAGTGCTTGTCTTGTTCAGCTCGTTAAAACTATCGAAAAGTCATCCCTTTTGTATTATTTCATACTTTTTTGGACTTAAGGGATTATATTACGAAAAAGGACTATTGGAGTTTCCTTTCTGTCTCTTTTTAGACTCTATAAAATTGAAAATACCGAGTTATCTTTGTTGTTAAACTCGTTAAAACAATAGCGACAAACTTGTCCATGCATACAAGAACGAGTTTCACTGTCGCTAGGCTCGTTAAAACTTAGTGACAGGTTTGCTCGAAGGGTAAATTATAGAACAAGCATATGTTATCCTCCTCAAGCTTGACAAAAATAAAGAGGTAATGGTCAGCAATGACTGGGGAAAATGGGAAGAAAACTTGAATAACTTCATTGGTAGCAGGTCGCTCTTGAACATGACACTTTCACTCCATCACCATGATTGAGTTGGGTTGGGTTATTTTGTTCGCTGGTCATATCACCATTGGTCCTCCATACCATCCATCTTGGGTTTAATGCTACCAATCCATTTCAGTGTCACCGATATGTTCAAGAGAAGTCGTTCAGAGAATTCACCAACCTAGGTAACGCCTCATTCGCTGTAACACCTTCACTCTCCATTTTTCATGACCGCCACCCTGAACCTTGTATCATCAGATCATTTTCACCTCCACAAAATCATTTGCTCCGTTCCATGTCATAGATGTGGGATTCATTAAGTCGCTCCTATGATGGGTCACTTCTTGTCAACATCAGCTCATTATCCAAGAAGTTGACTTAGGAACAACCCTTTCAGTACTTTAAAGCTTGCATGCCTTAATGGCAAGTTTCTCACTTCTAGCGACAGGTTTACATCAATGGCCTTTGACCAAAAGATTTCGCGTGGTGTTCGACATCAACTCATGTATTCACACCACATGAATTGTAATGCAGTACCTTGAGGGTCATCATCATTATCAGTGATTCCTCTCGTGCCTGTTAACAACTCACATCATTGGTTGGTAATCAGGCGATGTCTTTCCATGTTCGACATTAGAACATCTTTTCACATGGATCGACTTGTACTTCAGGCAAAGATTGAATGATTTTGAAGACACCAGATCTAGTTTCATCCATCTGGGCTGTGATATATATTCAGGAAAATAAAAACATCAAATGTACATCATAGCTGCACATATAATCATCCAAACTAAGGGATGATGGCTCTACTACAATCATCAGTCTGCCACATAGACGATTGTCTGTCTTATGTACATGAAATTGAATTTATAAAGTTTAGCATGGGAATGCCTGCCTCAGCTAGATCATGAAAATATTATGAAGATAATGTATTGTATTGTATGTTATTACAAGTCACCTTCCAGTTCGAAAAACCTTGGATCCTCATTATAAAAGATTTCATTCGACATCAGAAGATTTAAGACCTTATGTTTTAGGGGGCAACTGTTATAGAAATATTTGGGCACTGCAACCCCAATAACATATGTCCATAAACCAAGGGCTTCTAAACCCCTAAATTGTTGTTTCATACCCTAAAGGAACAAGGTCAGCTTATTACATCATTTCCCAAAAGTTCTCCCTGAAAATCTGCTAAGAACTGGTCAAAACTGGGCTATACAGACTGCTCCATGTTGAGGGTGTGATTCATCTCACCTATTACACACAGGGGGTGCGATGCATACTGAAAATCCCTTCTGTAGGGTGCGATGAGCAAGAGTAGACAAATGGTAAAAGCAGTTTGCTAGGTGGAAACTCAAAGAATCTTATAGAAACTGCTCATATGACACTTGCCTCTCTGAAGTCACCCAGGGATGAGTAAGAGATCATGAAATCTCCAAGTGGAAACAAGAACTATCAATGAAATGACACTAATCAAAATCCCAGAAGCTAACTCACTCTCCTTAAACATCTATATATGGATCCCTCATCCTAGAGATCCAAAGGCTGGAATATTGTAATTTTCAAGGAAGTGTTGTTGGTTTCTCTTTGAAGACATTGTTGGGTGATCTTGCTTTGTATGAGGTGAAGAGGGCTTTCATGCTAAGAGGATGATGCTGGATCAGACAGCTCGGTTGTAGTCCTCTCTTCTATTACTTCTAGCAATAAAGCTATTTGAGTTTTCCTCCATATGCTTGTATATCTCTGAATCTTGTATTTGTATATACATTTATATGGTTAATGTACATCTGATCCTACATTTTTTATGGTTATATATCTCTATGCTTTGTTGGTATTTTCCTGCTTTTACTCTAGAGGTTTTCTTTGAAGTGGGACAAGTGAGAAAGGAGTGGCGAAATCTCTATGAAGGGAGAGAGGAAACAGGCAAGGAGACTAGTGAAAGACTGACGTTGGTACTCTCTGCTTCTCTCTCATCTATCTTTCATAAAGGAAAACACAAGTAAGTTTAGTTAGTTTGTTTCTAAGATAGATACCCATCTTAGTGGGACTAGCAGCTCTGAATGGACACTAATTTTCTTGATAACATGGAGGTGGGGTGGGTGGTGATGGAGGTGAAGGAGGTGAAGCAGGTGGCAGTGTAGGTGGAGCTGGTAACTGCAGAATGTGCTACCTTATCAAACTGACCACACTTCTTGGAGAGACTCAAGTAAGCTCTTCCTCACTCTCTCACGAAGGTGGAATTAAGGGACTATTTCTTAATTCCCCGCTACCTTTGTAGATCTTTCCACTCCACGTCGTTCCAAACATTAATGTATTCGCATAACTCGCTTTTCACATAATAGCATCTTAGTCTAGGTATTCAAAGATTTAATGTACTTACCTCGCGGTCCCTTGAGAAAACATCGTTCTGCTTCGCTATAGCTCATGGTCATGTCTATCACGAACTTAGTGATAAATTCCCCTATTATCCAGTCGAGCCAATGGTCCACATCTCACGCGATCTTATCTTCTGATGCCTCTAGTTTGCGCACTAATTCTAGAGTCCACACTATCGGTTGGTTGAGCTTACACCTTCCTTGGCTGTCAGCTAACTTCGCAATCCACTCATATAGTTAAGAAGGAAAGGATGCGAAGAAGATCTCGTAGATTTTCGTATACACATAACGATACAGCCACCTTTTCTAGGATACCTATGGATTTCTATTTTCCTGCGCCATGAACTCGTGAATATTCTTTTCCAACCACTCTTCAATTTCCTTTTTTGTTGGGTTCCAGTGGGATGACATCAGACATCCCTTACGCATATCTGGGTTTCGGCAACGGAACCATTTGTTGGCTATGTGGGGCTTGACCCAGGTTCAGGAGTGAGTTTAGCCAAGCAAATCCCAGTACTACTAGACCTTTCAGCAATATTCTGTGAAGCACAGACTGAGGTCTCACCCAAAGTAGTATGGGAGGGTGTTGGAACCAGGTTTCCACACCCTAGGGATGTCTTGATGATGGTTTTGGAGGTTCGCGATCCTAAACTGCGCATTGTGCTGCTCTGCACAGCTTGCTATTCTTCACAACTTGTGTGCATTCGTATTATCCCAATCTAATACTTACTGTGCTATTATGTTAGTGCTTACATAGTTCGTGTGGGCCCAATATTCTTATTACTTATTCGATTTCCAGATTAGCGAGAGTATTGGAAAACAATATAAATGCATAAACATAACCAGAACATAGAAATACAGATCTACAAACAGAAGCACAATATTCTGAAGCAATCTTCCCTTTATTAATACTCAAATTTAGTTATAGACCTGACTCCGCCCTACGCACTTAGCTGTAGGGGTCCGTGCACTCACTTGCAAACTCTACTAGGCCTCTGCGCACTCAGTTGTAAAGCCTCTACCTACTACTACGACCCCATACACTTCAGATTCACTTCTATCTCCTAATAATGCCTTCGCATCTATCTGTTTCTTGTCAAAAGGACTCAAAACTGACTTTACACTTAGAACCTCGCTCTATTTATACAATCCCATGGTTCGCAGACCATGGGTAGGCTGACATACCATACATTAAATTACATTATTTTAGGGCGAACAAACCTAGACTATCGCACTCTGTGCCCGCATTTTGTGGGGTATATACATTACATTTGACCAAAATTCAGGCTTCAAGCCCCAAAAACATGTTATGGGGGGATCCTTTACCCAACAACTTGACAGATGGACAGCATCATGAGTCGTTTGTAGCTTTGGTACTACCACACTTAAGGAGTGCGCTGTCACAGCAGAAGATAACAACAATCAGAGGCCTTAGAGATTCACATGAAACTGCATGAGACCCCGATGCAAGATCATAATCTAGGAGTTCAGCAAATCCACAAACAGCTGAAGGATCTGCGCGTTGAGATGCAAAGCTTGAAGCAGGACATGACAATTCGACCAGAACTATGTGAGGAAGTATGGCGTTTGAAATGCAAGTGTCAGGGTCATGACAAGGACCACTTCTTGATCTTTACAAATTACCTTGCAAGAGGAGGACTGAGGCGTTTAAGGCCAGAAACTCAAGCAGGACCTACCACGATGCCTACTTTGTGGTGCACTATCTGTCAAATAGCCAAAAAACATGCAACATATAACTGTCACTTGTTACAGATGTATACACAAACTCCGTAATAGTTGTTCTGTAACTTTTGTAGATCGGTGGGACACGATGAGAGTACTTGCAGGAGCTCTAAATTGATGATGTATAGAATGCCCACTCACATAGTTTAGGCCGAAACATGGCCCCTTGACTAAAATGTAGGGATGGTGCAAATAGGATTTTAGGGGCACGGATGAGGCCGAGGCCGAGGAGGACTTGGTAGAGGTCAAGGACAGTTGATTTGCTAGAATTGCAGAGGAACATGACACTATGTCCATGATTGCACTAATCAAATGCGGCCATCATGAAAGCATTTCACGTTGTTTGAACATGAGATATAAGATTTTCCTATGCTAATATCTAGGATACATGACAAAGGAGCGCTACCGCCTCCCCCAACTCAGAGCCTACAGATGAGGAAGATTTGAACATAAATATAGTGCTCCGAAGTGGAATCACGACGGGAGATAACAAGGGGAAACAGCTAGATTATAGCACTTGGGTTTGCAAAGCCCTGACAAAAGAGGATAAGTATGATTTGGAGCGCGCTCGGGAAACCTTCATGGAATCTAAGAAGAGCTTCGTTGAGGCCTCCACTTTAGGAAGAAAAGATAAGCCTGAGACGGAGATGGACCCCTATATGCTCACTACTTTCCTGGAAACTTGTATGAAGTTACTGCGTGACAGTAAGGCTATGAAAGGGTTATAGGAACTCATCAATAGATGTCCTGGGACCATGCCAGGAGAACCGTGCATAGTCCAAAATATCGGAAAGCATAAAACAAGGACGAGGCATGAAATGAGACTCACCGCACAGATCAAAGAATATGAGATGGATCAAGTCATTCTGGATTTGGGATCAAATGTGAATGTTTTACTGAAACAGACATGGGAGCAAATTCTAAGACCTACACTGCAATTGTCCCCGATTCAGCTGAGAATGGTGAATCAGCAGAAAATCATACCCATGGGGCGATTGCAGGGAGTAACCGTGGATATTGAGGGAGAGAGCGCGCTGGCAGATTTTGAAGTAATAAAGATTGTTGATGAAAGAAATCCCTACCCTGCCCTCTTGGGAATTGACTCGGCTACTGATATGAACGGGGTAATTAATCTAAAAAAGTGGAAGATGATCTTTGAGAAGAAATCATTGCACGTAATAATATCCCTAGATCCTGCCGAAGGATCACGATATACAAAACCAGTCCATGACTATGAGAGTGATGATCTAGACTACATCTACAAGATAATAGCACAAGACCAAGACTGGTTGAATCCCACCACATATGGATAGATTAGATTGGAGCGTGAGAGTTCCTGCACTTCAGATTCTAACAAAGAATTAGAATGATGGCAGAATCGGTTACACAAAATAACTACGTTGAATTGCAATATGATGACCTGGTCGCTGACTATGTGTCATCAGAGGAAAGGAATTTGCCTACTTATGATGGTATAAATGAGGTAGATACCTTCTTGGATGCATTCGAAAGGGAGGTGTCAGAAAAGCAACGCTTCCTGGCCTTGGACTGGGTACCGCACACCACGCCCATAAGATGGTGGGGTACAGACAAAGGAAGCTTTGAAGATTGGTGCGAATGTAGGAGAATGATGCAAGCACGATTTGGGAAGCCCAAAATATGACTGACAGGTAAGTATGATGGGAATAATGATCCATGCACATGGATGCATGCCTATGGAGGAAAGCCCCAACCTAAGCAGATGCACATGTGCTCTGTGCTAAAATACCTGATCAATAAGCTTGTGTTGGGGGGGAAAATTTGCAAATGGCTCTTATTGTTCCAGGAGTATAATTTTGAAGTTGTTGTGAAGCCTGGATGATTGAACATGGTACTAGATCACCTGTCGCGCATTGAGAAAGGGGAGAAACCTACTAGTTTGGAGGAAATATTACTTGATGCACAGCTCTTTGCAGTCCGAATCATGGATGGACATTTTGAATATATAATACACTTTCTAACAATTGGGACTGCGTTAGAAGGATACTTTGTCCAGCAAAATAAGGAATTAGTGTTGCACACAGTAGATTTTTCTGTCATTGTTGGGTATCTACACAAGATGGGGAATGATGAAATACTGCGAAGGTATACCTGAGTTTGAATGAAGCAGCATCCTCACGGACACTCATGGGGGTGCCGCGGGAGGACATTATGCAGGAAGAGCAACCGCGTAGAATATTCTATGCGTAGGGTTGTGGTGGCCAACCCTTCATTAGGATTAAAAAGAATATTGCAAGGCATGTGATATGTGTTAAAGAATAGGCAGGCCATTGCGGAGGGATGAAATGCCTTTGAATACACAAGTGGCATTATAACCTTTCAAAAAATGGGCAATAAATTTTGTAGGACCCATTAAACCTCAAGGGAAGATAGGCGTGAGGTACATTATCATTGCGGCGGAGGATTTGACTCAATGGGAAAAAACACAGCTGGTGAAGGATTGCACCGGTGCGACTGCCATGAAGTTTCTATTTGAACATGTACTGAAATGATTTGGATGTCTGAAGATCTTGATGAGCAATCATGGTATGCACTTCTTGAATGAGATGAGCAACGTACTAACGGATGAATTTCAGGTGTATCATAAAAAAATCACACCTTATCACCCACAGGCTAACGAGACAGTGGAAGCATTCAACAAAGTACTTGAAAATGTGCTGACCAATGTATGCAATGCTGAGTGAAGTGATTGGGACCTACGCATACCTGCAATGTTATGGGCTTATCGAATGACATGCAAGAAGATGATGGGATAGACACCTTTTAGGCTTGTCTATGGAGTAGAAGCCATAATTCCTATGGAATACACATGCCTAGTCTGCGCATAGCAGCACTCACAGGTACGATGAATCACAGAGCCCTAAAAGAGAGGCTCACATAGTTGGATGAGCTTTAAGAAGAACGATTTTTGGCTGGATTTCACCAGCAGGACGAAAAGCAATGTGAAAAATCATGGCATGACCGACATATCAAGCTACGCACATTCTAGGTAAATGATCTGGTGTTGTTATATGATAATAAGTTTGATAAATTCCCCAAAACGTTCAGGATGCACTAGTTAGGGCTGCATATTATTAAGGAGATTAACAACAGAGGTGCGGTACAGCTGGTTAAGTTAAATGTAGAACCATTCCCAGGAAAGGTGAATGGCAGTCACTTGAAGCCATACATCGATGATTCAGCAATGTGACTATATGAAGGTGGCATAGTATTAGAGCTCTAGGAAACTTAAAGGAGGCGCAAGACTATAAACTACACTACTTGGGAATTGCGCAATGTCAGGACTGTGTGCAGTAGCAAAGTGTCACTGGATCTGCGACAGTGTGAAGACAGTTGTGTTGGCGTGCAGGTCTACTAAAAAGTGATCGTTAAAGTCACTATTAACGATTTGATGGTTGGTTTGAGGCTAAATGGAGCAAGCGGTAGGCATTGAAGGCAAACTTTGTGGGCTAGATTCTTAAAAATTTTCCACGAATCTAGCATTAATGGGCTGATTATGGGGGGAATGGTCGAATTCAAATTCAAAAGACCTATAAATTACAAGTGGTTGTCCAGCAAAAAACACATGGAATTTTGAGAACTGAGTTGTTGTTCTATCAAGTGTATATGGACCTTTCGAATTTTGAGGGTTTGAGGCTTTGAGAGCAAGTTCAATGTTTGTGTAGGTTTTAATCCCATACAGAAATTACCTGCATACAAATTCTAAAATGAAAAAAATAAACAATGCGGGAGAATAACACATAAAACACGTATACACAGAGATTTTCCCCTGGATCCCAAAACTAGGACTACCAGCTTGATTTTTCATTATGTTCCTTTCAATGTTAGAATACATACCTATACAAGTCAAAACATCCAATACCATGGACCAAAAACCATCGCATCCAAAACCATGGACCGAAAACCATCGCGTCCAAAACCATGTGTGAAAATCATGCACAAAACCATAGGGAGGTCCACCCAACCTAACATAGGGTCCAAAACCAAAATGTTCCGTGGCACTACCCCGGACCCCATACAGTGGGGTTACCTACACCCCTCAAACCCCTTGTGACTCATCCCACTACGCAATCGGCGCAACAAAAGGGGGGCTCCACCCCCCTTCTAACCCCCTGGTTAACTACGTGGGCTAGTCATGGAAAGAATATAACACAACCCAACATTCTCCCACTTGTTGTTTTCTTTACACAGGGGGCCACAAGAGAGCTTATTCATTTATCCAACCTTGCAATGCCCATTGTTTCTCTACACCAAGAGAACTTCTTAAAGCTCAATGCATCTGCAGTATTCTTCAACGTGTCCACCTTTACCAGCAACACTTTTTTGTCTTCTGTCATATCCCTCACAAAGTGATACTGAACATCAATGTTCTTTGCCTGTGAATGATATGCAGGGTTCTTTGCCAAGAAAATTGCACTTTGGTTGTCAAATTCTATCCTTATAGCTCCCTGTACTAACCCCATATTTCAACACAATATCTGCAACCAAACTTCTTCCTTGCTTGCATGAGCAGCTGCCATGTATTCTACCTCTGTAGTTGATAGTGCCACTACAGATTGTTTCTTACTTATCCAACTGACTGCACCTCCAAATGGGTTAAACAAAGACCCACTTGTAGATCTTCTCTGATCCAGATCTCCAGCGCAGTCTGCATCAACAAAGCCATGAATATCCAACACTTTTTCCAATCCTGGTCTTCCTTAGTAGCACAAACCATAATCACTAGTGCCACGCAAACGCCTGAAAACCTGCTTCATTGCTGTCCAGTGCTCCTTCCCTGGTTTTGACATAAACCTGCTCAATACTGCCACTGCATGTGCAATGTTTGCTCTAGTATATACCATCGCATACATCAGGCTACCGACTACACTTGCATATGGAACACGGGACATGTCCTCTTCCTCTTCTTGTGCCTTGGGACACTGTTCAGCAGATAACTTTACACCTACAGGAATAGGAACCTTCACCAGTTTACTGCATATTAAACCTCTGCAATATTGTCTCAACATACTTCCTCTGGTTTAACCAGAGCTTCCTCTTTGTTTGATCTCTTTTAATTTCCACGCCCAAAATATAGTTTGTAGCACCAAGACCTTTCATGTCAAATTTGGAGAACAAATGGGTCTTCAAATCCTAGATAATTTCCTTGTCATTTCCAACCAGCGACATATCATCCACATACAAGACCGAATAAATAACACGGTTACCAATTAATTTAGAATACACACAATGATCTTCTTTGCTTCTGGTGAAGCCAAGTCCCTGTATAATTGTATCAAATTTCTGATACCACATCCTTGGTGACTGTTTTAACCCATACAGAGACTTCTTTAACTTGCATACCAGTTCTTTCTTACCCTTCACCGCAAATCCTTCAGGTTGCTTCATGTAGATCTCCTCTTCCATATCCCCATGAAGAAATGTTGTATTCACATCCATCTTTTCTACCTCGAAATCAAAAGCGGCAACAATGGATAAAGGTAATCTAATAGAAGTTTCCTTGGCAATAGGAGAAAAAATATCACCAAAATCAAGTCCCGGCACTTGGGAATAACCTTTTACTACCAACCGAGCTTTGTATTTCTCCACCTTTCCTTCTTCATTTGTCTTCTTCTTGAACACCCATTTGCTACCAATGGGTTTCCTTCCACCCGACAACTCCACCAGATCCCAAGCTTTGTTTTTGTGCAAAGATGCCATTTCATCAACCATGGCCTCTTTCTAGAGTTTTCCATCCTCTGAATCTAATGCTTCCTCCACAATTATGGGACCATCATCAGTAATAGATAAAGCAAAATTTCAACAGAAAGAAGATGGAGTATACCTTTCTGGCTGTCTTCTTTCTCAAACCGATCTTCTCACACCCAGAGTTTGTGGCTCTTCATCTTCTGGTTCCTCCTCTCCTGTATAGTCTGATTCTTCCTCCTTTAGATCAAACTCTATCTTCTCAGGTTCCTTTGGTTGGACTTCATGTTTAATAACATATTTCACCTCTCTGAACACCACACCTCGGTTGTACACAACCTTCCTTGTTACTGGGTTCCAAAGCTTATAACCCTTTAAGCCATTCTTATACCCAATAAAGATGCACTTTTCAGATTTACTATCTAACTTGGTTCGTTTCTCCTTTGGAACATGTAAATATGCATCACATCCAAATACCCTCAGATGTGAAAGAGAGGGTTTCTTACTAGTCCATACCTCTTGTGGAGTCTTATCCTCCAATGCTGATGAAGGTGATCTGTTGACTAGGTAACATGTTGTCTCCACCTCCTCTGCCCAGAATTCTTGTCCTAACCTGACATCATTGAGCATGCTTCTTTCCCTTTCCATCAATGTCTTGTTCATTATTTTTTCAACTCCATTTTTCTAAGGTGTATATGGAGTAGGATTTTTCCATACTATACCAAACTTCTTACAGAATTCTTCAAATTCCTTACTGCAAAATGCTCCACCGTTATCTGTCTGCAGCACCTTTATCTTCTTCTCTATCTAGTTTTCCACCAGAGCCTTAAATTCTTTAAACCTGTCAAAGACTTTAGATGTCTTATTAAGGAAATATATCCATGTATTCCTTGAGAAGTCATCTATAAATGATACATAGTACATAGACTTACCCAATGATGGAACCTTCATAGGTCGAAACACATCAATGTGCACAAGCTCTAATATCTGTTTCGCCCTATTACCACCAGAGGGAAAACTCACCCAATTCTGCTTCCTATATACACAATTTTCTCAGAAATCAAAATACAAAGAGCTATTACCCATACCTTCTACCATACCTTTATCATGAAGTATTCAAATGCTCTTCTCTCCAATATTTCCAAGCCTTTGATGCCACAACATGGTCTTCTCTCCAGATACCACCAGATTTCCTGCTCCACTTTCAAGAACCACGAAACTATTGCACCCATCAACAACAGTGCTACCTTGCAACTTGTACAGAGTTCCAATCTGAACTCCCCACATCAATACCAGTGCTCCCTAAACCATCTTGCAGGTATCCTTCTCAAACAGTATTTTTACACCTACATCATCCAACTTACTTATAGAAATCAGATTTGTGGCCAATGCAGGAATATGTAGGGCACTCGGAAGTGTTCTAACCCTTCCACCTTGCAACTTCAACTTTACTTTTCTACGACCAAGGATTATAGCCTACCTATCATCCCCTAAGAAGACATCACCACCATCGTATTTCTCATACTCGCAAAACCACTCTCTATGGGGAGTGAAGTGAAAGGATGCACCTGAGTCAATAAACCATGCCTCATGATCTACATGTGTACTTGAAGAAGCCAAGTACACATCCCCACCTTCATCTGATGCAGTTTTTGCCTCCGCAGAAGGAAAATCATCAGATCCATTTCCTTTGTTAGGAGCTTTAGGTTTACAATCCCTTTTGTAGTGCCCTTCCTTTCCACATTTCCAGCACACCACCTTTACAGGTTTTCCTGGAGATTTAGATCTCCCTCTAGATTTAGATCTCCCACATGATGACTTATTTTTGTTTCTGTTCTGGGATCATCCTCATACAGACAAGGCATCACCATTCTGGCTCTCCATATTTTTCCGTCTCATCTCCTCCATCAGCAAGGATGAGACTATTTCATCAAACTGCAAGGTAGTTATATTGCTACCTATTGAAATAACCAGACTATCCCACGAATCTAGCAGAGAACACAACAAACTAATGCAATTATCTTCATCTTAAATTTTGATATCAACAAATGATAACTGACTTACCACAGTATTAAACGCATTCAGATGCTCTGCCACTGAGTCTCAATCTTTCATCCTCAAGTTACATAACCTTTTCCATAGGAAAAGTTTATTCACCAAAGACTTAGATTGGTACAAAGTCCCTAACTTGTCCCACAAAGCCTTTTCCGTAGCTTCCCCTGATACATTCAACAATACTGAATCAGAGACACACAATCATATTGTGCTCTTTGCCTTCCGATCTAGCTTCTTCCATTCTCCATGGACACTCCCATTCGTTTAGTACCCTGATCTACCATGATCCACTGATCTTTATCCACCAACAGATCCTCCATCTTGAGTTTCCACAACTCAAAACTCTGACCATTAAATTTCTCGATCTCTATCTTTCCACTGCTCACCATCTTCTTTCACCACCAAAATCGATCTCGCAGATCTCCCACTAAACAAGGTCTACCACAGGCCTGAGCAAAACCCATAAATAAAAAAGGCGTCCCCTTGAAGCCAAAACAACTCTGATACCAAATGTAGGTTTCAACCCCATACACAAATTACCTACATACGAATTCTAAAACATAGAAAATAAACAATGCAAGAGCATAACACATATACACAGAGATTTTCCCCTTGATACCAAAACCAAGACTACCAGCTTTATTTTTCATTATGTTCCTTTCAATGTTACAATACATATTTATACATGCCAAAGCATCCAATACCATGGACAGAAAACCATCGCGTCCAAAACCATGGACTGAAAACCATCGCGTCCAAAACCATGTGTGAAAATCATGCAAAAAACCATAGGTAGGTCCGCCCAACCTAACATAGGGTCCAAAACCAAAGTTTTCAGGGGCTCTACCCCAAACCCCATAGAGTGGGATTACCTGCACCCCTCAAACCCCTTGTTACTCCCCCTGCTACGCAATCGATGCAATGAAAGGGGGGCTCCACCCCCCTTCTAACCCCCCGGTTAACTACATGGCCTAGTCGTGGAAAGAATATAACACAACACGACAATTTGGAACCTTTCCAAAGGAGATGTAGGACCTTGTAACTAGACTGATGTCGACACTCACAGAATCCATGCAAGAGATTGCGGAAGTATTAGCAATGGCTAAGGCCCAGGCAGCACGCGACACTACGAATTTGGTGGAACAGTAGCAGAAAATAGGACAAGAAGAGCAAGAAGGGTAGAATTGACCTTTGCCCGAACAAGAGACAGGCACAGAACAAGGTGGCATGGACCCATAGACAACGTCCACCCATCTCAAGCATCCGCAACCATGAGAGTAGACAGTGCCACGAAAGAAAGCAAAGGCATCAAATACTTCTTTCGACCCAATCACCCTCACTGAGGGGGATTTGCATGATATTGATGAAATGGTGAGGGATGTCACTGCGGAGGCCCTCCAACAATTTGAAGAACAACAACAGCTAGTATTGGGGGCTCTTCGAATAGAAATACAGGAGCTGCAGGTTCATACTCCACAGGCTAGAGCAGTGTCCACTAGCCTCGCAGTCGGCACTTCAGTTGCCGAAGAGATGTTGCGAACAAGGGTAACCAACAGAATAGTGCTCCCATATGGGGCACTTACAACAGTCCAGGAGGCTGACAGACCCATGGTGAGCAGTTTGAAAGGGGTAGGGTTGAACATGGCTGCACTCCCTCGGGAGACGCTCTACCTCTTATAGGATGGAGTCACCACAAAACTTCGGGCCAGGGAGAATCGCGCTCTATGGGTAATGAGCGAGTAGTGCCTCGACATTGAGCAATTGGGCTTGTAGCACATTGAGGCAGTGGAGCAGAACAAACAGATAATGCAGGTTGTGAAGGAAGCCTGTCGGATGGTCCCAAAGTTGGACATTTAAGCAGAAGAATCGGTGGAGGTGTGCGTCCATAAGTTGGCCACAAGGGTGCGTGATGCAAGAGAAGAGATGGCTAGGGTTTAGCTGGAGCTAAACTTGCATATCGCAGAACTGAAGTTGAAGGTTCATCCTTCAACTCCACCAAATATCAGAGAACAACGTACCACCATGGTCAAAATAGTAATAACGGTGATTGACAGTGTAGTGACAGAATTCATGTAGCTTTTCAAACAATCATTTGATGTCCTAACCACCCTGGAGGAAGACCTGAATGTAGAGTGCCTAGAAACAGAGGCGCACGAGCTACAGCAGAGGTATGACAAGGTAAAAGGTACCATGCAGACGGTTTCCCTTACACAAAGGCTTGCACAGATGTAGCAGGCAAAGGCTCTCAAGGAATAGTTGGATTCTGCTCAGCACAAAGAAGCGATCTTAAAAGTGTGCCTACAGCCATGGATCGACGAGGCTTATATAATTACAGCCTCCATTGAAGAAAAGCTCGTGTAGCTGCAAGCAACTCAACATAGGATTCCAGGTAGTAGTTCATCAACAACAGTCACTGAACAGCGTGTGGAAGAAGTCCACCAGGCGTCACTCAGTGCGCTGCCGAAGTTGTAGCAATTCAAATGGAGTTGGGGGGTCTTCGCGCTAAGATTTTTGTACCTACAAAGTGATTCAAGGGTGAGTCACGATGTTTGTGTTGGGGGCCTGTTGGGTGCGGGATCCCCCAAGGGTAGTTTTGGTGCTAAGAGCCCATATTTTGGTCCAATTTTGTAATACAAATGTAAAGACTCCACATTTTTTGGGTGCGGAGCACATAGATTTTAAAGAGTCATAGGGTTGTCCACCTTTATTTTGATAATGTAATGTCGGTTGTAAGAAATATACCCATGGTCTGCGGACGATGAATTGTGTAAATAGAGCTAAGCTCTAAGTAGTTAGGAGAATCAAAATTGAGAATGAAGATATGATGTATGAGAGATAGCTCTAAAGTAGAAGTCTAATTTTTGGGTCGTAGCATAGGTAGAGGCTCTACATCTGAGTACACAAAGGCCTAGAATTCCACAGCTGAGTAAGCAAGGCAAGTTGAGTCTGTAGTTATTTGGAATTATCAATAAAGAGAAGAATTCTATCATTTATGTGTCTTTATTTCCTGTTTATGCATCTGATATATTGAGTATGAATTTCACTTCTAATGCTTATATGATGCACGAATGAGTGTAAATATATTGGTTAAGTGAAGGTGAGTAAGAACATCTGTTTATGCGAAGCTAACTAAGATCTGTTAATATGATAAGTAAGATATTTAGCCTGGTTGGGAAATATCACAATTTGCAACTCTAGTAGCGCGAAAGGACTTCAGCCCCTCGTTAGGGCTATAAAAAATCTGACTGTAACACTTTGTGAAGGTACTAAAGGGTAGAGCAGAGGGATAAGAAACTTGTGTGAAGGTAGGTACAGTTGGAATAAACCAACATCACAACCATCTCAAGGGTGCAGAAACTTGGTTCCAGCATACCCCCATACTGGTTTGAGTGAGACTTCGGTCCACACTCTGCGGGCTGATGCTGAAAGGAGCAATAGTGTAGGGATTTTTTTGGCTAACTAATGTTGATCCTGGGTTAGGCCCCCTCAAGTCAACACTCATTGGGCTAGAGTTCCATGAAAATAGTTGTAACTGTCTCTGTATTAGTTGAAAAGATGATTACATGCAAGCCTCCTTCACAAAAAGTCCAACCACCTTATCTTGAAGAGAAATCATACATATAGACTCTCCTAGACTACTTGCCCACTTTCAGGAGTCGAATTCCTTGGTGGAGGGACTGACTCCAAGATTCACTCAACCAACAGGTGAGAGTGAGAAATTGAAACTCAAACACTTCTTGGAGAGTTTGTTTAGGAGTTTGTTTCCTTTCTGAGGCCTAATAAACTTCGAAAACAACCTATGATGTAAATTTTTTCATGCCTACATCACCTATCCTTGAAGCTAGTGCCATTAGATAAAGACATTTGACTTTGACTAAGTCAAATTGGAAACTACAAATTTTACACAGTGAAATTTACAAATTAGAACACAGAAAAGTGCAGAAGCACAACACCTACTTTGGGTTGATTTTTAGGTGCCTTCGAGAGGTCAAAATGAAAATATGAGAGAATGGTAAACTATCCATTCAAGTCTGGTTTCCAGAATAGTTTGAATTTTTGAATTTGGACCATGGGAAAGCCTTCAAAAATCAATTCTCCTATGGTCACTCCATGTGCGCAGCACCTGCCAAAAAAGGGTCTAGAATGCTAGTTTTTGCCATGTTTTTGCACTTTTCTCCAAAATTGAGCCACCTCTATAAAATCTGAGAAAATGGGTTTTTAGAGGATGGAAAGAGCTTTCCAAAAATATAAAATTTTCCTGAAGTAGATTCCTAAGGAAAAATCGCAGCGCCAAGGCACTGCGTTTCTGGAGTTGTGGATTTTTTGAATTTAGCTCCAAAATTCACAAAATACTAAAAGTGCTTAGAATTTTCTCAAAATTGGCTAGGAGCTATAAAATCATGTATTTTAAACCTTCATAGATGCTACAGCAAGCATCTCAAAGTTTCCCTCATCCTTTTGGTCCTTTTTGTCTTCTTTGAGCTTGCTTTCATGTTGCCTGACCTTGAAATTGACAGTCATGTTTTGAGCTTGGTAACGGTGCGCCATATGCCTAATTAACTTATTATCTATGTTTTCCTTCTCACAGAGCTTCTCCAAGTGTTCTTTCACCCTATTGAGCCAATACTCCTTGTCTTGATTGACCTCAAAAAACTGAAATTGGGAGAGATTTGGGTGTTTTTTGCACATTCTGCCTCATGCGCAGTGTAGTTAGGTTGTGCGCAACACCATCTTCAAAACCACTTTTGTAGGCCTTAAATGGATCCAAATTGATAAATTTATAGTGCGTTGGAAATCTATTGAAGTCTAATATAATATCGACTCCTCAATCATGTAATTTGGACACTCCATTAGGAAGAAAATTTGATTTTTTCAGGGTCATTCTAAAAACTCAGGGTTTCTCTAACAAAAGCGCAGTACCAACTTCCAGAGAAATTTTGGATTCCTTCGACTAATCCAAATCACAATATGAAGGTACCATTGGAAATATTACGATGTCTTTTACAAAATAGAGTCCTTAAGCACTACCAAAGCCTGCTCCAAACCCCTGAAAAACTGTCTTGAAGTCAAGCTATCCAGAAGTGCAACAACTCTCCCATAGCAGGTGTAGTCTAGGCATTTATTTCAAATCATAATACGTGTGCATAGAATGAAGGAGGTTTTTGTTGCTTTCTCTATAATGGACAAAAACCTCTTTCAAGTTTGTAAAATTCTTCTACATTTGGTAAGAAACATATTTTGAAGCAAACATGTCCCTATGAGAAATGATGAGGCGACATAGTGTACTGCAACATTGTCTTATTTGAAATAAAACATTAACTTTACCTTTATGTTGCTTTCCCTAAGCTGCTATCTCCCATTACCCACTGAATCACATGATGGACATGTTTTTTTTTAACATATGGTATCGTGATGACACATGGAGTGAAACCCTAGACCATGACCTAAAATAAGGAATTTAACCATTTCATGACCCAAGACACTTAACTAAAGATATTATACCTTGAAGAAGATAGTGACCATGATTAGTGATGAAGACCATGAGTAAGTAAAGGGAGCAACAGTGACCTAGACACAACAACCAGTGACCAAATTTTTCTTTGAAGACTCACTCAAATGACAAAAATTTTACCTGACACCCTAACAACACCTTGTAAGAGCATATTTAATCATTGGTGATAGGCTGAACTGGCTGACACTAACAACATGTATGATTTATTCACTAGTTTGGACATGCATGGAATACGCATGTGGATTCTTGGTCATGATCTGTCATTGGCATGGAGGTTTGCTGAATTGATAATGAGTTTCCTAGCCTTGCCATATCTTGGATAGTCATGGTGATTGTGAGTTTACTTTCATGATTTGTTTTCGGTTGGTTCTCATGATTCCTTAGCTTCAGTTGAGTTATTAGTTCCTGGGCGCCTTGGTTGGACAAATTCTCTGGAAGCCCTATAACAAATTAGGTTGAGTTACTTGTCTTGGAAGCCTTGCTTGGACAAAAACTCTAGAAGCCCTTGGTGGGTTGAGTTATTAGTACTGGAAGCCTTGGTTGGAAAAACGTTATCGAAGCCCGACGGTAGCGATGGGTTGAGTTACTAGTCCTAGAAGCCTTGGTAATTACAAATTCTATGGAAGCCCTAGAAGGCTTGGATGGAGACCAATCTAATGATGATTCTGGTGATGTTTGACCGTGAGGTGGAATCACTTTTTGATGGGTTGAGGTGGATGGCCTCTCAAAGCCCTGGATAAGTCTTTATTGATGTGTTTTAAGAGATCCCACATTCTTGCTTGGAATATGGCATGGGGGTGAATGACTGAAGAGATATTTTTCTCATCCATTCTACGATCGAGTGAAATGTGGTAGTCGCATCTCTAGTTGGTTCATTGCATTACGTATTTATGGATTTGATGGTTGATATGTTTATTGTATTTCTGTCCCTATCACGTCAATTATATGAAAAATTTAAGACAGTAGTTATGTATGGCTCTCAACATGTTTTTACTTGTATGTGAATGGATAATGTGTCTATGACCTAATAGATGATAATGTAACAAATGGCTTAAGGGAACAGTGGTTCATAGCGATTCTCAGGTTTTGTCTATGTGGGGTCTCACCCAGGTTCAATGTTAGTTAGCCAAACAAATCCCTACACTGCTGGCCCTTTCGGCATCAGCCTGCGGAGTGCGGACCGAAGTCTCACCCAAAGCAATATGGGGGTATGCTAGAACCAAGTTTCGACACCATGAGATGGTCGTGATGTCGGTTTACATCCTATGTTCTTGCTTTCACATAGGACATTAAGTTCTAGGGCTTTGCCAGTCTAGCCCTTTATTCCACCCTTCAGTACCTCTGCAAAGGAGTGCAATTGACCTTCATGAAGCCCTAACTTTCGGTCGAGGTACTTTCGTGTTGCTATGACAACGTATTGAACAGGTTGCCAAGTTATCTTAAGTGCCTTTACTTACCTCACTAAACAATCACAGTTAGCACCACGTAATCTAATATTCTTACTTGCATTCATTTACCCAATATAATCATTGTAAATTAAACCCAAACACAATGTAACCAGATGCATTAATAGGAGATAAAGACACAAAATTTGTAGAATACTTCTCTTTATTGATATCTCCAAATTATTGCAGACTCTATCCGCCCTGTACACACAGCTGCAATGGCCCGCGCACTCAGCTGCGGACTTCCACCGTAGGCCTCTGTGCACTCAGCTGCACAGTCTCTACCTACACTAAGACCTGAACTTAGAATTCTCTACCAAGACTCCAAGCCTTGTCTTCCACTACCAAAAACTTATGACTACTTCGAGCTTACTTACTTAGCTCTTTTTATACAATCCCATGGTCCATGGACCATGGGTAGATCTTTACAGCCGACTTTACACTTTACAAAATAAAGGTGGACAACCCTTTATGACTCATGACACATTTGCGCTCCGCGACCATAGACTATAGAGACTTTACAACTTTACTACAAAATTTGACCCAAAACATGGGCTTTTAGCCCAAAAGCTATCCTCGGGGGATCCCATTCTCAACAGGCCCCCAACAAAAACATCGTGACTCACCCTCAAGTCACTTTGCGAGCATAGAGATCTTAGCACAAAGACCTCCCAGCTCAACCTGGATGACCACAACCTCAGCAGTGCACTGTACAACCACTTTCTTTGCCTTTTCAACCATCTACTCGATCATTGCTCCTGAATGGTCGGCCTAAAGCTTTTGTTGAGTTGCTTGCAAAGTCGCAAGCTTTCCTTCAATAGAGGTTGTAACCACATAAACCTCATCCAACCAGGTCTTCAGTCGTGCCTTCAGCACTACCTCCTTGTGTTGCGCTGCATCTACCTATTCTTTTAACTGCTTGACCTACTGCAGCTTTCCCAGTCTCCGTGTGAGCACGACAGTTTGTGCTGTGCATGTTACCTCGTCATAACACTGCTACAGTTTTCACACTTCTGTTTCCAGCTGCTATACATTAGGGTCCTCCTGCAGGCTCGCCAAGACCTCGAATTACTATTCAAAAAGTTTTGTGTAGTCTGCTACTACACTGTCAACCACCACTATCGCCTCTGTGACAGCGGTTACACGCTTCTCCTTTACTTATGGTGGAGTTGAAGGTTGGGCCTTCAACTATAATTCAGTGATCTATAGGTTCAACTCTAGCTGCACCCTTGCCATCTCTGTGTGAGCATCATCCACCCCTATAGCCAACTTGCAGACGTGCACCTTGACTAGTTCTTCGTCTAGAATGGCCAACTCTGAGACCATTCGGAATGCCTCCTCCATGACTTGAATTATTCACTTTTTTTGTGTGGTTACCTCAGTCACGGCAACAATGGAAGAGTCTCGATGTAGGGCCATCTGATCATTGTTAATCCATTGCTTGTTGATCACTTATAGAGTGCGGTGCTCACAGGCTCTCAGCTCCAAAATCACTCCATCCTGCAATAGGTGGAGTGCCTCGTGAGGGAGTGCTGCCAAATTCAACCCTACTCCCTTAAGGGCATTGATAGTGGGCCTGTCAGCTTCATTCTCCGTGGTCAGTGCTCCATCGGGTAGCACTATCGCACTAGAGACCTTCATGCGCAATATCTCGACAACTTCTGAAGTGTCGATAGCAAGGATGGTGGACACCTTGCTAGCCTATGATGCACAGGTCTGCCGCTCTTGTAGACCTGTCTAGATGGCCCCAAATATTAGTTGTTGTTGTTGCTCAAATTGTTGTAGGGCCTCTGTGGGGACATCTTGCACCATGTCTCCAATGTCATGCAAATCGCCCTCTGTGAGGGTGATTGGGTCCAATGACGTCTTAGGGGCCTTGGATTTCTTCATCGACCCTCCTTTCTCTTGCTCCATTGGATGCTTGATGTGGGAATATGTCGCCTATGGGTCTGTGTCGTGTTGCTCGGTCTGCTTTTCTGTATCTTCCTCTGTCTTGGGTGAAGGCAACCTCGTGCCTTTGTCAAAGCCTTACTCTGTTCCACCTGTTTGCTTCTTCGTCTGTTGAATGGCATTGTGCTCTGCCTGGGCCTTGTCAGTGGACCCCTTCTTCCTCTTATTGGCTAGCTGCAACATCTTGAGGTTGGCCTCCTCCTTCTTGTGTTGTGCGATGGACTTGCTCACCCCCACCGCCAAGTCTGACGTAGTGCACCACTCTGCCGGCCAGCAATCAAGCACTACATCAATTACATCATCTGTTGCCAGGTAAGGCAAGTCGTACCAGGTCTGCGGAGGGTCCTTCCACACCTGGATGGACACATGGTGAAAATATACCTTAAACTCTGGGTAGCCTTGCAGGTTAGAAAACACAGTAGGCGACAACCATGGCTTGCAATTGATGGCCATGCGGATGTTCATCTCCATCAAGATCCAAAATATCTTGTCATCCTTGATGCGTTGTGCATCCTTGGTTGCCTACAATGAAGCATAATTCACTTCTTCTGGTAAGTCTACCGTGACCGAGCGTAATTGACTGTCTTCTGATAGCTCCCATGCTACCAGCACAATAGACAGTAAGAGCCATGCATAGTGGAAAGTCTTGCTGAGTTTTTGTTCCTCGCGACAATTCGAAAGGAACTCACCGCAAAGATAGTGTGCCCAATTGACTTGGACTCCTTCGATGCATTGGGTGGCTAGCGCGACGATAGGCGTTGGTACCTCATCGGTGTAAAACTTCCTCATCACCTCCCTGGCCAAAATCTGTGTGGCCACCTTAACTGCAGGGTCACTGATACTTGATATAGCGTACCCGTGCGACTTCTTCACAAGCTTAAAGTTCTCCTTCATGGCCTCCACGAGGGCCTACTCGCCACCTTTTCCACCAAACATCATGGCCATATTTTCTCCTATGTAGGGCAACCACGTGATCAAGTGGATCAATTTATTGGTGATGGGTATTTGCTCCCCCAGCCACAGACACCCATCATGCACCAAGCATAGCATCTGCTTGATGACCAATATTGTAATCGAGGTGCAGTTGTAGTGCAATACCCATAGCAAGTTGAGAAGACCTGCCTTGTCTACTCCCCTGATCCACTTCCATGCCTCCAATGCGGTCATTCTAGTGGTTGTATCAATAATGCAGTGCATTAGCTACTTGGTCGCCAGGTGCGGGAACTTCTCATGGTCAGCTAAGTCCCAATATTCTAGCTTTAACAGGGGAACCCGCCCTAAGCATTGTCCTTCAAAGACAATCTCATCTGGCAGTAGAGGGGTTTGCAAGGGGACCTTGCTCTCATCGATATCTTTTGGCACCTTAGCCTTTCCCTTGTGCTGAGTGACATGCTCAGGCAACCGAGTGATAGGGTCAACATACAGGAATTCAACTTCCTCCATGTCTATTTCCATGTCCTCGTCATCCATCGTGATGTCTTCAATTTCTTCCTCCTCCGGCTCCAGATTAATGGCTTGGCCCTTTCCCTATGTGGTGGGCTTGTCCTTTGGTGGGTTTCTTCTCAATGATGCATGCACCGATATTGTAGACTGCTTTCCTTTCTTATCCTTCGTGCTTTCCTTGGTTAGGGTCGGCTTCAGTCTAGGTGTTCATGGTGATTTGGGAACTTCAACTAAAACTTCAACAACCTCTGGAGCAACTTCTTCTGCCTCCATGACAACTTTCGGCATAACCTCCTCCGTTGTTACTGCTTCGGTATTGATAGGTTTTGTGGGTTCCTACATGATGTTATGCAATAATTCCAGTGTCGCCTTTGGTAATGTCTCTGTTGGGCCTCAGTTTTGGTCTATTTTTGCTTAGGGAAACCTACTTAATTCTTATATTTTACATCCATTTTCCATCACATCCATCTCATTTTGATGTATTTTATGCATATTCAGGTGTTTAATTTTAATTTTTCAATTTCTAGAAGTTTTTATGAAAATTGAGTTTCAAGTGCAATTTTGGACTGAATCAGAAATTCCCGTAATAGCTATGTGGATGACCTATTTGCAGGACACTTGGGCCTCAGTTTTGGTCTATTTTTTATTAGGGAAACCTACTTAATTCTTATATTTTCCATCCATTTTCCATCACATCCATCTCATTTTGATGTATTTTATGCATATTCAGGTGTTTAATTTTAATTTTGCAATTTCTAGAAGTTTTTATGAAAATTGAGTTTCAAGTGCAATTTTGGACTGAATCAGAAATTCCCGTAATAGCTATGTGGATGACCTATTTTCAGGACACTTAGGCTCGAGTTTGATGCATGGATGGAAAGCTTGGGAACTAGGACTAAGCTAACTCCACTTGGTTCGGCTAGAACAAGCTTTATTAGGCCCAGTCAAGGCTGGTCAAACATGACTAGTCACCAGAAAATCCCTAGGAAATAGGGCAGTTTTGAGATTTTATGGGATTGACCATATTTCTTGGGATGGATTGGATGAGTTTGACTTAGATAGGTGGATATGAGTAGATATGAGTGTTAGAGATAATATAGATCAGTTTGTTTCATTAAACCTCTATTTAAAGCCAAGACTTTGATGGCTTTTGTAATGGAATTTGTATGTAACTATTGTATAATTTGAGTTGGGAGCTAATTCGAAGAACTTGTTTCATTCCAATTTTTTGTTCATACTTGGTTGATTTACTAAAGTGGTTGTAGTTGAGATTTCTTCAAGTGTGCAAGGCAAGGGTGGAAGGCCCCCACACCAAGCTAAGTACACTTCTTGGTTCAATTTTCATAGTTTTCATAGACTAGTTTTTGTTTCAAATGTATTTAGATGTGTGATGATTGCTGAATGAATACTGGTTTAATTCTAATCTACATATGAAGGGAAACAAAGGAATTTAAGTTAAATTCTCCTTCTATTTGATCTTGAACTAAAACTGACTTTCATTCTCCATTTCTCATTTGAAGTTATTTCTGCATTTCTGGTTTGAAGCAATGGTGATTGTGATATAGTAGGATTGTGAAGAAGGAAAATCTAGACCTCCTTAGTTAGGAGCATCTTCTTTTACATCTTCTGCATCATAAGCCATTGTTAATTAGTGCTTTTAGATTTATCTTCATGAAAGTAGTATTGTAGGGAAGAACAACCTGGTTCTCCTAAGTTAGGAGCCTCTTCCCTCATATATTACATAAGTGAATTAGAAATTGTTAAAATAGGTTTATATTTGTAATATGTACTTCTTTAAATCTTCAAATTTGATCTTCTAAACTTGATTATATCTGATGTCCATATACAGTGGATTTGCCTCCAAGTTTTACAAACCCGGATTGATAATTAAATACTTGTATTAATTTAGTCAATAAATTAGCCCAACATTTTGGCGCCGTTGCCGGGGAGGTAATTATCAGCATAGTCAAATAGAAGATACACAAAAACACTAAAAATCTAGTTAGTATGCATTTCTCTTAGTTATGTTTCTTTATGCTTAGAAATAGAGATCCTAGAAGTAGATTTTCCAAAACAAACCCCCCAAAAAAAACATAAAATAAAAAAATAACTACAAAATCCATTTGCAAGACAAGATCTAAAGAATGATGTTAAAGAAATCATTTAGAGAAGGAGGGTATGCTACCACAAAACTATTTTCAAGTCCTTGTCCTCAATTTAGAATGCTCACTATGGTTGAATCTTTATGTCAAAGGATAGAAGAGCAACAAAACATCCATGAAGATGATCCATGGGAAGAGAATCTAGAACTTTCTTCTAGCTATCTTTGTGAGGAGGTGAATGAATCATGGATCACAAGCAATGAAGATCAAACATTAGAGCCAGAAGAAATTGAAGAATTTCTAGCAAGTATATCACACGATCCCTTGTGCATACAAGATTTTGAACAAGTACCACAAGAGGAGTTTTGTGCTATGACAATTAATGAGAACCAAGCAGACAAAGATCATCTTAAAACTTGGTTTCAACTAGTCATTAGCTCACAACACTACTCCATTATTTAACATTCTTTCTCATCAAATCTTAATGATCAAATAAATCTTTATGTCCAAAATTTCATTAAAGTATATTTTTCAAATTTGGATATGAGTTTACTTATGATCTTGTTACGAAAATGGATGCATTGGAAATTCTCTTATACTTGAGAGAATGAATTATCTTTCGAAAATAGAATAGGATAGAATAGAATAGAATAAATAAACAAGTGAAATAAATTCGCAATAAGACTTCCATAATAAATTTGTTTCAAACAATTTCTTCAAATCATTGTTCAATATTCATTTGAAAGGACTACATGGCAAAATGCAGTAAGACCAAGCCTATTTTGGGTAACCATATAGGATCATTTTGAAATCATGGTTTATTTTACATATATCTTCAAATCTAGTTTTGAAATCCATTTTGAAGTTCTCAATTCATATCACAAATAAAAATGTGATCAAAATCAAAACTAGGTCTCAAGTGAAATGTTGAGGACAGAGTTAGTACAGCCTATAATTGAAGTGTCTAATCGAAACATTTTTATATGAAATTCATAGGGAAGATATCCCTTTGAATCTAGTTTCTAAATCAATTTGAATCACTTCAATCAGGTATCATATGAAAAAGTTATTCTTGAAATACTAACTGCTTGTCAAAAAATCTGCAAGGTGACAATTCTAGGTCTTGAATGTTCATTGGCATATTTGAAATACCAAATCACATTATTTTCAAACCTTGTTTATATGGGAGATATATATTCAAGTCTAGCTTAAGAAACAATTTGAATCATCCCATTTGGAGGTGAAATGAAAAAGTTATGCCACATTTAGTGACTACATGTCTTCAAACCAGCATAGTAAAACTCTGCGTCCTAGGCCTGTTCATCACCAATTTTGTGATATCAAGCCTAAGAATTTTTAAAACCTGTTTCTACTGGAAATACAAAAATGAATCTAATTTAATATCCAAGTGGAATCACATTGATCTGATCTTTATCGAAGACGTTACGCTTCAAATAGTGACTCTTGGTCTAGTTAAAAATTAACAAGAAGCTCTATCAAACATGGCACTCCTTATAATTTTTACCATATCATTTTATATCATTTTGAAAACCTGTTTATACAGAAGGTAGCCATATGAATTCACTTCAACCTGGATTTGGAATTACTCGAATTGGATATCAAACAAATTTTTTGTAAACAAAATACCGCTAGGAGGTCTAGGCTGGCCACCATTCCTCAAAGGGGTAAATAAACGCATTATGTTTGTCTATCATATTTGGACTTGTTTTCTAAGCAATGCTTGTAATGATTTACATGTTTATTGGAAGAAGAGAGACTATACACCTCTCTTCCTCCATCATCTAATGTTGTATTGCA
The DNA here is from genome assembly GCA_031772625.1 of Pinus tabuliformis. NCBI lineage: Eukaryota > Viridiplantae > Streptophyta > Pinopsida > Pinales > Pinaceae > Pinus > Pinus tabuliformis. The sequence goes on along the minus strand of CM062804.1, from coordinate 776,358,048 downwards.
GGCAAGTGCTATGTTTTTGCAGGTCATAGGAAGAAGGAAGGAGTGAACTCCATGGATGAAGTAATTTTCCAAATCAAATTCATATTTCAGAATATGAATACAAATGTTCAAGTCAAAGGAAAGTGAAGATACACCTGATGTTGAGTTCATTCAATGAAACTCAAACTCTTGAAGCTTGCTCTTCAATGTTGACCAACAACATCCACAAACCCTACAACATGATCGACATCAAGGCAAAAAGACATGAAGATAATCATTAGAAGAAGCAGTCAAGTTCAGTACCATTTCAAGTCACATCAATCTTCAAAGAAGCCTTTCATATTGAATTCATATTGTTCATGATTTGAATTCATATTGTTCATCCTCCATACAGTATGTAAAGTTCCATGACCAAGCATGTTGAAGTCCAGACTTACTACTACATCATGACTTCAATATAACCTATCCCTACTCCATTACACCCCACCTCCATTCAGAAAAGAAAAAATAGAAAAATGTCAAAAATAATAAAGGAGTTTGGTTGTGAAAATCCATGAAAGTGGCACAATATAAACTCGAATTCATATCGGAAAACCAACTTGTTTGGCCAATATGAATTCTTTATTTTGTTTTACCATTTCTTCAGTTTGAGTTAGCAGGAATCATCCTCCAAAACAAAGAAGACTTGAGGACAAGTCTTCCCATCAGCAAGGGGGGAAGGTTCGCAAAAATAAACTTAGTTGTGCAGCTAAATTGACGATGGAACTTGTATTGTTGGCAGAGGGACCTGAAATATTTTTGAAATCAATTGCAGAGGGACCTGAAATATTAGCAAAAGCATGTATATATTGCATAAAAATGTACATGACAGAAGAGACCTGAGTTATCATGAATCAATTACAGAGGGACCTGAACTACATCAACAAGCAATGGACCAGAATCAATGAAGGATGCTAGAACATGCAGCATAAATAAGCTCTATGATTCTATCTATCTACGATATTCGATCAAGACAACTTCATCCAATATTGTTAAGGAACAACAACATTCATCCAATACTACAGGGAAGTACAAATACCGTAAGTGCACAATTTTGTTCTTGCAAATTTACATTTTTGTAGAAATTTCTAGACTTTGTTAAAATTGAGTAAATACCTGAATGCATATTTTATATTCTCCTCATCCTATATCCATTATCCTATATCTACATTTTCATTTACCCTAGACCCAATCCAATGTACATATGTACATATTTTTCCATAATTCTACATTCCCTTCATAATTTCCATATTCATTTCAAAAACCCTAACCCTAAGTAGTTTTCCATAAAGCAAAAGGGATCAAAGTGAGGATTTAAAGAGTTGAACCTGCACAAACAAAGCAAGCATTAGGCCTATGGAAACAATTTTAAACATGACCTAAAACATGGTCATTTTAAAATTAAGGGAAGACATTGCAATACATGCATGGTGTATAGTTATATGCATCAACGAAATGCATTAAAGGCAATATTTCATAAGGAAATATATGCATATAACAAATAACAAATATATGTTGCACATATGTGTTATATTAAAACATATTAAACCATTTGCATATAACAAATATATGATGCACATATGCGTGATATTGAAACATATTGAAAGGCACAACAGTTTTTGAATCATTTAAAGCTTGCATGAAATGATATTTTTGCAAACCGAATATGTGGTAATGCATTGAAATACGATGGAGACAGTCACGGCATATCAATAAAATGATAAGGTGAGACTGGTCAAAAGAACCGACAATTAGCCAATAAGATTCAGAAACGGTCAAGCGATAGAGAACAAATCCTCTGAACTATTTTGCTGGTTGCTAAACGCATTTTTTTTAACAGAATAGAAGCATGGCCATGATGGAAGCAATCAAACAGCAGCAAAACGGTCAAATAATAATTTAAACTACACCAGTAAAGATTTTAATATAATGCTGAGAGTTTGTAGAACTTCATTTTTATATGCAGAGCATGGTAAAAAAACATTCTCACTACACCATCATTGCTATTTTGAAGGCTCAGAAAGAAAGGAAGTAACACTATGCAGCCACTTGCGTTCATACAACACCTTCAGTTGTGGAGAAATAAGGACAGCAACCAAACAATTCCATTCAGCAATTCGATGGGTATATGTATGGCATGCCAGTCAAAAGGAAATGGTCAAAATGTTTTTAAAAAAACACAGAAAAAAGCCATGTTGCATTCCGGTCAGAGCACAACTAAACAGTAGAATGGTCAAAACGTTTTGGTAAAAAAAAAACCCTGTACAGCTACAGTAAATTGTAAAAACGTTTTGAAACAAGCAGAAATAAACCCTGTGCGGATTAACAGCAAAGAGCTCTGCCACTGTTGATGCTCGGAACCATGAATTTGTTGCCATCACAGCCATTGAAGGGCTCAGGAATGGGAGATGCCATTAGCATACAGTTGAAAAGCGTTAAACATTTTGACAGAGGAGGTAAGGATAAAAATAGCTGAGACCGTGTAGGTAAATTAATGAAGATAATGCCAAGCCGTACTTTATGCAAAGAATCCTAGATTTTATGTTCCAAATCTAATACGCAGTGAAGTCCTCTGCCATCTGTAAGAGTTAATCCCGTAAATGTATCAACAGTTAAGGGATTACGAGGATATTTAATCTCCAGATTTTATTTAAGAGGTGTCATACTATGGAAAATGCCACTTCAGTTAAGGATTTATCACAATAGATACATGCTGGACACCTGTAGATTTTGAGATACACGCTGCCACAACCATTTCCCATAAATTTCTGCAAGTTTGGTTGTTGTTAATCAAATATTAGGTAATCTCACAATTTCCTCATGATTATTTAGTTTTCATTAATATTTTTGAGGAAATCTCGGGATATTGTTTTTTAATGAAAACATCAGTTAATGCTTCTACCACCACTAAAGATGTGTCACGGTCGTTATTCATTGAGACTCTTCCATCAGTAAGCCGTAGGGTGTTTTAAATGCAGTTTAACAATGGAAAATGCAGTAATTGGGCCATGATACAGAGGGATCACGCCACTTCTTCAACAACAGTCAGGTATACTCCATGAAATTGCTGAGTTTGTTAATAAAATGAAGTATTTACACAATGAGTTTAATTGCACAGGCAGTGATCTTAATTTCACAATCAATAAACGGTGACATAGCTGGAGATTAAAAAACGAAATGAACTCAATTGTGCATGAAATAAGGGGCTTTGTGTAAAACGTATAGCAGCGAAGTTACAACTACACTTGTTCATTTCTATTTATCAAACAGTGTGACAGGAATTTCAGTTTGATTTCATAATGGAAATGATCAATGAAAATAGTGTACAGGGTTCATAATGAGAAAATCAATTCATTGATTATAAGAGCGGAGTGTTGACAAACAGGGACAATATTGCTGCAAAGGCAGAGACAAAGGAGTTTTTTTAAATTTTGATGAAACAGAGGATGGAATATAAGAAATAGATTAATAAAAACATGTTGATTATGTTTTTATAATCTTTTTATATCAGAACTTTGTTCATATTTTTTAGGATTGGTCTCATCTCTTTGTCAAGAGCATTAGAAAAGAGGTAAGCATGATATTGAATAAGCAATTGAAGAGAAAATTTGATTTCAAATTTGATAATCATGGAATTTTAACTAGTTCCAGAAATGCATTTCATCCATGTATGGGCACAGTAAAAAAATTCGAAACAGAGAGGGGATTTTTGATGAATTTTGGCAAGACACAGAAATTGAAGGCAGAGAATAATGATTTTTAGTTTCTAGATTTCTATTTTTGGAGAATATTATGTAGCTGAGCATAATTCTGATTGCCTTGTAGGTTGATTTTCATTTTCCAAAAATCAATTACTCAAAAGGTAGTGAATGAATGAGTGGTTATGTTGCATGCAATGGTTACCTTGAGTAAATCTCTAGCTTTCAATTTTTGAGAAGGCGCAAAAGGTGAATTTGAAAACGATTATTCAAATTTGTGAAGATTGTTCATTTGAATAATTTGATTTCAATTGATTTCCAATCAAAGGATCATAAAATTTTATTCAGTGCCAGAAAGGCATTTTGATTTTTGAAAGCCACTATTTTTCGTTGCCTTTTTCTGAGTAAAATAACATGAAATTTGAAAAACAAAAACATGGGTTTTCTTCAGAACGAGCCTAATTAGACTCCAAGTGAATAGTTTTCTCAAATTCATTTTTATTTGGGATATTTTTATGGTTCTTCCAACCCATATTTTGCAGATTGCATGGGTAAATCAGTGGCCAAATTGAGAGTGAATGCCTAGACATAAAAAATTGCTTCTTTTAATGAGATGTAAGGGAAACTGGATATTGGATGCCTTGAGTAAAATTGTTGATTTGAGAGGGACATGGATCCTATGTCAGAATGTATTGCAAAATTCGTTTTATTTGTTGTCTTCTCTAAAGCCGCTCATCCAGAATGATATATTGGTAAAGAAAGTCATCCACAAGAAAAGAGAAGAAGTATATGAAAGCATAGATATCCTTTTATAGGTAGCTCAAGAGAAATCTTCAAGGGACAGAGCCATTGGTAGAACAGCAAGGGAGGTCAACATACAGAGGCAGAAGATCAATGAGACAAAGGCAAGCATGAGGACATGCTTGAAGATCAGCAAGGGAGAGATGTTGGGCCTCAGTTTTGGTCTATTTTTGCTTAGGGAAACCTACTTAATTCTTATATTTTCCATCCATTTTCCATCACATCCATCTCATTTTGATTTATTTTATGCATATTCAGGTGTTTAATTTTAATTTTGCAATTTCTAGAAGTTTTTATGAAAATTGAGTTTCAAGTGCAATTTTGGACTGAATCAGAAATTCCCGTAATAGCTATGTGGATGACCTATTTGCAGGACACTTAGGCTCGAGTTTGATGCATGGATGGATAGCTTGGGAACTAGGACTAAGCTAACTCCACTTGGTTCGGCTAGAACAAGCTTTATTAGGCCCAGTCAAGGCTGGTCAAACATGACTAGTCACCAGAAAATCCCTAGGAAATAGGGCAGTTTTGAGATTTTATGGGATTGACCATATTTCTTGGGATGGATTGGATGAGTTCGACTTAGATAGGTGGATATGAGTAGATATGAGTGTTAGAGATAATATAGATCAGTTTGTTTCATTAAACCTCTATTTAAAGCCAAGAATTTGATGGCTTTTGTAATGGAATTTGTATGTAACTATTGTATAATTTGAGTTGGGAGCTAATTTGAAGAACTTGTTTCATTCCAATTTGTTGTTCATACTTGGTTGATTTACTAAAGTTGTTGTAGCTGAGATTTCTTCAAGTGTGCAAGGCAATGGTGGAGGGCCCCCACACCAAGCTAAGTACACTTCTTGGTTCAATTTTCATAGTTTTCATAGACTAGTTTTTGTTTCAAATGTATTTAGATGTGTGATGATTGCTGAATGAATATTGGTTTAATTCTAATCTACATATGAAGGGAAACAAAGGAATTTAAGTTAAATTCTCCTTCTATTTGATCTTGAACTAAAACTGACTTTCATTCTCCATTTCTCATTTGAAGTTATTTCTGCATTTCTGGTTTGAAGCAATGGTGATTGTGATATAGTAGGATTGTGAAGAAGGAAAATCTAGACCTCCTTAGTTAGGAGCATCTTCTTTTACATCTTCTGCATCATAAGCCATTGTTAATTAGTGCTTTTAGATTTATCTTCATGAAAGTAGTATTGTAGGGAAGAACAACCTGGTTATCCTAAGTTATGAGCCTCTTCCCTCATATATTACATAAGTGAATTAGAAATTGTTAAAATAGGTTTATATTTGTAATATGTACTTCTTTAAATCTTCAAATTTGATCTTCTAAGCTTGATTATATCTAATGTCCATATATAGTGGATTTGCCTCCAAGTTTTACAAACCCGGATTGATAATTAAATACTTTTGTTAATTTAGTCAATAAATTAGCCCAACAGTCTCAAACACTGAACTGGCTATCAAACTTCGAAGTTCTCACGGTTCATGTACGCTTGAGAGCTCAACAACTGAATTCTCAAAATGCCAAGTGTTTTTCGTTGGGCAGCCACCTATAATTTATAGGGCATTTTGAATTCAAATCTAACCTTTCCCCCCACATTCAGTTCATTAACGCTGGATTGGCAGCAGATTTTCAAGGATCTGCCCATTAATTCCATCTTAAATGTCGGTTGCCCGGTCCATTTGGCTGCATTTCTACCATCAAATCATGAATAGTGACTTTAACGGTCACTTTCCGACTGACCTGTGCAATTTCTCCCTTGGTAGCACAACTCTCTTCACGCTATTGCAAACCCTATGACACTTCCTTGCTTCGTACAATCCTCAAATCGTGTAGTTACCTAACTAGGGCAGTGTAGTTTATAGTCCCGCACCTCTTTTCAACTGCCTGGAGTGCTAAGATTATGCTACCCTCATATAGTCACATGGTCGGACAACCGGTGTATGGCTTCAATCGGCTACTATTCACCTTTCTGGGGAAGGGATCTCCATTCAATTTAACCTAATGCACTGCTCCACCATCGATAATCTCCTTAATGACATAGGGCCCTAACTAGTGCATTCTAAATTTCCCTGGAAATTTATCAAACTTGTTGTCATATGAAAAAATCAGCTCATTTACCTTAAAGGTGCGCATCTCGATGTGCTAATCATGCCATGCTTTTACATGCTGCTTTTGGACCTGTTGGTGAAATCCAGCTAGAAATCTCTCTTCCTCAAGTTTAGCCATCTCTGTGAGCCTCTCTTCTAGGGCTCAATGATCTGTCATACTCGTGAGTGTCGCTATGCGTAGTCTAGGCACAATTTATTCCATGGGAATCACTGCTTCAACACCACATACAATCTTAAAGGGTGTCTGTCCAGTCAAATTTTTGCATGTTGTTCGATAGGCCCATAGTACTATGAGTATGCGTAAGTTCCAATCACTTCGTTGAGCATTACAAACCTTGGTCAGCGCATTCTCCAACACTTTATTGAATGTTTCCAATGTCCTATTAGCCGGTGGCTAATAAAGCGTGCTCTTCTAGCGATATACATGAAATTCCTCTGTTAGTGCTCTCATCATCTCATTTAGAAAGTGCATACCATGATCAATCATCAAATTATTTGGACACCCAAATTGTGTCAGTGCATACTCAAAGAGGAACTTCGTAGCAGTCACACCTATGCAATCCTTCACAGGCTATGCCTTCGCCCATCGAGTCAAATACTCAATCGCGGTGATAATGTATTGCGCTCCCGTTTTCTTTCCTTGGGGTTGAATGGGCCCCACAAATCTTATCACCCATTTTTCAAAGGGTTGTAACGTCATCTGTGGATTCAGAGGCAGCTCATCTCTTCGCGATGGCATGCCCATCCTTTGACATACATCACACACCTTATAGTAAGCTATTGAATCCTGATGGAGGGTTCGCCACCACAACCCTGCGCGTAGAATCTTCTGCATGGTTGCTCTCCCTGCATAATGTCTTCCTGTTGGCTTGTATGCGCTTGACCCGCGTTCAGAGTTGATTTAGCCAAGCAAATCCTGGTACTACTGTCCCTTTCGGCAACAGTTAGTGGAGAGTGAACTGAAGTCTCACCCGAAGCAGTATGGGGGGGGTGCTAGAACCAGGTTTCCACACCCTGGGGGATGTCTAATGAGCTTTTGGAGGTCTGTCGTTTGACCCTTTGGGCATGTCGCTATGCACACTTTCTATCCCTTCTCAACCTGCGATGTAGCTTCCACGCATCCCTACTCAAGGCGCAACCCATATAATACCCAAGTTCCTTGTTATTTAATCTGTGATTACCAGATTACTTAACTTGTTTATGTAAGACTAATGATTAGTACAACATATTCAGTAATCATATCAGTGAATGTGATAAATAAAACGACATAAATGTAAAGAAGGCAATGCACAGCAGATACACAGAAATAGGAATCAACTTCTATTTATTAACCTTCAATCTAGATAATAGACTCGACACCGCCCTATGCACTCAGCTGTAGTGGTCTGCACTTTCAGCTGCGGACCCTACTAGGCCTCTGCGCACTCAGCTGTAGAGCTTCTTCCTACTACTATGACACAATACACCTAGACTCCTACTCTAAGCTCGAACCATTCATATTCGCTTCTCTAATTCCTCCTTAACTATCTTTACAACTTAGAGATTTTCCCTATTTATACAATCCCATGTTCCACGGACCATGGGTAGGCTGACATGACTCTACATTACATTACAATACTTTCGGGTGGACAGCCCTATGACTTAACCTATACTTCACGCTTCGCACCCACAATTCATGGAGTCTTTACACAACCTTTGACCAAAACTTGGGCTTTGAGCCCCAAAAAATGTTGTGGGGGTATTCCATGCCCAACAAGCCCCCAACACAATCATCGTGACTCATCCCAAATTACTTTGTTGGTGCAGAGACCTTGGCACAAAGCCCCTCCAACTGGTCCCGTACTACCCAGAGGTTTGCAACACATTTTTCTGTGGTTTGCTAGACCTGCTGCATTCTTGCTTTTGAATCATTCGTATCTGAATCGTGTCATTTCCTTGGTACCGGCTTCTGGTGCATGTGTTTATAGTCTCACACCCTTGTCCAGCTCCTCGGGCCATGAAGACTGTGCTTCGTCCAGTTAGTCAGAGAGCCGGCCCACCCGTGTAAGGTTTCAAGTGGTTTCTGTTTACTTTGCTTGGGAATTGTTCTCCATTGAGTTGGACTAGCTAGATCGTGCCTCCGTCTGTGACCTCATTTGCCACATATGGTCCCATCTAGTGCATTCTAAATTTTCCTGGAAAATTTTCAAACTTACTGTCATACAGTAGTACTAAGTTGCTTACCTTGAAGGTGCACAACTTGATATGGTGGTCGTGCCAGGCCTTTTCACACTGCTTTTGTACTTGCTGATGAAATCCAACCAGAAACCATTCTTCCTCTAGTTCTTCTAATTGCATGAGCCTTTCTTCCAGAACTTCGCTGACCGTCATGCCTATGAGCGCTACTATTTGTAGACTAGGTACGATGTATTCCATTGGCATGACATCTTCCGTGCCATAGACCAACTAGAAGGGTGTCTGTCTCGTCAATTTCTTGCACGTTATCCTGTACACCGATAACACAGCAAGTACGTGCAGGTCCCAGTCATTTCACTACGCGTTACATACTTTGGTCAGTGCAGTCTCCAGTATTTTATTGAATGCCTCTACTGTCCCATTGGCCTTTAGGTGGTACGGTGTACTTTTCTGATGATACACCTGGAAATCTTCTGTGAGTGCGCTAATGGTTTCATTCAGGAAATATGTTTCGCGATCACTCATTAAGATTTTCGAACAGCCAAATCATGTCAACACATTTTCGAACAAAAACTTTACAGCTTTAGTGGCCATGTATTCCTTGATCGGCTGTGCTTCTGCCCATCATGTCAGGTACTCCGTCGCGGTGATGATGTAGTACACACCAATCTTTTCTTGAGGTTTAATTAGGCCCACAAAGTCGATTGCCCATTTCTCAAATGGTTGTAGTGTCATTTAGGGATTTAGTGGCATCTCGTCCCTTCGTGATGGTTTTCTCGTCCTTTGACATATATCGCAAGCCTTAGAATGCGCTTTCAAATCGTACTGCAGGGTCGGCCAACATAACCCTGCATGAATAATCTTTTGTGTGTTCACGCATCCTGCATAGTGTCCTCCTGCAGTGCTCCCATGTGCTTCCGCGAGGATCTGACCTCGTTCAAATTCAGGTACGTATCTTCACAATATCTCATCATTTCCCACCTTGTAGAGGTGCCCCACGATGACAGAAAAATCTGTCGCACGCACTACCAATTCCTTCTTTTATAGGATTGAGTATTCCTTCTGTGTAGTCCCTATTGTTAGAAAATGAATTATATCTTTGAAGTGTTCGTCCATGATGCACACTGCAAAGAGTTGTGCATCAGGTAGTCCCTCCTCTAAATTTGTTTCTTCCACGCCTGTCTCAATTCGTGACAAGTGGTCTAGTCTTGTGTTTAAGTGTCCCGACTTGACTATGACCTCAAAATCATATTCTTGAAATAGTAAAAGCCATCTGCATATTCGCCTCCCCAACATAGGCTTGTTCACCAGGTATTTCAATGCTGAATGGTCGGTATACATCTTGAAATGTCCTCCAAGTAAATAATGTCGGTATTTTTGGAGTGCATACACCATTTCCAACCCCTCGTGCACGGTGGTAGAGTAGTTCTTCTCTGCTTTGGACAATCTTCAACTTGCAAACGTGATCGGGTGATCCACACCCTCCGCACCCTCCTGTATGAATACGGTTCCCAATGTGATACACGATGCATCCACATGTACATGAAATTCCACATCCCATTTTGGGAAGAACAGGATTGGAGCACAAGCCAGTTTCCCTTTCAGGACATCCAAACTCTTCATGCAATCATCATTCCAGTAATATGTAACATCTTCTTTTAATAGCTTTTCCATTGGCACGGTTATTTGGGCATAACTTTTGATGAACTTCCTATAGTATCCAGTGTGTCCCAAGGTAGCACGCAGTTGTTTAACACTTCGTGGTGCTTCCAAATTTAGGATAATGGGAATATTCACAGGGTCCACCATCCAACAGGTTTCCAAAAGGAACGAGGAATGTACACTTCTTCAGGTTCAGCGCAATCTGGTGTCAGCGGCAAGTATCCAACATCAAGCGTAAGCTCGCTACATGGTGCTTAACTAATCCAAAGATAGTCCAATCATCCAGATAGACCTCCAAAAACTTGTGGATGTATTCTTTGAACATGGCTACCACAATGCGCGAAAATATAGCTGGCACATTCTTCAATCCAAACAACATAATGGTGTATTGAAAGCAACACCAGTCTGTTGCGAGGGTCATCTTGCTCCTACCTTCTGGCACGATATTGATCTGATGGTACCCTGAGAACCCATCCGTGAACGAGTATGCTTCCTAATCGCCAAAATTCTCCAGTACTTCATCTGTGAATGGTGTTCGGAATGGATCGTGTACACAAGCGTCGTTCAGATTTCTGAGGTCTATGCATATTCTTATTTCACCCTTCTGTTTTTTCTCCTGTACTACCATAGGACTCACCCAGTCGGATTCTTCCACTGGTTCAATAATTCTGGCTGTGAGAATTTTTTCTGATTCGTCGCAGACCTTTTCTTTATACGTTGTATTCAAGTGGTAAGCCCATTTCTTAACTGGCTTCTCGTCGAGTTTTAGGGTGATCTTCATCATCCCTAAATCGCCAGTGATCCCTTGTAAGTCTATAATTTTGGTCAGGAACAAGCCTTGGTATTCACGGAGTAACTTAGAGACCTTATCGACCGTGTCATCATCCCAATAGTCCCCAAGCATTGCATACTTTGGCTCTGCCTCCGTTCCAATGTTGACCTACTTCATTTTTAGTGATGAGGTGATGTCCGGGTCTTCAAGTGATGGTTCATGAATTTCGCAGGAGCCTTCTGTTTCTAAAATGTTAAGATTTTTTGGGTCCTCATCATCCTCTTCAACATTTACATTATAACACTCCAGTGTGCTGCTTAACTGCATCGCCCATTCTAGCTGAAGTAATCCCATCGGCTCCTGTGGTATTTTGAAGATAACGACTTTTACTGCTTGTAGTGCATCGTCAATAGTATCCAACCAATGATCTTCAAATGTGAACGTCAAAAAAATCCCTCGTGCAACACATCCCATTCGCCCGTACCATGGCAGAGCTCCGTCTCCGTATACGAGTTAATGGGTATGACATCCAGGGTATGGTAGAATAAATGTACCCATTCAGGCTGTGGCTCTTCCCCATAAACCTTGGTCCATTTCACGAGGTGCATGCATGGATCATATCATCTGTGATATTTGTCTACTATTTGTATTTGTGGTTTTCCAAAATGTGGGTGCATCATCCTTCTGCATCCACTCTAGTCCTCAAAATTTTCTTGATGCATACCCCACCATCATGTGGGTGTGGCACGTAGTGCCCACTTCAGCGCATCGAACTGCTGCTATTCTGGTACTATGCTTTCAAATTTTCTCAAAACTTCATCCACCGATGTTAATCAATCATATGTCAGTAGCTCCCTTGCCTCTATTGTCATGCAACGTAGTGATCTAATCATCATGCTACAATTCAGTGTTGTTACTTCGTGCAGCCGATTCTGCCATTGCTCTACTTCTTCGTCTAAATCTGAAGTGTAGGAGCTTTCGCGCTCCCACAGAATTCTTTCATCTCTAGTTGGATTCACCAAATCTTATTCTCACGTAGTTATCTTGTAAATGCAATCGAGATCGTCATCATTATCATTATCGTGCATCGGTTCAGTGTATTGCTCTCCTTCGGCTAGATCTAGCGGTACTACTACGCGTAGTGACTTTTTCCCAAAGATCATTTTTCACTTCTTCATATTTATGACTCCATTCATATCAGTGGCCCAGTCTATTCCTAGTAGAGTCGGATAGGGATTACTGTCATCGACAATCTCTATCACTTCAAAATCCGCCTGCACGCTTGCACCTTCAATATCGATTGTTACCCCTTGCAATCTTCCCATGGGTAAAATATTTTTTTGGTTCGCCATTCGTAATTGAATAGGAGACCATTGTAGCATGGGTCTGCCCATGCGTTCCCATGTTTTCTTTGGTAGGACATTCACGTCCAAACCCAGATCCAAGATTACTTGATCCATTTCATACTCGCCTATTTGCGCAGTCAACCTCATTTCCCTTCCTATGCACAATGCATGCTTTCCAAGTTTCCGAACCACACGCGATTGTCTTGACACTGCGCACCTAGTGATAAGTTCTTGTAGTCCTTTGACTTCCTTTCTATCGCATAGCAGTTTCATGCATGTATCCAGAAAGGTAGTGAGCTTTGAAGGATCCATCCCTGGTTCTAGTTGATCCTTACTACCTGAAGTGGAGGCCTCCATGAAGCTCTTCTTAGCTTCCATGAATGTCTCATTCGCACGTTCAAAATCAAACTCGCGTTCCTTTGTAGTAGCCTTGCGAACCCACGTGCTTCCTTTTGGCTACTTCCCCTTATCATCTCCTATGGTCATAGCACTCCTGAGCATCATGTTTACATTCAGGTCTTCTTCACGCAGCTCATACCTCATCATCTGTAAGTTTTGAGTCAGAGGGGGTTGGAGTACCCCCTTTTCACACATCCTTGCTATTAGTGAAGGGCAAACTTTTGCCTCATGATCAAATTGAGTACAGTACCAACATGATATTCTTGTCGGGTTTGTACAATCACGGGCATAGTGCTCTGGCCCTCCGTAATTGTAGCAAATTAGTTGTCTGCGACCCCTTCCTGGTCCCATTTCGCCTCGACCTTGACTGTGCCTGTTACACTAAAAAATGTCACCATGACTACTTACAGTTAGTATGGCTCTATCAACAGTCATGCTATCCTCTTAGGCAAGTCTTATGCCTCTGCTCTCCATGTCAAACTCCAAAAGAGAGAGAAAGTATTTATAAATGTATTTATCTCTGGGGACGCAGGTTCTCTCAACCTTACTTGCGGGTACGCACCCAATGTTCACAAAAGCTGCGTCTTTGGACGCTCTGTATGTAAAGGGGCAGGTGCGTCCCCCTCTAAAGGTTAAAATGCGCAAGTTTCATCTTTAAAAAGTTACTTGTGGTCATTTCTAGAGCATTCTAGAAGGTTGTTCGACGTGTATTGAGCGCCTCCAGATGGTTCATGCACTCCTACCAAAGAGGAACTTATCCCATCAATAAGGGAGCTATCCCATCCAAAGAGGAGATTATCCCATTGATGGTGGACCTGATTAACTTCCTCTTGAGCACTATAAATACAAGCATTGGGCCAGAAGGAGGGGAGGTTGGAAGCTATACATTTCTAAGGGTAAATGCTGCAGGAATTAGGACTCCCATTTAGAAGCTTGTGAGGAGAGATTGCCATCTTTGCTTGTTCTATTTGGAAGTGGGTGAGCTTTGTCAAAGTAAAGGGGAACTCTTGATGGACCCTGGGAGGGACTTGCACAACACCAAGGCTCAGGTTGTATTTGTTCCTTTTGTTACCTATTAATGCAAATGAGTCCATTCTTCTCAATAACTTGTTATTTATGAGTTGTTTCATGTACTCCTTGGTCTATGTGTTAAATATGTTTTATTCTATGAGATTATCAAGTGCTATTTAATCATTTGATTGTTAGTGTATGCAGGTTTCAATGTGAAGGAGGAGCTCATCTGGATCAGTGGAGCTGGACTGCTACAACAGCGTTGGATTACAGGTAGGATCTAAACACTTGATTTCCCATATAGTAAATGCATGTTTAGAGAAGGATTGCTCTTGTTTGTCTTGTTTGTCACTAGAGAGTCTTAGGCTCCTAGGGAGGTTGGTTGTGTCCGCACAATCGACTCTTTCCGCTTGACAAATTGGCGACTCCGCTGGGGACTCCATTGATGTGAAAGTCTTTTCCTTTGTATGAACTTTGCTCTGAGAAAATTGGTTTATTTTTCTGGTTTTTGGCTCTGTGACTTTGTCTTTGGGTGGGTTAGCTTAGGGTTAGATTTATTTTGGTTATTCTTGAATTTTCCAGTAGGACGCACCCTCTGAGTATTGCCCAGTGCGTCCCTGGACGCACTGTCACTGTGTGCACAGAGCGGGCCCGCACCTATTCTAACGGGTTGCCTATGTCCCCTGCTAAAATTTGAAAAAATTCCATTTTTTGCATTTTTTCTCTTAGTTTTTGCTTTTTCTTAGTTTTTACTGCCCAGATTCATTAGTCTCTTGTCAAAGATCTTCACCTGAACTTGTTTCGATAGCATTGATTGTTTTAGTGGATTTCATAGAAGTTTAAGCCCTAGGGTTTGATTTTTGAGTAGGTCTTGTAGTGACTTTGGCGGTAGAAGTTGTCAAGCCTTAGATCTCTCTGGTTTTGTCAGCATTCTTAGAAGTCAGACCTGTCATAAAGTCTACCTGTCAAAGCAACTTACCATTGAGTTGTCTCTTTGGGAAAATTTCAAAGTGCTTGTTGATTGAGTCTTGAATTCCATTTTACAAAAAGAACAAAAAGATTTGAGTTTTGTTTTGACTAGTCTTTTGATTCTGCATTAGCTGGTTCTTGATTTGATTTTGGTCAAGTAAAACACCCTAGAATCATCTTTGTGAGCTTTTGCCTTGTTAGGTTTGCTTAGAGTAATTTCCCTTTTGATTTGCTTGTGAATCAAGTTTTCATAGATTTTATAGCTTTTGAGATCGATTTTTGTTAAAATAGGTTTATATGCTTTATTAAAAAGAGAAAATACAAAAGCATCTCCTTTGAAAAGTTTTGTTTCAAGTAGCTTTGAAAAGTTTTGAAAGAAAAAGAGTTTTTCGTGCACGTAAGGAGTGGTCATGTTTGTATGCTTGAAAAGATAAAGAGAATTGTTTCTTTGATTGCCTTTACTAAGAAAGTTGTTTTCTATAAAATTTGCATTTCTCAACTCTCTTAGTTAAGAATTTCATTGAAAAAGGAAAGTAGCATAAATCATCTTAGGTGCATCTTTGTAGTGGTTTGAGTAGAGTCTACACACCATTGGTTTCACTTCCGCTACCTTTTTGTCTTTAAGAAAAACCATAAAATTAACGCTTAAAGTAAAATCGACGTAGTAAATTTTATTTACTAGGGCTCTGAAACACCAATTTAGATCAGGTTAGTGTCTTGGAGTAGGTGAGTAATTAACTCTCCAAGACAACAAAACCAAACAAGTAGCTTATCTTGTGATAGAATAAATCCAATTGTCTCATTTGTACTCTGGGAAAGCTCCTCTTAAAGGAGAAGCATGAGCTCGTGTCCGAACCAGTGAGGGGATCAATCCCCCCTCGTTGGGAACGACGCCAGACACGCACGTATTACAAACGGTAAACCTCGGATTAACCATTGTGGAGGAGACAGGGGTCACTTGTCGGTAAACCTTGGATTATTGTCAAGGAACCGGCAAGGGGATTGAGCTTGCTACTCTGCCCTTGCGTGCTATCGGAGTTTAGACTGTTCCCCCAGGTGCATTTATTGCGGTTGGTAACCTTAGTGACCATTATCTTTAGGATTCTACCGAGGTGACGGTGGAGGGAAGATCCCATTGTACCTGGAGCGGACGTCGGCTAGACTCACTTGGATTTTCTGGGGGGTTCACTTCACTCGAGACGGTTAAAGTGGAGGAACTTGGTCCAGTCTATTCATTAAGCAGGTTGCCGGGGTAACTGTTCCACTCGCCACTTCTGTACTGAATCCGGCGAGGTTGGATTTCATCACCAACTAGCGCTTTCGGCCTGGAAGGCTATTGTTTGTGCTTGGTTTGACGCCCTAGATTCTTTAGTCGTGTGATTCAAATTTGTTTGGTTCTTTAGAGACTTTAGGTGGTTTGATTTGAGATTTTACTTTGTTCTCGTGTGTAGTAGTTAAAAGTTTTTAGCTGTGGCGGAATTACCGAGACAATCCCGTAGACTTCGGGGCCAGTCTCCTGAAGTTGTTTCTGTGACCGAATTGTTGAGAAGATCCCGTAGACTTAGGGGATCACCTCCTCGAGACGACCCGGGTAATCTAGAAGGTTTAAAGGTCCTTGTAACTCCTCCTAGTGGCAGTAGAGTAGGTTCACCTGAAGAAGGAGAATCTTCCTTGGTAGTCCATTCAGATTACCAAGGCTTAGAGACAGGTTATAATCCCGAAGCTGTTACAGTTTCTGAGCTTGTTGGTAGTTTTTCATCTGCTAGTGATACAAGCGAAGAACCTGAAATATCTGAACCTGTTACTCCGACTTCTAGTGTTCCAGATTCACCGAGAATAGAAAGAATTATCACCGAAAATCTTCCTACTGGTTTGATTGCTATCGAAGAACTTGCTCTAGAGGAAGAAATAGGCGTCTCTAACCTTGAAGATCAACTTACTATTGATCTAAGGGAGCGTGAATCTATCTTTTACAGTCCTCCTAGAAGTACTACTTGGTACCTTTCGTTAACCAATTATTTAGACAACTTTGGGGTAGGTTTTTCTACACCTCGTACTCCTTTTCCACCTGGAGGTATTCATACTCCTGTAAATATGTCTGGTCAGTCGTCCGTGTTTACTCAAAGTCCTAAATCTTTCTTACACGGCGGTCCTTCTGTTCCCGCCGGGTATCAATCACTTTCTGGTACCTTTGCGGGGGCATCTCCTCAACCCGTTGATCATGGGTTATTAGCTGGAAACAGTGGTAATATACCATTGGGTGTAGGAGACATTTACATGATGTCAGGTTCAATTCCCGTTTCCCAACCTCAAGGTGGCCAATTACCGCCTGGGGGGCAGCCTCAGTTAACGCCTCGGGGGCAACCTCAAGGTACACCATTCGTGTCTGGGGGGCAACCTCAAGGTCAGTATGCACCCATGGTGCAATACATACCTCAAGGTCAACCTCAGCCTCAATATGTACCCCAGGGTCAACCTCAGTATCAATATCAACCTCAAGGATGGCAACCTCAAGGATGGCAACCCCAAGGGTATCAACCCCAAGGGTATCAACCTCAAGGGTACCAACCTCAAGGTCAAGGTCAACCCCAGTATCCGTATTTACCTCAAGGTTATCAACCTCAAGGTCAATACTCGAGTCAAAGTTATCAACCGTCTCAAGGTCAGTCATATATTCCAAGTATGGGAACTGCACCTTACAATTATCAATCCTATCCTCAATCTGGTTATGGATCTCAGTATCCTCAACCTGTTACGGGTTAATACCCTGGAATGTTAGTGTGGGATCCATCACAGGGTCAACAGGTGTTGCAGCCAAGTATATAGTTGGTACCTCAAGCTGGACAACCTGTAGTTTCTGGTCCACCCCAGCAACCGCAACCTGTCCAGTCAAATGTTCAAACTTTTGTAACTTCGGTAGTTACTCAGCCGCCAATTGCACCTAGTACTCCATCTCAAACAGCTACTGCAACTACCGCCACATCTACCATACTTACGTCTGGACTATCGACGGCTCCGGTTTCTACTGTCTCTGTAACCACTCCTCAGACATCTTTATCGTTGTCTGGATCTACGATTCAAACCACGGTCCAGATGCCTGCAGGTCAGCCTGGTATAAGTACGGTTGTCACTACTCAACCTCAATTTGTTCAGCAACCGTACCAGGGACAGTACCAACCTGGGCAAGCTGTCCAACAACCGGTTTACCAGTATCAACAGTATCCTGGGTACACTTATCAACAACCTCAACAACCCCAGTACGGTCCGGTTAATCCTGGTTTTCCAGGAGGATATAATATCCCAAATGCGACTCTTGTTCCTAGTTATCCTGGATATCCTCCTCCTAGGACTGGTCTTGTGACCCAAAGTTTTAGAGATCCTAACCGGCAGTTACCGTTTATCGCAACTTTGGATTTACCAGACTTGACGCGCCTAACGAACGATCCAATTCAATATCTTCAGTTCTGGCCGCCAACGCCAAATACGTTGCCCAGTGATATACCCAAGTTCGAAGGTAAGTCTGGAGAGGATCCGTCCAATCATGTGATGACTTACCACCTCTGGTGTGCTTCAAATTCTATCTCGGATGATTCGATCCGCTTACGTCTTTTCCAGCGTACACTCATTGGTCTCACGGCCAAGTGGTACATTGAGTTACCACGGGCCTCTTTTTACAATTTTAGCCAGTTAGCTACCTCGTTCGTTGCCGGTCATATATGATAACGGCACGGAGTTATTAACTTCACTAAAACAATCGACGTCCACGTATATTTCTGATCACATTCATGAGTGGAGACGTCGAAGAAGGCTAGTGAAAGTTTTTATCCCGGACCAAATCTTAGCTGAATGGTTTGTTAAATCATTATTACCGAATATTACTGAAGATGTAGCTAAGGCCGGAGTAGTTACTGAGGAGCAAGTCATTGCTCAGGCACAATACCTTGACTTAGTTTACACTCAGTCGGGTACGTTACACGAGAAGATTCCGGAACTTCCAAAATCGAATCAAATCGCTGCTGCTACTTCGGGATCTCATGCCGCTGATGGTATGATTGGTATCGTGAATACAAAGAGCAAGAAGAAGACTTCCAAGGCTTCAACTACTCCTATTATCACTTTGCCTGATTCCCCGACAGGAGAGTCTTCTCCTGAACTTACCGCCGATATTCACGGTGTAGAGACATCTATGGCCAAATCAAAAAACGGTGGAAAGAAGAAAGGAAAGAAGAAGGCTAAAGCAGACAAGGCTCCGAAGGAGAAAACGGAAAAGTCGGAAACCAATGACGAAAAGCGCAAACCTCGATATCCTTGTCTTATTTGTGAAGAGGATCATTTTACGAGAGATTGCCCTCATCGGGCCGAGGTTGTGAAAATAGTCAAAGGTTCTCCCACTCCTGCTGTGTTAAAAAATCCATTTCCGGAGCAGGAGAATAAGATGATAGGTTCTTCCTCGAATGCCAGTGAAGAACCCATTTTGATGATGTCTCATGTGAGGATTGCGACTCGATCGCAAGATTATGGTAGTAAGAATCCTGTTGATGGTAAGGAAGCAGAATCTTCTCACTCTAACCCATCAACCTCAGCTCCTGGTTCCGATCCACTACAGATCGAAAAACCTAACCCGGACTTAGTAATCAAACCGCCCGCCAAGGGTGTACTTCGAAGGTCTGCTTTCAATCCACATGTGAGAGCAGCCCAGAATTACAACATTGTTGAGGACTTAGCTGTTTCACCCTCAGCAATGTCGGCATTAGAAGTGCTGCAATCATGCCCAGCACAACGAAAATTACTTTTGTTAGCTATCAGAGCTGTTGATGTTGTAGGGTCGTTAATATGCCATGATTATTCTCACTTGTGAAGGTTTATTCCACCCATTTCCACCATTCTTCATCATGACATTTATTATAATTTATCATTTAAATCCATTTTATAAATAATTTATGCTCTCATGGATGAATGTTATTTATTCTCTTTTATTTTTAATAAATTGATTATTATGCATTAATTTATCAATGATAGTTCTAATAATTTGGTTGTAACATCATTCGCCATTCTTAGCCTCCAAAGTAACTTCCAGATTGAAGATTTGATTTTTAAATCAGCCAACTCAGAAATTCGCTGGTTTAAGGAGTGACAGTTTTGCGGTTAAGATTCTGAGCAAATGAAGACGAATTTGGAAAATCCGGAACATGGGTTTTGTCCAGAATGGGCCCAATTATCTTCAGAGAGAACAGTTTTCCCAAATTCGGCTTGTACAGGGAGAAACGCAGGGTTCTTTGAACACGATTTTCTGGGATTTGTTGTTGCGGCCGCCCTCCAAATCTTAGCTGCAAACCCAAATCCGCCTTGTTCTTGTTGATCAATGGGTTGGAATCAACCTAAATTTGTAAGAGAAATCATGATTGTAATTATCTATACTCTGATCTTTCTCTATTTAATGAAACCCAAGATCAGAGACAGAGGCAGATTGGAGAGAGACGTGATGATGGAAGAATGATAGAGAAATGATGGACAACGGTGGTGGATTATTCATGCTGTAGCTTTTGCTGTTGTAATGATTCCAATTGGCTGATTAATAAATGAATTGGGAATTGCTGTTCATTCTTCTTATTCTGAAGTGATCCCGCAGCATCCGCTGGCGGCTAAGGGCCCAGCCTATGGCGGAATACGCTGCTGCTGCTGTATATTATCTTTTTGATTTATGCGTGGTTTGTATTATCAGTTTGAATTGGTAATCTGGTGTGATTTATTATCTTATATTGCAGTTCTGTTATATTTCATATATCGCTCTCTGCAACAAGAAAGTCGTTAATGTAACATTGATGTTCTCTACAGAATGATTTAATTGCGGAGTAATCAAGCTGCAACCTTCTTAAGCTGGTATTATTATGTTTGTCCATGGTTTATACTTCATACGATTGTTGTTCAATTGACATCGTGGTTCCATTATGAATTGCAATCGCTACCCTTTCTAACCAGGATTAATATTTGCGTATCGGACTCAGATTACCATTTCTTAATATCGCTGTGCGCTGTGTGCATTATTTATTTCAGCACCGTAGGCTGCTCCATATTTCATTTCCAATTAGTTGCCATTTTATTTCCTTTTGTTTTCTAATTTATTTGATTTGGCTTGGTTGTTGTTTGCTTCCATTAAATTAGAGTTTGCCGTTCAGTTCTTTTAATTCCAGTTGCTATTCCATTTACGGCCGTTCCATTTTAGACTTGCTATTTCATTTTCTGAATTGCCATTCCATTCTGCTTTCTTGCTGTTCCATTTCCTTTTTCTTGCATTTATTGCTTTGGTGTGAGAGGAGGATCAAGGCTGTCGTGAGACACAGCAGACGCTATTATGCTCCCAGAACCATGATCCATACTCTAATTCCTTTTCCTTCATCAATTTCTAGAGGACTGAGTTATTGCTACTATATCCTCGATTGATGGTTGTTTGAATGAATGATTTAGTTTAGAACATTTCAGTTTCTTGCTGTTCCAATTAGATTTTGTTTCAAGCATTCATTTACTTTTGGGTTTTAAGCACTATATTGCAAAACATTACTCTTAAGTAAATAGCCGCCTCAGACAGAGTACACTCTTGAAATAAAAAGTCGTCCCTGGGTTGATAATTAATGTGAGGTAATTAGGAGTTCACAAGACACCTTTTTCTCGCTCCACATTTTGGCGCCGTTGCCAGGGAGAGTGTAGCCATTTCTAAAGAGTAGTGTGAATCTGATGAGTGCCTGCTAGGGAAGAGTTGGATCTTAAAAACGGAAGGTAAGAACCTGCGTACGGAGCATGTAAAAGCCCTGCTCCACCGTCCGCTTTCCAGCAGGACTCTTAAAGAACCTAGGGTAGAAATAGATGTTTGAATTTTTGTGTGAATGATTAGGAAAAAGATAGAATTTTTTTTTAAAAAATGAATCACATGATCTCACACAAGTGGTGATGTAAGCACCACCCATTTCACTAACCGATTGACAGGAACATTTGAAGAAGGATCCTCGAAGAAACACATGAAGAACATCTTAAACTATGGTAAGAAATGGCTCACGTTTCTACTTTTGAATTTCCTATCAAAGATCTAGGAGGAGTGATACAAATGCACATAATTCCCCCATCTTTACCAAATTTTCATGGTTTAGCAAATGAAGATCCACATACATTTTTGTTTGAGTTTGAAATACTTTGTAGAGGATATGATTATTGTACAAATGATCAAAGATTGAAAGTGTTTCCTCTTACTCTAAAAGGAGCAGCTCTCCGATGGTTCATGAGCCTAGGTGGGAATTGCATCCAATCATGGGAGGACATGAAGAACATATTCTTGAAGAAGTACCAAGACTATTGCAAAGCCAATGAAGATATTTTCGATATGATACAAGGGGAAGATGAAAGTTTGGAGGATTATGTAGATCGATTTCATTATAACTTTCAAAAATCAAAGCATAAGCATTTGGAAAAAGAGATCTTAAAAACACTCATTCTTAGAGGAATTAAAGATAAATTTTTAGAACTTTTAAATCTGATAGGAAAAGGTGATGTTTTTCAGTTATCATATGATGATGTTTGTGAGTTGTGCATAAGGTATTCAAGAGGAATCTCCAAGGCTGGTAAGAATTTTAGAGATGTTTGTTTTTCCTTTTCCAAATCTGCTACAAGAATAGGAGACATAAGAGCTGAAATCAATGCTTTATTTGAAAATTTTAAATTTGATTTTATTAGCTCTCTAAAAGAAAAATTGGATGTTTTGCAGGTTCATAAAAATCAAGAATTGGATGAAGTGTTTTGTTCTCATGACCGAAAGGAGCATCTCATAGATACTCACTCTTCCTTATCTATGATGGAAGTGCCATATCAAAGAGGTAAGAAAGCAGCAACAAGGCCTACAGGTATGGTTCAAAACACTTTTTCTTCATTATCATACTTGCATAATACATTATGGAATGCTAATGTGTTAGGGCAGCCATGTCAATCTCAATATAACCACCTATCTTGTTTACAATTTGGGCATGGTTCATCTTATGATGGCATGACTACTCTCCCTCATCTTGTAGCACAAGCACATCCTCCATATTCTCCACTAGCTCTTTCACAACACGTTGCTTGCCCATTCACACAACCCAATCAGCCACATCATCAAAATGCTCCTGCTCAACTAATTTCACACCCCCACCATAATAAACCAGTACAACATGCTTACAATGTTGAGCTGGAAAATTTACCCACCCTTCCCACTCATTCTATCTCACATGTGTCATTAGAGAAAACCTACAATGAGATTCAGAATGTTTCAAATGCAAAAATTGTAGAAGTTATGGAAGAAAATGAGGTTTCTTTTACTATGCATCAACAAGCTATTTTAAAAGTTCAAGAACTTCATGATATGATGGCTATGCGAAATCAAGAAAATAAAGGATACATTGAATATTGGTTTCACTCGATCATTTGTTTGCAACATCACTCCATGCTTCAACAATTTTTGATATCATTTTTTCAAGGGAAGATGGCTTCTCATACCCTAATTTTCATTAATATGCATTTTTCAAATTTGGGTATGTGCATACGTGAAGCCGTGTTTCGAAAATGGCTTCACTGGAAGTACTCATACACGTAGTCATATTCATCCTTCAATCAAAGTAGGTTAGTGAATAAAATAAAACAAAATAAGGACATAAATAAGTGCATTTTGTTCTTTTGTAAAACTAGGGTTTTTGTTGCAACATGCTATGCAAATCAACATCGGTGATAATTTTTTTATAATTTGTGTATGTAGATGAATCATAATGGAAATAATAAATTCTACAAACACTCATTTTCATTTTTATCACCAATTTGAAAAAATGTTTGAATTTCATTTTTTTTGGCTTGCGGGCTTGATGAACTTTCAGGAAAAATAGTCGGGACAGTCATGTTTTGAGGGACCAAAAGTGAATATTTTTAAAACCTGTTTCTACCCTAGGTAGCCCTTGATGTCTATTTTCTAACCCAATTTGAATCACTCAATTTGGATTTGAAATGAAAAAGTTAGAACCAAAACATTGACAGGGTGTCTAGCGGGCAGCTCAGGAACAGAGTTGGGACAGTCAGTTTTTGGAGGCCTAAATGACCATATTTTAAAAGCCTGTTTCTATCCTAAGTATCCCTTGTGGTCTACTTTCTAACCCAATTTGAATCACTCAATTTGGATTTGAAACGAAAAAGTTAGAGCCAAAACATTGACCGGATGTCTAGCGGGCAGCTCAGGAACAGAGTTGGGACAGTCAGTTTTTGGAGGCCTAAATGAATGAATTTTTAAACCTGTTTCTATGGTAGATTCCCCTATGAATCTAGTTTACAATGCAATTGGAATCACTCATTTTTTATATCGTATGGGGAAGTTATGATCAAAATACTGACTGTCTATCGTAAATCAGCACCCTTAAAACTATGTTTTTCCGGCTGTTCCTTACAATATTTGACCTATCAATTCTTCTTTTCTTCAAAACCTGTTTCTATTGGAGATCAATAAATGAATCTATTTTCATTTCCAATTTGAATCATTCGAATCCGACATCAAACGAAAAAGTTACGCTTGAAATATCAACTGTTGGTTTAAGCCGGGTAATCGAAAATGACTATGTTATGCAGGTTGTTCTAACTAAAATTGACATATCATATCATTGAATTTTTAAAACCTGTTTCTATCGGAGATACACCTTTGAATTAGCTCTCATTTGGCTTTGGAATCACTCAATTTCGACGAAAAACAAAGAAGTTGTGATTAAAACACTGCAGGTTAGTATGATTGGCCACTGCTCTCCCGCAGGTAACAAATAAATTTTACTTTGTTATTTTCTCTATGGATTTGTTATACAGAATAACTACTTGCTATTTTTTGCATAATTCTTGGATTAGGGGAGCCCGATCACCTCTCTTTATCCATGATTTAATGTTTTATTGCAGGAAGATACTCGTTTTTTACAGGTCCTGGGAAAATAAAGAAGGTCAACTTATGGACGAGTGATTTTTCAAAGAAATTTTTATAAAACAAAGGAATTTTATCCAAATCATTACCCAACGGATTCATAATAGAACAAATGAAGAATTGATTTCAATTTCAAGATTCATGTCTTGTCACTGCTGCCAAAACATTTTTCAAATAGATCATTTTTTTGACATAACATCATAGCTGTTGCAACTCAATTTATTTATTTACATACTATTTTTTGTTGTTTCTTTTCTAATTTCTCTTATATTTTGTGTTTCAGGTGTTGCTTCATTCAAAGTGCAACTCATCCTCAGCATCACTGCAGTGAACAACTAATTCATTCTTTGTGTGTTTGCATTTTATGGTTGTGTATTTTGCTGTTCCTTTTCTGAAGGAACAGCATTTGTGTGCATTTTTGTCGTTCCTGCTGTTCCTTTTTCAAAGGAACATCATTTTCGTTTTTTTATTTTCTAAAGGAATAACACTTTTTTTTATCAGTCATTCATTTTGTTGTTCCTTTTTCACAGTTCATTTTGTTGTTCCTTTTCGAAATGGAACAGCACTTTTTGCACTTTCACATTTTGCTGTTCCTTTTCGAAATGGAACAACACTTTTTGCACTTTTACATTTTGCTGTTCCTTTTCGAAATGGAACAGCACTTCTGCACTTACACGTTGGGTGTGTTTTTGCTGTTCCTTTTTCAAAAGGAACAACATTTGGTGTGTTTTTGTTGTTCCTTTTTCAAAAGGAACAGCAGTTTGAGTTTTTGTTGTTCCTTTTTCAAAAGGAACAGCAGTGCGTGTTTTTGCTGTTCCTTTTTCAAAAGGAACAACATTTGGTGTGTTTTTGTTGTTCCTTTTTCAAAAGGAACAGCAGTTTGAGTTTTTACTGTTCCTTTTTCAAAAGGAATAGCAGTACGTGTTTTTGCTGTTCCTTTTTCAAAAGGAACAGCAGTTTGAGTTTTTGCTGTTCCTTTTTCAAAAGGAACAGCAGTTTGAGTTTTTTGCTGTTCCTTTTTCAAAAGGAACAACAGTTTGAGTTTTTTGCTGTTCCTTTTTCAAAAGGAACAACAGTTTGAGTTTTTGCTGTTCCTTTTTCAAAAGGAACAGCAGTTTGAGTTTTTGCTGTTCCTTTTTCAAAAGGAACAGCAGTTTGAGTTTTTTGCTGTTCCTTTTTCAAAAGGAACAACAATTTGAGTTTTTGCTGTTCGAGTTTTTGCTCGCATGGATTCTTCTCTTTCAAAAGGAACGACATTTGCATTTTCACGTTTTCTGTGTGTTTTTTGGTGTGCATTTTCTTTGATGTTCCCTACACGGAACACCACTTTTTGAGTGTTTTTGCTGTTCATTCAAAAGAGAAACACTTTGGGAATATTTTTGAGGGAAACCCTTTCCTTTCTCTTGTGG
Source organism: Pinus tabuliformis (assembly GCA_031772625.1). Classification (NCBI taxonomy): domain Eukaryota; kingdom Viridiplantae; phylum Streptophyta; class Pinopsida; order Pinales; family Pinaceae; genus Pinus; species Pinus tabuliformis. The sequence goes on along the minus strand of CM062804.1, from coordinate 776,331,694 downwards.
GATTATTCATAGTTCAGCTCAACCACATTCTCCTGATTCTCTTTCATGGCATGAAGTACACTACTTTTATGAGGACAGGAATTATGGATTCTTTTGAAGCAAAGTTAATATTATTCACGTTATGATCTTTAAAAGGACAGCTCCTTGATGATAGATTCTTTTTAAAAGGGACACAATTATTTATATATTCCTTTACTGCATTGTTTTCTGTTGTACATGATACTGATTGATCATCTTAATACCATGCTGGTTCCACCCTTCCTGGTTATAATCTTCTCTGTCTGTAATAAATGAGATTATGGGTATATTTTTTATATTGACATGTTCAACTTCTTCCGCCATCCCTGCTCTTAAGGAGTACTGAGCCTCCCTCTTTTTATCATAAAAATGTGAAATAACAACAAAATTATGTTCGCAGATGGATGATCGGGGGTCTCATTACGAGCCAGCCTACCATGTTCATAAGGTTGTAACAAAGTGACATTCCCATTATGGCCACCACACCAGGGTTATGATCCATTGGATAGCCAAATTATCCTTGGAACAGGAGGTCTCATCACGAGCCGGCCTGATCACTCTTGCTACATCCTAGTGAATGGCAGTGTGGTTATCTGGTTACCATGCCAGCACATTGATCTCTTCTGTAGAACAACACTGAAACTCTCTAGTTATAAATTGAGGATTCTGGCTCATATGGGTTAAAAAGCAACCCTGCCGAGGCTATGGACGCCTGCTGGCAGCAGAGGCTCTGCTTATGGTATTGAAGTTATCTCTTTTCGTCAATTATTATTATAATACCCTTTTCTTATTTTCTTTTTATCAGAGAAGTTATTTCCTTAACTTTTTCCCTGTTTGAACCTTTATGCATGAGAAAGTGTTTTATGATCAATCACATCATTTTCAGCTAGAATACCGTCAGCAAAGCATCTTTCTAGCATATTGTTGTCCTTTTTCGTTTTGTATAAACTATCATCAATCTAAAGCGTCCTATCTCTTATTCATAACTATCTTTACACACTTTGCTCTCAATTTTCACCGTCCTATCATTGATAAGTGTACTCTGCTTCACTTACTGATATATTGTTCATTCCATTGCCTTGCCGTCAGCACCACCCCTTTCATATGCTTTATGGTTATGGAACCCATTTTCCAATTGGAGGGGGGAATGTATGCATTATGGGATTGCATGCGATATGCACTTTGCCATACCTTGTTGATTTGAGTTTTTCTAATTGCAATTTTGCATGCATCTTATCTGTTGATATTCAAAGCTAACACTATGGATTCAAGCACATTGTATGCAAAATAGTGCTTTGTTTACAGGAGAACAACAAGTATGGGCAAAATTCTATTCACAGCATGACAACACTATTGCACTTCACAGTAGAGGCTCGTGAACGTGAACAATTCTTCAGATATGATGTGCTTCCCTGGATTCCACCTTTTGCATCACTTTTAGCACCAACTCTGCCTACATCAGCTTCAACAACTGCTAGTCCATATATGTCATTCCACATTTTTGGAGGTAAAACTTGAGGTAAAATTGCATAGTTTTCTAATTTATTATAAATTTAGGAGAATCTAATGAAAATCCATTTTGAGCATTATTTACCATCCTTCATTTCTACCACTTCCCATTTTTTCAGCAGCATATCATTTCCGAGTATGGGGGAGTGTTCCTTCATTTTTTTCTTATCACCACGCCATTTATATTTTTTTATCATCCATTGTTATTCTTATTCACTCTCACCACCCCCCTTATTCCATGTTGTTTTACACCAAGCGTAGAATTCAACAGTTGGTAGCAACCACCTCTATTTGTTTTCTAGCATCGCATGAGGACATGCTAATTTTTCAGAGAGGGGGAGGAATTGCTACGCATGATGGATGTTTTCTATTTTCTCTCCTTTAAGGCATACAATTTCAGTATAGAAACTGATTTCCCTGATATTTTCAAAAACTATGAACTCAATTCTTGTGATCTCTAGGAAACACAGACATACTATTAAAATACACATACCTAGATAAATTCAAGATAAATTGGTTCATAAAATTTCGGAAATCATGCACTCTCACCTACAGCCATTTTATTTATATCTCCTGATCCATGCATCAAAACGATCTGATTTTTGGATCATAGAGACATTCATGTATTGTAAATTTACTTGCAACATTTCAACAAAATTTGGTTTGTAGTTTTAATGAAGTTTGTTGTTATCTATAGCATATTTTGCTGCAACTTCATACATATAGTTGAATATCAATGTAAAAATTGTTATGCCTTCATCGAGATTGCTAAAATTGAATATTTATTAATTAAGGAAGCATTCAGTTATTCTCAAATTTTTATTGCTTGGTTAACACATGGTTTTTGTCTTTGGGTTGCATGAGAACATGCAATATATTCAGTTTTCGTTGCATGAGGACATGCAACATATTGAGTCTGGGGGTGTGTAGGGTCGTTAATATGCCATGATTATTCTCACTTGTGAAGGTTTATTCCACCCATTTCCACCATTCTTCATCATGACATTTATTATAATTTATCATTTAAATCCATTTTATAAATAATTTATGCTCTCATGGATGAATGTTATTTATTCTCTTTTATTTTTAATAAATTGATTATTATGCATTAATTTATCAATGATAGTTCTAATAAGTTGGTTGTAACATCATTCGCCATTTTTAGCCTCCAAAGTAACTTCCAGATTGAAGATTTGATTTTTAAATCAGCCAACTCAGAAATTCGCTGGTTTAAGGAGTGACAGTTTTGCGGTTAAGATTCTGAGCAAATGAAGACGAATTTGGAAAATCCGGAACATGGGTTTTGTCCAGAACGGGCCCAATTATCTTCGAAGGGAACAGTTTTCCCAAATTCGGCTTGTACAGGGAGAAACGCAGGGTTCTTTGAACACGATTTTCTGGGATTTGCTGTTGCGGCCGCCCTCCAAATCTTAGCTGCAAACCCAAATCCGCCTTGTTCTTGTTGATCAATGGGTTGGAATCAACCTAAATTTGTAAGAGAAATCATGATTGTAATTATCTATACTCTGATCTTTCTCTATTTAATGAAACCCAAGATCAGAGACGGAGGCAGATTGGAGAGAGACGTGATGATGGAAGAATGATAGAGAAATGATGGACAACGATGGTGGATTATTCATGCTGTAGCTTTTGCTGTTGTAATGATTCCAATTGGCTGATTAATAAATGAATTGGGAATTGCTGTTCATTCTTCTTATTCTGAAGTGATCCCGCAGCATCCGCTGGCGGCTAAGGGCCCAGCCTATGGCGGAATACGCTGCTGCTGCTGTATATTATCTTTTTGATTTATGCGTGGTTTGTATTATCAGTTTGAATTGGTAATCTGGTGTGATTTATTATCTTATATTGCAGTTCTGTTATATTTCATATATCGCTCTCTGCAACAAGAAATTCGTTAATGTAACATTGATGTTCTCTACAGAATGATTTAATTGCGGAGTAATCAAGCTGCAACCTTCTTAAGCTGGTATTATTATGTTTGTCCATGGTTTATACTTCATACGATTGTTGTTCAATTGACATCGTGGTTCCATTATGAATTGCAATCGCTACCCTTTCTAACCAGGATTAATATTTGTGTATCGGACTCAGATTACCATTTCTTAATATCGCTGTGTGCTGTGTGCATTATTTATTTCAGCACCGTAGGCTGCTCCATATTTCATTTCCAATTAGTTGCCATTTTATTTCCTTTTGTTTTCTAATTTATTTGATTTGGCTTGGTTGTTGTTTGCTTCCATTAAATTAGAGTTTGCCGTTCAGTTCTTTTAATTCCAGTTGCTATTCCATTTACGGCCGTTCCATTTTAGACTTGCTATTTCATTTTCTGAATTGCCATTCCATTCTGCTTTCTTGCTGTTCCATTTCCTTTTTCTTGCATTTATTGCTTTGGTGTGAGAGGAGGATCAAGGCTGTCGTGAGACAAAGCAGACGCTATTATGCTCCCAGAACCATGATCCATACTCTAATTCCTTTTCCTTCATCAATTTCTAGAGGACTGAGTTATTGCTACTATATCCTCGATTGATGGTTGTTTGAATGAATGATTTAGTTTAGAACATTTCAGTTTCTTGCTGTTCCAATTAGATTTTGTTTCAAGCATTCATTTACTTTTGGGTTTTAAGCATTATATTGCAAAACATTACTCTTAAGTAAATAGCCGCCTCAGACAGAGTACACTCTTGAAATAAAAAGTCATCCCTGGGTTGATAATTAATGTGAGGTAATTAGGAGTTCACAAGACACCTTTTTCTCGCTCCACAGATGTTCAGGACCCGAATCTAATAATCTTCGATCTAGAAAATAGTACACTGCATCTACCCCATCAAATGGCTTTCCAAATTCCAGTGATAGTCAAAAACAGGCCTATTCATCAGACTGTGATTGATGAGGGAGCTTCTACGTGTATTATGTCGATTCAATGTTGGAGATCTCTTGGTTCTCCTTCGTTGAACCAATCCCCCACCATCCTTAAGGCCTTTGATGGCCGTGGCTTCCGCCCGTTTGGTATTCTGCAGGAATTGCCTATAGGGGTAGAAGGTAAAACCGTTAGTCTGGATGTGGAAGTGGTTGATGCCCCTCTAGACTGCAACCTTCTTTTGGGTCGAAGTTGGTCATATGCTATGACAGCGGTCGTTTCATCGGTCTTCAGAGTAATTAAGTTTCCATATAACGGTAAGATCGTGACTATTGATCAGCTGACATACTTTTCATCCGACCCAGCCTCTTTAGAGAGTATCCAGCATGTCGGTAAGACGACAATCCCTTATAGGGACATTGGCGTAGGTTTAGTTAAAGATTCTGGTTTACTGGGAACTTTTCCTCTCCCTCCACTCAGCGTAGATCCTTCATTTGCAACAATTCATATGATTACATCAGAAAACATTATTTGTGATGATCCTTGAATTGTCCCATTTGACTCTGAGATAGACTCATTCGGTGATGCTATGCCTTTGAGTCCATATGAGATTGCTTATGAAGCCGTCATGTCTTTTACCGACTCGCGTTCAACCGAAATCGACCAAATGAATGTGGTCAGTGAAGAATCACTTTTCACCTCAACCTTAGAACGGATAGCATTTCCCGAAGTCGTGTCATCTGACGAACAACTTCGCGAAATCCTAAGTGTAGACGATCTACCATGGGAAGATCTCCATCACAGATCTTTGTTTTTACCTAAGGATGATGCATTTGAAAATGATTTTTCATCTATCTTTACCGCTGAATATGTCAAAGACGCTCAGGATCCAATGAAACATTTTGATTCAGAGTTGAATTTAGGGAATATTTCTCGTACTATTCCCATTGATATTTCAGTGAAGCCCAGAATTGAGGAGAACATTCATATAGGTGCCGCATGTACAGAAGATGAAATCCAAACTTACAAGGCCCTATTCCAAGAATTCCGCGATGTGTTTGCCTGGTCTTATGAGGAAATGCCGGGAATCGATCCTACCATTGTTGTTCATGAAATAAAGACCTACCCGGATGCTAAACCCGTCCGGCAACGGTTGCATCGGATTCACCCTCGAAAAGCGGCTGCGATTAAAGCAGAAGTCGAAAAACTGCTGAAAGAAGGTTTCATTTATCCGATCTCGTTAACGGATTGGGTATCGAATATTGTTCTGGTCAACAAGAAACAAGGAACAATAAGAATCTGTATCGACTATAGGGATATAAATCGAGCTTGTGCAAAAGACAACTATCCTACGCCTTATATCGATCAAATTATTGATGATTATGCCGGAAGTGAAATGTTTTCCTTTATGGATGGTTTTTCGGGCTATAATCAAATCAATTTTCTACCTGCCGACCAACCAAAAACGACATTCATTTGTCCATGGGGGACATTTGCTTATTGCAAATTACCTTTTGGGCTTAAGAATGCCGGGGCCACTTTTCAACGGGCGATGTCTTATGCATTTCATGACATCAAGCACATTGTGCAACCGTATCTCGATGATTTGCCTGCTCATTCATTACATCGAGCTGATCACCTTGTCCACTTACGAGCAATCTTTATGAGGTGTAGACATTATCGAATTCGGTTGAATCCCCACAAGTGTGTTTTCTGTATAGAAACAGGTCGATTGCTGGGATTTGTTGTTTCAAAAGCCGGCATTCGCGTCGATCCCTCGAAGTTCGAAGCTATCATCAAATTGCCTCCTCCTTCGAGTTTGCGCCAACTCCAAAGTTTGCAAGGGAAAGCGAACTTTTTACGCCGATTCATCCCAAACTATGTCGAGGTCACTAAAGGTTTTACACGGTTGTTGAAACAGAACGCTCAATTCTTTTGGGACGAGATTGCCCAACAATCTTTTGATGCACTTAAACACGCGTTGACCCATGCACCGTTGTTGCATCCTCCCAATTACAACCAGGACTACTTCTTATACCTCACAGTTTCGCATTCCACCATTGGAATGGTGTTAGTTCAAGAAGATGAATTCGGAGCGGAACATGTGATATATTATCTTAGTAGGACCTTAAATCCCACCGAGCTAAAATATTCGCATGTGGAGAAATTGGCCCTGGCAGCCGTTCAAGTTGTCCAGCGTTTTCGTCACTACATTCTTCTCTGTAAAACTACAGTTATTTCAGATTGCAACCCCATGATTTATATTTTGACAAAACAGCTGCTAGGGGGCAAGTACTCTAAATGGATCGTTATCCTGCAAGAGTTCGACTTGGAGTTCGAGAAGTCCAAGTCTAAGAAATCCTTAGTTTTTGCGGAATTGATGTGTGATTTCCTGCGTGCTGACACAGAGACTGTGGCAGAGGAGTCCATTGCGGACGAATCTTTGTTTCTTATCAGTACTTTAGATCCGTGGTACGGGGATATAATCATCTATCTCCAAACCCAAACCTTTCTGCCTGAAGCTTCCAAGGTAGAACGTCGAAAAATTCGGTTTCAATCCTAGCAATACAAAATTATTGGAGATACACTTTATCTCCGGGGGGCAGACTTAGTTTTTCGACGCTGTTTAACACACGAAGAGGCTGAGAGGGTTTTGAATGATTGTCACTCTGGAGCATGTGGCGGTCATATGTCTGGGTATGCCACAGCTCAGAAGGTGTTGCGCGCTGGCTATTTCTGGCCGTCTATGTTTAAAGATTGTATCATTGCAGTCCGGAAGTGCCACAACTGTCAAGTGTTTGATCGCAAGATACGCGCACCACCTGCTCCTCTCCAACCTATAATTGTCGTTGGTCCATTCGCCAAATGGGGTATCCATTTTATTACTTGTAACCCTCACTCGGCCGGGGGGCATGCGTATACCATCCTCGCGGTTGATTATTTTACTAAATGGGCCGAGGCGATGCCTACATTAGACGCAAGCGGCAAAACAGCTGCAGTTTTCGTATTCAATCATATTATAACTAGGTTTGGTGTCCCACAAGCAATCATTACTGACCATGAGAGCCATTTTCGAAACATCATGATGACTGAGCTTACAAGCCAGCTTGGTTTGTGCCACGATAGCTCTACTCCTTATTATCCGCAAGAAAACGGTTTGGTTGAGTCTATCAACAAAGTTCTGGTTATCATGATCCGACGAACCATTGGTATTCATCGGTCGAACTGGCACAACATGTTATTTTCAGCGCTATGGGCATACCGAAACTCAGTGAAAACTTCAACAGGGTTCACTCCTTTCCAGCTAGTTTATGGCTTGGAAGCTGTGTTACCAATTGAATGCGAAATCCCATCACTTCAAATGGCTGTCGAATTACTTCTAGCTACTTCCAAAGAGGAGAAACGTTTATTGTACTTAGCTAAATTAGATGAGACTCGACGTGACGCTACATTGGCAATCGAGACTCACGCGAAGCGAATGAAAGCTCAGTATGATAGAAATGTGACCCCTCGAATTTTTTCGGAGGGAGACCTAGTGCTATTATATGATCAAGCTAACGATAAGCTAGGTGCTGGAAAATTCGTTCCTATGTGGCATGGACCCTACATTGTAAAGCGAAAGCTAGCAAAAGGGGCTTATGAGCTGGTAGATTTTGATGGGGACTCTTTGGGTAAACCCAGAAATGGACTTTACCTTAAGAGGTATTATGCTTAAGTGGTGGGTATGGAGAATTTTTTAGTTAGGTTAGATTTTCTTTCTAGCTAGCGTGTTTGTTAGTTTAGTTAGTGTGCTTAGCTTAGAGAGTGTGTTTTTCGTCGTTATTCTGGCTTATCTTGGTTTTACTCTTGATATTGCAGATGTCGACGCCTCTCCAAACATACATTGGATTTGCTGATGGTGCTTGTCATAGTACACGGAATATCTCTTCCGCAGCTTGGGTTATCTATTCGCCCTCTGACGAGTTAGTTTCTATGCATGGGGTAAGCCTCGGTCAAACAACGAATAACATTGCAGAATACAGTGCAGTGGTTGAATTATTATCCGAATCTATTTCATTTGGAATTCGACGTTTGATAGTGAGGTTAGATTCTGAACTTGTTGTATTACAGCTTAATAGAGTTTATGCCATTAGAAATCCTGTGTTATTAAGGTTGTTTTTGAGAGTGCCTCTCTTGGAACGTGAATTTGATTACATTGAATATCAGCATATTCCAAGGTCTTTAAATACATTAGGAGATGCAATTGCTTCTCGAATGTTGGACAGACATTTACGATAATCATACAAGTAAATTTAAAAACATTTCATCACATATGTTAAACAAGATAAGCCGGTAATAGTGATATATATATAGATAGGAGTGTGTCAAAAAATATACATCGTCTTCGATCATAGGTTGAAAAACACCTTATGATCGGCAAAATGATAAGTACAAAAAGTCAAAAATGTCACATGTGTCTACAAAGTGACTAGCCAATCACTGGTGGTGCTCCCTATACGACACCACTGCACGGGCTACCTTACACAAAAATCTCCTAAACGGTCCAGGGACTGCGACTACATAGTGCTGAAGTCTGATAGGAATGTCATCTATGGTAGTCTCAGGCATATCCGCCGTCAGACGCTCTAGATCCTGCTCCAACTCAGCTAGTGACTCTGCAGCCGCGTCCTGTGGGGCCGGTACCAGTGCAACTGGATGTCTCCTCTCAAAAGGCCGGAGGTTGGCTGGGCACTGTGGACCAACATCTGCATTTTGAAAATTTTTACTGTCAGTTTTGAGACGATATATACAAAAAACAAAAAAAATTACATAATTTGAAAACTTGTGAAAAATAAAGTACCTCTGTCGTCCCATTGTTCTCCCTGTGGAAGAACCATGTCCGGATCACCTCGAAAATCTACTCCGGCATACGGAAAGTCCTGGATCGAAAAAACCTGGTCCTCTAACCAGTGAAAATAACTATAAGAGAATCGAACAATCGCTATGCCCTCATCAGGATGCCGGGCCATCACCGTAACCCATCGTATCAGCTTTGGCTCCCGAGGACCCAAGATATCAACAGTGAGTTGTTGAGGGATCAGCATCGGAACTCTCTCTAAGGCAAAGCTCACAACTAGAGGCCCATATCCAAAGGTCTTCAGTCGTCTGTTCTTTGCCCTAGTCAGTTGGCTCTTCATATTAGCCGACACAGCATCACACCAGTTGAAAATGGTTCCTTGGTAACAGTCAATCGCCATCTGCATTTGGGACCCGGAGGCAATATGTAAAGCGGCTGCGCCGCAAATTCTGGTAACCGTGAAAGCTATAACTTTGAGTTCACGCAGAGAGATGTGTTTGATTTCCACGCCTTTCGCATGGTGCGCATTGGGTATGCACCAATCTGCCCGGAGACTAGCAAGGGATTGGCCACCCGGCCTAGTCCCGACCAGATTGAGTTGCTCGCCTCTATTTGGCAAGCCAGTGAGAAAGTATACATCAGAGGGCTCTATCTCGAGCTAGTGCCCTCCTATGTAAAAGCATTTCTCTTGAACGTTCCATCTCTCAACCAGCCATTCCAAGAATCTCACCTGAGCCCTCATGCCAGGTATGGCCCAGTATTTATATAGCCCGCATGCTTTTAGGGCATCAATGGAAGGCTGATGTTCAATTACGGCTAAATCAACGTCCTCGTGCTCTCTTTCTCTCCAATCCAACATGGTGAGTGCCCTACACACCAAGAAACAGAGATTAGAATTGATTTGGGAAATTTTTAATGGTTATTTGTGGAGTTTGGGGTTTCAAATTCCGCCTTTCATGGGGGACGCACCCCGCATTTAGAACACAGAGCGTCGGGACGCAGCTGGCCTGAAGGTGGGCTGCGTCCCCCGACCTTTTTCCTGTACAGGAAAAAGTCCGGGGACGCAGGTCACCCGAAGGGCACCTGCGTCCCCCGTAGAGCGCAATTTGAAACCCAAACCCCCCCCAAAAATCAAAACTAAAACCTAAAACACAATTTTAATCGGATGAAATTGAAGAGGAGGATGTTGTAAAATACCTGGAAGAGACGGCATTCGATTCTGACGGTCGGATTTTCCGCAGCGACCACGGGAAGTTTCTTGCCAAAAGCCCTTTTTTCAACCTCAACAGTAAAATGGTAAAAATGACATGGTAAAAAGTCTTTTTATAGGTTTTTTGGATGAATTTGTTCATTTTTCACCATGGAAGGATGTTTTTCGATGTATTTTCGCCTATCTTAAATAGGTATGAGTAATGTGTCGTTTTTGTGCAAGACAAAGGGATTTAGAGGGAAAATTGTCATTTTTCACGAACCAAAATATCAGAGTCATTTTTTAAGCCCTTTTCTGACTCCTAAAAAATGAAAAGATTGCCGAGCGTTTCTTTTACACTCGTTAAAACGGAATTAAAAGACGATCCCCTTATAGCTCTTTTCGGACGTAAAATCAGGAAAAGATTGCCGGGTTTTTGTCGTTTCAAACTCGATACGGAAATAAAACGACGTGTCCTTGATTGCTTTTTACTTTTCAGGTCAGTGGCACTAATTATGAAAGTACTCCTTGGTCGCAAGATCAAGCGGTTCCCCCAGGTATTATTTTATACTTTTTCGGGCTTGAGGGACACAAATCTACGAAAAAGTTCAATTTGGAGTCTTCTTAAGTTTTTTCAGACTCTCTAAAATTGAAAAACGCCGAGTTTCTCCTATACTGGGCTCGTTAAACATTTCACAGTAAAGGACCTGTTCAATTACAAACAGGAACGAACCACTCCTTCCTAGGTTTCGAATCAAAACTAGGTTGGACTCATCCGAAGGATGAGCTTATAATCAAGCATATGTTATCCTCCTCAAGCTTGTTAAAAATAAAGAGGTACTTGCCACAAATGGTGGGGGAAAAGAGAGAAGAATGAGCCTATTTGTTACCTTTTGTCTCAGAAGAAACTTTATTACCACTCTTGAACACGACACTTTTCATTCACCTGGGTTGGGAAATCCTTTACCTCACAGTTGATCAAACCACTTTGAAAGTCTTCAGCCGGGTTCCAGGGATTAACTTTGAGTCGTTTATCACCAAGCCATCTGTTGTGTCGTTATGTGTTCAAGAGGTCTGCAAGCAAAACCTTCATCTGCAAAATACTTGTCATCCATTTGACCATCCCTGAGTCAGTCCTTACAGCAACATTTCTTCAACTTGAACAATGATTTCGTGTTGTGGGCTTGCCTGCAACGGGTCGCTTTCTATCGACATCAGCACATTATCTAGAGAGATGACTTAGGAATCGTCAGTACCTTGAAGTCTGCATGCATCAATGGCAGGTTTCTCGCCTTTGACGTCAGTTTACATCATTAACTTTCGATCGAAGGATTCCGTGAAATGTTCGACATCAACTCATCCATTCACATCTCATGGATTGTACTGGGTACTTTGAGAACCATTGACATTACTGGTGGTCTCTCTCACGCTTGTTAACAGTTTACATCATCGACTGGTAATCAAGTGGTTTCTACCATGTTCGAAATCAACTCATTTATTCGCATGGCTAGAATCGTACCAATTAGGGAAGTAGAAATGAAGACCCTGGATCTAGTTTCCACCATCCAGGCTGCGAGGAGTTTTGTATTCATTATCTAAGTAGACTAATCATAAACAGATGGTTGCGCCCATACTGTGTCTACAAAAGTCTATGATTATGATGTACTGCAAGATCATTCCTGTATCAGAGTAGTTAGTCTGTTAGTTAAAGTTTTGATCTGAGTATGAGAATGCCTACCTCAGTGATGATATAATATTATACATGTATTTTGTGTTGAAAATTGCAGGTTCTGACCAGGCTCTCCATGAGACAATCCTTGAAATGATAAAGCGCTTCACCCTTCCTAGATAATACAAAACCCTAATCTATTACAGGCTTCGCACTTTAGGGGGCAATCTGTTACACTAAAAAATGTCACCATGACTATTTACAGTTAGTATGGCTCTATCAACAGTCATGCTATCCTCTTAGGCAAGTCTTATGCCTCTGCTCTCCATGTCAAACTCCAAAAAAGAGAGAAAGTCTTTATAAATTTATTTATCTCTGGGGACGCAGGTTCTCTCAACCTTACCTGCGGGTATGCACCCAATGTTCACAAAAGATGCGTCTTTGGACACTCTGTATGTAAAGGGGCAGGTGCGTCCCCCTGTAAAGGTTAAAATGCGCAAGTTTCATCTTTAAAAAGTTACTTGTGGTCATTTCTAGAGCATTCTAGAAGGTTGTTCGACGTGTATTGAGCGCCTCCAGATGGTTCATGCACTCCTACCAAAGAGGAACTTATCCCATCAATAAGGGAGCTATCCCATCCAAAGAGGGGATTATCCCATTGATGGTGGACCTGATTAACTTCCTCTTGAGCACTATAAATACAGGCATTGGGCCAGAAGGAGGGGAGGTTGGAAGCTATACATTTCTAAGGGTAAATGTTGCAGGAATTAGGACTCCCATTTAGAAGCTTGTGAGGAGAGATTGCCATCTTTGCTTGTTCTATTTGAAAGTGGGTGAGCTTTGTCAAAGTAAAGGAGAACTCTTGATGGACCCTGGGAGGGACTTGCACAACACCAAGGCTCAGGTTGTATTTGTTCCTTTTGTTACCTATTAATCCAAATGAGTCCATTCTTCTCAATAACTTGTTATTTATGAGTTGTTTCATGTACTCCTTGGTCTATGTGTTAAATATGTTTTATTCTATGAGATTATCAAGTGCTATTTAATCGTTTGATTGTTAGTGTATGCAGGTTTCAAAGTGAAGGAGGAGCTCATCCGGATCAGCGGAGCTAGACTGCTACAACAGCGTTGGATTACAGGTAGGATCTAAACACTTGATTTCCCATATAGTAAATGCATGTTTAGAGAAGGATTTCTCTTGTTTGTCTTGTTTGTCACTAGAGTCTTAGGCTCCTAGGGAGGTTGGTTGTGTCCGCACAATCAAATCTTTCCACTTGACAGTGCCCCTGAAATCCAGCACGCGCCATCCTTGCATTTGGTTTGAGGGCTCGCATTTTGGTCTTCACCCTATAGGTAGGAGTCTGATCCATCATTAGTTTGTAGCTTCGGAAGGTGCGTTCATCATGGCCTACTGACCTGCAGAAATTACAAAACAATTGTTGGGACGTCGTATACTTCTGCAACAGATGACAATTATCCATGGTGTGTTTTCCTTCTGTCAGATAGATCATGCACCATAATACAGACGTTGCGCTTGGCCCTACCTATGCCTTCGGTCCTAATGGCATTGGCCCTCCTCCTGCCAAGTAGTTCGCGAACACTAGACAATGGTCCTTGTTGTGCCCTTGGCCTTTGCATTTTATCCACCATATTTCCTCACGCACCTCCGGTCAAGGTGTCCTATCCTGTTTCAAACTTTGCATTTCCAGACACAGATTATGCAGTTGTGCGTGGATTTGTTGGAATCCCAACCTAGGGTCTTGTATAGGGATCTCATGTAATCTCATTGCCATCTCCAACGCTTCGGCCTGGGTGGAATGTTTTTGCTATGACAGCGTCGTCCTTAAGTGTGGCATAAGTGATGCCACAAACCATGCACGATGTTGTGCATCCGTTAACATCATATTGGCTTCATGAATCGTACTCTTTAGCCTTTGGTCCAGATCCCAGGGGGTCTCGCTCGGGAGCATCGTGAACTCCTTAAACCTAATATCTGATTGTGTTTATGATTTTGGCTTGCTAAATTCCCTGTTTAGCATGGCCTGGATCTTTGCGATTCCTATGTTTGGGTGGTCATTAGGATGCTTGATATACCATGTTAATGTGTGATCCTGTAGCACACTCACCGGCATCGATTTTTTATATTATCATCCGCAATGCCTTATGCCTCCCTTACTACTCTTACCACAGACCAGAATTGGTTTGGATCTTCGTTTCCCACTCCTTTGAATACCGGTAGTTTGATCGCACTCGCCATACTGAACTGTGGTGGTGACAGAGGTGAGGTGGGTGGAGATGGAGGTGAGGAGGGAGAGAGGTGGCGATGTGGGTGGAGGCGGTAAACGTGGAATACGTTGCCTTATCAGACTGACCGTGCTTCTCGGAAAAACTTTTGCGAGCTCTTCCTCGCTTTCCCATGAGGGTGAAATTAAGGGACTATTTTCCAATTATTCACTACTTCCGCTTCTATAAAACTTCCCACTTTACATAGTCCCAAACATTAATTTATTCACATAACTCATGTGATGCAGGAAAGTGTTCCCTCTGTGGACAGAGGCAACCCCTCTAGCCCTAGAGTGGGTCTAGTCACAATAAGGAGAAAACAACAATTAATTTCCTTAAATAGTCATCATTAGAGGCCTACCTCAAACCGGTGGTCGACGAAGTTCTGTTTCGCTGCTCTAGCTTCTGTTTCCTTCTCCTTAATGAGCAATCAACCTGAAACTTCACAAAAAACAAACAGAGCATGTAACCGAGAAACAAAAATGATCTATTTACTCATAAAGTCAAGAAGTCATGAGCTATCAAGTAAATTACATACAAGACATAGGAAATCATCATTGATTGTATTAATAATGAATCAAGAGTAAACCTTACAACCAAGTCTTGACGTCGCAAGCCTTCTCAGAGGGTCCAACCAGTGTGTTTCTTCAAGCATTCACTCTCAAAGATGGGTCTCCAAAATAGCAATATATATATATCTCTCTCTCTCATTCACAAGCTTTATACAAGGTTAAGGGCACTCCACACCTTCTTGCAAACTACAAAGCAATCCCGCACTTGTCACGCTCACGCCAACTATCTATCAAACTCAAAAGCAGCAACAACACCGTACAACCAAAAGAACTAGCAGATGATAGCAATGGTGAGTGATTTTATAGGAGAGGGAATCTCCATGAAATAAGGGAGAGGAAGCTTATCCTAAAGGAAAGCACCAGAAAAGACGGAACTACCATGCCAGAGGGAGGAGGGCGACTGAAACTGACCCAACAATCAAGTCCAAATAAATCCAAAAGGCCGACTATTGGAACAAATTTTCCCAATCTGGATCATTGTGAGTTCATAACTAAGCTTTAGCGCTGACATTCATAGTAGGCAATGCATTCAGTTAAGTTGTCGCTAAAGATAGCAAATAGCCTCACACCGGAGCATGAAATATAACTATCGTGGGAATCAGATGTACTCCTATGATGGAGGTGTGACTAGACTATTAATGACCGCTATCCGTCGCGTATATTTAATGAATTCTCACGACAAGGTAGAAAACTTAGGAAAAGTGGGTCAATTGGCAACATAAGAGATCATTTGTTCAGTATGAGCATGTTTTACTAGACACATGACACACTAGAAGGACTGGGATGAAGGCAATGACAAATTACTGTGTAACAGATGCCCCCCAAAGTATGAAGATCGAGAGAGTAGGAGGGGTGAAATGCTTTATGAATCTGTTTGAGCTGGAACACCACCTAGAACAACCTGCCGGTGCAAATACAATTGATATATCTGATATCGAAATACATGTAGTCTAGGAATGGGTGCAGCGATCCAAAAGACATACAAACTAGGTCTATGGTATGGACTCAACCATCCAGCTAGTAAGACCATGATAATGATAAAAGTATGGTCGCAGCCATCCATGAAGACTCAGTTATGGTTCCAACCATCCATCCGTGAGTCATGTAATAATGAAGCAATACACACAGCCTGAACATGTGTGAGCTGAGTCTGGGGTCTTGAAACCCAACCGATCATAGTACAAATTCTAGCATGCGAACAGATGTGCTGAAGGCGAGCATGATAGAAAGTTGCTTGATTACCGGTGAATGAGGAAAACGATTAACAAGCACGAAAGAAACCACCAATAATGCTAATGGTTCTCAAGGTGTTTTCCAGTACAATCCATGAAGTGTGAAGAATGAGCTGGAGTCGAACACTCGTGGAATCACCCAATCGACGACCAATGATGAAAGTCGATCGTCAGGCGCGAAGAACTTGCCATTGAGGCAGGCAAGCTCCAAGGTACCAAAGGGGATCTCTAGATCAGTCTCCTCGATAATGAGCTAACATCGACAAGAGATGATCCTTCACAGGAGGGCCATAGTGTTTCCCCCATCAACGACATGAGATAAGGAACAAGTGGTAGATGGTGAAACAAAGTATCAGAGGAGGAGATAAGGATGTGAACTCCAGAAAGATTATACTCTCGAACATGTTAGTGACACGACTCTAGAGGGTGGCAACATTCAGGTACCAAGGGATCAAATGCTTAATGGAGACAACATAGATCAGATGGAATAAGGCTAAATGGCAACCCAAAAACTTGAGAGGCCAAAAGATGATGTATGGATATTCCAACCCGACAAGAAGCAAGAGTGTTGATGTTCAAGAGTGACTAACTGCCACAGGTAATCAATGAAAACTTCCAAATTTTCCCCCACCATTGCTAACGAGTACCCCAATTATTTTTGAAAACAAGATTGAAGGGGATAGCATATGCTTGTAATATAAGTTCGACCTTCAGCTGAATCCAACCTAGTAAAAGTTTAACGAGCCCTAGGGAGGAGAAGCTCGAGTCCCGTCATGGTGACGAGTCCAATGTCATCAGGGTTTAACGAGTTTGACATAGGTAGAACTCGAAGTCTTTTTCATGTTTAAAGAGTTTGAAAAAGACACGAAAAAGAAAACTCTAGGGGGGTCCTTTTTCATATATTCTAGCCCAAAAAAGTATAAAACAATACTTGAGAGAACCGCTTGACCATTACGATCAAGGAGTACTTTTCATGATTAATGACCTCGATCCGAAAGAGTAGAAAAACAATCAAAGCCACGTCGTTTCGTAACAAATAACGAACCCGAAATGAAAAAATCTTGGCAATCTTTTTGTGTTTATACGGTAGGAAAAGAGCTTAAAGTAGACCACTTCTTATTTCGTTTAATGAGTCAAAAGGAATAACTCGGCTATCTTTTCGTCTTTTAAGTCAGAAAAGAGTGTTAAAGAAGACTTTACGGATCAAGTGCATACAAAGTATGACATAACCTCGCCACCTTTAGCTCTGAAAAAAACACGTCAAACATAAAACCCATTCGACATAAATGACTAATATATGCGGAAATACAGTTAAAAGCCAAAAAACCCTAATTAACAATGCAATAAAAATGAGAAAACCCACATCCTAAAGTATAATTTTTTATTTTTCAAAAAAATTACTATAAAAGGGGTGGGGTAATTAATTTGTTTTTACCATTTACATTGCACATTTTACCTTTGAGCATTTGGAGCACCAACCTGAGAAAATTTCTCAAGTTGATCCTTGGCCTTTGCATTTTATGCACCATATTTCCTCACGCACCTCCGGTCAAGGTGTCCTATCCTGTTTCAAACTTTGCATTTCCAGACACAGATTATGCAGTTGTGTGTGGATTTGTTGGACTCCCAACCTAGGGTCTTGTATAGGGATCTCATGTAATCTCATTGCCATCTCCAACGCTTCGGCCTGGGTGGAATGTTTTTGCTATGACAGTGTCGTCCTTAAGTGTGGCATAAGTGATGCCACTAACCATGCACGATGTTGTGCATCCGTTAACATCATATTGGCTTCATGAATCGTACTCTTCAACCTTTGGTCCAGATCCCAGGGGGTCTCGCTTGGGAGCATCGTGAACTCCTTAAACCTAATATCTAATTGTGTTTCTGATTTTGGCCTGCTAAATTCCCTGTTTAGCATGGCCTGGATCTTTGCGATTCCTATGTTTGGGTGGTCATTAGGATGCTTGATATACCATGTTAATGTGTGATCCTGTAGCACACTCACCGGCATAGATTTTTTATATTATCATCCGCAATGCCTTGTGCCTCCCTTACTACTCTTACCACAGACCAGAATTGGTTTGGATCTTCATTTCCCACTCCTTTGAATACCGGTAGTTTGATCACACTCGCCATACTGAACTGTGGTGGTGACGAAGGTGAGGTGGGTGGAGATGGAGGTGAGGAGGGAGAGAGGTGGCGATGTGGGTGGAGGTGGTAAACGTGGAATACGTTGCCTTATCAGACTGACCGCGCTTCTTGGAAAAACTTTTGCGAGCTCTTCCTCGCTTTCCCATGAGGGTGAAATTAAGGGACTATTTTCCAATTATTCACTACTTCCGCTTCTATAAAACTTCCCACTTTACATAGTCCCAAACATTAATTTATTCACATAACTCTTGTGATGCAAGAAAGTGTTCCATCTGTGGACAGAGGCAACCCCTCTAGCCCTAGAGTGGGTCTAGTCACAATAAGGAGAAAACAACAATTAATTTCCTTAAATAGTCATCATTAGAGGCCTACCTCAAACCGGTGGTCGATGAAGTTCTGTTGCGCTGCTCTAGCTTCTGTTTCCTTCTCCTTAATGAGCAATCAACCTGAAACTCCACAAAAAACAAACAGAGCATGTAACCGAGAAACAAAAATGATCTATTTACTCATAAAGTCAAGAAGTCATGAGCTATCAAGTAAATTACATACAAGACATAGGAAATCATCATTGATTGTATTAATAATGAATCAAGAGTAAACCTTACAACCAAGTCTTGACGTCGCAAGCCTTCTCAGAGGGTCCAACCAGTGTGTTTCTTCAAGCATTCACTCTCAAAGATGGGTCTCCAAAATAGCAATATATATATCTCTCTCTCTCTCATTCACAAGATTTATACAAGGTTAAGGGCACTCCACACCTTCTTGCAAACTACAAAGCGATCCCGCACTTGTCACGCTCACACCAACTATCTATCAAACTCAAAAGCAGAAACAACACTGTACAACCAAAAGAACTAGCAGATGATAGCAATGGTGAGTGATTTTATAGGAGAGGGAATCTCGACGAAATAAGGGAGAGGAAGCTTATCCTAAAGGAAAGCACCAGAAAAGACGGAACTACCATGCCAGAGGGAGGAGGGCGGCTGAAACTGACCCAACAATCAAGTCCAGAGAAATCCAAAAGGCCGACTATTGGAACATATTTTCCCAATCTGGATCATTGTGAGTTCATAACTAAGCTTTAGCGCTGACATTGATAGTAGGAAATGCATTCGGTTAAATTGTCGCTAAAGATAGCAAATAGCCTCACACCGGAGCATGAAATATAACTATCGTGGGAATCAGATGTACTCCTATGATGGAGGTGCGACTAGACTATTAATGCCCGCTATTCGTCGCGTATATTTAATGAATTCTCACGACAAGGTAGAAAACTTAGGAAAAGTGGGTCAATTGGCAACATAAGAGAGCATTTGTTCAGTATGAGCATGTTTTACTAGACACATGACACACTAGAAGGACTGGGATGAAGGCAATGACAAATTACTGTGTAATAGATGCCCCCCAAAGTATGAAGATCGAGAGAGTGGGAGGGGTGAAATGCTTTATGAATCTGTTTGAGTTGGAACACCACCTAGAAGAACCTGCGGGTGCAAATACAACTGATATATCTGATAGTGAAATACATGTAGTCTAGGAATGGGCGCAGCGATCCAAAAGACATACAAACTAGGTCTATGGTATGGACGCAACCATCCAGCTAGTAAGACCATGATAATGACAAAAGTATGGTCGCAGCCATCCATGAAGACTCAGTTATGGTTCCAGCCATCCATCAGTGAGTCATGTAATAATGAACCAATACACACAGCTTGAACATGTGTGATCTGAGTCTGGGGTCTTGAAACCCAACCGATCATAGTACAAATTCTAGCATGCGAACAGATGTGCTGAAGGCGAGCATGATAGAAAGTTTCTTTATTACCGGTCAATGAGGAAAACGATTAGCAAGCACGAAAGAATCCACCAATAATGCTAATGGTTCTCAAGGTGTTTTCCAGTACAATCCATGAAGTGTGAAGAAAGAGTTGGAGTCGAACACTCGTGGAATCACCCAATCGACGACCAGTGATGAAAGTCGATCGTCAGGCGCGAAGAACTTGCCATTGAGGCAGGAAAGCTCCAAGGTACCAAAGGGGATCTCTAGATCAGTCTCCTCGATAATGAGCTAACATCGACAAGAGATGATCCTTCACAGGAGGGCCATAGTGTTTCCCCCATCAACGACATGAGATAAGGAACAAGTGGTAGATGGTGAAACAAAGTATCAGAGGAGGAGATAAGGATGTGAACTCCAGAAAGATTATACTCTCGAACATGTCAGTGACACGACTCCAGAGGGTGGCAACATTCAGGTACCAAGGGATCAAATGCTTAATGGAGACAGCATAGATCAGATGGAATAAGGCTAAGTGGCAACCCAAAACCTTTAGAGGCCAAAAGATGATGTATGGATATTCCAACCCGACAAGAAGCAAGAGTGTTGATGTTCAAGAGTGACTAACTGCCACAGGTAATCAATGACAACTTCCAAATTTTCCCCCACCATTGCTGGCGAGTACCCCAATTATTTTTGAAAACAAGATTGAAGGGGATAGCATATGCTTGTAATATAAGTTTGACCTTCAGCTGAATCCAACCTAGTAATAGTTTAACGAGCCCTAGGGAGGAGAAGCTCGAGTCTCGTCATGGTGACGAGTCCAATGTCATCAGGGTTTAACGAGTTTGACATAGGTAAAACTCGAAGTCTTTTTCATGTTTAAAGAGTTTGAAAAAGACACGAAAAAGAAAACTCTAGGGGGGGTCCTTTTTCATATATTCGAGCCCAAAAAAGTATAAAACAATACTTGAGAGAACCGCTTGACCATTACGATCAAGGAGTACTTTTCATGATTAATGACCTCGATCCGAAAGAGTAGAAAAACGATCAAAGCCACGTCGTTTCGTAACAAATAACGAACCCGAAATGAAAAAATCTTGGCAATCTTTTTGTGTTTATACGGTAGGAAAAGAGCTTAAAGTAGACCACCTCTTATTTCGTTTAATGAGTCAAAAGGAATAACTCGGCTATCTTTTCGTCTTTTAAGTCAGAAA
Source organism: Pinus tabuliformis (assembly GCA_031772625.1). Lineage (NCBI taxonomy): Eukaryota > Viridiplantae > Streptophyta > Pinopsida > Pinales > Pinaceae > Pinus > Pinus tabuliformis. Next base: position 776,310,362 of record CM062804.1, on the reverse strand, counting down.
AGAGCGTTAAAGAAGACTTTACGGATCAAGTGCATACAAAGTATGACATAACCTCGCCACCTTTAGCTCTGAAAAAAACACGTCAAACATAAAACCCATTCGACATAAATGACTAATATATGCGCAAATACAGTTAAAAGCCAAAAAACCCCAATTAACAATGCAATAAAAATGAGAAAACCCACATCCTAAAGTATAATTTTTTATTTTTCAAAAAAATTACTATAAAAGGGGTGGGGTACTAAATTTGTTTTTACCATTTACATTGCACATTTTACATTTGAGCATTTGGAGCACCAACCTGAGCAAATTTCTCAAGTTGATCCTTGGCCTTTGCATTTTATGCACCATATTTCCTCACGCACCTCCAGTCAAGGTGTCCTATCCTGTTTCAAACTTTGCATTTCCAGACACAGATTATGCAGTTGTGCGTGGATTTGTTGGACTCCCAACCTAGGGTCTTGTATAGGGATCTCATGTAATCTCAGTTCCATCTCCAACGCTTCGGCCTGGGTGGAATGTTTTTGCTATGACAACGTCGTCCTTAAGTGTGGCATAAGTGATGCCACAAACCATGCACGATGTTGTGCATCCGTTAACATCATATTGGCTTCATGAATCGTACTCTTCAACCTTTGGTCCAGATCCCAGGGGGTCTCGCTCGGGAGCATCATGAACTCCTTAAACCTAATATCTGATTGTGTTTCTGATTTTGGCCTGCTAAATTCCCTGTTTAGCATGGCCTGGATCTTTGCGATTCCTATGTTTGGGTGGTCATTAGGATGCTTGATATACCATGTTAATGTGTGATCCTGTAGCACACTCACCGACATAGCTTTTTTATATTATCATCCGCAATGCCTTGTGCCTCCCTTACTACTCTTACCATAGACCAAAATTGGTTTGGATCTTCATTTCCCACTCCTTTGAATACCGGTAGTTTGATCGCACTCGCCATACTGAATTGTGGTGGTGACAGAGGTGAGGTGGGTGGAGATGGAGGTGAGGGGGGAGAGAGCTGGCGATGTGGGTGGAGGTGGTAAACGTGGAATACGTTGCCTTATCAGACTGACCGCGCTTCTCGGAAAAACTTTTGCGAGCTCTTCCTCGCTTTCCCATGAGGGTGAAATTAAGGGACTATTTTCCAATTATTCACTACTTCCATTTCTATAAAACTTCCCACTTTACATAGTCCCAAACATTAATTTATTCACATAACTCGTGTGATGCAGGAAAGTGTTCCCTCTGTGGACAGAGGCAACCCCTCTAGCCCTAGAGTGGGTCTAGTCACAATAAGGAGAAAACAACAATTAATTTCCTTAAATAGTCATCATTAGAGGCCTACCTCAAACCGGTGGTCGATGAAGTTCTGTTGCACTGCTCTAGCTTCTGTTTCCTTCTCCTTAATGAGCAATCAACCTGAAACTCCACAAAAAACAAACAGAGCATGTAACCGAGAAACAAAAATGATCTATTTACTCATAAAGTCAAGAAGTCATGAGCTATCAAGTAAATTACATACAAGACATAGGAAATCATCATTGATTGTATTAATAATGAATCAAGAGTAAACCTTACAACCAAGTCTTGACGTCGCAAGCCTTCTCAGAGGGTCCAACCAGTGTGTTTCTTCAACCATTCACTCTCAAAGATGGGTCTCCAAAATAGCAATATATATATCTCTCTCTCTCTCATTCACAAGCTTTATACAAGGTTAAGGGCACTCCACACCTTCTTGCAACCTACAAAGCAATCTCGCACTTGTCACGCTCACACCAACTATCTATCAAACTCAAAAGCAGCAACAACACTGTACAACCAAAAGAACTAGCAGATGATAGCAATGGTGAGTGATTTTATAGGAGAGGGAATCTCCATGAAATAAGGGAGAGGAAGCTTATCCTAAAGGAAAGCACCAGAAAAGATGGAACTACCATGCCAGAGGGAGGAGGGCGACTGAAACTGACCCAACAATCAAGTCCAGAGAAATCCAAAAGGTCGACTATTGGAATATATTTTCCCAATCTGGATCATTGTGAGTTCATAACTAAGCTTTAGCGCTGACATTGATAGTAGGCAATGCATTCGGTTAAGTTGTCGCTAAAGATAGCAAATAGCCTCACACCGGAGCATGAAATATAACTATCATGGGAATCAGATTTACTCCTATGATGGAGGTGCGACTAGACTATTAATGACCGCTATCTGTCGCGTATATTTAATGAATTCTCACGACAAGGTAGAAAACTTAGGAAAAGTGGGTCAATTGGCAACATAAGAGAGCATTTGTTCAGTATGAGCATGTTTTACTAGACACATGACACACTAGAAGGACTGGGATGAAGGCAATGACAAATTACTGTGTAACAGATGCCCCCCAAAGTATGAAGATCGAGAGAGTGGGAGGGGTGAAATGATTTATGAATCTGTTTGAGCTGGAACACCACCTAGAAGAACCTGCGGGTGCAAATACAACTGATATATCTGATAGTGAAATACATGTAGTCTAGGAATGGGCGCAGCGATCCAAAAGACATACAAACTAGGTCTATGGTATGGACGCAACCATCCAGCTAGTAAGACCATGATAATGATAAAAGTATGGTCGCAGCCATCCATGAAGACTCAGTTATGGTTCCAGCCATCCATCAGTGAGTCATGTAATAATGAACCAATACACACATCCTGAACATGTGTGAGCTGAGTCTGGGGTCTTGAAACCCAACCGATCATAGTACAAATTCTAGCATGCGAACAGATGTGCTGAAGGCGAGCATGATAGAAAGTTGCTTGATTACCGGTCAATGAGGAAAATGATTAACAAGCACGAAAGAAACCACCAATAATGTTAATGGTTCTCAAGGTGTTTTCCAGTACAATCCATGAAGTGTGAAGAATGAGCTGGAGTCGAACACTCGTGGAATCACCCAATCGACGACCAGTGATGAAATTCGATCATCAGGCGTGAAGAACTTGCCATTGAGGCAGGCAAGCTCCAAGGTACCAAAGGGGATCTCTAGATCAGTCTCCTCGATAATGAGCTAACATTGACAAGAGATGATCCTTCACAGGAGGGCCATAGTGTTTCCCCCATCAACGACATGAGATAAGGAACAAATGATAGATGGTGAAACAAAGTATCAAAGGAGGAGATAAGGATGTGAACTCCATAAAGATTATACTCTCGAACATGTCAGTGACACGACTCCAGAGGGTGGCAACATTCAAGTACCAAGGGATCAAATGCTTAATGGAGACAGCATAGATCAGATGGAATAAGGCTAAATGGCAACCCAAAACCTTGAGAGGCCAAAAGATGATGTATGGATATTCCAACCCGACAAGAAGCAAGAGTGTTGATGTTCAAGAGTGACTAACTGCCACAAGTAATCAATGACAACTTCCAAATTTTCCCCCACCATTGCTAGCGAGTACCCCAATTATTTTTGAAAACAAGATTGAAGGGGATAGCATATGCTTGTAATATAAGTTCAACCTTCAGCTGAATCCAACCTAGTAATAGTTTAACGAGCCCTAGGGAGGAGAAGCTCGAGTCCCGTCATGGTGACGAGTCCAATGTCATCAGGGTTTAACGAGTTTGACATAGATAAAACTCGAAGTCTTTTTCATGTTTAAAGAGTTTGAAAAAGACACGAAAAAGAAAACTCTAGGGGGGTCCTTTTTCATATATTCGAGCCCAAAAAAGTATAAAACAATACTTGAGAGAACCGCTTGACCATTACGATCAAGGAGTACTTTTCATGATTAATGACCTCGATCTGAAAGAGTAGAAAAACGATCAAAGCCACATCGTTTCGTAACAAATAACGAACCCGAAATGAAAAAATCTTGGCAATCTTTTTGTGTTTATACAGTAGGAAAAGAGCTTAAAGTAGACCACCTCTTATTTCGTTTAATGAGTCAAAAGGAATAACTCGGCTATCTTTTCGTCTTTTAAGTCAGAAAAGAGCGTTAAAGAAGACTTTACGGATCAAGTGCATACAAAGTATGACATAACCTCGCCACCTGTAGCTCTGCACAAAACACGTCAAACATAAAACCCATTCGACATAAATGATTAATATATGCGGAAATACAGTTAAAAACCAAAAAACCCTAATTAACAATGCAATAAAAATGAGAAAACCCACATCCTAAAGTATAATTTTTTATTTTTCAAAAAAATTACTATAAAAGGGGTGGGTAATTCATTTGTTTTTACCATTTACATTGCACATTTTACCTTTGAGCATTTGGAGCACCAACCTGAGCAAATTTCTCAAGTTGATTCTGGCCTCATCCGTCCATGATTCATCCTGAAACCTTTTCCAAGAAAGTACATTCCTCCTTGCGCTGCATTTTAGTAGTTTTTTCATGAAATTTAGTGTTAGGTAGGTGGGTTTAGGTGGATTTTCAAATCCGAGCCCACCTCTCAGTCATCGTGGAAAAGCCGCTCAGGTCCACGATGACTGAGTGTGATTACATGTACCACCTCTGTGATAGTCGCGAGAAACTGATGTACTCTCATAATGATCATGGGAAAAATGAACTATTGACTCAACGCCATCATCGCTGTTTTGAGAATAGCCACAACGCCACCGTGAAGTTGAATTTTTGTGTAAATTATGAATTTAAATTTATGAAAGGAGCTCCAATTCATTTTTCTTGTAATGCAGGGCAACATGGCATTTTTTTGGCAAGAACGAACTCACGATGTTAATGATGAGGAAGAATTCAATGATGTTGGGTGCCGAAATTCTTTACAGGCTTGCGGGCTATTGAAATTTTTCCTCACTCCGCATCTTCGGGCTCAACCCGATTTGTTAGAGTTGTTAATTCATGCTTGGAACCCAACTGACAGAAGATTCATTATCCGTGGCAGAGCCATCGAGTTTGATGCTATGGACATATATTTCCTGACCGGATTGTCCCGTCGCAGTGAGAGGCTGATTCTAAATGGCCAACGAACCGGGGGTGAATCACTAGACATGCTCATAGCACGAGTGTGCCCACTGGCATGCAAATAAAACAGCGGGAAAGTGGCAATTCCCATGGTAGAAGACTTGGTTCTTCGCACAGCTCTATTTATGGTGATGAGGGCAGCGAGCTCCCAAGCCCAACACGAGGCAAAAAAGACCCAACTCTGGTTGGCTCTTGAGTGCCTCAACCCGACCATGTACAACTGGGTGGAAGAGGTGACGATCAACATGAGGAGACAACTCACCAAATGTCATCGTGGAGAGGTGAATCAATTTGTCTATGGGTCTATCTTGATCTCACTCATCCTGGAGCGGGTGCCGGCACTCTAGTTGCAGGATATGGAGTTGGACAAGCCCAGACCGCGGGAGACCAGGATCACACGGTGGGTGCATGTTATGCCATGAGGGGGTGATGGACGACCAGTGTCATGGGGGACACTATTATGCAAGTGGCTGGATCACCAGATGATCTTCATCAAGGATTGGCCATATGTTGGTATGTCGTGGAGACCCCAACATGAAGCTTCCCATTGGCGAGTAGTGGGACGATGGCAGTAAAACACTTAACCACACTATTTTTGTATTTTGTCTTTTATAATGTTTTCTAGATTTTTTCATGCATATTTCCTAATGATGTACTCTTATGGTATTTGCAGACGTGGGACCAGAGAGGCTTGCGGGACTAGCTCCAGAGGCACAGAGGGATCCACAGGGCATCAGAGAGCTGGCCTTGGTTCCCCCAGCTGGCAGTTCAGTGTAGACAGTGGCCCACAATCTTAAGGGCTTGATGGAGGGGATCCTTGATTACAGGGGGATTGAAGAGGTCCCCATAGAGTACCAGATATATATAGTAGGGGTGATACCTAGGGTGCACCAACTTTTGAGGTGAGTCACATGAGCAGTGGTGTGCTATAAGGAGCATAATCCACCATAGTAGATGCCTAGGTTTTATTTCCTGCAGATTTTTTGAGAGACATGTATCTCGGATGTACAGAGAGCACAGACTCTATTTGGACATATACACTTATTTTTTGAGCACCTCGGTGCGCCACATGATATATATATATATATATATATATATATATATATATATATATATATATATACACACACATATTCCTATGGTTGATTATTGTGTTTTGAATGCTTCTATATGCTGTTTTAATTACATGTTGCGTAAATGTCTATCTAATACATGGTTTGCTAATGCATCGGTTAACATGTTTAATCTTCTTGGAATGTGTTGATGCGTAATAAAATCAAAATTTCTTTCTAAAAATTTAACACGTAAATACAACCTTAAAATCTAATGATCTATGACGAAATAATGCCCTTTAAGCTGGTGGACAACAAGCTTAGAATCCAGATTCACAGCCAATGTATGAATACTGAGGTTGATAGCTTCGGTCAATAATTCAATAACAACACTCTATTCAGCGGCATTATTTGTGGTGCAACCCAGACAAACACCTTGAAGGTCTACTAACTCACCGTTAGGATCGTAGATCACCCATGCTGTAGAAGAAAGATCCTAGGTATTGCAGCAGACACCATCATCGAAACCAATGTAAGGTGTATCAGACATCTGCACAAGAAGAAAAAAGACACAATAAGTGGCAATTACACCTACACACCAAGCCAGACATGAAAACACACACAACACACCTGCTAATAACACACGTATGTACAAATGAGATGCATGGGGTTCATGCATAATATTTTTTAGATAAAGCCCATTTCGGGGCTTATCTAGAGGGTTCCCTTCATAATCAATAAGCTCATAGGCCCCTTTTTGCAAACTCGTTTTACAATATAAGACCCATGCCACATAGGCTCTAATTTGCCTACCCCTAGCTTATCATTTGCTTGATCATAAAGCAGGACTAAATATCCTTCAATGAAAGAACGAGGATGGACAGTATGATCAAAGTGAGTTTTCACTCTCTTCTTCTGTGCTTCAATGGCTAGAGAGGCTAGTCGACAGGTCTCATTTAGCCATTCTAGGTAGGGGAGATGTTCTTCCACTGGAGTAGTGTTGGGGAGTAATTTGACGACTAATTTCAGAGAAGGGATCTCACACTCAATCGGAAGGATAGCCTCTAGACCGTAAACCAATTAGAATGGGGTGAACCCGGTGGCATCCTTAACTAAAGTTTGGTAGGCCCATAAGGGGGAGAACAACATCAAATGCCAGTTGGACTTGTGCATGCCGATGGTGCATTGAAGTATCGTAACTAAAACTTTGTTGACGGCTTCCACTTGGCCATTAGCCTGAGGACAGTATGGTGTCAAGCTATCATGCTACAAGCCTAGCTGGGTCATTAACTCAGTCATCATATGATTACGGAAATGTTTACCATGATCAGTAACGATAGCCTGAGGGACTCCAAACCGTGAAATGACATGATTAAATAAAAATTGCGCCGCTATGTGACCTTCTTTAGATAGTGTAGGCATCACCTCAACCCATTTTGTGAAATTATCAACGGCAACGATGATATACCCATTCCCCCCATCGAGCGAGGGTTACAGGTCATATAAGCAATGCCCCATTTGGCAAAAGGGCCGACAGTAACAACAGGGTTCAAGGGAGCAAGAGGCGTGCACATCTTCCATTGGTAGATTTGGCACTCATGACAAGAGCGGATGGAAAGAATGAAATCCTTGAAGATAGAGGGAAAAAAATAACTAGCATGGAGGATCTTTTAAGCATTAGCATACCCAGACATATGACCACCACAGGTACCACAATGGCAGTCGTTTAGAACTCGTTCAGCTTCCTCGAATGTTAAGCATCGGCGGAGAACATAGTCAGCGCCGAGATGATACAGGGTGTCCCTAATAATGCGATAATGTTGAGAATGATGGCGAATCCATCACCGAGCATCCTTGGACAAATTGGGATGAAAAGAGGACATCTGGAGATAGACAATAATATCCCTGTACCAAGGATTGAGGGTACTAATCAAGAACAGAGTTTCATCCAAAATATGGTCCTCTAATTGAGAGGGCACGGTAACAGATGGCATAGAGAAAATCAACTCAACAAAGATGAGGGACTTCTTAGAGTTGGCATTGATGAACTCCAAGTCGAACTCTTGGAGGATGACAATCCACTTTGAGTATTTGCCCCTCAGTAATTGACGTGACAAAATGTACGTCATTGGGTTGCAATCATAAATCACCGTCGTGGTATGCAATAATATATAGTGGCGGAAACGCTGGATGGCGCAAACGGCGGCCAATGCCAACTTATCGACATAGGCATATCGAGTCTTTGTATCAAGTAAATTGTGGTTGAGATAGTAAATGACATGTTTAGTGCCATCATCATCATCTTGAACTAGAACCATGCCAATGGTGGTATCGACAGCGGCTAAATAAAGAGTGTAGTCACGGTGATAGTCAGGGGGATGCAACAACGGAGCAGAAACAAGGAGGGCCTTGAGGTGCTCGAATGACTCTTGTGCAGCGACATCCCAAAGAAAAGGGGTGTCCCACTTTAATAATCGTGTATAGCCTTTGGCCACTTCAACATAATTCAGAATAAATCATCGTAAAAAATTCACTTTACCCTGCAAACTCTGCAATTGCTGCAAAGAAGCAGGGGGAGGGAGATTCAGGATGGCTTCGACTTTAAGGGGATCGAGATGGATACCCTCCCGGGAGACAATGAACCCGAGAAGTCTGCCTGAATCAATGTAGAAGATGCACTTATGCGAATTAAGCCGGATACAATAGTGTCGACGGTGGAGAAACATTTTGCGAAGGTGGGTTGGATGGTCCTGGTGCTTCGCTGAATGAGCTGGAAGGTCATCCAAGTAAGGCTACACAATGTGTCTAATATCATGAAATGCATAAGACATTGTGCATTGGAAGGTGGCAACGACATTTTTTAAACCAAAGGGGAGCTTTTTATAAGCGAAAGTGCCCCATAGACAGATAAAGGTGGTCTTTTGTTGATCCGCAGGTGAGATATTAATCTGGTTATAACCGTAAAATCTATCCATAAATGAATATATCTCACTCCCGGCACACTCATCAATGAGCTGGTCAATGAAGGGTGTAGGGTAGTTATCTTTAGGACCGGCACGATTAATATCACGATAATCAACACATACCCTAATAGTGCCCTGTTTTTTAGTCACAAGTACAATGTTAGAAACCCAATCTGTGAGTGGGATGGGGTAAATGAAGCTAGCCTTATGAAGCTTTGCAACTTCCACTTTAATAGTTGTAGCCTTTCGGGGGTGCACGGGGCATAAACACTATCGAATAGGTTTGGCACCCAGATATGTAGGTATCTGATGCACCACGATGCTAGGATTGAATCCGGGCATCCCTTCACAGGACCAAGCAAACACATTGTGAAATTCGCGAAAAAGATCAGTATAAAGCTGAATCTCCTCTGGAGTACAAGTTACTCCAACATGGATGGGCTCAACAATCCCTGGTTTAACAGAAATGTTGATTGGTTGAGTTTGTGTAATGTTCCCCATATTCCCTTCAGAAGACACTTGATGAATTTGGATGGGTGTCTAAAGGGGTTGGGAGGGGAGACAAGGAGAAAACCGCTCGAGACAAGTAAACATTTCTCGATGGGTAGGGAGAAACGAGGAATGATGGTGATAATTAGACCAAGGAGGTTCCTCCAAAGACATGGTCTCAATAATTGCTTCATCAGTAGGAAAAATTTCCTTCAAAGGGTCTAAAGAAGCGGCATCTCCAAGCCAAGGGGATTGAGCGTACGAGTCGAGAGCTTTGTTAGACGGAGCAGGTTTAGGGGATGGAGCCGATACGGAAATAGTTTTGACGTAGTTGTGCTTGGGAGGACTCAATGGCATCTCATTTCGCTAGGATTCTATCTGATCAGCAGGAGGAAGAACCCAAGGATCAGAGCAAACAAAAATCATATTAATGGGAGCGATGTTGGGAGGTGGGAGTGAAAAAACACCCAAAAGGGCAAGATCTTTAAAGAGTCTATCACCCACACTTTCACATGGAATGGAGGTATGCTCTACAAAAGGCACATTTCCATCGGAGGAGGAGGAGGCGAACAAGGACAACTAGTCTACTGTGACGATTTTCCCCTGATGAGGAAAACGAATAACATGAAATAGAGATGAAGCCACGGCTTGCATGGCATATGTCCAGCTTCGTCCTAGAAGGAGGTTGTAAGTTAAATTGGCATTAAAAACTTCGACCTCCACTTCAACCATCTTCCCTTCCAGAGTAATAGGTAGACGTTGGAGTATACCATAAGGATGAGACTCTCTCCCATCAAAGGCTTCCAAGGTCATAGGAGACTGGCTCAGAGTTGGAGAACGGATAGCCTTCCAACAAGCAATAGACAATATGCAAGTAGAAGCGCCTTCATCAATGGCAGTACGATGAATAGTTTTAGAATTGATGATGACTTGAATAAGGAAGGCAATTTGGTGAGGTAGTCTCGGTATATGACTGTCTAGGTCAAAAGTGATCAGGTCTGAGTCGGCTAGGTCAATGCCACCGATAGCCGATAGCAAGGACTTCCTCTAAGAGGGGTAGCTCTAGAGGACTTCTAATGCAGACATATCTGACAGAGCCTGGGCTAGGTCCTCAACGATGTTATAGTGTTGAGCAGCATGAGCATTAGGGTTGTAAGGATACTTCTGGAGCACGCCTTTAGGAGGAGGTCGGATGACCGCTTTAGTGCTAGGTCGCTCGATATGGAGGGGACCAAAACTCGATGGAAGAGCACTAGAGGGGACCTCAGTCTCCTTCCTGGCAGGCGACGGATACTCTTTTACCTGAGTACTAATGTGGACGGGTATTGTCCCAGCCATAAATTCCTAAGAACCAAAGGGAAAAGAGGATTGAGATGGATCAGCCCCCATTTACGTTTGCTACAAGGGAAAAGGCTCTTTGAGCATAACAGGAGTCCCAGGGGCGCCTTTCAACAAACGACTAACTTCAGATCGCCTGGGGTAGTCCTTAGTATAGCGATCCTTGTCACGGATAAGGAAAGGATACTTAGGCTTGTGTTTGGCAGCTTCCTTGGGTGGAGGTTTAGGGAAATCCTGCTTCGATTGATCATCCTTATTCTTTCCTTTTCCCTTCTTTTTCCCTTTTGAGGCTTTGTCCGCCATGGTGGATTGAACAAAATTAATGTCAGAAGTGTTACCAGAATTGGATACAACCTGAGAAGTGTTTTCATTCGAAGCGTTCGATTTTTGCTTCCCAGGGTTCGCGAAAGATTTCTTAGACGACGTATTGACAAAACCAATGATGCCATCAACAGATGGTGTTGGGAGGGCTTTTGAAGTTCCGGGCCTCGGAGCATCAGGAAAATAATGATGTAGTGTATCAGACTGGGAGTAAACCAAGTCAAGGTACTAAGCACGTGCAATAACTTGCTCTTTAGTTACACACGCCCCCATAGCAATGTCTCGGGCTATCGAACCAACAAATGAGGTTTTGAACCAGTCATTTAGAAGCTGATCGGGAATCCAAAACTTAATCAAACAACGACATCATCTCCATTCATGGATATGATCAAAGATATGTGTGGTCGTGGTCTATTTTAGGGATGTCAGGAGATGTGTGCCAGTTTCATATCGAATCGGCAACTGAAAATGAGTTAAAAATGCCATATCCAATGAGTTAAAGTCCTAGAAAGATCCACGAGGTAACTCAATATACCATTTAACAGTAGAGCTAGTGAGGGTCCGTTGGAAAAGGCAGAGCCGAATTGAATCATCAAGCCATGAGTTTGATGAAAACTATAGATGATAAGTCACGACATGGCCTTGGGGATCTTCTCCAGCTTTATCGTCAAACTTGGGACAATCACCAGGAATTTTAGTTGGAGCCAGTGGCCAATACAAATTATGAAGAATGGGATCATTTGTCAGTTTGGACACATTTAGTAATTCCAACGTTGCTAAAAAAGGTAATTGAGGGTTAAAGGACATCTGAGGCCGTGGGTAGGAGGTAGCACCAGAGTTCCACCCAGTTGCTTGTTGCCCCCATTGATTTTGTCCAGACGGATTTGGCCCATAAGGGTTTTGTCCGTAGGGATTTTGTCCATAGGGGTTATAGCTGTAACTGGACGGTTGACCTTGGATTTGCCCCCCAGCATTCCATTGATTACCAACTTGGCCTACAGGAGAAACATATGGTTGCTAGAAATTCTGGTAAGGATTCACCTGCGGTTGTTGATAATTTTGGTATGGAGCAAATTTGGTTTGCCCTTGGGATTGCTGAAAACCATAAGACGGCTGGGCTCCAAATTGACCTTGGCAGCTAGACTACGTTTGATAAGCAGGGTGGGATTGGGATCCAACCAGAATTTGAAGACCGGATTGGGTCTGGAGCCCAGACTGGGGCTGAAAACTGGGTGGATCTTGAGAAGCAACAATCATTTGAGTGCCCGATTGAGCAGGCCCAGACGGATGTCCTCGAGAAGACATAGGTTGAGCCATTGGGTAGAAGGTTGGCTCGGTTGAGGTTGAGGTTGGCCCATTTTCCCAGAAGCTTGAACTTTCTGGGAATTGGGTTGACCTTGCGGAACCGGAGGTTGTCCAGACTACCTAGATGGTTGAGTAGGCTGGACAATTGGCTGGCCTTGTTGAATTTGAGACTGACCAACTTGTCTAGAAGGGTAGCCTTGTTGGGTACCAGGTTGGCCTTGTTGAATATAAGGTTGTCTTGGGTTACCAGAGGGTTGCCAGAAGTACGTGAAAGAAGACCCACTTAAGGTTGAAGGTTGTCTCGGAATGGGTTGTCCTTGTGTGCCGATAGTTTTCCCTAAATAAGGTGGCCCATAGTATGGTTGTCCGTAAGACTGTTGTCCATAAGATGGTTGACCTTAATAGGGTGGTCCTTGAATATTTGAATATTGTGCTTGGCCGCCATGGTAAGTCATGGTACCCCAAGCAATAGAGAACGAAACCGAGACCTTAACAAAAGGTTGAGATGCTATGGGTCCAGGGTGATAAATATGGGCTCCTCGAGAATCATAATAATTAAATGGATTTTGAGGATCCAGATTCTGAGGATATTAATCATATGCCCCCCTGCTAGAATGGAACCAGAAGAAGGTGGGGCACTTAGGCTAGGGTCAACAACCCCAGATATGGGTGCCACAGGGCCACTGTGTGAAGGACCTACTGAAGGCCTAGCAACAGTGGTCACCACTGAAGATGCAGTGACGGCACTAACAGCAGGGGCTGTGGAAGCCACACAAATGGTTGGAATAGTCGGGACAGATGTCACATTGTGAATCTGGGGAGTAAAAGATCCCAAAGTTGGAGTGACAATACGAGACCACATGGAACTTGTAAGGGGAGACCTAGAACCCATGATATCAGCTAGAGCATTATAACATAACGGCAGCGTGATACCAAGGGAGGTGACACAGAAGGGTGAAGTTTCTGTCGGTATAGGAATTTCACCACTCGTCATCAAGGACTCTTCACTCGTGATGGGGGATGTGTCATCCATGTCAGAAGAAGACATTGGGACCAAAACACCAGGAGGAGTAAGGGGAAAATATTCTTCGGAAGGCTCCCAAATGGGGTTCCAACGAATATCGTAAGACTCGTCTTCCGGAGTGCGAGAGTTAAGCAGTTGGATACTCGGAATAACAAGAAGAGTATCACTAACAACCGGTACCTCAGGAGTGACAGAAGATGGGGATCCTTGGTCGCTTGGAACGGGAGACAGGATTGGTGATTCTACCAAGATGATTTAACTCAAAAGCCCTAGGGATAACTAATCGAGTAAGGAGAAATAACCCTACGCAAACTAAAATGCAACAAGATCTAACAGGGTAAGTGTGAACGTGGCCGAATAAATTTTAAGACACAGGAACAGAACTTGACCTTTTCATCTTTAAAGAGTCAAGAAAAGGACAAAAAGATGACTGTAGTCACCTTCAAGTATTTAATGACCCTGAAGTGATAAGTGCTGAGATGGACCTTTTCTTTTAAGGAGTCTAAAAAGGAATGAAAGTGACTTCTCTGGAGAAACTAGGCAAAAGGTTTACCAAACATCCCATAAAACTGCATATACACCTTAGCGATCATATGAAAACCAAGGACTTTCCGTATGGCAGTCAATCTTCCTGAATGTTTTGTTTGATGTGTTACGGTTTGCAAGGCGGAAGACATGGCTTCCTAGGGATATAGGATGATAACCTAGTGGGGTTTCCAAACATATACTCGACGGTATTGGGAGAACAATTGCGTACTAGACTGCTATTGACTCACAGAAGGAGGAATCACCCAATCTTGAGAAAAAACAATAGTGACTAGGTTTAATGACGCTGGAGCACATCTCTAGCCTAGACCTCTAAATAGTCTACGTTATGTTCCAATGCCTTGTTAAGTTTATTCAGTTCATTTTAGAGTTGATCTTGCATTATGTTTTAGTTTTCAGGCCTTACGTATGTATACAACAAAACCTAGGATGCTGCTAGAATGAGTGAAATATCCTTTTACTTCAATGAACACCTACGTACAGGAGGGTAGAGAGATCATTCCCAAACAAGGAAAACCAAGATAATCCACGAGACACAATGCAAAAACACATCAACCCTACAATGCACGAATACTACTAATGATAGATTTTATCATTTGCTTTCCAATATGCAAACCTGAAATGAAAATTCACTTTCACTTTTGTATACTAGATGAATGCAGTCTTTTGATTTTGATTGTTTTAAATTTAAAAGAAACAAACAAGCAGGCTTGACAAAACTGGTCGATCCAAACAATTGTGATCTATGTTCAGTAGTGAAAAGAAATCGAATCAACACTAAAGATTGGTTCAATAATCGTCACTAGAAATCAACCAGAAACAAGAAATGGAGAAGGCTAAAACAAACCAACAAGAAAGTTGCAAATGAAGCTTGGGAAAACTAGCAACCAAGCCAATCAATTCAAGATCTTGAAAGAATGAACTAGGTCACACAGGCAAAAATGCAAGATTCATTCAATATAGCCAAAGAAAGAGTGCCTTAGTCGTAAACAGTCAAAAATAAGCTACTGAGCAAGAGAAAGAAGGCAAGGGATCAACACGACTGGTAAATTGAGGAGGTAGAATTGAAAAGAACAATTCTACAGGAATCGTCGTGGGTACTACACAAGCAACTAGAGACGATCAGCTAATAGTTATAACAATAGAGTGACGTCGTCGCGAGAGTACACGTCTCTTCCACGACGGACCGATTTCAGGATTAGTTGCGATTGTACGATGGGATTCAGTGATGCACAGGACTTTACAAAAGAGTAAACATGGCGTCGGCACGACTGTTAAACTATTTTCCATGACGATCTTAAAAACAATGACAAACGAACAAGAAACTCCCAAACAAAAACCAATCAATCCTTCAATCAATAGAGGGATTTCCCAGATCAACCCAGGTAACCCAAAATACTGATAGTTTATCCCCAAAATCCAAAAGACCCCAAATCAAAACCAAAACAAGAGCAAACAAGAGAAGCAACATACAAAGGACTCCCTAGTATGGTCGCCAACTTGTGATGTAGGAAAGTGTTCCCTCTGCGGACAGAGGCAACCCCTCTAGCCCTAGAGTGGGTCTAGTCACAACAAGGACAAAACAATAATTAATTTCCTTAAATAGTCATCATTAGAGGCCTACCTCAAACCGATGGTCGATGAAGTTCCGTTGCACTGCTCCAGCTTCTGTTTCCTTCTCCTTAATGAGAAATCAACCTGAAACACCACAAAGAAACAATAGATCACATAACCGAGAAAAAACAATGATCTATTTACTCATAAAGTCAAGAAGTCAAGAGCTGTCCAGTAAATTACATACAAGGCATAGGAAATCATCATTGATTATATTAATAATGAATCAAGAGTAAAGCTTACAACCAAGTCTTGACGTCGCAAGCCTTCTCAGAGGGTCCAACTAGCGTGTTTCTTGAAGCATGCACTCTCAAAGATGGGTCTCCCAAATAGAAATATATGTCTCTTTCTCTCATTCACAAGCTTTATACAAGGTTAAGGGCACTCCACACCTTCTTGCAAACTACAAAGCAATCCCACACTTGTCACACTCACACCAACTATCTATCAAACTCAAAAGCAGCAGCAGCACTATACAACTAAAAGAACTAGCGGATGATAGAAATGGTGAGTGATTTTATAGGAGAAGGAGTCTCCATGAAATGAGGGAGAGGGAGCTTATCCTCAGGACAAGCAGCACAAAGCACAAAACTACCGTGCCAAAGGGAGGAGGACGACCCAAACTAACCCAACAACCAAGTCTAGAGACATCCAGAAGTCCAACTGTTGCAACAAATTCGTCCAATCTAGATTGTAACGAGTTCATAACTAAGTTTTAGCGCTGACATCGCTAGTAAGCAATGTATTCAGTTAAACCGTCACTAAATATAGCAAATAGCCTAGCGTAGGAGCATGAAATCTTATTGTCGCGGGAACTAGATGTACTTCTACAATGGAGGCATGACTGGACTGTTAATGACCACTGTCTATCGCGTATATTTAATAAATTCTCACGACGAGGCAGAAAACTTAGGAAATGTGGGTCAATTGGAAACATAAGAGAGCATTTTTCAGTATGAGCATGTTTTACTGGACACATGACATAGTAGAAGGACTGGAATGAAGGCAGTGACAAATTATTGTGTAACAACCCGCTTTTCACACAATATCATCTTAATCGAAGTGTTCAAATATTTAATATACTTACCTCACAGTCCCTTGATAAAACATTTCTCTGCCTCACTATAGCTGACGGTCATGTCTACCATGAACTCAGTGATAAATTCTCCTATTATTCGGTCGAGCCAATGGTCCACAGCTCATGCTATCTTATCTCTTGACGCTTCTAGTTTGCACACTAATTCTAGAGTCCACACTATTGGTTTGTCGAGCCTACACCTTCCCTGGCTATTTCCTAACTTTTCCATCCACTCATATAGCTTAGAAGGAAAGGATGCGAAGAAAATTTCATGGATTTTCGTATACAAGTAGCGGTCTAACCACTATTCTTTAGATACTCACGGATTTCGGTTTTCCTGTGTCGCGAACTCGTGAATCTTCTTGTCCAACCACTCTTCAATTTCTTTCTTTGTTGGATTCAAGTGGCATGACATTAGACATCCTTATGCAGATCCTGGTTCCGGCAACGAAACCATTTGTTGGCTTGTATGGGCCTAACCTAGGTTTAAAGGTGATTGGGCAAAGCGAATCCCAGTACTACTAGCCCTTTTGACAACATTCCGTGGAGCGTGGACTGCAGTCTCACCCGAAGTAGTATGGGAGGGTGTTAGAACTAGGTTTCTGCACCCTGGGGATGTTTGATGAGCTTCTGGAGGTCCATGGTTTGACCCTTCGCGCATGTCTCTATGCGCACTTGCTATCCCTTCGCAACCTGCGATGCGGCTTCTATGCAACCCTACTCGGGGCACAACTCGTATAATACCCAAGTTCCTTGCTATTTAGTCTATTATTACCCGATTACTTAACTTGTTTATGTAAGAGAAATGATTATTACAACATATTCAGTAATCATATTAGTGTGTGCAATAAATAAAACAACATAAATGTAAAGAAGGCAATGCATAGCAGATACACAAAAATAGCAATCAACTTCTCTTTATTAATCTTCAATCCATATTACAGACTCAACATGGCCTTGTGCACTCAGCTGTAGGGGTCCTCGCACTCAGTTGTGGACTCTACTAGGCCTCTACGCACTCAACTGCAGAGCTTCTTCCTACTACTACGACCTGTTGTAGACATTTTTGTGCCTTACAACATTGAGCATGAAATGTCCATAATCTAAGGGATCCAAAGTCCCTAAACATGTTGTTCCTACCCCTAGAGGAACAAGGCCAACTAACCACGGCAATTCACAGAAGTTCTCCACCTGAAAACACTCAAAAACAAGCCAATTTTGGATCATGTCAACTGCTCCACTGAGCATCTGCGCTGAATGTCAACTGCTCCACTATCTACCTGCGTTGAATGTCAACTCCAACAAAGGCTACCTACGCTGAGCGAGTTTGGACATGTGGCAGAGTCATTCCTCAAGGTGTCAATGCCTAGGAAGCTTCCAAAATGACACTTGCATCAAGGAATTCGACTGGTGATGAGTAAGAGGTTCCAAATCTCCAAGTGGAAGCAAGAACCTCCAAGTGGACTCAAGAACTGAGAGAGGGAGAGGACACTAGTCAGATCTCAAGCTAACTCATCCTCTCTCCAAACATCTATATATGGATCTCTCCTCCATGAGATCTAGGGGGGCTGGAATTTGGTAATTGCAAAGAATTGATGTTGGTTTGTGGCTGGAAACATTGGTTGTGTAATGCTTTGAAGGGAGCTGAAGAAGGAATTCCATTCTGCTGGGAAGGAGATGCTGGATTGGAGCCCCATGGGTTGTATCTCTTCCTGAACCCTGTTACTTACTAATAAAGCTATCTTGATTCTTTCCTATATGCTGGTGTATTTTGTATGATTGCATTAGTGTAATTGATTTGCTTCTAATCCTGAATCATTTATTAATATGTATATTGGCATTTGTATTGTGTTCTTCTCTTGTCGCAAGTAGTTGTTCTCTTGTCACAGGTAGTTGTTCTCTTGTGATCTCGTGGGATTCAAGTAGTTGTTCTCTTGATCAAGCGAGGAGGCAAGTAGCTGTGGACACACAAAGAGAAGAGGATCTAGTTCGAGGGACAACCGGAAGACAACGGTAAGTCTGCCGATCTCCCCTCTTTCACATTTCATAAAGGAAGAAATCATAATAGCTGTATTCGTTTGTTGCTAAGGCGCTGTCACACCTTAGGTGGATAGGATCGTCCTGCATAGGCATTTTTCCCCACAACAAATTGGCGACCATACTGGGGAAGAATATGTTTATTCATTTCATTTGTGTTTCCGTCATTTGTTTACTTCATAGACTTGACAACAATTATTGAACTGCATCTTTCCCGGATGCAGAGTAGAAAGTTGCTGCTTTGATCCAGTTGTTGGACTTGTCTATGATCTAAACTAGATCCACAAATGATTTGATGATTCTTGTGATAGTATTTAGTACCCTATCAAAGCATCCCTCTGTTTATACGTTGCTTTTGTTTCTGATTTGGCCTGAAACAGTTGATTTTTGAGCATTCTATGACCCAGAACCCAAGGGAAACGAGAGTTTCTCTTCCAGTGCAGGCACTGTGAAGGCAGTCTGCATTTCAACGCAAGTCCCGAAGGGGCTACTTGCGCTGAATGTCAAACTGACAGTGTTAGACCTGCGTTGAACCAGTGTGGCCTTGTGCAACTGGGGTTCTTTGTCCTCTTTTGCCCTGTTTTGATCTCTGTTTTTGCAGCCTTTAACCAGCATAGGTGCCAGTCTGATAAGCCTTTTCTTTGCTTGAATTCCGCCTCATTTTTGTACAAAAAGATTGTGAATGTTTTTATGTGTTTGTGGCATCATTTACAGTCTTCCTTTGCATGAGTAAAGTAGTCTTTCTGTAGCCTTTGATTCAGATATGATTGAGAGTGATCTTAGAAGAGAGTTCATTGGCTGTTTTCAGATTGATTATAGATTTACTTTTGCTTATTGGTTTGAATTTGTCTCTTTCAAAGTGTCAAACCAAGTCTTTATTTCGAAAATCGCAAAGTGATTTTAATCTCTTCTACCCTTGTTGATTTCGAAGAAAGTGAACTTGTTTGTATTGATCATTTTAAAAGCAAATTCAAAGTTGTGCAAAAATCTTTCTTTGTAGGCATTTATACTAAGAAAGTGGAAAACAAACACCTGCATTGTGCATTTTGCATTTGATAGTTTGCATGTTGGATTTAGGGAAAGTGCATTAGAGTGTGCTGATTGCTCTTTGAGAAAAGATAGTCGCTCTCTTTTCCCTTAGTAGCTAGGATTTTCAAAGTTTAAAGATTGTAAAGCTTGCTTATCATCTTAGACTGCATTTAGGAATTTGTATCATACATCTCATGGTGAACCTTGAAAGGCAAACTTTAAAAAGATCAACCTAAAATAAACTGAATGAAGCTAACAACGCTTTGTAACATAACGCACAACATAGAGGTCTAGGCTAGAGACGTGTTCTGGCGTCGTTAAGCCTAGTGACTGTCGATCTCGAAGAAGGTGGGTGATTCCTCCTGAGAGACGGTAGTGCTAGTACGGATTGTGCTCCCACGTACCATCGCGTATATATTGGGAGACCCCTATAGGAATATATCTTTTATCCTTAGGAAGCCGTGTCGGGCGCCCTACTGATCGCAATGCAGTGAACACAACATTCACGAAGATCGACCACCCGTACCGTAAAAAGTATTCTGTGGTTTTGCGAAAAGTTTGGCACACCCTCTGCCTAAATCTCCAGAGCAGTTTCTTTTGGCCTTTTTCAGACTCTATAACAGAAAAAGTCCATCCGAGCATTTGTCACTTCGGGCTTGTTAAAACATCGAAGGAGACTAGAGTCATCTTTAGCTTTTTCTCGACTCTTTAAAACTGAAAAAGCAAGTTGTGTCTAAAAGCGTCGTTAACAATTTATTTTAAACGAAACAATCACCCTTTAATTCCTGCGTTGATCTTTAGGTTGAAAAGATGGAACACACCAACCAAGGAGTTCCCCTTGGTGGGAATCCTAGTCCCTTCTCCTCTTGGCGAGATGTTGGTGCACCCCACATGGCCACATTGTCGCTTCCAGGACTGACAATTGGCCTACCAGTTTGGCTCTTTTCAACCAATGTCGTTCAGAATACCACCATTCCTGAATGGTCGAGTCAACAGTTAGATCAGACAAGAGTTGCCTCCTAACCTTCAACTTCATCTTCCTCCCCTCCTTCCTCTTCGCTTGAAGGGACTGGTCGAATTAAAAACCAGGTTCCTAAGGAGAAGAAGGAGAAGAAGAAGAAAGAAAAGAAGAAGAAGGAGCCTAAGGCGACTGGGGGCAAACAAATGTCATCTAACAAAAATCCACACACCGCACTCGTAAGGCCTAAATCGCCATGCGTCATATACAAGGGAGACCACTTCCATAGAGATTGTCCTTGTATCCCACGGATACTAAGAGACTGGTCCCCCCGTTTGCACAATTCGGGAGCATCGACCTCTGATAGCCATGTCGACTGCTCACCGTCAACTAGTGGGAGTGAAGCTCCAGGACAGAGCGGGAGAGCTAAATTTCCCTGCAGACTGTGTGAAGGCGATTAGGCCATCCACCGTTGTCCCTTCTTAGACAAGGCAAAAAGAGTTCTGGAAGATCGCCCGATTTTATGAGCGCATCTTCCTCCTGGATATCAAAGACTCCTGCCAAGTCCCTCACTAGTTGAGAATCTGGCTGAACCACTTAGGTGGTCAACCGAAACACCTGTCATTGAAGAAGAACCGTCTGGATCCATGCCTGACAAAAGTCAAAAGGTTGATACGGCAGTTGACCCGGTTTTGCCTTTAGAGGCTCCATCTTCGAATGACACCATCACAGAAGCGAATAAAGACGACACCGTCCAGGTTCTCTTCATCAGCACTGACTCTGATGATCAAGGGGGCAATGCCACCATTCCTTTGTCGCAGGAAGGAAGTTCATCAGAGTGCTATCCGTCCGTATATTCGGTCCTGCCACCAAGCAACCTGGTTGTGTCCTTTGATTGGAACCAACTAGGCCGACCCCGATTGCCAGCCAGTGTACCATTCAGAATTATTTGTCAAATATACAGAATGGTAATGGTTGGCACTATCATTGATGAGGGGGCATTTGTGAGTATCCTTTCCTCTATTGCTTGGAAAGCACTTGGTTCGCCAGTGCTTTTACCTGAGATGAGAAATCTATCAGGTTTTGATAAAGGAACCAGTCGACCTTTAGGGATCCTCCCCAATGTGCCTATAACATTGAAAGGGAAGACCGTTCAAATGAACGTGATGGTCGTTCAAGGACCCTTGGATTATAACCTACTCCTTGGACGAGACTATATATATTGCATGGTAGCCATCGTCTCCTCACTCTTTAGAGTAATGTGTTTTCCGCATGAAGGAAGAATGGTCAAGCTCGTGGAACAACTTTCGTTTCCCGGATCACACATCGCAAGTAGTCATGTACCATCCCTAAATGGTCTATTCATGCAAGAAGTGTCTCAACCCACGGTCCGTCCTCCTGATGAGCGCGAGTAATCCGGGAGGATATGACTGGAACCCAGGGGGCATGCGTCCTGACCTACTTCGGCAGGAAAACTTTGGGTATAGAGTAGGTTTCCACGGGAGAATATGACTAGTCCGTACCCCGTCCGTGGAGGGAAGAGGGGTTGTTCTAGAACAGGATTCTTTTGTCAAAGTTACGTGTTTTCCAGAGTCATTCACCCTTGTCTATTTCGATAGACATTGCTGAAGAAGTGTTTTGTTTGAAAGATTAACGAGACAATCTTTAGGTAACCTGAAAGAGGTAGGCCTTTCCTAGTGGAACAGATGTTTTACTTGCAAATTGAGGGTTAACCTTGAAATCGTACTTTATACCTGGGGGCATGCAAACCTTTTGGAGTGCAAGCAAGGGGCAACTATTTATTTTTTAAATTTTTAGGTCTAACCCTTTAAACTCGTAGGATTAGTCATTTCCGAGCTTGCATAACGAAAGGATGTGGAGCAAAGCGTAGTGAGATGAAGCTCCATAAAAAATAGCAATCCCACATGAGACACTCTTATCATATGACTGGTATAAACGAGCAGTTTTAGCATAAAGTTCATGCTCGTTAAAAAATAAAACATAAGCTTGAGCAATGTTTGGTGCATTCAAGCTCATTAAAAAATGAACCTATTCCGGTAAATAACCATTGCGTATGTAACCTTATCTGCCATAAAAGCGTTGGTCGTGTTTGCACCTGCCACCTCCACTTTTCATTTGGCCGATCGTTCGCCTCCATATGATTGTTTACCCATTTTGAGGAACAACTGCGAAGAGTGATTTCACCTAGCCATCCTTGTGACACTGCCGTGATTGGAAAATTCCAACCTGTACCTGGAATCTGCTGCTAACCCTGTTTATCATTCATTCCTCAAAAGACGAGTCTTCTTTAAGCTCTTTTCAATTGACTCGTAAAATATGAAAAGATTGTCGAGTTTTGGCCTTCCAGCTCGTTAAAGGACAGGAAGAGCTATCCCTCCTCTAGATTTTAATCTTTTTGGACCTGAGGGATTATTGCACAAAAAGATCGAGCGCTTGTTTTGTTCGGCTCGTTAAAGATATCGAAAACTCATCCCTTCTGTATTTTTTTATACTTTTTCGGACTTAAGGGATTAGATGACAAAAAAGGAATTTTGGAGTTAACTTTATGTACCTTTTCAGACTCTCTAAAAATGAAAAGGACCAAGTTATCCTTGTCCTTAGACTCGTTAAAATTATTAAATAGCGACAAATTTGTCTTTAGACGAGAACCAGTTTCACTATCGTTAGGCTCGTTAAAACATAGCAATGGGCTTGCCCGAAGGGCAGGTTATAGAAAAAGCATATGTTATCCTCCTCAAGCTTGACAAAAATAAAGAGGTACTGGTCAGCAATGACTGGGGAAAAATTGGGAAAAAAATCAAGAAAACTTTGATGGTAGCAGGTCGCTCTTGAACATGACACTTTTCCTCTGTATCACATTCGGGTTGGGTTGTTTCATTCACCGGTCACATCACCATGGTCTCGCCATACCATCCATATTTGGGGTAATGCTACCAATCCATTGTATCAGTGTCGCCATATGTTCAAGAGAAGTCGTTCAGAAAGAGTCAACCGGGTCCCATCCACTGCCATACGTTATCCTTCATCCATTCATGACCGCCACCCTGAATCATATGTCACAGATCGTTTTCGCCTCCATTAAAATCATTAGCTCCGTTTCGTGTCACTGATGTGGGATTCATTAAGGCCCTCCTGTGACGGATCGCTTCTTGTCGACATCAGCTCATCATCCAAGAAGTTGATCTAAGAACAACCCCTTCAGTACTTTGAAGCTTGCATGCCTCAATGGAAAGTTTCTCACTTCCGGCGACAGGTATACATCAATGACCTTCGACCAGAAGATTTTGCGTGGTGTTCGATGCCAAGTCCTTTATTCACACCACGTGAATTGTACTATAGTACCTTGAGGGTCATTATCATTATCGGTGATTCCTCTCGCGCTTGTTAACGGTTTACATCATTGACCGGTAATCAAGCGATGTCTTTCCATGTTCGACTTCAGCGCAATTCTCACATGGATCGACTTGTACTTAGGGTGAATATCGAACGAGTTTGAAGACCCCAGATCTAGTTTCATCCATCCGGGCTGCGATATATAGATTCAGGAAAGATAAAGATATTTGACATGTACATCATTGCAGCAGATGATCATCCTATTCAAAGGATGATAATTTCGCCAAAATTATCAGTCTACCATCAGACGATCGTCTGTTCTATGTACAAAAAATGAATTTATAAAGCTGAGCATGGGAATGCCCGCCTCAGCTAGATCATGAAAGCAGTATGAATCATAATGTATTGTATTGTATTTTATTATAGGTCTCCTCCCAGCAGATGGATGAACTTCGGATCCTCCTGGATAAAGCATTTCACCCGATAAACGGCCTCATACTTTAGGGGGCAACTGTTATAGACATTTTTGTGCCTTACAGCATTGAGCATGAAATGTCCATAATCTAAGGGATCCAAAGTCCCTAAACATGTTGTTCCTACCCCTAGAGGAACAAGGCCAACTAACCACAGCAATTCACAGAAGTTCTCCACCTGAAAACACTCAAAAACAAGCCAATTATGGATCATGTCAACTGCTCCACTGAGCATCTGCACTGAATGTCAACTGCTCCACTGTCTACCTGCGTTGAATGTCAACTCCAACAAAGGCTACCTGCACTGAGCGAGTTTGGACATGTGGCAGAGTCATTCCTCAAGGTTTCAATGCCCAGGAAGCTTCCAAAATGACACTTGCATCAAGGAATTCGACTGGTGATGAGTAAGAGGTTCCAAATCTCCAAGTGGAAGTAAGAACCTACAAGTGGACTCAAGAACTGAGAGAGGGAGAGGACACTAGTCAGATCTCAAGCTGACTCATCCTCTCTCCAAACATCTATATATGGATCTCTCCTCCATGAGATCTAGGGGGGCTGGAATTTGGTAATTGCAAAGAATTGTTGTTGGTTTGTGGCTGGAAACCTTGGGTGTGTAATGCTTTGAAGGGAGCTGAAGAAGGAATTCCATTCTGCTGGGAAGGAGATGCTGGATTGGAGCCCCATGGGCTGTATCTCTTCCTGAACCCTGTTACTTACTAATAAAGTTATCTTGATTCTTTCCTATATGCTGGTGTATTTTGTATGATTGCATTAGTGTATTTGATTTGCTTCTAATCCCGAATCATTTATGAATATGTATATTGGCCTTTGTATTGTGTTCTTCTCTTGTCGCAAGTAGCTGTTCTCTCATCACAGGTAGTTGTTCTCTTGTGATCTCGTGGGATTCAAGTAGTTGTTCTCTTGATCAAGCGAGGAGGCAAGTAGCTGTGGACACACAAAGAGAAGAGGATCTAGTTCGAGGGACAACCGGAAGACAATGGTAAGTCTGCCGATCTCCCCTCTTTCACATTTCATAAAGGAAGAAATCATAATAGCTGTATTCGTTTGTTGCTAAGGTGCTGTCACACCTTAGGTGGATAGGATCGTCTTGCATACGCATTTTTCCCCACAACACGACCCAATACACTTGGACTCCTACTCTAAGCTTGAACCATTCATATTCACTTCTCCAATTCCTCCTTAGCTATCTTTACAACTTAGAGCCTCGCTCTATTTATACAATCTCATGGTCCGTAGACCATGGGTAGGCCAACATGACTTTACATTACATTACAATACTTTAGGGCGGACAACCCTATGACTTAACCTATACTTCGCGCTCTGCGCCCGCAATTCGCAGAGTCTTTACACAAACTTTGACCAAAACTTCGGATTTGAGCCCCAAAACATGTTGTGGGGGGATTCCATGCCCAACACCTCCCGTGGCTCCCACATGAGCATCCGTGAGGACACTGTTCCTTTCAAACTCTAGTACATATCTTCGTAATATTTCATCAGACCCCATTTTGTACAGATGCCCAGCAATGACAGAAAAGTTTGTTGCACGCACGATTAAATCCTTCTTCTACTAGATGGTGTAACCTTCTGGGGTAGTTCCTATGATTAGGAAGTGTACGATGTCTTCAAAATGATCGTCCACGTCATGCACTACAAATAGTTGCGCGTCAAGCAATCCTTCCTCCAAATTAGTGGGCTCTTCCCTTGTTTCAATGCGCGACAGATGATCTGGTCCCTCATTTAGTCGTATTGGCTTCACAATAACTTTAAAATCATACTCCTAAAACAATAACAACCATCTACAAATTATCCCCCCCAACATAGGCTTATTGACCAGGTATTTCAACGTAGAATGATCTATATACATCTTAAAATGTCCACCCAACAAATAGTGTCTAAACTTTTGGAGCGCGTATACCATGGCTAACCCCTCGCACTCGGTGGTGGAATAGTTATTCTCAGCCTTGGATAACCTTCTACTTGCGAACATTATAGGATGGTCCAAGTCTCCTCTATCAGCCTATGCCAGTACTTCTCCCAGCGCTATACATGACGCATCGACTTGTACATGAAACTCCTTCTTCCAATCTGGGAAAACTAAAAGCGGTGCGGTGACCATCTTATCTTTCAATACATCTAAGATTTTCTTACAAACCTCGTTCCAACAGAATGTGACATCCTTTTTCAACAAGTTTTCCATAGGCACGGTGATCTAGGCATAGCCCTTGATAAACTTCCTGTAATACCCAGTATGTCCTAAGGTTGCACGTAGTTGCCTCACACTCCTCGGTGCTTCCAAGTTAAGGATCACCTAGATCTTCGTAAGATCTACCATCAGTCCCTATCTATAGACCACATGACCCAACAAAGCCCAAAAGGAACACAAAACAAGCACTTCTTAATATTTAGCATGATCTAGTACCTTCGACAGGTATCTAGCATTAAGCGCAAACTTCCTACATGGAATTTCACCATCCCAAAAACAATCCAGTCATCAAAGTACACTTCTAGAAACTTATGAATAAATTCCTTGAACGCAGCAATAACTACGCGTGAAACAATGGCAGGTGAATTCTTCAATCCAAAAGGAATTATAGTGTACTGAAAACATCCCCACTTAGTTGCGAAGGTCATCTTTCGTCTATCCTCTGGCACAATTTTGATTTTATGGTACCTAGAGAACCCATTAGTAAAGGAATACACTTCTTGGCCACCTACATTATCCAACACCTCATCAGTAAATGGAGTCGGGAAAAGATCATGTACGTAAGCATCCTTCAACTTCCTGAGATCTACACATATTCTTATTTCATCCTTCTACTTCTTTTCCTGTACCACCATTGGACTTACCCAATCATATTCTTCTCCGGGCTCAATGATACTTGCCGTGAGCATATTGTCTAGCTCTAAGCAGACCTTCTCCTTATACTTCGGATTGAGGTGGTAAGGTATTTCCTTAACTGGATTCACATCGGATTTTAACGTGATATTCATAATACCCAGGTCTCCTATTATCCCTTTTAGCTCTGTAAACTTGGTAGTGAACAAATCCCGGTATTCGCGGAGCAATTTAGTGACCTTATCCACCATCCTCTCATCCCAATAATCTCCAATCTTCGTGAATTTGGGCTTTGCCTCTGTACCAATATTTACCTGTTTCATTTTTAGTGGCGCTGTTATATCAAGATTCATAATCTGTGGTCCCTTAACCTCGTGGTGACCTTCTTTTTCATGGATGTTAATATTTCGCAAATCTTCATCTTCTTCTTCAGTAATCACGTTATAGCATTCTAGTGTGTGGCTCAACTGAGTAGTCCAATCGGGTTGAATCAGATCTAAAGGATCCTGCGGTATCCTACAGATTGCTACTTTCACTTCTTGTAGCACTTCATTAATACAATTAAACCCATATTCAAAGTTGAATGTCATTATGAACCCTTCGCGCAGAATATCCCATTCCCCTGTACCATGGCAGAGCTTTGTTTCTAAGTACCAGGTCATCAGGATGACATCCAAGGTGTGGTAGAACAAGTGCACCCATTCTGGTTATGGCTTCACTCCATAAGCCTAAGCCCATTTGACTAAGTGTGTGTGCAGATCGTCCTTCCTGTCATACTTATCTTTCATTCATACCTTCGGCTTCCCAAAGTGTGTTCTTATCATCCTCCTACATTTGCGCCAATCACCAAAGCTACCCTTGTGCGTACCCCACCATCTTGCGGGCGTAGCACACAGGGCCCAGTCCAAAGCCTGGAAGTGCTGCTTCTCTGGTACTTGATGAGTGGGTGTGGAAAGCTGACTTGACTTGAAGAAGGCTAAGGTAATGGAAGAGAAAGAAGGTAGGGTTACGTGGGCAGAAAAGTAGTTTTGAGATGAGGAACCTAACTAGGAGATGGAGCAGCTAGCCTGGACGAAGCCTAGGTGGACAAGGGAGTGATGGAGATGCCCTGCACGGTGTACACTTAACCGAATCAACCAAATCCTGCACAGAATCAAATCTTAGCTAATCTATACTAACTGTCAACGAAACAAATAAACAACAGATTTATTTCCAAAGAGAACCATGTACAACACTTAATCAAAGAAACATCTAAAAAGGTCTGAACGCATGACTAACTTCTACAAATGAAGACATTACACCAAAGATTGCATAGTCAAGAAAACTAGTGTTTTTGTTGGGCAGCACTGTTTCTGCAATTCCAGCCCCTGATCCAATAAGGGAGAGGTGAAACTAAGAGTGCAGGCAACCCTTTCTTCTGGAGCTTTATCAATTATTATCCTATCAATCTATGCTACACATTTGAAGCAATTCTATTCCTTAACAATGACCTATTTAACCAACACAACTAAATCTTGCTCAACCAAACTTCATTTCAAATGCAGAAAAGGAAAATCACAGTGCTTAAAGGAAAGATAACAATACAAAGAAGGAGGCCCTAGGCTCTCATGTTGGGCCCAACCCTGAGAGCTATGGCTCCTATACAAAACTCAGAGCTGATATCAAATCTGACTGCTTCTCATTATCAAAAAAATAATCATAAGTCAAGAGTTATGCCAACAATGGCTACAAAAGAACAAAACAGAGCTAGCAACACTGTAGTGCAAAATATGCAAGAGTTTTTGAAAAAGTCATTTTTGAAGGCTGAGGCCTTAACATTTATACACCACGAGGCCCTAGCTGGCCTCCTAAATCTATGGGACTTGGCTGCCCAAACTGTGAGTGAACAACTCCTTCAAAAAATATGTTTGGTTGCCTTCTAGATCCTGTTTTGGTGGCCTTTGGAGCTCGGAGTTGGGGGTTAAGATCTCGAGGGAGGCTATTTAATGCCATAGACAACCCCC
The DNA here is from genome assembly GCA_031772625.1 of Pinus tabuliformis. Taxonomy (NCBI): domain Eukaryota; kingdom Viridiplantae; phylum Streptophyta; class Pinopsida; order Pinales; family Pinaceae; genus Pinus; species Pinus tabuliformis. Next base: position 776,280,959 of record CM062804.1, on the reverse strand, counting down.
CTGCGAATCCTCAACCCAAGCTTGGCTGTCTCCTAGCCCATGTCTGCTCGGTTTTGCTCCAACATGTGTAAAAAAATCCTGAAATGAGCATGTGTTAGCCACCTAGGAATAGTGACTACCCTTATTCGTACAAATGACATAAACATACTAAAAAATAATGCATAAGTTATGAAAAATGAAGGATTGAACAGGGATAATTAGGCCAAATGAGCCCAAAATGTTACCAAATTTGGGGCTCATCATCACCCCCCTGCTAAAATGATTGCTTATCCCTGAGCAACTAGTCCAGCTCCTTGTCTTTCATTGCTTTAATCGCCACTCTCACATCCCAGGCTTCTGAAGTAGTATCCTCTTCACTGTCATGGAGTCTGGCCTTCTTCTCCACCTCTTCCCACTGCTTATGCTCTTCTTTTTCTGTGCTTCCTTCTACCAAACCCAAAAGCAAAGGTGGGCTTAGCTTGAGGCTGATCCAGCTGGCCTGGAGGTTCTACACGGATTTCTTATAGAGAGGTACCCATACTAGGCCCTCCCTCATTCTAGTTGGAGTGTGATATTCCCTGATTTTGAGGCTGTGGGACAATGTGTTCCACCTTTGGGTGCAAGCATGAACATAATTGTCCCCTAATAATCGCTCCATATCCTCGAAATGTGCTATAGCCTGAGCCTGCTGATCCATTTATTTTAATAAAGACTGAGGGTTGGTCGCTAGGTGTTGGTGGGCGGATATCAATGCAGTGGGGTCCCTTGGCTCTGCTCTAATTAACAGTGGCTCATGTAACTCTCGATTCATAACATCTTTGACCTCTGTCGCTCTCTTTTCTTTGTGGTTTAACCATGAGGTAAATGCCATCATTTGCATATCTCCCACGACTGTGTTGGGGTCCCATGAAGTTACGCTAGGAAGGGCCAAATTATGGAGATAGAACTCTGATAGCTTGGCCTTGTCCTCCGTTGAGCTGCTATTGCATAAATCTGTGAACTGTTGGGGGTTTTGGATCTGGGGGATACCCCTCTGTGCCAATGCATTAATTTGGAATTGCAGCCATTGGTCCCGTAGGTATATGCCATAATATTTAGCCGGCTCCCAACATTGTAGAGCATCCATAGCGCAACTGGACATGCAGGCTAGTTGTGCCTCTTTTTCTTGCACTTGCTGTTTGAGAGCTTGTATCTCTATGTTTGCTTGCAATTCCCTTTCCCGTAGTTGTTGGATTAGTTCCTCAAGATCAGCTTGCATTCCTTCTTTGCCTTGAGGTTCTGCTGTAATGTCCTCTGATGTTGTGCCCCTTTCCTTTGTTCCTGTAGCTGCAGTTTGAGCTTCTCATTCTCTTCTTGTAGAAATACTCGCTGGTAGTTTCCCACGTGTTTTGCCATAGCTAATTTCCTTCTTGCCTCCTTGATTTGTTCCTCCAAGGGCCTATATCTGCTACTCCTTTAGATTTAGCTATCCTCATCCATGTGTGGGTCCTCACTCTTTCTTCCTCCAGCGCAAAGAAAAGCGGCACTGTGAATTTCTGTGGAATAATATTCCCAGCCTCCAAAAAGTTATAATAAGAGATCAAGCTGGGCTGTAGGCTAGGCTCCATAATGTGCTCTACCTCTTCTTCCCTTTGTGGTGATGTGGTTGCCTCCCCCTCCATTCTTTCGGTCTCCTTGAGCCTGGCTAACGTTTCCTGTAGAATGGCTTCAGCATCCTGTAGAGGGGTTTTTGAAGCTGACCTTTCCATTCTCTCCCTCCAGGTAGTTGTCTTCAGGCTCCCTCACTCATAAGTGACTGATACTTTGGAGGGGGACTTCTCCTTTGGTGAGGTAGGGGTGTCCTCAATGGTAATTGGGTCTTTGGATGGAGGTTGGGGCCTGCCGGTTTTAATTCTTACACTTCTCCTCGCTTTGAAATACAGAGGAGTCTCCCTCTTTCTTTTCTCCTTTGGCTTGGGAGAGGTACTTAGGGTGGCCAGCACAGCTGCTGCCTCCCTAACAATAATTTCGGCCGTTTTCTCCTTCTGTTTTCCTTTCTCAGGACTTCCTATAGAAAGCCCTATAGTGGCTGATTTCTGGCTTCCTGTAGAAGCCATTTTCAACTTTCTTGTAGAAACAGGCGGCACCGTTTTAGCTTGCTTGGCTGAGGGTGCTTTTATTTTAACTTTGCTAAGGCTGCCTTAGAGGTTCCCTCACTGATGTGGACTTTTTCATTCCTTTCCACCCTGCTCTGTAGTCTTTTCTCCCTAGGTGTTAGTGTGGTTTTGTCACCCTCTGTTTTGGCAGCTTGATTTTTCTCTTGTTTTCCCTTATGTTCTTTCTTTGGTGTTTTGGCCATGGTTTCTTGGCCTTTACCTTCTTATATGCTTGAATGTGTTCCTTCTCCTTGCTGCTAGACGAGGTGAGCTCCTCAGCCAACATTTGGATGTCATCATCCTTAGTCAAATTTTGAAAGGTTTCTGAGGAGAGAGGGATGGTGTACGTGTGGAGTGCATCTTCCACGAGGAGCTTAATGAGCCCATGATGGGCTATCTGGTCTAGCGTTCCCTCTCTAAATTTGGTGGTACACTCAGTCATGGACTGCAGGAGGAAGTAAGGAAGGCTCAACTTTTTCTCTGAGGGTAGGTCCATTTGATGCCTAAGTTCTGTGAGCAACTGGAAATGATATCCATACACGATACTGAATCGCCCCTCGCACGTGATATACTTCATAATTTTGAGGCTAACCTCACTTCCAGAACGGCTGTAGGCTGGTTCTTCGAACTCCATTCTTTTCTTCTCAGAATTGTTCCTCTGGCAAAAAGAACTCCTTCTTAGCTTTCTAACCTAGTTTTCTCTCCTCCTTATCCCAAGGTACCCCCATCGGTAGATCAGTGACTCTGCTAATGAATTGTGGGGTGAGTCTGAGGGTCAATCCTCTGAAGCTGATAACGGCCAACGTTTTTGACTTTGGTTGCAAGGATCGCATGAATTCTTCTGCAACCTCGTCATCATGACCTTGAAGCTTGTCACAGAATGACATCCATCGTGCACGAGAAAACAGGTCCACCACCTCAGGGGTTTCCTCGTAACTTCTTTGAGTCTGTAAGCTCTTTTCTAATGAACCCTCCCAGCATGGTAAACACTTGCTGTGTTGGCCCGAGCTTGCCTGCTCGTATACAGAAGTGGATCTTTTGGATTTTCCTTAGACAGAGCACAGAGCTATGTCTCTGTTATGCACACAGTGTATAAAATTCACGACTGTCTATGAGTGAGCCTTGACAATGGCTCAATTATGAATCAAACCCTGGAGAAAATCCCGCATACACACTACGACGACAATTCTCATGCAGCAATAAGAAGACGCTTGCAAATTCATGCACTGACTGTAATTCACGGTTTCCTACCCCTTTAGCACGTTGAATTCACCACCTTTCGAACCAATTGCATGGGAGGACTATGTTCAGGCTTACCTCATTCCAGAATTGCCACCTTTGACGTGAACAATTCAATTTCCTCCGTAACATTGAGCTTCCTGTAGCGCAGCTTCCTGTAGAAGTCATGCACGGGTTCTGGGGAGCGCTTCAGTGGTTCTGGGCCTTCTGTGTAGCAACAGGACATTGGAACAGGCCGAGAACTCGAAGTAACAGCCTTCAGAAAATTTAGGATGCGTACTCGGCTGCAAAGCGGTTGAGAATAAATGAGTGCAGTGTGCCATACGTGATCTAGCCGGCGGATTTGAATTTCTACGGAATTCATGGCGCGGGGGTGAGCTATCCCCATTGGCCTGTTGGCCGACGTCACCTGCTATCATTCCACTACATGTCTGCCTAACCACCAAATCATTCCCTGTATATCTACCGCCGCCACTCCTGTTAGATCGCCCCTTCTTTCCGACTGGACGCTTCCCACGTGTCCATTTCCTGTCTCGTCGACACAACCAAAGATTTTCGGATCAGACGAGGCCGTCGGGTTGGTTGCGGTGACCAGTTGAATGGCTACCCCGACTTGTTCAATCCATTCATTTTCATATTTACATACATTTTAGAGCATCGTTTATGTAATTTGACGAAACAGGGTGGGGCACTTACCTGTTTGGCCATGGACGTGATTTTTCTCATGCTTCAGGACGAGCGGTGATGGATCCGCTTGCTGCCGCTTCGTGCACAGGCACGGGAGCTCCTTTTCATTGACTGCTACTGGTTACGAGACCAGTTTCCTGGCTAGGGATGGTGAATGCGCTAGCTTCATGAGTTGCAGGTTCCTTCATGGTGTGTGCTCTAGCCAGATCACCTGCTACAGGATTCCTGTAGGACATCCTGTAGTCGTTTCTCCTCCTAGGGTGCATGCCGAAATGGTGGAGTCACGTTCACAGGTGCAGGGTCCTTAGATCGCCTTGACAGGTAGCGCATTGGGCCTCTGCATGCTTTATTTTCCACTTAAAATTATTTCTTCTGAGAGTCCAACATTCTGCTATGACTGTGTAGGTGGTTCAATCATACGGCAGCAATGGTGGTGAAGGGAGGCGACAGCAGTGGGTGATGGAGAAAAACATTGGTTGCATGCCTCCTTATTGGGCTTCGAGCTTCAAATTTTTCTACATAGTCGGTCGTGGCCCGTCCAAAGATTCTACAGGAAGTTTCCTGTAGAAATACAGAACTTCCTGTAGAAAGTCTTGTAGCTTCCTGTAGAAGGCTAAACTATGACCATATTGTGCCCAAACCTTGGAAGAGATGAGTGTTTATGGAGGGAATGTTGGTGAGGTCACCTTGTAGCATGGTAGGGACCCTTGTTCTTGAGTTTAGAGGCCTCCTTTTTGCATGGAATACCTACAACCTACATTAATTTCCAAAGATTGAGCCTGTTTTTTTTGTTTTTGCCTCCTCCTTTTTTTCTTTTTTCTCTTTTCCTTTGTTTTGTTTTTGTTTTGTTTTGTTTTTTTTTTTTTAGGAGACACCAGGGGTGCCTCAATGAGGTTTTCACCCCTACTATCTGCCTTGGGCGCCTCAGAGAGGTTTTCACCCAAGGGTCTTTTTTTTATTCCAATTTTTTCAGAGAGACAGTAGGGGCGCCTCAATGAGGTTTTCACCCCTACCATCTGCCTTGGGAGCCTCAGAAAGGTTTTCACCCAAGGATATTATTATTATTATTATTATTATTATTTTTTATGATGCTCAGGGTATGCCCAAAATAGAGGCAGAACCCTTCTCTATGACCAGCACTGATTTTTCCACAGTTTTGATGAACTCTTGCCTCGAAAGAGGTTTCCTGTAGATCTTTAGTCGATGCCCATTGACGAGCATGGGGATGGCTTCCTCATCAATGGTCCGAATAAGAACAGACCCATTATCATTACACTTCTCCACTACATATGGTCCTAGCCATCTTGTCCTCAGCTTCCCCTTGAAATCCTTATGTCTGGAATCATACAACAGTGCCCAATCTCCCAGTTGGAATTGCTTGTCATTGAGGTGCCGGTCATGCCATATCTTCCTTTGAAGTTGAACCACTTCTGAGTGGAGAAGGGCCTGCATTCGATGTTCATCTAGCCCATTCAGCTGCAATAACCTCTCTTGTTGGGCATGGATGAGATCTAGGTCCAGCTGAGCTACCATCCTGAATGTGTTGTACTTGAACTCAATTGACAACAAAGCTCTCTTCCCATAGACTAGTTCATAAGGTGTGAAGTCGGTTGTGGTCTTCCAAGTGGTGTTGTAAGCCCAAGTGGCCTCAACCAGGTGATCTGCCCAATCCTTTCTGCTGCTGCTCACCACCTTAGTCAAAATCCCTTCTAATGCTCTATTGGTGACTTCCACCTGCCCATTTGGTTGAGGATGATAGGGGCTAGAAGTCCTATTCTTGATCTTGTGATGAGCAAGCAAGTCTTCAATTAAGTTGGAGGTGAACTGGCTTCCTTGATCGGTGACTAACTCTCTTGGGTAGCCAAATTTGTAGAAGATTTTTTCTCTTAAAAACTCAACCACATTATCTTCTGTCACTGCTTTGATTGCCTTGGTTTCCGTCCACTTTGTCAGATAGTCTGTGCACATAGTGATGTAAGACCTTTGCCTTGAAGGAGGATTGATAGGACCCACAAAATCCATACCCCACTTCTCAAATGGTTCAAGAGTCACTTGAGGTTGGAGAGGCATTTCGTCCCTTGGGGTCGGCTTCCCCATCCTTTGGCGTCGGTCACATTGGCTGATATATCTCTTGACATCTTGATGAAGGGTGGGCCAATAGTAGCCTGCCTGTAGAATTTTGAAGGCAGTCCTCTTGGCTGCAAAATATCCTCCATAAGGCCCATCATGACAGGTTAGGAGGATGTCAAAGACTTCCTCCTCCCTGACACAACACCTTAAGATCTGATCGGGGCCAAGTTTGAATAGGTTGCCCCCGATCCAAGTGAATGAGGCACTCTTCCTTACAATTCTGTTTTTCTTTTTTGAAGATAGATGTGGAGGAAACTGTGCTGAGACCTGGTAGTTTGCTATATCAACAAACCACGGAGAGAGTACTGAGATAGAAAACAGGTGTTCACCTAGCATCTGGTCGTCCACTGTTCCATCTTCACCTGCAAGTAAATCCAGTCTAGACAAGAAGTCAGCAACAACCTTTTCTTTACCTGGTTTGTCAACGATAGTCAAATCAAACTGCTGCAACAGAAGTAACCATCTAATAATATGAGCATTCACATCTGGTTTATTCATTAAATATCTAATTGCAACATGATCAGTATGTATAAATGTTTGATAGCCAGTGATGTAGTGGCAGAACTTGTTCAGGGCATGGACCACGGCGAAGAACTCTTTCTCAGTTACAGTATAATTCAGTTTTGCCTTGGATAAGTTTTTGCTGACAAAGTATATGGCATATGGGAGTTTTTGTTCAATCTGTCCCAAGGCTGCCCCTATGGCTTTGTTCGAGGCATCAGTGTGGATGTGGAAAGGTAGGGCCCAGTTTGGACCTCTCAATATCAGGGCGGACACCAACTTATCCTTTAATTCATTCAGAGCCCTTTGAGAGTCGTTTGTCCATTTGAACTCAACATCTTTTGCTAAGAGGCCAAACAGTGGTGAGGCTAGCTTACTGAAGTCTTTAATAAATCTTCTATAATATCCTGCTAAGCCTAAGAAACTTTGAACATCTCTTACCTTCTGAGGAGGCGGAACCTTTTTGATGAGAGCAATTTTATTAGGATCCACCTGCGATCCTTGGCGAGAAATGGTACGTCCTAGCATGGTCCCTTCAGTCATCAAGAATTCACATTTTCCAGGACTAAGGGACAGGTTCATCTCAATGCACTTGGTTAGAACTTTTCCCAGATTGGACAATGCTTCCCGGAAGTTGGACCCATAAGGAGTGAAGTCATCCATATAGATTTCCACCGAATCATGGACAAGCTCAGAAAAGATTCTCAATGCTGCTCTTTGGAAAGTGGCAGGAGCATTGCACAGCCCAAAGGGAAGGACTCGGTAAGCAGAGGTACCCCAAGGACAAGTGAAGGTGGTCTTATCTTGGTCTTCCAGGCTGATTTGGATCTGGTTATACCCACTGAACCCATCTAGGAAAGAGAAAAACTTCTTCCCCGCCAGTCCATCCAACACTTGATCTATGAAAGGCAGAGGAAAGTGGTCTTTCTTGGTGGCTTTGTTCAGTTCTCGGTAGTCCATACAGATTCTCCACTTTCCATTTTTCTTGGGTACCAACACCAGAGGGGACACCCACTCGCTATCCGAGATGGGGTAGATGAATCCTGCATCCAATAGTTTTTGCAATTCTTCTTTGACAATGTCCTTAAGGGCTGGATTCATTCTCCTCTGAGGTTGCCTGACGAGTTTACAATCTTCTTTGATGTAGATGTGATGGGTACAGACCGAAGTATGGACTCCTTTCATCTCCTTATAGCTCCAAGCAAAAGCATCTAGATGACTGGCCAATAGAATATACAGCTCCTTTTCCTGGGAAGGAGATAGGGAGGAGCTGATCTTTAACGTTCTCTCGGGACCAAACTCCACATTTTTTACTCTGGGAGAGAGTGGATCGGTCACACAAAGGTCCACTAAGGTGATGGTTTGAGTATCTTCCACCAATTTCTCTAAGGACAATGCACTGGGAGGTGGATTCTGAATCAAGGCCTCAATCAAATCATCCTCGGTTTGAGGACCTCCCCTGGTGGTTTCTAAGGTGCAAAAGGGTGCAGAGTACACCTCATCCTCTTCTCCTTATTCCAACCAAAATGGTAAGTCATGCTCTAATAGAGGTTGGGCAGGAGGGTATAGGACTAGCTGCTTGGACATAGGACCATTTTTATGGTCATGTTTCCTGCTCGACAGTTTATGTAAGCATCCGCAGTGGCTAACCAAGGTCTTCCCAAAATAAGGGGGTATCCAGTAAGCTTCGCCTTTGGTTGAAGAACCAAGAAGTTCGCAGGATACTCCCAAGAGTCAACAGAGACCAAGACATCCTCCACAATCCCTTCGGGAGTCACGGTGGAGCGATCTTCCAACTACAGGACCGTCGAGGTCTTCCTTAAGGAACCCTGAAGGTTGAGTTTGAGCATGGTATCCATGGTCATCACATTAATGGCAACCCCTAAATCAATCAAAGTGTGGGGTATGATGCTGCCATTGATGTGGACATCAACTACAGGACTCCCACGATCCAAATACTTTGGACAGATTACTTGCCCCAACATAAGATCAGACAGTTGTCCTATGACATTGATGGTTGAGGCATCTCTTTTTCGCCTGCTTGGGTGCCTGAAACACTTTTACTTAAACAATTTGTTGTATATCGGTACATCTTTGATGGCTTGGAGAAGTGGTATTCTCACACACAACTATTTGAGTTCTCCCAGAAGCTCATTCTCCTCTGGGTCGGGTTGTGTGGTGACTGTTAGTCTCTCAGGAAAGGGTGGAGTGGCCTTGGGTACACTTTCCTGTTTATCTTCCTCGTCCTCTGGGGGAGGATGTTGGCGATCCGGGAGAGTCTTCCTGGATCGCAGGTTGATCTCCTGGATCTCCACAGCATAGGTAGGGCATGTTGTTTCCCCATTATATACCTACTAGGTCTGTCAGTTGTTGGGATTCGGGTTCGGTTGAGTAGGCATTTGGGGTTGTCTTGGAGGAGCAGGAGGTAATGGTTGTGGTTGAGCTGGTGGTGGAGGCAAAATGGCGGGAGGAGTGTTGTATTGGGGCCTCCACCCCGGTTCAGGTGCATTCCACTGAGGCTATGGCTAAACATGGGAGTGAAATGAATGAGTAGTGGGCTGAGTATGGTATTGAGGCCGGTAAGACAATGGAGGAGGCACAGACCAGCAAGGATGAGTAGGGGGGACCCCAAGAAGGCATAGGAGCAGATTGGTTGGGGCTATAATAAGCTTGGGATGTCCCTTGCATCCCTTGCTAGTAAGGTCTAGGTCCGTGCGGCCTCCTTTGGTTGAGGAAGTAGAGAGGTTCAGTGGGTGCCTCAGTTCCTTGGTACATGGCCTTGAACCCAGGTAAGGTTGGGCATTGGTTTGTGGGGTGATCCTCCTCACAAACGAAACATACCTCTACCGAGTGTAATGGACACTTGTTCTTAGGGTGCTTCCTTGTACACCTAGGATAGAATATGGCCAAAGCCCTCTCAGCTTCCTCTTTCTTTTGCTAGATTCAGAATGTATCAAGTTGCATGGCAATGGTCTATCTCACCTCACTTTTGAGGTCCTCCTGCTGATTAACAAACTCATGCTTGGAGAAAGTAGTGCTAGCTGAAAGGGGTTTTCCCCTACCTCTTTTCCGGGCTGCCCTAGAGTGGTTTCTAAACATAGTCTTTATATCCTCATAAGGTAGTTGGTAAATATCTCCTCCATCTAGCATGTGAAGGGTATCTAGAAGGTCTTCAAGGACTCCTCGGAGCAGGACCAACTTGAGAGATTCAGGGTCAAGTGTGCACGTAGCCCATTTATAACTAAGTTGGAACCTTTCCTCATAATCTTCTAAAGACTCATCATTTCTCATGGTCATCCGAAAGATTTCTCCCTTGGCTTCCTTAGACCTACAGTAGTCTCGGTATTTGGTATTGAAAGCTTGCTGCATTTGAGCCCAAGTGGTGATATTATTTCCAGGTAAGCCCATGAACTAGCGTAATGCTACATCCTTGAGGGTAGAGGGAAAGAGTTTCAATTTTTTCTCATCTTATGTATAGTCAAAGGTTCGAGAAAGGACAGCAAACTCAAACAGGAAGGTATCAGGGTCTTCAGTAGTCAATCCATGGAAGTGAGGTAAAGCGGAGGGGCTTATATTTTTCATTTTCATGTCTCCATTGGTCTCTCGGAGCGGAAAGGCACCTTCTATTCTCTCATCTTCTCTTCTATTCTTAGCCATGGCTTCAGGTGGAGTGCTCTCTAACGCTTTTTCTGTTATAGGATCTTCGTATATCTCAAGAGGCTCGCCTATAGGTTCTTCTAGATCACTGTCACCAAATAAGAGAGAAGGGTGACTCAGTGAAGTGGTGGGGGTGTTGGGTAAGAATTTGCCAATTTTATCTCTTTTCCTATAAGGCATGAAATGGAAAGGCTTTTGATTGCTTTTTGCTTTTTCTACTTGTACCTGCAAAACTGAAATAGATTGAACTGCAACTAGCTATCTTGCTGAAATGAAAATGTGGAATTGAAAATGAAAGCAGGAAATGGCTAATCTATTTTGCGCAAATGAAATGCTAGTCTACGCTTGCAGAATTAAAATGCTAATCTATGCTTGCAGAATTGAAATTGCTAATCTACGCTTGCAGAATTGAAATTGCAGAATTGAAATGCCAATCTATGAAAGCAGGAAATATCTATTTTACTTTTGCGGAAATGAAATTGTAGAATGGAAATGAAATAAACTATTTAGCAGAAGGTGAGTGTAGGAAAATAGAAGAAAAGCAACAATCACCAACACTCTATCGCTTCCCCGGAAACAACGCCAAAAAGATGGTGGGCTCCAGTATTGCAGCAATAATGCTGCAACTCCTGGGACTCCCTTCTTTACTTTTATCAACCCGGTAGTTCATAACAAACTTGGAAGGGACAGTGCTATATGCACAAGTACTAGCTCTTGCCGCAGCTGTCACTTGGTCAACTGGCACAAGTCCGCTAGGGGCTTAAGACAACTTCTATGAGCTCTTAGAAGAAGCTTTTTAACTGATGGATGGAAGCTAACTCAAAGGAAGCTGATCTATTTGCAGAAAGAAACTGAAAGCCAAAGAGTGACATAAACCCTAGAAAACCCTAATTCTACTAGCTAGTCCTACTGATGTAGAGGAGAGAGTGCAAACTATTGAAAGAGATGCCATTGCTTCTATGAAGGTAAAATGCACATGCCTAGGCTACCTTGATCTGAAGGAAACATCTTTTTGTATTTTCAAATAAGTTATCATAATTATCATCCATGTGTTTTAACTGGCTTTTTACTGTGCTAGGGTGGATCAAAGAAGAGAAATGCTTGGAAAAGGTTGGGAAGGTTCAAAGAGGGTCTAAGGAGTCCCTAACACCCTTCCTGAGAGTTTCACAAAGTTTGGCTATCCATCAACCTCACTTGTGAGCTTCTACAGGAAGTCTGTAGGGGTCCTACAAGATGTTTCAGGGATTTCTATAGGATGTTCAGAAATTTCTATAGGATGTTTGAAAATTGGATTTTGGAGGATGGGTGAGTGAGAGAAGATGCATGAATGGATAGGGAGGTAGGGTAGGGCCTGAAATGACCCAGTGACTGATGGATGAAGTGATGAGTGGGTGTGGAAAGCTGACTTGACTTAAAGAAGGCTAAGGTAATGGAAGAGCAAGAAGGTAGGGTTACGTGGGCAGAAAAGTAGTTGTGAGATGAGGAACCTAACTAGGAGATGGAGCAGCTGGCCTGGACGAAGCCTAGGTGGACGAGGGAGTGATGGAGATGCCCTGCACGGTGTACACTTAACCGAATCAACCAAATCCTGCACGCAATCAAAATCTTAGCTAATCTATCCTAACTGTCAACGAAACAAATGAACAACAACTTTATTTCCAAAGAGAACCATGTACAACACTTAATCAAAGAAACATATAAAAAGGTCTGAATGCATGACTAACTTCTACAAATGAAGACATTACACCAAAGATTGCATGGTCAAGAAAACTAGTGTTTTTGTTGGGCAGCACTGTTTCTGCAATTCCAGCCCCTGATCCAATAAGGGAGAGGTGAAACTGAGAGTGCAGGCAACCCCTTTTTCTGGAGCTTTATCAATTATTATCCTATCAATCTATGCTACACATCTGAAGCAATTCTATTCCTTAACAATGACCTATTTAACCAACACAACTAAATCTTGCTCAACAAAACTTCGTTTCAAATGCATAAAAGGAAAATCAGAGTGCTTAAAGGAAAGATAACAATACAAAGAAGGAGGCCCTAGGCTCTAAGGTTGGGCCCAACCCCGAGAGCTATGGCTCCTATAGAAAACTCAGAGCTGATATCAAATATGACTGCTTCTCATTATCAAAAAAATAATCATAAGTCAAGAGTTATGCCAACAATGGCTACAAAAGAAAAAAACATAGCTAGCAGCACTGTAGTGCAAAATATGCAAGAGTTTTTCAAAAATTCCTTTTCGAAGGCTGAGGCCTTAACATTTATACACCACGAGGCCCTAGCTGGCCTCCTAAATCTATGGGACTTGGTTGCCCAAACTGTGAGTGAACAGCTCCTTCAAAAAATCTGTTGGTTGCCTTCTAGATCCGGTTTTGGTGGCCTTTGGAGCTCGGAGTTGGGGGTGAAGATCCCGAGGGAGGCTATTTAATGCCATAGACAACCCCCCTACGAATCCTCAACCCAAGCTTGGCTGTATCCTAGCCCATGTCTGCTCAGTTTTTCTCCAACATGTGTCAAAAAATCCCGAAATGAGCACGTGTTAGCCACCTAGGAATAGTGACTACCCTTATTCATACAAATGACATAAAAATACAAAAAAATAATGCATAAGTTATGAAAAATGAAGGATTGAACAGGGATAATTAGGCCAAATGAGCCCAAAATGTTACCAATTTTGGGGCTCATCAGTACTTCCCTCTCAAATGCATCCAAAAATACATCTACATCATTCAGGCCATCATAAGTGGGCAGGCTTCTTACCTTTGACGACACGCAGTGTAGCGACTAGGTTATCGTGTTACAACTTAGCGTGGTTACTTCATGTAGTCAGTTCTGCAAGCGCTCTAATTCTTCATTAGAGTCTGAGGTGTAGGAACTCTCGCGGTCCCATGTAATTCATCCATCCATTGATGGATTCACCCAATCTTGGTCTCATGCTATTATCTTATATGTATATATATATATATATATATATATATATATATATATATATATATATAGATATTCCAAATCATCATCACTCTTATAATCACGGACTGGTTCAATATAGCGCGACCCTTCAGTAGGATCTAGGGGTACTATTAGGCAGAGCAACTTCTTCTCAAATATCATCTTTCACTTCTTTAGGTTGATTACCCCATTCATATCAGTAGCCCAATCAATGCCAAGGAGCGTAGGGTAGGGGTTGTTTTCATCCACAATTTCTATTACTTCAAAGTTAGCCAACGTGCTTGTGCCTTCAATATCTATAGTCACCCCTTGCAGCTGCCCCATGGGGATGATCTTCTGCTAATTTTCCATCCTTAACTGAATTGGAGACCACTATAGCGCGGGTCTTCCCATCCGCTCCCAAGTCTACTTTGGTAGGACGTTCACATCTGACCCCAGATCCAAAATAACCTGATCCATTTCATATTCTCCTATCTACACAGTCACTCTCATCTCTCATCCTATGCTTGCTTTATTCTTACCAATCTTTCGTACAATGCACATTTCGCCCAGAGTTTCTCCAGCACATCTATTTATAAGCTTATGTAATCATTTCACAGCCTTGCTATCGCACAATAGCTTCATGCAAGTTTCCAGAAAGGTTGTAAGCATAGAAGGGTCCATCTCCTAAACAGGGTTATCCTCGCTCCGTGAGGTAGAGGCCTCAACAAAGCTCTTCTTTGCTTCCATGAATGTTTCATGGGCGTGCTCCTAATCAAATTCAACCTCCTTCACTAGAGCTTTGCGAACCCATGCATTGTCTTCAGGATGTTTTCCCTTATCATTCCCTATTGTAATTCCATTTCCAAGCACTATATTCACATTCGAATCCTCTTCACGAGGCTCAAACCTCATCATTTGCAGGTTCTGAGTTGGCTGAGGTGCTAGAGCCCCTTTGTCACGTACTCTCGCTATCAGCGTAGGATAGTCCTCCATTTCATGATCAAACAAAGTGCAATATTTACATGATGGCTGCGTTGGGTCAATGCATTCACAGGCATAGTGTCCTGGTCCTTCGCAATTGTAGCAGATTACCTGTCCTCGACCTTTTCCAAGTCCTCCTCTGCCTCAGCCTCATCCATGCCCCTAAAAGCTTGTTTGCGCCATCCCTGTGCTCTAGTCAGGGGGTCGTGTTTCTTCCTGGACCCTATAGGTGGGAGTTTTGTCCATCATCAATTCATAACTTCTGCATTTGCTCTCATCATGCCCTATCGACCTACATAAGTTACAGAATAGTTGTTGTGGTGTTTGTACAAACTTTTGTAGCAAATGAAAGTTATTCATTGTATGTTTTCCTGCTACCTGATATATAGGGCACCACAACATAGGCCCCATGCTCGGTCCTGCTTGGGCTTCTAGCCTCAAAAGCATCATTCCTCCTCCTGTAATATAGTTCACAAAGGCCAAGCAGTGGTCTTTGTCATGCCTCTAACCTTTACATTTCAGGCACCATACCTCCTTGCACACCTTCGGTCGAGTTGTTCTGTCCTGCTTTAAACTTTTCATTTCAAGGCAAAGATTTTGCAACTGCACATGGATCTATTGAACCCCCAGATCCTGATCTTGCATCAGTATTTCATGTAGTCTCATTGAAATCTCCAAGATATCTGCCTAAGTCATTATCTTCTATTGTGACATTGCAACCCTTAGGTGTGGCAGGAGCGAAGCCATGAACCACTCGTGGTGTTTTCCATCTGTTAAATTCATATTAGGTTCATGGATTTTATACTTCAACCTCTGATCCAATTCCCAAGGTGTCTTGCCTAGCTTCAACGTGATTTCCTTCTTCTTGCACTGCGTGGTGGACTTGCTCACCCCCATAGCCAAGTCTGATGTAGTGCACCATTCTGCCACCCATTGATCAAGCACTACATCAATTGTGTCGTCTGTTGCCAGGTAAGGTAAGTCGTACCAGTTTTGCGTAGGGTCCTTCCATGCCCTGATGAATACATGGTGAAAATTTGCATTAAACTCTACGTAGCCCTGCAGGTTGGAAAACACAGTAGGCTGCAACTGTGGTTTGCGATTGATGGCCATACGAATGTTCATCTCCGTCAAGATCCAAAAGATCCTACTTTCCTTGATGCATTGTGCATCCTTGGTCACCCACAGCGAACCGTACTTCGCTGCTTCTGGTAGGTCTAGAGCAACTAAAGGGAATTGACTATCCTCTGGCAACTCCCATACTACTAGCACAATAGACAACAAGAGCCACGGATAGTGGATAGTCTTGTTGAGCTATTGTGCCTCACAACAATTCGCAAGGAACTCACTGCAGAGATAGTTTGCCCAATTGAACTGGACTCCTTCAGAACATTGGGCTGCTAGCGTGATGACAAGCACCGCACCTCAGCAACACAACACTTGCTTATCACCTTCCCAGCCAAAATCTGCATGACCACCTTGACTACAGCATCACTGATACTTGATATAGTGTATCTGCGCAACTTCTTCACAAGCTTAAAATTCTCCTTCATGGCCTCCATGAGGGTCTTCTCACCACCTTTTCCACCAAACATCATGGCCAGATTTTCTCTTGTGTAGGGCAACCGTGTGATCCTATGGATCAATCTATCAATGATGGGTATTGTCTCCTCTAGCCACAAACACCCATCATGCACCAAGCATAGCAGCTGCTTGCTGACCAATATTATAATCAAGGTGCGCTTGTAGTGCGGTACCCATAGCAGGTTGAGCAGATCTGCCTTGTCCATTTCCCTGAGCCACTTCTGTGGCTCCAATGCGGTCATCCTAGTGGTTGTGTCAATAATGTGGCACATTAGCTGCTCGGTCGACAGGTGTGGGAACTTCTCATGGTCATCTAAGTCCCAATCTTCGAGCTTTAACAGAGGAATCTACCCTAAGCACGGTGCTTCAAAGACAATCTCATCCGATAGCAGAGGGCTTTGCAATGGGACCTTGATTTCATTGATATATTTTGGCACCTTAGACTTTCCCTTGCGCGGAGGGACATACTTAGGCAACCGATTGATAAGGTCGATACCCTATACTTCAACTTCCTCCACGTCTATCCCCATGTCCTCATCATCCATCACGATGTCTTCAATTTCTTTCTCCTCCGGCTCTAGATTGATGGTTTTTCCCTTTTCCTGTGCAGTGGGCTTGTCCTTTGGTGGGTTTCTTCTCAGCGATGCATGCACCAGTATTGCAGGTTGCTTTACTTTCTTATCCTTTACGCTATCCTTGGTTGGGGTCAACTTCGGTCTAGGTATTCATGGTGATTTGGGAACTTCATCTAAGACTTCGACAACCTCTGGAGCAACTTCTTCTTCCTCCATGACAACTTCCAGCATAACCTCCTCAGTTGTTACTACTTCAGTATTAATAGCTTTTGTGGGTGCTGACATGATGTTATGCAATAATTCTTTTGTCGCCTTCGACAATGTCTCAAATTCTGAACTAGTTATTAAAGCTTCTAAGTTCTCACGATTCATATGCTCCTAAGAGCTCAACAACTAAATTCTCAAAATGCCAAGTGTTTTTGGCTGGGTAGCCACCTATAATCCGTATGGCATTTTGAATTCAAATTTGCCATTCCCCCCGCATTCAATTCATTAATGCCGGATTGGTGATATATTTTCAAGGATCTGACCCATAAATTATGTCTTAAATGTCGGTCCCACTCGATTTGGCCTCATTTCTACCGTCAAATCATGAATAGTGACTTTAACAGTCACTTTCCAACTAACGTGCACGATTTCTCCCTCAGTAGTGCAATTCCCTACTCGTTGTCGTAAACCTTGTGACACTTCCTTGCTTCACACAATCCTCCAATCGCGTAGCTCGCCAGCCTAGGTAGTGTATTTTATAGTCTCGCGCCTCCTTTTAGCTGCCTGGAGCACTAAGACTATGCTACCCTCATATAGTCACATGGCCGGACCACTGGTGTATAGCTTCAATATGTTGCCATTCACCTTTCTGGGGAAGGGATCTCCATTCAATTTAACCAACTGCACTACTCCACCATCGGTAATCTCCTTAATGACATAGGGCCTTAACTAGTGCATTCTGGATTTCCAAAGAAATTTATCAAACTTTTTTTCATATAACAAAACCAAATCATTCACCTTAAAGGTGCGCAGCTTAATGTGCTGATCATGCCATGCTTTTTCGCGTTGCTTTTGGACTTGAGTGCCACTATGTGCAGACTAGGCACAATGTATTCCATGGGAATCACTGCTTCAACACCATATACAAACCTAAAGGGTGTCTATCAGATCAACTTTTTGCATGTCGTTCGATAGGCCAATAGGACTACGGGTATGCGTAGGTCCCAATCACTTCGCTGAGCATTGCAAACCTTCGTCAGTGCATTCTCCAACACTTTATTAAATGTTGCCTCTGTCCTGTTAGCCTGTGGGTGATAAGGCATGCTCTTCTAGTGATATACCTAAAATTCCTCTGTCAACGCGCTGATTGTCTCATTCAGAAAGTGTGTACCGCGATCACTCAGCAGAATATTTGGACACCCAAATCGCGTTAGTACATACTTAAATAGGAACTTTGCAGTAGTCGTACTTATGCAATCCTTCAAAGGTTGTTCCACTGCCCATCGAGTGAAATACTCCATCATGGTGATAATGTAATTTTCTCCCATCTTCTTCCCTTGGGGTTGAATGGGCCCCACAAAATCTATCACCCATTTTTCAAAGGGTTGCAACATCATCTATGGATTTCGAGGCAGCTCATCTCTCCACGATGACCTACCTATCCTTTTACATATATCACACGCCTTGTAATAAGCTTTTTAATCCTGATGGAGGGTTGGCCACCACAACCCTACACGTAGAATCTTTTGCACGGTCACTTTCCCTGCATAATGTCCTCCCACGATGCCCCCATGAGCGTCCACGAGGATACTCCTCCTTTCAAACTTTGGTACATATCGTCGCAATATTTCATCAAACCCCATTTTTGTATAGATGCCCGACAACAGAACCATTTGTTGGTTGCGTGGGGCCTGACACAGGTTCAACGTTAGTTATCAAAACAAATCCCTACACTACTAGCCCTTTTGGCATCAGCTCGCGGAGTGTGGACCGATGTCTCACCCGAAGCAGTATGGGGGGATGTTGGAACCAAGTTTTCGCACCCTGAGATGTTCATGATGTTGGTTTACACCTTTTTTTCCTGCTTTCGCATAGGTGGTTAAGTTCTAGGGCTTTGTCAGTCTAGCCCTTTATTCCACCCTTCAATACCTCCACGAAGGAGTGTGATTGACCTTCGCGCAGCCCTAACCTATGGTCCAGGTACATTCACACTACTATGACAACTTATTGAATAGGTTGTCAAGTTACCTTAAGTTCTTTTACTTATCTCACTAAACAATCACAGTTAGCACCATGTAATCTGGTATTCTTACTTGCGTTCATTTACCCAATATAATCACATACATTCACACATTACACAAACATTGTAAATTAAACCCAAACAAAATGTAACCAGATGCATTAATAGGAGATAACACACACAGAATTAGTATAATACTTCTCTTTATTGATATCTCCAAATTATTACAGACTCTATTCGCCCTACACACACAGCTGCATGGGTCTGTGCACTCAGCTGTGGATTTCCACCCTAGGCCTCTACACACTCAGCTGTAGAACCTTTACCTACACTAAGACCTAAACTTATACTTCTCTACCAAGACTCCAAGCCTTGTCTTCCACTACCAAAAACTTATGACTAATTAGAGCTTACTTACTTAGCTCTTTTTATACAATCCTATGATTTGTGGACCATGGGTAAATATTTACAACTGACTTTACACTTTTCAAAATAATGGTGGACAACCCTTTATGACTCATGGAGCCTTCACGCTCCATGACCAAAAACTGTTGAGAATTTAAAAATTTATTACAAAATTAAACCCGGA
This sequence comes from Pinus tabuliformis, assembly GCA_031772625.1. Lineage (NCBI taxonomy): Eukaryota > Viridiplantae > Streptophyta > Pinopsida > Pinales > Pinaceae > Pinus > Pinus tabuliformis. The sequence goes on along the minus strand of CM062804.1, from coordinate 776,261,741 downwards.
ACATGGGATTTTAGCCCCAAAACTATCCTTGGGGGATCCCGTTCCCAACATCAGGTAAGTATGATATCCCTAGAGTTAACTATGTTATTTACATCTATAGATTACATGTCGATGATATGTTTGATGAAATGTCTGTCATGGCTAGTAGGGATCCAATCAAGGTCTTGATCAAGTATTTTCTTTAGTACTTTCATTTCTATGTTACTTTATTGAATTGAAGAGATGGATGAGTTCTGGGTAGTGACCTGGGCTTTGGGCCTGAAAAAGTGGCTCAAATCCTGGAGTTTCTGGCATAGCACTAACAATTGCATTCCATAGTCACTGGCAGGAAGGCTTGTGAGGGTGACTTTAGTTTTTTCTTCGCTCCCTTTCCCATAGCATGAGAGTGACTATGGCACAAGAGATGAAAAATAATATTGGGACCCAGTGACATGCTGTGACGCTGTCTGAGTGGCTGACTATCTTATAAGGGTTCTGTTTATGATGTTGGATGTATGTATGGTGTGTTTCTATTAGTTCCACTTCCTTAACGTGACTTAGGAGTTCAAACCATATCATAGTGGCCTCTCGTCATATGTTTGCCTGGGCTGGCCGGTTTCTTGGGTAGATGTTGGAGGAGGGTGTTACAAATACCCTTTCTTGGAGGAACCACTGTGATGAGTGGTTCTATTAGCCAACATCTTGTCCTCATTATGTCATGATAAGTTCCAACATTACGAGAACTAGTTGCTATCCACTATACCACTTGTTCCTTGAGGAGGAGTTTTCTTTAAGCTCCTTTCTGACTCCTTAAAATAGAAAATATTGTCCAGTGAACTTGTTCCTTCGCACTTGTAAAAGTACTTGAAGGGCCATCTACCTAGTATAATTTTAACCCTTTTCCAGAATGGGATAGGCTAGTTATGAAAAAGGAATACCCTAGTCTACTTGGCTAGGAGATTCTCCTGTGTATACTTTTATCTCTTTACTGGGCTTGGGAGACAAATTTACAAAAAAAGGACTTATAAAAAGAGAAGTGAGGGAACATTTATTTATGTTATTCGTCAAATGGCAGCATCCTTTGCATCACCCTTGAACATGACACCTGTCTTTTTCATTATCTCACAATTGGGTTTCATCTTTCCTAGGAGTTGTACCATCCATATGAGTGCCTTTACTCCAATTGGTTACTCTTCCACTCATATGGAGCATGCTTTGATGCTTCCTACATCATTTCATGATAACGCATGGTGCTCATTAGTCATGCTTCCAAGTCACTTTCGTGTCATGTCACTATGTGTTCAAGGGAAATATCAGCCTATGTTGGCCATCTACGGTAGCATGTTTCCCTTTTTGCATCGACCATCCTTGTGTTATTTGTATTTCATCTCTTCATGACTTAATCCACACATCACATCATCCTATTATATTCCATGTTGATTTATGGGGGATACATCAAGGACCTCCTTTGATGGATCTTCTCCCGTCGACTTCAGCTCATTACCCAGGAGTTTTATCTAGGAACCAGTAGTAACTTGCAGCTTGTAGACCTTAGTGACAGGCTTCCTTGCGATCAACAGTGGGTTTACATCATTAGCTCCTGATTGGTCAAGTTCACTGGTGTTCAACGTTAGCTCATATATTCAAACTTAGTGGACTATACTAGGTACCTTGGCATCCATTTTCCTCATTGATGGTCTCCCTCACGTATGTTACTAGTTTACCTCATTGGCTAGTAATTAGAAGGTTTTTACTATGCTCTACATCAGCTCATCTATTCACATGATGTAGATTCGTACCATCGGGGTTATGTGGAAGACCCTAGGTTAGGGACATCTCAGTCTTATATGGAATCCTTCCCAGGTTGTGTTGAAGTTATGTATCATTACCTTGGGACACTTCTCTGTATGTTATGTTTCCATGGTCCTACTGATGTATACTGTGACATAGATCCACGATTTTATTTTTTAGTGTCTATGATCATTCTCTTGAGTCACATGGATCCATTGTGTATCATGTCTTGTGGCCATGTTCTAACATTTTATTTCATGGATCCGCAGTGTATGTTTTGGCAGTGATGTTCAGTATTTTCTTATTACCGAGCATGGGTATGCCCACCCTAGGGATGTTTTTAGCAAAGATGAGACTTCAGCTCCAGAGCCTTCTAATCCACATTCTTGGCTTCATCTCCTCACTCTTGTTTTGACCTCTGAGCCTTATCATAATGTATTTCATCCATGAACTTCACTTCTCACCTCATACATTATGGGGCATCTGTTATCAGCTTAGTTTACCCCCTGTTAGTTTTCCTTAGTCCTCATGGTTGTTTGACTTTTTCTGGGCCTTAGACCTCCTGTGTTCCAATCTTACCCCCTAGTCACATGGATGTAGGCCTATGAGAGCAACTAGAGTTACCTAGTCTCTCCAAACCCTTCCTTATGGGTGTGACTATGGCCTTTTTCAATCTTTTCTATGCGTGCGACTAGGGATGTCTTCTAGAGTGCCTCGTTCCCTGGGAGATTACTTCAACTTATCACTTTCTCGAGTTGGAAAAGACTTATCATTTATAAGTTTATATGACTTCTCGTCATCTTGACAATACTAGACCATTCGAGAGGGTCAGGCTAGTTTGGAGAGCCAAAGTTTAGGAGATCTAGATATCTTGAGTCTATGTTGTTATCTTCCTGCTAGAGAGAGAGCTTGTGAGGTCCTTGTTACTTGAGTGTTTCTCTTCATGCTCATTTCCTTGTTATAGAGGGGAGACTATGCCAGATCATGGAGAGGAGGCTTTGAGGTGAAGGTATGTGCTTGTAATCTGCTTTTTCCTGATTAATAGAAACATATGTTCATTCCCCATATATATTTGTATTCAACATTCGTTATGGTGATTTCTATGATATTTCGATCTAACGATCCTCTCTCTATTTGTTTTTGGCTGTGTGTAGGGATCGAGATCAGGTGCGGATGAGATAGATCACTCAAGTGGAGTGCATGAATCTATGTTGGACCCAAAATATTTCCCCAACCTATGAGGTGTCCAAGTGCACACATATTTCCTTATCGTACATAAAACCGATTGCATGTTGCATGTTTGATCATTTGGGTTCAGAAATTATTATATTTCTATCTGATTTGGGCAGAAGATCATGGAGCAATAACTCCTTGCAAATTTATATGCAACGAAAGGCTTGTCTTATAGTTTTCCCTTCAATTAGTCTTGGCCAAGTGATTATTAGTATATTATATTTGTTACCTTTTACATCTAATTCTTAATGTAAGATATTAATAATAAACATGGTGATCTATGTTTACCTCCAGGATAAGGAACTTGTAAATTAACAATCACATGTTTTGTGATTAATTTCATTAGGAAATAGTTTTAGTTTGATTCATATTTGCATTTACAAATAGGATTTCATTTCATTCTATAAATACAATTTTTTGAACTCCTTCATAAGTGCATTGATCTTGAGCTAGTTACACATTTTTTTGGCCTTTTTCATTTATTGTAATATAAAATTGTATATGTTGTATCATATCTTGACTATGTAACAATAGTTAGCGTGTTATATTTATTTTTCTATCAATTCGGATATAAATGAAATTTATGAATTAGAATTATTTATCACTTCTTTAATATGTTAATAGTGAAATAATCAACATTTACATTTTCATAATTACATTAGAATTAGGCTGTTTGATTTCCATTTGACTTGTAAAGCTAACTCAATAATTTAGTCATATTTTATTTTAATTATAATTTAACATAGAAGTAATTTAGTTTAGTGTAAGATAACCATAGTTTAGATTATTTTAGATTAGCAATTGTTTTCCTCGTATTCAATCCTTCGCAAGAAGAAAGGATCCTAGGCTAATGGAGCCTATAAACCCGTCGATGGTAGCAATACCAAATGACTTGGGCTATTAAAGAGCCTCGGTCCAGGATATTCCTCCCTTTTTGACTTAGGTGTACAATGCCTATGTCAAAAATATCTCAATGGAAGTGGGAAGTCATTTCTATGGAATTCATCATAGGACTACCAAAGGCGTGTAGACAACATGATGGCATAATAGTAGTGGTAGATAAGTTGAGAAAGACAACACAATAATTTGTAGCTGTCAAGTCCACACACCAAGCAAATAATGTTGCCCAGTTTTTCATGAAAGAAATATTTAGAATGTATGGTATGCTCGAAAATATCATTTCGGACCATGATGCCAAGTTTACTTGAAATTTTGCAAACAAAAAAAAAAATTCTTGGGACTAAATTGGCATTTAGTGCAACATATCACCTTTAACTGAATGGATAGATTGAAAGAGTAAATAGGATACTAGAAGAAATGGTAAGAATCATATGCTATATGTTATCCCAAGAGGTGGGAAGAGTTTCTATATTCGGTAGACTTTTCTTACAACAATGGGTACTGGGAATCATTAAAGATGAGTCATTTTGAGGCTCTGTATGGAAGAAAAAGTAATACAAACATCAGTTGGAAAGATCCAATGAGCAAGGTGCATATTGGACCTGATATGTTGAAGGAAAGGGGACATGAAGTAGTTACTACCAGAAAGAAATTGAAAGTAACTCAAGACAAGAAAAAGAGTTATGTAGATTAGCATAGAAGGCGCAAGGAATTTCGAGTAGGGGAACATGTTTATCTTCGCATCAAACCAAGGAAGAGTTCATTAAGGATTTGGTCTTATACTAAGTTATCATTAGGATTTTGTGGACAATTTCATTTTTTAGAAAGAGTGGGGCTACTGGCTTACAAATTATCCTTTCCACCCACAGTGAAATCACATATAGTTTTCATTTTTGTTTTCTTAAAATGTATGTGTAGAGTTAAATTATATGCATATGTTAATAAAAAACATGATTAACATCTTGCACATACATTTTAAGAAAATTAAAATGTATGTAAAAAAGTGGTAGAATCTCACTTTGCTTTCTCTATGATATAGGTGGAAAATCAACGTTTTCCACCTATACATTATAAGAAAATTAAAATGTATGTAAAAAATAGTTAGAATCCTACTTTGATTTCTCTATGACATAGATTGAATTCTCCCTCGGATTCCACCTATATCATAGAGCAATCAAAGTGGGATTATACCTCTTTTTTACATACATTTTAATTTTCTTAAAATGTATGTGCAAGATGTTAATCATGTTTTTGATTGCTCTATGATATAGGTGGAATCTAAGGGAGAATTCCAACTAGAATCATAGTGCAGTTTGGATGAGAGACATATCGTGCTCCAGAATCGAGTAATCGAGCATGTCAAATTGCAATGGAGGAATTTTGGATCAAATGAGGCCACTTGGGAAATGTTTGATCAAATGAGGGTATCATACCCATTTTTCTTTACTTTTTAAGTAAATTTAAAAAGAGTTGGGTGTATAAATAAGCTCACCATGAATTTTGTGTTAAAGTATAGAACAATGAGTACAATGTTCCTCCAAGGGGGTGGAATCTGTAGCATCCCTTTTTGATCACCACTCATGTAAATATTATTGTATGGACTATTTATGTAAATTCATGTAAAAATGTATATTATGATTGGGTTGGGAGGTGGACATGGATTCAAAGCCTAAGGAGGAGTTGTTGTGCTAAGTGTAAACCACTGCATTTACTTTATTCACCTATCACCATGAAGAATTGATAGTTTAATGGACGAGCATCGAATTATGTATTAGTTTCTTGAACCAAGGATGATCCCATACTGTCCTTTTCTCGTGAAGTGGGTTGTTTGGCCAACTCACAAAAGAAAAAGGATGCAAACAAAGGGAAAAAAGTGCATATAGAATTATGATGTGTGGTATCAGGTGTGAAGAGGATGCTTGATTATAGAGTGATCTGGAGTGTCTAGTGAAGGCTCAATAGAGGAACTACTCCCATTGATTTCTATCTCAACTAAATAACCTCTATGTGGTTTCTTTGGGGCTAATAAATTATTGGAGCTTGTTGAATGGGAAAAAATGGGTTGCGTGGGTCATTGTTGGAAGGCTAATAAACCACTTGGTAGGCTAAGACATTTGGATGCTTATTTAATTAGCTAATAAACATCTAAGTGCTTCCTTGGAGATGATAAACCACTTAATACCTTGTCGAATGGGCTGATCAACCACTTGGATAGTGATATATGGACTCCTATAGTGCTTGCCTTGAAAATAGAGTCGTTAAACCACCCTCAAAACGAAATTACAATCTTGGACTAAGCATAGCTTCACTAATCCTTCGGTGAATCCATTTGTTTAAATCATGTTTAATTGAAGGACCACTATGGTGCTTACTACTCGAGGCAGTTGATAAACCACATAGATATTGGATTCCTTGTTCTTGGATATCTGTTGATTGTTGATTAGTGTGAAATCCATTGAGCATTTTACTCCTCAGACTTTGAATCTAATTTGATGGTGGTCAGCTACAAGAAAGGCTATAGTGAAGTTGGCCTATGGTTGGGTGGAGAGTTGAAGTCTCACCCTAATTTTCCAATCATATAAGAGAATAAAATTAGCATATTTACTTATGAATTTTTTCTATAATGAATAATGAATGATTTTATCATAAAGGAAAGTGGTATCCTCATTTATTTATGATGAGATGGTGTATATATGTCTTCATGGTTTTCATGGGTCAAAGGCCTCTCTCTTTGTTGATATGTTTATGTGTTTAAAGTTGTTTACATGATTATATATGAATGGCTAATGTGTTCAATTAAATAGTTATAGTGAGTGAAGCCCATTTTCATTATGTCATCGATATCATGGTTCTCTGTTAGAAGCATGTAATTAGCATTGTGTATGGTGTGCTATATCCATAGACCCAAGGGGTCTATCAGAGATTCATTACATGTGGGTTAATATAATACTATTGCACCTAAAATTATAGTGAAATGTCATCTATGGTCTAGCCATTGTGCTATAGGATTACAGACTTTGATGGTAAACACATAATTTGTATTAACTCCCTATGACTTATTTGGAAAGGGTGTCGAACACAAGTTGATTACTTGTAGGAGAGGAAGATTACAATAATATTATGCTTTGTTGAAGACTTGGGAAGAGTCCTTGAAATCCTTTGAACCCCATTTAAACATGAAAGAACTTGTAATATATCGACACTCTCATATTAACAATAATAACAATGGTTATCATTAATGGTGGAGTTTAACATTAATCCAAGCTATTAACATTAATACCATACCCATGCTCCATTTCCATGTGTTATTTCCTTGAGGAATTGGGTGCAATTGACAAAATTTGCATCATAATTTTTTGTCATCTAACAGGTTTGAACTTTTCTATTTAGCATTAGCTTTAGTTGAATCCCCTTTGGATTTAGGCATGATTGATGGAGAGCACAAAGAATACCTCTCCATATATAAATGGTAAAGTCAGAATTTTCACGTAGGGTTCAACCATGTAGGACTAAAATCAAGATGAGGTGGTAGATGCCACGAAGGCCAGGTAAGTCTACGTGGACGCCATATAGGTAGAAAGATGTGGGAAGGTTTTTGGAATCGCATGGTTTCAACATGGAATATGGAAGGATGGAACACACCCTCCCACCCCTAAGGTTATTTTCAAGTTTTGGAAGGTGTTTCCTTGAAATTTACCCAAACTCCAAGGTACATTATGAAGATGGGGTTACAAAAATACTCTTTTTTCCAACTTTTTTGAAACTCAAAACCATTACTATCATTTCGTTTGGCTTGTCGATAAAATTCCATTGATATAAATTTTACCTCAAACTAATTCTTGGATTGAATATTATGCCCTTTCAAAGATTAAACATTTAACTCTTGCCATGTCAGCAAGAGGTTTCCATGTTGCACCCACGTAACCCTGCCATGTCATCTATGACACCTACATGGAGCCCATATGGTCTCAATAGTGTATCCATGGGCCTTGCCACTTTGGACACAATCATAGTTCCCAGAGAGTCCTACTCCCTCGTAAATTGTGAGAAATATATTTGTATCCTATTCGAGGGGATATCCGATGCACACAAATTTTTCAATGTGGAAAACTCCTTGCACCCCTAAACCCTCAAATTTACACCTCCTCACAAACATATTCGAGCCTAGCCCATGTTCAAGGTTTCCAGATCTTATGTTTTTCCCACACTCCAAGATGTCCTCAATACCTTGACCTCTTGCGAGGTGATCCAAGCTCACACCAAGATTTTTCCAAAGGTTCCCACCTTGGATTTCAATTAAAATATGGGTCCTAATGTTTAAGCTAAGAATCTACCCTGCACCAGGTATAAATTGTACTTGCAATATATTTGGATCGATTTGAATATGGTGTTTCCACAAAAGTGCACAAATACAAATTTCCCAGATGTTTGGACTCCCACATACATTTTTCAAGCTTACATTGTATCTGGCCCAAATATAAGATCATTCTAAAGGCTCATCTGGCCTGAGATACAAGTTTTTATATGTGCAATACTTAGAATTATACTTTCAAAGGAATTTCCACGGTCTTTTCCTAAACTTTCCTTGATGCATAGTGTTGCTTGAAACACACACATTTATAGGAATGATACCCTCATTCAACATCTAGTGTTTCATACATTATTCATGAACATAACACAATCCAATGAAACTATAATAGGCCTACCATGAAGCACTAAAGCAAGCCAAACCATGGGTAACATTACTCTGTAATTCTAGATATAGAAACACCTTATCAACCCCATAATGGGTCCAAAATAAGATCCATCAAGTCTAATGATACATTATAAATTGCAACATCATTAGTCCTTTCCCACGAAAGACATCCAACAATCTTATATAGTCAAAGGTGAAAGAACACCATATCATATTAAACAATGGAATTTCATATATTATAACAGTTTTACTAATCTTATTAAACATTCACACATAACCATGTGAATAGCACCATAACTCATAATAGTATCAACACATGCACACAAATACTCTAACCTCTCATAACCATGACATATAAATAACCTCTCATCGAAGATAAACAAGAATAAACATTCTTCCATAAACCATGCTAGCACTTTCATTGTTATAACACATAACACCATCATTCTTTATTGACAATGCAACTTAAGTAAAAGTAAGCATAGATATCCTTATAACTTGAATGACTTGCAACTGAGGGAGGGACTTCAACTCTCCACTTGACCATAAGCTAGCTACACCATATTCTTTCTTGTAACTAAACACTCTTGAGCCAAATCCACAAGCCAAGGGGATGTTGATCCAGACTTATGTAGGAACATGACAGAATATAGATATAAACATAAACACAAAGATGTAACATAAATAAATCGTCATTTCATTAATATCAAAGAACTGAAATATGCTTACATACATAATGGAAATAAGCTAGCTAGGGCGATGGTAGCTTATCTCGGAGAAGAGATGTGGCAGCTACATGCCTCTGAATTGTGTTACAATGAGGCTCAAAGGAATATTTATTATTTAGAAATAATGGAAAACCTTAAACATCCAAAAACCTAAACCTAGGAGATGACACACAAAAAATTGTCCCATTGGGGTAAATTGGTACATCAAATTCTTGGGGTCCCAACTTTGGCATACAATCTCCATTTGACGTGCATGATACCTTGTTAGAAATATCTATATGAGGAATATAAATTTCAACTACAAACTTTCAGTAGAGCCTCATGCTTGCCCATTTTCTAAAAAAATGTCGTTTAGGGCCTCAAAATGGCTCCAAAAGTTTAGGGCCCAAAAATGCCAATAATAGTAAATTGTGCTACAATTAAGGAAAATGAAAAACTAAAATAAATAATGGTAGGGTTCCAAGTGGGATAGGTGGGTGGCCACCAATATCCACCTAGATCAGTCCTCCCCCTTTAGGAAGAAATGGTCCCCATTGCATTGAGTGCCTCCATGAGATGGGGAAACTTTTGTTAAACTTGGTCCCTAGTGAGCCACTTGCCTTGATGTAGGAGTTGCCCAATTTTGGCAACCTGATACAATTAGATCTTTTGTTGGCGAGTGTTCTTGATCTCCATGTCCATCATCCAATAAGTTGTGGTCCATTCCATGCAGTCTTGGTTTATCTCTATTGGTGTGAGTTGTTATGGAATGTCTGATGTGCCCAACAATGGTGGAAAGTATGGTTAAAAGTGGTCCACATTGAACACTGGGTGTAGGCCAAGGAATGGTGTAATGTTGAGCTCGAAAGCATGATGACCTATAGGCTTAGTGATGGTTTAAGGCCCATATCGAAGTGGGTGAAGCTGGTAGTAGGCCCCAACGAGGTGCTCCTTCTGCAAATGTAACCAAACTTTGTTGCCCACCTAAAACTTGTGTGGCACCCAATGTTGGTCATGATGTTATTTGTACTTAGCATTTTCTCTATCCAATATGTCATGGACCTGCTGGTGGATGTGTTGAATACACTCAATGAAATTTTTATCCTTTTCGGCTTCATACCGAAAATGAGTTGAATCTGCCTAAGTAGCTATAAGTGGTATGGAAACATCAATGGGACATCATGGCTAGAATCCTAGTCCCCTTGAAAGCGGATGTGGCTAGTTGAGTTGTGGAAAGTTATGTTTTAGATATGTTGGACATAGGGGAGGCTTTCATCCCATGTGCATGGATACTTCGAGTTATACATGCACAGGATGTGCACAATCATCCTATTGACGACCTCTATCTAGGCATTAGTTTGGCAATGGAAGGTCATGGACTTAGTGAACTTGGTATCTAATAATGACCAAAGGATTGACCAGAATTCACTTATGAACGTGATAACCTGATATGAGATAATGGATTGTGAGATCCCAAAGTGTATCCATCTGTATTCAAATAAGAGTTTGCTAGTGGCTTCTGCTGTGATACTCTTCTTGCAGTGCACCATAGTGGCCATCTTAGTGAATTTTTCAATGACAACGAAAACATATTTGTTGCCATGCTTGGAAGAAGGAAGGCCATACATGAAATCCATGGAGATGAATTCTGAGGGCCAGCTAGGAGTATCTAAAGGAGTATATAGGCATTTTTTCTTGATTGTAGGTTTGAAAATGGTGCAAACAATGCAGGATCAGATGTACTTCCCAACATCATGTCAAAGATTTGGCCAAGAAAAATACTTCGGCAGCATTGCTACTATCTTTTCTACCCCAAAATGTCCAATGATTCAACTGTAGGGTGCTTCCTAAATCATATTGAAACAATGACTTGAAGGAAAAAAGAGGTGTCTGAGGTGGCATAATAGCGCATCCTTGAGGTGAAAGGCTAGAACTTGCTTAGTTTCCATGATAATATGGTATGTGGTGTCAAATTATGGATCACTCTTGTATAGATGAGGCCATCTCGAACAGGGAAAATTTTAAGAACCACCCTAAATTTATAATGTATAATAAATGAGCTAACCCCCATGATACATAGGAAAAATGGGAGGCGATTTTATCAATAATATAATATGTATACATAATTTTTTTGGCGAATCTCTCACCAGATTATATTATCTTGTACAGTGATGGAGAATTTTTCACTGAATTATAAAATCTTGTAAGATCTTGGAAAACCTTTTACTGAATAATAAAACATTGTGAAGTCTTGGCGAATGTTTTGTTAAAGTATGAAACCATATACGATAATAAGAAAACATATTCATTAAACTGTAATATACTAACATACATGTTTGGAAAAAAGAAACATAATTTTCTCTTCCTACAAACAATGTTCCAAGTTTTAGTGGCCATGTTTGTCAAGGTTCTTACAATACACTCTTTCATATCCTTCTATTAGTTTTGATAATATTCCACAAAAAAGTTCTTGTAGGTGTTGATATTGACCACGAGTTCTGTCAAGATAGGAGAGATTAATCTTTTCTCTACAACTTTTGTCAAGCTACCACTTTTTTCAAGTTATCAAATTTCTTTCTTATTCCATAGACTCTAACTGTGAGATTAGAAAAAACACCTCAAGTTTGTTTACTCCAACATGCCAACAAGTAGCAAGCCCCAACTATATTATATAAGAAAGTATTAGTTATCCCAAAGGCTTGAAGGGGGTCTAATTGAAAGAAGTGACCATTGTGAGAAGCCTTCCAATCAATATATGAATATATAAATGTAGATTTATTATTATTTTAATTAGAAATATTCAATTAAATAATAAAATTTAATTACGTCTCTCCCAATCGAAATTTCTTATTAGCATAATTCACTACCCTCATATGTCTCGCATTTTTTAACAACATTGTAACATGTAGATTAATTTCCTTTTTCGTGAACAATTTCCACCTTTTAGGAAAATATGGTGCAGTGGCTCTGTTGGAAATAATACTGAGAGGGTGGGTGAATCAGTATTATCAAGTTCTTTTAACAAATATTCCTTATTTATACTTTGAATTATTTTTGCATATCAGTACCATAAAATAATGAGCATGAACAAGAAAAACAGATAGTCACACCAAAGAACACCAGATATAAGGTGGAAACCCAATGTGGGTGAAAACCACCTGCTGCAATATGTCTCTATCTTCTTTCAAATTAGAAACTCCTTTTACAATGATTTTGTACTGGTGCAGTCCTTTACCAGTACACAGGTTGCAACCTGCAGAGAGCTACAACTCTCTCTCGTTTTCCAGTCTTTCCTGGAAGGGAGCTACAACCCCCTACTTCTTTTCTTACAAGGACCACTTTTCATAAATTTTCAAACTGGATCCATAAGCATCAAATGATCATTAAGTACATGTAAATTACACAGTCAACTGCAGTAACCAGATCAACAATAACAGAACTAACCCAGAACACCTTATCAACAGAAAAATTCAGTCAATAGAAGATCTTAAGACAGATACGCAGTTTTTCTTTCTCTGGCTTGCATCGCTACGCACTTCACCTTGTGCTTCCTTGCATATACCCACAGAGAGCCTTCTGCTACACCGCGTACCCACGCATTGCTTCTTCAATCGCGCTGCGTACTGTTACTGTAGGTACGCACCCAGAGACACTATCGCGTCACGTACTGTTACTGAAGCCACGCACTCAAAGATACTATCGCGCCGCGTACTTTTACTGTGCGTACGCACCTGAACCTTTGTCGCGCTGCGTACCCACGCAGTTCTCCTTCTTCTGCTCTGCGTACCCACGTAGTACCCCTTCTTCTGCTCTGCGTGCCCACGCAACTCTCCTGCTTCTGCTCTGCGTACCCACGCACCTGTACCATTAATCACCTGCGTACTTCTCATTAGGGCCGAATTGGCAGTCCACCAGTGTGCCACAGTTATTCAGATGCCTAGATCCGATCATGCGCTCGAGAGATCACCCTTCACAGATTCGCTTTCAACTTCACTTTCATATAGATCAAGCTTTTAAGACTATAACCCAATATTTCAGATCTTAAGATATTCAATTGCAATAGATGCTTAGCCAAGTGATCTCATTTGCTTTATATAGGCAACCTCCTCCTAAAGTCATGGATCAATACCATATATAACCAGTACCAGGGGCCCAAAAACATGGGGCTCAATAATAATAATAATATAAAACAATACCACGGGCCAAAACCATAGAATCAAGAGCAGCGGGCTAAATACCATGGGCCAAACATAGGAAACACCACGTGAACGCGCTTCTCTGCCTTGAAGTAAGTGAAACTGGGGATATGCACCTTCTGAACGGGTGACCTGCGTGTCTGGCCGCGGCCCCTTCACGGTGTACCTGCGTGTACGCATCTTCTGAATTGTTCTCCTCCGTACTTCATAATTTTTCAACATTTTGAGATCCTGATCAGAGCATTGCCACGGGTGTTGCCATCAAGTACAACATCTGTAACATAGAGTCATACCAGAATCATAATGCCAACAATCTCCCCCTTTAGACTTGATGGCAACCTCAAAATCTTCAGCTTCATTCTCCCCCTTTGACATCAAGGGCAAAGGGTTATGCTCCCCCTAAGAACATGCTCCCCCTGAATGAGAGAGATAGAGACATATTGCAACTATATTTAGACCAGCATTCACGACCATAATTCCAACAATGCATTATATGCTCCCCCTGAACCTATCCCATTTTATCTTCAATCAAACCGCAACCCAGCACATGTACGCATATACCCCAGATGAACCTTGCGTACAACCATCAATCATAGAAGTTTCAATAAGATGATGCATCAACAACCCCCAGCTTTTGCCTGAGATATTCAAAAGTCTCCCTGGGCAATGGTTTGGTGAGTATATCAGCAACTTGTTCCTTAGAAGGAACATACTCCAACTTGACCTTCTGTTCAAGCACTTGTTCTCGGAGAAAATGATACTTGATTGGTATGTGCTTGGTTTTTGAATGCATGACTAGGTTCTTTGAGATGCTGATTGCACTTGTGTTATCACATAAGATGGAGATAGGTGGTGTACAAGTGATTTGAAAATCCTGCAAGGTCTACATCATCCAAAGGAGTTGAGTGCAGAAAGATGCAGTAGCAACATATTCCGCTTCAGCTGTAGACAAGGCAATCGAACTCTGTTTCTTGCTGAACCAAGAAACTAATCTGGAACCCATAAAGAACGCACCACCACTTGTGCTCTTCCTGTCATCCACGCTTCTGGCCCAATCTGCATCTGTATAAGCATGAAGTGTGAGATCTGTATCTCTAGGATACCATAAGCCATAATTTTGTGTCCCTTGAACATATTTGAAAATTCTCTTCACTGCCTGAAGATGAGTCTCCTTTGGATTTGCCTGAAATCTTCCAACTATTCCTACTGCATGCATGATGTCCGGTCGGGTACCTGTCAAATAAAGTAGACTTCCAATCATAGATCTGTAGGTTGGTTGATGTACTGCTGCAGATTCATCATTTGCACTGAGGCTACATCCTGTGACCATGGGTGTACATACTGGTTTTGCATCTTCCATGCCATATTTCTTCAAGATCTATTTGAGATACTTGGTTTGAGACAAAAAGATTCCTCCTTCTTTTTGTTGGATTTGCAAACCAAGGAAATATGTCAGTTCTCCCAGCAAGGACATTTCAAATTCTTTCTGCATGACCAAGGCAAAGCTTTGACTCATAGCTTCTTCATTGCTGCCAAAGATAATGTCATCTACATACAAAACAAGTATTAGCAATTTGTCATTTTCAACTTTTATATAAAGATTGCTATCTGTTGATCCTTTCGAAAAACCATGTTGATGAAGATATTTGTCCAAACGATAGTACCAAGCCCTTGGAGCTTGTTTGAGACCATAGAGAGCCTTTTTCAATCTACATACAAGATTTGGATCATTTCCAAGAATGAAACCATCTGGCTTCTCAATGTATACTTCTTCTTCTAAGTCTCCATTCAGAAAGGCTGATTTCACATCCATTTGAAATAATTTGAAGTTTTGAAAGCTTGAGAGAGCAAGGAACATTCAGACGGCCTCAAGTCTTGCAACAGGAGCAAAGGTTTCTTCAAAATCTATTCCTTCTTGCTGCACATACCCTTTACAAACAAGTCTGGCCTTGTTTCTAATTACTTCTCCATTTTCATTCAATTTATTTTTGAAGACCCATTTTTTCCCTATAACATTCTTATCTTTTGGTCTAGGAACCAACTCCCAAGTGTTGTTCTTTTCGATCTGCTCAAGTTCTTCATCCATTGCTTTGACCCAACATTCATCTTTGCATGCCTCTTTCACATTTTGTGGTTCAGTGGAAGAAAGTAATGTCAAATAGCTTGAAGCTTCTGCAATTGTTCTTCTTGTTTGTACACCTGCTTCTTTCTGCCCCACAATCTGAGATTCTAAATGATTCTTCTGAACATATCTGGATGGAGTCTTCTCTTCTATTCTTGTCTGCTCCTATGGTTCTTCTTGAGGTTCTTCTTCTTCATCATTCTGTCTTTGAGGGTAGCCTTCATCTTCTTCGATGTCTTCATGATGTACTTGTCTAGGAATGTATCCCTTCTCATCAACCACTACATCAATGCTGTCAACAATTCTGCCAAGTCTTTTATTGTAGCACTTGTATGCTTTGCTAAGTGGAGAATAACCAAGAAGAATGCCTTCATCTGCTCTAGGTTCTAGTTTGCCAGGTTGCTCATCAGTATTTTTAATATAACATTTGCTCCCAAAGATTTTGAAGCGCTTTACCAAAGGAGTCTCACCACACCAAAGCTCATGAGGGGTTTGAGTGTTGTTCACCCGGACATTTGTTTTGTTGAGAATAATAACCGCAGCATGTGCAGCTTCACCCCAGAAAGTTGCGGGAGTTCCCGACTCATCAAGCATAGCATGAGCCATTTGTTGGACTGTTCTGTTCATTCTTTGCACAACTCCATTTTGCCGAGGAGTTCTAGCTGTAGAGAATTCTCTTCTTATCCCATGTTCTTCAAAAAAATCAAAAAATTCATTTGAGGTAAACTCCCCACCTCTATCGGATCTGAGGCACTTAATTTTGTATCCTGATTCATTTTCAACCAAGGCTTTGAAGGATTTGAATTTTTCGAATGCTTCATCTTTGTGCTTCGTAAGTCCTAACCAGACAAACCTAGAGAAATCATCAATGAATAATATCAAGTATTCTTCTCCTCGAGGTGTCCTTTTCCTGAATGGACCACATGTATCTGTATGAACTAGCTCAAGAGGCATGCTAGCTGATCCTTCCTTCTCTGGAAAGTTAGTTCTGGTTTGCTTTCCAAACTGACATGATTTGCATATGGTGTTGTCTAGAATTTTGATATCTGGAAGATCGCGAACTGTCTGATATCTGCATGCTTTCCTTATTTGTGAAAATCTTAGATGCCCCAACCTCCGATGCCATAACCAGTGTTCATCATCCTCGCTTACATAGCATTGTTGTTGTCCTTCTTCAAATATGTACAGATTATTTGGAGTTCTTTTACCTTTGATCACTGTTTTACCTGTATCAAGATCACGAACAAGACATCCATTTGTTCTAAATATCACCTCGGTTCCTTGATCACACATCTAGCTGACACTTAGAAGATTATGTTTCAATCCATCAACATACAAAACATTTCCAGCCTTGACCTTTTCTTTTAACTGAGCAATGCCTTTTTCTTTTATAGTTGCAGGAGTATCATTTCCAAAAGAAACTTTCTTTCCTTTTTCTAGAGCAGAATATGACTCAAGTTTTTCTTTATCACCTGTCATATGCTTCGAACATCCACTGTCAATGTACCATAGATTTTCATGTCCCTCTGCATAAAATTCTATCCCACATCTTTCTGTTTGTGGTTCCTTTATTCTCCATGTTTTGGTGCTTGAGGCTTGTTCCTTTGTCTGCTGAAACCTGCTCCTGCATTCAGAGTCTTCATGACCAAAGTTATTGCAAATACAACATTCAACTTCATTTTCAAGAGCCGAAAAGTTGTTATAGGTCCTTTTTGTAATCCCGGTCATACTTCTTTGTTTTTGAGCTTCTCTAGTCATGATTGTTTTATATGCAACACATTGAGCTGCTTTGTGACCAAAATTATGACAAGAGAAACATTTTCCATTGAAGAAACTTCTGCGGTTATCAAATCTACCGGCCAAATGATTGTAATTTCTATTGTCATCCATTCTTGCACCAAATTGAGAAGATTTTACCTGTGGCTGGTTGTAGCTTTTGTTCACCCTTAAGATGGATTGCCCCTGATAGTCTCTGTTTGCAATTCATCCCTGCTTTACCTGATGGTCTCCATTGTGCTTTTGCTCATTCCTTCTTGCTGCATCAAGATAACTTTTTGAGGTGGATGCTTGAGAAGTTTCTCCATTATAGCCCAGACCTGTCTTGTTTAGTGGAGAACGTTGTACATTGATAATCTCATCCAAAGTTTCAGATCCTTTGACAAACTTAAGATTAATAGCTTTTGTTTTCTCAATCTCTTTTCTAAGACCAACAATTTCACCTTCTAATTTTTCAAGATGTTTTTCCTTTTCATCAATTTGAAATTGTAGAGTATCAATGATCATATTCTTTTCTTCTATACATCTCTTGAGTCTAGTAATTTCTTCATAAAGGCTATCCACATCTATAGCATCCATATAATTATCATCTTCAAATGCCATTAACAGTTTATAGTCATTACCTCGTTCATCTTCATCACTATTTGATAGACCATCACTATCTTCATGAGTGTAGTAGCTTTTCTTATTTGCACTTTGTTTCTTGTTCCATCTAGCAGGTTCCTTTCCTTTATCCTTATAAGGACATTTTGCAGCATAATGACCTACTCTTCCACAAGCAAAGCATTTAAAAGGTAACTTACCTCTGAACCTTCTAGAACCCCTTTGAAGATTTTTGACAAAATTTGATTCTTCTTCTTCTTCTTCTGGCACGTGACTTGCTTCATAATAATCTCCTTTCCCTGAAGCCTTGAAAGAAGATTCTCTTATGTCTGATGGACCTCCCTTTCTCATTTCATAAGCAGTTAGAATTCCATGTAGCTGAGACATAGTAAGAATTCATAGATTTTCCTTTTCTTCTATTGCAGACACTTTAGATTCAAACTTGGGGGACAATGATCTTAGAACCTTTTCAACCACAATAGCCTCTTTTATTTCTTCACCCAAGTTTTTCATGCAATTAACAATCTCATCTACCCGAAGAAAATAGTTAGCCAAACTTTCATCATTATACATCCTGAGATTCTCATACTGAATCCTGAGAGTTTGAAGTTTAGCACGATTTACCTGTTCATCTCCTTCTTAGCTCAAGACAATCTTGTCCCATATTTCTTTTGCGGATTTATATTGCATAACCTTTACGAATTCCATTTGAGATAAGCATCCCAGCAAAGTATTGATTGCTTTAGCATTTGTTTCATTTTTCTTCTTTTCGGCCGTATCTGTAGGAGTAGCTGAAGGAAAAGTGTAGCCTGTATCTATGATATCCCAAACTTCTGTACCAAGAGATTGAAGATAGGCAGTAACTCTTACCTTCCAATAATTGAAGTTTGTCCCATCAAAAATTGGTGGCCTGATTGATGCTTCCCTCTCGTAGTTGCTCATGATGAATGATCTTCCTTCAAGCGATCAAGCTTCTCCGAAGGACCTGCTCTGATACCAATTGTTGGAAATAATACTGAGACGGGGGGTGAATCAGTATTATCAAGTTCTTTTAACAAATCTTCCTTATTTATACTTTGAATTATTTTTGCATATCAGTACCATAAAATAATGAGCATGAACAAGAAAAACAGATAGTCACACCAAAGAACACCAGATATAAGGTGGAAACCCAATGTGGGTGAAAACCACCTGCTGCAATATGTCTCTATCTTCTTTCAAATTAGAAACTCCTTTTACAATGATTTTGTACTGGTGCAGTCCTTTACCAGTACATAGGCTGCAACCTGCAGAGAGCTACAACTCTCTCTCATTTTCCAGTCTTTCCTGGAAGGGAGCTACAACCCCCTACTTCTTTTCTTACAAGGACCACTTTTCATAAATTTTCAAACTGGATCCATAAGCATCAAATGATCATTAAGTACATGTAAATTACACAGTCAACTGCAGTAACCAGATCAAGAATAACAGAACTAACGCAGAACACATTATCAACAGAAAAATTCAGTCAATAGAAGATCTTAAGACAGATACGCAGTTTTTCTTTCTCTGGCTTGCATCGCTACGCACTTCACCTTGTGCTTCCTTGCATATACCCACAGAGAGCCTTCTGCCGCACCGCGTACCCACGCACTGCTTCTTCAATCGCGCTGTGTACTGTTACTGTAGGTACACACCCAGAGACACTATCGCGCCGCGTACTGTTACTGAAGCCACACACTCAAAGATACTATCGCGCCGCGTACTTTTACTGTGCGTACGCACCTGAACCTTTGTCGCACTGCGTACCCACGCAGTTCTCCTTCTTCTGCTCTGCGTACCCACGTAGTACCCCTTCTTCTGCTCTGCGTGCCCATGCAGCGCTCCTGTTTCTGCTCTGCGTACCCATGCACCTGTACCGTTAATCACCTGCGTACTTCTGATTAGGGCCGAATTGGCAGTCCACCAGTGTGCCCCAGTTAGTCAGATGCCCAGATCTGATCATGCGCTCAAGAGATCACCCTTCACAGATTCGCTTTCAACTTCACTTTCATATAGATCAAGCTTTTAAGACTATAACCCAATATTTCAGATCTTAAGATATTCAATTGCAAAAGATGCTTAGCCAAGTGATCTCCTTTGTTTTATATAGGCAACCTCCTCCTAAAGTCATGGACCAATACCATAGATAACCAATACCAGGGGCCCAAAAACATGGGGCTCAATAATAATAATAATATAAAACAATACCACGGGCCAAAACCATAGAATCAAGAGCGGTGGGCTAAATACCACGGGCCAAACATAGGAAACCCCACGTGAACGCGCTTCTCTACCTTGAAGTAAGTGAAACTGGGGGTACACACCTTCTGAACGGGTGACTTGCGTGTCTGGTCGTGGCCCCTTCACGGTGTACCTGCGTGTACGCATCTTCTGAATTGTTCTCCTGCGTACTTCTTAATTTTTCAACATTTTGAGAGCCTGATCAGAGCATTGCCACAGGTGTTGCCATCAAGTACAACATCTATAACATAGAGCCATACCAGAATCATAATGCCAATAGGCTCCAATCCCTACAGATCATTAGGACAAACTAAGAATAGCACAGAAGATGAAATGTTGTACAAACCAGCTTATTTTTCAAACAAATAATCCAACATCAGTACATAAACTTTTTTCATGAAGATATCATGTTGAGAATGTTTGAAAAATGGTGGGAAATCCTTTGCGAGGGTGATGCGAAAAGAGTGATAAGGTTTCACTGTTTTGATTTTTTTTTTTTATCAGAAAAACCAATATTAATGGAGATATTCGTATTTTTTACTAAATTTTGTGAAGTGTCTAAATGTAGCTTTAACCATTCACCTTAAGATGTTTTTACAATATAATTTCCTAAGTTTATTTAATATCTTCATTATCATAAAAACCAACCTATATCCACCTTTACTCCACATCTACCACTCTTAGAGGGATGAAATCTATTTATCCCTCTAAGCACTTGGTAGACCCAAAATTAAGATGGATCTAAGATGATAGAATTTCCCCTTTAAATAATCTATGCTCACATGAATACCATGGTATTACCATGGGTCAATACCATGGGTTATCATAAACCTAGAGCTTAAAAATTACTATTAGTAATTTTTAAAAATTAATAAAATTAATAATTGATTTTTATTTTATTTTTTATTTCAACCAAGTTAAAATTTTTAACATACATTAAATTACAACATCCATTTTTACTCTTGATCCACCAAACCCCGAGAGGGATCAAATATTTTTTCACTCTATGCTAATTTGCATATCCAGATATTTGATCCCTCTCGGGGCTTACTAGATCCAGAGTAAAGATGGATCTATGCTGGTTTAATTCCCCCCTTTAAGTAGGCTACATTCCACGTGAATACCATGAGCCATTTTTATTTTTATTAATACTAATATTATGGTTAATAATGTTTTTTTGCATGGTATTAATAATAATCTAGTCCATGGTACCTGGCCCATAGTATTTTTCCCATAGGTTTCACCTAGATATAACACATTTTTTGAGTGTCCGTAAATATAAGGTGACTTATGGAGTAAATATTAAAAAAATATTTTATTTATTTACCATACCTCTTGTTTATTTATATTTTTATTAATTTACCATACCGCTTTTACAAATATGGTATTTGGCCCATAGGATTCACTTAAATAAAACCTCTTTTTTGAGCCTTCATAAATAGAAAGAGGGTTATGGACTAAATATAAAAAGAGGTTTTATTTATTTACCATACCTCCACTTTATTTATATTTTTATTTGTTTACACCCTTGCATGTATATAAGGTGACTTATGGAGTAAATATAAAAAATGTCTTATTTATTTACCATACCTCTCATTTATTTATATTTTTATCAATTTACCGTACCTCTTTTATAAATATGGTATTCGTCCCATAGGATTCACTTAAATAAAACCTATCATTGAAAATTAGGGCGAATGGAAGGTTGTAACTCCTAATTCCAAGGGCTAAATTTACCTTTTTTACCCTCTCCCTTGAAATAAGGTGGGCTAACCTCCATAACTAATTTTTTTATAAAATAAATTTGAGGTGATTTGTTAAAATGTACTATGACACAAAATATTCGCCCACTAAATTTTTAAAACCCCTTAATTTTGCCTAAGGGCGAAAATTTGCCCCTAAAATTTTCCATGATTTCGAAGTATTGTGTCCACAAGAGTTGAGAACAGTGGTTAGCGCCATGACCGGCAATCGACTGAGGTATTCTACAACATTATTGGTGCTTCCCTTCTTGTACTTAACATTCAAAGGGAAATGTTGCTGGTATGTGGACCATTTCTGATGGCGATAATTACACAACTTTTCTTGTGTGTATATGAACTGGAGGGGTTGGTGGTTTATGTAGATGACCATTTACTTCCCCAAAATGTAATGCTTCTACTGTCGACATGCCTACACAATGGAACACATATCTTTGTCATAGGTGTGTTATAGCACCATTTACCACCCTTGGTACATTTGATGATCTATAATATGGCCTAGGACAACCCTTCCCTACCAGACTTGGTCCAAATTCTTAAAAAACAATGTTTTAAATCCAATACATGATTTTTACATGTATAAAGCACGAGTACATGTGGGTCAGTCTATACCCAACCCCTGTATATGTGTTAAAACATTAAAAAAAAAATATAATCTCCCTTAATTCTGGCAGATTTTATAGGTTTGGCCTAATACTCCCCAATGGAGTTGCCAATTCTATTTCAGGTATCGTTTTTTCACTGGCATGTAGGTTAGGGGATATCATTTTCCATTGAATTTTGCTCACTAGCCTCCATACTGTGATATCTTGGCCATAGAGTTGACCCCATCATGTCTTGGCTCTTAAACCATTTTCACTCGCCGAATTATAAAATCATGACATGATGGTAGATCAAACCTTTACATGGGAATCTTAGTTAGATCTTCGCTAGTATATGTTGCCCATGTTGCTATACTATGTAGGATTGGGAGTCTTCTTTAGTCTCGCCATGACTTATGCGTTGAAGCTTCATTCTCTTACTTCTTCGCTATTTTTCTGGCTTTATACCCTAGAGGCTCCTTTTTGTTGAGTTGTACCACTACATTTCATGTTGACTATTTGCCTCTTTTCTTTTTGGCCTTAAGCCGACTTCACTTGCACTCGTGTATAAGACACTTTTTTATCATGTCTTTTTGCAAAATCAACCTTGCAATCACTTAGCCTCTGCAACTTGACACCTTTTTCGCATGGAAATAACATTCCTTTGAGTGTCATTGATCAGTTTTGTCACCTTGCATTGAGCATAGGAATGTTACCCTCCCAGGATCTAACGCATCGGTATCGGACACTCGTTCTTTCCACTATACCATAGGAATTCTTTTATTCATTTTCAGGCTTTCTAAATATGAAAAATACAAAAAAAGATTAAATATTTCAAAAAGAGCAGGAATGGGACATTACTTCCATAATTGATGGTAGCTAGAATCAGTTGTGTCGCCCTTGAACAAAGCACTCAAAATTAATTATTTCCTCAAAATTAAGTCTTTCCTCGAATTCGTTATCTCTTCCAATGATATGGAGAGTTGTTTGTGCCTCTTGCATGAAAAACTTATACAAAGTTATCATATGTTGCCATATTGTCACATTTGAGTCGTGCTTTTGTTCAAGGGAAGTAAACCTGAGTCAACCTTTCTGTGGTGTCTCTTGACTTATTTTCAATTGGCCATCCCTGGTTGTCAGAGTCATGTTCACTATCACATCAGTTATTTGGTCCTTTTCTCATGCTAGTTTGAGAAGGTCTCCATTGACTTCTTGCTGGTGGGTCTTTCTCTTATCGACTATGACAAATTTCTCTAAGAGTAGACCTAGAGCCGCACCCTAGCCCTATTTCCATTATTGATAGGTGACCTTGTGCTCAACATCGATCAGTATCATGGGTCTTTGACTGAGTGGTTTCCCTTGTGTTCAACGTCAAATTTCATTATCACACGTTGGGATTCATGTAATACCTTGGTTTCCATTTGACTCTATTCGTGGATTCCTCGCCTCTGTGTCAGCTTTCATTATTGGTTGGTTCAGAGGGTTTTTATCATGCACTAGCCACATCTTATGTACGCATGAAACATGCTTCGGTTTGGTTGCTACATCTTTCTTCATCTGATTCCTTCCACATTACTGGCCTATGGGTTACACTCGCACTGGATTGATGAAGTATGCCTTAATTTCTTCCTTCCAACAAATATTTTCCCCTCGAATTCAACTCATTGCTCTTAAAACAAAATCTAGAGTCCATTGGAAGTACCTTAGGGTTTGCAGTCATCAATGGCAGAATCCTTCGCTATCAACAGTGGGAATACATCATTGTATCCTTATTGATATATTCTTCCAAGTGTTCGACTTAAGATCATTTATTCGCACTTGTTAGATTGTATTGGGTACCTTAGCTCTCATCATCATTATCGGTGAGTAGTCACACATTTGTTAACGATATACATCAATGACTAGTAATCAAACGATTTCTCACATGGTCGACTTCGTATCATTTATTCCCATTGTGTAGAAATTTACCACGGTGGTCGGTGAAGACCTTGGGTTTGCATCAACATTTTTTGGTTCACTTGCCAATCCCTCTTGTTTCTGCTAGTGACACCATCTACCTTATATGTTGTAGTTCATTACAACAACATCCTATATGTTGGCACTCATTGCGTACAGTACCATTTGTTCCACGATTTGATTTGGTACATTTTGGATCAACTTTATGACTTCATTGATCAACTTTTTACTTCAATGTCATTGATCAGTTCTTTATATGTGATATTTTTACATGTACTTTTATGGATATGATCAGATAATCCACTATGTATTTTTAGTTCTTTTATACTTTTATACATATTGGGTTCACTTTTGTATTTGATATGTAGACATGCCTTATTATCACTGAGCATGGGTATGCCTGCCACAGACAACAACATTCTTTCGAATCTCTTCCACTGGCTTGGCATGTTGAAATCTGGTGAACTCCTCACAGTTCTTGGCATGATTCTTTCTATACACTTAATACATTTCGGTCATCATGTACCCCTTCTGACCTCATATATTTGGGGCTATATGTTATGTCACCATTTACCACCCTTGGTAGATTTGATGCTCTATGATATGGCCTAGGGAAACCCTTTCCTACCAAACTTGGTCCAAATTCTAAAAAAACAATGGTTTAAATCCCATGCGTGATTTTTCCCTGTATAAAGCACATGTACATGTGGGTAAGTCTATAACCAACCCGCATATATGTGTTAAAACATTAAAAAATATATAATCTCCCTTAATTCTGGTGGATTTTAAGGGTTTTGACCTGATACTCACTTACTATAGCCCGTGGCCCAACTGTTTCCTAACTGAAAAAACTAATTTGGAGAAGTGTAAATAAAAATCCATGGGAAGTCCTAAGCGATGAGAAAATATTAGATATTGATATTATAGTTGATTACATCCCTGATCAAGTATGAAGATATCCTTGTGCCTTCTACTCTACCAAGTCATAGGAAAACCCTGTTTCCTTCTTCAGATGTCCATCATCCCTTCATTACATCCTTGTGTATACCTATGAAGGAGGATTGCTGAGGCTTTGGTAGGACAAATCCAGAGGACGGTTTCTCTTTGACCCGGCAGATGACTCAGGTTGTATTTCTTCCATATTTTTTAATCTTACATTAATTTTTCCTGATGATTATGGTCTTTATGCATTAATTTATGTCATGATTTGCTTATAAAATCTTATGATAATGCATATATTTTTATATGCTTATATGACCTAACCTTGATATCATGAACATGATTTCAGTTATTTTTCATGTATATGCTTTTCCTTGAATGAGTTGTAGGTCCTAAAGCACAAGGAAGAATCAGAGGGTTTGGACCCTATGAGAACAACCTCAAATGTAGGACCTATGAGTAAGACCTTTTATACCAAATTTAACTGTTTAAGTATTAGGACTGCCTGTTTGTATGTCTCTTTATGTTGGATTCCCTTTGCTCTGTTGGGGTTCTCAACCTAAGACCCTAAAGTGATTCTACCCAAAATAAGGTGGGATACTTTAAGACTGTGTCTGAAAGTGTCTCACTGTGATATGCCACTAGATGCCCCTACTAAGTAATAAATTCACCAATACAATAGTTAGAGGCATTTGTCTCAATCTCAAGTGGTTATTGCAAGTCTGGTAATGCGAGCACTATTGTAGAGCAGAGGCGATGCTTCAAATCAGCAAACACCTTCTGTTGGGATTCAGAAAAAAAATAATAAATAGGGGTTGAGCAATCTCGAATAAATTGTATCTTGGCTAGGTCCACATGGACACCCTTCTCATCAATAATGTACCCCAGATATTGAACCTGGGTCATACCAAAATTGCATTTCTCCAAATTGGCACACAATTTGTGTTATTCCAGGGTTTGGAGGACCTATTGAATATGTTGTAGGTGCTCTTCCTAACTCTGGATGAAGATCAAGATGTCATATAAATACACTACCATTAATGAGTTGGTTAAGGGTGGAAATATGTCATCCACTAGCCTCATGAAGGTTTCAATGAGATACATTAACCCAAAAGGCATGACCAACCATTCGAAAAGGCCCTCCTTGGATTTGAAGGATGTCTTCCACAAATTGGAGGGTTCGATTGGGACCTAGTGATAACTAGACTTAAATTTAATCTTGCTGAAATATTTTCCTCCCTTGAGTTGGTCTAGAAGGTCATCAATCCATGGGATTAGATACCTATTCCAGACAGTGATATTATTCAACGCCTAATAGTCAATACAGATCCTCTAGGTTTTGTCCCTTCTTCTATACCAACATGATCGTTCTCCCACATGGTGATGAACTTGGCCTGATGTGCCATTTTTGCAATAGCTCCTCATGTGCCATCTCTAGAAAAAAGCATCGACAGATCAGTCCATTAGGTAGTGACAGGCCTCGGGTCAGATCGATGGAGTGCTTGACCTAACAATCAAGGGGTACCCTTGTGGGTGAGGTGAAGATATCCATGTACTCTTCCACGACCTTGTCCATATGTTGTTTCTTTGCAAAGGAGCCTTGTTTGGAGGTTATGGATGTGGCCACAATCTTCTTCTTTCCCTGATGATGAACAATATGGAAGACAAAATTCCTAGTCTAGGAAATGATCTTACTACATTTCTTCGCAAAGATCAGAGAGACAGTGGTAGGCGATGCTACCTTCAGTATCCTGTAAAACTTGTTTCCCAAAGTAATAATCATAGTGTGAGGCCTAGACTCATACATCGCATGACACTTCCACAAGTATGGTTGGCCCAATAATACATCATAAACTTCAAGAGGACCAACATCACATAGTACCTCATCTGTGAACGGCTTGATGTTGTAGGGAAGGTGACACTACCAGTTGAGGCAACGATCTCATCCTTGGTGAAGTCACTCGATGGTGTACTATTGTGGGTGTGATGTGGTCGGTAAGCCTAACCACTTTGCAACCTCTGCTGAAATGAGGTTCTTTTTGCTCCAACTGTTGACAATGAACTATAGTGGAGAACCCTTCACCCACATTTGTGAGTGGAAGAGACACTCCCCCTCCTCTGGATCTTTGGGCTCAATCTGTGGGACTTTGGTTGTGGAAACAATGGCACTGGGATCTGCATCAATAATATTCTTCCCTTTATGAATCCCCTTGTTGGGTTCTGAATTAGAGTTGGAACACGCATCTGAATTTGAAGCCTTCAACTCAGCCACTAGTGACTTCCTGGCTTGACACTCACTTGTGTTGTGAGTGGGTCTCTTATGGAACTGACACCATTTTCCCATGTCCTTTATCTTCATGGTTCTTTTATTTTCTTATGCCTTCAACGGGTTTTCCTTGGTCACCCCACCTTGCCTTTGTCCTTTGTTATATGGTTTGGGGACACCTTTCCCTTGATTCAGATTCACAAATCCAAAGTCTCACTTCTTCTTATTGAATTTCTGCTCAATATTGATGAAAGTCTCGCAAATCCTGGATGTACTCCCACTACCCTTCATATTTTGAAACAAAAGTCTAATTTCTCTAGCGCATCAATATTTGGAATCACACCCCAACTCTGAGTAAAACATTCTTAGTTGTGGCTCCAATCTCTTCCTATGCTCTCGCATTGCCTCTATCTTTGTGTTTCTCTATATTCAGAGTCCCCTCCCTTCTATTTTTTTCTTACATCCATATGTATTTCCAACTCACCATTTCCCATGACACTATCCCACTTCCATTCGGTCACCTTGTGGGAATATGAAAAATGTGGGCACTTTTATGCCTAAACATTTCCTTCCAACTATTGGGTGGTGGAACATTCTGTTACGCCATCCTGTTAGGATATTCTGACACATAGGATATAGTTAAGTTCAACTTGGTCTAGTGTAGAGTTAGGTATAGAGTTAGGTAAAGTGTGTTTCTTTACCATTGTACATTTTGTAACTTACAATCCAACGGTCACGATATGTAGTGATCCGACGGTTCACTCTCTCCTCGGTATTACCGACACTTGATCTGTGGCTTGACACCCGATTGGTCCATGAGTTCTATTTAGAGCGCATGGAGGGTCATTGTTCGGGTAATCCGTGCATGAGAGAAGCTTATGTAAATTTTCATTCTTTGATTAATAAATTGCCTGTAGTAGCCACGTTGGCACAGGCTGTGGACTGTTTCCCTCTTTGAGGGTTTTAACCACGTCAAAAATACTGGTGTATTGATCTGTGATCTGGTTGTGAGCGGTGTCCTTTTGGTGTTCTTTCTGAGGAACTTACCCTGTAAATTCCTACATGGTATCAGAGCTATTTGAGGGCTGCGTCTGTTGGTGATCCAAATCTGAAGCCGGTAGAACTGCATGCGGCTGCCATTTCCTAGATCTACTGTTTCTGACTGCTTTCGGGCCGAGAGGACTGCTCTGTTGTGTTCGGAGCAACTGTTCCACTGAGGAACCCCTTTCGTTTCACGTGAAAAGGTTTCCGGTAGCCCTATCTGCGTCATTTTTAAGATCTGGAGGTATATAGTCTTTATTTGCAGTTTACTGTTATTTTCTCTCTGCTTATTTCGGTTTCGGTTTATTTAGTTTTTTTTTAACCGGATCTATACCTTTCATTTTTGCGTATGCTCTTTGCCCTGCGACTCTGTGCGATCTGGGCAAATCAGAAACAGAAAGGAAGGATTTTTCTCATGCGTATGCTCTTTTCCCTGCACCTTAGTGTGATCTCGGAAAATCAGAAACCTTGAGAAAAATATTTAGTTTTTCGGCTAAAGCTAACTTTGAGCCGCAAGGTTCATTTTTTAAAATATCTAGTTTTTTGGCTAAAGCTAACTTCGAGCCATAAGGTTCGTTTTCTTTGCATGTCCGTGTTGGGTTTTGTGTTTTGTGTTTTGTAGGAAAAAAGAGTTTTCTCAAGGCAAGCACGCAAACCAAGGCCCCCCCCTCTCTCTCTGGTTTTGCGTTTTGTGTTTTGTAGGGAAAAAGAGCTTTCTCAAGGCAAGCACGCAAACCAAGGGCCCCCCCCCCCTCTCTCTCTCTCTCTCTCACAAATTTTTTGTATAGATCAATTGGTTCAAAGCTATTTTAAGAGAGTAGAGGTCTTGGGTTCAAGTCTCCATTTTGTGGGGGCGGATTTTCATTTCCACATTCGCGCACATTTCTGGCAACTTCAACAATTTTTTTAAAAATTTAAATTCTTCATCCGGAAGCCTTCAGAGCCGTTTTTTTTAAAACCGCCTAATTTTTCGAGATCTATCCATTGGAACACTTAATTTCAACATCTTCAGCTTTAGTTTTTTTTTTTTTTTTTTAAATGGAAAGTCCATGCCAAGTCATTCTTGATGGCACTAACTACTTCCAATGGATATCCTACATCGAAGATTTACTTAGAAGTAAAGGCCTCTACATAATAGCCACAGACCAAGAGAAGAAACCAAAAGATGAAGACAAGGCTATGAAATGGGAAAATAGACAAGATCAAGCACGTGGTTTGATAGGGATGTCTATTTCTCCTGATCTTAGATTCCATATTGCAGAACTTGAGACTCCTCATGAAGCATTGGAACAACTCACTAAAGTTTTTGGGATTAAAAATGAAATTAGAGCCCATCAACTTGAAATGAGTTGCTTACATTGGATCCTAATAATTTTTCTTGCATTGAAGATTTCTTGTCCAAATTCAAGACCCTTAGATATCTCTTGGAAGGTGTTAAGGTTAAGAAAGAAGATAGTAACCTTATTTATTCCATCCTTACTAAGTTGGGACCAGCCTACTCTGTATTTGTTTCCACCTTCCATTCTACAAGGGAAGCTTTCATTTGTCAGGGAAAAGACTACAAGGCCCCTTCCTTTGACTCTTTTTGTGATTCTTTAATAAGAGAACAAGAAAAACTCTTACACTTTGGTCTTCTTAATCTTGGAAACTCTTCCAAGAAAGCATTAGCCGCTCAGCAACAACCAAATTCAAAGAATCATAAGAAGTCATATCCTAAAAAGAATGGTCCTAAACCAAACAAGGGTCCTAAGCAAACTCAGCCTCAAAATGAAAGATCATTTCAGCAAAATGATAGGACCAATAAAAACAAATGGAAGAAGACTGATAGACATTGTAACTTTTGTAATCGAGATGGCCACTTAGAATCTAAATGCTTTAAGAAGATGGAAGCCTTGGAAGCCGCAATGAAGAAACATAACATCCATGTGGAGCATTCTTCAACTTCAACTTCATCTTCAGGAATGGCACTTTCTGCATGTCGTTGTCAATCATCTCAGTCTGGTTATGCATTAAATGTATCTTCTTCTTCTCATTCTCATGAGTGGCTCATTGATTCTGGAGCCTCTTATCACATGGCCAAAAACCAAGCCATGTTTTCTTCTTTAAATGATTGTAACACCAAAAATATATATGTTGGTGATGATAGATCTCTTAATGTTGTAGGGACTGGAACTGTTCATCTAGACAATGGTCAGTTTAATGATGTATTATGTGTTCCAACCTTATCCTGCAACCTTCTATCTGTATATCAGATAACTCATTCAGGTGAAGGTAAAATTGTTGAATTTTCACCTCATGATGTTGTAATCAAGGATCTAAGAGATCCTAAACAGATTCTAGCTACTGGTATTGATGATGATTCCACAAGGTTGTATAAGTTTCACAACTTTGGGTCATCAAATCTTCCCTCAGTATTTGTTGCTCATAATGATGAAGTGAGCAAACTTTTGCATGAGCGATTTGGTCACTTAAACTATCGCTCCCTTCAGCATCTATGTAAAGAAAATATGGTGACAGGTCTTCCTATGGTATCTTGCAGAGATGGTGTTTGTTCCGGATGTGTACTCGGAAAACATCATCGGGACAGTTTTGAAAAACGTGCCTCTTGGCACGCCTCAGCCCCTTTACAGCTTGTGCACAGTGATTTATGTGGTCCACTTCCTGTTGCTTCATTCTCTGGCTGCAAGTATTTCTTAACTTTCATTGATGATTTCTCCAGACGCACTTGGGTATACTTCTTAAAACTCAAGAGCGAAGTATTTAACACATTTTTGGCCTTCAAAGCCTTTGTTGAAAAAAAATCTGGACATCAAATTCTTAAGCTAAGAACTGATAATGGTGGAGAATATGTTAAAAACACATTCATCAACTTTTGCACCGAAAATGGAATTCAAATGCAACATACTGTTCCATACACTCCACAACAAAATGGTGTAGCTGAAAGGAAAAATCGCACCTTAAAGGAAATGGCTAATTGTATGCTGCAATCTAAAGGACTCAGTCTTAGTTTTTGGGCCGAAGAAATTAATTGTGAAAATTATATAATCAATCACACTCCTACTAAGGTTCTAAAGAATATCACTCCAGAAGAAGCTTGGAGTTCCATTAAACCAGATGTAAGTCACTTTCGTGTTTTTGGAAGTGAAGCATGGGCCCATATTCTAAATGAAAAGCATAAAGCTTTAGAACCTAAGAGCAAGAAATATACTTTTGTTGGATATTCTGAAGATGTAAAAGGTTATAGACTTATTCCATTTAAGTCCAAAAATGTTATCATTATAAGAGATGTAAAATTTGATGAAAATAAATCGGCCTGCGAGCCTAGTCCGGCGGATGTGCCACCTCTTCCTGTCTCTTCTACTTTTGAAAACATTTCTTCTTCAGATGATGAAAGTGAGGATGACAATCCTCCCCCACCTTCTTAGGATCCTCAACTTCCAAGATGGGTCCGTGCTACTCGGGATGCAGCAGGTGATCTTGCCGGTGATCCTACAGATCAACGACGTACACGTTCTCAGTTTGAAAGAGCCTCTTCTTTACTGGCTCAAGCTCCAGTAAATCATGATCCTGACACTTTTGCAGAAGCTTCAGGCCATCCACATTGGGAAGCAGCTATGAATGAAGAATATCATTCATTTTTGACAAATGATACATGGGATCTTGTTCCTCTACCAAAGGGACGAAAACTTGTTAGATGTAAATGGGTTTACAGAACCAAGTATGGACCAGATGGGAAAGTTGATAAACATAAAGCTCGTCTTGTTGCTAAGGGATTTTCACAGGTTGAAGGCATTGACTACACTGAAACCTTCTCCCCTGTTGCCAAAATGAACTCTATCCACCTTGTTCTTTCCCTTGCTTCCTCTTTAAAATGGGAAGTCCATCAGATGGATGTTAAATCTGCCTTCTTGCATGGGGACTTGCATGAAGAAATCTATATGGAACAACCCATTGGCTTCATCCAAACAGACTCCAGCCTTGTATGTCGACTTAAGAAATCTCTTTATGGTCTCAAGCAAGCTCCTCGGGCTTGGTATGCCAAAATGGATAGCTTTCTTTTAGAATCTGGCTTTTCTAGGTGTTATTCTGACAATACTGTCTACACCAAGAAAGTGGGTAACTCTCTTATCATCCTTGTTCTTTATGTTGATGATATTATTCTTACTGGTAGTGATCCCAACCTTATAAACCATGTGAAGTCCAGCCTTAAAAAGAAATTTGAAATGACAGACTTAGGACACTTACACTATTTTCTCGGTCTTCAAGTCTTGCAATCCAAGGAGGGTATTTCCCTTTCCCAGACCAGGTATGCTTGTGATATTCTTCGTCATTTTCACATGGAAGACTGTAAGCCAGCCCCTTCTCCCTTTCAGTCTGGAGTCAAACTTTCAGTCTCTTGTACTTCTCCTGAAGTTGATGCTACCTTATACCGTCAACTTGTAGGAAAACTCTTGTATTTAACCCATACTCGTCCTGACCTTTCCTTTGCTGTTGGCCTTGTTGCTTGTTTTATGCAAAACCCCCGTGAAAGTCATTGGAAAGCAGCCAAAAGAATACTTCATTGTGTTCGAGGTACAGTACAGT
Organism: Pinus tabuliformis; assembly: GCA_031772625.1. Lineage (NCBI taxonomy): Eukaryota > Viridiplantae > Streptophyta > Pinopsida > Pinales > Pinaceae > Pinus > Pinus tabuliformis. The sequence goes on along the minus strand of CM062804.1, from coordinate 776,228,349 downwards.
TTGGGATTCATTACAGTGCCAAAGCAGCTCCTCTATTAGTTGGTTTCACTGATTCTGATTGGGCTAGTGACCCTGATGATCGGAAGTCTACTGCCGGTTATGTCTTCAGTCTTGGTTCAGGACCTATTACATGGGCTTGTAAGAAACAGGCTGCCATTTCTCTTTCGTCAGCAGAAGCAGAGTATCATGGTGCCGTGGAAGCTAGTAAGGAAGCCTTGTGGGTTCGTCAGATCCTATCAGAGTTTGGCTTTGAGCAGTAGCATCCAACCACACTTTGGTGTGATAATCAAAGTGCCATTCAGCTATGAAAAGATCCAGTCCAGCATCAGCGCAACAAACACATTGAACTACACATGCACTTCATCAGAAAGCTCATTCATGACCATGTTCTTGAAGTGCAATATTTTTCAACAGATGATTAGGTTGCAGACATCTTCACAAAGGCTCTCACAGAGGCGAAGTTCACTAAACTTTGATATATGCTTGGAGTTCAGGAAGTTGTCATTAAGGGGGGATAGGCTCTAGTGCCTCCTTCCTTCTCCTATTGTGTCATATTTGTAAATCCTTCAATCCTATCCCAAGTTGTTCTTAAGGGGGGATGTTAGGATATTCCGACACATAGGATATAGTTAAGTTCAACTTGGTCTAGTGTAGAGTTAGGTATAGAGTTAGGTAAAGTATGTTTCTTTACCGTTGTACATTTTTTAACTTACAATCCGACGGTCACGATATGTAGTGATCCGACGGTTCAATCTCTCCTCGGTATTACCGACACTTGATCCGTGGCTTGACACCCGATTGGTCCATGAGTTCTATTTAAAGCGCATGGAGGGTCATTGTTCGGGTAATCCGTGCATGAGAGAAGCTTATGTAAATTTTCATTCTTTGATTAATAAATTGCCTGTAGTAGCCACGTTGGCATAGGCCGTGGACTGTTTCCCTCTTTGAGGGTTTTAACCACCTCAAAATACTGGTGTATTGATCTGTGATCTGGTTGTGAGCGGTGTCCTTTTGGTGTTCTTTCTGAGGAACTTACCCTGTAAATTCCTACACATCCCACACCACTCTCTTTCCACTTCTCCACTCCCTCTTGGAACTTGGATCCATGTGTCCTCTCCTCAGACTATCCAACTAAATTTTTTATTTATAATTATTCCATGCTTTCCATGTTGGCATTACATGGTCATAATTTATCATTACAAAAACATGGATTAACATAAGGGGTATTACAAACCCCACCACATTAAAGGAACACCATTCTCGGTGTTTTCTATAACTAGAAGCAAAAGAACAAAAAATGAGCTTTATATAATAACCCTTACATTTGTGTATTCATAAAAAAAAATGGGTATAGTACCCTCATTTTTTCTACCATCTCCAGGGTGGCCTCATTGAGTCCAAAGTGCTTCCATTGCACCTTGATCTGCACTTTTACTAGATTATTGAGCATGGTCCTCCTCCATTTTAGGATGCACAATGGTTCTAGTTGGAACTCTCTTGTGGGTTCCACCTGTATCATAGGCCACTCAACAATAAAATTAGCATCATGTACATACTTCTTAAGAAAATAAATGTGAAAAACGTCTTGTACATTCACTGTGGGTGGCAAGGCCAATTTATAAGCTACTAGCTCCACTCTTTCCAAAATATGAAAGGGTCTGCAGAATATGGGTGCCAAATTAGTAGAAGACCCCACTTTTAGTGAGCTCTTCCTTGGTCTTATGAAGATATACACATTCTCTCACACTTGGAATTACTTATAAATCCGTTGCTAGTCTGCAAAAATCTTTTTCCTATCCTAAGCTACCTTCAACTTCTTGTTCCATTTCCTTCAACATGTGGGGTTGAAGAAATACTCTTTTACTCGATCATCCTAGTTGATAGGAATGTTACATTTTTGGTTGTGCAATGCCTCGAAAGGACTTATCCTTAGTGACTATCAATATCCATTGTTGTATGAAAAATCCACTGATGGTAGGAAATATTCCCACTTTTTTTATTGATTCTTGACATAGATTCTCAACATGTCCTCCAAAATTACGTTCACTCTTTCCATTTGGTCATTTCTCTAAGGATGGTAGGTTGTACTAAAAGCTAGTTGGGTTCCAAAACTAGCAAAAAACACCTTCCAAAAATTGGAAGTGAATTCGGCATCCCAATATGAGATAATCTTCTTAGGTACACCATTCAATCTAAATATTTATTTTATAAATATCTTATCAATATTAATGGCCTTGAGAGTGGACTTAATAACTATTAAGTGAGCCGCCTTACTTAGCTTGTCCACTACAACCATAATGGCATCATGCTTCTTGGTTGTTTTTGGTAATCCTATAATGAATTCCATAAACATGACTTCCCACTTCAAATTAGGGATTGGGTTTGGATGCAACAATCCTATTGGTTTCCTACATTCTACTTTAACTAGCTTGTATTCTAGACACTTTGAAATGTAGTCAACAACTTTCTTCTTCAATTCTAGCTAATAATACATTTTATTTATGGTTTTTATCATCTTTTGATAACCAAGATGACTTGAGTAATGTATTTTATGAAACTCATCCATGTTGAGCCTCCTTAGATCAGCTACATTAGGAACATATTTTTGTTCTTGAATAGTGACACACCATCATCAGTGAGATGGTAGTTCTTTCTCACAGATTCCTATGGTTCCTTCTGCATATAGTCCTTCACATGCTGATAATTATCATCATATAGCAATTCTTCTTTGATCCTTTCTTTCATATAAGGTTCACAAGTTCTCACTAATGCCACATGAGCCACTTGTAGGCTTCTACCAAGTTCATATGCTACCTTATTTTCCTTGCCATTAACATGATTTATCTCAAAATTGAATTTTTTGATCAAGGATAACCACCTGGCTTATCTAGCATTTAACTTGGGCATGTCAAATAACTATCTCAATCCTCCATGGTCTGTCATTAACACAAACCTTCTCCCCAACAAGTAATGCCTCCACATTTTTAAGGCATGTACTATGTTTCAATATCTAAAATAATGGGTAAAATAATTTCTCTCATGTTCATTTAGTTTCCTCAATACATAGCAAACCACATGTCCTTGCATCAAGACTCTACCTAGTCGCTCCGTGAAGGAATGAATGCAAACGAAGAAGTCCTTCCTTGGATAGAATTTTCTCAAAATAGGTGCACATGTGAATAATTTCTTAAGCTACTCAAAACTATGTACACATTTGGTGTCCATTGAAATTTGACTCCCTTCCTTTTCAACACAATGATTGGGTGCTCAATCTTTGAAATTTTTTGGATGAATCATCGATAATACCTAGTAATGCCATGAAGGACTTGACCTATGTGACATTCTGGGGAGTGGGTTATTCCATTATTGCCTTGATATTTTCAAGATCCACTACCACTCCTTTTGAAATATTATGCCCGAAGTAGTGAACCTAGTTTTGGAAGAATTTGCATTCGTTGACATTTTCATACAACTTATACTCCCTTGGTAATTGTAATACCACTCTCAGCTATTCTTCGTGATATCATCTAGTTTTCAATACATCACGATTTCATCCATGAAAACCAACATGAATTTTTCTAAATAAGGTTTGAGGACATTGTTCATTTAGCTCATGAATGGGGTTGGTGCATTTGTAAGCCCAAATAGAACCACTACAAACTCATTGCAACCATATCTTGTCCTAAAGGTCTTTTTGTGGATATATTCATATTTAATTTGAACCTAATGTTATCGAGACCTCAAATCTATTTTAGAAAACACTACATCCCCTCTCAGTTGGTCGAATACATAATTGATTTTGGGAAGTGGGTACTTATTCTTCATTATAGCTTTAACTAATTTTTCATAGTAAATAAAATGTTGTATTGTGCCATCCATTTTCCTCAAAAAAAGTGTTGGGAATGCCGAGGTTGACAACTAGGTTGAATGTATCATTTATCCAACATCTCCTTAAGCAGTAACTTCAACTCAGGGAATTCAGGCATATTAATGTAATATGGAGCCCTAATTGTTGGTAATTTTTAGAGAGTTAATTCAACGGTAAAGTCAATATCCCTCATGGGTGGTAATCTTGGTATTTCTTCCTAGAATACATCACTAAATTTCTTTATCACAGGGTGATTTTCAAATTCAACCTTGTTTCTTTCCAATTCCTTGGTCACGTGGATTGTGTACAATGCACAACCTTTCCTACTGCATCACTTTACTTGTAGCATTGTTATTTTCCTAACCATGATTGATTTCTTTATTCCCAATAATGTTATCTACTCACTAGCATCACTAAGGCACTCTAATGATTTTCTATAAGAATAAATATAGGTTTTATGTGTTGTTAACAAATCCATGCCAATTAGAACATCATATGATCCCAAAAGTAGCAAGTTGAGAGAAACTAATTTGGATGCACCACTCATTTCCATTGAGAATGACTCCATGTCTATCACCTGTCATTTAGTCCCCGTGATCAGTTGGACCAACCACAATTTTTTGTGGGACTTCTTTTCAAATCATATTTATCTGCAACCTTCAAGCTAATATAACTGAAATTAGAACCTAGGTAAATTAAAATTGAAACGGGTTAGTTAATTACCATACCTTCCATTCCAATTACTTCAACTTGTTAATCTGCGTACCTATCTTCCAATGTGGTATAAATTCATGGTATATTATGATCCACATCGTTCACCATTGTCACTTCTTGCACATTGCACAACTTTGTGTTGATCTGTTGTTGTTGAGGGAGGTTCCTTCATAAAGGGTTTTCTCCACAAGTCCAGCAATGAATAGGCCCCTTCCTAAACCCTTCAATCTCTTCTTTTGTTGTTTTTTTGGGCTCGCTTATAGTGGACATCATGGAATTTTGTTGATAGTCATCCATGGTAGGAGCAGTTACTTTCCTATTCCTCCCTCCTTACTTATATTTATAGGATTTCACCCCTTTTCCCCTTAGTTTTGTCTTATATTTATTCTTCTAATTTGTTCAATCTTTGGTGTTGTGTTTGGACTATGCACAGTAATACCTCATCTTTTGGATTGTGTTATTCATGCTAATTTTTGGCTCATCAAAATCCATTATGTCTTGGTAAGATTGTAGCAATCCATTGAGATAACTCTAGATCTTTACCTTCTCATATTTTTTGTAAGGAGCATACCTCGACAATTCTAAGAATCTATTTTTGTACTCATCAACTTTCAATTGCCCTATTTTCTTTCTCATATAATTCTTTGACCTTTTTGTCACAAAACTTTTCAAATAGGTAATTTTCCAAGAAATATTTCTCAAATCTCCTCTAGGACAACTCCTTTTCTCTAATTATCTTTACATTCATCTGGTCTTCCCATTAGATATAAGCCTTTCCTTTCAAGCTGAAAATGGCTACTCTTTCCTTAATATCTTCAAAGTAATCATGCACCCTGAAATGCTTATTTAACCCCGATAACCATTTTTATGCGTTATCGGCCTTCTTCACCTCTCCATCAAATATAGAAGGTTTCACATTCTTCAGTTTTTCTGGCATCCAATATTTCTCTTTACTTTTCTACTAATGATGATGTCTCTTAATCACACTGTCTTATGACTAGTTAGGTCTCCTTGACTCTCTTTCTAAAGTACTAAGTGGAATTTATCCTCTCACTATGTCTTCATATTCTTACCTATGTATTTTCATTGATTTTCTACTTTCTTCCCTATTGGTGTCCATTTTTTTTGGACCTTTAATGGGCTAGGTTTGGCCTTGTGCCTTCCTAGATAGTTAGGGTCGAGCTCATGTTGTTTCTTCCATTGCAGGTTTGAGAAGATCTAGAATATTATTACATTTACTTCTACTTTCTTTTCTTGAGATCTGACAATCCTCTCGTTCTTAGCCTAGAAACTTCTTAATTAAGTGCTCAAACTTCTAAAGGTGTCCATTCAGTTAGGAGAGACATTATAACATTCCCTCCTTCCAATTGACTCTTCTTCCTCTCTAATTTTCCTAATTGATTCCTCTTCTTGACCATGTTGGGATCTTAGTTTTGTATTGCACTATGTTTTTATTCATTCCTAGGTTTCCTGACTATTCCTTGTCGTCTTCTTATGTGTTCTTACACATACATAATTGTTTTTCGAATAAAAACACATGTAGACACATTTACCCATCATTTTGGCATGTTTTCAATAAGCATGTTGATGTGAAACCAATTGAAACATCAAATATCAAGTTAGCATGTAGGTTAAAGGATAAAATAACCTATCAATAATCTGTCAAGTCAACAATTATATCAGGTATAACTTAAAATCAACACACATATGTACATAGAAATGAAAATATAATACTAAATGTTTATCCTATGTGTGTATATGAGCTTCTTCATGTCCATTGTTGAACCCTTTCTTTGATACCACTTTGATACCACACCCTCCCACCCCCTTGGGTTATTCTTGGGTTGTGGAAGGTGTTATTTTGAAATTTACCATATCTACAAGGTCTATTATAAATATGGGGTTACAAAAATCCTCTTTTTCCAACTTCCCAAAAACTCAAAACCATTACCATCATTGTGTTTAGATCGTTGAGAACATTTCAACAATATAAAATTTACCTCAATCTGACGCATATGTTGAAAGTTATGCCCTTTCAAAAATTTACCATTTAACTCTTGCCATGTCGCAAGAGCTTGCCATGTGGAACCCACTTGAGACCCACGTGACCCTTCCACATCATCTGTGACATATATGTAGTTCCCACATGGTCCCAACAATGCATCCATGGTGCTTTCCACTTCAACTTTACCTACAGATCCCATAGAGGCCCACTCCTTCATGAATTGCAAAAAATATATTTGTATCTGGTTCAAGGGGATATCCAATGGGTATGATTTTTTCACTGTGGCAAACTCCCTGCAACCCCGAGCCCCTAGATTTACAACTCCTCACAAACATATCCAGGCCTGGCCAATGTTTGGGGTTTCCCGAACTTATGTTTTTCCCGCACTCTCAATGTTCGAAATTCTCAAACCAAGCTTTTGCTGAAGAGGACCACCAATATTTTGTTAAAGGGCCCCACCTATATCTCATTCAAAATATATCACAAGTATATCCATCTCCCAGACTTCAAGTTCCAAAGTGTCCCCACACTTACTTGTGACATATCCAGATTGATTTGAATTTGATGTTTCCAAACATGTTCACAAATACAAATGGCCCAGATGTCTGCGCTCCTAGATACATTTTCTGAGCCTGCAATGTACTTGGACCAAATACAAGATCATTCTAAAGGCTCATCCAACCCCGGATACAAGCTTGAATTTCTACAATACTTAGAATTAGTATTTCCATGGAATTTCCAATGATTTTTCCTAAGATTTCCATGAGACATAGTGTTGCTTAGGACACTGGTATCTACGATAATGATGCCCTCATTCCAACTCTAGTGTTTTAGACATTATTCATGGACATAGAAAAATCCAATGAAAATATAACATGCCTACCATCAGGCATTGAAGTAAGACAAACCATGCCTACCACTACTTTGTAATTCTAAAGACAAAAACACCTTATCAACCCCATAATGGGTCCCAAATAAACTCCATCAGGTCTACTAATATATCATACATTGCAACATTATTAGTCCTTTACCAATAAAGACATCCAACAATGTTATACAATCAAAGGTCTAGGAACACCATATCATATTAAACAATAGAATTTCACACATTGTAACAATTTTACTAAGCTTATTAAGAATTCACACATAACCATGTAAATAGTGAGCCATAACTCATAATAGTATTAACACATGCACACAAATGCCTCCAACCTCTCATAACCATGAAATCATATAAATAACCTCTAAATCATCAAAAATAAGAATAAACATTCCTCCATAAACCAGGCTAGCACTTTCATTGTTATATCACATAACAACATCATTCTTTATTCATGGTGCACCATAGGTACAAGTAAACACACTTATCTTTATAGCCTAAATGACTAGAAACTGAGGGAGGGAATTCAACTCTCCACCCTACTATAGTCCAACTACACCATAGTCTTTCTTGTAACTAAACACCCCCAAGGTAGATCCATAGTGTGAGGGGATGCTTTCTGAGGGAATTCAACCAAGTCTTAGTTGGGGCACTTCTCAATTCTAGGAGTATGGGTACATTCTAGGTGGTTTATCAACTATATTTTCAAGACAAGCACTACAGGAATATGTAGCTCATTTTTTGGTTGGTTTATCATCTTGCTTAGCAATCACTAAGTTGTTTAACATCCTTCTCATCTAGCACTTAGTGGTTTATCGTCCTCTTTTAGCAAGCACCCCAGTGAATTACTACCATTCCTAGTGGTTTATCAACCTTACAGCAAGCACCTGAGTGGTTTATTATCTTTTATAGTAAGAATTCATATCTTGTTCTTCCATTGAGCCTCCCACTCACCTTCGTATTTAAACATTACATTCAAATTTCTCCAATGCATCAATACTAGGAATCACACCTCAACAACTTTGCACATAAAATTCTTAGTCATGGCCCCTATCTCTTCTTGCACTATTCTACTCCTTGTGTTTTTACCTATCCATGGTCCCCTCCTCACACTTCTCAATTTTTCTTATGTCCTTTTTCCTTTTGATCCCCATCTCCCATGAAGTTGTCCTGCTTCCATTTTCCCACGTTATGGGAATATGAAAAATGTGGGCACTTTTTTTCCCAACCATTTCCTTCTAACTGTTGTGTGGTCGAGAATTTTGTTATGCCAACCCACATCACTCTCTTTGCACTTATTTTCTCCCTATTGCACCATGGATCTATGTGTCCTCTCCTCAAGCCACCCAATTAAATATTTCATATTTATGTTTAATTTAAAATTCCATAAAGTCTCAGTTAGCTATAATTTCCATGCTAACATTAGACAATCATCCTTTATCTTTACAAAAACAAGGGTCAACATAATGGGTATTACATGGGTTCAAATGGCCCCTTTTGTATGGCCAAGTGACTAGTTTTTGGATGATACATGGAATCTCCAGAGGATGTAATGTAGCATGGTGACATCACCCCAATATTATCATTATGTCAACATGACGTAGTGAGGGTGGTGACATGGATTCTATGTAGGATACATGGACACTAGGTGGTGCCATGTCGTCCCGGACCAATGATCATTAGAGGATGTTTAAGGCTTTACCATTTGTCTTGGCATGGTTGAGAGAAGGTGCAACATCAATATTTCCATTTATAGATAGGAAAGTTTACCTCTGCACCTCTCATCTAGCACTAGGTTTTCGTGTGATATCTTTGGCTGTGGGTGTGGTTAACAGAAGGTGGGAAGAAGATTCATGTGTTAGATAATGTGGGGAGCAACGATAAAAGAGCTCCACTCCAATCGTTAACCATTGGACACATATAGGGGGCATAGGTTCTATTAATAAAAATTTCGATTTAAATCAGAATGGTCAGGCCATGGTATAAATTGCATGGCAGTTAATCCATTGGCCATGTGGGTGCCATGTGGCACTTTTTAATTGGTTTATCTTTAAACGAGCAAAACTTTCAATCCAAAAATTTGATTGAGGTAAATTTTATATCACCATGTTATACAACAAAATGACCTCCTCATCAACTCAGAGGTGAAAGACAGGATCACTGAAGCAAAGACCACAATTGCAGGCCTTGATTCCACACTAACGTTGGTTGCACACTGAAAACCTGCTTTACAAAGCTTGTTACCAAGCCTAAGGGAGTGTTAGTGACCCCACTAACTCATTTTACTAGTGAAGGGGCAGCGTTAGTGAAACTAAGGGAAGCTCAATGGGTCAAGCCAACGAATTGACTCACCGATATCTAGATATTTATCCCTAAATTTGCTCAAGAAAAGGAGGGAAACATCCAAAATCAAGATATTTGGAGGATTTCTAATCTAAGAGAAGAAGGCAAATGGGAAAGAGCTGAAAAGTGAATTAAGTTCATTGCTTTTACCCTAGTGAACTCTAGGAGGAGATTGGCAACCCTAACTCGATTTCTATATAAGCAAAGTAAAGGTTGTTGTGAAAAGGGCTAGAGCATTTGAAAGGATATCCCACTAAGCTGTTGTGAACTGTTATACACTTGAAGAAGTGAGCTGAAAGAGAGAGAGAGAGAGAGAGAGAAGAAGAAGAAGAAGGGGAAAGGGAAGACTGATACCATTGTAGGCTATTACCATTACAGACCTAAATCCCTCTCCTAGCCTATAAATTCCCCCTCTACCATTCCCAAATGGTTGATCTTGTCCATTTGCACCCCTATGTTGATCTTGTGCTTAGAGGCTATTCATTAGACTTGGAGAAGGAGTGTTGGAGTGTTTCTTGGCTTGGACTTGGATTACCACTCAAGGAGAACCTTCCAACATCAAGGCTATGGTTGTAAGCTTCCCTTTATTCTTTAAATAATAATACAACTCCCGGTTTTTCTCCCCAAAATATATATGTTCATGTATGTATTGGCTTGGCATTCCTTGATCATCTAAGTAGGCTATTATTGGATTTGCTATTGGTTTTGGCATTCTTTGTTGTCCCTTAATCACTTGTGCAGGTACATAAGCACTGAAAGAAGCAGGAACAAGTCCGTGACACAAGCAATTCAAGGATCTCAACAAAGGAAATCAGATTAACATCAGAGCAAGGTAGGCCATCTTTCTTGTTCTACCTTTCAATTATAATATAAGAAGATATCTAATTGATTGTCACCTCAGTTGCTAGACCAAGTCATTAGGCTAGAGGGATCGTCTCTATCCGCATAGAGGATTAACCTTGTCAACAAAACGGTGACTCCGTTGGGGAGTGTATGACCCTTTCTTTCTCTTCCTTCACCTTGTCTTTTGACGAGTTTGATAAACCATTGGTTTTTAGATTTCATTGCTTGTTTGTAGTTAGTGTCACTCTTTGGTAGATCCCTGGAGATTGTTAACTTGAGTTGCTTTTGAAGATTTTGTATTTCTTCTTTGTTTTCCTTGACCATCACGATTTTTACCGTGATAATCAGGATGATATCATGGGTTTCCTAGTTAGAGTAGCGATGATCACTACTTTACTCCTCACAAGTGTGATGATTGCAGAAAATTGAAAAATTTAGGGTTTTCTCTCTTATTTTAAGTTCTAGTTGTCTCATCCCTATTATTTACCAGTGTGTTTTCATTGAATCTCTCATTGTCTGATTGCAATTGTCTTTTAACTTTTCTTGAGTGTCATTTAAGTTTGATTAGCCTTTTAGGGTTCTAGGTCTTCTAGGCCAACCTTTGTTGGTCTTCCCATCAGAGACTGAAGATCCATTGCCTGCGTTAAAGAGTCTTTCTGTGTTCAGACATACTTTTTAGATCACTTTTTGGTTCTTATCTCTTAAGTTGTTTTCATTATTGAATATTGTGAAAGTTACTTAAGCTTGATTTTGCGAACGATAGAATACAAACTGATTGCCTTATTGGAATCAAAAGGAAGTATTTCAAAGTGAAAGTGAAAGTGAAAGTGTTGTTCTTTTCATAGTTTTCGAAGAATTTTGACTTGCATCAAATCATTGATGTGAAAGTGATTTTCATATTTATTAGCTTGCTTGAATTCTCTTTTACTCCACACTAGATTAAATTAGTTGCATTTTGAAAAAGAGAAAATAATCATCATTATATCTTAAGGAAATTTTGCTTTAAGGTTTGTTTTGGCATTGCATTTGCTTATAATATGAAAGATTACACTTCATATTTTCCATTTAGCATTTGAATATTATTATGGATGCATTTTTTTGAATGGTTTGATGCTTGATTTGAGTGATCTTCTTCCCTACATAGATAGTTTTCATCGAATTGAAGGATTTCATTTCATCATCTAGTTGCATTTTAGGAACAGGTAACATCGTTATGACCTTGAAATTTAGATATAATTACAAGATCAACTTTAAAATATATCAATTAATCTAAGGAGAATTTCAAACATTAACGATTATATCTAGTGGTCTAGGTCAGAGACGTGTTTCGGTGTCTTAAAAACTTAGCAACTATCATTCGCTTTAGGATTAGACAATGCTAGCATGGACTTGTGCTCCCCATACTGTTGCGTATATAAAGGGAGACCCCCCTAGGTTGTAATCCTTTATCCATAGGAATCCGAGTCTATCGCCATGTAAATGTGATACACCAAACTCAACATTTGGGGAGATTTCCTGCACGTACATCAAGTCATTGGTAAATTCATTAGCTGAGGTGTATATTTCAAGTCATGGTAACTTGGTATGCCTTTTACCCAGATTCAAGTGAGAAGTCATTTGACCTTTTCTAACTCTCTAAATTTGAAAATATCATTAAGCACCTTGTCCTTTCGAGCTCGCAAAACTATTAAAAGCGACTAGAGTCATATTTTTGCCCTTTTCTCAACTCTTAAAAGATGAAAAGGTAATTTTTTTGTTTCTAAAATTTAACTGGCCACAATAAACATGTCGATCCCAAGCAGTTGCTTCTTATACCAAATTGAGTAATTTCATGTTAATTTCATGACTATTAAAGCCCTAAATGAATTTCTCCTTCCTTTTGTTGTCGAGAGGAAGCCATTGTGGTTGAACCATTGATTACATCTCATAATTCCCCTTCATTGTCTAATACTAAAGGATCCTCCCAAGGAGTTCACCCAGAACTTCCATAGTCGCTTCAGGATCAAGGTCTTGAACTTGGAACTATTTTGAGTATCCAACCTTTGTCTTCTTGTTCGCCTCCATCAGATTCTTGGTCACCTCACAAATCTAATTTGGATTCCTCTGATAATCCTATCCAGGCCCCCTAGAGTCCGCAGACTCCTGAAAGTCCGCAAAGGCTGGTTGTTTATCCTCCGAACCTTTTGTTTGATAATGTTATGATATCTCCTCAACGTCCTTATAGTGCATTCAATCGACCTGGTATTCCTTTCGAGTTATCTCCTTATACATCTATGGTTCCTCATCACCAGTTGTTTCCATCTATGGAGTCAGAAGGCGAAATCCCCGTCTCCTCTTTGGGTCATTCAGACGTTTCTACTACCCATACTCTTCACATAGATGATGAGAGGGATATGAGCTCCCTCCAAAAGGCTTTCCTTATACAAGAAGAGTCTCATCTCTCTCCCATCCTGAAACTAGTGGGCCCATGTTTCCACATGGTTATACCACTTTAGCTCAGTTAGTCTCGAGTACTCCTAGTGCTTCATCGTTGTATCAGAACCCTATTTGGTCTTCTAATGCTATGCCTACATCAGGTCCATTCGTTCATAACATGACCTCTCTACCGATTGTACAAACTGCAGTCACTTTATTTCTGGTTCAACCTATGATTTCGTCTCAACTTGTTTCATCATTTCAACTAACTCTTTTGGTTCAATCGACTGTCTCAGGTCAGGTCTCAGAAAGTTCTTTTATCCCTCCATCAAGTGGACAAATTGTGCCACCACCTAGGGGGAAATATCTGAATATTCCTCCTATTTCAGTCAAAACCAGCATGAGTGGATTACAAGCTCACATTGTTGGAAAGAATCAACCTTTTTATGGTGTTATTCCTAACCCTGCTGGTCCATCTGGGTCAGGTAACGTCTAATACCAACAGCCATATATGGCTCAGGTCCTGTTCGAGAAGGCTTATGTCCCATATGGTTCACAAGCCTTGGTTAATCTACCTTACATTCCTCAAGTTGGACCTTATGTTCAGTCTAGTCAACCCGCTATTCTTGGTGGGTTTGGCTAGATCCAATTTGGGAACTATTAATACCCTTAGGGTATACCCTACGAACTGTTTAGCTACCCTTGTAGCAATAAGGACAACCTTTGCCACACCAAGGGCAACCTTCGTTGTAGTAAGGGAAATCTTTGTAGCAGTAAGGGCAAGCATTGCAATAGTAAGGGCCACTGTTACAACCGCAAGGGAAACCTTCGCAAAAGTCACAACAGCCTCTGCAATCGCAAAGTCAGTTTTTGCAGCAGTCATCTCAACCTTTGTCCTCACAAGGCCAACCTTTTCAACACCAAGGTCAACCTTTGTAGTAGCAAAGCTAGCCTTTGTAGCAGCAACAAGGTCAGCCTTGGTAGCATCAAGCTTTATATGCGTATCAACAAGGTCAGCCTTTGCGAGGTCAAGGTCAACCCCTGCATCACCAGGGTCAATCTCCTTACGTCTAGGGTTAATAGGTTCAACAATATTATAACCCATATGTTGCATACAATGATCATTAGAGGCCTATGGCAGGGAAGTATCAAACCTACCTGGGACCGAATTCTCCTTACGGGCAAGGTAACCCTCAGTGGGGACAAAACATGATTCCATATGGACAAAATCCTCTGCTATGGGGGGGGAATCCTTACTTGCAAGGATAGACTCCGTAGTTTGTCTCTCCTCAAAGGCCCTATATGTGGTTTAACATGCAATTGCATTTTTTGGCTATGTTGGAGCTCCCTAATGTTTCGAGGCTCACGAATGATCCCATTCTTCATTCACCTTAATGGCCTCCAATTCCAATGAAGATTCCAAGATATTGCCCCAAACTCAAAGGAAAATCAAAGGAGGATCCACAAGCCCACGTGATGACATATAACCTCTGGTGCTCCTCCAATTCATATGTCAATGATTCTATCCATATTCGTCTCTTCCAAAAAAACTGGTAGGTGTTGTCGCTAAATGGTACATCGAATTTCCTCGATACCTACTGTGACTTTAGCTCTCTCACTATGGCTTTCCTCACTCATTTCCAACTACCAGTTCACTATGAAACTAGCACCCATTTTCTTACATCCCTTAAGAATGACATCACAACCCACATCTCTGATCATATCCATGAATGGAGATGTCGGCATGGCCTCATCAAGTTTGATATTGCTGATGAGTTGTTGATAGAATGGTTCAAAAAATCATTCATCAGAAAAATTGTTAAAGACGTAGCCATGGGTGGATGTGTTACAGAAGAGAAAGTTATCACCCTTTCCCAGTATTTAGACATGGTCTATTCACAATCTAGCACATTGTATGAGATGTTATCTGATGCTCCGAGACCATCATCAGATCTGACAGCATCAAAGTCCCCAGATACACCACCTGTTGACGGTGTGATTAGTTTTGTGTCTTAAACTCCTGTGAAAGCTTCTTCGAAGCAGAAATCTATCTCGAACACTAGTTCCAATAATCGCTCCAAAAATTCATCCATTCCTGGTAAAACCTCTTAGGTTCATGTTGTCCAGTATACTGCAATAGATAAGACCTCTAAAGGTAAAAAGAAGGGAAAAGGTAAGGAAAAATCCGATGCCCCAAAATAGGACCTCCTAAATCCTCTGCTGATGATGCTTCTCAAAAAAATCTAAAGTATCCTTGCGTCATTTGTGAGGAGGATCATTAAACTAAGGATTTCTCCCGATGATCTAAAGTTAGTCTCTTTCTGAAAGGGACTCTGGCTATCTTAAAAGAATCCTTTCCATCACAACATACCCAATTGGTAGGCCAGCCTCAGTCTTCTGCTTCCTCAGGTTCCCAAGTGTTCATGATGCAAGGTTCATCACCTATCTCGATCGCTACTTGAACTAAGGACTATCAAGCCACATCTACGTAGATGACAGAGAAAGAAGCCATTGATACTCCTTCTACTTCTATCCATTCAGTTCTGGTCCACTCCATACCAAGCACCCTAATAGTCAGTCTGTCATCTAACCACCTCCAAAACATGCTCTTCGGAAGTCATCTTTCAATCCGAATGCTAGATCTACACAGCATTACAATATTGTTGAGGATTTAGCTCAGGCACCTTCAGCGATGTCTACCTTGGAGGTTCTTGAATCCTATCCAATGCAGAGGAAGTCACTATTGTTTGTTATAGGTGCTATTGATCCTTCTGATTCGAGTCTGATTTATTTTGATCTAGAGAATCATGTACCTCGTCTTCCTCATTAGATTTCATTTATGATACAGGTCCTTATCAAGGGAAAGATGATTGATTGAATGGTTATTGATGAAGGTGCCTCGACCTGCATCATGTCAGCTTCGTGTTGGAAAGCCATTGGCTCTCCCCCTCTTAACAATCTTTGAACACCTTGGAAGCCTTTGATGGTAGAGGTTCACAACCATACGGTATTCTCATGAACTTACTGATTACATTAGAAGGAAAGACTATTGAATTAGAATTAGAAGTTGTAGATGTCAATCTCAACTATAACTTTCTTCTCGAGCGAAGCTGGACCCACACTATCTGTTGTATAGTTTCTTCTTTGTTTCGTGTACTTCATTTTCGTCATGAAGGAAAAATAGTCACAGTTGCTCAACTGTCTCTCTTTTCTTCTGGTTCATCGAACGATAATGTTCCTAATGTGGGAAATATTAAGATTCCTTACAAGAGTGTGGGAGAAGGTCTCTTCAAAGACTTTTCTTTAATGGGTACCTTCTCTCTCCCACCTCTAAATGTTCATTCAGTAAATATGGTCTTGGGCTC
The DNA here is from genome assembly GCA_031772625.1 of Pinus tabuliformis. Taxonomy (NCBI): domain Eukaryota; kingdom Viridiplantae; phylum Streptophyta; class Pinopsida; order Pinales; family Pinaceae; genus Pinus; species Pinus tabuliformis. The sequence goes on along the minus strand of CM062804.1, from coordinate 776,211,916 downwards.
TAGAGATCCATGGCTTATCCCCACCGATGATCAAATTGACTCATTTGGTGATGCTATGCCTTTAAGTCCATTGGAGATAAATTATCAAGAAATTGTCTTAGTTCAATGGCCGCTTTAGAAAATCATACTGTCTTCAGTATGAACCTAGACACTTATGTGCCATCTCGTTGGCTTGGTTCTTGGGATTCACCAAATCCCTTGAACGAGACATTCCCCACTGACAAGAGTATTGTGGAGGTCATGTCTCTGGATGAAATTCCATGGAACTATCTGAGGGTAATATGGGGAACATCACTGCTCTGATGCCTCTTGACATTTCCGTTATGTTGGGAATTTTTGAGAACATCCATATTGGGGTTATCTATTCTCCATATGATATCAGGATTTATACTCAACTTTGTAAAGAATTCTGAGACATCTTCACTTGGTCATACGAGGAGATGCCTGGTATGATCCAGCCATAGTGGTGCATGAGATTCCAACTTATCTTGGTGCTAATCCTGTTCGGCAATGGCTTCGCCCTGTGCACCCTCTAAAGGTTGTTGCTATTAAAGCAACAGTAGAAAATATTTTGAAAGCAGGTTTCATTTATCCTATTCCATTGACAGATTGGGTAACCAATATTATCCCTGTTGCCAAAAACCAGGGTATATTATGTGTTTGTGTTGATTACCGTGATACCAATCGCGCATGTCCTAAGGAAAATTATCCTACTCCCTTTATTGACCAAATCATCAATGAATGCATAGGAAGTGATATTTTTTCATTTATGGATGGCTTTTCTGGCTATAACCAGATTAACATTTCACCCGCCAATCAATATAAAATGACCTTTATTTGTCCCTGAGGTACTTTTGCTTACAAAAATATTCCTTTCGGTTTGAAGAATGCTGGCACTACTTTTCAATGAGCAATGTCTTATGCATTCCATGACATTTGACACATTGTTCAACCATACCTTGATGACATACTACCTCATTTAGCTGAGCATCATGGCCATCCAGATCACTTAAGAGCTATCTTTTTATGATGTCAGCATTATAATATCCGTCTCAATCCACACAAGTTTGTGTTTTTCATTGAGTCTCGCTATATCATAGGTTTTGTGATGTCTCGTGAAGGTATCAGTATTGGTCCTTTGAAAGTTGAGACCATAGTCAATATACCCCCTCCATCACTGCTACAACTGTAGAGCTTGTAGGGAAAAGCTAATTTTCTCCGTCAATTTGTCCCTAATTACGCCAAACATGCCAAAGGTTTTACTCGCCTACTTAAGAAGGGGATCCCTTTTATTTGGGATGGATTTTCCCAAGAATCATTCAATGATTTAAATAATTCCCTCATTAGTTCTCCTTTACTACATTCCCCCCATTACTGCCACGATTACTTCCTGTATTTGGCTGCAACTGATACCACTATTGCTATGGTGTTATTTCAAGATGATGATGATAGCAACGAGAACATGGTTTATTATCTAAGTCGTAATATTTTTGATACTGAGTCTTGCTATGCTCATGTCGAGAAGCTTTCTTTGGTAGCAGTTTGTGCCATCCAAATATTTCGACACTATATCCTTTTTCGAAAAACCACTGTGAATTCTGATTACAGCCCCATGACATATATACTAACTCGACAGTTTCTGGGGGGTAAATAATCTAAATGGATCATGATCCTACAGGAGTTTGATTTTTATTTTACTTATGGAAAATCAAAGAAATCGATCATCTTTGCTGAGTTAATTTGTGCTCTTTTGTCTTCAAGCACTCCAACTGATTTTAATGAGAAGATACCCGATGAGTTTTTTTTTTTTTTTTTTTCTGATCAGCACTATTGACCCATGGTATGGAGCCATTATTGTTTATCTCCAAACCCATGCTTTCGGATCTGAGTTGTCCTGATCCGACTTATGTCCAATCCAACATTAGTCCTAACCCTATCAGATCATCGGTGATACATTGTATCGGGTTGGTGTGGACTCTTTCCTTCATAGATATCTCACCCATGAAGAGGTTGAGTGTGTATTAAATGATTGCCACTCTAGTGCTTGTGGTGGCATATTTCTGGATATGCCACTAGTCATAAAATCCTCCACACCTGTTATTTCTGGCCTTCTATCTTCAAAGACTATATTCTAGCTATCAAAAAATTACATAAATTCTAGATTTTCAACCATAAGCAGCATGCCCCACCCTCACCCCTACACCCAGTAATTATCGTTGGCCCATTTTCCAAATGGGGCATTGATTTCATGACATGTAACCCTCGCTCATCTAGGGGGCATGGTTATATCATCGTCACCGTTGACTATTTTACGAAATGGGCCGAGGCGATGCCTACATATAATGATGAAGGTATTAATGCCACACAATTCCTTTTTAACCATGTCATATCATGTTTTGGTGTCCCTCAACCTATCGTGACTGAACATGGACCACATTTTCATTAGCACATGATGGCAGAGCTAACTGCTCAGTTGGGCCTTCAACATGATAGCTTGACTCCTTATTATCCACAGGAAAAAGGCCAGATTGAAGCAGCCAATAAGGTTTTGATTACTGTGATTTAGCATACCATTGGGAAGCATAGAAAGGATTGGCATTTAATAATATTCTCAGCTCTTTGGGCTTACCGAACTTCTACTAAGATGGACACTGGATTCACTCTATTCTAGCTGGTGTATGGTTTAGAGGTAACTCTTCCAATCGAATACAAAATCCCTTCACTAAGATAGCTATTAAACTTCTTCTAAATACTTCGCCTGAAGAGGAGAGGCTATTGTATCTTGAGAGACTTGGCAAGACTCGTCGCATTGCTGCAATGGTCATCGAAGCTCAAAAGAAGTGAGTCAAAGCTCATTTTTACCAAACTGTTTCGCCTCGCACTTTCACTGAAGGCCACTTGGTCCTGATTTACGATCAAGCCAATGATAAATTAGGGGTAGGCAAGTTCGAACCTACATCGTTAAATGTGTTTTATAGAAATCTGCCTATGAGCTATGTGATTATGAGGGAAATGCATTGTCACAACCTCGTAATGGGTTGTATCTCAAAAAGTATTAGTGTGTGTTTTGATTTTTGTGTGTTTGTTTGCTTTGCAAAATATGTTTTTCTGCTTACCCTGTGTTTAACTCAGTTTGTAGATGTCTTTCGGTCATTACATTGGTTTTGCTGATGGTGATTTTCATAGCACACGAAACCTCTCTTTCATAACATGGGTACTCTATGACCCTAGTGGCGAGGTGATTAACTTACAAGGTATTTTCCTTGGTCAAACAACCAATAATATTGCTGAATATAGTGTAGTTATTGAACTCTTGTCAGAAGCAGTTGCTCTTGGCATTAGGGATTTAGTTGTCAAGTTCGATTCGCAACTCATTGTGTTACAATTAAACAATCATTACTCAGTAAGAAATCCAAAAATATTGCATATGTATCTACGTGTTAGATTGCTGGAAAAAAAATTATTACATTACATATCAACATATTCCACATAATTTAAATACATTAACTGATGCATTATAAAATCTTGTTCTTGATAGACATTTGCGTCATTTATAAAATTGAATCATGTTATGCATATATATATATATATCTATATATATATATATATATATATATATATATATATATATATATATATATATATATATATATATATATATATATATATATATCGCGTTTGTCAGAGTGTTTACATCAAAATGTCAAAAAATAGAGTGTTCTAGGACACTTGGCTTTCAAAGCCTACAAAATGTGTAAAATACTAGATAAACTATAAAACTACATGGTGCTCATGATAGCACGGACTACCCTGATCACTCGGCCTAGCAGTAGACATAGTCTCGTAGAGAATCCCAGAGTGTGTCTCTACCAACGCAGTGGAAGATCATCGATAGTGGCATAATCTGGAACCCCTCGAGCGATTACCTCTAGGTTTCATTCCATCTCAGCTAAGGGATCAGCCCCTTCCTCATAGTCCACACCCACTATCGGATGGGCGTGATGAGCACCAATATTGCAACAAGAATGCTACAACTCCCCAGGCTACCAACTTTACTTTATCAACCTGGGGTTCATACAAAGTTGGAGGTGACAGTATTGTATACACAAGTAGATGGGATGGGTACACTCTTTGTCACTACTGAGTTGGAAATATACCACTATGGTTTCCCAAACCATCCTTCTATTGATTCAGAAGCAGTTTGATTACCAATGAAGAAAAGGTAATTTTGCACTAATTGGGAGAATTGAAATATTGTCTACTACAGTAAGGAATGATTGAAATCAATGATTTAAACACACCACTCATCTAACTAATTTCTAAGAGCTCTTGCTTCATAATACTTCTAAGATAGCATGTGTGTAATCCTAACTGTCCTAGGCATGCAATCTAAAATAACCAAACATTCTACTTCTATGCATATGAATGAACACAATAACTCTTTTTTCCCTTTTTGTCCTTTATTGTGAAAATGTGAATGCTAAATCTTCTTGCTGATGTGGCAGGTGGGTTAGAGATGGTGATGGAAGATCAGATGGCTTGGGAGGTGTAGAGCTGTAACAAGGGTCTCTTTCACCTCTAGTTATGCCACATTAATAAGTCAATCCGGGAAAGCTTTGTTATTGCAAAGAGTAACTCAATCCGAGGCTATTCGTCAGAGTAATGCTTAGTAGTACAGTGTCTAGAAAATATAAGAGTAAACGACTACTAAACTTATGACTAAATTGCTCTAAAAAGAATAAAATCACACAATGCAGCTTATCAGTCAAGGGTACGAAAGCAGTAACCCATCCCTCTAGAAACTGATGGAAAGGAAATTAGAGCATGGACCATAGGTCTGGGAGCTAGGCAGCGACTTGCTGAGTCTCACTACAGCCTTAGACCTTCTCTCACACCAAGACAGTAAATGCAATTAAATGGAACGACAGAAAGTAAAATGGAACAACAAACAGAAAATGGAATAGCAAATCTGAAATGGAACAGCAATAAATGGAACAACAATCCAATAAACTAAATCTCGCGAGTCAGACTAAGCTTGCTCTATTGAATTATACTCACATTCTGCAATCAAATAGCAATCTTCTCTCTAAAGCAACTTCAATGAATTATACTTTATGGAACAATATTCACAAATGAATTATGGAATAGCAATCATCAAACATATATACACAACACGCTTACTATAGCAATCTAATGATTAAAGAGAATATGACTATGTTTCCAAATAGAATAATAATATTACTTCCAGATTCCAATAATTGAGATTTCAAATGAATCTAATACAACAATATTCAATATGAAGGCTCTGTAACAGAAACAGTTGGCTTAAGTTGCTAACATGCAATCAACTCTGAAAAGATTCACTCATACAATACAGAGTCACTACATAAATCTCTTGAAAGAAACCATTAAAGACTTAATCGTAACATGGCATGGAATAGCATATTAAAAACGCGTCAGATTACCAAACTGTAAAGATAAACAAACCACACAGAAACCAAATTATAATGATACAAAAGCAAGTCTCCTTCGGAGCCGGGCCCTTAGCTTCCAACGGTACACCGCCTTAGATTACTCCAGATCCAGAGATGAAATAAACACCAAGTCTTTTGTATTAATGCATTAGCAAATATACAGGAAAACAAGTCTTAGAGAGAGTTGATGATCAAAGTTGAGTATGAAATTCATAGTTACATATATGAAAAAGAATGTCCTTTGCTTAACAATGCTGTCCCTTTTTATAAGAATAACAGCGGAGGTATCTGAGTAGCAAAAATAAGCAAAACAGTGATCCCTCAAGATCAAAGATCCTGAGGGATTCGCCAAACCGTTAATCCTTTACTTTTCTTCCCCTATTCTGCTGAATTGATAATTCTTCTTTCTTTCCAGGGCCGTCTTGCTTTGATCTGTTCGATCTTGTTCGCATCCGGTTCCCTCCTAAAGGGACAACAGTTATTTATCCTTTTTAAATTTTTGACCGGAAAATCCACAGTAATGGAGTTTTTACACCAACGTTTCGAATCCCAAATGGGATCGTCTTTTCCTTTCGAATGGTAGCCCTTCGTTTCCACCCTTTCCTGCATGGAAAAATAACAATTATCACTGATTAAGCTTTCCATACCAATTCTCACATATTCTATTAAAATTCTTTATTTCTTTAAGTTCATTATGCAGAAAGGGTTACAATTGTTACTGAAAAGTCACTAAATTGTTCGTCAAAAACATACCTTTCCAATGCTCCACACACCCCCCTGCTTACCCTGTTTCATGCCCTCATGAAAACATTATAGTTGACATGCAAGGCGGTAAGAGAATAGGCTGGAGAGGGAACCTCGTGTGGAGGCCTACAGCCGTGATGAGCAACTAGATCATCAAAGAACTGATTTGTTTGACCTTCAGGCATTTCATACAAGGCCTGATATCCGGGTGCAGGGTGCCAAATTATTGGACTACGAAATCGATACCCTAACCAGGATGGCCCTGCTTGCAAAATGCGCTCGCCATAAAGGTTCAGTCGGCTGGCAGCTAGCTCAAAATTTTCATATCTGAACGGTTCCCTGAGCTGGATATTTGGGTTCGAAGTCTGGTATCGGAATTTTGCAGCATCGATGGCAAGGTCTTTAATAGTCAGGAAATACTCCAGATTTTTCCGGATTAGGTCCTCGTGCATGGGTCCTAATGTCTCCATAACACCCGGGGTTCTCATAAGGTTCCTATGTGCTCTCCATAACAGTACTGGGTCTCTAGGCTCGGCTCTTACCCACAAGTCTAGGCTATTTTCCTGTCTCTAAAAAGTATTATAAGCCCTGAGCCATTTTAGCTGATTAACCCCAAAGGAAACGAAGGCTTGCAATTGTATGTCCCCAACAAAAGGGTCGGGATTTAAATCAGTTTCCTGGTCTAACACGAGGTTATGCAATTAAAATTCACATAATAATCTTTGAACCTTAACTCCATAATGCTTACAACAATCTATGAAATCATTAACAGTATTGATTTGTATAGGGGCACCTGCCCTGACAGCTTTTATCTTTAATCGTAAATATCGTTCAAGCAAAAATAAAGCATAGTTTTTAGCAGGAGCCCTACAAGCCAGAACGTCATTATACAAAGAACACACAGTGTCCATCTGCCTAACAACAATATCTAATCGACGAGTTACCTTTGCAACCTTTTCTTGCTCCTTCTGCCAGCCTTCGAAGGTCTGGCTTTCAGACTGGCTCATATCCCGAAGTTGCTGTTGCAATTCTTCATATTTCTCCCGGGGGACTATTTCTTCATTCAACTGTTCAACTTCTTACTGAGCTTGCTTCATCATCTTGTGCGAGGTTCTTGTTTTCGGATCCTTTTTCCATAGGGCCGTAGAGGCCGGGAGTTTTACCTGAACCTTTTTGTTGTGCTGTTTGGAGTTCAAAACGCGGATCACCCCTCAGGGTGGTGCCTCTGTTTGGATCTTCTTATTCTCCTTTTCTTTCTTAACACGAATGAAAGGTTGTTGTTGTGGCTCTTTTAATGGAATGTCATCCTGTCCCTCTGTTCCAATTGGAACGGCAGTCTGTTCTTCATTATCAATTGGAACAACAGTCTGTTCCTCATTGTCAATTGGAACAACAGTCTGTTCCTCACCACTATTTAGGGCAGCAGTCTGTTCTTCAGCAACAATTGGAACATCAGTTTGTTCCTCAGCATTATTTGGAACAACAGTTTGCTCCTCAACGTTATTTGGAACAGCAGTAGGTCTTCCAACCGGGTTTCGACCAACAGGGTGACTATAAGTCCTTCATCTTCTTGTTCTGTGGGATTTTGCTGCAGTGGTCCTCTTTCTTTTCCTTGTGGTCCTTTGTATCCTCAGACTGGCTTTCAAAATCCGAATTTGTTGTCGGAGTCGGGCTATAGTGTTCAGCAACCTCTACTGTTTAGTCCTTAATTTCTTGATTTCCCTTGCCTCAGCAGAGGGTTTATGACTGGCCCTTAAATCTGCTCCTACTCTCTCTAGAGTTTCTTCTGGTGCAATGGGAACAGATTGTTCTCGGTTGGTGTCCCTTATTTCTTCCTCATGAACAGGCGGGTTTTCTTCTCCTTCCTTTTCTGCATGTCAATCCTCAGGTATGTCTTCCTCTGGAGGTTCATCAGGAGGACCTGCTGGGCTGGAGGGTTGGCCATATTCCCCCAAACTGGCCAGGATTGCGGCCAATTCTTCTTCACCCACAGGGTCTCGCAACGGGCTGCTTACTGGCTGTACTACTTCCTCCTCCCGATTGACCTGCTCAGCGACTGTCTTGGAGTGTTCAGCTTCCGTTTCTATTTCGGAGTGCACTTCTCTCTCCTCACCTCCTTCTTCGGCTTGCTCAACCTCGCCCCCAGATTGTCCAGCATTTTCTTCGGAAGGTCCTCCTTCTGGTTCTGGGGGTTCATCTATAATCTCAATTGGTTGGCTGGTGCTTTCCCGAATCTTTTCCAGCCTCCCTCGTATTCGAGCTAGCCGGACTGATTTTCTTGGTTTCTCAGGTTGTTCAGGTGTACAGGCAACAGGTTTTTCTGCTATCACTTCTCTGCATTTTTCTGGTCGCTCTGGTGTATTTGAAGAATGCTTACGTTTTGGAGCAACACGTTTCCCTGCTACCACTTCTCTACGTTTCTCTGATCGTTCCGGTGTGCTAGAGGAAGTTTTAGGTTTTGGGGATGGTGCAGCCAATTTCCCCTCAATCAATGCAACGAGCTCCTCCGAGCTGCTCTGCTGTTGCGTGAGACTATCGTTCACTATCAATCAAATCATTCCATGATGGTTAACAACTGCTTCTACGTGCTGTGCCGTTTTCAGGCTTCAGGCCGCATCACGCAATAGTGAATTTAAAAGTGCAGGCATATTTACAGAACATTTTTCTTTCAAAACAGCTAAGAGTTTAAGATGGCGTGGTCTTACCACATCCTTCCTTCCTTCGCAAGTAATGTAGCTCTGTACTATCCTTGCTAGTTCGGTCCAGGGTTCTCCTAACGTTGCTGGCAGAACTCCCTTCCCCTTCACTGTCAAGCTTTGGCCTTCGTCCTGAAAAATCTCCATAATCTTTTTTAGTCTTTCTTTCTTCACTGTCCATACAGGTCCGCTGGCTGGTAGTCCTGAGACTTCTGCAATTACCTCGTCAGTGACCACTATCCGCCTTTCTCTTACTATGGAGTAGTCCTCCTGCAAGTTTTGCAGGAATTCCAACGCCACTGTCTTGTTTGGTTCTTGTAGGCGATTGAAATAATTCAACCATCCAACCTTTTCCAGGATCTCCCGGGCAGCAGCAGAGACTTTCAATTCCTGAGGTTCACTTCGGACTGCCTTTGCTCCCATGGTTCTACTAAGGATTTCCAATGGAACAGCAACTGCCTGTGCTGCAGAGAAGGTGATCGCCGCGAGAAAACAGAGTATGCAACAAAAATGGATTGAGGATGGCAACTTTGCGTAAAATAGAATTATCATACCGTTAAACCATGCCATACTTTCGTACACTATCTACCCCGAATGGTGTGCTGACACGTAACTCGTGGAGTAATGAGATTACCTTCCCCCCCGCGATGTGATAGGTTGCCCCAGCCATCAAATAGAGGAGCAGCAGCCATCGTGTAACCAGTCATAAAGGAACAACATATAAAATTACACCATGTTTTAGATGGACAACGAAATACCCAAATCGAGGCAAAAAGGTGGATCGCGTTTTACATGAGAGCCTGCGTAATATGATGCGAGGCGGGGGATGGGACGTATGTCAATCGTACGAAATCCCCAGAGGTCATTATCAGTTCCTTTGCCATGATTGGTAGTAATGAGTGTTCGTGCGATATGTTCATCGAGAAATAAAATATGAATTATTCATAGGATTGAAGAGACAAAGAGGTGTTAATATCATCCCTGTTGGTGTAACAATTATGACTTCAATACCATTAACAGAGCTCTGCTGCCGACAGGTGTTCATAACCTTGGCAGAGTTTTTTATTTCACCCCTAGAACCATGATCCTTGATGTGTATAAGAAGTATTTTGTCAAAACACAGGCCATTATGCTGGCTTGGTAACCAGTTAGCCATAATGCCATTCACGAGGAAGGTGCGAAACGTGGGCAGGCCGGCTCGTGATGAGACCTCCTGTTCCAAGGTCTGTTTATTTAGTATACCTTTTGGACCATATCCCTGGTGTGGTAGCCATACTGGGAATGCCACTTCGCTTCCAACCTGATGATCATGGTAGGCTGGCTCTTGATGAGACCCCCTATCCTGCATTTGACAATTAATAATCCATATTCATCATTTTTTCTTTTGCAAAGCACTTTTCTTATTTATTTACACATAAGGGTGGTTCAACACTCCTTAAGAGTGGGAATGGTGGAAGAAGTCTTATCATCCCAATGGGAAGATATAAATCCTCTTGTTCTTCTTCCTGAGTAATAATCAGAGAAAAATTTTAGGGAAATCGCCATGATAAAGATAACCAACCAAGAAAATGGGAATAAGTCAATGACAACGGAGATGAGAAGTAAGTATGTCCCTCCTCTTGTCCTCTTATGAATACTAGGCTCTATAAAGATAGCGATCTTATGATCTGCTGACTTCGACATGTTGTAATTGATGTTCATTTGCATAAGTGTGTAGTTGTATCTTAAAGACTGGAGAAATCATGGGCGAAAAGCATCCTCAATATGAATCATCACTGAGAGCAAAGACATGGCTATGGTATTCCTTTTGAAAGAGAAGAATCCATGCAAACAAATAGTTGGGATGCCGTTCTTTGAGAAGGAACAGCCGAAGATCATGAGTGCTGTCTCCTTTGAAAAAGGAACAACAAAAAAATCCTCAACTGCTGTTCCTAAAAGGAACAACAAAAACTCATGAATGTTGTTCCCTTTGAAAAGGAACAGCAAAAACTCACGAATGTTGTTCCTTTTGAAAAGGAACAACAAAAACTTACGAATGTCGTTCCTTTTGAAAAAGGAACAGCAAAAACACGAAAACAAGCAACTGTTGTTCCTTTGTGAAAAGGAACAACAAAAATTCTCAACTGCTGTTCCTTTTGAAAAAGGAACAGCAAAAACACGAAAACAAGCAACTGTTGTTCCTTTGTGAAAAAGGAACAGCAAAAACACGAAAACAAGCAACTGTTGTTCCTTTGTGAAAAATGAACAGCAAGAATTCTCAACTGCTGTTCCTTTTGAAAAAGGAACAGCAAAAACACGAAAACAAGCAACTGTTGTTTCTTTTTGAAAAAGGAACAACAAAGACACGCTGACTGTAAAAAGCAAATCCTAAGAAAGAAAGATCAAAGAAATATTAAGGAAACGTATATACAAGAGCTTATGTACAAGTCAGAAGAAAGATGCGTCCCTTACTGAATTATAGGTGAGGAAGATTTTACTTCCTCTCCTAAAATTTCCATGTCAGTGTCTTGACGTAACTGCTCACAGAAGGATTCCCGAGTGAGTGGCCTGCGATAGAGACGAACTCGGTGGCCATTTACCTTAAATGCATATCCAGAACCATCGATTGTAATGAGAGTAAGGGTCCCATTATCATGTACTTTCTGGATTTCGTATGGCCCCAACCAACGAGTCTGCAGTTTCCCCAGGAAATCCTGAAACCGAGAGTCATATTAAAGAGCCCAGTCTCCTTCATGAAAGACTTTGTTGTTGATAAGTGCATCATGCCATTTAGCTCGCTGCTGTTGAATAAGTGCTGTGTTTTGTAATGCAGAGAGCCTTATTTTGTCCAATTCATTAATTTGCTGTAATCGATTGATTTGTGCCTCACTTAAATCTAGGCGAACTTCCTGTGCAGTTGATAAGTGCATCATGCCATTTAGCTCGCTGCTGTTGAATAAGTGCTGTGTTTTGTAATGCAGAGAGCCTTATTTTGTCCAATTCATTAATTTGCTGTAATCGATTGATTTGTGCCTCACTTAAATTCTATGGGGAAAATAGGTTGTTTTTCACACACCAATTGATAGGGTGAATAACCAGTGGTACTTCTCCAGGTGGTTCTATAAGCCCAGAGTGCTTCAGGTAGTCGAGCGGCCCACTCACGCCTATGTGAAGCAATGGTTTTTGTTAAAATTGATTCTATTACCTTATTGCTACTTTCTACTTGCCCATTCGCCTGCGGATGATATGGGGTAGTAATTTTGTGCTGGACGTGATAATTGTTAAGTGTTGCAGCTAATTTGTTTCCGACAAATTGTGGTCCTCCATCTGTGATTATTTCTCTCGGAAGGCCATATCGTACAAACAAATGGAACAGGAACTGTATTACCGAATCTTCTGTAGCTCTAGACAACGCTTCGGCCTCAACCCATTTGGTAAAATATTCTGTGGCTACCAAGATATATGTTCTATGATTTGATGATGGGTTGATGGGTCCAACGAAGTCAAGAGCCCATCGTTCGAATGGTACAATGACTAACTGTGGCCTCAGAGGCATTTCGTCGACTTGACCAGGTCGTCCTGCTCGCTGGCAGCTATCACAGGCTTGAATGAATTTCTTTGAATCCTTAAAAATTGTAGGCCAGTAGTATCCCGTCTGCAGTACTTTATGTGTTGTTCTTTTCTCGCCAAAGTGTCCCCCACATGGTCCATTATGACAAGCTTTTAAGGTGTCAAAAATTTCATCTTCTCGAATACACCTCCTAATTTGCATGTCTGCCCCTGTGTGGAACAAATAACCCCCGATCCACGAAAACCGAGTACTCTTCTGAACAATCTGCTTACGCTCATTAGGGGTTAAATGTTTTGGTAGCTTACCTACTGCAGGGTAGTTGGCATCATCAGCATACCAAGGTGTTTGAACAGCAACAGCAAACACGTGCTCATCCGGAAATTTGTCTTCCACTGCTGCTGCCTCAATTGATTTTGGTATTCGTGAGAGAAAATCAGCTACAGGGTTTTCCTTGCCGGGTCTATCTCTGATTGTGATATCGAACTCCTGCAATAAGATCAACCATCTCGTTATTCTAGCATTTGTAACAGGCTTATTCGCTAAATATTTGATAGCAAAATGATCTGTATATAAAACAACGGGATAGTCTGTAATATAATGTCTAAACATATTGACGGCATGTATTACAACAAGGAATTCTTTTTCGGTGACAGTGTAATTTAATTCAGCAGGGGATAAATTTTTGCTGATATAATAAATAGCATATGGTTTTTTATCCTCCTCCTGCCCAAGGACTGCACCGATTGTTTTATCTGAGGCATCAGATGAGATTTGGAATGGTAAATTCCAGTTTGGTCCTCGAAGGACTGGAGCTGTTGATACAAGCTTCTTTAATTCCTGGAAAGCGCGGTCGCATTTCTCTGTCCACATGAAATCAACATTACCAGTTAATGCATATAAAGGTGCAGCAATGTGTGAATAATGTTCTATAAATCGTCTGTAATACCCAGAAAATCCAAGAAAGTTGTGTACCTCTGTCTGAGTAGTGGGGGTGGGAATAAGAAAAATTATTTGAATTTTGGCCGGATCTACTTGAATTCCAGCTGCTGAGACGAAATTTCCTAGAATGAGCCCTTCAGTCATCATCATATAACATTTTTCGTGGCTTAAACAAAGCCTGGTATCAATACAACGTTGTAGGACTTTTTCTAGAGTGTCCAAGGCTGGATCAAAATCATCTCCATATGGTGTAAAGTCATCCATGTATACTTCAAGTCCATCATTTATTAGATCTGCAAAGATGCTAAGAATGGCCCTTTGGAATGTGGCAGGAGCATTACATAGGGCAAAGGGTAAAACTCTATAGGCGAACGTTCCCCAACGACAAGTAAAGGTAGTTTTATCCTGGTCTTCAGGGGAAATCTGAATCTGATTGTATCCACTGAAGCCATCCAGGAAAGAAAAGAATTTCTTTCCTGCTAAAGTGTCCAACACTTGGTCTATGAATGGGAGGGGAAAATGGTATTTTTGTGTGGCTTTGTTTAACTCTCTATAATCCACACAAATCCTCCATTTCCCATTCTTCTTGGGTACCACCACAAGTGGAGAGACCCACTTACTATCAGAAATAGGATAGATGAAATTAACATCTAAAAGTTTCTGAAGCTCTGCTTTTACAACATCTTTTAGATGAGGGCTGAGTCTTCTTTGCGGTTGACGGACAGGTCTTGCATCTTTTTCTATATAAACATGGTGGGTGCACAATTGGTGGTCAATCCCTTTCATATCAGGGTAATCCCACGCAAATGCTTCTCGATGCTTTTGTAACAGATGGATGAGTTTTATTTCTTGGTCCGGTGTAAGGTTTGCATTGATATTTAGAGTTTTTCCCGGTTCAATTTCCACTGCTTTACTATTGGCAACAGAAGTCACAGGTATCGTTTGGTCATGTGTATCGTTCAAGGGATCTTCTTCTAGTTCGCTATCGAATGCAGCCTCTATCATGAAACACTGTGCATGAGTTCTAGATTCAGTTTGACTAACGAAGTTATTGATGGCATCATCTTCTATTTGATCTTTAAAGTCTAGGGCCTTCTGTATAGTCAATGGTGATCTGATATTGTCAGTAAGGTATGATACAAGGTGCTGGTTAGTTTTTATCATTGTAAGACTCGGCTGTGCTGGAGGGTATAGAACTAGATTTTTAATATCTGGTCCTCTGGTTATGGTCATATTCCCCTGCCGGCAACCAATGTAAGCATCGGCGGTAGCAAGCCAAGGTCTACCTAAAATTAGCGGGTGTCCATCCAGTCGGGTTTTTGGATTAATTACCAGGAAATCAGTTGGGTATTCCCAAGAGTCTATAGAGACCATGACATCGTATAGATTTCCTTTCGGTCGAACTACCGATCGGTCAACCAATTCTAACAAAGTAGAAGTGGGTTCTGCTGATGTAATACCGAGCTTTTGGCAAGTAGAAGTTGTCAAAATATTAATTGCAGCTCCTAAATCAACTAAAGCATTAGTTAGAGTCTGACCATAGATTTGAACAGTTACGATTGGATTTCTGGGATCTTCATATTTAATGGGTGTTCCTGATAACAGGTCAGATAAAGTACCGACTGCTTGGACTCTTGGGTTAGTGGTTACATTTCTCCTTGGTTTTTTTATGAAAAATTATTTTATAGTTTTTGCATATATAGGGATGTCTTGAATGGTTTGGAGGAAAGGAATTCGTATGTACAGGTTTTGTAGCTCTCCCAGAATGTCAAAGTCTGGATATTGTACAGGTCGTGGTATGACTAATCGTTCTGGGAAGGGAGGAGAGGGTGTATTCGCTTGATGTTGAACCTGCTCCTTATTTGCACCCTCTTGTTGTAACGGTTGTTCTATTGGTAACTGATCTTCAATGTGAACTATTTTATCTCCCTCTGTTTCTATTATATGCCCAGATCTTAACTGAAGATCATTGCACTCCCTCAGTTCAGGTCCGATTTATGCTAATTCTATAATTTGGAGGGATTGGACCGGCCTATTATTAGGATTAGGATTGGGTTAGGCTAGGAGTTGCGGTCTCAGATTAGACTGGGGATTTTGTTGCAAAGCTGGCAGAGTCGGTTGAGGGAGCGGAATAGTTCCTGTTGGCTGATATGTTGATCTCGGCCAATTTGTCTGCCAGGGTGAACTTTGTGAAGTAGGGGGGCGTCCATTGCGGAGGGTATGATTTATTCTGCCAATATGGTGGGGCGTAAGGAAAATTTGGCCAACCAAATTGGCTTGGTTGATTCATCCATGGATTTGGAGAAGGAAATGGTTGTGATGACCAGTTAGGAAATGGGGTTTAAGATTGGTTTTTCCACATACTATATTGCTGAGCATTATACTGTGGAGGCTGAAAAGAAGAGGTTGGGTCTGAAAACATACCTGATTGCCTTGGTTTCCATTGGCGACGATGGTTAACGAAGTATGCTGATTATGGCTCTTCTTCTGCCTCCTTATATACTGCCTTCAATCCAGGAAGTGAGGGGCAACTTTTAGTAAGGTGATCTTTTGTACAGATAGCACATGTTTGAACTGCATCCAGTGGACATTCCTTGTGGCTATGTTTTATTCTACATCGGGGGCAGAAGATTGCCAAATTTTGTTCTGCCTCTATCTGCTTCTGTTTAGCCTGAACAATATCAAGTTGTGTAGTCAATGTCCCGAGGATATCAGTTTTAAAATTTTCTAATAAATTTCCAACTTCTACACGTGTTACTCCTTCTGTTGATATTTTGCTATCTCTGACAAACCGATCATATTCTGCTGGTTTTGTCCTTGTGCTACCTCTCGAGCTCCTGATACATAAGTCAATGATGTCAGCAAAATTTTCTTGATAAATATCCCCTTTTCCCATGATATTTAATGTTTCAATCCATTGTTCCTTCATGCCTCTAATCAAAGATGTTTTTAACACATTATCAGGCAGAGGTAATGATGCATACGGAGATCTTTGTAAATTATATTGAAAACGTTCTACATATTCTTCTAGTGTTTCATTTGGTCTAGCTGTCATCTGAAATATTTCATCTTTCAGTTCTCTAGACCTACAATAATCTTGATATTTCTTTAGGAAAGGTTCTTTCATTTGCTCCCAGTTATTTATAACCCCACCACCTAAACCCATAAACCATCTTAAAGCTGCTCCTTTCAAAGTGGAGGGGAACAACTTTAATTTCTGGGGGTCAGTGGTGTAATCATATCCCCTACATAATACATCAAATTTCAATAAGAATGCATCGGGGTCCTCTGATGTAAGTCTGTGAAATGTAGGAATGTGTTGAAGGGGAATTGCTTTCATAGGAGCATTTGCTACAGAATCCACTATAGGGTATTGTAATGTAGAAGTTTGAGTGTTTGGCTGATTCTGTGCCATGGGATCGAATATGTGCCAATAACCTTCCGGGATTTCTAAGAGGGTATTCTTAGGCAGAGAAGGAACGGCCTTAACAGGGATTGTTTTAATAGTACTTCCTTTTTCTGGAATAACGAGAGTCCCTGTTGCTTGAGGAGATTGAATCCCTTCAGCAATGATTTTTACAGCACTTCCTTTATCTGGGCTTTTTATTGGATGAATTATCCTAGGAGGAGATCTTGGTTCCTCTACTTCTCCTGTTTCCCCTTCTCCTTCACAAAGATTGCTTAGATTCCCTTCCTGCAGTCGTTCTGGAATAGAATTTTCAATTTCTTGAAAGTCCTGTTCATCAGTCTGACTATGCACCTCAGCGATGGCTACATATGGTGATCCTGCAGCCTGAAGGGAGCTAGTAGGTTGTTTATAATTGGTTTTCCTAAACCCTACTGATGGCTGAGATTCAGTTTTCTTATAGATTTCGTCTATGAAGGTTGTTTGGCCAAGGGTCACCGGCCCTTTGGCTTTTTCGGGTTTGAACGAAGGTTTGATAATTTTTTCGGGCTTTTTCTGCTTAGTCATGCACTCTATAAACTACCAAATTTTATTCAACCCACAATTCTGCCAGGAAAGCGGACGGTGGAGCAGGGCTGTTACATGCTCCGTACGCAGGTTCTTACCTTCCATTTTTAAAATCCAACTCTCCCCTAGCAGACTCGTATACTACTCTGTAAAAGACAAATGGCTATACTCTTCCCCCGGCAACGGTGCCAATATGTAGAGCTGTAACAAGGGTCTCTTTCACCTCTAGTTATGCCACATTAATAAGTCAATCCGGGAACGCTTTGTCATTGCAAAGAGTAACTCAATCTGAGGCTATTCGTCAGAGTAATGCTTAGTAGTACAATGTCTAGAAATATAAGAGTAAACGGCTGCTAAACTTATGACTAAATTGATCTAAAAAGAATAAAATCACACAACGCAGCTTATCAGTCAAGGGTACGGAAGCGGTAACCCATCCCTCGAGAAACTCATGGAAAGGAAATTAGAGCGTGGACCATAGGTCTGGGAGCTAGGCAACGAATTGCTGAGGCTCACTATAGCCTTAGACCTTCTCTCACACCAAGACAGTAAATGCAAGTAAATGGAACAACAGAAAGTAAAATGGAACAGCAAACAAAAAATGGAATAGCAATAAATGGAACAGCTATCCAATAAACTAAATCTCGCGAGTCAGACTAAGCTTGCTCTATTGAATTATACTCACATTCTGCAATCAAATAGCAATCTTCTCTCTAAAGAAACTTCAATGAATTATACTTTATGGAACAATATTCACAAATGAATTATGGAACAACAATCATCAAACATATATACACAACACGCTTACTATAGCAATCTGATGATTAAAGAGAATATGACTATGTTTCCAAATAGAATAATAATATTACTTCTGGATTCCAATAATTGAGATTTCAAATGAATCCAATACAACAATATTCAATATTAAGGCTCTGTAACAGAAACAGTTGGCTTAAGTTGCTAACATGCAATCAACTCTGAAAAGATTCACTCATACAATAAAGAGTCACTACATAAATCTCTTGAAAGAAACCATTAATGAATTAATCGTAACAGAGCATGGAATAGCATATGAAAAACGCGTCAGATTACCAAACTGTAAAGATAAACAAGCCACACAGAAACCAAATTATAATGATACAAAAGCAAGTGTCCTTCGCAGCCGGGCCCTTAGCTTCCAATGGTACACCACCTTAGACTACTCCAGACGCAGAGATGAAATAAACACCAAGCCTTTTGTATTAATGCATTAGCAAATATACAAGAAAACAAGTCTTAGAGAGAGTCGATGATCAAAGTTGAGTCTGAAATTCACAGTTACATATATGAAAAAGAAGGTCCTTTGCTTAACAATGCTGTCCCTTTTTATAAGAATAACGGCGGAGGTATCTGAGTAGCAAAAATAAGCAAAACAGCGATCCCTCAGGATCAAAGATCCTGACGGATTCGCCAAGCCGTTAATCCTTTACTTTTCTTCCCTTGTTCCGCTGAATTGATAATTCTTCTTTCTTTCCAAGGCCGTCTTGCTTTGATCTGTTCGATCTTGTTCGCATCTAGTTCCCTCCTAAAGGGACAGCAGTTATTTCTCCTTTGTCTTTTCTTTTCGAATGGTAGCCCTTCGTTTCCACCCTTTCCTGCATGGAAAAATAACAATTATCAGCGATTAAGCTTTCCATACCAATTCTCACATATTCTATTAAAATTCTTTATTTCTTTAAGTTCATTATGCAGAAAGAGTTACAATTGTTACTGAAAAGTCACTAAATTGTTCTTCAAAAACATACATTTCCAATGCTCCACACACCCCCCTACTTACCCTGTTTCATGCCCTCATGAAAACATTATAGTTGACATGCAAGGCAGTAAGAGAATAGGCTGGAAAGGGAACCTCGTGTGGAGGCCTACAGCCGTGATGAGCAACTAGATCATCAAAGAACTGATTTGTTTGACATTCAGGCATTTCATACAAGGCCTGATATCCGGGTGCAGGGTGCCAAATTATTGGACTACGAAATCGATACCCTAACCAGGATGGCCCTGCTTGCAAAATGTGCTCGCCATAAAGGTTCAGTCGGCTGGTAGCTAGCTAAAAATTTTCATATCTGAACGGTTCCCTGAGCTGGATATTTGGGTTCAAAGTCTAGTATTGGAATTTTGCAGAATCGATGGCAAGGTCTTTAATAGTCAGGAAATACTCCAGATTTTGTCGGATTAGGTCCTCGTGCATGGGTCCTAATGTTTCCATAACACCCGGGGTTCTCATAAGGTTCCTATGTGCTCTCCATAATAGTACTGGGTCTCTAGGCTCGGCTCTTACCCACAAGTCTAGGCTATTTTCCTGTCTCTGAAAAGTATTAGAAGCCTTGAGCCATTTTAGCTGATTAACCTCGAAGGAAACGAAGGCTTGCAATTGTATGTCCCCAACAAAAGGGCCAGGATTTAAATCAGTTTCCTGGTCTAGCACGAGGTTATGCAAGTAAAATTCACATAATAATCTTTGAACCTTAACTCCATAATGCTTGCAACAATCTATGACATCATTAACAGTATTGATTTGTATAGGGGCACCTGCCCTGACAGCTTTTATCTTTAATCGTAAATATCGGTCAAGCAAAAATAAAGCATAGTTTTTAGCAGGAGCCCTACAGGCCAGAACGTCATTATACATAGAACACATAGTGTCCATCTGCCTAACAACAATATCTACTCGACGAGTTACCTTTGCAACCTTTTCTTGCTCCTTCTCTCAGCCTTCGAAGGCCTGGCTTTCAGACTGACTCATATCCCGAAGTTGTTGTTGCAATTCTTCATATTTCTCCCGGGGGACTGTTTGTTCCTTCAACTGTTCATCTTCTTGCTGAGCTTGCTTCATCATCTTGTGCAAGGTTCTTGTTTTTAGATCCTTTTTCCATAGGGCCGTAGAGGCCGGGAGTTTTACCTGAACCTTTTTGTTGTGCTGTTTGGAGTTCAGAACCCAGATCACCCCTGAGGGTGGTGCCTCTGTTTGGATCTCCTTATTCTCCTTTTCTTTCTTAACACGAATGAAAGGTTGTTGTTGTTCCTCTGTTAATGGAACGTCATCCTGTCCCTCTGTCCCAAATGGAACGGCAGTCAATTCTTCACTATCAATTGGAACAACAGTCTGTTCCTCATTGTCAATTGGAACAGCAGTTTGTTCCTCAAAATTATTTGGGGTAGCAGTCTGTTCTTCAGCAACAATTGGAACAGTAGTTTGTTCCTCAACGTTATTTGGAACAGCAGTTTGCTCCTCAGCGTTATTTGGAACAGCAGTAGCTCTTCCAGCCGGGTTTCGATCGACTATAAGTCCTTCGTCTTCTTGTTCTGTGGGATTTTGCTGCAGTGGTCCTCTTTCTTTTCCTTGTGGTCCTTTGTATCCTCAGACTGGCTTTCAAAATCCGAATTTGCTGTCGGAGTCGGGCTATAGTGTTCAGCAACCTCTGCTGTTTAGTCCTTAATTTCTTGATTTCCCTTGCCTCAGCAGAGGGTTTACGACTTGCCCTTAAATCTGCTCCTACTCTCTCTAGAGTTTCTTCTCGTGCAATGGGAATAGATTTTTCCCGGTTGGTGTCCCTTATTTCTTCCTCATGAACGGGCGGGTTTTCTTCTCCTTCCTTTTTTGCATGTGAATCCTCAGGTATGTCTTCCTCTGGAGGTTCATCGGGAGGACCTGCTGGGATGGAAGGTTGGCCATATTCCCCCAAACTGGCCAGGATTGCGGCCAAGTCTTCTTCGCCCACAAGGTCTCACAACGGGCTGCTTACTAGCTGTACTACTTCCTCC
Organism: Pinus tabuliformis; assembly: GCA_031772625.1. Classification (NCBI taxonomy): domain Eukaryota; kingdom Viridiplantae; phylum Streptophyta; class Pinopsida; order Pinales; family Pinaceae; genus Pinus; species Pinus tabuliformis. Next base: position 776,190,739 of record CM062804.1, on the reverse strand, counting down.
TCCTGATTGACCTTCTCAGCGACTGTCTTGGAGTGTTCAGCTTCCATTTCTATTTCGGAGTGCACTTCTCTCTCCTCACCTCCTTCTTCGGCTTGCTCAGCCTCGCCCCCAGATTGTCCAGCATTTTCTTCGGAAGGTCCTCCTTCTAGTTCTGGGGGTTCGTCTATAATCTCAATTAGCTGGCTGGTGCTTTCCCGAATCGTTTCCAGCCTCCCTCATATTCGAGCTAGCCGGACTGATTTTCTTGGTTTCTCAAGTTGTTCAGGTGTACAGGCAATAGGTTTTTCTGCTATCACTTCTCTGCGTTTTTCTGGTCGTTCTGGTGTATTTGAAGAATGCTTACATTTTGGAGCAACACGTTTCCCTGCTGCCACTTCTCTGCGTTTCTCTTATCGTTCTGGTGTGCTAGAGGAAGTTTTAGGTTTTGGGGATGGTGCAGCCAATTTCCCCTCAATCAATGCAACGAGCTCCTCCCAGCTGCTCTGCTGTTGAGTGAGACTATGGCTCACTATCAATCGAATCAGTCCATGATGGCTAACAACTGCTTCTACGTGTTGTGCCATTTTCAGGCTTCGGGCCGCATCATGCAATAGTGAATTTAAAAGTGCAGGCATATTTACAGAACATTTTTCTTTCAAAACAGCTAAGAGTTTAAGATGGCGTGGTCTTACCACGTCCTTCCTTCCTTCGCAAGTAATGTAGCTCTGTACTATCCTTGCTAGTTCGGTCCAGGGTTCTCCTAACGTTGCTGGCAGAACTCCCTTCCCCTTCACTGTCAAGCTTTGGCCTTCGTCCTGAAAAATCTCCATAATCTTTTGTAGTCTTTCTTTCCTCACCGTCCATACAGGTCCGGTGGCTGGTAGTCCTGAGACTTCTGCAATTACCTCGTCAGTGACCGCTATCCGCCTTTCTCTTACTATGGAGTAGTCCTCCTGCAAGTTTTGCAGGAATTCCAATGCCACTGTCTCGTTTGGTTCTTGTAGGCGACTGAAATAATTCAGCCATCCAGCCTGTTCCAGGATCTCCCGGGCAGCAGCAGAGACTGTCAATTCCTGAGGTTCACTTCGGACTGCCTTTGCTCCCATAGTTCTACTAAGGATTTCCAATGGAACAGCAACTGCCTGTGCTGTAGAGAAGGTGATCGTCGTGAAAAAACAGAGTATGCAGCAAAAATGGATTGAGGATGGAAACTTTGCGTAAAATAGAATTAGCATACCATTAAACCATGCCATACTTTCGTACACTATCTACCCCGAATGGTGTGCTTACACGTAACTCGTGGAGTAATGAGATTACCTTCCCCCCAGCAATGTGATACGCTGCCCCAGCAGTCAAATAGAGGAGCAACAGCCATCGTGTAACCAGTCATAAAGGAACAGCATATAAAATTACGCCATGTTTTAGATGGACAACGAAATACCCAAATCGAGGCAAAAAGGTGGATCTCGTTTTACATGAGAGCCTGCGTAATATGATGCGAGGGCAGGGGATGGGACGTCTGTCAATCGTACAAAATCCCCAGAGGTCATTGTCAGTTCCTTTGCCATGATTGGTAGTAATGAGTGTTCGTGCGATATGTTCATCGGGAAATAAAATATGAATTATTCATAGGATAGAAGAGACAAAGAGGTGTTAATATCATCCCTGTTGGAGTAACCATTATGACTTCAATACCATTAACAGAGCTCTGCTACCGACAGGTGTTCATAACCTTGGCAGAGTTTTTTATTTCACCCCCGGAACCATGATCCTTGATGTGTATAAGAAGTATTTTGTCAAAACACAGGCCATTATGCTGGCTTGGTAACCAGTTAGCCATAATGCCATTCACAAGGAAGGTGCGAAACGTGGGCAGGCCGACTCGTGATGAGACCTCCTGTTCTAAGGTCTGTTTATTTAGTATACCTTTTGGACCATATCCCTGATGTTGTAGCCATACTGGGAATGCCACTTCGCTTCCAACCTTATGATTATGGTAGGCTGGCTCTTAATGAGACCCCCTATTCTGCATTTGACAATTAATAATCCATATTCATCATTTTTTCTTTTTCAAAGAACTTTTCTTATTTATTTACACATAAGGGTGGTTTAGCACTCCTTAAGAATGGGAATTGTGGAAGAAGTCTTATCATCCCAGTGGGAAGATATAAATCCTCTTGTTCTTCTTCCTGAGTAATAATCAGAGAAAATTTTTAGGGAAATCCCCATGATAAAGATAACCAACCAAGACAATGGGAATAAGTCAATGACAACGGAGATGAGAAGTAAGTATGTCCCTCCTCTTGTCCTCTTACGAATACTAGGCTCTATAAAGATAGCGATCTTATGATCTGCTGACTTCGGCATGTTGTAATTGATGTTCATTGCATAAGTGTGTAGCTGTATCTTAAAGACTGGAGAAATCATGGGCGAAAAGCATCCTCAATATGAATCATCACTGAGAGCAAAGACATGGCTATGGTATTCCTTTTGAAAGAGAAGAATCCATGCAATCAAATAGTTGGGATGTCGTTCTTTGAGAAGGAACAACCGAAGATCATGAGTGCTGTCTCCTTTGAAAAAGGAACAGCAAAAAAATCATCAACTTCTATTCCTAAAAGGAACAACAAAAACTCACGAATGTTGTTCCTTTTCAAAAACTCACGAATGTTGTTCCTTTTGAAAAGGAACAGCAAAAACTCACAAATGCTGTTCCTTTTGAAAAGAAACAACAAAAACTCACGAATTCCGTTCCTTTTGAAAAAGGAACAACAAAAACACGAAAACAAGCAATTGTTGTTCCTTTGTGAAAAGGAACAGCAAAAATTCTCAACTGCTATTCCTTTTGAAAAAGGAACAGCAAAAACATGAAAACAAGCAACTGTTGTTCCTTAGTGAAAAAGGAACAACAAAAATTCTCAACTGCTGTTCCTTTTGAAAAAGGAACAACAAAAACACGAAAACAAGCAACTGCTATTCCTTTGTGAAAAAGGAACAGCAAAAATTCTCAACTGCTATTCCTTTTGAAAAAGGAACAGCAAAAACACGAAAACAAGCAACTGTTGTTCCTTTGCGAAAAAGGAACAACAAAGACACGCTGACTGTAAAAAGAAAATCCTAAGAAAGAAAGACCAAAGAAATATTAAGGAAACGTATATACAAGAGCTTATGTACAAGTCAGAAGAAAGATGTGTCCCTTACTGAATTATAGGTGAGGAAGATTTTACTTCCTCTCCTAAAATTTCCATGTCAGTGTCTTGACATAACTGCTCCCAGAAGGATTCCCGAGTGAGTGGCCTGCGATAGAGACGAACTCGGTGGCCATTTACCTTAAATGCATATCCAGAACCATCGTTTGTAATGAGAGTAAGGGTCCCATTATCATGTACTTTCTGGATTTCGTATGGCCCCAACCAACGAGTCTGCAGTTTCCCTGGGAAATCCTGAAACCGAGAGTCATATAACAGAACCCAGTCTCCTTCATGAAAGACTTTGTTCTTGATAAGTGCATCATGCCATTTAGCTCGCTGCTTCTAAATAATTGCTGTGTTTTGTAATGCAAGGAGCCTTATTTCGTCCAATTCATTAATTTGCTGTAATCGATTGATTTGTTCCTCACTTAAATCTAGGCCAACTTCCTGTGTAGTTCGTAGTGTTTGGATTTCAAATTCTATGGGGAAAATAGGTTGTTTCCCAAACACCAATTGATAGGGTGAATAACTAGTGGTACTTCTCCAGGTGGTTCTATAAGCCCAGAGTGCTTCAGGTAGTCGAGCGGCCCAATCACGCCTATGTGAAGCAATGGTTTTTGTTAAAATTGATTATATTACCTTATTGCTACTTTCTGCTTGCCCGTTCGCCTGCGGATGATATGGGGTAGTAATTTTGTGCTGGACGTGATAATTGTTAAGTGTTGCAGCTAATTTGTTTCTGACAAATTGTCGTCCTCCCTCTATGATTATTTCTCTCGGAAGGCCATATCGTACAAACAAATGGAACATGAATTGTATTACCGAATCTTCTGTAGCTCTAGGCAACGCTTCGGCCTCAACCCATTTGGTAACATATTCTGTGGCTACCAAGATATATGTTCTCTGATTTGATGATGGGTTGATGGGTCCAACGAAGTCAAGAGCCCATCGTTCGAATGGTTCAATGACTAATTGTGGCCTCAGAGGCATTTCGTCGGCTTGACCAGGTCGTCCTGCTCGCTGGCAGCTATCACAAGCTTGAACAAATTTCTTTGAATCCTTAAAAATTGTAGGCCAGTAGTATCCTGTCTGCAATACTTTATGTGCTGTTCTTTTCTCGGCAAAGTGTCCCCCACATGGTAAGTTATGACAAGCTTTTAAGATGTCGAAAATTTCATCTTCTCGAATACACCTCCTAATTTGCATGTCTGCCCTTGTGTGGAACAAATAACCCCCGATCCACGAAAACCAAGTACTCTTCAAAACAATCTGCTTACACTCATTAGGGGTTAAATGTTTTGGTAGCTTACCTACTGCAAGGTAGTTGGCAACGTCAGCATACCAAGGTGTTTGAACAGCAATAGCAAACAGGTGCTCATCCGGAAATTGGTCTTCCACTGCTGCTGCCTCAATTGATTTTGGTATTCGTGAGAGAAAATCAGCTACAGGGTTTTCCTTGCTAGGTCTATCTTTGATTGTGATATCGAACTCTTGAAATAAGATCAACCATATCGTTATTCTAGCATTTATAATAGGCTTATGCGCTAAATATTTGATAGCAGAATGATCTGTATATAAAACAACAGGATAGCCTGTAATATAATGTCTAAACTTATTGACAACATGTATTACAGCAAGGAATTCCTTTTCGGTGACAGTGTAATTTAATTCAGCAGGGGATAAATTTTTGTTGATATAATAAATAGCATATGGTTTTTTATCCTCCTCCTGCCCAAGGACTGCACCGATTGCTGTATCTGAGGCATCAGATGAGATTTGGAATGGTAAATTCCAGTTTGGTCCTCGAAGGACTGGAGTTGTTGATACAAGCTTCTTTAATTCCTGGAAAGCGCGGTCGTATTTCTCTGTCCACATGAAATCAACATTACCAGTTAATGCATATAAAGGTGCAACAATGTGTGAATAATGTTCTATAAATCGTCTGTAATACCCAGAAAATCCAAGAAAGCTGCGTACCTCTGTCTGAGTAGTGGGGGTGGGAATAAGCAAAAGTATTTGAATTTTGGCTGGATCTACCTGAATTCCAGCTGCTGAGACGAAATGTCCTAGAATGAGCCCTTCATTCATCGTCATATAACATTTTTCGTGGCTTAAACAAAGCCTGGTATCAATACAACGCTGTAGGAATTTTTCTAGAGTGTCCAAGGCTGGATCAAAATCATCTCCATATGGTGTAAAGTCATCCATGTATACTTCAAGTCCATCATTTATTAGATCTGCAAAGATGCTAAGAATGGCCCTTTGGAATGTGGCAAGAGCATTACATAGGCCAAAGGGTAAAACTCTATAGGAGAACGTTCCCCAAGGACAAGTAAAGGTAGTTTTATCTTGGTCTTCAGGGGCAATCTGAATCTGATTGTATCCACTGAAGCCATCCAGGAAAGAAAAGAATTTCTTTCCTGCTAAAGTGTCCAACACTTGGTCTATGAATGGGAGGGGAAAATGGTCTTTTTGTGTGGCTTTGTTTAACTCTCTATAATCCACACAAATCCTCCATTTCCCATTCTTCTTGGGTACCACCACAAGTGGGGAGACCCACTTACTATCAGAAATAGGATAGATGAAATTAACATCTAAAAGTTTTTGAAGTTCTGCTTTTACAACATCTTTTAGATGAGGGTTGAGTCTTCTTTGCGGTTGACGGACATGTCTTGCATCTTTTTCTATATAAATATGGTGGGTGCACAATTGGGGGTCAATCCTTTTCATATTAGGGTAATCCCACGCAAATGCTTCTTGATGCTTCTGTAACAGATGGATGAGTTTTATTTCTTGGTCCGATGTAAGGTTGGCATTGATATTTAGAGTTTTTCCCGGTTCAATTTCCACTGCTTTACTATTGGCAACAGAAGTCATAGGTATCGTTTGGTCATGTGTATCGTTCAAGGGATCTTCTTCTAGTTCGCTATCGAATGTAGCCTCTATCATGAAACACTGTGCATGAGTTCTAGATTCAGTTTGACTAACGAAGTTATTGATGGCATCATCTTATGTTTGATCTTTAAAGTCTAGGGCCTTCTGTATAGTCAATGGTGATCTGATATTGTCAGTAAGGTATGATATAGGGTGCTGGAAAGTTTTTATCATTGTAAGACTTGGCTGTGCTGGAGGGTATAGAACTAGATTTTTAATATCTGGTCCTCTGGTTATGGTCATATTCCCCTGCCGGAAACCAATGTAAGCATCGGCGGTAGCAAGCCAAGGTCTACCTAAAATTAGCGGGTGTCCATCCAGTCGGGTTTTTGGATTAATTACCAGGAAATCAGTTGGGTATTCCCAAGAGTCTATAGAGACCATGACATTGTATAGAGTTCCTTCTGGTCGAACTACCGATCGGTCAGCCAATTCTAACAAAGTAGAAGTGGATTCTACTGATGTAATACCGAGCTTTTGGCAAGTAGAAGTTGTCAAAATATTAATTGCAGCTCCTAAATCAACTAAAGCATTAGTCAGAGTCTGACCATAGATTTGAACAGTTATGATTGGATTTCCAGGATCTTCATATTTAATGGGTGTTACTGATAACAGGTCAGATAAAGTACCGACTACTTGGACTCTTGGGTTAGTGGTTACATTCCTCCTTGGTTTTTTTATGCACAATTCTTTTATAGTTTTTGCATATATAGGGATGTCTTGAATGGCTTGGAGGAAAGGGATTTGTATGTACAAGTTTTCTAGCTCTCCCAGAATGTCAAAGTCTGGATATTGTACAGGTCGTGGTATGACTAATCGTTCTGGGAAGGGAGGAGAGGGTGTATTCGCTTGATGTTGAAATTGCTCCTTATTTTCACCCTCTTGTTGTAACGGTTGTTCTATTGGTAACTGATCTTCAATGTGAACTGTTTTATCTCCCTCTATTTCTATTATCACCCAGATCTTAACTGAAGATCATTGCACTCCCTCAGTTCAGGTCCGATTTCTGCTGATTCTATAATTTGGAGGGATTGGACCGGCCTATTATTAGGATTAGGATTGGGTTGGGCTGGGAGTTGCGGTCTCATATTAGACTGGGGATTTTGTTGCAAAGCTGGCAGAGTCGGTTGAGGGAGCGGAATAGTTCCTGTTGGCTGATATGTTGATCTCGGCCAATTTGTCTGCCAGGGTGAACTTTGTGAAGTAGGGGGGGTCCATTGCGGAGGGTATGAGTTATTCTGCCAATAGGGTGGGGCGTAAGGAAAATTCGGCCAACCAAATTGGCTTGGCTGATTCATCCATGGATTTGGAGAAGGAAATGGTTGTGATGACCAGTTCGGAAATGGGGTTTGAGATTGGTTTTGCCACATACTATATTGTTGAGCGTTATACTGTGGAGGCTGAAAAGAAGAGGTTGGGTCTGAAAACATACTTGATTGCCTTGATTGCCATTGGCGACGCTGGTTAATGAAGTATGTTGATTCTGGCTCTTCTTCTACCTCCTTATATACTGCCTTCAATCTAAGAAGTGAGGGGCAACTTTCAGTAAGGTGATATTTTGTACAGATAGCACATGTTTGAACTGCATCCAGTGGACATTCCTTGTGGCTATGTTTTCTTCTACATCGGGGGCAGAAGATCGCCAAGTTCTGTTCTGCCTCTATCTGCTTCTGTTTAGCCTGCACAATATCAAGTTGTGTAGTCAATGTCCCGAGGATATCAGTTTTAAAATTTTCTAATAAATTTCCAGGTTCTACACGTGTTACTCCTTCTGTTGATATTTTGCTATCTCTGACAAACCGATCATATTCTGCTGGTTTTATCCTTGTGCTACCTATCGAGCTCCTGATACATAAGTCAATGATGTTAGCAAAATTTTCTTGATAAATATCCCCTTTTCCCATGATATTTAATGTTTCAATCCATTGTTCCTTCATGCCTCTAATCAATGTTGTTTTTAACACATTATCAGGCAGAGGTAATGATGCATATGGAGATCTTTGTAAATTATACTGAAAACGTTCTACATATTCTTCTAGTGTTTCATTTGGTCTAGCTGTCATCTGAAATATTTCATCTTTCAGTTCTCTAGACCTACAATAATCTTGATATTTCTTTAGGAAAGATTCTTTCATTTGCTCCCAGTTATTTATAACCCCACCACCTAAACCCATAAACCATCTTAAAGCTGCTCCTTTCAAAGTGGAGGGGAACAAATTTAATTTCTGGGGGTCAGTGGTGTAATCATATCCCCTACATAATACATCAAATTCGAATAAGAATGCATCGGGGTCCTCTGATGTAAGTCCGTGAAATGTAGGAATGTGTTGAAGGGGAATTGCTTTCATAGGAGCATTTGCTGCGGAATCCACTATAGGGTATTGTAATGTAGAAGTTTGAGTGTTTGGCTGATTTTGTGCCATGGGATCGAATATGTGCCAATAACCTTCCGGGATTTCTAAGAGGGTATTCTTAGGCGGAGAAGGAACGGCCTTAACAGGGATTGTTTTAATAGTACTTCCTTTGTCTGGAATAACGAGAGTCCCTGTTTCTTGAGGAGATTGAATCCCTTCAGCAATGATTTTTACAGCGCTTCCTTTATCTGGGCTTTTTATTGGATGAATTATCCTAGGAGGATATCTTGGCTCCTCTACTTCTCCTGTTTCCCCTTCTCCTTCACAAAGATTGCTTAGATTCCCTTCCTACAGTCGTTCTGGAATAGAATTTTCAATTTCTTGAAAGTCCTGTTCATCAGTCTGACTGTGCACCTCAGCGAAGGCTACAGATGGTGATCCTGTGGCCTGAAGGGAGCTAGTAGGTTGTTTAGAATTGGTTTTCCTAAACCCTACTGATGGATGAGATTCAGTTTTCTTATAGATTTCGTCTATGAAGGTTGTTCGACCAAGGGTCACCGGCCCTTTGGCTTTTTCGGGTTTGAACGGAGGTTTGATAATTCTTTCGGGCTTTTTCTGCTTAGTCATGCACTCTATAAACTACCAAATTCTATTCAACCCACAATTTTGCCAGGAAAGCGGACGATGGAGCAGGGCTGATACATGCTCCGTACGTAGGTTCTTACCTTCCGTTTTTAAAATCCAACTCTCCCCTAGCAGACTCGTACACTACTCTGTAAAAGAAAAATGGATATACTCTTCCCCCGGCAACGGCGCCAAAATGTAGAGCTATAACAAGGGTCTCTTTCACCTCTAGTTATGCCACATTAATAAGTCAATCCCGGAATGCTTTGTTATTGCAAAGTGTAACTCAATCCGAGGCTATTTGTTAGAGTAATGCTTAGTAGTATAGTGTCTAGAAAATATAAGAGTAAACGGTTGCTAAACTTATGACTAAATTGCTCTAAAAAGAATAAAATCACACAACGCAGCTTATCATTCAAGGGTACGGAAGCGGTAACCCATCCCTCTAGAAACTGATGGAAAGGAAATTAGAGCATGGACCATAGGTCTGGGAGCTAGGCAGCGACTTGCTGAGGCTCACTACAGCCTTAGACATTCTCTCACACCAAGACAGTAAATGCAAGTAAATGGAACGGCAGAAAGTAAAATGGAACAGCAAACAGAAAATGGAACAACAAATCTGAAATGGAACAGCAATAAATGGAACAGCAATCCAATAAACTAAATCTCGCGAGTCAGACTAAGCTTGCTCTATTGAATTAAACTCACATTCTGCAATCAAATAGCAATCTTCTCTCTAAAGCAACTTCAATGAATTATACTTTATGGAACAGTATTCACAAATGAATTATGGAACAGCAATCATCAAACATATATACACAACACGCTTACTATAGCAATCTGATGATTAAAGAGAATATGACTATGTTTCCAAATAGAATAATATTACTTCCGGATTCCAATAATTGAGATTTCAAATGAATCCAATACAACAATATTCAATATGAAGGCTCTGTAACAAAAACAGTTGGCTTAAGTTGCTAACATGCAATCAACTCTGAAAAGATTCACTCATACAATACAGAGTCACTACATAAATCTCTTGAAAGAAACCATTAATGAATTAATCATAACAGAGCATGGAATAGCATATGAAAAACGCGTCAGATTACCAAACTATAAAGATAAACAAACCACATAGAAACCAAATTATAATGATACAAAAGCAAGTGTCCTTCGGAGCCGGGCCCTTAGCTTCCAACGATACACTGCCTTAGATTACTCCAGACGCGGAGATGAAATAAACACCAAGTCTTTTGTATTAATGCATTAGCAAATATACAGGAAAACAAGTCTTAGAGAGAGTCGATGATCAAAGTTGAGTATGAAATTTAGAGTTACATATATGAAAAAGAAGGTCCTTTGCTTAACAATGTTGTCCCTTTTTATAAGAATAATGGTGGAGGTATCTGAGTAGCAAAAATAAGCAAAACAGCGATCCCTCAGGATCAAAGATCCTGAGGGATTCGCCAAGCCGTTAATCCTTTACTTTTCTTCCCCTGTTCCGCTGAATTGATAATTCTTCTTTCTTTCCAGGGCCGTCTTGCTTTGATCTGTTCGATCTTGTTCGCATCCGGTTCCCTCCTAAAGGGACAACAGTTATTTCTCCTTTGTCTTTTCCTTTCGAATGGTAGCCCTTCGTTTCCACCCTTTCCTGCATGGAAAAATAACAATTATCAGCGATTAAGCTTTCCATACCAATTCTCACATATTCTATTAAAATTCTTTATTTCTTTAAGTTCATTATGCAGAAAGGGTTACAATTGTTATTGAAAAGTCACTAAATTGTTCATCAAAAACATACCTTTCCAATGCTCCACAGGAGGCAAGTAGGGGTCTTCATCTATCTTCCTAGATGATTTTTCCTCAAATCAGCCTCAAAACAGGCCACTACAGGTCATCCTACAGGATGTCCCAATGCTTCCTATGGGATGTCCTAATGCTCCTACAGGATCCCCTGTATTCCGACAAGATCCAGACGAGAGAAATAAGGGTGACTTGGAAGGTGGTATAAGGCTTAGCGAAGGTGAATGATGGAAGAAACAAGGTAAGGGTGTGGCTAGCACTTCCTCAGAGATGAAACCAAAGTTTGTAAGATGGTTGAATTTTCTCAACAAACCTAGAAATTTGTTCTTATGGAATGATGAATTGGTTAAGGGACTTGGTGGCTTTTGGTGATCATCGATGGATGAGGTTAGGCTTGGCTTGCTGGCATGAGATCTTCTTGCACTATTGAAATTCCTGCATTACACACATTACTGGCATTTATCCATGAATCATATCAAACAAGGAAGATTTCTAATAAACTTAAGAAAACAGAATTTCATTATTTAGTTGCCTAATTCATGCATGGAAATACTTGAAAAATATTGTGAAACACCATGAGATCTCATACAAAGCTGAAGATATCAGAAATCACAATTGAAACATATTCTTGAAAACTGAAAAGATGTTGGCCTAAGTAGAAGAAAAAACGCTAAATTCCATAAGAAGTTAGAATTCTATCTTTTTGGGGCTGAATAGGAGTTTTTCCTCAAACCATGGTCCCTGAAGGGGGGAGTGAGGCCAAATCCACCTGATATCATCCTTTTTGGTATTCCTTTACCTCTCTAAACTACTGCTGAAGCTATGCACAAATGGAAGCAAACTAATCAAACTTACCACTACTTGAAATGAAACAATGCTAAAATCAATTCAACAATTAATGTATGAAGTAACCTGGACATACAAGTACCATAAGAGGAGCCTTTGCTATTAGGGTTGGGCCCTAACCCAAGATCTTCAGCTTTCTGAGTCAACTCAGTGTTGGATCAAGGAAATGCTCATTCTTATTATCATATTAGAAAAATTACATAACAATGTTTTACCATGAAGCTTGAACTCGAAAATGCTTAGTGCTCTTACATAAAAAGTCTAAATCCCAATCAGGCTCTATGCCTCCTTATTTATACAACTAAAGTCTCCAACAACTCCCTTAAATCTAGGGAGGCTTGGCTCTGAAACTCAAGATTAACTGGCTCTTAATTGTCACTAGCTCGGTTGCCCATGATCTCCATGACTCGGCTACTTGCAACTCCAATCTAGTGTGATTTGATTGAGGAATATTCGAATGAGTGAGGATTTAATGAGGAGGATTTATCTCCTATAATATCTCCTCCTTGTCTCATTCAAGTTTCTGCCCCTAATTAGCTAAAATTTCCATGATTTTCTCTCAAAAACTTGCAATCAATACATATTAGACCACTAGACATACATCTTACTTTTACTCATCTCATTAAGAAAAATATAATTAAAACATGTAAGGAATTATGAGAAGAGTTGATTTTAATAAGCTTGGAGGTGTATTAAGGTCCATATAGTTACCCATTCACGAGGCTTATCATCACCCCACTACTAAGAGTGTGGGTCATCCTCTGAGCAACTAAATCTATATCCATGTCCTTCATTGCTCTAGTGGCCTCCCTGACATCCCATGCTTCTGTTGTATTTTGTTCTTCTTGTGAATAAAATCCAGCCTTGCTCTCTATCTCTTCCCACTGCTTTCTTTCTTCTTCTTCTTCTTTCCTTCCTTTCAACATTCCTCAAAGCAGTGCTGCACTGAGTCTCAAGCCAATCCAATTGAATTTGAGTCTTTGTAGAGATTTCTTGTACATGGGTGTTCTATTTAGTGCCTCTCTCATTCTTTGAGGAGAATGGTATTCTCTGATTTTCAGGCTATAAGGAAAGGTGTTCCATATTCTTTGGCAAGCTTACATGTTGTCATCTCCTAGCAACCTGAACATGTCTTCAAAGTGTGTGATTGCTTGCTCTTGTGCAACAAGGTACCTAGGTGCAAGCTTAGGATCATTTGCAGTCAGGTTGTGGGTGCTGATGACAGTGATTGGATTAGATTGTTTAGTTCTGATTATAAGTGGTTATGTCTCTTCACTTTCCATTACATTTTTCATATCCATATCTCTCACCTCCTTGTGATTCATCCATGATGCTAATGCCATCAATTGCAAGTCTCCTAGCTTTGAATTTGGGTCCCACACATTCAAATATGTCAAGACCAATTTGTGTAGGTAAAACTAAGACATCTCTGCTCTATCTTCCAAGGTGATTTGATGACAGATATCAATGAATCATCTATAGTCTTGGAAGGGCATAGTGCCTCTCTATGATAAAGTCTTAATTTGGAATTGTAGCCATCATTCCTTGAGATACAAGACATAAGACCTGGTTGGCATCCTGCACTGGATTGCCTCTAAGGATAAACTTGTCATAGCTACCAACTGGCTTTCCCTTTCTTGTAACTCTCCCCTTAGCCATGCATTCTCTTCTTCTAACTGAGCTTTCATCATTGCTCTCTGTCCCTTATGCTGCCCAGTTCTCTGCCCATCTCCTTCAATTTTTCCTCCATGTGGCCTACATCCTCCACTCCTTTTGATTTTGCAATTTGCATCCACCTATGTTTCCTTACCCTTTCTTTCTCAAGTTAAAAGAATAAGGGGATGGAAAACTTCTGTGGGATAACCCTACCTCCTTCAATGAACCTGTAGTAAGAGTTGAGGTTGGGTTGTGGACTAGGCTCTCTGAGATCTAGGTCTTCCTTCTTTGTTTCTTGCTGAGTGATACCTTCTTGGTCCATTTTTTGAATTTCATATAGGTTTAACAAAGTTTCTTGTAGGATGGCCTCTGCTTCCTATAGGTCTTTATGTGTCTCTTGTAGGATACCTTTTCCCTTTGATGAGGAAGACCTTTTCATAGGCCTCCTAACATATGTGATTGGATATTTTGGAGAGGCTTGTCCTGATGATCCTTCTCCTTGATTTTTCTCAAGACAAGTTATCTTTTATTGCTGCTTTGGTGAGTCTTCAATAACAATAGGAGTTTTGGTGGGTGTTTGAGGTCTTCCTTGCCTAATCCTTGTGCTCTTTCTTATCCTAAAGTATAGTTGGGTTTGTCTTTGTCTTTTTCCTTTTGATTTGATAGGTGTACTTAGGGCAGTAAGAGTAGTTGTTGCCTCCTTCTCTGTGGGTTCTGTAGATACCCTTGGTGATTCTTCCCCTTCTTTGCCATGAATTGTAGACCTTTGTTCTTGCTTTTGTTCTATCTCCTCTTTTCCATTCTCCTCGTCATATTTGTCTCTCTCTTTCTCTTCATCCTCTAGTTCCTCACTCTACTCATCTGTCTCTTCTTTTGTTTCTTCTTTTGTCTCTTCTTCATTTTCCTCTTCCTTTTCTTCATCTTTTTCCTCCTCTATTTCCTCTTCATTTTCTCCCTCTATTTCTTCATCCCTCTCACTAGCAGTGGGGCTTTTGTCATATTCAAGAGCTTGAATTTATCCCTCTACTTGTATGTCCTTGAAATTTGTCCATGTAATAAGGAGTCTTAGGGTTTGTAGAGCATCTTCTAGGATAAGTTTGATCAACCCATGATGGGCTAGTTGCTGATGTTTTCCCTCCTACATTTTGATGCTCATATCGATTAGTGATTGAAGAAGAAAGTAGGGTATACTTAACCTATTTTGAGGAGGTGTGTCTGCTCCAAATCTCGATTCTTGGAGGAGTCTGAAATGGTATCCATACACCACACTGTATCTCCCTTGACATGATATATATTTAATGAGGTGGTAACTAACTTCATTCCAAGGGTATGGAAGGCTTTCTCTTCTGACCCCATTTTTGTCCCCCATTGCCTCCTCCCCTTCAAAAAAGAATTTCTTCTTTGCAATGGTTTTGTTACCCTTATCTTCTTTTCTCCAAGGTAACCCTAAATGGAGTCTGGTGATTTTGCTTATAACTTCTAGAGTGATTTCTACTGATAGACCTTTCACCATAGTAGTGGCATGGGTCCTAGTGAGGGATATGAGTGAAAGAGAAAAGTCTTTAGCCACCTCATCATCGTATCCTCTCATTCTTTCAAAGAAACCCATCCAATTGTGCCTTATTAAAATTTCTACTAAAGGAGGGTGCTGATGAATTCTTACTGTGTTTATGGGTTCCCTCTTGTTAAAACCCCCTGTCATCTTTCCTTGGTAATTGTGGAGGCTTGTATGGATATAATTCAAGAATTCTTGTGGGTGAGAGATTTAAATGATAACTGTGCAATATAATTCTCCTAGACTGCAACTTCCTTAACCAAATGGAGGATTTTTCTTCTTTTCTTTTTTAACTAGAAATATGGGAAGGTATACTTCCTACCTTATTGGCTACTATCTGATGAGGACAACCTTTGATGTCTCCTCCCTTAACGCCCACTGATAATCCTGTAGATGACTGCTCTGTATCATGTAGATCTTCCTGTAGGATCCTGTAGGTGCCTCTGCGCTGCAAAATGCTCACTTTATCCTGTAGATGTTGCTTCAAGAAGGCCGAGGCCATCATCGTTTCTATGAGTTCTTGAAATTTCTAATGATCTTTTAGTGTGGGAACCAATGTTTTATTTCCTTATATGGATTATTGTGTGGGATGGTGTGATGGTTGTCTCAGTACGAGCACCTCCTTTTGGACTGTTGGTCCCACTATTAGTCCACCATTTCACTCACCTCATAAACATATCCCACTTCATTCCTCCATAGCTTAACCATATTTGGCATTATCTCCTTTTTCTTATGATTTGACTGTTTCCACATGTGGAGTGGTCTAACTGTTTTCTCCTCGTCGACTAGCTGAACATGGCCAAGTTAACTGGCCCCCTTTACTTATAAAACCAACTCTTACATAATCCTACATTTTTTTATCACATCGTGCTAACAAGAGAGCATGAGTGAGATGACATACCTGTGGGAAATATAACTTGATGATGATACTCCTTGGAGAATGATGTCCTTTTGTTGTGTATTTACTGCATATTTTTTATTATTGGCCTATTTTGATGCTTGTTTCCTTGGATGTGTAGGTATTGGAGAGTGATGGTGATGATTTTTCTGCTATTGTTGAGCTCTGGAGGAGCTTCCTTAACCTTGGAATATTTATGCTAAAGATGGCTGCAACCCTGTGAAATTTCCTTTGTGGGGTAGGCTACTATAGGATTTCCTACATGAAACCTACAGGATGTCCTGTAGCTGCCTCTCCCCTAAAATTTCATACATTTTTTCAGTTATCGAGCATGAGGATTGTTGACAAGAGTAGAGAAGGGTTCCTATGAATGGTAGGTGAGAGGTATAGCCCTCAGGTATTGTCCCTCTGTCCTCTGTTCTCACCCTCTTCTATTTGTTTTTTCTTCTTTGAAAATTGTATATATATATATATATATATATATATATATATATATATATATATATATATATATATATATATATATATATATATATATATATTTTAATTGACTTATTGGATGGATGCAAGGGTAACAAGCTGATGAAAGGCATGGTGATGATGTGGTGGAGTGATTATTAAGTTTTTTTTTTTACACAAGCTGGTCATCCCCTTGATCTAGGGTCACTTTTCTTGGGTTTCCAAAGCCACTGTAATTCCTACAGGAAACTCCTATAGGTTTTCAGGGGATCCTGTAGGATTACAGGGAATCCTGTAGAAAACATAAATTCTATGTAAATTGAGTTGGATTAGTTCATAAATGGAAGGATTGATGGAATAATGAAGAATATGAGATGGAGGAATGAAAATATGGATTTTGTAGGTCCTTCTATTCCTCTCAAGTTGCGTTGATCCTGCTCGTGCTGCCCTGCAAACAACATTTTCAAACTTTTTCTTTCCTCTTTTTTTTTCTCTCTTTTTTGAAAACAACTAATCTGCCTCCAAGAGGTTTTCATCTTAGCTACTTTCCCTCAGTGCCTCAAAATAGGTTTTCACCCAGAGATATTTTTATTTTTTCTTTTATTTTCAACACCATTGGGCCGTCTCAAGAGGTTTTCAACCCAACAGTGGGACCCAGGTGCCTCATGGAGGTTTTCACCTGAGTCTCTTTATTATTTTTTTCTCTTTTCTCTTTTTTTTTCTTATGTTCTTTTTTTAGGGACTTGATGGGGTAGAAGAAGAGACTTGCTCCACCACCATCACTGTCTTTTTGATGCCATTGAGGAATTATTGCTTTGACAAGGGCTTCTTGTAGACCTTCAATCTGTACTTACTAACAAGTAAAGGGATAGCCTCTACATCAATCCTTCTTATCTATACTGATCCATTATCATGACATTTTTCTATGACATAAGGCCCTAACCATCTAGTCCTTAATTTTCCTTTAAAATCCTTGTATCTGGATTCATACAACAAATTATAATCACCTTCTTGAAAATGTTTGTCCTTTATGTTCTTTTCATGCCAAATCTTCCTTTGAACTTGGGTCACCTCTATGTGCAGGAGGTCTTGCATCCTAAATTCATCTAACCCATTCAGCTGGAGAAATCTTTCTTATTGTGCCCTGGTGAGATCTAGATCCAGTTGTGCTTCCATTATTAAGGTGTTGTATTCAAATTCAATGGACATAAAGACCTTCTTCCCATATACCAGCTCATAGGGGGTGAATCTAGTTGTGGTCTTCCAGGTGGTATTGTAGGCCCAAGTGGCCTCAGCTAATCTATTTGTCCAATCATTTCTGCTACTGCTAATCACTTTGGTCGGGATGCCTTCCAGCGCTCTATTGTTTATCTCCACTTTCCCATTATCTTGTGGGTGGTAAGGAGTGGATGTTCTATGCTTCATCTTGTGTTGGCGCAATAAGTTTTCAATAATGTGAGATGTAAATTGACTGCCTTTATCAGTGACTAGTTCTATAGGGTACCCAAACTTATAAAATACATTTTCAATTAAGAACTCAACCATTTTCCCTTATATTTCTACTTTGATGGCCTTGGCTTCAGTCCACTTGTTTAAATAGTCAGTGCATATAATGATCTACTGCTTTTTCTTGGATGGAGGGTCAATGGGTGCAATGAAATCCATGCCCCACTTTTCAAATGGTTCGAAAATCACTTGAGGTTCCAAAGGCATTTCATCCCTTGGGGTAGGTTTCCCCATCTTTTGGCATCGATCACACTGAATAATATACTTCCTCACATCCTGGTGAAGATTGGGCCAATAATAACCATCATGTAGAGCCTTGAATGATGTCCTTTTGGCCGCAAAGTGACCTCCACAAGGTTCATCATGACAGGTCAGAAGGATGTCACATAATTCCTCCTCCCTGACACATCTTCTTAGAATTTGATCTGGGCCTAGTTTGAATAGGTTGCCCCCAATCCAAGTGAATGTGTCACTCTTCCTCACAATCTTTCTCTTTTCCTTGGAGGACGAATTTGGTGGAAACTGTGTAGACACCATGTTGGAGAGGTAAATCCCCTCTACGGATAGAGGCGATCCCTACTAGCCCAGCAGGGGTCTAGCAACAATCACACAATGCTGCTATGCATGTTCCTAATTACGATTAAACAAGAGGTAAAGAGCACCTACTTGGATTCCTGCGTTGTCGTTTGACGAAGAGATGTTGCCTTCGCTCCTTCGCTTCGGCTGGTCACAATCCTCCGCGATCTCCGCAAATAGATACCTGCACACACGAAGAGGAAACAAACGCAAGCATGAAATCTAGTAAAAGCAACCATACATCGGTCAGAAAAGATGTAATTCACATTTAACCATAGCATAGACAAATGAGAATGGAATAATAATAGCAGTCATCTATTATTAATCAGAATAGAGAAGAGTACAACCAAATGTTCTGACGTCGGTAACCTTCTCAGGAGGGGCCAGTCAGCATGTATCTCAAGCATTCACCTTTGAGGATGATTCTCCCAAGACAAACAACTCTCTCTCTCACATACAAGCAACACAAAGCAACCTTCCCTAAGCAATCAATCACTTCCACACCTAACACACCAAACCTATAGTAGCAGCAATCTGAGCACTATAAGCTCTGTACAATCCAAGCTATTCCAAGCTATGTCTAACCAGCTGCTCATGGTAATGGTGGGAGTTTATATAGGAGAAGGAGTCTCCTAAAAGGGTGGAAGGATGAGCTTATCTTCAAGGGAAGTTGTTGCAAAGGGTCGAACAGACATGCCATAGAAAGGAGTCGACATTCACAAAGCTAACAACCAAGCCTGGAGTTATCTGGAAGGCTGGCTGTTTGAACAAATTCGCCCAAACTGGATCAGCGCGGATAATTAGGCAACTGTCGCGCTGTCGCCACGTCTCAATAACTGGGACAGTCATGTCAGTGCGGAAGTACACGGGAAAGCCGCGCTGTCGACCAGCGTGGAAAAGTGATGTGCTTCCGCGCTGGCAGCGCACGGAATACACTACAGGGCGCCAGTCATCGCGGATATTTTAGGAACAGACGCACTGATGGACAAAACTTTAGAAAAATGGGTTTTTGGGCCAGTTCAGAAAGCAGGAACTTAGTGATTGTGAATTCTTGGCACAGCAGGGTGACTGACAGGAAGGCAGTGACAAATTACTGTGTAACAGATGCCCCCTAAAGCATGAAGACCGAGAGAGTGGGAGGGGTGAAATGCTTTACAACACACGCCGAACTGGAACACCACCAGGAAGGACCGAAAATCTCTGACAATCAAGTACATGCAGTCTAGGCATGGGCGCAGCCATCCAAAAGACATGCGAAAATGGTCTGTGGAATGGACGCAGCCACCCAGCTAAAGAGACCAAAAGAATGATAAGGTATGGTCGCAGCCATCCATGAAGACTCAGGTATGGGCGCAACCATCCATCAATGAGTCATGTAATGATCATCCACAAAATCGCAGCCTGGACCATAACAGACAGGGATCCAGGGTCTTGTGCTCCATCTCGACCCGAACAAAGTACAAGTCCAGGCATGTGAATACAGCAGTTGAAGTCGAACATGCATGAACATCGTCTGATTACCAGTCAATAATGGAAACTGTTAACAGATGCGAGAGGTACCACCAATAATGACAATGGCCCTCAAGGTACTATACGTACAATCTGTGGCGTGTGAATCAATGAGCTGGTGTCGATCACCCACGGAATCATTCGATCGGAAGCCAGTGATGCAAGCCTCACGTCGAACACGAAGAACCTGCCATTGAGGCATGCAGGCTCCAAGGCACCTGAAGGGAGTCTCTAAGTCACCTTCCCGGATAATAAGTTGGAGTCGACGGGAAAGGACCTTGATCGAAGGTGGGCCATGATGTTTCCCACATCATTGACGTGAGACAGAGGTAAAATAGTTTGTGTGAGATGGCAGACGAGGTTGTATTGTTGCAGAGGTCAACTTCTCTTGAACATATGGTGGCACTAAAACGGGTTTGGCAGTACTTGACATCAAATGAGTAGAGGATATGGTGATGATGGCAATGAGAAAATGAGAGGCCAAATAGGATAACCCAAACCCATGGAGGCTAGTGAAAACAAGATGAGATGGCCCCACCCAGACACGAGGCAGCGGAGTGCCATGTTCAAGAGCGACGTACTGCCGACACGACTGTAATCATAGTTCCATTTTCCCCACCATTTCTGGCAGGTACCCCGATTATTTTTGGATGACAAGCTTGACGGGGATAGCATATGCTTGATGTGTATCATTCCGACAATACCCGATGTCATTGAGTGTTTAACGAGCCTGACAAAGGAAAAACTCGGCATCTTTTCTTGTTTCGAGAGTCTGAAAAGATCGCGGAAAAGGAGACTCCAGGGGGGTCCTTTTTCGTACAGTTGTGTCTCTCGAGCCCGAAAAAGTATAAAACTATGCTCGAGAGAACCGCCCGACCATTACGACCGAGGAGTACTTTTCGTGGATAGTGCCTTCGACCCGAAAAAGTAAAAAAGCGGTCGAAAACACGTCGTTTTAGAGCCGATATCGAGTGCGAAACGACAAACACCCGGCAATCTTTTTAGTTCAACGGTCGAAAAAGAGCTTACAATGACCACCTTTCATTCCTTTTAACGAGCTGAAAGGAGGCTCGGCTATCTTCTCTCGTTTAATGTCGGACAAGAGCTTAGAGACGACATGTTTGGAAACCAAATGCACGGAGAACCGTCACGACCAAGCTGGTTTATCCGAACCTGCACAAGAGCACTACCCGCATAAATCCATTCGATATGTGAAAAAAACATATTAAAACATGCATTGGACAAATCTAGGGCTAAAGTCATGGCAAAAAGGTGGTAGAAACCCAAAAATATGGTCATTGGTGAGTTTTTACTATAAATAGGGGGGGTGAAAAATCATTTTTACCATTTTACCATTTTGGGACGTGAAGGAAGTGGAGAAGCCAGAAAGTTGATGGAGCGATTTCCAGCCCGTACGGACACCATTTCTCAAACTGCTTCTTCCAGGTAGGTCCTCCTCTCCTTGCCCTGCATTTCGATCATATTGGATAGGATTTTAGCGGTCGAATTTGCCCAATTGGGCGAATTCTTGGCGCATAGATGCGCTCTCGGTCAGCGCGGATATCCCACGCGGGTCCGCGCTGGCCGAATTAGGACAAAACGCTGCCAACTTCGGGTCAGCGCGGAAAACCAATGTTCTTCCACGCTGACCTTGAAAAATAACAAAGGGCTGCCATGGCCAGCGCGGCTGTTTTTAAAATAGCCGCGCTGGCGCGGAAATTTTTTTTTGTTTCAATTTGAACGTAAAAAATTCCATGCCAGCACTTCTAATTTCTTTCCATGGCTTGTGCAGGACGTAATGGCTTTCCAATGGCAGGAAAGAGTGCATGATATCGAAGATATAGCTGCTTGGGCAAATGTGGATTGCTGCAATGCCATGCGGGCTTGCGGTTTCATGAAGTTTTTCCTCACACCGCGCCTAAGAGCCCAACATGATCTCCTCGAGCTGCTGATCAGGGCATGGAACCCGGTGGACGGGAAGTTCACCATCGGGGGCCAAGATATTGAATTTTACCACATGGATATCTTTTTTCTGACGGGGTTGTCACACCGGGGTGTGAGGCCCATCATAGAGGGACAACGACCTGGCGACGGTCCTCTAGATGATCTCATGGCTCGAGTATGTCCGGAGGTTGAGAAGACGCGGAGTGGGAAAGTAGCAATCCCCACAGTGGGGAACATAGTCCTTCGCACCATCCTGTTCATGGTGACCCAGGCAGCGGGAAGCATGGCCAACCACGAGGCTTCGAAGACCCACCTTATGCTAGCTCTTGATTGCCTCGAGCCTACAGTATTTGATTGGGCCACAGCAGTGACCAACAACATGAAAAGGCGGCTGAGCAATTGTCGTCGCGGAGAGACGAAGCAGTTTGGCTACGGGTCTATCCTGGTCCCACTCATTCTAGAGCGAGTGCCAGCCATGCGGCTGCAGACGATCGTCGTGGATGCTCCTAGGGATCCTCGGGAGACGAGGGCCACACGATGGGCTCGCATCATGCCACGCGGAGGTGGTGGTCGGCCACATAGATGGGGAGCATTCTTCTGGGACTGGCTAGATCAACACGTTATCTTCGTGGAGGACTGGCCATACGCGGGCATGGATTTCCGCAATGACCCTGATATGGTACTGCCCCCAGGTGAACAGTGGGATGATGCAGGTATAACACTTGACTTTTGAGTTTTGCAATGTTTTTGAATTTTTTATGTACATGTCTTAATAAATGTCATGGTATGCAGATGTGGGGCCTACTAGACTGATCGGCCTGGCTGCCACGACACGGAGAGAAGGACAGGGAGCTGGGGCCTTGGCCTTAGTCCCTCCAGGGGTTGACACGTCGGAGACTGTAGCTCGCAACCTTGAGGGGTTGCTGGAGGGAGTGCCTGACTACCAGGGGGTCGAAGAGGTCCCCTTAGAGCATCAAATCCATACAGTGGGGGTGGAGCCCAGGGTGCACCGCCTTCTGAGGCGGGTAGCACGAGCAGATGTGTACTACAGAGAGCATCATCCGGCTCAATAGTTACCTAGGTTTTATTTCCACTGTTATTTTGAGACACATGACTCATTTGTACTGAGATTTTGGACATGTACACTTATTTTTGAGTGCCTTAGTGCGCCACACGATATATATATATACATACCGGCTTTTTAGATGGACCAATGTTACATGTGATGATGTCTTGTTTATGTTATGCAATTGTTTGGTACAATTGTGATCTTATGTATGAATTTGCATGACACATGACCCATGCATTTTATATTTTTTAATGCAAGCTTAAAAGCACACACATCACGCATGCAAACTATGCTTGAGAAAATTAACGTATGCTTATTCTTAGATGGATCTTTTACATATGATGATGTGTTTTATATGCTATGTGACTGTTCGACACACATGTGATCTGATGTATCTACTTGCATAACAAATGACCCATCGTGAAATATGCACATATTTTATTTTTATGAATGCTTGAAAACACACATGATAATCACGTATGCAAACTATGCTTTGAACAGGAACGGGCATGCCCCCAGCATCGTGTCTCAATTCGAGGTACATGCCCCCCAAGCTTCAAGCCATTGAAAATGGGTTGAAGGTTGACAAAATGGTTATTGCGCTCGAATTGCACGAGCTTATGTTTCATTGTTTTAACGAGGTTGACACAGGTAAAAGAACTATCCTCGGAACGCCGTGTTTCATTTTTTAGCGAGCTTGACACAAGACAAGGAACTGTGCTCCATACAGACTTCATCATAATGAACGGGAAGTGGAGGCCCCCAAGAAAGTGGCTCCGGAGGGGAGGCCAACATCTTGGAAATCAGGACCTAATGCCCCCAGGACACTATGCACGATGGTGTCATCACTGGGTACGGGCATGGGGTGGGTGGCCACGTAGTTGATTTGCGGCGAGGCAGATGCAACTTGTGGATGAAAGCCAGGAGGGAAAGACGAATGCGCGGGAGGGGCTTGTGGACGAACGAACGATAATTGATCGAATGTCACGATTCTTCCGTCGTGTGGAAAGCAGACCACACGGAAAAGTGAAGAAACAAGGGCTCCCATGGCATACACATAATCACGACCAAGGAGAAGACTGAAGTCTAAAGAACCTTGGGTAACTGAGATGTCTATATAGACAGTCTTGCCTCCCAAAGTAATAGGGAACTTCGGGAGGATCCCTAATGGCTGACTCGTTCCTCCGTCAAACGCGGTGAGATGCGGTGCGACAGGTACAAGCGATGGGGAACCCAAAGCTCGCCAAGTAGTAACGGGCATGAGACTAACCGATGCTCCTTCGTCTAACACAGTGCCGAGCAGTGCCTTAGTGCAAGCATAGGTGGTGACCCAGAAAGGCACATGGGACGAAAGGGGAGGGGCAGTCAAACGACTCCAATCAAAGGAGATGACCGAACTACTTGGTGGGGGAACCATATGGTTGCCCCCCTGCTCGGAAAGAACCGAATCTAAATTCTCCGGAGAGGTTTCAGGAGAACCTTTATCAAACTCGGGAGAATCTGAGGAGATGAGAAGAACATGAGAATTTTGCTCTTCCGAAACAGAGTGGTTGAGAGGAGGTGAACTCGAATCAACATCCTTTCCGACCAACGGCGGGTCTGGAACAGGCTGGGAACAGCCAGGTTCGGGAAGAGGGGCCTGGACGAAAGGAGAATCTGAAGCGATCTCTTTGTGAACAGGGGCGCGATCTACAGCTGTAGAAAGACGCTGATAACCAGCGGGAAATGGATTCGGAGGAGCAGCAAGACTTTCCAACACAGCAGAGGCTTTATCCATGAGTGGACAAAGGTGAAGGGGATGTTTGCCTTCACAAAGTCGGCAGGGGATTCGAAGCTTCCCTTTCTCCTTACCATTCCCAACTGATGAGGTAGCATCACCATGATCATCAGTGGACGATGGAGGGCGGGCCGGATCATGAGACCAAACTTCTAATACCCTGGGAATGCCAGGGAAATCACGAAGGAGATGGTCCTCCTTGCATAATCGACAAGGAAACTTGACCTTCCGCGGAGGAGCAGAAGGTGACCC
This sequence comes from Pinus tabuliformis, assembly GCA_031772625.1. Taxonomy (NCBI): domain Eukaryota; kingdom Viridiplantae; phylum Streptophyta; class Pinopsida; order Pinales; family Pinaceae; genus Pinus; species Pinus tabuliformis. The sequence continues at coordinate 776,165,804 of CM062804.1, read as the reverse complement.
GACTTCAGGTATACTGGAGGGGATAGCTGGACTTGAGAGGGGGACTGTGTGTGTAGGCTCTCCCTTAGGGGACTTCTTCTTCTTGGTCTTCCTCTTCTTCTTCTTAGCCACCTGGTTATGCGAATTGAGACTTTCACCAGGCAAAGTACAAGAGGACGACATAGAGGTAGGCATCGAAGGGGAGAGATCCACCTTAGGATCAACATGACGTTGTTCAGGTGGAGGGACTGATGGACTAACAGCCGATACGGTAGGGACCAAAGAGGTTGAAAACAACCACACAGGCAACCCGACAGTTAACCCTGGGAGGGACAACGTCGCCATATATGGAGCACCAACATTCCCAAGGGGAGGGAATTGTCCTGGATTCCCTTCAGAGGGGGACCCTGGGTTGGTGAATCCTGGAAAAGTTTCCATAGCAAACGAAAACGAAACCTACTCAAGCTAACGCACACAAGGTCTAACCAGGTGATGTTATCATGGCCGAATTAATTTTAAGACACAAGAACCAAACTTGACCTTTTCATGTTTCGAGAGTCGAGAAAAGGACGAAAAGATGACTCCAGTCTCCTTCGAATTTTTAATGAGCACGAAGTGACCAGACGCTCACAGGCACCTTTTCATTTAGGGAGTCCGAAAAGGATCAAAAGTGACTGCTCTGGAGACTCTAGGTATAAGGTTTACCAAGCAACCTGTAAAACTGCTTATACACCTCAGCAATCGTATGAGAGCCAAGGACTTTCCGTACTGCAGTCAATCTTCCCGAATGCTGTGTTCGGTGCGTTACGGTTCACAAGGCGGCAGACTCGGCTTCCTATGGATAAAGGATAAAAGCCTAGTGGGGTCTCCCTATATACGCGACGGTATGTGGGAGCACAGTCCGTGTTAGACCACTATCGAGTCACAGAAGGAGGAATCACCCAACCTAATGTGAAACAACAGTGACTATGTTTAAAGACGACGGAACACGTCTCTAACCTAGACCTCTAGATATTTGCGTTTAGTTCCAATGCGTTTTTAGATTCATTTGGTTCATTTTACAGTTGATCTTGAGATTAAGTTTCGATTTCAAGCTCTATCGTATGTTCTCTCACAATTACCTAGATGCAAGCTACATGCCAAAGAATTTCATTTTGTTCGATGAATTCTAGCTATGAGAGGGCAAAGAATTTTGACCAAACAAAACAAACATAAGCAAACAAGCAACTTAATGCAACTAAAGCGAGGAAAGGAAACTTTTTCTTTTGAAGATGCAAATCAACGAAATATTCTTTTCCTTTTCAATTTTTTAAAGCAAAGCTACTAGTTTGATTTTCTTTCAATGACACAAAGCATCTAAATGAATTTGGAGGAACCGGAACACCAAGCAAATTACTTAATGAAAGCACACAAAGTTCCCAAAGCACTCAACAAAAGCTTCCAAATCAAAGGAAAACTAAGTTCTGCACGAGCTATGTGATCTAAGCTCGGCAAGACAAGCAAGGATTGCAAGTAAGGAGGAAGTGAAAACCACTCGGAAATACAACCCAAAACACTCCAACAATCACTGAACAAGTGCATAAACAAATCTGAAATCGGCTAGTCAAACAAGCAAACAAGATTCCTACGGTAGGCTTAACACACACACAACCTCTAGATGTCCTAGGGCTAGAGTGCGAAATCAATGGAGAAAAGCGAACACCCGAAGGATGAGAGTCACAACCAGTCAATTAGAGACTCAACACAATCCAGCAACTATAAAAGTAATGATGGAAACACGAACCAAGCAGCGAAAGAAAAAGGGAAGGTATTTGCAAACTTAAAAAACTGAGTAAAAACGGAACCCTATGGAACCAAACTCCGTAATCAAGCAGTTCAGAGTTCAGACAGTGAAAAGAAAGTCACAAAACAGGTGGAGAGAAGAAGGGATAGTCACAGCAAGAGGTTCAGGAGGCTAATTTGGTCAAAAATGAACTTTACAGGATCAGCGCGGGTAGCCTTCAGCAACTCGGCGCTGACAGGAGGAGGCCTGTAGCAACTTTGCGACGTCAGCGCGGAAGGACAGGGATAAAGCGCACTGTCTCGGAAAAATGAGGTCAGCGCGGAAAGAAGCCACACAGACGCGATGACACAAATCACAAAGAATCGGGGGCGCGATGTCAGCGCGGAAGGACACGAATAAAGCGCGTTGTCTCTGAAAACGAGGTCAGCGCGACTGTTAGACGTACAGGCGCGATGGAAAGGATACCAAAGGAACAGGGGCGCGATGTCAGCGCGACTGTTCTGAATTAAAACGCGCTGAGAGTAAAAAACAAGCAAAGCCAAAGCAAAAACTTCCCAAACCAAAGGCAAGAGCCTTTTAACAATTAAGATACTTCCCAGAAGTACCCAGAAAGTTTATAAGCAGAGAGACAATCCCAAAATCTCAGAAAAGAGACCAATCAAAGTCAAACACAAAAGTGGACTCAAGAGACAAAAAGGCTGATCCCCAACGGAGTCGCCAAATTGTTGGAGAGGTAAATCCCCTCTACGGATAGAGGCGATCCCTACTAGCCCAGCAGGGGTCTAGCAACAATCACACAATGCTGCTATGCATGTTCCTAATTACGATTAAACAAGAGGTAAAGAGCACCTACTTGGATTCCTGCGCTGTCGTTTAACGAAGAGATGTTGCCTTCGCTCCTTCGCTTCGGCTGGTCACAATCCTTCGCAATCTCCGCGAATAGATACCTGCACACACGAAGAGGAAACAAACGCAAGCGTGAAATCTAGTAAAAGCAACCATACATCGGTCAGAAAAGATGTAATTCACATTTAACCATAGCATAGACAAATGAGAATGGAACAATAATAGCAGTCATCTATTATTAATCAGAATAGAGAAGAGTACAACCAAATGTTCTGATGTCGGTAACCTTCTCAGGAGGGGCCAGTCAGCATGTATCTCAAGCATTCACCTTTGAGGATGATTCTCCCAAGACAAACAACTCTCTCTCTCACATACAAGCAACACAAAGCAACCTTCCCTAAGCAATCAATCACTTCAACACCTAACACACCAAACCTATAGTAGCAGCAATCTGAGCACTATAAGCTCTGTACAATCCAAGCTATTCCAAGCTATGTCTAACTAGCTGCTCATGGTAATGGTGGGAGTTTATATAGGAGAAGGAGTCTCCTAAAAGGGTGGAAGGATGAGCTTATCTTCAAGGGAAGTTGTTGCAAAGGGTTGAACAGACATGCCATAGAAAGGAGTCGACATTCACAAAGCTAACAACCAAGCCTGGAGTTATCTGGAAGGCTGGCTGTTTAAACAAATTCGCCCAAACTGGATCAGCGCGGATAATTAGGCAACTGTCGCGCTGTCGCCGCGTCTCAATAACTGGGACAGTCATGTCAGCGCGGAAGTACACGGGAAAGCCGCACTGTCGACCAGCGCGGAAAAGTGATGTGCTTCCGCGCTGGCAGCGCACGGAAAACACTACAGGGCGCCAGTCATCGCGGATATTTTAGGAACAGATGCGCTGATGGACAAAACTTTAGAAAAATGGGTTTTTGGGCCAGTTCAGAAAGCAGGAACTTAGTGATTGTGAATTCTTGGCACAGCAGGGTGACTGACAGGAAGGCAGTGACAAATTACTGTGTAACACACCAAGTAATTTCTTATGTCATCAAACCATGGAGAGAGAAATGAAATGGAGAATAAGTGTTCATCCGGTAACCAATCATCAACAATTCCTTCCTCCCCTGTAGGAAAAGTCAATCTGGATAAAATAATCTGTAACAACATTCTCCTTTCCACGCTTATCAATAATAGTTAAATCAAATTGTTGCAATAAAAGTAACCATCTAATAATCTAGGCATTTACATCAGGTTTATTCATTAATTATTTTATTGCAGCATGGTTAGTATGTACAAATTTTTGGTAACCTGTAATGTAATGCCTAAATTTGTTCAATGAATTCACAACAGCTAGGAGCTCCTTTTCAGTCATTGTGTAGCTCAGTTCAGCTTTTGACAGATTCTTACTGATGAAGTAAATGGCATAAGGTAGCTTGTCATCTATCTGGCCTAGAGTTTCTCCTATGGCTTTGTGAGAGGCATCAACATGTATGTGGAAAGTAAGAGCCCAATTTGGGCCTCGGAGAATAGGTGCAGTAGTCAACTTTTCCTTTAAGGTGTCCAAGGCCTATTGACAACGTTTTGACCATAAAAATTCAGTCTTTGGCCAATAACCCACATAAAGGACAAGATAACTTGTTGAAGTCTGTTATAAATCTCCTATAGTGTTCAGCTAAGCCTAGAAAACTTCTGACATCCCTCTTTTTTTGTGGAGGCGGGACCCTTTGGATGATGGCTATCTTATTTAAGTCCACCTGTAGTCCTTTCTAGGATATTGAATTACCTAGAATAGTCCCTGCAGTCATCAAGAACTCACATTTTTTAGGGCTAAGAGACAAGTTCATTTCAATGAATTTGTTCATAACCTTACCCAAGTTGGAGAGAGCCTCCTGGAAGTCACACCCATAGGGTGTACAATAATCCATATAAATTTCCACTACATCATGGACTAGCTCAGCAAAGATACTCGGCACTGCCCTTTGGAAAGTGGCAAGGGCATTGCATAGGCCAAAAGGAAGGACCCTATAAGCGAAAGTAGCATAAGGACAGGTGAAGGTCATTTTATCCTGGTCCTCTGGGCTAATCTGGATTTGATTTTACTTGTTGAACCCATCTAAGAAAGAGAAAAAAGTTTTCCTTGCCAAGCTATCTAGCACTTGGTCAATGAAAGGTAGAGGGAAATGGTCCTTCTTTGTTTCTTTGTTTAACTCTATGTAATCGACACAAATCCTCCACTTTGCGTTTTTCTTTGGAACCAACACCAAAGGAGAAACCCACTCACTTTCCAAGATAAGGTAAATGAATCCTACATCCAACAGCTTTTGAAGTTCTTCTTTGACTATATCCTTGAGAGTTGGATTCATTCTCCTTTGGGGTCGTCGGACTGGTTTGCAACCTTCTTTCATATAAATGTGGTGAGTACACAACGAGGGTTGCACTCCATTTCTTTGTAACTCCAAGCGAAGGCATCCAGATGTTCCATTAGCATGTTACACAACTCTTCTTCTTGGTGTAAAAAAAGAGAGGGGTTTATTTTCAAAGTTCTTTCAGGGACAAATTCTATTGTCTTGATGTGAATAGGTTCTGAATCAGCTAAGCATAGATCAATCTGATGGTTTCTCTTTGTTTCCTTTACTACTTCCTCTAACGACAAGGTGTTGGGAGTTGGATTTTGGAGTATGTGCTCAATCAAATCATATTCATCCAGTTGTCCTCCTTCCATGGCAACTTCTAGGCTATAGAGTTGGGTTGTGTAGACTTCATCTTCTTCCTCCTCTTCTAGACATAAAGGTAAATCATGTTCTAAAGATGGCTGAGTAGGAGGGTACAATACCAACTGCTTGAATAGATTCCCATTTTTTATAGTCATATTTCAAGCCCTGCAACTGATGTAAGCATCGACAGTGGCTAACCAAGGCCTCCCAAGAATGAGAGGATAACCATTGAGCTTGGCCTTAGGATGGAGAACTAGGAAGTCTACAGGGTACTCCTAAGAGTTGATGCAGACCATCACATCTTCAACAATCCCCTCAGGGGCTAATGTGGAACGATCTACAAGTTGCAAGACTGTTGTGGTCTTTCTTAATGAACCTGGAGATTTAGCTTGATCATGGTGTCCTTAGTCATCACATTAATGGCAGCCCCATGATTAATCAAAGTGTGTGGGACAATGGTGCCATTGATGTGCACATCTACTACAAGGCTTCCAGGGTCTAAATACTTTGGGAAAATTAACTGCCCTAGCATTAAGTCAGACAACTATCCAATGACATTAATGGTAGGTGTGTATATTTTTCACCTCCTTGGATGTTTGAAACACTTCATTTTAATCAATTTGTTGTAAATAGGTACATACTTAATGTCTTGGAGAAGTGGAATTTTGACAGATAGATTTTTCAATTCACTGAGAAGTTCATTCTCTTCTGGGATAGCCTGGACTAGATGAGTTAATATTTCAGGAAAGGGTGGCCGATTCACTCTAGGCATAGTTTCCTCTCTTTCCTCCTCACTCTCCCTAGGTGGAGATGGAGGTTGGTTGTCCAAGAGTACTCTCCCAGACCTTAGGTTGATCTTCTGAACTTCCACGACATAAGTAGGGTAGGATGTCTCTCCACTGTATACCTATTATGCCTGTCTATTTTTTGGGTTCGGATTTGGCTGGGCAGGAATCTGAGGTTGTTTAGGTGGAGCAGGGTGTAAAAGTTGTGTTTGAGTAGGAGGTGAAGGAAATAAAGCTGGAGCATTGTTGTATGGGGGCCTCCACCCCTGGGGTGGTGCATTCCATGGAGGCAGTGGAGGAGTATATGGCTGAAATGACTGTTTGGTTAGTTGGGAATGGTACTGAGGTGCAAAAGACCAAGGAGAAGGTGTAGACCAGGAGGGATGAGTAGGGGGTCCCCAGGAGGGAATGGATGTGTTTTGGTTAGGGTTGTAATATGCATAGGATGACCCTTGCATGCCCTGTTGGTATGGTCGAGGCCCATGAGGTCTTCGTTGATTTATGTAGCAGAGTTGTTCAGTCACCCCTTCAGTTCCCTGATACACAACTTTTAGTTGAGGTAGAGAAGGGAACTTGTCTATGGAGTGGTTTTATTCATAGACCAAGTAGATTTCTATAAGGCTTAATGGAAATTCATTCCTAGGATGCCCCCTTGTGCATCTAAGGTAGAATATAGCTAATGCTCTCTCTGCTTCCCCCTGATTTCTCTTAATGGGCATCGTGTCCATATGTAGGGCAAGGGTTTGTAGCATTTCACTCTTGAAATCTTCCAGCATGTTTCCAATTTCACCTTTATGGATGTGTTGGAAGAGGATGAGCTGGCCATTTGGCGACTACCCCTGCCCTTTTTCCTAGATGCCCTAGAATGATTCTTAAAGATAGTCATGATATCTTCTTAGGGTAGCTGGTAGATGTCCCCTCCTGCTAGCAGGTTTAGGGTATTCAGAAGATCTTCCCTTACCCCCCTAAGCAGGACTAGCTTCAGTGACTCAGGATCAAGTTTGCACATGGCCCTTTTGTAGCTAAGTTGGAATCTTTCCTCATAATCCACCAAGGATTCATCATGCCCCAAGGTCATTCTAAAAATTTCCTCTTAGTGTCTTTGGACCTGCAGTTGTCCTGATACTCATTGTTGAAGTCTTGCTACATCTGAGCCTAGGTTGTGATGTTATCCCCAAGTAAACCCATGAACCAGCACAAAGCTAGATCCTTGAGAGTGGATGGGAATAATTTCAATTTATGATCATCAATGGTGTAATCATAAGTTTTGCATATGACAATGAACTCAAACAAGAAAGTATCTAAATCTTTTGAGGTTAGACCATGGAAGTGAGAAAGAGAAGAGGGACTTATGTTTTTCATCTTGCCATCCCCATTGGTTTCTCTGATGGGAAAATCACCCTCAATTCTTTCTCTATCTCCTCTGTCATTCCTATTTTTAGCCATTAGGCCAGTTGGAATGGGTTCTCCTTCTTCTTCTCCCCCTATAGACTCTTCAAAAATATTTGGTTGTTCACCTAAGGAGTCTTCCAATTCACATCCATCGACGAAGAGGGAAGGTTGGCTATTTGAAGTGGTGGATGTATTTGGCAGAAATTTTCCGAAATTATCCCTATTCCGACGAGGCATGAAAGAAGTGTTTTTGTTTTGTTTTGTGTTTTTTTCAAGTGTTTAGACTAATTGCAGAATTAAAATAACAAACTGAATGGATACTAATATGTTGAATGAAATCTCACTTGCAGAATGGAAAAAAAAGAAAACCAACTTACAATTACTCTTGCAGAAATCAAGCTAATAACAGAATGAAAGAGATAAGAAATGGAAGAAAGAAATCAGAAATCACATCTTACTCAGACACCTCCCTAGAAATGGCACCAAAAAGTGATGAGCACCAGTATTGTAGCAAGAATGTTGCAACTCCTAGGGCTACCAACTTTACATTATCAACTCGGGGTTTGTACAAACTTTGAGGTGAAAATGTTGTATACACAAGTATATGTGATGGGTCCACTCTTTGTCACTACTAAGCTGGTGATAGACCACTATGGATTCTCAAACCAACCTTCTGTTGATTCAAAAGGATTTTGATTACCAATGAAGAAAAGGGAATTTTTCACTAATTGGGAGAATTGAAATATTGTCTACTGCAATAAGGAACGACTAAAATCAATGCTTTAAAGACACCACTCATCTAACTAATTGCTAAGAGATCTTTCTTCAGAAGAATTCTAAGATAACATGTGTGTAATACTAACTGTCCTAGGCATGCAATCTGAAATAACAGAACATTCTACTGTAACGCGTATGAATGAACACAATAACTCTTTTTTCCCTTTTTGTTCTTTTCTATGAAAATGTGAATGCTAAATATTCTTGGTGATGTGGCAGGTGGGTTAGAGATGGTGATGGAAGGTCAGATGGCTTGGGAGGCAAGTAGGGGTCTTGCCCTATCTTCTTGGATGATTTTTCCACAAATCGGCCTCAAAACAGGCGACTATAGCTTGTCCTACAAGATGTCCTAATGCTTCCTACAGGATGTCCTAATGCTCCTACAAGATCCCTTGTATTCCTACAGGATCCAACTGAGATAAATAGGGGTGACTTGGAAGGTGGTAGAGGGCTTAGTGAAGATGAATGATGGAAGAAACAAGGAAAGGGGGTGGCTAGGACTTTCTCGGATCTCAAACCAAAGTTTGTAAGATGGCTGGATTTGCTCAACAAACCTGGAAATTTGTTCTTATGGAATGATGAATTGGGTGAGGGACCTGGTGGATTTTGGTGATCACAGATGGATGAGGTTAGGCTGGGGTTTCTGGCATGAGATCTTCTTGCACTATTGAAACTCCTACAATACATACATTACTGGCATTTATCCATGAATCATATCAAATAAGGAAGATTTCTAATCAACTTAAGAAAATAAAACTTCATTATTTAGTTGTCTAATTCATGCATGGAAATACTTGCAGAATATTGTGAAACACCATGAGATCTAATACAAAGATAAATATATTAGAAATGACAATCAAAACCTATTCTTGAAAACTTAAAATATGCTGGCCTAAGTAGCAAAAAACCCTAAATTCCATAAGAAAACAGAATTCTATCTTTTTGGAGCTGAATAGGAGTTTTTCCTCAAACCATGGTCCCTGAAGGGAGGAGTGAAGCCAAATCCACCTACTATCAACCTTTTTTTTTTCCTTTACCTCTCTAAACTATTGCTGAAGCTATGCACGAATGGAAGCAAACTAATCAAATTTACCACTACTTTCAATGAAACAATGCTAAAATCAATTCAACTCTCAATCTATGAAATGACCTGTTGTGCTCTACAACAACCCCCCATTTCATAACATTTTCATTCAACCAACAAATTAAAATATGGAATGGGTCCCTTTTAAAAAACTTAATTGGCAGCAATGCTTTTGTGTTCAAAAAGGTATGATAATCAAATTAGTCTATGTATTTAACCCCTTCTTGAATAAAAGTGTTCCAATAATGAAACATTCTTTTGTTATTGCGATAAAGCGATCGCAAGATCGCATATCGCAATGGCATAAGAAACGCATTAAAATTGTATTTTGATTTCCGCCAATGCAATATCGCAATCGGCGATCGGCGATATTCCATGCACACCTAATAAGCGCACATAAATCTCCCCCCGATGCGACGCGATATCGGCGATCGTCTATCGGCGCTGCCTCATGTGTAAAGAAAAAACACTTTAAGTTATACCCCCGACCTGATGCGATATCGCTATCGGCCGTCGGCAGAATCCTATCTACTTCGATAAGGCACTCGGGTCTTACCCCCGATGCGATGCGATATCGCAATCGGAAATCGTCAAACCACTTTATATACACTTTCGAATGCTTCCATGCGCTAGTCCGATGCGATGTCGCAATCGGCACTCGGCAGGATCTTTTCTAAAGATTGTGTAGCATCTATTCCCCGATGCGATACGGTATCGCTCATCGGCAGTCGGCATTCTCAAAAATCATCACTTGAAACTTTAAAGTTATAATGATATCTGATTGATAAAGCGCAAATTTCAAAATGCCGTTAATGCAGGGATAAGGTAACGCATGTGTATTTAAAAAACTTTGCCCCTTCGATTAACGAACACTTGCGTCTAACCGCCAAAATATCTGTTGCACGCTTAAGGGGGTCATTCAGCCGGATAATGGTGTGATATTCATTTAATAAGTAACAGCCCTTAAATCGCCATTAATGCATCTGCAATATCTGCCCAGTGATTGGATCCGCAGCCACTTTTGGGAATTAATCTCATCACGCTTCAAATGATATATCTTTCCCGTTATGGATTGTCATCGTTATTTCCTTGTTACGATTTCTCTTGCACTTGTGTAGAATTCATTTGTTGAGAGAAGCCTGAGCATGATGGGGAAGAAATCCAAGAGGACCGCAGGCTCCGCTGCTACATCTGTTGCAGGACAGACTGCCGCAGATAGCAAGAAAGGCCTAATTTCAGACACTACGTGCACTGGTCTCAATAGGACTTCATGGCAGGGCACATATAACCTATTAGAAGCTGAGCAACCTGAAGTGACAGTGACAGAGGCTGGTGTGGATGTGCTAAAGAAATCCGATGCTACTCTTAAGGATTTGGCTGATTCCTTCCTCCACAGGATAGCAGCCAGGGAGCAAGTCCTTCCCTACACTGATGTAGTGCGATGGGCAATTGAGGAAATCCCAATCATAGACAGAACGTTTCACACAAGAGATGGAAGGATTTTTGGGTCGTTCAAGCCAGAGCACCTAAGGCAAATGTATCATTTGCCCGAGCTGGAGAGAATCTATAACAAAGCCTTCGTCGAGAAATTCGCAGCCGAAAATGAAGTACAATCTGAACCCATCCAGGATTGGAGGCAGAACCTGGCCAAACACAAACATGAAAGCTCGGGTAAGTACTCCGTCGATTCCTTGGCTTCTCCCTATTGCTATGCGGGGATTATGATGTGTAGACTATGGGGGTTGCACGACTCTGCTAATTTCGACATAGAAATGGTTCCCCTAATGGAAGCAGATGTTAATAATTTTATCATGGATTGGGCCACCATTCTTTCTGATAAGTTGGTTGTAGCTGTTCGTGACTTTAGAGCCAAATCCAGAGTTACCAAAAGGAAAATCCCGCCATTTTATTATAGTGCTTACATTATGGATACTTTGTGTTTTAATTCTGAATTTCCTATCCTCGGTTGGAGGTGGACCGCCCAAGACCCCTCACCCATTCATTTGTACCATCAGAAGTTGTGGAAGTCCTCTTACAAGGACCATCTGTATCAAATTTGCAATGGTTTTATGGTCCCTATTCATTATTCCATTTTTGATCGGCCTATTCCCAAAATCTCCTATCTCGCTTCCTTCGACTTACCAGCTGTAGCAAGTTGGTTCGGAGAAGAGCGTTTTACCTATATTATAGTTTATGGGAGCCAAGCCAAGCCACATGTTCTCCCTTTATATGTTCCAGACAAATTGTTAGCCCGAGAAATCTCCTACCAGATTATGGCCGAGAGTGTCACACAAACTCTCAAGAAAGAGAAAAAGAGGGGTTGGCCCTCTTTTCCCTTAAGAATTGGTGTTTTTACTTTGCATGATTTCAAACATGCAGAAAAAGAGGCAACAAAGATGCAAGCCTTATCCCTAGCCACTCTCCCAAGCAGACTCTATGATCCACATAAAACTGCCTACACTGCCCTAGAACAGGCCAAATTAACAAAAGTCGACCATCAAGAGGATATGTTTGATGACCTGTTCATCGCCGCCGAAACATTGTGGGGTGCCAAAGAGCTTGCTAGAATGAAATACAATGATGAGACATTAACTGAGTTCAATAAACTTAGAGAGTAGAGGTTTCAAACTCTGCCTCTAGATCTATTGACAATAACCCCAGCGTCTTCCTCAAGCGAGCCTGGTCAGCAACAGAAAAACCAACCTCCTGTTACAACTAATGATCAAAAGAAATAGCAGGAGGAGAGGCAAAAGAAGCTACAGGCAGAAAAGCAAAGAAAGGAGCAAGCTGAGAGGCAGAAGAAGGAGCAGATAGAAAAACAGCAAAAGGCGCAAAAGGATCAAGAACAGAGAAAGCAGAAAGAGATAGAGGAACAGAGGAAGAAAGAAGAAGAGGAGAAACAAAAGAAAGAACTGGCAGATAGGCAGAAAAAGGAATTGGCAGATAGGCAGAAAAGGGAGCAAGAAGAGCAGCAGCGAAAAGAGTTAGAGGAGCAGCGGAGGTTAGAACAAGAAAAAGAGCGGAGCGAATCCCAGACAGAGCAACATAAACAGACCTCCATTGATCCTGAATTGCTCAAACAATGGAACCAATTCGATTCCATTATCAGTGGAAAGGAAGGCTCCAAAGATACAGACACCTCTAAGGCAAGTGATGCACCAGATACCACTTCTTCTCAGGTTCTAAGTGGAACCAGCGGCCCACCCATTTCAAAGGATGTCGAGGTAATTACTATAGACCCTTCTGATCAAATTGTCCTCCAGGTGGAAGATATTCCTCCCCTGGATGTTTTCTACAGTCCAAGGCATAAAGCCGTTGTTAAGTGCTCAAGCAAGAGACGAAGGCTTGATCAACCTTCTATCTTTCTTGAGCAAACAGTCACGGGCAATGTAGTCTGGAAGGAGGAATTGGACCCCTCCGATGATCTAACCAAGCTATCGTAGTATGCGGGAGCTTATTCTGCAGCAACTATTGATAAGGCATCGGAGGTAAGTCTTCTGTTGAAGACTAAGGATCAAGAGATTTGTACATTACAAGCAAAAGTAGCCGAGGCGCAAAATAAGGCAGCACAGGTAGAAGAGTAGTTGTTGGCACAACAACAAGCAAACAATGTATTAACCCAGCAACTGCAGACTGAAAAACAGAGAATCGACCAGAGCGCAATCCAGAAGCAGAAAGAATTGTCGGAGGCATTGGCACAGTTGAGGGCGGCGAATGAGCTGATGATGAAATCAAAAGATGAGCAAATAGCTCAACTATTAGCGCAGCTTGAAGGCATCAAAGGCACCCAGAAAGTCGAAGATTTCAGAGCAGAGGCAGCTCAAATAAATAGTGCATTAATCTCTCAGATTAGACTCCTGTGCCGACAACTAACTGAGGCTGAGCCATTATGTGAAGTATCTACAGCAGTATGTCAGCAGATAGAGAAAGCCAGAAATGAGCTAGATCAGGCCGAAGAAACCATAGCCTCATATCTTGATTGGCAAGATACTGATGTGGGGAAAGCAGCGAACTTGCCTAGGATCTATGAGCCATTCAAGGACATACTCTTCACGGAATGGAACACTCAGATGATGAAAGCGGAAAGGGCAGCTTCAAGGTGTAAAATGATTGCCAACAATATGATTGATTTAGTCAACAACACACTCTATTTGGCAAACATGATTTCCCAGTGCACACCTGGAAGCATAACAACAGCAAACATGATTGAACAAACAAGTTATCATGATTTGGAGGAAAGGGGAAGGTTAATCGCTGGAGTAAATACTTTGACCTCCGAGGCATATTGGCTCTTTCTAATCAAGCCACACACTCAAAGGTCGGCCCTCAAGTGTTTAACAGATGCTCTCGGATGCCTGATCCCCGACATTAAGGATGCCACATATGATGCCCAGCTCACTTCGCGTCTCAACACTGCACCGGAAGTAGAGCCAATGCTGGCGATATGTCAGCTGAGGTTTAAAGGCAAAGAGCCCACCGAATGAAGCATTTCTTCCGACTGCCAGATCGCCAAGAAAGATGGAAAAATATTTATTGATGCCAATTTAATAGCTTTTCAGTTTCTTAGATATTTAGATTAGCTTAGTATTTATAGACCCTTTCATTGTTTTGGAAAGGGTCGTAAAATTTTGTAATAGACTTAAAGGCTGAAGTTTGCACTACTGTGCTTCAACCTATATTCTTTCATGAAACTCGACCGATAGTTCTTAATTTAACGAGAAGGTTGTTTTATACAATTGTGCACTATTGTCTCTTGTTTGGAATGCTTTCTGGTTTGAAGGAAGGACTGCGACATAGCGATTAATACATCGGATTGTTAAACAGCTTACATGGTACTTTTATCTGCATCTGTTTTCTTTCCTCTTATATGAATTGCTGTGTTATTATTTTTGCTATTGTTGAATACATGTATGCGCTGTAACAGCAAATCTTCATTTCATTCCACTATTGGATGTTTTTGTGATATGCCCTTTCTTTTAATCATGCATGTAGCAATGATATGAATGACAATGTGTAGTAATTCGCTATTATCGCTCTGCATAACTAATTATGCAGAGCAATCTTAAATGGTTTAAACGTCTATGCTTTAGTGTTAGAGTCATCTATATGCCTGCCTTAAAGCACAGATTATCAAACGCTACGCTTTGAAAGATTGATAAGTCCCGGGATTAGATTATAGTTAATATATTTCGCCGATAGTTTTAGTTGTTCGCTTATTACCATCATACATCATAAGTTACTCATCCATCCCACTTTTATCCATTATTGGGAAACTGGTCCCATTATCCCCAGTCGGAGCCACTATTCCAAACGGAAAAGGAGCTGTACTAAGGTCCGGACCGGGTGGTTTCCCCTATGTTGTTGCAACGATTTTCGTGGCCTCAACATAATTGGCGCTAGAAGGAGGGCCTCAACTGTGAATCGCACATAACTCCAAACCTATAAGCCATTCCAAGAGTATTTCCCCCTCCAAATCCCCTCGACCTTCCCATTTGCATACAGGTTCGCCGGTATCCAAACACGAAGAAGGTGAATCAACTACCACTGCTCAAACCCATCATACCACTTAACAATTAGATCTTGAATCACCTGAAGTCCAGTCTCTAATCCATAAACTTCAGAGCTACTCGATTTCACCACAGAAATCTGAGGTATCTGAAAGTAGTGCGACTTCGCAGTTCAACCTCACTCACCCTCTCACCAGACTTCAGAGCGAAAAACTCGGTATTGAACCCACTGAGTTTCCTTTACCTAAAAGGAAAAGGGCAAAGAAAATTACTGAAGGATCTGATAGTGAAGTGCTTTCATCCACGTCCTCCATTGCATTTTCTCCTCTACGAGGTCAACCGTCCACTCCCTCATTGCAAATTGTCGTCCATAAGGGATTAGAAGCCTCAATATCCCAACCTATTCACTCCTCATCTTTGATCCCTTCCCATACATCTGGAATCCCAACAGTAGTGTCAACCACTGTTGCTATCATAATGGTAGACCCATGGACTAGGCCAGGAGCAGTCAACATGCCTGCACCATTGCATGATCTACCCGATGCTCCTGAAAAATGGTTGCCTAAATTCAATCCAGATGATGGGACCCAGGCTGAAGAACACATCAACAATTTTATGTTAGCAGTTAACTTAAAAGGAGTGACAGAGCAAGATGTTGTTGTAAGACTCTTCCCTTACACCTTACAAGGATCAGCAGGATCCTGGTATTTTTCCTTACCTTCTGGTTCAATTACCAGTTGGAACACATGCCAAGAGCAATTTCTTACCAAATATGGAGATGATAGGTCCTTAGCTACTTTAATAAACGACCTCTCCAATCTGAGAATAGAGCATAGGGAACCAATAAAGGAGTTTAATGCTAGATTTAATAAACTCCTGAATAAAATCCCTACCGCTTCTAAACCAAGTGAACAAATCCGAAGCGAATGGTATATTACTGCCCTACCTGCCAACATAGCCATTTTTGTAGACAGGGCTGGGAAACCTACCTTAGCTGAAAACATGAGAGAGGCACTTACTGTTGAAAAGCGCATCAATGCTCTAGAAAAGAAAGCTGCTTTGGAAGATAGAAAAGCTAAAAAAGTCTCGTTTAAAGAAGATTCCAAGACGAAAACCCCAAAGGACCCATATGACATGGAAGGTTTACAAAAGGTCCTTAAAACATTGTCTAAGGAAATGGTTGATATAAAGAAGCAGGTGGCCGAAACCTCAAACAAAAGACCATTTAGAACTTATAAGAAAACTGATTCAAAGCCGCCCAATGTTATATCTAACGCAGATTCAGACCAAGAAGAAGAGGAAGACGAAACAACTTCACAAACCGATGATGAAGAAGAAGTAGCTGAATGCCACGGAATGTGGGATTTTATACTCCCAAACTCTGATACCGAGAATGAAGAAGAAGCCTTTCCGGTTACTACAAGAAGTAAAAGCACTCCTGAACCCGCCCAGGCAACTTCAAAGAAAAGAAGCACAGGTGCTGCTACAGCAAAGGAAAAGGTTCCCCCAAAGAAGCCACCTGTAGTAGTTCCCCAAAACTAGCCTTCAACTTCTAGTTCTCCTTCAACATCCAAGACACTAGTGGTATCCGATTCAATGGAATATAACATTGTTGATGACATGAAGAAAACTAAGGCAAATATAACCATGTTTGAGCTTAGCAAATTAAAGCATCAACAAAAATTACTTCTTAAAGAATTAAATGTTGTTCCCTCTACTCCCCTTCCCAGTGCAAGAGCTGCCAACGATTCAGGCCAGCCTCCTGCAGGTATGGTTGAAATTACCGATTCAGTTCTAATTGGAGATAAATCAAATTCTCACACTCCACCCTTCCTGCTGACTTATGAGATTTATAATAGAAACCTGCACAACTGTTTAATTGATTCAGGGGCCTCATCTAATATAACGCCAGCTTCAGTTTGCTCTAAGCTGAACATTGAACCCCAAAAGTCTGCCATTCATATTTTACAGTTGGATAGGACTAAAGTGCAGGTTGTGGGAGAAATTAATATTGTAACCATCAGGTTGTCTGCCAACCCCAGAATTGTTCAGAGGATTGACATCTTAATTGCAGACATACCTGAATTTTATGGTTTAATTTTGAGCAGAGATTGGTCCGAAAAACTGCATGGGTATATTTCCACTGATTGGTCACATATGTGGCTTCCCTACAAGGGAAAGCCAAATCAAATAAGGATCGATTGGGAGAAGCATATGACCCACACAATTACTGAATTTGAGCAAGAAAACCAACCTGTGGCATTCAACAACAACATTTTGGGGAACTATTCGTCAGAATCATTCTTTGGCAACTTTGTTGCCCAACCATCTCCTTTTTCAGTTAATCATTTTACATCTCAAGTTGAAAATTTTTCACAAACAGATAATTCCAGATGTTTTAATGATGCTAAGAATAATGTAGATATTTTTGTTAATACTCCTTTATTTTGGTCTTTATATTTTGATGGCTCTAAGTCCAGCGAAGGCTCAGGAGCAGGTTGCATTTTGGTTAGCCCGCAAGGAGAAAAGACAATGTTGTCTTGTAGGTTAGAATTTGAGTGCACTAACAACACAACCGAATATGAAGCTTTAGTCCAGGGTTTATATAAAGTAATCGGCCTTGAAGTGCGATATCTAAAAGTGTTCGGAGATTCGGAAATAATTGTCAAACAGGTGAGAAATGCAATTCATTGTCTTTCAAGTCACCTCAAGCATTATCAATCGCTAGTACAGGATCTTACCTCACACTTTTCAGCCTTCAACATTTCTTCTATTCCTAGGTCACAAAATTCAGCAGCCGACCTACTAGCCAATGTAGCTTCTAAGCTTCTACCTTCCGAAGACTACAGCCTTGATAGATTTTCTGTAGAATTACTTTTTAGGCCTTCAATTCCTGACAATGTCACCAATTGGAAAGTATTTAACCATGACGAAGATATCTTGCAGTTTCTAACTTCGGAAAAATCCTATGACAATCAGGTCATTGAGGAAGATGATCATGATCTACAGATGAAACAAGAGCCTCATGAAAATTCGATTCCCAAACCCGTGGTGAAGCTTGAAGACCTTTATGATATCAAAGACAGGTTTAAACCTATAATTAATGCAAAGCTTCAAAGTTCCACCCTTAGGTCTGAATTAATAAATCTAGGCACTAGCGATGCTCCTCAAAACATCAACTTAGGAATAGGACTTTCCCAGGAAGAAAAGGAAGCATTTATTAAACTATTGAAAAAAAACAAACAGGTCTTTGCTTGGAAATATGATGACTTAAAGACATATGATACATCTATTATCCAGCATACCATTCCTATGCTTCCTGATCGGAAACCAATTCAGCAAAAGTTAAGAAAAATACATCCAAATTTGGAGGGCCAGATAAAGTCGGAGCTTAATAAGCTATTGAAAGCCAAAATTATTTTTCCGGTCTGACATTCAAACTGGGTCTCTAATATGGTGCCAGTCAGAAAGAAAAATGGCAACATTCGAATCTGTATTGATTTCAGGAACTTGAATAAAGCAAGCTTGAAAGATAATTTCCCATTACCTACAATGGAGCAAATCCTCCAATCAGTAGCAGGTTCTGAATTGATGTCCTTTCTTCATGGATTCTCAGGTTATAACCAAGTGCTGGTTCATCCTGATGACCAACTTAAAACCACATTCAGAACAAAATGGGGAACATATGCATATCAGAAAATGCCTTTTGGACTCATAAATGCGGGAGCGACATTCCAGAGAGAAATGGATATAGCCTTTAAAGGATTGATTAATCGATCAGTAGTCTTCTACCTAGACGATATTACTGTATATTCTAAAAAGATATATAATCATTTACATGACTTAAATCAAATCTTTCAGCGATGCAAAAGATATGGTATTTCTCTAAACCCAAAGAAGTCTTTCTTTGCTCTTGATCAAGGAAAACTCTTAGGCTTTATAGTATCCAAAGATGGCATTTATATTGATCCTGGTCGGATTAAGGAAATTTCTGAAAGCCCTTTCCCACACAATAAGAAATCGATGCAGTCATTTTTGGGTCAGATTAATTTTGTCAAACGATTTATTCCAGATTTTTCTCAAATTGTATTACCACTTCAGACAATGATCAAGAAGAATTCAGTCTTCAAGTGGGGATCAGAAGAAAAGCAAGCTTTTGATGTTATCAAGCAATCAATAATCAATGCCCCAGCCTTGAATACTCCCAATTTTTCTAATCATTTTACATTGTATACCGTTGCGTCCGATATATCCTATGCTGCAGTTCTCACGCAGCCAAATGCTCACAACTTGGAAGCACCCATTTCATTTTTTAGCTCAAATCTTCAGGGTGCCGAATTAAATTATTCCGATGTGGAGAAACAAGCCTTTGTTGTGTTTAAAGCAGTCAAACATTATAGGCCCTTCCTTTTGAAAACTCACACGAAAGTTATAGTCCCTTTCCCAGCGGTAAGGCAACTATTAATTCAAAAAGAACTGGGTGAAAGAAGGGCCAATCGGGTCATAGCGCTTCAAGAATATGACTTAGAAATAAAGCCAGCAAAGATTGTTAGGGGCCAAGGTTTTTGCAGGATATTGGTAGGAGCATCAAACATTCCTGAATCAAGTGATATGGATCAGACTGAATCAATCAATCAGATAAGTGCCACTGATTCTGAATCTCAATATGCAGATTTAATATTTTATTTGAAGAATGGTTATGCTCCTCCGAATTTATCTTACAAAAATAAAAGGGCCATTAGGTTAAAAGCGAAGAATTTCACTCTTATTGATGATCTTCTTTTTAGACAAAATTATGATTCTATCCTGTTAAGATGTCTTGAGAAACCTGAAGCTCAAAAGGTTTTGCAGGAGCTACATGATGGACCAGCAGGAGGACATTTTGGAGCAGACACAATAGCTCACAAAGTTATTCATGCTGGATATTATTGGCCTACTCTGTTTAGAGATGCTCATGAATACGTAAGAAAATGCTTCAATTGCCAAACTTCTAGTGGAAGACAACGGAAATCAGCTTTCCCTCTGCAACCTATCAACATTGAACAGCCATTTGAACAATGGGGATTAGATATCATCGGGGAAATTACTCCTCCATCTTCCAAACAACATATGTATATCCTCACTGCTACCGATTATTTTACCAAATGGGTAGAGGCTATTCCTTTGAAGGCAGCAAATTCAGAGGCAATCATCGAGTTCATAGACCAATTCATCATTACCAGGTTTGGTGTCCCAAACGCTCTCGTTTTTTATAACGCTTCCTATTTCTCAGGAAATGCTATATATGATTTCGCTATTAAGAGGGGGTTTAAACTGAAATATTCTGCTAATTATTATCCCCAGGGAAATGGTTTAGCCGAATCTACTAATAAGAATCTCATCAAAATCATTAAGCGAACTGTTGAACAGAATCATAGAAACTGGCACAAATCTTTAGTGTTTTCATTACGGGCTGATAGGATTACACAAAAGGCTTCTATAGGTTCCTCCCCATTTAATCTGGTATATGGAAAAGAAGAAGTATTGCCTACGAACCTTGTTTTACCCTCTTTAGCCCTAGTACAGTACATTGAAGAGACTCCTTCTTCCTCTATCCAACTTAGACATGACGAAATTCTCAAATTAGAAGAAGAAAGGGAAAAAGCTAGAATCACTCATGCCAAGCATCAACAAATCATCAAAGCATCCTTTGACTTAACCTCATCCGGTTCCAAACAGTTTCAAGTTGGTGACTTAGTTCTCAAATGGGACAAGGCCCATGAAGATAAAGGTAAGCATACCAAATTTCAGAAAATGTGGCTTGGACCATTTCAGATCTGTGAGAAGATAGGCCATTCAACCTTTATATTGCAAGACTTATCAGGGTTGAGAGATTCTCTCCCTGTTAATGGCCTGATCTTGAAGAAATTCTTTAATTGAGAAGGTAATCCCTTCTCCTCTTTGTAGATTTGTGTAGTTTGTAGGATCGGTAGGAAATAAAACTGTAGAGTACCCCCATTGACCTTTTGCTGTGTTTGGAGAAAGTTGTCTCACAAAAAATAATAAGAATATTTGCTTTTAGATAGTAGAACTCTCAATCAAAAGGAACAATTTTTAGGAAATTAGATATCCTTGCGTTCTGAAACTACAATCTAACTTTTGAAGACTCTTCTCAAAAGGTAAAAGTTCTGTGAATCATTTTCTGTTTTCAAAACTGGTCTCCAAAGGTTATCCATTTTAAGATAAAAACTAACCCATTTTCAGCATCTTCAACTCTTCACCTGTCATCCATCTGCTCTTAAGGAGAAAATTGTTCACCCCATTCACTAAAGTTTATGGTTACTCAGAGTGTAATTCTAAAATATAGAAGATTAAAGATAAGAGGTCTTATTACAAGCCTGCTTACCATGTTCATAGGAAAATAGTTTGACTGACATTACCAATACTGCCTACCAAAATAGGGTAATGGCTTGAAATTTCAAGACAAGAGGTCTCATCACGAGCCAGCTTGTTCAGTTAAATTATTACCAGTGAATGGCATTGTCAACAGCTAGCTACCAAACCAGGACAATGGCTTTTTATCTTATCAATAACAAAGAGGAAAAAACAGGTGAAAAATAAAATATGAGAACATATTTTGGATTCATTCTGCTAACTACACTCTTATGTGAATGGAAAAGTGAACAATACTATGGTTAAAAGGTATCCCTGTCGAGACTATAAACGTTTGCTGGCAACAGAGGCTCTACCTATGACAGAGGGGTTAATTATAAAAGCTGATTTGGGAAAGTTTTTGTTTTATCATTATAAACCAATAAAGGCCTATTTTAAAGACTTAGAATGTATTTATTTTCTTGAAACCAAAAGGGAAGAAGTTAACAGAATAAGTTCACTTTGTTCAGAACGCACGAATATCCAGTTAAATTAAAAGTTTTCCCTTCTGATTGAGTTTCTATTTTGGAAAAGCTTAAGTGTTTGTATTCGTTTCAGAGATAGCTGGTTCTTCCAGCGAATCGCCAATTGTTGTGCTCTACAGCAACCCCCCATTTCATAACATTTTCATTCAACCAACAAATTAACATATGGAATGGGTCCCTTTTAAAAATTTAATTGGCAGCAATGCTTTTGTGTTCAAAAAGGTATGATAATCAAATTAGTCTATGTATTTAACCCCTTTTTGAATAAAAGTGTTCCAATAATGAAACATTCTTTTGTTATTGCGATAAAGCGATCGCAAGATCGCATATCGCAATGGCATAAGAAACGCATTAAAATGGTATTTTGATTTCCGCCGATGCGATATCGCAATCGGCGATCGGCGATATTCCATGCACACCTAATAAGCGCACATAACTCTCCCCCTGACGCGACGCGATATCGGCGATCGGCTATCGGCGCTGCCTCATGTGTAAAGAAAAAAAACTTTAAGTTATACCCCCGACCCAATGCGATATCGCTATCGGCCGTCGGTAGAATCCTATGTACTTCGATAAGCCGCTCGGGTCTTACCCTCGATGCCATGCGATATCGCAATCGGAAATCGGCAAACCACTTTATATACACTTTCGAATGATTTCATGCGCTAGTCCGATGCGATGTCGCAATCGGCACTCGGCAGGATCTTTTCTAAAGATTGTGTAGCATCTATTCCCCGATGCGATACGGTATCTCTCATCGGCAGTCGCCATTCTCAAAAATCATCATTTGAAACTTTAAAGTTATAATGATATCTGATTGATAAAGCACAAATTTCAAAATGCCGTTAATGCAGGGATAAGGTAACGCATGTGTATTTAAAAAACTTTGCCCCTTCGATTAACGAACACTTGCGTCTAACCGCCAAAATATTTGTTGCACGCTTAAGGGGGTCATTCAGCCGGATAATGGTGTGATATTCATTTAATAAGTAACAGCCCTTAAATCGCCATTAATGCATCTACAATATCTGCCCAGTGATTGGATCCGCAGCCACTTTTGGGAATTAATCTCATCACACTTCAAATGATATATCTTTCCCGTTATGGATTTTCATCGTTATTTCCTTGTTACGATTTCTCTTGCACTTGTGTAGAATTCATCTGTTGAGAGAAGCCTGAGCATGATGGGGAAGAAATCCAAGAGGACCGCAGGCTCCGCTGCTACATCTGTTGCAGGACAGACTGCCGCAGATAGCAAGAAAGGCCTAATTTCAGACACTACGTGCACTGGTCTCAATAGGACTTCATGGCAGGGCACATATAACCTATTAGAAGCTGAGCAACATGAAGTGACAGTGACAGAGGCTGGTGTGGATGTGCTAAAGAAATCCGATGCTACTCTTAAGGATTTGGCTGATTCCTTCATCCACAGGATAGCAGCCAGGGAGCAAGTCCTTCCCTACACTGATGTAGTGCGATGGGCAATTGAGGAAATCCCAATCATAGACAGAACGTTTCACACAAGAGATGGAAGGATTTTCGGGTCATTCAAGCCAGAGCACCTAAGGCAAATGTATCATTTGCTCGAGCCGGAGAGAATCTATAACAAAGCCTTCGTCGAGAAATTCGCAGTCGAAAATGAAGTACAATCTGAACCCATCCGGGATTGGAGGCAGAACCCGGCCAAACACAAACATGAAAGCTCGGGTAAGTACTCCATCGATTCCTTGGCTTCTCCCTATTGCTATGCGGGGATTATGATGTGTAGACTATGGGGGTTGCACGACTCTGCTAATTTCGACATAGAAATGGTTCCCCTAATGGAAGCAGTTGTTAATAGTTTTATCATGGATTGGGCCACCATTCTTTTTGATAAGTTGGTTGTAGCTGTTCGTGACTTTAGAGCCAAATCCAGAGTTACCGAAAGGAAAATCCCGCCATTTTATTATAGTGCTTACATTATGGATACTTTGTGTTTTAATTCTGAATTTCATATCCTTGGTTGGAGGTGGACCGCCCAAGACCCCTCACCCATTCATTTGTACCATCAGAAGTTGTGGAAGTCCTCTTACAAGGACCATCTGTATCAAATTTGCAATGGTTTTATGGTCCCTATTCATTATTCCATTTTTGATCGGCCTATTCCAAAAATCTCCTATCTCGCTTCCTTCGACTTACCAGCTGTAGCAAGTTGGTTCGGAGAAGAGCGTTTTACCTATATTAGAGTTTATGGGAGCCAAGCCAAGCCACATGTTCTCCCTTTATATGTTCCAGACAAATTGTTAGCCCGAGAAATCTCCTACCAGATTATGGTCGAGAGTGTCACACAAACTCTCAAGAAAGAGAAAAATAGGGGTTGGCCCTCTTTTCCCTTAAGAATTGGTGTTTTTACTTTGCATGATTTCAAACATGCAGAAAAAGAGGCAACAAAGATGCAAGCTTTATCCCTAGCCACTCTCCCAAGCAGACTCTATGATCCACATAAAACTGCCTACACTGCCCTATAACAGGCCAAATTAACAAAAGCCGACCATCAAGAGGATATGTTTGATGACTTGTTCATCACAGCCGAAACATTGTGGGGTGCCAAAGAGCTTGCTAGAATGAAATACAATGATGAGACATTAACTGAGTTCAATAAACTTAGAGAGTAGAGGTTGCAAACTCTGCCTCTAGATCTATTGACAATAACCTCAGCGTCTTCCTCAAGCGAGCCTGGTCAGCAACAGACAAACCAACCTCCTGTTACAACTAATGATCAAAAGAAACAGCAGGAGGAGAGGCAAAAGAAGCTACAGGCAGAAAAGCAAAGAAAGGAGCAAGCTGAGAGGCAAAAGAAGGAGCAGATAGAAAAACAGCAAAAGGCGCAAAAGGATCAAGAACAGAGAAAGCAGAAAGAGATAGAGGAACAGAGGAAGAAAGAAGAAGAGGAGAAACAAAAGAAAGAACTGGCAGATAGGCAGAAAAAGGAATTGGCAGATAGGCAGAAAAGGGAGCAAGAAGAGCAGCAGCGAAAAGAGCAAGAAGAGCAGCAGCGAAAAGAGTTAGAGGAGCAGCGGAGGTTAGAACAAGAAAAAGAGCGGAGCGAATCCCAGACAGAGCAACATAAACAGACCTCCATTGATCCTGAATTGCTCAAACAATGGAACCAATTCGATTCCATTATCAGTGGAAAGGAAGGCTCCAAAGATACAGACACCTCTAAGGCAAGCGATGCACCAGATACCACTTCTTCTCAGGTTCTAAGTGGAACCAGCGGCCCACCCATTTCAAAGGATGTCGAGGTAATTACTATAGACCCTTCTGATCAAATTGTCCTCCAGGTGGAAGATATTCCTCCCCTGGATGTTTTCTACAGTCCAAGGCATAAAGCCGTTGTTAAGCGCTCAAGGAAGAGACGAAGGCTTGATCAACCTTCTATCTTTCCTGAGCAAACAATCACGGGCAATGTAGTCTGGAAGGAGGAATTGGACCCCTCCGATGATCTAACCAAGCTATCGTAGTATGCGGGAGCTTATTCTGCAGCAACTATTGATAAGGCATCAGAGGTAAGTCTTCTGTTGAAGACTAAGGATCAGGAGATTTGTGCATTACAAGCAAAAGTAGCCGAGGCGCAAAATAAGGCAGCACAGGTAGAAGAGCAGTTGCTAGCACAACAGCAAGCAAACAATGTATTAACCCAGCAATTGCAGACTGAAAAACAGAGAATCGACCAGAGCGCAATCCAGAAGCAGAAAGAATTGTCGAAGGCATTGGCACAGTTGAGGGCGGCGAATGAGCTGATGATGAAATCAAAAGATGAGCAAATAGCTCAACTATTAGCGCAACTTGAAGGCATCAAAGGCACCCAGAAAGTCGAAGATTTCAGAGCAGAGGCAGCTCAAATAAATAGTGCATTAATCTCTCAGATTAGACTCCTGTGCCGACAACTAACTGAGGCTGAGCCATTATGTGAAGTATCTACAGCAGTATGTCAGCAGATAGAGAAAGCCAGAAATGAGCTAGATCAGGCCGAAGAAACCATAGCCTCATATCATGATTGGCAAGATACTGATGTGGGGAAAGCAGCAAACTTGCTTAGGATCTATGAGCCATTCAAGGACATACTCTTCACGGAATGGAACACTCAGATGATGAAAGCGGAAAGGGCAGCTTCAAGGTGTAAAATGATTGCCAACAATATGATTGATTTAGTCAACAACACACTCTATTTGGAAAACATGATTTCCCAGTGCACACCTGGAAGCATAACAATAGCAAACATGATTGAACAAACAAGTTATCATGATTTGGAGGAAAGGGGAAGGTTAATCGCTGGAGTAAATACTTTGACCTCCGAGGCATATTGGCTCTTTGTAATCCAGCCACACACTCAAAGGTCGGCCCTCAAGTGTTTAACAGATGCTCTCAGATGCCTGATCCCCAACATTAAGGATGCCACATATGATGCCCAGCTCACTTCGCGTCTCAACACTCTACCGGAAGTAGAGCCAATGCTGGCGATATGTCAGCTGAGGTTTAAAGGCAAAGAGCCCACCGAATGAAGCATTGCTGCCGACTGCCAGATTTCCAAGAAAGATGGAAAAATATTTATTGATGCCAATTTAATAGCTTTTCAGTTTCTTAGATATTTAGATTAGCTTAGTATTTATAGACCCTTTCATTGTTTTGGAAAGGGTCGTAAAATTTTGTAATAGACTTAAAGGCTGAAGTTTGCACTACTGTGCTTCAACCTATATTCTTTTATGAAACTTGACCGATAGTTCTTAATTTAACGAGAAGGTTGTTTTATACAATTGTGCACTATTGTCTCTTGTTTGGAATGCTTTCTGTTTGAAGGAAGGACTGCGACATAGCGATTAATACATCGGATTGTTAAACAACTTACATGGTACTTTTATCTGCATCTGTTTTCTTTCCTCTTATATGAATTGCTGTGTTATTATTTTTGCTATTGTTGAATACATGTATGCGCTGTAACAGCAAATCTTCATTTCATTCCACTATTGGATGTTTTTGTGATATGCCCTTTCTTTTAATCATGCATGTAGCAATGATATGAATGACAATGTGTAGTAATTCGCTATTATCGCTCTGCATAACTAATTATGCAGATCAATCTTAAATGGTTTAAATGTCTATGCTTTAGTGTTAGAGTCATCTATATGCCTGCCTTAAAGCACAGATTATCAAACGCTACGCTTTGAAAGATTGATAAGTCCCGGGATTAGATTATAGTTAATATATTTCGCCGATAGTTTTAGTTGTTCGATTATTACCATCATACATCATAAGTTACTCATCCATCCCACTTTTATCCATTATTGGGAAACTGGTCCCATTATCCCCAGTCGGAGCCACTATTCCAAACGGAAAAGGAGTTGTACTAAGGTCCGGACCGGGTGGTTTCCCCTATGTTGTTGCAACGATTTTCGTGGCCTCAACATGACCTAAACATACAAGTATAATAAAAGGATCCTTTGCTACTAGGGTTGGGCCCTAACCCAAGATCTTCATCCCTCTAAGTCAACTCAGTGCTGGATCAAGGAAATGCTCATTCTCATTATCATACCAAAAAAATACATAACAATGTTTTTCCACAAAGCTTGAACTCGAAAATTCTTAGTTCTCTTACATAAAAAATCTGAATCCCAATGAGGCTCTAGGCCTCCTTATTTATAAAATTGAAGTCTCCAACAACTTCCTTAAATCTAGGGAGGCTTGGCTCCTAGACTCAAGATGAACTAGTTCTTAACTGTCACTGGCTCGGCTACACATGATCTCCATGACTTGACTTCTTGCAACTCCGAACTAGTGTGATTTGATTGAGGAATATTCGAATGAGTGAGGATTTAATGAAGATGATCTATCTCCTATAATATCTCCTCCTTGTCTCATTTGAGTTTCTGCCCTTAATTAACCAAAATTGCCATGATTTGCTCTCGAAAGCCTACAATCAATGTACATTAGACCACTAGACATACATCTTACTTTTACTCATCTCATTAAGAAAAATATAATTAAAATATGTAAGGAATTATGAGAAGAGTTGATTTTAATAAGCTTGGAGGTGTATTAAGGTCCATATAGTTACCCAATGATGGGGCTTATTAGATGGTCGGCTTGTCGTGCTATTGGTGACATGCCTAGTGGTCTCCTTGGTCCCACATCTGCACATATATCATAAGTTGAGTCTCAGTTTACACTTTTATAAAAATCATAAAAACCTTAAAAAATCCAAAAACATTTTTTTACCTGCGTCTGTCCACTTTTCGCCTGGTGGCAGAGGTAGATTTGGATCCCCCCTGAAATGTGTACTAGCATAAGTGTAGTCATCTACTGCAAGTAGTTGGCATTCGAGCCAAGCGAAGAACTATGGTAGATAGTGCATATGTTGACCCGTGCCTCCTCGAGGCATGAGCTATCTCTATCTCACAAGCCTTGGATCTCAGGGGGTAGGATGTGGTACTTCTACCCACTGATAACAGAAGAGGGGCACTCACTCCGAAAAGATCACCAATATAGAGTCGAACCCGAATTACTTCAGGTGTCCATGCTTACCCTTGGTCAGTTGTCGCTCCATGTTTGCTAATAGTCCTCCACACCAGTTGAAGATGGTGGGGGTCAAACATGCGATAGCGTACTGAAACTAAGACTTGGAAGCCTCATGCACAACTTACATGTCAGATACATGTAGAAAACGTTGTAGATTCACAAGCTCATGTAATCTACTAAAAAAGGAGACAAGAATCTATTTCTACTCTTTACAATGGAAACCCATTAAAATAAAGCAAACACTAATCAATAGAGGAAGAGAACCAAAGGCACATAAAAAAATAAATATCCAGGGAAAGCAACAGCTCAAAACCCCACTATCTGTTTTGTATTAATCAGGAAAATCAAGATGAAATTACAATGCTTGTTCTCTTTATAAAAATCCCAGCACTCAGCAAATTCAATCTCCAACTCATAAGCAAGCTCAAGGCCAAATATTAGCCAATTCAAAAGCTCTCCAAGTCTCTATTCCAATGTGTATTTCCTATGAAGGATAGCTTGTATTTAAAGGGAAATAAAGTCTCTAAAAATAGCGCAATCTCTTAAGGATCAATTCCTGATTGCATGCACTATCGTTGCAACTCAGAAAAATGTAAAACAAATAGTACATTGTCCTCACACTCTATTCTCAACCAGGTATTTCTCAGAATCAACAGGCATGAGTTTTTGATGGTGGAATCTTCAGTTAACTAAAGTAGCAGTAATTAGGTCACTAGTGCCCCAATTGACTGTTTACTCACTATTAGTTCCTGAAACTGATTGGAACTAATTTAACTGGACTTAAGAACATATACATGTCTTCCAAATGACTTCCAATTCGAATTTCCTGAATTAATTAAGTTAATTGAACTTAATTAATTAATTTCAAAATTCTATGAGAAAATAATTCTATTTTAATTCAAGGACAAATTAAACTAGAATTTCCTATTGCCATTTCTCAACACTAGCTCTTAACAAGAAAGGGATTATCCACTACCTCGATCCTGTCTCTGTGAAACTTGAATTTACATCTTGGCAATGGCTTTATCAAGATGTCAGCATCTTGCTCCTCTGTGGGAATATAATCTAAAAACATGATCGCCCTCAATACACAATCCCTAAGATGATGATACCGAATATCTATATGCTTGGACTAATCATGAAAAACTGGATTTTTAGAGAGTTTCATACAACTCTGATTATCACAATAAATCACTATCACATCCATCTGCTAAGAAAACAAACTATTATGAAAGTAGCTCACAAATAGATAGAAAAGATAGATCAACGCTTTCTAAATAAGCCTCTTCGAGAGTGCAACCTCCTTTACATTACACAAATGAACAATTCTTGGATGATACAAATGACAAGACCTCCTTTATATATATAGGAGTCTAAGGGGTCATAATATAATTAGAGCCAACATAACAATAATAATGTAAGGGCACAATAATAACAATAGTGGGCTTCTATGGGGCATAATGATAACAATATCGGGACTACATGGGCACAATAATATAAAAAGGGAGTTGTACTAATAACAATAAGGGGTTACACTGGTACCATAGGGACCTAACATGCCCCTCTCCTTCAAAAAGTATTTTCCTCAACGCTTGAGTAGTTCTTGATGCTTCTGTATAAAATTCTTGTCCTCCCATGTTGAATCTTCAGTGGGTAAGTTATTCCGCTTGATTAGATACTCTGAAATTGATCGATTTTGTAGCTTTCGGGTTCTTGTTTCTATGACTGCTCCAGGTTCCAATATGATTTTTCCTTCCTCTTCAAGTTCTAATAATATTTTTTGAACTGGGATCTTCTACAACTTTTGAATGAGTGGCCACACTTCTTCGTCCTTCTTCCATTATTCCCTTGCCTCATTTATCCAATCTAGTTGGATAATAGAAATAGCACAAAACAATGCTTCCACATCCTCATCCTTCCTTGAGAGTGCATCTACCACAACATTTTGCTTCCCTTTTCTGTAGATGATTTCAAAGTCATAACCCAACATCTTTGTGACCCATTTTTGTTGCTCTTCAAAGGATAATATTTGTTCTAAAAAGTATTTAAGACTATCATGATCCGTTTTTACCTTGAAGTGTCTTCCCATTACATAGGGTAGCCATTTCTTAAGTGCATGTAGTATTACCAACATTTCCTTCTCATAAATAGCTTGTGTAAATACTTTCCTTTGATTGGACGAATTTCGAAAGAAATGGGTCTTTCATCTTGCATTAAAACAACACCAATTCCATTTCCTGGAGCATCACATTCCACAATAAAGGTTTTTGTGAAGTCCAGCATATCTAAGACCGGTGCTTGGCACATTCACTCTTTAAGATGTTCGAAGGCCTTTGTTGCTTCTGGAGTCCATGAAAAAGCATCTTTCTTCAATAATGTTGTTAGAGGTGCTACTATTCTCCCATAATTCTTAACAAACTTGCGATAATACCCTGTCAACTCGAGAAATCCTCGCAGATGCTTTATGGATGTGGGGATTTTCCATTCCTTAATGGCTTTAATTTTTCTGGGGTCAACCTTAACACCTTCATGAGATACAATATGACCCAGATATTCCACCTCTTTTACTCCAAAGAAACATTTGGAGCTTTTTGCATATAATTGTTTCTCCTCCAATAGTTTGAGCACCCTGTCAACATGTTCAACATGATCCTTCCAAGACTTCTTGTAGATTAGTATATCATCAAAAAATACTAACACAAATTTTCTAAGGAAGGGCTTGAAAATGGAAATCATCAAACCTTGAAATGTAGAAGTGTTGTAGCTCCAAATCTCACTCTTATTGTTTGTGATGCTGCACTCATGGCCTAGGGCAACCCCTCCTTCCATACCTGGTCCTAAAATTTAAAAAACAATGTTTTATCCCTTATACGTGACATTTCCCTGAGTTAAACGCGTGTATACGCGGGTCTGTGTATACCCAACCCGTGTATATGTATTAAAACACTTAAAAAAATATAAAACTCCTTATTTTCGAGCGGAGATCACGAGTTTTACCTGCTAATCACCTGTTAGTTCCCATGGCCCAACTGTTCCCAACCAACTCCCAACTGAAAAACTACTTTGGGAGAGGTATAAAAATACCTCAAAGGGAAGGCCTAAAGGAGGAGAGAGGAGACAGAAATTTTATTATGCTGAGATTTTTCCCCTGACCAAGTCTGAAGTCCCTTGTGCCTTCTGCACTTCCCCCATTTGTACAGGAAACTCTTGTTTCCTTGTGTGTTGATGTTCATCCATTACTTGTGACATCATGGAGAGAGTCATGGAAGGAGTTTGTTAAAGGCTTGAGGTTGGAACGGATCTAGAAGGAAGCTTTGCTTGGAGCCTGCTGAAGGTGACTCAGGTGAAATCATTCCTTTTTATGTACTTTATTTGTCTATAATAAAAGAAACACATGTCTTGGTTCTCGAAATAAATCTTCTTTGTGTTTATGATATTCATGTTTAGAATTCAAATGTAAATGGTTGTTTGGATTTCATAACTAACTACCTTTCTTTATAACATGAAGATGGTTTCTTTATAAGGTTTTGTCCATATACTGCTGTGTTCTTTGGAATTGGTTGTTTTGCAGGACAAAAGAGAAGAAGGGAACTCCAAGAAGGGTTTGGACCCTAAGGGCCTTCTCAAACGTAGGACCTAAGGTACGTACCCTTTACAATAGAATTTGCTTATAATAGCATAATGGCTGTGTGAATGTGTGCTTCTTTGAATAGACAACTTTCAATCTGCTAGGGTTTCAACCCAAAAAGGCCTAGGGGAACAATTCCCTCAAATAGAATTGGCGACTCCAATGGGGACAACACTCTTGTTGTTCCTAGTTTGGGTGTTTTCAAGCCAATCAGGGCTCAGATGCCTGTTTGTTTGCTATTTCTGTCTGGTCTATTTTTGAACTTTAAGTTTTGCCAGTTTCTTCAATTTGTTTTTTATTTTTCTTGAAACCTTTTATATACGCTGTTTTTCTTAGTTATAGAGGCGTATGTGTGCATGTTGCTTTAAGTGAACCTGCATATACGCAGGTTTCCTTAGTTACATTAGTGTATACACGCAATCTATACATAATTACAGTCGCGTATATCTTGCAATTTTCAAGATTTGTAAATCTTTTTGTCTCTGAAGGTTTGTCTGGTAGTTTGAGTCAGTCTGAAACAGTCATTTTCCAGTATCAGTTTTTGTTTTTACAGCGAGCATCTTGTTCCAAATTCTCTCTGATTATAAGGAGTATTGGTCATGTTTTTTGTTGATTGCAAGCGTCATCATTTTTTGCTAAAGCACTCAAGATTTCTTGCTAGGAATCTTGGCTACTCTGATTCATCAAGGTAGGGAGATTGATCTCAATCTTCGTGTCAAATCTTGCTTTTGGTGACTTTTTGTTTTCTTGACAAAACCACTTTTGTGACCATTCGCTTCTTTGTTTCATGAAAGATTGTTGATTGACACTTTCTTGAAATTTGTCTTTTTGATCTTTTTGGTTATTGTTTCCAAAGCTTACATTGTTGCTTTTGATTGTTAAGAGCACTTTTAAACACATTTAGTTTTGTTGAGTTTTCATCCATTGAGTGGTGTCAATTTGAAAAAGTGTTTGTTGCCTATTCTTCAATCACAAGTTTCAGTGTTGTTGAGAGCATTTTTGAAAAGACTTTTTTGTTGTTGCATTTGAAGAAAATCTTTTTGAAAAACTTAGTTTCGCTTTCTTGAACTTGGTTTTCATTTGGTTTCCTTTTAGTGAGTGAAGGTGCTTTATGTTTGTCTTAGAACTTGTTTTTAGTGTTTAGACGAAATGAATGGTAGCAACTCATATTCCATCTAGACATTTTAAGTGGCAAGATAAAGATTGATAAGCAAGCAACTTTCATTTCTTGTTCTTAGAGTAGTTCTGAATCTTGCATCCGCATATATTTGTTGCATTAGGATAGATTTGCATACCCTTTTAGGCATCCATAGATTTGTTAGCTTTTGTGAGTGTGAAGCATGAATTAATGAAAAGAAAAGAAAAATTTGTTTTATTAGAAGTTCCTCTGAACCCTATATAAATTGCTCTTCAACGAAAAAGGAAAAAGTGCATGTGCATGTAGTTAAGTTTTTATTAATTTCTTTTGCGTTAAAAAACACCACTAGTTTCACTTCCGTTACCTTGTGACTTAAAGAACAACCTATTTTAAAATCAAGCGCTGACTAAAATTCACTAGAACTTTTTGTTTAAGTCAGTTACACCAAAAGTTTAGGATTTTAGGGCCTTGGATTAGGCGAGTGGAGAGTTAACTCTCCAAGGCCATATAAACGTCAAACGTAGGAGTCGGAATAACGAGAGGAAATCCAATAGCGTTAGGAAGACCAGGAAAGCTCCGGATCTGGGAGTTAAGCACGAGGGTCTGTGAAGACAGGGAAGAGAGATACCCCCTCTCCTACTTGTCTGAACTTACCTCACGACTGTTTCGCCTGGCTTCCGCAACGAGTTGGTATCCATAGTTGCTACTCCTAGGGATCCACATAGGTGGCTGCGGAGGGGAATCCCATGGCACATGAGGTCGACATTGCATCACTCTCGATAGTACTACTGGAGGGCACCCTTGTGAAGCTTGGGGGCTTGCATCGGGGCAGGCTGTTGTTAGGAGGTCAGCATAACTTCCTCTGATACCTTCGCTGATAGGACTGAGCCCTCATCATCCCAAACTATCTTCGGAAGGCCCCTTAATTCACTTTCGCGTATTTTGGTGTTTGGTCCTAATCACCCGGAGCGGAAATACTTGGAAGTTGTTTCACTGGCTATTATCTTTAGGGACTTTATAGTGTGTGCTCTGTGCTCTTATTTGGCCTAGCTTTCAATTTTTGAGTCTTTATTTAGATCATAACAAAAAATTCAAAGTGGCTGACCGATCTCCCAGACGGTCTTGAAGACTTCGTGGTCTTTCACCACCAAGTTTAGAGCCTTCTCCTAGAAGGCGCAAAGGTAATACTACCGGTGGGTGCCGGTTGATGCATCAGGGATTGATCCTCCTCTTGGGGGCATTAGTGTTCAAGCAAGGCCTGACACTTCTGAACAAGAGAGGGACACTCCAGTCCTTTCTCCAGTTCTCTTTCAAGCAGAGAATAAAATAGAGGTAGAAGAACTCTCAGAGTCGTTAGCGGCTCTGAATTCTCCACCACCATCTAGTCATCCAGACGTATTACAATACGTTGGGACTCCGATGTATAAACCGTCAAGTCCAGGTTATGCTACGCTCTTACCATCGATGACCACTACTGGAAGCATGGCTTCTACAAGTGCTACGACTATGCAAACTCCAACATCGGTGCAAGGGGGAGGAACGATTTCCATCTCCTCTGCTTCCTTGTTTGGATATTTTGCTAGCACATCTTTAGTTGGGTCTACCTCCATTCCGTCCACGAGTGGAAATGCCCAAACCAATGATTTTGGTACTGGATTCTTCCCATTTGGCACCCACTCAAAGGGTATTCCATCAATTCTGTTTAGTGCCGCTATGTCCATGATGGGCGGATCAGGTTCATTCCAGGGGTTTCATTTTGGAAGTGGTCATATACCACATTCCAACCTGATGATAGGATCTATGCCTTTTTCTTCTGTAGGACAAAGCAGTAATCCTTTCCAAGGTTGGACTAACCATGGGGTTAGTGGCGCGGGAACTGGGAATCCATTTATCGGCCAACATGGGAATAGTCCATACTCCGTGGTTAGCTCGTTTCAAAGTATTCCTCCCCTAGCTTCAGCTTGGAATCCTTATCAAGGGTTATCAACTCCTTATAATCCTTTAGGAGGAAACTTTGCTGCTTATGGAGGTTTTGTGGCCGGATTTGGTCAAACTCCGAATTTTGCTGGATCACAAGGCTTGCCTTTTGGTTCAGCCAGTTCTATGGGTTACTTCAGGCAGCCTGGTGCCTCCCAAAATCCAGCACAATCTTTTCAGAACTTTGGGAGTTCTGCCCAGTCTGGGTGGAATCCCCAAGGTCCTCTTAGGCTTCCATTTCTGGCAATGTTGAACTTGCCATATCTCACTAAGTTAACAAATGACCCAATCAAATACAATCTGGCCTGGCCTCCAGTCCCAACCAAACTCCCTTCAAACATTCCAAAATTCGAAGGGAAGAGTGGTGAGGACCCAGGCGACCATGTAACCACATTCCATTTGTGGTGCTCATCTAACTCCCTTATCGATGACTCGATCAGGTTGAGACTTTTTCAATGCACCTTGACTAGTAATGTGGCCAAATGGTATATAGAGTTGCCAGGGGACAACTTTACATCTTTCGCTGACTTAGCCAATATTTTCTTAAACCATTTCCAGTTTCCTGTTTGTTATGATGCCGGAACTGAACTTCTGGCTACTTTTCGTCAAGATAAGGCAACTCACATCTCTGACCATATTTAGGAATGGAGACGGAGAAAGAGGCTCATTAAAGCCGAAATGCCTCCAAAGTACCGTCTCGAGTGTTTTTTGAAATATTTACAACCCGAGATCTCCAAGGATGTCTCCATGTCTGGGGTCCATTCTGAGGAGCAAGCCATTTTTAGGGCCCAGCAATTAGAATTGATCTACTCTCAGTCTGGGATCCTACAAAAATACTTGCCAGATGCTCCTAGGTCTAAGGTTGACATAGCTAAGTCGAAGCCAGGTCCCCACGCAGATGGTATCGTTGGGTCGGTAGACACAACTACCATGAACTTGTTGAACCAATTGCAGCAGTTATCCTTACAAACTACTTCCGACAACCAAGTCACATCGTCTAATCCCCCGGCTTCCCAAACTTCTTCAATTAATGTCGTCCAATCTAATAACCCCAAAGGAAATCAAAATTCCAATGGGAAAAAGAAAGGACAAGGTAAGAAAAAGAACCAGGATGGGAAGCCTAATGCAAATAAGTTCGGCAACAACGCTGGTGGTGGTAGAAATGAGTCTAGAAAGAAAGTCAAGTTTCCATGCAATTTGTGCAGTGGAGACCATTTAACTCATCTCTGCCCTAAGGATGAAGACGCTCAGCGCTTGTTAGGACAGCAAGGGACTTCTAGTTCTCAGGGTGTGTTAACTAACCCTTTTCCCCAAGGGCAGCAGCTTCTTGCTGGCGCGAGTTCAAATCCTGGTACCTCCGCAGGGGGCAACTAGGAAGGGGAAAAATCATCGAATGTTTTCATGATGGGTTCTAACATCCATGTGGATACTCAGTCACGTGATTATGGTGAAGCTGAAACTTCCAAGGACAAGACTGTTCCCGGAAGTACCGACCTTCATATTAGGCGACCCCCTGTCGAGACTATACCTCGGATACCGAAACGTTCCACTAAACGCGTGACTATTAATCCTAATGCTAGGGCCACCCAGAATTACTCCATTGTGGAGGATCTGGCTCAGATTCCATGCGCCATGTTCGCTTTAGAGGTTCTCAAATCGTGTCCGGCTCAATGAAGTGCTTTACTTTCCACGATTGGAGCAGTCGATCCAACTAACTCTTTTGTATTCAATTTTGACATGTTAAATGTCAAAAAGCGACTCCCTCATCATATAGCTTTCCAAATAAAGTCTACATACTGGAAAATCAACATTTTTCGTACCGTTATAGATGAAGGAGCTTCCACATGCGTCATGTCGATGTCATGCTGGAAGGCTATTGGATCACCTTCGGTTGTTCCTTCACCCACCGTCTTGACTACATTTGATGGTCATTCTCATAAGCCGCATGGGATTATCCCAGCCTTTCCTATATGTGTTGGGGGGAAGGTTGTCAATATTGAAGTCGAAGTCATAGATGCTAACCTAGACTATAATATCCTATTAGGAAGGAACTGGGTATACGAAATGGATGTCGTTGTTTCGACTCTGTTTTGTGTCATTTGATTTCCTCATGAGGGGAAATCATTAAGGTTGATCAAATGGATTATTATCCAGTCGATCCTCAAGCAAGCTCTGACTCTACTATTCCTTTAGTGGGTAACCCTCGCCTGCCTACTGAGAATTTAGGAGTGGGAATGTATTCCTCATTGATGGGTACCTACGATCTTCCCTCTCCTTTCGCTAAAATCAATGCCATTTCATCATCGAAGGAGTCTCCTCGAGAAGAGTTCTTTCGAACTCGTTATTTTTCAGACCCTTGGACCTTACCTTCACCTACGACCACATTAGTTGAAGGACAAGTAAATGGAATGGCATTCCCTATATCTGCAGGTGAGCTTAAATATCAGTCTATCGTAGACTGTGCAGACAACCACCCTGCTCCTTTTTCCAAAGAGGAGTTAGATGGTGATGTGGCCCTGGCTTGGAGCCTTGATTATACCTCTACCTTGGATTGCTTAGATACAGTTTTACCTTCTGAAGAAGAAATCCTCGAAGCAATGATGGGTATAGATCGACCTTGGGAAGACTTACACCAACGTTCGTACTTTCTTCCTCCATTGCAGGAAGTAGAATCTAGATTCTCCAAGCTCTTTACTAGTGATGTTTGTACGGTGTCAAATCCTTTGGCTCCAGCACACATTCATGCCGAAGGTAATATGTCGGTAATTTAAAAAACGATACCTATAAACATCTCTAGGGACCCTAACATCATCGAGAATCTCTTCATCGGAATTGAGTGTTCCCCTGAAGAAATTCAAATTTACACCGACCTATTTAAGGAATTTCGAGATGTATTTGCTTGGTCTTATGAGGAAATGCCTGGAATTGATCCTTCTGTAGTTCAACATGAGATCAAGACGTATGAGAATGCCAAATCGGTTCGTCAAAGGCTTCGGCCGGTTAACCCTAGGAAAGCAGCAGCTATCAAAGCTAAAGTTGAGAAGCTACTAAAGGCGGGTTTCATATACCCTGTTCCTCTTACTGATTGGGTTTCTAATCCAGTCCCTATGGATAAAAAGCAAGGAACAATCTGAGTATGCATCAATTTTAGGGACTTAAACAAGGCTTGTTCGAAATATAATTATCCCATGCCATTCATTGATCAGATTATCGACGAGTGTGTGGGTAATGAGATTTTTTCCTTCATGGATGGTTTTTCGGGTTATAATCAAATTTCTATCCGTCCTGAAGATCAACATAAGACAACCTTTATATGTCCCTGGGGTACCTTTGCATATAGAAAGATGCCTTTTGGTCTTAAAAATGCTGGAGCCACCTTTCAGTGGGCCATGTCATAAGCTTTCCATGACATCAAACATGTCATCGAGGCATACTTCGATGTTCTCGCTGCTCGTTCTCGAAAGAGAACTGATCACCCTAGTCATCTTCGATTGGTTTTCAAGCGATGTCTTTTTTATAAAATCTGGTTGAATCCCAACAAATCCGTTTTCGCGATTACGTCCGGTCGGTTTTTAGGGTTCATCGTGTCCAATGAAGGGATTCGAGTTGATCCCTTCAAGGTTGAGGAAATAGTTCAGTTGCCTCCCCCGTCCTCAATTCGACAACTTCAAAGTCTTCAAGGGAAGGATAATTTCTTAAGACGGTTTATAGCAAACTATGCCGAGATCACTAAAGGGTTCATGTGTTTGCTACGGAAAGGAGTTCCATTTGTATGGGATGACTTTGCGCAGTGATCGTTTGATGCTTTGAAAAAGGCATTAGTCTCTGCCCCGCTTTTGAGTCCACCGGATTATGGTAGAGACTTCCTTTTATATCTCGCTGCAGCAGAATCAACCATTGGTATGGTTCTCGTTCAGGAGGACGATGCTCTCACCGAGCATGTGATTTATTATTTGAGCCGAGGCTTAATAGGTCCTGAACTTCACTATTCTCCAGTTGAGAAGTTGGCCTTGGCAGCTGTCCATGCTGTCCAGTGGCTCCGTCATTATATCTTGCTACACAAAACTTTTGTCTTAGCAGCAGTCAATCCATTTCAATTTGTCCTAAGTAGGCGAGTGATTGGGGGAAAATATAATCGATGGATAGGCATTTTGCAAGAATTCAATCTCGAGTTCTTATCTGCAAAATCTAAGAAATCCATGGTTTTCGCGGAGCTAATTTCTGAGCTACCTTGTGGAGAGGACACAGTTTATGAGGAAAGTTTTCCCGACAAAAATTTATTCCTCATCTCTTCACTCGACCCTTGGTATGGAGATATCATTGTCTATCTCTAGACTTCGAAGTTTCCCTCTACTTTCTCCAAGGATGAACGTTGAAAATTACGTCACCTGGCTAAAAAATATGTTATCATCGGTGACACATTATACCGTCGAGGGGTTGATTCAATCCTTCGGAGATGTTTAACCTTAGATGAAGCAAAGTCAGTGCTCAATGACTGCCACAGTGGAGCTAGTGGTGGTCATCTATCAGGGCTTGCTACAGCCCAGCGCATCTTACGTGCCGGCTATTTTTGGCCTTCACTCTTTAAAGACTGTGTGGAAGTGGTCAAACGCTGTCACCCATGTCAAATTTTTACTCGGAAGATGCGCACGCATCCAGCTCCTCTTTTTCCCGTTGCCACCGTCGGTCCCTTTACTAAGTGGGGTATTGATTTTACGACTTGTAATCCGCCTTCATCGGTGAATCACAGGTACATTATCGTGGCTGTAGACTAATTTACGAAGTGGGCTGACGCTATGCCTACTTATAAGAATGATAGTGACATGATAACATTGTTTCTTTTCAATCAGGCTATCTCAAGATTCAGTATCCTGAGTGAGATTGTCACTGATCATGGCAGTCATTTCCAGAATCATCTGATGTCTGAATTAGCTCTCAAATTAGGTTTCCGGCAGGAGCATTCATCTCCTTATTACCCTCAGGCCAATGGACAGGTCGAGGGAGTCAATAAAACTCTTAAGACGATCCTCCAATGGACAATTGACAAAAATCGATCCAATTGGCACGTTATGTTGTATTCGGCTCTTTGGGCATACCGAACCTTCGTGAAAATGGCTACTAGTTTTACACCTTTTTAGTTGGTTTATGGGATGGAATCTATCTTTCCAGTTGAATGTGAAATTCCATCTCCTAAATTAGCTGTTGAGCTCCCTCCAGAGACTTCGAGTCTCGAAGAGCGCCTACTTCACTTGGAAAATCTCGATGAGCAGCGTCGATATGCTACCATGGTGAATGAGGCTCATAAGAAAAGGGTTAAAATGCAGTATGATAAATTTGTTCGTCCTCGAGTCTTTTCTGAAGGTGACCTTGTCCTGGTCTATGACCAAGATAAAGACACCTTGGGGGCAGACAAGTTTAAGACTATGTGGTACGGTCCTTTCATTATTAAAGGAGTTTTAGAAAAAGGATCGTATGAGTTAATCGATTTTGAGGGAAACAAGCTGGCGGAGCCCTGAAACGGGCTCTACTTAAAGAAGTACTTTGCTTAGTTTTGGCCAGGCAATGGCTTCTTTGTACTTTATGTATATTTGTACATATATCATTGAGAGTTTTTTTATATCAACACTTTTTGGTCTGTTGTGGCAGGTGTTGATGGATGACTTGGTCTATTTTGGGTTCGCCGATGGTGCTAGTCGGCACACTCGGAATCTCGCTTCCGCAGCTTGTGTACTCTATTATCCAACTGGTCAATTGATGGTATCAAGAGGCATATGCATCGGTCCTGCTTCAAACAATATGGCTGAGTATACTGCCGTTATTAATTTATTATCCGAGGCAATCTCTCATGGCATCAACTCGTTGGTAGTGTATCTTGATTCTCAATTGATAGTGTCTCAATTAAATAACATTTATCGGGTAAGGGATCCATCTTTATATTGCCAGTATTTAAGGGTGAGGTTGTTGCAAAGATCATTTACTTATTTTAATTATTTTCACATTCCAAGATCTCATAATTGGTTAGCTGATTCTATCACTAATCAAGCATTAGACTGGCACATCAATCATTCATCATAATAAAATCAAGCATCAAAAAGTCAAACTGTATCTATAGATATATATATATATATATATATATATATATATATATATATATATATATATATATATATATATATATAGATATATATAGATATAGATATATATATATATCATAAAGCGTCTCAAGTGTACATATGTGTGTCCAAAAATATACAAAATTGGGACTCAAATGCCCATAATCATGTCCGGCATATCTAATGCCTTGGTTGAGGATGTGCGGCTAAGTATGTAACTATCGCATTGGCCACACACCGAAAAGTGCGAACCCAGTCACGTGGCATGCCAACCACATGACGCTGCATATCCTCAGGAAGGTCCTCTATGGCAGCCATCAGTACTCGGCAGCTCAGTCTCGCCAAGTGTCGCTAGACATTGTTTAGAGTCCATTTTGTATCAGCAGCCACCTCTTCGGCTCCTCGGCCACACTGTCCATGCCGCGGGAACCCATCTGGTCGTACCGGCCCAATGTCTGGAACATGATCATCATATCAGTCATTTGAATCTCGTCAAAAATATTTTTCAAATTTCAATATTATATTTGAAAAATCCAAAAAAAAAAAATCATAAAATCAAAAAAAATTCTTACCAATCTTGCCCCATGCTGCGTTCAGTGGTAACACTAGATCAGGATCTCCTCATAAATCCAGCCCAGCATAGGGG
This sequence comes from Pinus tabuliformis, assembly GCA_031772625.1. Lineage (NCBI taxonomy): Eukaryota > Viridiplantae > Streptophyta > Pinopsida > Pinales > Pinaceae > Pinus > Pinus tabuliformis. The sequence continues at coordinate 776,123,990 of CM062804.1, read as the reverse complement.
TAGTCATCCACAGCGATGATCTGCTGATCCCACCAGGTGAAGAAGTCATCATCGAAGGCAGTCCTTGGGACCTCCCCACCCCCCAGACGTTTCATCAGATTAGCCCACCGGCCCATGCGTGGATCGCGTGGGGTGCTGATGGAAACTGCTACCCTAGGGCAGAGTGCGAGAACCTTCTCGAAAAAGAAAGTGCATGGGATAGTCTCGTATCCAAAGTTTTTGGTCTGTCCCCTCCTGATAGAAGTGAGCTAGCTCTTCATGTTGGCCAAAAGAGGAGTAAACCAGTCAAACACAGTAGTGAGACAATCAACTGCCACGCTTATGGTTAGCCGTGACACCTGATGTAGAGAGGATGATCTATTCACTCGAGCTATGGTGAACGGGATTATCCTAAGTGATAAACTCGCCACGTGTGTGATTGAAATCTGGCTCCTAGCCTTCTTGGGATGTCTCGGGCAGTATATCTGTACATAGTCCTCTATCGTGAGGCTACTCCGTCTCCTGCCCCAGGAATGTACTACCTCTCCCCTTCGGGTCGAGAAAGGCCCGTGATAAAATATATATCCTCCACTTCTACCCTAAGCGGCATCTGATCAATCATAAAGGCTTCCTCCTCGACGTACCAATAATCAATGAGCATCTCAAGCAGATGCGTGTTCGCTTTCATATTCGGCAGTTTGAAAAATTTAAGCAAACCACATCCCTGTAGGGCATCTAAAGCTTCTGGACTATTCATAACTTCATTATCCACCGCTGCGTGCTCTCTTTCATGCCACGTGACAGGCATTCTGAGAAAAAAATGATTTGTAACCGTTAGTTTTTGTTTAAAAATGGTTCGCGGCATATACGCGGGTCCTTGTGCACACAATCGCGTATAGGGCCCGCGTGTACGTGGGTTTCATATTACCAACCCGCGTATATGTCGCGGGGAAATTTTTGACAAAAATTCAACGGTGAAACATTAATCAAAAATCTTAAAACCAGTCACAATCAATTGCAAGCTAAGTATAAGAGTTACCTGGAGTTTTTTGATGAATTTGAACGGTTGAATCTGGCTGTGGGAAGTTTTCTCCTTTTGCTCCAAATTCTTTGCTCTCAAACTCAATTGGTAAAATGGTGAGTCCAAAATTCTTTTTATAAGTTTTGAAAATGCAAAATTTTTTCAAAATTTTATTTTGTTTGGCCTCATGTGACTTTTAACTTGGGAGCTTGGAATGTCAAGATTGGTTTGTTTTTCAGGACATTTTGGATGATTTTCAGTTTTGATACGGTTCCATGACTGCTGACCTGTCATGGCAGGTATCATTTTCTCACTGGCATATAGGTTAGGGGCACCATTTTTTCGTTGCATTATGCATACTAGCCTCCATTTGCCGATACATGTGCCATAGGGTCGACCCCATCGTGTTATGGTTCGTAAGCCATCTTCACTCGCTGATTCTTTAAATCATGACACGATGGTAGAGCCATCCTTTACATGGGCATCGTAGTTAGCACCTCACTGACATTTGTTGCCCACGCTACTCCGATTTGAGTAGGCTCGGGAGTCCTCTGTAGTCCCGCCATGACTTATGTGTTGAAGACTCATTCCTCTTAGCTTCTCCGCTTTGTTCTGGCCTTATACCCTAGAGGCTCCTTTGAGTTGAGTTGTACTACTGCATTGCATGTTGACCACTTGCACCTTTTGGCCTAGAGCCGGCGTCACTTGGACTCGTGTTTAAGCCAACTTTTGACCATGACGACTGCAAAATCAGCCTTGCATACCTTTGACTTCTGCAGCTTGACACACCTTGTCCCGTGGAAGGTAAATACCTTTGAGTGTCACTGACAAATTTTCACCTCCCTACATTGAGCATAGGAATGTTCCATTCCCAGGAACTAGATCATCTGTTTCACCGACACTCGTTCTTTCCACTGTACCATAGCATTCTTTTATTCTTTTTCCGGCTTAACAGAAAAAGACAAAAAAAATTAAATATTCCAAAAAAGAGCGGGAACAGGACAGTATTACCATTTATTGTTGGTAGCTAGAGTCACTCATGTCGCCCTTGAACAAAGCACTCAAAACAAAGTCTCCTTCGTGTGGGTGGGATTTAGTTAGACTTAGGTATGCCTTAACCTTGTTATTGAGTCAGTTCTCCCTCGATTGGTTATCTCTTCCAATCATATGGAGGGTTCGTTCGTGACTTCTGCATGGCGAACTTATACATAGTCATCATATACTGCCACATAGTCACATTGAGTCATGCTTTTGTTCAAGGGAAGTTAGCCTGAGTCAGCCTCTCTGCGGTGTCTCTTGACTTATTTTTCAGTCGGCCATCCCTGATTGTCAGTGTCATGTCTATCATCACATCAGCGATATTGGTCCTTTACTCGTGCCGGTTTGAGAAGGTCCCCATTGACTTCTTGCTGGCGGGTCTTGTCCTTATCGATGATGACATCTTGCTCTGAGGACAGGCCTAGAGCTACAGCATGGCCCTATTTTCATTATTGATAGGTCACCTTGTGCTCAACATCGATCAGTATCATGGGTCTTTGACTGAGTGGTTTCCCTTGTGTTCGACCTCAACTTACATTATCACACATTGGGATTCATGCAGTACCTTGGTTTCTATTTGACCCTATTGGTGGATACCTCGCCTCTGTGTCAGCTTTCATTATTGGTTAGTTCAGAGGGTTTCTATCGTGCGCTATCCACATCTTGTGTACGCCGGAAACATACTTCGGTTTGGTTACTACATCTCTTTCGTCTGATTCCTTCCACATTATTGGCCTACGGGTTACACTCGCGCTAGATTGATGAAGGATGCCTTAATGCCTTCCTTCTAGCGGATCTTTCCCTATCGACTCCAACTCATTGCTCTGGGGCAAAGATCTAGAGTCCATTTGGCAGTACCTTGGGGTTTGCAGTCATTAGTGGCAGATCTTTCACTATCGACAGTGGGAAACCATCATTGTCTCCTGATCGATGTATTCTTATAGGTGTTCAACTCTAGCTCATCTATTCACACTTGTTAGATTGTACTGGGTACCTTGACGCTCATTATCATTATCAGTGAGTAGTCTCGCGTTTGTTAATGGTATACATTAATGACCGGTAATCAAACGATTTCTCACATGGTCGACTTCAGATCATTTATTCCCATGGTGTGGAAATGTACCACAGCGGTCGGTGAATACCTCAGGTTGTATCAGCATTCATTGGTTCACTTGACAGTTGCTCCTGTTGCTGCTAGTTGATACCACTCCACTTTATATGTTGTAGTCAGTCATGGCGACATTCTATATGCTGGCACCTAAGTTTGCAGTGTAGTACCATCCTATTCCATCATGTTCAGTTGGTACCTTTTGGGATCATTCTTTGATATCAGTGATTCGTTGCATCTTTTAGCATCATTGACAGTCTTATATGTGACATTCAGACATGTACTTGTTCATTATGATCAGATGATCCATTATGTATCTTTCAGTCATTTATACTTGTATACTTAGTGGATCCGCTTGTACTTGATATGCAGACATGCTTTAACTTTTCTGAGCATGGGTATGCCCACCTCAGAAAGTGTTTCTTTCTGATCTCCTTTGGTGGCTTGGCAAGTTGAATTCTGGTGAAGTCCTCCTCGGTTTTTGACAAACTTCCTTTCCATGTACTCGCATAATATATTTCGTCCATCATGTACCCCTTCTGACCTCATATATTAGGGGGAATCTGTTGTAGCTCCAAATCTCACTCTTATGGTTTGTGATGCTGAACTCATGGCCTAGGGCAACCCCTCCTTTCAGACCTGGTCCTAAAATTTAAAAAACAGTGTTTTATCCCTTATACGAGACACTGCCTTGAGTTAAATGCGTGTATACACAGGTCTGTGTATACCCAACCCATGTATATGTATTAAAAAACTTAAAAAAAAGAGATAAAACTCCTTATTTTCGAGCGGAGATCGCGGGTTTTACCTGCTGATCACCTGTTAGTTCTCGTGGCCCAACTATTCCCAACCAACTCCCAACTAAAAAACTACTTTCGGAGAGGTATAAAAAGACCTCAAAGGGAAGGCCTAAAGGAGGAGAGAGGAGAGAGAAAGGTTATTATGCTGAGATTTTTCCCCTGACCAGGTCTGAAGTCCCTTGTGCCTTCTGCACTTCCCCCATTTGTACAGGAAACTCTTGTTTGCTTGTGTGTTGATGTTCATCCATTACTTGTGACATCATGGAGAGAGTCATGGAAGGAGTTTGTTAAAGGCTTGAGGCTAGAACAGATCCGGAAGGAAGCTTTTCTTGGAACCTGCTGAAGGTGACTCAGGTGAAATCATTCCTTTTTATGTACTTTATTTGTCTATAATAAAAGAAACAGATGTCTTGGTTCCCGAAATGAATCTTCTTTATGTTTATGATATTCATGTTTAGAATTCATATGTAAATGGTTGTTTGGATTTCATAACTAACTACCTTTATTTATAACATGAATATGGTTTCTTTATAAGGTTTTGTCCATATACTGTTGTGTTCTTTGGGATTGGTTGTTTTGAAAGACAAAATAGAAGAAGGGAACTCCAAGAAGGGTTTTGACCCTAAGGGCCTTCTCAAACGTAGGACCTAAGGTACGTACCCTTTATAATAGAATTTTCTTATAATAGCATAATGGTTGTGTGAATGTGTGCTTCTTTGAATAGACAACTTTCAATCTGCTAGGGTTTCAACCCAAAAAGCCCTAGGGGAACAATTCCCTCAAACAAGAAGGTGCATCGGTAAGGCCAAAAGGCATGACCAAAAATTCATAACCACCCTCATGTGTTCTAAATGATGTTTTTGGAATGTCTTTAGTCTTCATTCTGATTTGATGATATCCTGAATGAATATCCAACCTGGTGAAGTAAATTGATCCATGCAATTCATCCAATAATTCATCAATGATAGGAATGGGAAATTAATCTTTAATAGTGAGCTTTTTGAGCTCCCTATTATCCAGACACATGCACCATGATCCATCCTTCTTGTGCACCAATACTACTGGAGGAGAGAAAGAACTTTGACTAGGTTGAATTATACCAGCCTCTAGCATTTCTGCAACCATATGTTCAATTTCACTCTTTTGGGCATAGGGATATCTGTACGGCCTGATGTTTGGAGGAACACTTCATGGAATCAAATGAATAGCATGATCATGATCATGAATAGGTGGGAAGCCTTTGGGAGTCTCAAATACCTTGTAATGATTGTCTAAGACATTTTGGAGATCTGAAGAAATAGATGATTTCGATGTGGGAACCTCTAGCGAACATAATTGTGAAATTATGCCTCATTGTTCCTTATTTAGAAGCTTTGTAATACCATTATAGCTTATTATCTTTCTCAGTTTTCCTGTGATACCCCTTAGTTCAACTTCCTTTCCTTCTGCACAAAATTTCATGAAAAGTTCTTGAAAATTAAAATCTATTGTACCCAAGGGTTGTAGCCACTGGACTCCTAGTACAACATCAGCACCACCCATTGGAATGGAAAGCATTGGGCTATTCAATACATATTCTCCCATGCATAGCTTGATATTATGGAAATTTCCAGAGAAATTTATGGTTCCTCCACTTGCAACCATCACTTGACACTCTGGTGCTGGATATAGGAAGCAATTCAATTCCTTGGCTATCTTACAATGAATAAAATTATGGGTACTTCCCGAATCAATCAACACTATTACCTTTTTCTTCTTGATATGTCCTTCTATCTTAATAGTTTGAGGAGTGGTAATTCCAGCCAATGCATTACAAGATATGGTCGGATTCATTTCATCTTTATCTAGGGTTTGTTCCTAGAGTATATCCTCTTCTTTTGACATTATTCTTCTTTTTCTTCCTCCTCTTCACAATCTATGTAGAATAATTTCTTCTCAGCACACTTATGACCTTTAGTGTATTTGTTATCACAACTATAACAAAGCCCTTTTGCTCTTTTTTCTTCCAATTGTTGTGGTGTCAACCTTGTAGGTTATGGAAAGCTAGGGGCAACAACACTTCCATCTTTATAGTTGTGAGTGGTAGGTTTCCTGGTTGCCATAATTTTGCTTTCCATTTTTCTTGCTAACCTAAATGCCTTGTCCAATGAATCAGGTTCCCAAAGGAAAACCTCATGTTGGATATTATCCTTTAAATCCCTATGAACACATCAATCCTATGCTCCTCTGGAATATCTTTTACCCTTATGTTCATTGGAAGTCCTCAATGTGCTCCATCATTGATTCCTTTTGTTTGAGATTTATCAATTGGAAAAAAAAGGTGTTTCTTTTTCTATCCTCATAATTTGCTATCATTTCTTCCATAAAAATTTCCCAAGTGACAATTTGTTTACGACAACAAAGCCATTGATACCATAAAAACTGAGTTGGTTCCAAATATAAAGTTGCAATTCGTACCTTTTTTGTGTTTTGCACATTATGGAGATCGAAAAATTGCTCCATCTATAGTATCCATGTTCCGGGATCCTTGCCATCAAACTTCCTCATATTGATTTTTGGAACATGGTGGGTCTTCAATCCAACCTTAGAGTCTATGAAATCATGATTAACATTTCTTTTGTTCTCATCATGAGTTTCCTTTACTACCCTTTCACCATTAGTAACCATTTCTTGTAGCAACTTATTCAAATTTATCTTCAATTCATCCATCTTATCATCCATGCCATTCATCTTAGCATCCATGCCATCTATCTTCGCTTCCATGCCATCCATCTTAGCTTCCACACCATCCATATTAACTTGCACGCCATTCATATTAGCTTCCACGCCAATCATCTTGGCTTCGGTTACATTTTGTGAGAGTGAAATTTGTTGTAATTGGTCTTGTAATTTTGATATATCATGTTGCATTTCTTTCTCTTCTTCACGAGTCACGCTAGAGCTTTTAGGTTTCTTACTAGGTGTTTCCATTTTCTTTCTTCGGGGCATCAATTAATGCTAATAATTATTCACTATTCCCTTTGAATTCCTTCAAAGTAATTTTTCAAACCAATCTTATGCAAAATTTTAAAAAAACTACACATCTTTTTTCTCACTTTGTAAGAGATCGATATTGAATCTATTGTATCTCGGTAATTGCGGATCTCAAATATCTAAAATAGCATCTTGCAGTATCCCTTTGAGTCTTCTTTCTAACCCTGCAAGTCTGATCAATATTGGATTCTCCAAGGAGGAGTTATGCCAAATCACCCATGGTCACCGGATTATAGACTAGTTCGGTAGAGCAAACTTGTACGAAGTGCCACGTGTCACTATTTCGACCTTAGTACTTGAACCTGATATACAGAAAACTATAGATAGTCCTCTTTCTTAGAATTCTTACGTAATTTCAATCTAATGATCATAACAAAAATTATGACGATTTTCCCCAGCTCACCTATTTGGAATGTAATTCGAGAGTCTGCAAACACCCTAAATTCCTCAGATCATATCTCCAAAAATATAGTGAGACAAGCTTTGAAAGTTGGACCTGAACTTCAGAATGACTTCGGCTCGAATGAGTTTTTTTTTATCTTCTGAAACATCGCAGAAAAAAGGTTATAGCGAAAATTCCATGATGACCTATTTGGAGTAGCGAAACCCTAGAATCCAAAGCTCTAATACCAAATGTTATGAAACCAGCTCACAAACAGATCGAAAAGATAGATCAACACCTTAGAAATAAGCCTCTTCGAGGGGGCAACCTCCTTTACATTACACAAATGAACAATTCTCGAATGATACAAATGACAAGACCTCCTTTTTATATATAGGAGTCTAAGGGGTCATAATATAATCAGAGATGACATAACAATAATAATGTTAAGGGCACAATAATAACAATAGTGTGCTTCTATGGGGCACAATAATAACAATATGGGGACTAAATGGGCACAACAATATAATAAGGGGGTTGTAATAATAACAATAAGGGTTTACACTGGTGGTATAGGGACCGAACACAAACCAACTAAGATCTTCCTCATCTTGATAGCCTCACATGTTGCTTGACTTGCAACCATGCACTCTGCCTTTGCCGAACTAAGTGCAACCATTATTTGTTCCATGTTGTACCAAGAAACTATAGCTGACCCAATACTAAAGATCCCTCCTGATGTTCTCTTCTTGTCAGATGGACTGCCTACCCAATCTGCATCGGTGAAGCCTTGAAGCTTCACTCCCTCTGTCCGCCTGTACCATAACCCAAACTGAGTAGTGCCTCTGAGGTATTTCAATACATGCTTTGTCACCTTCCAATATAGCTTGGTAGGCCTAACCATTGCTTGACAAAGCTGGTTAACCGCATAACACATATATGGTCATGTGTTCACCAAATACATGAGTGAACCCACAAGCTGCCTGTAAACAGTAACTTCCACTACTTCCCCTGAAGTAGCATCCTCCTTCCTCCAGTTACCAACTAGAGGAGTCTCCACGGGTTTACTACTCTCCATGTGGAATCTCCTAAGTATCTCATTGGCATACTTTCCTTGAGAAACAAACAACTCCCCATTTCCCTGCCATACCTCCATGCTAAGAAAGTAATGCATGAGCCCCATGTCCTTCATGTCAAACTCTCTTGCAAGGTCCTCCTTGCAAGATTTGATGAGCTTCTCATCGCCTAATGGTATGAGATCATCTACATAAAGTACAATGATCAAAATCTTATCTTCCACCACTATGTAATACAGGCTCACATCCGCTTCACTCTTTGTGAAGCCCAACCCAGTTAAGTAGCTATCTATCCTGGTGTACCAAGCACGGGGTGCTTGCTTCAGCCCATACAACGATCTCTTGAGTCAGCACACATGTGACTCATGGTCCAAGGTTAAAAACCTTTAGGCTACTCTATGTACACATCTTCCTCAATCATGCCATTGAGGAAGGCAGAATTCACATCCATTTGATGGATACTCCAACCCATATGTGCAGATAGTGCCAAAATATATATGATAGATGAGTACCTTGCAACAGGAGCAAAGGTCTCATCATATTCAATCCCCTCTACCTGTGAAAAGCCACTAGCCACAAATCCGGCCTTATGCTTGTCAAAACTACCATATGTAGCTTGCTTTACCTTGCAAATCCAATGGGATATCACAACTGACTTGTCCTCTAGTCTCTAGACCACATCCCAAGAATTGTTTCGAACTATGGAGTCATATTCCTCCACCATCGCATCGACCCAAACTAGCTGCTACACTGCTTCCTGAAAGAAAGATGGCTTTGTCACAACACATGAACCCTTATGTGCCATGTATCTAGTGTACCTCTTTGGTGACCTCCTCTTTCTGGGCTGAGAAGAGGGTGCTCCCACATTCTCCCATGCATCATCCAACAATCTGTTAGCCTATCTAGTGTGCTTTCTTCCCTCTCTGGAAGACTCTGCCTGAGTTGATGTCTCCACTCCCGGAACCTCTAGATGTGGTTGCTCCACATCAATCTGAGGCTCCTCAAACTTATGAACTAAAAGTTCCTCCTCCACATGTATCTCAAGCTCCCCCTCAAGGGATACTCACATGGCCTTCTCCTCATCAAACTTGACATCCCTATGAACCACTGTCATCCAACTGGCTTTCATGTACACCCAATAGTTATGGGGAGCATCAGTATACCTGACAAAGATCCCCAACTCTGTTGTTGGCTCAAGCTTCTTTTGTGCATCTTTGGTCATATGGCGATAAACCGATGACCCAAAACTCCTGAAGTAACCAACATTTGGCCTCTTACTAGAATAAGACTCCTCTAGCGTCTTCTCCTTGAACTTCTTCAATGGAAAATTTGTAGCAAAGTGACCCATCTTGTGAGAATGAAAGCATTTAACTTTCGTCATGTCCTTCTTCTTACCTCCATGATAAGAATATGATTTGGAACGAGAAATTTTACCTTTCCCCTTCCTTGCCTTAACTGCTAAGGCACAGTCCTCTTCATCATTAGTCTTTGATGAAGAGCCATCCCTGGTGTTCCCCTTGATCTCATCCTACATCAAATCTAACCATAGTCATTCCCAATCTGGTAGCTTCTCCCGACCATTGACAGAGTCCTGATAACTATGCCAATTCTTTGGGAGTCCAAGAAGAGCAAGGCTCACCATACCTTCCTCGGTAGTTGTGATTCCAATGCTTCCATGTTCATCCCGACATTGAGTGAACTTGGTCAACTACTTCGAAATCATCTCACCTTTCTCCATCTTGATTTTACGAATTTTATCCTTCAATGCCAACTTCCTTTCATCACAGCTATTTTGATACAAGTCCATCAATGTTTTCCACATAGCATGTGAAGTTTCCTTGCCATGGAGACTCAAGACAATGTGGTCTAGAACTCCCTCAAGGATTATCCGCCTTGCCTTAACCACACATTTATTCCATTCAGCCAATTTCTGTAAATCCGTAGCTACTGGCTTGGGGACTTCTTAATCAATGAATTCCTTCAAGCCATTATCTTTTAGCACAGCCTCCATCCTATCACTCTAGGCAATAAAGTTTGAGCTTCCTTCGAAAGAATACTCAAGCCTCGACCTATCGAATGCCATCTGCTGATCCTAAAGTGTGTATGCAATTTCGACTTTCACCTGTAACCCAAAAACTCAAAACTTTGAAATCTCCTCTAGAGAGCTAATTTTAAATCAACGATATCTCCCTCATCCGAACTCTGATTAGGCTGATTTTTTTTTTATTTTTTATTTTGGGTATATTTTCCCAAGGAATCCAAATCTGTAATTTTTTTCTTAAAATTTTGCACAGAAATTCTCTACAAACTCTCAGCTCAAAAAACAATCTTCCTTTGGTACCATGTAGAAAAACCTATAGATTCACAAGCTCATTTAATCTACTAAAACAAGAGACAAGAATCTATTTCTACTCTTTATATTAGAAGCCCATAAACATTGAGAAAATAATAATAAATAGAGGAAGAGAATCAAAGGAACATAACAAAATAAATATCCGGGGAAATCCACAGCTCAAAACCCCACTATCTGTTTTGTATTAATCAAGAAAATCAAGATGAAGTTACAATGCTTTTTCTCTCTAGAACAATCTGAGAACTCAAGAGATTCAATCTCCAACTCATAACCAAGCTCAAGGCCAAATATTAGCCAATTGTTAAAATTGGCAACTAAGGCCAAAATCCATGTGGGTCATCTTATTCATGGCTAATAATATTTTTATTAGATTCCTCTCATCGAGAGGTGTAGGATTGATCTAAAGATCATCCGATTCCGATAAGTATTTATGGAGATATGAATTTATTTTGATTATGGAATAATTATCAAACCAACCAGCAACTCATGTAGGCTCAAAAGCCCAACAGTCGCATCTATTCAAACATAAACATTTGTGTATAAAAATAGGAGGACTTTTCCTCATTTTCACTCACTCATCTCATCACATCTATCGCTCTCTCCTACGCAGAAAAGAGGCTCTTCTCCTACTGCGCAGAAAGAGACTCTTCTCTCACACGTGTGGAAGGAAGACGCAGAATTTAGGGCTACAACTACAGATCAGAAGTTTGACCAGTGTTGACCATCAGACTATCTCTCTCAGACTATGTTGTAGGTGAATCTGGATCTCCTCTGAAGGCCGCATCTTTTGGTGAAGGAATCAAGCTGATCCAATAGTTGGTTTGCAAGATATTGTCTGCCCTAGTTTGGTTGATCTAGGGTTTGTTGCTGCTAATGTAAATCAGATTTATATACTATTTCTCTCTGCTGAATTATTGAAGATAAAGGAAGATTTGATCAAAGGGTTTCCCCACATTGGGGTTTTTCCCTGGCTAGCCGCCACATCTTGTGTCTCTTGTCTTGGCTTGTTTTCTGTTGATCGTTTAATGTTCTATCTACACTTTACTTTATGTACATGTGATTGCTAATCTATGGATAATAATAAGAAAGATAAGTAAATTTCTCTAAGCATAGAACATACCATAACTTAACATGGTATTAGAGCTAAGTTGAAGACAAAGCCCGAGCAAGAGCAAGAGAAATCACCAAAGAGAAGATTGGCAAGGATATCCTAAAAGAAATATCGGGTCCTCAACACTCTTCCCTGCCGAAGACAAGCTCCGTGAGAAAGCTAACTATCATGGATGGAATATGTCTCTCGATCTAACCTTAGGAGATCAAGGAGTGTTGGACCATGTGAGAGGAAATATTTTTAAGCCTCCATCAAATGCACCCACTACTGCTAGGAACAAATGGAAAACTGGTGAAGTCAAAACAAAGAAGATCATTCGGGACTCTATCGACAAGCGCTTGGTGGCCTACATCTCTGACCTGAACACCTCCAAGGAAATCTACGATAGACTGGTGAGTTTATTTAAATTTAACGATGCAAATCAAGTCTTGTTTCTTAGAAATAAGCTGAAGGAAATTAAGAAGGGAAAAGATGAGAGTATGCAAGCATACTTCTTAAGAATCACCGAGATCAGGAACGATCTCCTATATATTGGGGAGACTATTAATGATAGGGAAATGACACTCATGACTCTTGGAGGATTACCATCCGAATGGTACGTGTTCAGGACTACCCTTCTGAACAATAATGTAATTCTTGGTTTCGAGGAATTAATGGCTAGATGCATTCAAGAAGAAAAAAGGGTAGAAGAGAAAGAAATGCCCATGCTTAAAGGTCCTCCTGCTGCCTTTTCTTCTCATGCTAAGAAAAGAAATAATTTAGGAACTAAATAAAAAAGAAAGGTTGGACCTAAGGGTGGAAGTAAAGGACGATGTTACATTTGCGATAAAGCAGGTCACTATGCAAGGGAGTGCCCTGATAGAAGGGACTCATACCGTGACGATGATCAAAATCCCTCTCATGGCAACCAAAGGAATGGACAATCTAATAGCAAAGGTAAAAGGAGTGTTGGAAATCAAGGAAGAGGACAACCATTCAAGAAGGCTAGAAATTCTAGGTATGAATCCAACATTGTTGATAATAAGCAAGATGAATATTATCTACCAGTTGCTCTATCTACCTCTGCTCCTTTGAACTCAATGGGAATTTGGCTCATTGATAGTGGTGCCTCAAGGCACTTCACTAGTTACAAAGAAGTTCTCCATAATCTAATACAAAAAGAAACTAACCTAGAAATTGTCCTTGGAGATAATATGAAATATCCCGTGAAAGGTGTAGGCATGGTCTCTCTTAAATTGAATCAAGGTAATATGGTCCACTTACAGGATGTATTATATGTACCTGACCTCAAAAAGAACCTGGTGTCCATCTCGGCAATGGAAGACAAAGGCTATAAGGTGACCTCCAACGATGGCGAGGTACGTATATGGAAAAATAATGTTAAAGATGCCTTCACTCTTGGGTTTCGATTTGATTCAATATATCAAGTCGGTGGAAGTCCGCTAGGTGTCATGCCTTGTGACACATCTCTTCAGTCCGAACTTTGGCATCAGAGGTTTTCCCACCTTCATTATAAATCTCTACCCGATGTAAGAAAAATGGTAATAGGGAATCCCGAATTCTGAGTAGAGAAAGAAGGTGTATGTTTGAGATGTGACGAAGGAAAGCTCAAAAGGGGACCATTCCGCTCAAGCCAAAGCAAGACCTCTTATATATTACAACTAGTTCACTCAGACATATCTGGTATGATTCTTGTGAACTCCTTGGGAGGATATTCATATTACCTTACTTTTACAGATGACTATTCTTGAAAGACTTGGATATACTTCTTGAAAAAGAAGGATGAAGTGTTCTCTTGGTTTCGACATTTCAAAGCCTTGATCGAGAATCAAACCGAAAATAATATCAAGATCTTAAGGACTAATAATGGGATTGAATATGAATCTAACAAGTTTCATGACTTTTGTAAAGAGGCTAGCATCAAGAGGGAGACTACTACACCATATACTCCTGAACAGAATGGTGTGGCGGAAAGGAAGAATCGTACGATTGTGGAAGCTATCCATGCCATGCTCCATGATCAAAGACTTCCGAAGTTTCTATGGGCCGAAGCTGCAAACACCGCCGTATATGTACAAAACCGATGCCCTCATCAAGCATTGGGTTCCAAGACTCCTGAAGAAATGTTCACCGGTAAGAAACCTAACATATCTCATTTTAGAATTTTTGGAAGCCCTGTATATTTTCATGTGCCGAAAGAGAAAAGGAATAAATTGGGTGCATCTGGAAAGAAAGGAATCTTCGTGGGCTATGGTGAAAATACTAAGGGCTATAGAATCTATGTAGCCGGTCAAAGGGAAGTCGTGATTAGTCATGATGTCACCTTTGATGAAGATATGGCTCTCAGCAAGGTGGACAATCTTCCGACTTTGAGGAGCTCTCAAGAAGCTGACACCAGGGAACCGAAAGAAAAGGATGATGAAACAATCCCTGATGTGGAAGAACCCATGGATCCTATTGATCCACCTGAGCCTTCCTCTTATAGGAAGAGGCCCTATTGGCTTAGGAGGCTACTTGATGATGTTGAAGGACACACTGCACCCCAAGGAACCTTCTGTGAAAGTAAGAAACCCAACATGTACCAGGGATACCTGACCATGATGAGCACGATCATACAAAATGAGCCTTCATCATTCTCAGATGTCATCAAGCATCAAGTATGGAAGGATGCTATGACCGAAGAATATGAGTCTATTATGAAGAATTATGTCTAGGAAGTAGTTCCAGACCCCAAGACAAGACAGTTGTCACTTCTAAATGGCTTTACAAGATAAAGCATGCAGCAGATGGAAGTACGAAAAAATATAAGGCTTGTTTTGTCACTCGTGGATTCTCACAGAAGGAAGGTATAGACTATGATGAGATATTTGCACCTGTTGCCAGATGTACCACCATCCGCTTGATCATAGCCCTTGCGGCTTCATAAGGATGGAACCTACATCAGATGGATGTCAAGATCACGTTCTTGCATGGTTCGATCAAAGAAGAGGTCTACGTTGAGCAACCCAAAGGATTTGAGATTTACGATTGAAAATATCATGTATGCAGGTTGAAGAAGGCTCTCTATGGGCTAAAGCAAGCACCCCGAGCATGGTATGAGATGATCGATAGCTACTTGATGAAGTTGGGATTCACTAGGAATGAAGTTGATCCTAACCTCTACTTTAAGGTTGAAGATGACAAACCTCTCATATTGGTGTTGTATGTGGATGACCTCTTTCTAACAGGTGCAGACCCTCTCATTCACAAATGTAAGAGGGAGTTGGTTTCTAAATTTGAAATGAATGACCTAGGACATGAAGTGTGGCAGAAACCAGGGAAATTTTCCTATCTCAAGGAAAATATGTGGTGAAGATATTGGAAAGATTCGGTATGGTTGACTGCAAGCCTGTTACTACCCCAATGGAACTTGACTTTAAGAAGTGAAGTGGTAGTGCTGCTGGACCTATTTTACGAAATTCCACAGCGTATCGTCAACTCGTTGGAGCATTAATGTTCGTAGTGAACTCCCATCCAGATATATGCTTTGTAGTCAACACATTGAGTCAACATATGGTTGAAACTCACCACATATATTGGATTGGTGCCAAGAATCTGTCGAGATATCTTCATGGCACAATTACTTATGGGTTAAGATACACTGCCAGAGATGTGAGACTACTTGGATACACTGATGCCGATTGGGTAGGCAATGTGGAGGACCGTAAGAGCACTTCCGAGTGTTGTTTCTCCTTGGGATCTGCTTTGATATCCTGGATGAGCAGGAAGTAGAAGTTGGTGGCTCTAAGCACCGTCGAGGCAGAGTATATTACTGCTAGCATGGCCTCCTGTAAGGTAGTTTGGTTTTGAAAGCTCTTCAGTGAGCTGTTTGGATTTACATTGGATACCACCATGATCCTATGTGACAACTACAGTGGGATTCATTTGGCAGAGAATCCTGTATTTCATGATATCTCCAAGCATATAGATATCTGGTACCACTATATTCGAGATATGGTGCAGCAGGGAGCTATAAGGCTCCAACATATCGGTACATATGAACAAGTCACTGACATTTTGAAAAAGCCCCTAGGGAAGGTCAAATTTTTGACTTTCCGAGAACGACTTGGTTTTATTCAAAAACCCTCTGATGAGGGTCCTGTATGATGTATGGAGCTATTTTAGCTCCGAGGGGGGCGGGTGTGAGGTACTTCTTGGAGTGACATATGACTATCGGGTAAAAGAATCAAAACTTTCCCTGTAACACCCCGTGGAAACTATGTCGCAGGATGATTAGTTCTCTTGTGAGGTCTGGATGATGTGTTCTCCATGAAGATTATGTAGCAGGATGATTAGTTCTCCTGTGAGGTCTAGATGATGTGTTCTCCATGACGATTGTGTAGTAGGAGGATTAGTTATCCTGTGAGGATAGGATTGATTAAGTTCTCCTGTCGACGCATCCTACCCATGCAGTCTGGAACTCATGGGAAGTACCTCCCATCTAATCAATGAGCAGGGAAATGATGATAGAGACCATAGTAGTACTGATGGATGCATCATTGTATCTACTGTACTCCCTATGCTAGGATGACCTTCATTGATTTGGGATCAATGATACTGGTCTAGGACTAGTGATAGGAGTTGTACCCACTTTGACACTGACTTCGGGTTGGTTGAGGACTGGTCTATGTTATAGACATTTTTGTGCCTAACAGCATGAAGCATGAAATGTCAATAATCTGAGGGATCCAAAGTCCCTAAACATGTTGTTCTTACCCCTAGAGGAACAAGGTCAGCAAACCACAGCACTGAAAATCAGTTCTCCACCTGAAAACACTAAAAAACAAGCAGTTTCTGGATCATGTCAGCTGCTCCACTGAGCATCTGTGCTGAATGTCAACTGCTCCACTCTGTACCTGCGCTGAATGTCAAAACTAATGAAGGCTACCTGCGCTGGGCGAGATTGGCCAAGTGGCACAGTCATTCTGCAAGGTGTCAACTGCCCAGGAAGCTTCCAAACTGACACTTGGGTCAAGGAATTCACCTTGTGATGAGTAAGAGGGTCTTGATCTCCAAGTGGAAGCAAGAATCTCCAAGTGGACTCAAGAACTGAAGATTAACTAAAGTGGGAGAGGACACTAGTCAGCTTCATGCCAGCCTCAAGCTGACTCATCCTTTCTCCAAATCTCCTATATATAGAGCTCTCTCATGAGGTCTAGGGAGGCTGGAATTTTGTGCAAGTAAGGAAGTGCTGTTGGTTTGTGTATAGAACTATTGGGTGATTGCTTGAAGGAGGTGAAGAGGATATTTCTTTCTGCAGGGAGGTGTTGCTGGATTGGGCCTATTATGGTTGTAACCCTCTCAGAACTTTACTTCTTCCATTAATAAAGTATTTGAGGTTCTTCTATATGCATGTGTCTTTATGGTGAATAGATGCTTGTATATTTGATTTATTCTAATCCCTGAATTGATTATGGATGTATGCTTCTTGTAGTTTCCTTTTCTTGTGCTTTTACAGGATCTTTGTGTAGCTGGGCCGGTGAAAGAGCAAGGAGCTAGGAGCAAGCAGCAAGGTGTGAGGACTAGATCGACTATTAAGCGCAAGATAACGGTTAGTAGATCATCCTTCTTTTCTCTCTCTCATCTCATAAAGAAGTAATCTTTAATAGCTTTGCATTCAGTTGTTGCTGAGGTACTATCACCCTTAGAGTGGGATAGGGTCATTCCGTATTGGATACTTTTCCCAACAACAGACTAGGACCAGTGGTACACACTCTGAGACTAACTTTCTGTCAGTGGATGATGATACTGGTCTGGGACCAGTGGTAGGAGTTGTACCCACTATGACACTAACTTCAAGTCGGTTGAGGACTGGTCTGGGACTAGTGGTACACACTCTGAGACTGATTTTGAGTCAGTGGAGGATGGTATGATACATCCTCGATCATTTCATCCTCTTCATAATTCGGACAAAGCAGAGCAGAGCAAAGCAGAATAGGGAAAAATAGAACAAAGCAGAGCAGGAAGATTAGAGCATAGCAGAGCAGGGGTGAAGCTATATAGGGAAGTGCATTTGATGGATGAATAGTAGTGACTGATAGACGAATTGCAGATGGAGTTCTCCGTAGTTGAGAGGGGGTGTTAAAATTGGAAACTAGGGCCAAACTCCATGTGGGTCATCTTATTCATGGCTGATAATATTTTTATTAGATTCCTCTCTTTGAGAGGTGTAGGATTGATTTAAAGATCATCCGATTCCGACAAGTATTTATGGAGATATGAATTTATTTTGATTATGGTATAGTTATCAAGCCGACCAACAACTCGTGTAGGCTCAGAAGCCCAAGAGTCGCATCTATTCAAACATCAACATTTGTGTATAAATACAGGAGGACTTTTCCTCATTTACACTCACTCATCTCATCACATCTCTCTCTCTCTCTCTCTCTCTCTCTCTCTCTCTCTCTCTCTCTTTCGCAGAAAAGAGGCTCTTCTCCTACTGCGCAGAAAAAGACTCTTCTCTCACACGTGTGGAAGGAAGACACAGATTTTAGGGCTGCAATTGCAGATTAGAAGTTTGACCAGCATTGACCATCAGACTCTCTCTCAGAATTGTGCTATAGGTGAATCTGGATCTCCTCTGAAGGCTGCATTTTTTGGTGAAGGAATCAAGCTGATCCAACGGTCAGTTTGCAAGATATTGTCAGCCCTAGTTTGGCTGATCTAGGGTTTGTTATTGCTGATGTAAATCAGATTTATGTACTATTTCTCTCTGCTGAATTATTGAAGATAAAGGAAGATTTGACCAAAGGGTTTCTCCACATTGGGGTTTGTCCTTGGCTAGCTACCACATCTTGTGTCTCTTGTCTTGGCTTGTTTTCTGTCAATCATTTAATGTTCTATCTACACTTTAATTTATGTACATGTGATTGCTAATCTGTGGATAATAATAAGAAAGATAAGTAAATTGTTATAAGCATAGAACATACCATAACTTAACACCAATTCACAAGCTCTCCAAGTCTCTATTCCAATGTGTAATTCGTATGAAGGATAGCTTGTATTTAAAGGGAAATAAAGCCTCTAAAAATAACACAATCCCTCAAGGATCAGTTCCTAATTGCATGCACTATCAGTGCAACTTAGAAAAATATAAAAGAAATAGTACATTGTCCCTACACTCTAGTCTCAAATGGGTCTTTCTCAGACTCAACATGGATGAGTTTCTGATGGTGGAATCTTTAGTTAATTAGAGTAGCACTAATTAGGTCACTAGTGTCCCAATTGATTGTTTACTCACTATTAGTTCTTGAAACTGATTGGAACTAATTTAACTGGACTTAACCCAATAAGCTGAGTTAACTAATTACAACTCATTCATAATTCACCCTTAACTGCTATAAGTTAGGGATAACATATACATGTCTTCTAAAATGCTTCCAATTCAAATTTCCTAAATTAATTAAGTTAATTAAACTTAATTAATTATTTTCAAATTGCTATGAGATAATCATTCTATTTTAATTCACAATTTAATTCAAGGACAAATTAAACTGGAATTTATTGTTGCCATTTCTCAACAATACATGCACCATGGTGAACAAAATTGTTCTTAGAATGAGGTTTTTGGTGATTGTTGCAATCTTCACCTTACCTCTGTTAGTTATCTCGGCACCAGGACAATATCTCTAGACTAGACTCCTAGTACTCTCACCTCCTTGGCGAGATCCAAAGAGTTGAATTGCTTCTCCTCAATGGGATAATCCCATGATGAAATAGATGTCCATATCCTCCAGTTCCAGTTCTTTCCCTTTGATGATGAAGATCTCTCGATCTACATCCCAAAGGCTAATCAGATAAGGTAGTAGCTCCATTTGAGCCCTCAACCCTGTGGTCCTGAAGAATTTCAGCAGTCCACAATCCCTTAGAGCATTTATGCATGCCAGATCCTGAGATGCTTGGAAATATTCAGCCTCATGGCCTCTTTCTTTCCACTCCAAGACCATATTCTCTTGCAAAACAACATTTAAACACTTATTAATGCTTTTTACATGGATAAAAATCAACATTTTTTGCTTAAAAGAGATTTTTTAATCTCAAAAAATTGCTCTCAGTACCATCACGCCTATTTTTAAAAATAGTATGATGGCATCGCGCGAGCCTTTAGGCTCGAGCGCGACCATCGTGGTTCTAATGACCATACCCGTGATGGTCATCGGTGACCTAAAAATTCAAAATCCTCCTTTCTAGCCTAAAATTTACCATTTAAATCTCATAAAAAAAGTAATGAAATGTAAGAGCATGGATGAGGCTCTTACACAACACAAACGCATTGTGAAATGGTACCTTGGATCTCCCGCAACAGCCACTTAAAAATCATGAGAAATAGGGCACAAAAGCACTTTTAGAGCTTAGTTTGATAAAATGGTAAAAAATGAAATTACTTTTACCTATTTATAACTTTTCAAAGTCATTTTGTTAAATATTTTCATATTATTTTAATATTTTCTCTTGATATCAGTGATGGGTGTGTGTCTTGTGCAGTTACAGGTGTCTTCAATGTGAACAATGATCATTATTGACCGATTTTGGTAGTTTGATTTTATCTCTTTTTCAGACTCATTAAATAAACGAAAAAGGAACCCCCCTAGAGCCATATTTTATCTCTTTTCTGACTCTCGAAAATTGAAAAGATCATCGAGTACTTGTCATTCTGAACTGATTAAAGTAAATGAATTGAAGTCACCTAAATATATGTTTACCCCTTTTTCAAGCTGAGACTGACTATTTATGAAAAAGGTAAACCTTGATCAACATGGTCAAGAGGTTTTCTTAGATATTGTTTTCTACCTTTTCGGGTTCGAGGGACAAATTATGAAAAGGGATATGATGGAGTTTTCTTTTTTGTTTCTTTTTAAAACTCTCTAAACATGAAAAAGACACCGATTTATTCTTACGTCGAACTCGTTAAAACGTTATGATGAAAGACTTGTCACCATGACAATACCGAGCTTCTCCTTCCTAGGGTTTGTAAAACTTACTAGGATGGATTCATTCGAAGAATGAACTTACAGAAAAAGCATATGATATCCACTTCAAGATTGTGATTAAAAATAATTGGGGTACTCACTAGAAATAGAGGGGAAGATGAAGATGAGACATCCTTTGTATAGGCAGCATGTCGCTCTTGAACATGACACTCTTCTGCTCTCGTCTCGGATTTGGCATATCCTCACTAAGCCACTTGTCCTCCCAGGTTTGGGTGATCCATTTCACCTTTCATTTGACTATTCCACATTATCATCACAACCTTTAGTCCTATTTCAAGTGACATGCTGCCACACTCCGGAGTTGCGTTGCCAATATGTACAAGAAAACTCCAATCTACAGTTATTTACCTATACATTGTTTGAGTCATTACTACATTCCTAAATATTATTCCACTTTATTTCGTGTTTCGTGTCGATGATGGGGGATTCATCATTTCCCTCCTTTGACAGGTCACCTCTTGTCAACTTCAACTCATTATCTAGGAAGATGATGACTTAGGAACTCCCTTTTAGTACTTTAGTGTTGGCATTCCTTAATGGCCAGTTCTTCACATCCAATGACAAGTCTTCATTATCGGCTTTTGATTGGGTGATTCCATAAGTGTTCGACCTCAAACTCATTATCACATTCATGGATTGTATTGTTGTACCTTGAGAGCCATTGTCATTATTGGTGGTTTCTCTCGTACCTGTTAACGGTCCACATCATTGGCCGGTAATCAGGTGGTTTTCTAGCATGTTCGACTTCAACACATTTATTCGCATGTTAGGATTCATACATTGATCGGGTCGGGATGGAGTGCAAGACCCTGAGTCTTGTCTATTATGACTCAAGCTACATGGAATTTTATGTTATTCATGATTGTACACATGTTTCTACTATACGGATGGCTATGACCATACCGTGAGACTTTATATTTATGATGATCCCTGTTATCTGGATGGCTACGCCCATACCATGGATATTTTATCTATTCTTCATCATCCAGATGGCTACGTCCATGCCATGGATTCATGTCTTGATCTTAGATATGTATATTTATATTCGTCCTTTATTTGCAGGTCTCCTATAGTGCGTGTCCTCGTCATTGCCAAAAGCTCGTAAAGCATCTCAGCCATCATTCCTCATTCTACCTTCATGCTTTATGGGGCATATGTTACATAGTATTTTTTCACACCTCCTGTACTTCCCTGTGACATACCCTGAAGTGCCTAAAACATGATCATTATATATTATACTCATCCATGTATATAGCTCAGATCCATCCTTTAACTTTGCTTGGAAAATATATGGAGCTTTCCCTAAAGAAATGGCTCTTAAAACCCTAAAATGAGAGTCATCGCCTTTATGAAGCTCAAAACTGCAATGATTGCCTATTGTACCTGGTTAATCCAGTGATGGCATCGCTTTGTTCTCTCTCATACTCACGATGGTCTCAAAAAGGAATTTTTCCCAAAGAGGATGAGAAGCTTCGTGATCTAGAAGCTTCCAAAGCGGCGAGCTAGAGGTGGTTTCGCATAGATGAGGTTGAATCCTCCTAATTTGACCTCTTGATCTCATCCCTATGAGCTACCTCCTTGAGATGTGGGCCTAATCCCCTAATCCTATCTTTTGAGGATTCCTAACTCCCTCTCCCATTCTATAAATTCCCCCTCTACTATTCCCAAATGGTTGATTTATGTCCATTTGCACCCCTATGCTAAGCTTGTGCTTAGAGGCTATTCATTGGACTTGGAGAAGGAGTGTTGGAGAGTTTTTTGGATTGGACTTGGATTACCACTCAAGGAGATTCTTTCAACATGAATGCTATGGTTGAGCTTCCCTTTATTCTTTAATTAATAATACAATTGCTAGTTCATCTTCACAAAATATATATGTTCATGTATGTATTGGCTTGGCATTCCTTGATCCGCTACGTAGGTTATTATTGGATTTTCTATTGGTTTTGGCATGCTTTTTTGTCTCTTGGTCACTTGTGTAAGTACATAAGTGTTGAAAGAAGCAGGAACAAGTCTGTGACACAAGCGGTTCGAGGATCTCAATAAAATAAATAGGAATAGCATTAGAGCAAGGTAGGCTATCTCTCTTGTTCTACTTTTCAATTATAATCTAGGAAAATGTCTAGTTGATTGTCACTTCAGTTGCTAGACCCACTCATTGGGATAGAGGGATCGTCTCTATCCACAAAGAGGATTAACCTTGTCAACATATGCCTCTCTGGTTTCCTTCCCTCTCGAACTGATCTTCTCAAAACTAGTGTGTTTAGCTCTTCCTCTTCTAATTCTTATTCTCTTGTAGAGTCTAATTCTTCCTCCTTTAGTTCAAACTCTATATTCTTAGGTTCCTTTGGTAGGATTTCATATTTAATAACATTTTTCACTTCTCTAAACACCACATCTCGATTGTACACAACCTTCCTTGTTTTTGGGTTCCAAAGCTGATAACCTTTCAAACCATCCTTATACCCAATAAAGATGTACCTTTCATATTTACTATCCAAATTGGATTTTTTCTCCTTTGGAACATGTGCATATGCATCACAACCAAATACCCTGAGATGTGAGAGAGAGGGTTTCCTACCAGTCCATACCTCATTTGGAGTCTCATCCTCCAATGTTGATGAAGGTAATCTATAACTAGAGAAATTTTGAACTCTAAAATGGGCCTCAAAACAAAAATATACAATAAAAATCAACTTTATAAGAACCAATAGGATTCAAGATGATGATGTCAACCATGGGGGATGATTCAACATTTTTAGAGTAAAAAAGCAAAAATATTAAAAAATAAAAAATAAAAAAACTACTTTTTCAACTTATGTTTTCAACTTACAATTTTATTCAACTTTTGATTGGGAGCATTCATTGGATGCATAATTTAATTCTTCATCCAAGGAGTACCCATGTTTCATACTTTTGATGGACCTTGCTACATGGAAAATGAGAAATAATTGAAAATCGTAATTTCAATCACGCTTTTTTATGTATTTGTCATTTTTCCTGTAGAAGGGTCCATTGAAAGTACGAAATTGGGTATTCCTTGAATGAGGAATTAAATTTTGCATCCAACGAGTGCTCCTACTTGAAAATTGAGTAAAACATGGGTAGATAAGTTGAAAATACAATTTGAGAAAGTAGCTTTTTATTTTTTCCTTCTAAAATTTGATGATGTAATCTAATCTTATTTTATTATTTCCACTATTATTTTATAATATTCCTTAGGAGGCCCATTTTAGACCTCAAAATTTATCTAATGTAAATAGGTAACATGCAATATCCACTATCTCTACCCAGAATTCATGTCCTAACCTAACAGCACTGAGCATGCTTCTTGCCTTCTCCATCAACATCCTATCTATCCTTTCTACAACTCCATTTTGTTGAGGTTTGTATGGAATAATCTTTCTTCATGCTATAGCACACTTTTTAAAGAACTCGTCAAATTCCATCTTGCAAAAATCTCCATCATTATATGTCCTCGACACTTTAATCTTCTTTTATGTCTAATTTTCCACCAAAGCCTTAAATTCTTTAAACTTATCAAAGATTTCAGGCTTCTTCTTGAGGAAATATATCCATGTATTCCTCGAGAGGTCATATTTAAATGAGACATAGTACATAGACTTCCCCAGTAATGGAATCGACACAGGTCCAAACAGATCACTATGCACAAGCTCTAATATCCCTTTTGCCCTCATAATACCATAGGGGAAACTCACCCGATTTTGCTTCCCATATACAAAATGTTCACAAAAATCTAAGTCCAAAGAGAAATGATACATACCATTACTGTGCAGTATTCGAAAACCCTTCTCTCCAATGTGTTCGAGTCTTTGATGCCATAACATATTCTTGTCTCTAAATACCACTAGATTTTTTGCTCCACCTTTAGGAACCACATAACTATTGTGCCCATCAATAACAATGATACCTAGAAGCTTGTACAGAGTTCCAATCTGAACTCCCTGCATCAATACCAGTGCTCCTCGAACCATCTTGTAGGTATCTTTATCGAATGTTATTTTTACACCTGCATCATCCATCTTGCTTATATAAATCATATTTTTTTCCAATGTAGGAATGTGCAAAACAACAACAAGTGCTCTAATCCTTCCACCTCGCAACTTCAACGTGAATTTTCCACATCCTATGATTCTGTCCTTCCTTCATCCCCTATGTTAGATCCATATACTAATAGTGTAACCCATTATTGTTATTAGTGCAACCCCCTTATTTTATTATTTTTCCCATATAGTCCCCATTTTGTTATTATTATGCCCCATAGAAGCCCACTATTGTTATTGTTGTGCCTCTACAATATTATTGTTATGTAGGCTCTGATTGTATTGGGACCCCTTAGACTCCTATATATAGAAAGGAGGTCTTGTCATTTGTATCATCCAATAATTGTTCATTTGTGTAATGTAAAGGCGGTTTCCCCCTCGAAGAGACTAATTTTGAAGTCGTTGATCTATATTTTCTATATTTTTGTGAGTTGGTTTCATAACATTTGGTATCAGAGCCTTTGGATCTTAGGGTTTCGCAGCTCGAAATTGGTCATCGTGTCATTTTCTCTATAACTTTTTTTTTATGAAGTTTAAGAAGCTAAAATTAAAACCCATTTGAGTAGAAATCTCGATGGACCTCAGGTCCCAATGGCAGATGTTTTCTCACTATTTTGTCGGAGATAGGATACAAGGAATTTAGGGTTTTTGCAGGGTCCCGAATTATATCTCAAACACATAACTTGGGTAAAATTGTCATAAGGTTCTGTTTGAACCTCAGATATAAATTTAGTAAAATGTTATAGAAAAAAGATGGCATGCAGTTTTTTTTGTATCGGTTTCAGGTCGTAAGCTCGAAACTGTGACACTTGGCACTTCGTACAAGTTCGCACTACTAAACTAGTCTATAATCAGGTCATGGTGGTAGATTTGGCATAACTCTTCCTTGAAGAATCCAATCTCGATCAGACTTGGGGGGTTGGAAATAGGACACAGAGGGATACCACTAGTTGCAATTTCAAACCTTAGAGGTTTGAAATTACAGAGATACAACAGATTCAATATCGATCTCCTACAAACTGAAAAATGTGTGTAGTTTTTTTAATTTTTCATTAGTTTGGTTTGAAAAATTAGTTTGAAGGAATTCAAAGGGCATAGTGAAACATTATTATCATTAATTGATGCCTCAAAGAAAGAAAATGGAAACACCTAATAAGAAACCTGAAATATCTAGCATGAATCATGAAGAAGTGGAAGAAATGCAACATGATATATCAAAATTATGAGACCAAGTGCAACAAACTTCACTCTCACAAAAAGTAACAGAAGCTAAGATGGATGGTTTAAAGAAAGGTGTGGAAACTAATATGAACAGTTTAAAGAAAGGTGTGGAGACGAAGATGAATGATGTGGAAGCTAAGATGGATGGTGTAGAAGAAACACTTAAAGGAAACATGGAACATTTGAAAATAGAGTTAACAAAGTTGCTACAAGAAATGCTTACTAATGGTGAAAGGGTAGTAAAGGAAACTCATGTCGAGAACAAAAGAAATGTTAATCACGATTTCATAGACTCTAGCGTTGGATTGAAGACCCACCATGTTCCAAAGATCGATATGAGGAAGTTTGATGGCAAAGATCCCGTAACATGGATACTACAGATGGAGCAATATTTCGATCTCCATAATGTGAAAAACACACAAAAGGTACACATTACAACTTTATATTTGGAACCAAATCAGTTTGTATGGTATCAATGGCTTTTCTCTCATAAACAAATTGTCACTTGGGAAATTTTTATAGAAGAAATGATAGCACATTATGAGGATAAAAAAAGCAACACCTTTTTTAGTCAATTGATAAATTTCAAACAAAATGGTTCAATGATGGAGCACATTGAGGACTTCCAAAATTTGAATATAAGGGTAAAATATATTCCAGAGGAGCATAGGATTGATGTGTTCATAGGGACTTTAAAGGATAACATCCATCATAAGGTTCACCTTTGGGAACCTGATTCATTGGAGAAGGCATTTATGTTGGCAAGAAAAATGGGAAGAAAAATCATGGAAACAAAGAACCCTACCACTCATAACTATAAAGATGGAAGTGTTGTTGCTTCTAGCCTTTCACCACCTAAAATTTTGACACCACAACAATTGGAAGAAGAAAGAGAAAAAGGGCTTTGTTACAATTGTGACATAAAATACACTAAAGGTCATAAGTGTGCTGAGAAGAAATTAATTTACATAGATGGGAAAGAGGAGCAAGAAAAGGAACAAGAAATGTCAAAAGAAGAGGATATACACCAGGAATCAATCCCAAAGAAAAAAAGAAATGAATCTGACCATATCTTGTAATGCATTGACAAGAATTACCACTCCTCAAACTCTCAAGATAGAAGGGCATATCAAGAAGAAAAAGTTAATAGTGTTGATTGATTCAGGTAGTACCCATAATTTTATTCAATGTAAGATAGCCAAGGAGTTGAATTTCTTCCTATATCCAACATGAGAGTGTCAAGTAATGGTTTCAAATGAAGGAACCATAAATTGCTCTAGAAATGCCATAATATCAAGCTATCCATGGGAGAATATATCTTGAATAGTCCAATTCTTTCCATTCCAATGGGTGGTGTGGATGTTGTATTAGGATTCCATTGTCTAAAATCTTTGGGTGCAATAGCTTTTAATTTTCAAGAACTTTTCTTGAATTTTGTTTGGGAAGGAAAAGAAGTTGAATTAAGGGGTATCACAGGGAAACCAAGAAAGATAATCAAATCTAATAGCATGACAAAGCTTCTAAAGAAATAACAATGGGGCGTAATTGCACAATTATGTTCACTAGAGATTCCCACATTGAAATCATTTATTTCTCCAGATCTCCCAAAAAATTTGGATAATCATTCCAAGGTATTTGAGACTCCCAAAGGCCTTCCACCTATTCATGATCATGATCATGCTATTCATTTGATTCAAGGAAGTGTTCCCACTATAGTATATCTAGGGGGACAGTATGGGGTACAAAGGGAGGTACCCAAGGGAATAATGTAATAATGGGATGGGCCATAGTAATAAATAAAGTGGTTAACCTATATCATGTAAAGGACCACAAGTAGTTAGCAATAATGTAATAAATCCATTGTATTAGATAGATGGTATTGAGGGAACCATGGTAATGACCCATGGTTGTATGTATGAAGCCTATATAGAGGCTAGAGACTCTCCATTGAGGGATTTCAAGGAATATTGTATGAACAAGTATATGGCTTGTGGAGTGTTCTCCTTCCTTAAGGAGTGAATGTATGGTATTTCCCTACCTTAAGGGTTTGATCAATAAAGAAACATTTCTATCTATTTCTATCTTATTATTTCTAGGTATATTTGTGTTCTCATGTATTTCTGCGTCAGATCTATAACAAGTGGTATTAGAGCACTTTCTTGGGCAAAGCGGATTTTTTTTTTTTTTTTTTTTGCAGAAACTCTTTGGGGTGGAGAGTTTGCAGATCCAATATATATGTTCTGGTGAAAAATTAGCAGAATCTAATTGCATATCTAAGTTCCTTGTGAAAAATACCCAATTAAAAAAAAAAAAAAGTCAGCCGAATCGGAGTCCGGATGAGGGAGATATCACTGATTTAAAAATTAGCTTTTTTGTAGACATTTTTCGAGGCGACAAGTTTGCAGATCAAATCCATACGTTTTGGTGCAAACATTGAAGAATCTAATTACAGCTCTGGTTTCTTTGCAAAAAATGCCCAATTTAAAAATAAAAATCAGTCGAATCAGAGTCTAGATGAGGGAGATATCGCTGATTTAAAATAAGCTCTTTTTTTTCAGAAATTTTTGTGACGGTGAGATAGTTGCAGCGTGAATTTAAAATTCCAGTGCCTAGATCAGGATTTCTATCACATGGGAAGATGCATAATGCTTGTTCCATTTCCGAAAACAGGTCATAATAGGGATTCTGAGAAATATTGACTAAATTGTGGCCATTTCAAATTTTTGCCAAGTGGTTTGTTTTCAAAACCCTATTCATGGCTTCTAGCAAACAATTTTTTATAAGGAAAGATAATGGTCCTACTATTGAAGAATTCATAAAAGATGTTAAGAAAAACCATCAGAAATCTTGAAGAAGTTCCCTATGGCTTAATTTTAAAGGAGAGGCTACCATATGGTGGCACTTACTTGGCAGCCAGTAGTTCGAACTTTCAAGCAAAGAACTTGAAAAACTCCGTTGTGGAAAAATGGTCTCATGCTATAAAACAGGAGAATGAGACATGTAAGGAGTTATTTTCTATTGATATATCCTTATTGCAGGTTCATGGATGTATTCATAAGGAGAAGATCATTATGTCTATAAATCCTAGCTGCAAGCATAATTTTATCAATGTTAATTGGCAAAGAAATTGCAAATCCTAGCTAAACAAATGGAGCACACACAAGTTAATAATGAGCAGGCACAAGTTTATAAAGATTTGAAGATTTCTGTGGATAAGTAAGTATTGCATTCTAATTTTTATGTTTCATATATGGCTAATGTGGATGTTGTTTTAGGATACCCTTGGATAGAATCTATTGGTACTATCAATATTAATGTGCAGAAGAAATTCCTGAAGCTTTGGTATAAAATAAGAAAATTACATTATATGATATTTCCATCAATAAACAGGTAGAGTCCAAAGAGGATGAAGCAGAGGCTATGGAGGCAGAAGCACAAAGCTCTAATGACACTGAGACATTAGATCATGAGCCTTTGATGGTCGACAACCAAACACAAACATCAAATAAGGTATCAGAAAAAGCACCAGACACCACTCATGCACCAATAGTAGAGGAATCCAAGAAATATATACCATCAGTTAAAGCTTCAGCATATCACCACTCACATCACCTAATGAGACAACAACCTACAAGATGGAAACGAATCAGTAGCAAGGACAACAATCCTTGCATGACAGATAGAGAGGGTCAACGATCCACCCACAACACCAACATAGAAGAGTTGCCAAGGTCAACTTCCATCTCAAGCAAGTGAGGCACCAACTAGATCGAGGATTCACCTTTCTCTTGGATGGATATATGCACGTGCATGGTACCAGTGGACTACTCTTTTGAGTAAATCTTATTATTTGTGTTCTTCTTATGTTTCAGGATGAAACATGTTTAATGGGTGTGGAATGTAGTATACCCAGGGGGATAGTATGGGGTACAGAGGGAGGTACCCAAGGGAATAATATAGTAATGGGATGGGCCATAGTAATAAATAAAGTGGTTAACCCGTATCATGTAAGGGACCACAAGTAGTTAGCAATAATGTAATGAGCCCATTGTATTAGATAGATGGTATTGAGGGAACCACGGTAATGACCCATGGTATTGAGGGAACCATGGTAATGACCCATGGTACTGTATATATGAGGCCTATATAGAGGTTAGAGACTCTCCATTGAAAGATGTCAATGATTATTGTATTGTCAAGCATATGGCTTGTGGAGTGTTCTCCTTCCTTGAGTGAATGTATGGTGTTACCCTACCTTAAGGGTTTTGATTAATAAAGAAACATTTCTATCTATTTCTATCTTATTATTTCTGGGTATATTTGTATTCTTATATACTTCTGGTTCAGATCTATAACAACCACAAATATCAAGCCTTACATATTTCCATATGCCCAAAAAAGTGAAATTGAACATATGGTTGCTGGAATGTTAGAGGTTGGTATAATTCAACCTAGTAAAAGTTCTTTCTCAACTCCAGTGGTATTGGTACACAAGAAGGATGGATCATGGCACATGTGTCTAGATTATAGGGAGATTAACAAGGTTACTATTAAATATAAATTTCCCATCGCTGTCATTGGTGAATTATTGGATGAATTACATGGAGCAATTTACTTCATCGGGTTGGATCTTCGTTCAGGATATCATCAAATCAGAATGAAGACTGAAGAAGTTCCAGAAACAACATTTAGAACTCATGCTTGTCATTATGAATTTTTGGTCATGCCTTTTGGCCTTACCAATGCACCTTCTACATTTCAAGGTTTGATGAATTCCATTTTCAAACCCTTCCTTCGAAAATTTGTGTTATTATTTTTTGACGATATAATAATCTACAACAAGTCTTGGAAGGATCATGTTCCACCTGTTGATAGGGTGCTCAAACTATTGGAGAAGAAACAATTATATGCAAGATGCTTCAAATAATTCTTTGGAGTACAAGAGGTGGAATATTTGGGTACTCAGTAAGCTCATGGATCATCTTATCATCCTCGATCTAATGGACAAACTAAGATAGTGAACAAATGTTTGAAGGGATATCTTCATTGCTTTGTACCTGATAAATAAACACAATGGGTCAAGTGATTTCGACTGGCTGGATGGTGGTATAACACTTCCTTCCATACTACAGCAAAAATGACCCCATTTATGGCACTTTATGGATGTCATCCACTGTCCATCACATCATCTTTAAAAGAAAATTCTAAGGTTCAACCAATGGAAGATCACATCGAGCATCAACAACAAGTTCTAAAACTCTTAAAGGATAACCTCACATTGGGGCAGAATAGAATGAAACAACAGGCAGATCAACATTGCAGCAAAAGAAGTTTTGATGTAGGTGACTCGGTATTTCTATGACTACAACCATAAAAACAAATTTCCTTCAAGAAAACTAAGAAGATAATAAATTCTCACCAAAGTATTATGGTTTATACAAGGTGTTACAAAACATTGGTGCCATGGAATACAAATTGGAGCTTCCTACATGTTCCCGAGTGCACCCAGTTTTCCATGTTTCATGCTTAAAGAAGGTTATAGGTAAGAAGATCCCAGTTCAAACAATATTGCAAGAACTTGACGAGGAAGGAAAAATCATATTGGAACCTAAAGTAGTCACAAAAACAAGAAATCTGTAGCGACAAAATCGATCAATTTCAGAGTATCTCATCAAGTGAAAGAACTTACCCGCTGAAGATTCCACATGGGAGGATGAAAATTTTATACAGAAGCATCGAGAACTACTCAAGTGTTGAGGACAACACTTTTTTAAGGAGAGGGTCATTTTAGGTCCCTATACTACTAGTGTAACCCCTTATTGTTATTAGTGCAATGCCCTTATTGTATTATTGTGCCCATATAGTCCCCATCTTGTTATTATTATGCTCCATAGAAGCCCACTATTATTATTGTTGTGCACCTACAATATTATTGTTATGCAGGCTCTGATTATATTGGGACCCTTTAGACTCCTATATGTAGAAAGGAGGTCTTGTCATTTGTATCATCCAAGAATTTTTCATTTGTGTAATGTAAAGGAGGTTACCTCCTCGAAGAGGTTGATTTTGAGGTCGTTGATCTATCTTTTCTATCTTTTTTTGAGTTGGTTTCATAACACCCTAAGAAGACATGACCACCATTATATTTCTTATACTTGTAGAACCACTCCCTATAGGGAGTGAAGTTAAGGGATGCACCTGATTCAATCAACCATGCCTCATGATCTGTGTGTGTACTTGAAGAAGAAGCCAAATATACACCCCACCTTCATCTGAGGTGGTTTTTGCCTATACCGAAGGAGCACCATCAAATCCCTTTCCTTTCTCAGGTGTTTTAGATCTACAGTCCTTTTTGTAGTGCCCTTCTTTTCTACATTTCCAGCATACCTTTACATATTTTCTTGGATATTTTTATCTCCCACTTGAACACTTGTTTTTGTTTATGTTCTGGGACCTTCCTCTCACAGACAAGGCATCTCCATTATATCTCTCCATATTTTTCTGTCTCATCTCCTCCAACAACAAGGATAAGACTATTTCATCAAACTTCAAGGTATTTGTATTGCTACATATTGCAACAACTAGACTATCCCATGATTCTGGTAGAGAACACAACAGACTGATGCACTTATCTTCATTTGAAATTTTAATATCAACAGATAACAACTGACTTACTACAATATTGAAGGAATTTAGATTCTTTATCACTACATCTCCATCCTTCATCCTCAGGTTCTACAACTTTTTCTATAGGAATAGTTCGTTCACCAAAAACTTAGATTGATACAAATTCCCTAACTTGTCCTAGAAAGTCTTCGTCGTAGCTTCCCATGATACATTCAACAATACTAAATTGAGAGACAATCGTATTGTCCTCTTTGCATTTCGATCTAACTTCCACAGTCTTCTACCAACATTCATTTTGGTGTCATACCTAGATCTATAGTGATCCACTAATCTCAATCCACCAACAGATCCTCCATCTTGAGCTTCTACAACTAAAAAAAATCCCATTAATTTCTTGATCTCTATCTTTCCATTGTTCGCCATCTTCTTTCATCACAAAAATCGATCCCGCTGATCTCCCACTATAACAGGGTATACCACAGGCCCTAGCAAAAACCCTTAGCAGCAAAGGCATCCCCTTGAAGCTAAAACAAATCAGATACTAGATGTAGGTTTTAACCCTGTACATAAATTACTTGCAAACGAATTCTTAAAACATATAAATATACAATGGCGAGAACATAAAACAAATATACACAAAGATTTTCCCGTGGATCCAAAAAAGAAGAATACCACATTGATTTCATTATATTCATTTCAATGTTACTATATATATATATATATATATATATATATATATATATATATATATATATATATATATATATATATATATATATATATATATATATAGATATATATATATATGCCAAAGCATTCATAAACTCCAATCCACTAACCCTGGATTAGAACATAATCATAGTTCCCTTGACCGAATCTACAAATTCCATGGGCAAAAGCCGTCGTTCCAAAAAAAAAGCACGAAAACCATTCACAAAACCATGGGTAGGTTCACCCACCATCTTTGCGTCTGCCCCCCATCCTTGGGTCTGCCCAACTGTTATTGGGTTGACGCATGGAAAGAATATAACGCACGCCCAACACCCATGGTGCATGCTTATGGTGGCATTAAATTTGGCGAATGTGGAATCATCGTATGGAATTGTTTGATAATACTAGTGAAAATCTATGTAGGTTTACCACCCATTTTTCAAAGGAAAACTTGAAAACCAAATCAAATTTGACACGCATACCACCAGTTCTCCATCATTTCTAGAATCTACAATGACACACCACAAACACCCCATCACAAAACTCATTTCCATTGTTATTCTCCTTTGCACAACCATGATGCTTAAGCATTTCATTCTACATTAATCTAAGCACAATATCTTGTGCATAGCTTCCAGTGGAAATGGATTCTATTACATTCAACAATTAGTATTCATGAATTGTCATGCAAGACAATGAGTGACAAAAAACTTCTTGAATAACCACGGTTAAATTTTCTTTATAACCTCTTTTAGGGGGTGTTTGAGACAAATTTTCACCAAATATAGTAGAGAGATATTTCAATAAAGCTAACAAAACATATGTTATATAAAATAACACTATGGGCATCGAGTATTTTTGTTATTACAATGAAGCATTTTCCATAGCTATACTAAAAGCAGCGAGGGTTAGTTTGGAATTGAACATCATCAACTTTGTATAACATAAATCAGTATAGTAATGTTTACTTAACTCCTGTAATCAATAAGAAAAATCATCAACCAAGGTTAGTTTGGAATGGAACATCATCAACTTTGTATAACATAAATCAGTATAGTAATGTTTACTTAACTCTCAGAAAAATTATCAACGAAAAACAATAATTTGATGTTTAAAATGTATATTAATTTTCTGTTTAATACATCTTGAGTTTTATACAACAAGATAAGATTACAACTCATTTTAAGTCGATTAAGTTTTATAAGATAAGATTAAACATTATTTTAGGTTTCTTAAGTTTTATAAGATAAGATTACAACTCATTTTAAGTTTTGGAAGTTAAAGAAAAAAACATTTAATCAATTATTTTTTTATAAATTAAAATAAGAATTTAAGGGAAAAAACATTTACCTATTATTCTTTTATAAATTAAAATAATGAATTTATATAAATTAAAATAATGAATTTATATAGATACTCATAAAAAAATATATAGGATATTTTTTTCCTAGATATTTTATTTTTAAATTTATTTTTTTCAATAATTAAAAAAAATATTTAATATTTTTTTATGTTTTAAAAATAATACACTTTATAAAATTAATAATATATTTAAAATTACAATAAAATAACATTAAATTTGTAATAATAATACCATTAATTAATTAAATTAAATCATTTATTAAAATATTAATATCAATATTATCAATTAATTAAATTAATTTTTCAAATTTACACTAATATTTCTTAAATATTAAAAAAAGTTATTCCTAATTTTAAATTATTGTAGATTTATATAATTGCAATGAGTGCTAAATAGACTATTTAATAATGATGGGAAATTAGTTAGTTATAACTATCTCTCATGGAAATCGTTATAGATAAATAACTTACTTAACTCAATTGAATCCCAAAAAATAATATCTAATATTTATTTTATTAATGGATCATTTGAAAATTTAAAAAGATTATATTGGTATATTTTGTCATACCACCACAAGTAATCATCTTTAGCTTTATGGAAGTGAATCCCAAAAGTCAATGCACTGCCACTGATAGCACCAATGACGAGTTTGAATTATGCAAAATGCACTGCCAATGATGTATTTTGCTACAACGAATGGAGGCTTCCGAGGAGCACTACTTTAGAAGATGCGGAGATAATTTGCAAGAGGTTGCTACAAAATGCATTGAAGTTCAGGTGAGGAAGACCAGTGATGCCAAACTCCTTACATCTCGCGCATCGTGTCGACTTTTACTCAAGTGGTCAGAGCTTTTCAAATCATGGGAATAGAACCTGTTACATCCATTGGAAGGCAAAAGAGAAAAAGGCAAGAGTAAGACTTACTGGAGGTGAGTCTGGATAGAGAAAGAAGGATAGCTTTGAATTTATGGTCGAAGTTAACATCCCTGTGATTAATTACAATAAGTTTTAGTGGCTTAAAAAAAAATGTTGTGCCCAAATGGAAGACTTACACATTATAGATATATTCACCAAATAATTACAACTCTGCAATGGCCCATGTAAAGAGTTCACCTGAGAAATTAATTGAAAAACATATCAATTGGGTTTTTTTTTGGGGTGTAAGTTAGGTATCTTGGGTATACCAAGCAGTAATGAATAATTGATTGTGTTGTTATATATCTAGGGGGGATAATATGGGGTACCAAGGCAGGTACCCACAAAAGCTCTTATGGACCACCCCTTGACTTGGGACATATTCACAAAAGCTCTTATGGACCACTTTGACCGTAAAGCTAATCTTGTGGATAAGCTCACACAGAAAGACACACAGCCTAGCAAAGATTTTATTTTTACAGAAAAAGAAGGAAACCAAGGACCCAAAAGGGTTATTTTCAGCTGGTATCTCCTTATTGCAGGTTCATGGATTGATTCAGAAGGAGAAAATCATTGTGTCTATAAATCCGAGTTGCAAGCAAAATCTCATAAATGTCAACTTGGCAAAAAAATTGCAAGTTCCAGCAAAACACATTGAAAATACACAGGTTGATGATGAGGATGTTCAAATTTATAAGGATTTGAAGCTTTCTATGGATAAGTATGTGTTGCATGGTGATTTTTATGCTTCAGATATGGATAATATGGATGTTGTTTTGGGATATCCTTGGATGGAATCTGTGAGTACTATTAATATTAATGTGTAGAGGAAATTCCTGAAGCTCTAGTATAAAAAGAAGAAAATTACATTACAGGATATTTCCATCAATAAACAGGTAGTGTACATGGAGGCTGAAGCAGAAGATGTTCCATGGACTGACATATCAGATGATGAGCAAGTCAGGATTGACAATCAAACACAAACAGAAGCTGAAGCAGAAAAGGTTACAAGTGCTGATACATCAGATGAGGGCTCAGTGGTTGAAGTCATATTGGAAAAGAAGAGACCACAACAGGCACAACAGCAGGGTGAATTAAAGAAAAAGACACCGTGGGTTAAAACTTCAACATATCATTACCCACATCACCCCGCAAGACAACCATCAAGATGGCAACCAATTAGCCACATGGACAACAACCCCCGCAGGACAGATAGAGAGGAGCGAAGATCCACCTACTACACATCAACACAGAAGAGCTACCACGGTCAACTTCCATCTCAAGCGAGTGAGGCACCAGCAAGACCGAGGGTTCACCTCTCTCTTGGATGGCTAGATGCACGTGCATGGTACCAGTGGACTACTCTTTTGAGTAGATCTTATTATTTGTGTTCTTCCATGTTTTGGGGACGAAACATGTTAAGGGGGGTGGAATGTTATATATCTAGGGGGGATAATATGGGGTACCACGGGAGGTACCCAAGGTAATAATGTAATAATGGGATGGGCCATAGTAATAAATAAGGTGGTTAACCCATATCATGTAAGGGACCACAAGTAGTTAGTAATAATGTAATGGGCCCATGGTATTAGTTGATGGTATGAGGGAACCATGGTAATGACCCATGGTATTGTATGTATGAGGCCTATATAGAGGCTAGAGACTCCACATGGAAGGATGTAAAGGAATGTGTCAAGGATTATTGTATGAACAGGTATATGGCTTGTGGAGTGTTCTACTTCCTTAAGGAGTGAATGTATGGTGTTGCCCTACCTTAAGGGTTTGATATCAATAAAGAATCATTTCATATTATTTCTGGGTTTATTTGCATTGTCTTATATTTTCATATCAGATCTATAATATTTCCGGGTTAGATTTATAACATGTGTGGAGATGCATTTGATGCAAGATTTTTATGTTTATGTTGTCACGTAAGATTTGGAGCATAAAGTCAATTTTAAGTACTTTTAAACTAATATAGTTATATGAATAATGATGGGAATTAGTGTTTTTTAATTAGTATGATAAAGTTTATTTGTTTATATTTGAAAATTTTAATATTTATATTAAAAATAATTATGATTTGAATTGAATTTATTATAACATAATTTATTTTCTTTTAAACTGTAGATAAGAAAGGTGTACTTTAATTTATATAAGAAACTATTTTTTTCACCATGTCATACAATTTCAAACAAGATTGTGACTTTTTGTTATTTAAAATAATTTTTGAATGCATAAATGGATTTAGCACTCTAAAAATTAAAAATCTCTTCCAGATTTTGATTAAAATTAAAAATAAAAATAAAAATAAAAATAAATAAAAATACCATAAAAGAAATCATTTCATGGATAAGAAATAATTTAATTAGTAATAATAATCATTCTAACATATTTAGATAGATATCCCTAAATTAAATAATCAATAAAAAAAAATATACCTCAATTAAATGAGATGTTTTTTTAATATTGTATTTGAGTAATGAATTTTTCATTTAATAAATTTGTTTTGATGTAAATACTATTTTTTTGTTACAATATATATTTTAAGACAATGAGGATTTCCTTTCTTTTCTAAAATATTTGTGAGCAAAGTGCTCTCCAATATGGTAGAGATGTTGTAATTTATTTTATAACATTTGACTCACTCAAAATAAAATTAGAAAATAAAAAAATTAAATTAAAAATAAAAAAATAAAAATAAAAATAAAAAAGTTAAGAATTAAACCAACTTAGATCCATCTTAACTGGGGATATACCAAGTGGTCAGAAAAATCAAATCTGAAAATTCTCTTATTAAAATATTTGATAAACAATAATTATTTATGATTTTGATCTTTTTTAATGTAAAATTAATTTATAATATTTTAAAGTTTAATATTTCTACTTAATTTAAGTTAGTTACATTATGCTTAATCCAAATTTGAGTATATTTTAGAGTGGACCTTGCTTTGTTTAGGTGCCAACAAGAGTAGACAAATCTTTTCAAATCTTATCTCCTCGTCATTTTAAAACATGTATATATTTATTTTAATCACAAACCTAGAAAACATAGATAATGATAAAAATTGTAAAGAATCCAAAGCATAAACATGTTTATGACAAAACAAATTTGAAGTCTAACTTAATATATTTTTATCCAGTATAATTAAGGTCAAATTATTGCATTTTTATGTCGAATTAATCTTAAAAGAATAAAGTTCTATAGTATTGAAGACCCCACTACACCACATATTGGAGAATGAGATTTTGATTATATTTTTTTGTCTATTTTCATTTTATATATGTAGGTGGCCCACATATTACCAACCTTTTTGAAAACGCAGTAAAAGATGTGACACATTTAGATTGGAGCATTTTCCTACTATGGCATAGCATCTATCCCTTTATGTTTCTCAAGATTCTTTTAGATATGAGGAGATTATTTTGCACAAATATTCAATTTCTATCTTTCTTTGGATTTAGCGCATAGCTTCCATGCAACTTGAGGCATTTCTTTGCTTGAATTATCATTGGAGCAATGGAATTTAGAAACTTGTATGTTGTGACATTAGTTTGGTGTAACTGGATTTTGGCGTAAACCATCATTTGAAATATTATGTACATGTATCAACTAATAATTTGTTGTTGATGATTTTCTCTTTTTAGATGGATATGAAAACTAGACGTTGGTGGTATGTTCTTGTGCCCTTTTAGTGTCATATATTATTTTGTATCAAACTTTATATTAGATAATGTCAGAAACTATCTCCTAATTTGCATGGAACTTAGTCTTATTGGAAATCTAAATATTCTGGTGGTATAATATAAATCATTGTTTTTAAATGACGGTTGAAAGATATGCAATGGATAACCATCAAGTACTCTACCTAGGATTGATTATATACGTTCAATAAGAAAAATAAACATGTTTTAAATCTTCAATATTTTTTGTTTAAACCTCCACAATTGTTGTTTTCAAAGTATTAGAATTTAAATATATTTAATTTTTAGTTGATATGTCTACAAGTTAGATTAAAGGGTATAGTCTCTAAATAATACACCAAGGTGAAAATTATTTTGAATTTTCAATGAAATTCTTTTGTCCAAAAAATAAACTAGTTAGATTCTATATGTAGCCTTTTTAGAGTATGTTTCTTATGATTTTATTCAATTTTACTTTAATACGCAATGATTTTTTTGTTTATATATATTGATTTTACTACAATTTGGTGATAAATAGAAGGAAGGATTTGATTAGAGCATGCTTTTACCACATTTAATACTTATAAGTGTTTTCTCTCTAAGAATGTAAAAATGGAGGAAATCTTAACATAATCCTATAACATGATGTTAGGAGATCTACAAATATCCATTTATTATAATTTTCGGATTTTAATTTTTAAAAAGTTCAAATACTATGCATTCATTCTAGTTAACATTAGTATATATCTTATTATCCAAATCAATGCTAAAATATATACAGTAAAATGTACTTTATCTTTAGATCCATTAGTAGATATTAGATTAAGTAAATCATAACATAAACCATATTAATTAATCAACTTTAGAGTTTTTATTGATAACATTCAATATTTTTCTATGTTAGTCATCTTATATGTCCCATAAAATATCCTTAGTCATATCTCATATATACAAATGCTATGGCATGTCCGGGGCAAAAACATTTGATTTCAAGTGCCAAAGGTTTTATAGTGAGTATTCTATGCAATTTCAAACCTAGATTGGAAATTTAATAAGTTATTTGTGTGTTATGGTCATTTTGTTTTTTTCCCTTATGATAAATATGTGAAAAGTTTAACACAATTATGTTACTGAAGGGTAATTTTATAATCAAGGATTTATTGGTCAAGGGTTAATTTATTGTAAAAACATTACTGTTGAAGAGAATTTTTAAACATAATGTTTCTTGACGGAGAGCATAAGAACCCAAAACGTCAAAAACAAATTGTATGATGAGTAAAGAGAAATCCAAATTCCAACCCTTATTTGTTCTTCAAACCTTGTTTCACACTTTTATAATTTGAATATTGAAATTATTCAAATAAAATTAAATTTTTTTTTCATAATATTCGTGAAAGTGAAAGATTTTAGATTAGATTGGTTGTATCCCATCAGTGTACGAAAAATTGAGGAATCTAAGGTGGAAATATGAGAACCAAAACGAACAAATTTAAACTTAAGGGGCAATGCTAAATAAAAATTAAATATATAGAAACTAATTATAGAAATGCAAAAGCTACATTAAAAAATATTGTGATATCCCAAGAGATCTCTCTTTAAAATCTCTTGATAAGGCCTTATCGAGAGTCCCAATCACTACTTCTCTTTATAATTACATAGATATGTAGAGTATAAATTGGAGCTGTTACATCCATAGACTACAGGGAAGAGATTAATTTAAAAAGGACAACAGATCAAATGATATTTTCTCGAGAATCGGATCAAATTCTGTAATGAATGTCCAACCATGATTTTATGGTTACAAGAAAACATTTGTAATATAGCTAAGAATTGTCGTCGTATAGAAAGCCTGACAAAGAAATTGAAATTAATTAACAATCATTTAATGGAAATATAATTAGTGTAGATCTATTTAATATTGGATTTATTATGCATGGAGAGGGATCAAGTTTTTTGGTGTAGACTTTTTTTTTGTAGTGTAGAATTTAAGTAAAGGTTTGTATCTCGAGGGATTTGATCCCTCTTGGCACATGATAGATCCAGTGTTAGATGGATTTAATCTAGTTCCAATTAAGGGCAACAATGTCACATTTTTAGATTACCATTATTATATATATTATTGAGATTAACTTCAAAATTCACATTATGTTTTCTTTGCTTGACATGACCATATCATTCTCTTCTTTAATTTAGTGTGTGTTTCTTGCCCTGAATGATTTCTACATCTGCTTTTGGATGCTTTGAGTGGTGAGTGTGTTTATGTGTTTGGGTTTGGATGATAATGTTTTTTAATGTTACAGTTGTGTTATATTTTTATATGTGTATGTAATTGTTTATTAGTAATTAGTTGGTGACGAAGAAGGGAGACAACCTTGTCAATAGTTTGTAGGAGGATTGATATTGCACATCTATTTCATTTAATTTTAGGTATCACAATTTCTGACAACTAATTAATTATATCTACAATAGTTTTAATAATTTATTGTGTCAAGATTACTCTCAAAATAATTTTTTCCTTTCTTAATGTTTGAAATAATTTATTTCCATCAAGAATATTTTGATGTTTTTTTGTCTATAGTCTATTCAACAAAGTCAAGAAATAATATATTTTTGAATTTCTTTTTTTTATGAGTGACTAGAATTATAAAATATTTACATTATTTGTTTCTCCAAACAATTATCACATCTCCTTCAAGAATATTTTTCTTTGTTTTGAATGTTTATAAATATATCTTTTCCTTTTATAAATATTATGAATACATTGTTCTATGCAATTATCTATTAGTAATTTTGCATACATTTTGAATATACGTAATTGTTTACTAGTAATTAGTTGGTGATGTAGAAGGGAGATGATCTTTTCAAGCATTAATTTACACTTTGCAGGAGGATTGATTCTACACATCTATTCCATTTTAATTCTATGTATCGCAATTAATTCTTAATAGTTTTTTTTAGGTATTACTAAATATATCATGAAAATAGTTTTCCTTGGGATTAACAACATCTAGTGCATCTAAAGCAAGCAATTAAATAAGATTAGAAAACAACATCTACACTAAAATAAATGCATCTAATGCAAGAAATCAAATGAGATTAGAAAAAACATATACACTGAAATCAATGCGTCGAGTGAATGCAATCAAATAGGATTAGAAATCCAAATCTACACTAAAATAAATTCATCTAGTGCAAGAAATCAAATAGGATTATAAATCAACATCTCCACTGAAATCAAATATATCTCCACTGAAAACAATCAAACAGGATTAGAAATCAACATCTATATTGAAAATCAACACATCTAGTGCAAGCAATTAAATAGAAGTCTATGAAAACATCATCTACATTGAAACCAATGCATGTAGTGCAAGAAATATTCTTCCCTCGCTCTCCCCTTCATCTAATCTTGAAAAATATTTTCAATAATTTGTAGTCTCAAGATTAACAACATGCAATCCATCTAATGCAAGAAATCAAATAGGATTAGAAAATAGCATCTACATTGAAATTAATGTGTTTAATGCAAGCAATCAAATAAGATTAAAAATCAACATCGAAACTGAAATCAATGCATTTAGTGCAAGCAATCAAATAGGATTAGAAATCACCATCTACACTGAAAACAATGCATATAGAGCAAGCAATCAAATAGGATTAGAAATAAACATCTACATTGAAATGAATGCATCTAGTGCAAGAAATCAAATAGGATTATAAATTATCATCTACACTGAAATCAATGCATCTTGTGCAAGAAATCTTATTACCTCTCTCCCCCCTCCATCTATATCTATATCTCCCTTCATCTCTCTTTCTTTGTCTCTCTATCTCACTCCCCCCCGCCAAACACACACACACACTCTCTCTCCATATATATCTATCTCTGTCTCCCTCCCTCCCTCTCTCTACCTCTCTCTTCTTCCCTCTCTTCACCTCCTATCTATATCTCTATCTCCCACTGCCTCTCATTTCTCTCTCTATATCACCCCTAAAGCATATGCACTCTTTCTCCATATCTATCTATCTCTCCCTCTCTCTCCCCCCCTTCTATTTCTCTTCCCTCCTTCTCTCCTCTCTCCCCCTCTCTCTCTCTACCTTATCACTGCCTCCCTCCCTCTCTCCACCTTCTCTCTATATGTATTTCTTCTTACCTACCTCTCTCTCCCCCTCCAAATCCCTCTCTCATCTCTCTCATGTCTTCTCTCTCTTCCTTCCTCTCTGCCCCTTTCTCTCTCACATCACTCTATCTCCCCCCCTCTCTTCACCCTCGGACTCTGCCACTATCTCCCTCCCTCTCCCCTCTTTTTGTCTCTCTCCCCTTCCTTCCATCTCTCCTTCTTTGTCTCTCTATCTCACCCCAAAACATACACACTCTTTTCATCTCTCCCTTGTCACTCCCTCACTCTCTCTCTCTCTCTCCACTTTTCTATCTCTATGTATTTCTTCTTCACTCCCTCCCTCCTCTTCTCCCCGATCCTTCCCCTCTCTCCTACCTCTCTCTCTCCCCCCATCTATCTCTCTCTCTCTGCCCTCCAACTTTGTCACTATCTCTCTCTCCCCCCGTCTCTCTATCTCTCTCTCTCTCTGTCCTCCAACCTTGTCACTATTTCTCTCCCCCTCTCTCCCTCTCTCACTTCTCTCTTTCTCTCTCTCTTCATTCGTCCTCTTCCCTCTCCTTCATTGTATCTCCTCCTCTCCCTTATCACTCACCCTATCTCTCCACCTCTATCACGCTATGTCATTGTTCTTCCCTCCATATACATCAAGAGTTAATATATATTATGATATATTAATATATATTATAATATAACAAATTTAATATTATATTAAATTTAATATTGCATTAATCTAAAGTGATTAAATTTAAATATATTAATATTATAATATCAATATTAGATTTAATGATATATTTTATATGAAATGATTGCAAAATTTATAATAAAATTTGTTTTATAAATGTTTGGTTAAAAAAAATATTAAAAATTTTAGATTATTAAATTAAATTTTTTCCCTTTAATTTAAGGAATGATATTAGATTAAAATAAATTAATATTCATTCAAATGCATATTTATATTTTAATGATTCATCTTAATACATTAATAAAATTAAAATAAATTAAGATTAGCGGACACGCAATGAATAGTGAAGTTAGTACGCACTGGGGTCAGAGAGAGTTCAAGAGGCCACTCCGTTGAAATAACAAGTGCCTCATCTGGATGTGGTGCTTCGCCAATAGCTAGTGAAGGCATAAGATGCGT
This sequence comes from Pinus tabuliformis, assembly GCA_031772625.1. Classification (NCBI taxonomy): domain Eukaryota; kingdom Viridiplantae; phylum Streptophyta; class Pinopsida; order Pinales; family Pinaceae; genus Pinus; species Pinus tabuliformis. The sequence continues at coordinate 776,079,213 of CM062804.1, read as the reverse complement.
GCGCTATACAGTAGTTCACTAGTAACATGTGCGTAATAATCTCTGCGTGCACCGGACGTGTAGTTCAGCGATTCCTGCAGCACGCTTATATTGTTTACCCCTATTTTTGCTACACACGATGCTGCAGCATCAACGGAGGCGTGGTATTGTTCGAGGAGAGATTAAGAATCTGGCCAGCCTGCGATTAATATTTAACAGCGATCGCGACTTTGGCTCCAGGATGATCGATGCCTTCGTGGCTCACACAGCCCATTTTGCTGATCTCCAATTTAATTTATGGGATGGTAGGGTAGTTACGTAAACTTGATTTCAGTCACAAAGTCATTTTTAGTGGTTTACAAGGTTTTTGATATCCATGAGATTCTGTTGAATTAATTGTAAAATGTTTTTTAAACATCGCGAAGAAACAGTAAAAAGAGAGGAAAATGCTTTAAAAATGTCAAAAAAAAAATCTGAATATATAATAAAAAGTATGGCGATTTTTATGTGGACTTAATTTATATGTATGAATTACTTAAATTTTGTATACTATGAATTTGTCATTATATTTTTATTCATCTCCTTTTTTAATAATAGTTGGTATCAAATTTGGGAAGTTTTCAAAGTGTTTTGAGCATTCTTTATATAATAGATAATGAGTTGTTATAAGTGGTAGGGGTATTTTATTATTTAGATATTTAATAAAAAAAATTATTGATAAGAATAATGGGGAATTGTTAGCTAGATGTTTTTATCTATATAGAGGATTTGGACCTCTAAGTGAGTAAAGCATATGAGCCTCATATGTTGTTTGGCTTACAATAATGGTTAATGTGCTACATGGTAATAATATATTGTATGGATCTAGCGAGTGCAATTGAGCTTTGAAGGCCGAATCAAGGTGAGGAGAGTGTAAATGAGGTTTGAAGGCTAGATCAATGTGAGAAGAGTGTAGTGGAAGCACAATAGAAAGGTGCTCAAAATCATGGGTATAAGAATGGTTAGATAGTTGCATGGATGTCAAAATGTAGATGGAGTTGATTGTGTTGAGGTCTTATGAAGGAGTCAACAAGTTATGGAGAGTATCAGTAGTGCATAAACACCATAGAGTGCTTGGTCCTTCCCCAATGTTGTCGTAGGACCTATTATCGAAGCATTCATGTTGTAGTGTGGTAACACACGAAGTTATCCTTGTCATGCATAGAGAGGATGCAAGATCAAGTTGTGGAATGAACCACTTGTTAGGCAAGCATACATGTTGTAGTGTGGTAACACATGAATTTATCCCTCTCATGCATAGAGAAGATGTAGGATCAAGTTGTGGAATGAACCACTTGAATATATACAAGGGTGCCAAGCATACTCTTATGCTAGCTTGAGGATACTTTGTTATAAGACATGGTATTTGGGCATGCATGTTGTAATGCAGTGGGGCATGGAGTTATGTATGATCAAGGTGTCGAATGGACCACTTGAATAGGTACAAGGGTCGCAGATGTCCATATGCTACTTGAGGGATGAATTCTAGCTTGAGGGGTGAATGTGAAATGGTTGATGAACCATGTGCAAGAAAAATTGTCCTAGAAAATAGGAAGATATAGTAACTAGTTACCCATGCATTAGGATGATAATTTTTTTATATGGACTTTCAATAAAGATATCAAGGGCAAGTTAATCTACCCGATTCAAGTTTAAAGGAGGATTATTAGGGTTGTTAGATTAAACTCCACTTGGTCACAAATTCAAATTATCATTAGTGGTTTACAATTTTAGATTTAAGATACCCATAATTTTTTCCATGATATTTTCAGATTATATGTTATATATCATATTTAAAGGAATTAAAAACCATGGTAAGATAACTTTTGTCCAGTATAAAATCATAGTACAAAAGAAGACAATAATTTAGAAATGCAATTTTTCTATTATCAATAGTATAATAATATCCATTTTTAAATGAACTCAATCCATATTGACTCAACCACCTAAATTTGGTCTCAAGTGATTTTTCATATTTATGTTTATTTTGGTGCCTATTATACTTTTATTTATCTCCTTTATATAACAATAGAGGCTGAGGTCTACCATGATGTCCATCAAGGAATCTACGCGTAGACCCATTGTGTTTTCACAATTAACTAATATGCCACATACTTTACTTGTGAATCCTACATCCTAATGCAATTTGAATTTGGAATTATAATGGGAATTTATAATTGGATGCACCTTCCAACTCTAAAAACAAATAGTTTCACTAAAAAGTACATGCCACAATTCATCTTTTTCTAACCAAAATTGTTGATTTCCTCCTCATTTGGATCATATTTCTATTTCTATTATTATTATTCATTCATATGTAGATAAACATGGATTTTATTTTCAGAGAAGGTGATCGATTTTTCACGCATGTCCATCATGATCTCATGATTGGAATTTGGGAGCACACCAACCCTCAAATGGGTTAACTATTTAGTTTTAAATATAGGTAGGTGGCTACTTCCATAAATAAGTTTAAATTGAAATCTTTGGTCCAAAAATATGTGTATACGTTTATGATAAGTGATCTTTTAAGGAGATTATTCATTATCTATCTTATTATTCATTATATTTTGTTATTGGTAGTTGCATATTTATAATTTTTTTATTCCTATCATTTTTGTTCTCAATATTGGTGGAGTGGCAGGGAGGACTCTCCCAAGAGTTATAATTATTTACTATCAGAAACATACATAATTAAAAATGATGTTTTTTATTTTTTTAACTTAAAATTATATTTTTTAATTAGATAGAGTGTGAAATTTCTAGAGGTTATTTGTCTTTGGTTTGTTACTTGGGAAATTAGACTAAAGATAGAATACTTAACTATATTTCAAAGTTTAAAATAAGAAAATCCAAAACCATATAAGAGTTATCTTACAAGTGGGAAAATTAGTTGAGAATATCGAATCTTGATTTGAGTTTGACATTTTTGACAAAAAAACTTTGCACACCCATAACTATGGGAAACTAACCAAAACTGAAAAGATAGAGGAGACTAGGAAAACTAAAAAACCAAGCAACATAACAAAATTGACTAATAGAACCTAAAAGTTAGTTAGACAGAGAAGTATCCAAGTGAACGGGATGGTTGGCCTATTCACTAGAGGGTGGCATTATTGGGCTTGGAGGTGAGCCCAACTCCAAGCACCGCAACCTTCCTTCGGTGTTAACAAGAATATCGTTTAGCTCATCCAAATTTTGCATAATGTTGTCCCTAGACTCATGCCTAACCACAAATACCTTTCCAGAAAGAACTTTATATGCCAATATAAATCAACCGTGTAGATATAATGATTTTGCTTCCCTTTGGTGCTACACCTATTCGGGATCCATATAGCTAAATCACTTATCGCTTCCAGGTCTGGGTGGTTTTGCCTCTCCTTCCTAACATGTGCTTCTGCTACACTAATTTCAACTTAAAAATCTGGAGATATTTGCCACTAATAGGTTCAAGATGAGGCCTCAACTCTAAAAAATGGTCACACTCCCCTCAAATTATGTCTTCCTCTTCCACCTTGCCTACAATGAGCTCTTTGGAAAATCATCGTACTAGGTGGGAGAAACACTCAAGCCTGAAAGAAGAAAACCAAGGCTAAGGACTAGAGAAAATATAAACCAATAAACCCAAGGATATCATCCAATGAGACATTGTGTGTGATAAAAAAAAAAGAAACAGAGAGCTCCTCCCCTAAATCCATCATAGGTGAGGGTAGTAGAAAGGCCCAAATAAAAACCATGCCAATCCAAGGAAACAACCAAGGATTGATTTCTGAAACATACATGGAAAGCTTGCTAAGGAGGATGGCTGATAAATCCCCCATAACAATTCTTGAGACCAATCCCACACAAACACATTCAATATAATGATAAGCCAAGAAAGGTGGTGGGGAAGATCTCTAATAACAAAATTTTAATGAGTGACATGAGGGGTGTGCTGGTTACAGCCTTGATGCATACCCTAGGCTTATCATCCGACCACCACCTCACTTTGTTGGGTTGGCACACCAATGGTGGGGCGGGGGGGAGCTATGGGGGTGCAGAGGAGTTAAAACATAATGTGACCATGAGATTATAATATTAGATTATGTTTTGTCAATTCAATTATTCATCTTATATTATTCAATCTAATAATGATCTTTTTTCTTTAACCCCTCTCAAAAAGTTACCATGCCTATGATGTGTCCTTCTCCTTACCATCTCATTTAAGAGCTCTAACAACATCTCCAATTTTTTCTCTCTTGGGATTGCAAGTCTTGCTGAGATTTGAAAACCTATCTCTCATCTTTAAGACCATTTTTTCAATAAACCCATGGTGGAATATCCATTAAAAAAATGTACTTTTTTTCTCCTCCACAAATCCAAAAAAGAGTAATGGAAAAGTTTTGAACACCTAGATGATATATAAATCTCATCATAATACTCTTAAGGTGATTTATCCCATCATATAAGGCAATCTACAAAGAAAGAAGCCAAAGATAACTTAAAGGTTAAGGCTTATGAACTAAAACAAGTCATCATGAGTGCTTCTAAAGAGTTACATCAAGCTAAAGAACAGTCATTTGATGTACAAATTTAGCTAAAAGAGGCTTCTAATGAAGAATTAAATAGACTATATTGTAGAATATATGATGTGGATCTTGTTAAATGGAAAATGATTCGAACAAAAAAAAGAGAGAAAACCTCAACAAATTGAATAAAATGAACATATTAGATAAGAGTTTCATTATTCAATGTTAGTCCAAAACTTGAAATTTATAATATTGCAGTCTATGTTTGACTTGAATGTTTTTTTTTAAATAAGGTAGATTTTATTACTTTGAAGTAGGATATTTACAAACTGAAATGGATGGTGCAAGTAGAGTGATCCAGTACCAGAGCCAAGCTTTATTTTCACAAATTATAAAAAACATGTCTTCCCTGCCTTCGCTGAAGAGATTTTTACATTGATTTTTACAAAAAAAAATTCCTCCTTCACTAAGTCGGTTTCTTGATTTCACATCTTCAACAGTAAACAAAAGGCTCCTTCCCCTGAGCTGAGTAGAAGGATTTGATTTGTTGGTGGAGGAAGGGTACCTTTTGTGACTGCCAAAAATGGCCCTCGAGCTGCTAATGCGCTAATTGAGAGACAAGTGGAACACCATGTGATTGAATTTGACATCATGTGGGTCGGTGAGAGTAATAAACCTCCATAAATTTGGAGTAGGTAACGTTAATGGAATACCAAAAAGGGAGTTAATACCAGAGAAAATTAGGCAGTTACCTCCACAGGGTCTTCGTCCAAGTTAAAGGATTTTCTTTCGTATTGCATGCTTGACCCTTAGTTGCAATTTGGTTGTTGGACAAGGTGCTTGCAGTTTCTTTTTTGAATTTTGGAGATCCCTCACTACTATACATACGATTTTTGAGCAAGGCGTAATGAGGTGAATCCTGAGTGATAAAATGTAAATGGTGTACCGATTTCACATACACCGCGAATTTGTCTACGAGGATGTCAATCTTTTCTTCCAAAGCTCAAATTAATCCTAAAGGGCAAGCCCCAGGATAGCTTTCAGCTGCCACGATAATTCAATAGTGAGACTGTAGATATTTTCCCTGGCCTTGGTAAGGCCTGGGTCAAGCATCCATTCGAATTCCATGTCCATAGCTTCCGTGTTCACTCTACGCCTGATGTTTCGCGCTTGAGATTCCAAGTTGTTGATTCTCTCCAGGGTTGCCAGGTTAACCGAGATGGCATAATTGATTTTGGAGCATTTTTCCAAGGCCTTCGCTCTGGTTCTTGGCTACATACTAGTGTTATCCCACCTGGAATAATTATGACTCTGACTGCGACCATACTAGGGAGTAGATCTAGAGTGACACCTTGAATCCATTCTGGGGAGGGGGTGAGAATCAGGGAACGGAAGATGGACCGTGAAACAAATATAGGGGTGAAATGCAGGGGAGTGAAAGAAAATGTGAAGGGGTGGAGATGATGGAGAGGAAGGGTTGAGGGGAAGGGGAATACATAGGGGTGAGAAATCAAGGAGGAGCGTGATGGCGTGGTGAGGCCATTGATTGTGACCACAAGGAGGTACAATGTTATAATGGGGGAGAAGGTATTGGAATTGGTTGGTAGGTTCAATAGGCGGCACCATATACGGGATGCAATGAACTAGTACGTGCTCACTTCGTGCCAAGAATTGGGGCAGCTATTCAAGGAGAATCTCATAATGAAATGTTGTGGTGGGTGTATCGTCTTTGATCAGGAGAGGGATAGGTGACGTCATTAATGAGAGGACTCGTAGTCTTGTTATCTAGACTATTTATAGACTCACAATCTTGCTTAAGCGTACTATGTTCCAGGAGTGAGCGTAATCTGAGATTTCCAGTAGTGCCTTCATTTTCCAACCTGTCTGCTAGGTTGTTTGCTTCTAATCTTACCACCTGGAAGTGGAGCCCATTTTCTTCATTGATGTGTCACTTGATCCTATGAAGGATCTTGTTGAGTGGCCAGTTGTGGGATACTTTGATGACTGTTGTTCCCTTCTATAATTTTCAGCAAGCTTCAATGGCAAGCATGGAATCTCCTTCCATGATCTGAGGAAAAAACCTTTCAGCTTTCGAAAGATCCAAACCATGCTCTAGAGCCTGTAGCTCGATTGCATTGTTGGTGGAATTTCCTAAGTTTCCTGCCTAACCCTAGATAATCTTTCCCTGTGATTTTTTGAATATACCTCTGAAGCCAACTTCCCTTGGGTTACCCTTAGCTGCACCATCACAATTTAGCTTTAGGATTCCTTTATCTGGAGGAGACCATTGACTTAGAGCTTCCTGATTGACTGAAGACATGGGGGTAATGTTGATATAGGGGGAGATCAGATTGAGGAGAGTGAGGACACATTGATCTGCTTGATTGGGAGTATCATTGGAAATTTGGAGATTGGAAGTAGATACCATTTCTCTGATCATCTACTTAATGAAGGCTAGTGTATTTTCTTTTGGACTGTATTTTCCTTTGAAAATTCTGGCATTCCTTTCTTTCCACAGAACCCAACAAATTATACTTGGGAGTAAATTCCAAGCTCTGTTCACCATTGAATTGGAGGAGAAAGAGACTCTCTAATTCTCAACAGTGTTGAGGATAGAGGAAATGTATTTGTTTGATTCCTTGAAAACCATTTCCACCCAATTCTAGAGATTGTTAGAGTAATCGTATTCATTCAGAAGGTGGTTAGTTGTCTCTTCACTTTTTTCACAAAGGTTACATCTTGAGGGTTCGATGAAGCCTTTTTTTGCATTTAGAGAGATTTGATCTTTATAATTCCAGATGTATTATTCAACTAGAAAGATCAATTTTTTGCAAAGGTTACATCTTGAGGGTCTGATGAAGCTATTTGTACTAGCAGTGTGAAAATCAAGAGAGTTTGAAAAACTATTTGGTGTAGAATGTTGATAAGGAGGATCACAGTGCAAAGATTCATGGCATGTAGATGATAGAGGATCACAAAAATCTAAATCAAATTGGAGGCTACATTTATGAATGATAACATCATGCTGCGAAATGGGGAAGTTAGTCTTCCCCATGGGCTTCATGAGCCATTTTGGGATTTCTCCCATTAAATCTGAGTCATGAGAAATGAAAGAATAATGAGAAGGTGGATTAAGAATTTGATTTGCAGATTTCCCAAATTCACAATCACCACAAGGAGGCACCCACATGAGGACTAGAAAAGGAGGAAGATGAGGAACAAAAGTAATAATAGGTTCATCCTCTAAAATTAGAGGTGCCTCGTGACTCACACGAATTAGGGAAGTAGGAAAATCAGGGGGTTCAGGTTCATTGTGTAAAGAGATAAGAACCAAGCCCTCAAACTCTTGTTTCAAGGAATATCTATTCATGTCTTCTTCAGAATTTTCACAACAAAGATGAAGGATTCTATTAGAAAAATACTCAACTAATTCATTAGGCTTCATTCTTAAGAAATTGATTCTTCTAAAAACATCTTGATAATTATACCTGTCAAATTCTTGATGGATATCCCTGAGGAAATGATGAAGGGAATGGATGGAATAAGCTGGAAAGGTATGGCACCATCGATTAGCTTTACCTTGAAGGGTGAGGAAAAATAACACATAAGAAAACTCTTCATCTTCGATTTCGTAAGATTCGCAAAATTTAAGGAAATCAGAAATGTTCTCGGCTATAGATTTTCCATCCTCACCATCAAAATTTAACTAGGACAAATGATCGAGAGACTCATCGGGGATTGAAAATTGATCAAGGGAAAAATTACAAAAAAAATCCTAGGAGTAATATTTGTGAATGAGCCATTTTAGATCAGATATTCAAACCAAATACAATGGGCTCAACTTATCATCTAGATCTCCTTCTAGTGCCACTATTGATGGTGTTGGAAATACTTCAACTAAGGGGTCCCTCTGATGTGAAGCCCCAATTAGACCTCACATCATTTGGTGTAGGATCCCCATCTAGAATATCAGCCCGATTTCCATATATCTCAAAGATATGCCTTGGCTCTAACTGTCAGCACGGAGAGGGATGCAATGGTGTCTTCGAAAAGAGAGGAAGTGTGTCTGGTGAGTGTTTAGTTATAAATGTGTCAAGGTTATTCTACTACAGAGAAGGGAGAAATGTGAGCCTCTAAGTGAGAGGTATTAGTACCACCCAAGAAGAGACACACATGAACCAGAAGGATCCATCTCACATCTAATAAAATATTCAATAGAGGATGTAACAGTCATTACAACCAACAAACGAAGAAATATTTGTGTAATATCTTGCGGAGTAGTCCACAAGGATGGGACAACAATAATAACCAATACAACACATTCTCAATAAGGTAAGTACTAAAATAACGAAAATAGTTCAACTATCTTAGCACATGTGAAAGCAAACATGAAATACAAACATCCACATAATAGTCTTACAAACGTTCATAATCCATGCATGAAGAACATGTTGGCCTTGAAGGCTTCTGTTAGTAGCTAAAATTTCCAAGACACATGTTTACAATGTACATCACTAGCTCTAATAGTATAACATTGGAGCCACTCATTGCTCATCAAAGAACTAGCTTATCTCTCTAATGCCTTGTAGGAGGAGCCAAGGTGAAAAGTCCTTTGCCCATACAATGAGGAAGTATATATAAATAAGGGGTGATGCTTCCCCTCATTGTGACTCGTTGACTACCCTCATGATTGTTTTACTTCCTATGAATTTTGATCTTACATGACTCTCCATATTGCATATGTGTTCTTTGGACTTCCACTCTACAATGAATACAATATACATGGTCCACAATGATGATGTGGCATATGACAACTCATGAAAATACATGACATGGCACTGCTGATATGAACTTCTTGAATGATGTGGCAATGTCAAGCCATTGTTTCTACTTTGAATGATGTCTTCTTGATAATGCTCTTGTCTTCCACCTCCTCATTGCCTGGTGATAGGAATCTTCAACGGTCTCAAGTCTTGAGTTGTGTCCGTGAGCAGGTGTCCCTTTTCTTTGCCTCGATAGATCATATTGCATGCTTATCTATAAGAATGTATTTTGTATGTACTCCTTAATCCTCTTCTTCATCATCCTACCATCGTATGATAAGATAACTATATTTTTTATTCACTCATGACAAGAGGACATCATCCCGAAAAACCTCATATTCTAAGATGATCAATTCTGATTGATGGACTAAGGCGGAACCATGTAGCAGGGTGGAAAGGGGGGCTTAGTGACTATGCATTTTTTATTTCTAGTAGCCAAGGCTAAGGTTTGAGGCCTGAAACTGCACAATACGTAGTTCATGTTGGACTGAGGGATAAGTCTGCATAGTTTTGGCAGCTAGTGAGATAGGTTGAAGGGATGGTCACTGTGGGAGAATTATGCACAATTTTGAGAGGCTAGGGAGGATGGGCCACTACAAGATTATGCCTTTTAGAGGTTCAGTGAGAGGGATTTGGGCTTGTTCTTACACAATGAACTATTAAGGCCAAGCTTTCTGAGAGGATTGCGCAATTCTGGAGGTGAAGGCTAGCTCTTGGGCTCAGGAATTGATCAATGTTGCAGTACTAGCATGCAGGAATGCCAAAGGTCAAGGTCACAACTAAAGGACTAGAACTACGCAATACGCAGTCCTGGCAGGCTAGGTGAGGTCAAGTTGTTGGGTCAGGAAGCCTCTTCAGAAATGGTTAAGTGTTAGACCAGTGAGACTGATGTGTGAAGTGATAAAGCTTTGACTATGATCTAAAACTTAGAATAATTAATGACTTAACAACATATATCACCCATGATACACAAAAAATACATTTTCCTACATGTGGTTGCTCTATGACCAGTGACGACAAGTGTGATACCACAGATACACTTCACGACAACCGTTACGACACTTGCGTGATAGTGCTAAAAACTTTGTGAATGAGTGCGACAGGTGTTTATATGGATATGAAAACTCGTAAACATAAAGATGGACCCTTGAAACCACCGGAATGAGCTTTTACACTTGATGCAACAACCCACATGCGAAAAGATGACATTTTTCCTAAGTAACAAACAGGACCAAAAGACTCCAAAAAGATACATGAAATGAGTCTTAGTGTTTGCGAAAACAATGTACAAGACCAAGGAAGGCTCCGAAATTAAGCATAAGCCAAATTTTTGGAGGTTGTTGTAGTTGCAACAACACAACCTCATCACTAAGCTTAGCAACTGGTTGTATATTCAAACAATGGCTAGATCTTTAGTTGAGTTGTGTTGATGTATGGTTTGGTTGGGCATGAGGGAGATAGTATATTGGGAAATGGATTCAATAGGCTAGGGTTTATGGAAAATTACCAAAATACTAGTTGTTTGATCAGGATATACAAAGACAAGGTAGATGGAACATCCTAGACATTTTTCATCGTTGCAGTTGAAAGAGGAAAATAGATAGTCCACTATAGTAGGGAATATGAAATGAATCATAAAGTAGCTTTAGAAGATAAGAGTACAAATATTTGAATCTATGAGATAGAGCATAAAAAACAAGGATGCATTTTGTAACATTTATTCTCATTCAAATATTAGAAGACATAATATTCAAATGATATTACAAAGAAGGAAACACTAAAACATGTAGAAATTACAGACTAAGAGATACCATCACATGAATCTTTGTGTCACTAATCAAAATATAATGATATTGGAAAATATATATATTAATAAAGCCTTCAACACACATACAATAGCTATATTTTCATAAAAAACCAACCGTTGGTCCTCCTTTGAAATTTAATTTATAGAAATACTAAATAGGTTTCAAATCCACAATTTGTGGAAAGCATTAAATACAATAATCCTCAAGATCCAAAAGAAATGGATCTGGAAACCTCCTCTCCTAGATTTAATAAAATGTTTAAAATAATTAAGGATATGTTTAGATCTGATCCCCAAGTTGAATTGATGAGGTGGCTTATCAATAGTTGTCTAGGAGTTTATTTTTAGAAATATAAATCTAGCGAATTCCTGAAAATAGGGTCCAAAGATGCATTCGGATCTTTCAAACCATGATACTTGTTAGAAAAATGAGAGAGGTTTTTGTAAAGTTGTACAATACCACACTTTTTTTTTTAATTCATCCTCATATTTTTGGAAACTACATTTCAAAACAATGGCTAAAACAGGAAAAAACATAATTACAAAATCTAGTAAAATAGGCTTCAAACATTCCTTTGTATTTTCCATATCATGATTGTTGGGTATAATATAAAAAATGTTTTTTTAAATCAGCCCATTTATAACAAAAGCCTTTTTTTATTTTTGATATTCATCACCATAAGCTTGGATTCTCTATTTTACTAGGATAACTAAAACAAGAAACACAGAGTAATGTCATTTCTTCTTAAAATACTTCTCTCCTTTAGTTGGTAAAATTGTTCCCTTTGGCAATGGATTCCTCTGTGACTAAGAAATGTAGGGTTCTAATTCTTTTTGTGCTTCCATCAAATGAGTAGATGAAATCATGGCACCAACTCAAGTTGTGTACATTGAAGCATGAAACATTAGTTCCCATCCTACATTTATGAGTAGAGTCAACATCTCTGGATACACTTCAAAATACATCCCATCTGGCTCGAACAAATTCACATGACCTAATCGACCCATATTGTAAAGGCTTTGATCCTGCAAAAACCTTTCTTAACCTTGAATTACCTTGTCCGAACACTGCAAACCACTAAAAAACCTTCTTGTGCGTTGTAAATAAAAATCTGGGTTTGCTGGAAATTACAGTTTTAAGGTAAACAGGGAAAATTATGGTTTTATTTTCAATAGGTCTCTTGGGCTTAAAAACACTTCTAGTTGTCAAATCGGGGATGAAAAGGACTAAATATTTCTAAACAACACTTGGGCACTCGAAATAACAAAGTTGGTAGCTCAAAAACCTACTTTTTAAAATTTCCAGTGAGTGCTACGAAAATATTTCGTAGCGCCAGTTGTAGGTTCACGATAGCTTTAATGCGTTGTTAAAAACTTAGAATAAGCTTAGGTTTAGGTGAAAAATATTTGATTAGACATGTCCCTAGGCGTATATATCAATTTACACAAAATATTTTATAAACCCTTTATATAACCATGACTTTGCAAAATGAAATGATAAATAAAACTTTTGGACCTTTAGGGAAGGTGCAAACCTGATGCTAACACATGTGTCGAGTGCAGGATCCCCCAAGGGAAGTTTTGGGGGTTAAAGCCCATATTTTAGTCCAATTTTGTAATCCAAGTGTAAAGACTCCGCATTTTGTCGTCACGGAATGTGTAGTTGTTAAAGAGTCATAGGGTTATCCACCCTTATTTTGCAAATGTAATATCAGCTATAGAAGATCTACCCATGGTCTGCGGACCATGGATTGTATAAATAGAGCTAAGATATAAGTAGTTAAAGGAAATTAGAATGGAATCAAGGAAGATCGAACATGTATGAGAGATAACTCTGAAGCAGAAGTCTAAGTTTTGGGTTGTAGCATAGGTAGAGGCTCTAGAGCTGAGTGCATGGAGGCCTACAAGTCCGCAGCTGAGTGCGCGGACCACTGTAGCTGAGTGCACAGGGCGGGTCGAGTCTGTAATCATCTAGAATTATCAATAAAGGGAAGTATTCTATAATTTTTGCGTCTCTATTTCCTGTTTATGCATCTGTCATATTAGGTATGAATTTCACTTCTAATGCTTATATGATGCACGAATGTGTATAAATGTATTGGTTAAGTGAACACAAGTAAGAACATCTCTTTACGCGAAGCTAACTAAGATCTGTTAATAAGATAAGTAAGACACTTAGTGGAGTTGGGGAAATATCACAGTTCGTTGCCCTGGCAGCGCGAAAGCATATCAGCCCTAGGTTAGGTCTGCATGAAAGTCGATTGTACTGTTTCGCAAAGGTGCCGAAGGACGAATAGAGAGTTAAGAAACCTGTGCGCAGGCAGGAATAACTGGGATAAACAGACATCACATCCATCTCAAGGGTTTGGAAACTTGGTTCCAGCATCCCCCCATAATGCTTCGGGTGAGACTTCAGTGTGCGCTCTGTGGGATGATATTGAAAGGGCCAGTAGTGTAGGGATTTGTTTGGCTAACTAACACTAAACTTGGGTTACGCCCCCACAAGAAAACAAATGGTTCTGTTGTCATGACCAGAATCTGCATGAGATATGTGTGATGTCATATCACTGGAATCCAATTAAGAAATAAATCAAAGGCTGGTTGGACAGAAGCATTCAGGAGTTCGTGGCGGTGGAGAACAAAAACTCATGACTATCAAAAGAACAGTGGTTGGACCAATACCTGTATATGGAGATCCACGAAATATTTTTCGCCTCTTTCCCTACTGAGCTGTACGAGTGGATCGCAAAGCTAGCAGATAGCCAAGGAAGGTGGAAACTTGACGGTCGTATTGAGTGGACGCCAGATCTAGTGCGAAGGTTGGAAGCATCAGAGGATAAGATCACGTGCACCACCAATCATTGGCTCGATCACATTATAGGAGGATTTGTTACTGAGTTTGCGGTAGATACCTCAGTCAGTTATAGCGAGGTAGAGAAACGCTTTTTCAAAGGACCATGAGGTAAGTACATAAAATCTCTGAATACTTGGATTAAAATGTTGTTGTGTGAAAAATGGGTTATGCAGTTACCTGGATGTTTGGGATTACGTGAAGCGGAAAAAGTTACAGAAACAAAGGAAATAAGGGTCCGAAATATAGCCCCTTGATTTCACCACCATGAAGGGATGAAGAAGGGATAGCAAAGGTCTCTTCGTGAAGTGTTATTTAGTTGATAAGACAAGGATTTTCGTGAACACAACCTCTGCCCACACCACCTCCATCTTCACCACCATCACCTCCAATTTTTCCCATACCACCTTCGCCACCACCATGATTCAGTATGGCAAACACAGTGAAGTTGCCTTTGTTCAGAGGCTTGGGAAATAAGGACCTGAACCAATTCTGGTTCGTTGTGAGGGTTGTATGGGAAGCTCAAGGTTTTACAAATGATAACATAAAGAAGGCAACATTAGTTAGTGCTCTGCAAGATTGCGCGTTATCCTAGTATATTAAGTACACCAGCAATAACCCGAATGCTAGAGTAGCAGACATCCAAGCAACACTGAATAGGGAGTTTAGCAAGTCTAAATATTAAGTGCAGTCGATTATGGGATTCAAAGAGATCACGATGCTACTAGGAGAGATTCCTTGGGAAGTAGATCAGAGGTTGAAATGTATGATCCGTGAAGCCAACATGAATTTGACCGATGGACAGCATCATGAGTGGTTTCTGGCTTCACTAATGCCACACTTAAGGAGTGCATTGTCACAACAGAAGATAACAACTCAGGAAAAGGCCTTGGAGATTACTAAGAGACTACATGAGACTCCAATGCAAGATCCTAATCTAGGAGTTCAGCAGATCCATGCACAGCTCAAGAATTTGTGCCTTGAGATGCAAAGCTTGAAGCAGGATAGGACAGTTCAGCTAGAGGTACGTGAAGAGGTATGGTGCATGAAATGCAAGGGTCAGGGTCATGACAAAGACCATTGTCTGGTCTTTAAAAATTACCTTGCAGGAGGACGACTGATGCCTTTAAGGCTGGAAGCTCAAGCAAGACCTAGCGTGGTGCCTGCTTTGTGGTGCAATATCTGTCAAATGGTCAGAAAACATGCCATAGATAACTACCACTTGTTACAGAAGTATACACAAACTCCGCAACTGTTTTTTTGTAACTTTTGTAGATCGGTGGTACATGATGAGCGTACTTGCAAGAGCTATGAATTGATGATGGATAGAACTCCCGCCTATAGGGTTCAGGCCGAAACGCGGCCCCTTTACCAAAATGCAAGGATGGTGCAGACAAGATTTTAGGGGCGAGGACGAGGCCAAGGTCAAGGAGGACCTGGTAGAGGTCACAGACAGTTGATTTGCTACAATTGCGAAGGGCCGGGAGAAAATGCTCGCAATTTCACTAATCCAATGCGCCTGTCATGTAAGTATTGCACGCTATTTGATCATGAGATAGAATATTGTCCTACGCTAATATCTAGGATATGTGACACTCCCCTGACTCATAACCTGCAGATTATGAGGTCTGATTCCCGCGAGGAAGATCCAAACGTAAATATAGTGCTTCGAAGTGGAATCGCAATGGGAGATGACAAGGGGAAGCAGCCAAAAGACAATACCTGGGTTCGCAAAGCCCCGACAAAAGAGGCTGAGTTTGATTTGGAGTGCACTCGGGAAACATTCATGGAAGCTAAGAAGAGCTTTGTGAGGCCTCCACTTCAAGAAGCAAGGATAAATTGAAGCCGAAAATGGACCCCTCTACACTAACAACTTTCCTCGAAACCTGTATGAAGTTACTACATGATAGTAAGGTTGTGAAATGGTTATAGGAATTTATCAATAGATGTACTGGGACCATGCCAGGTGAACTGCATGTAGTTCGCAAGATCAAAAGAATAAGACAAGGACGAGACATGAAATGAGACTCACCGCGTAGATTGGAGAATAAGAAATGGATCAAGTCATTATGGATTTGGGTTTAGATGTGAATTTTCTATCGAAACAGACATGGAAGAAAATGGGGAGACCTATGCTGCAATGGTCCCCAATTCAGCTAAGGATGGTGAATCAGCAGAAAATTATACCCATGGGGCAGCTATAGGGAGTGACTGTGGATATTGAGGAAGCGAGTGCACTGGTAGAATTTGAAGTAATAGAGATTCTTGATGAAAGAAATCCCTGCCCTATTCTCTTGGGAATTGACTGGGCTACTGATATGAATAGGGTAATCAATCTGAAAAAGCAAAAGATGATCTTTGAGAAGAAATCACTACGCGTAATAATACCCTTAGACCCTACTGAAGGATCACGTTATACGGAACCGGTCCATGACTATGAGAGTGATGATGATCTAGACTGCATCTATAATATAATAGCGCGATAACAAGACTGGGTGAATCCCACCACGGATGGGTGGATTACATGGGAGCATGAGAGTTCCTGTACTTCGAATTCCGACAAAGAAATAGAATGTTGGCAGAATCGGTTACATGAGGTAACTACATTGAATTACAACATGATGACCCGGTCGGTGCGTTGTGTGTCATCAAAAGTAAGAAATTTTCCTACCTATGATGGTCTAACTAAGGTAGATACCTTCTTGGATGCATTTTAAACGGAGATGCGAGAAAAGCAATGCTTCTCGACCTTGGACTGGGTACTGTGTGCTATACCTGCAAGATGGTGGGGTACGCATAAAGGAAGCTTTGATGATTGGCGCAAATGTAGGAGAATGATGCGAGCATGATTTGGGAAACCTAACATGTGACTGGCACACAAGTACAATGGGCAGAATGATCCATGTGTGCAATTGGCCAAAGTAGAGAAGAACTATTCCACCACTAAGCATGAAGGGCTAGCTAGGGTGTATGTGCTCCAGAAGTACCAACACTACTTGTCAGGAGGCCACTCTAAGATGTATATGAATCACTCCATGGTAAAGTACCTGGTCAATAAGCCTGTGGTGTGTGTGGGGGGGGGGGAGGAATTTGCGAATGGCTTTTATTGTTCCAAGAATATGATTTTTAAGTTGTTGTAAAGCCTAGATGATTGAACGAGAGAACTGACCACCTGTCGTTCATTGAGGCGCAGGAGGAACCCAATAATTTGGAGGAAGGATTACCTGACGTGTAGCTTTTTGCTATGCATGTCTCAGATGGACACTTTGAGGATATACTACACTTTCTAACAACTGGAACTGCACTAGAAGGATACTCTATCCAACAAAAGAAGGAATTAGTGGTGTGTGCGGTAGATTTCTCTGTCATTGTTGGGAATCTATACAATATGGGGACTGATGAGATACTGCAAAGCTATGTACCTGAGTTTTAACAAAGCAGCATCCTCGCACATGCTCATGGTGGCGCCGCAGGAGGACATTATGCAGGGAGAGTAACCGCATAGAAGATTCTACGTGCAAGGTTGTCATGGCCAACCCTTCATCAGGATTCAAAAGCATATTGCAAGGTGTGCGATGTATGTCAAAGAACAGGTAAGCCATCATGGAGGGATGAAATACCTTTGAATCCACAAATGACATTGCAACCTTTCGAAAAGTGGGCAATAGATTTTATAGGACCCATTCAGCCTCAAGGGAAGATAGGTGCAAGGTACATTATCACTGCAACAGAGTACTTGACTCATTGGGAAGAAGCGCAGCTGGTGAAGGATTTAATGGGCACGACTGCCACAAAGTTTCTATGAGCATGTACTGATGCGATTTGGCTGTCCAAAGATCTTGATGAGTGATCATGGTACGCACTTCCTGAATGCGACGATCAATGCACTAACGGAGGAGTTTTAGGTGTATCACCAGAAGAGCACACCTTATCACCCACAGGCTAACGGGATACTGTTTTGGGAAGTTTTAGTGTCTACAGATAAACGCTTAAACCTCTGGACTAGTAGCTAAGTCTAGAACAATAGTGCAAAGCATTCTCTACTTTTTCTATGATCAACAAATTAAATAAGAGGTAAAGAAGCCTACTTGTATCTTTCGCTTACTCCTTATCTCCCTTGATCAATTTTGTCGCTCCTCTCCTTACTTAATCTGCTTGAAGAGTACCTGCACATAGACAGAAAACAACAATCCATAAAAGCATATGATAATGATCTATTGATTAAAAATAGCATGGAATCAAGTACATGATACACATATGAAAGCACAAATGAATAACACAAGCATATGGAAAAAGCTTTGAACACTTTATTAGTAAAAGGAAGAGTTACAACCCATTGCTTGATTCAACATCACTCCTCGAGTTCAATCCCATCCTTTCCTCATAACAAGCAAGACATTTTGACATCATTACAATACTTGAAATCAACTCAAGTCTCATACTAACAGCATCTCCCTATAATTCAATCATTTCTAGCCCTTGATCACTTAGATGAGTGGTCTTTTTATAGGTGAAGGAAGGAAGTTATGCCATAAATGGTGATAATGAATGCCCTCCCAAAATTAGGATTTAGTTCCATGGAGGAAGGGATAAAGGGATTGATGTTCCTTAACTCCCATCCTCATCCAAATACGAGATCAAAGGAGTAGATAGCCTTGAGAAACTTCTAGAGGCATCCAATGGAAAAGAATCTTTCAAGCCCTCATTGAAATTTGCTCAAATTCACCCAGCATAAGCCAAAGAGGGCTCAAGCGCGCTGCATAGCACCCTATTAGTGTATGGTCAGCATTACAATGCACCCTAATGAAGTCTTGCCTGCGCTGATCTTCTTAGAGGTAGTTTTTGGATGATTTTAGTCATGAAATTTCTTGGGAAGCTAGGCATTCTGATGGTTGAATTCTTTAGGGAATGTAACAACTAAATTAGGGTTTGATGGGCCCTAATAGTACTAATGTGTAGGTTTGGGTTGATGTGCCCAAATGAATCTGTAATAGTTGCCCCCTAAAGCATGAAGTCGTAAATATGTATGTCAAGTAAAATGCTTTATCATGTGGAGAGGAGGTTTCGAAGCGGAAGGTGACCTGCACCAATTAAAATACATATATCATGATACTTTGATTTTTCTCATGAACTTGCTAAGGGAATGCATACCCATGCTCAGCTTATAAACTTTCATTACATGTACAAATATAGTCGTCTACAAATATAGACCCATGAATGGATGACCATGAATGTAAGGCCATTTTACATTTGATTTAGTACTCCTGAAAACATCGTAGCCCGAATGGATGAAACTAGATCTGGGGTCTTCAATCCCATTCAATCTTTTTCTCAAGTACAAGTCTAACCATGTGAATAGATGATCTGAGGTTGAACATGGAAAGACATCATCTGATTACCAGCCAATGATGTAAACCATTAACAGACACGAGAGGAATCACCGATAATGATAATGAAACTCAAGGTACTATAGTACATTTCGCATGGTGTGAATAAATGATTTGATGTCGAACACCATACAAAGTATTTCGGTCGAAGGCCAATGATGTCAACCTATTACCGAAATCAAGAAACCTACCATTGATTTATGAAAGCCTCAAGGTATTGAAGGGGTGTTTCTAAGTCAACTTCTTGGATGATGTGCTAATGTTGACAAGAAGCGACTCATCGCAGGAGGGCCTTGATGTATCACACATCAACGACACAAAATAAGGTAAATGATTTTTGAGATGAAAAATCGACTGACAACAAAAGGTTCAGGCATGGTAGTCATGAAAATGAAGGTTTACGATATTGCAAGGGATGAAGTTTGAACATAATGACTTCTCTTGAACATGTCGGTGACACTAAGATGAATTGGTAGCATTGACCCAAAACAAAGTAATGGATGGTATGATAGACCAATGGTGTGATAACCATCAAGCTAAATGACCCAACCCACATAGTCACGGTGATGAGGTGAAAGTGTCATGTTCAAGAGCGACTTGCTACCATAAAGTGTTTTCCCCTTTTTCCTATTTTCCCCAATCATCACTAACCAATACCTCCTTATTTTTATCAAGCTTGAGGAGGATAACATATGCTTGTTGTATAATTTCACCCTTCGGGTGAATCCATCGCTATTTGACGCTTTAACAAGTCTAGTGAAGGTGAAACTCGGTCTTGTCTAGATGGACAAGTTTGTCTCTATTTGATGTTTTTTAACGAGTTTAACAACAAAGATAACTCGGTCCTTTTCATGTTTAGGGAGTTTGAAAAGGGATGAAAAGGAAACTCCACAAGTTATTTTTTGTAAGTTAATCTCTCAAGTCTGAAACAGCATAAAATGATACAAGAGATATATCATTTCCAATCTCTTAATGATCTGGAAAGGACAAGTGCTCAACAACCTTTTCATATTTAGAGAGTATGAAAAGAGCTTAGAGAGGACTCCATTTTGAGGAACGAGTGGTGTCTAGGATAGCATCTTGTTCTGGTGATGTTGGGACTTCTCAAAACATATTGATTTATGTGAAGAGGCTGGCTAATAAGACCACTCATTGCAATTGTTCCTCAAAAAGGGTAAAACAACCAAGTGAAAGCGTATGATTGGCTAAAGGGATGGTGGCGATGGGATGAAAACAACCAAGGCTCATCTGATGAAAAGGCTGATAGAATGGCAACCACAAGGGTTAAACTGGGTTCATTTTTACACAAGCTTGAACCATAGGGAACTATGCTTGAATTTAGTTTCATTTTTACACAAGCTTAAAACGAAAAACTATGCTTGAGATTGGTTTACATGCCCCCAGCATGATGAAAGGGAGAGTCTCTTGTAACCAGATGGAAGTCGTTGTGGTGAAGCGGGATGGTTATCCAACATTGTTGGGTAGTGGAGGTCCCATGTAACAGTTTTGGGGCTGAGATCCTCTAAGTAGGATAAAAATATTGTAAAACTCCGAAATATGTAGAGCACAAAATGTAAATGGTCGATTCAAAGGGTTGTCCACCCAAGAAATAATATAGAATAATAGGAAGTAAGTCGATCCGGGAACCATAGGAAGATATAAATAGAGCGAGGCTCTATGGGTAGAAAGTAGCTTTGGTATGTAATCTTGGATCTGTTATGTAATAAGTTTTTGAGAAGGAAAGTCTGAAAGCGTTAGTAAGTCCGAGTTGAGGGTTTTGGGTAGTAGATAGAGGCTCTGCAGCTGTGTGTGCAGAGACCTGGAAGAGTCCGCAGCTGTGTGCGTAGACCCCTGCAGCTGAGTGTGCAGGACAGATCTGGATGTATTAGTGAAGAAAGTGAATAAAGATAAGTTGCTTCTGAAATTCTGTGTTAAATCTGAACTATCGTGGATCTAGTTAATGTAGGGTTAATATAACTGTTTGATCTATGAATTTATGTGAATCTATTCTAAGTGCACGAACTGGTTAATTCTATTAAATGTTTGCTTAAAGACCATAAAACGTAGGTTGAATCTATAAATAGCACATTAATAAGTATTAAGGAGTATTCTGGGACTGGATTTACGCGAAGCAGAGTGGTAAGAAGCCACAGAACGGTGCGTGAAACCTCCAAACCACATCAAGAGATCCCAAGGGTGCAGAAACCTGGTTCCATCACCCTCCCCTACTACCTCGGGTGAGACTTCAGTCAGCGCTCCACGGGCTGTTGCCGAAAGGGCTGGTAGCTACGGGATTTGTTTGGCTAAATAATTCTTCTGAACCTAGGTTAGGCCCATATAAGCCAACAAATGGTTCCATTACCGGGACTGAGATCTGCCTAAAGGGTGTTTGATGTGGAATGCGGGGACTCTATAGAGAAGGAATTGAAGGATCGAAGGGACCAGGAACAGTAGCATTTTAGAGCACATTGACAAGGTTGACAATGAAGAGCGTAATCCAGCTGCTGGTATTCAAAGGAGTAGGAAGCGAAGATCCAGAACAATTTTGGCTCGTGTTAACATCAGTATGGAACGCACATAGAATTGTGGATGAGAATATTAGAAAGGCTACCTTAGTTAGCGCACTGCAGGAACAAGCACTGACATGGTACATAAAGTACTTAAGCGATCACCCAACTGCGGCGATAGCAGATATCCAGACTGAACTAAAGAAAGAATTTAGCCAGCTGAAGTTAGAAACATAGTCGATCATAGGGTTCAAGGAGATCATGATGGTGCTTGGTGAAACCCCGTGGGATTTGGATCAAAGATCGAAAAGTACTATCTGCGAAGCAAACATGACACTAAAGGATGCACAACACCGTGCTTGGTTTATGGCATCATTAACACCACATCTGAGGACAGCTTTGTCACAACAAAAGATCTCAACCCAGGCTGAAGCATTGGAGACAGCGATGAGGTTGCACGAAACTCTGTTACAAGACTCGAGGTTGGGAGTTCAACAAATCCAAGCGTAGATACAAAACTTGTGTTTGGAAATGAAGAAGTTAAAATAGGACGAGGCACATTGCCTAGAAGTTTGGGAGGAAGTATGGTGTATAAAGTGCAGGAGCCAGGGGCACGATAAAGATCAATGCCCGGTCTTGGCGAATTATGTGGTAACGGGGGGACCAACACCATTGCAATTGAAGGCACAGGCAGGGCCAAGTGCGACAACCCTGCTCTGCTGTGCAATCTGTTAGGTGGGAGGGAAGCATATCACAGATAACTGTCATTTACTACCAAAATTCAACCAGACCCCCCAGCAAATATTTTGCAACTTTTGCAGATCAGTGGGTCACGAGGAGAGAGACTGTCCTAGCTATCAATTATTAGTGGACCAGTCATTGCCTACAGAATGCAGACTGAGGCGTGAGGTTAGGATCCAACCATGATGATCGCGCGCGGTGGGTTCCAGGGACGAGGATGAGGATGGGGTGGAATGGGGCCAGGAAGGGGTCACGAGCAGCTAATCTATTACAACTATGGAGGACTAGGACATTACACACGGGATTGTACCAACCCAACTACAAGATCATGCATGTATTGTGAGCAATTAGATCATGAGCTGATAGATTGCCCCACACTGATAGCACAGATTCGTGAGAAAATGGCAGTGCAACCTACGATGACTCAGAATGTGTAGACGATGAGGTCTGAACCCCGTGACGAAGACCCCCAGTAAACATGGTACTAAGAAGTGGCATGGCCATAGGAGAGGATAAAAGGAATTTAAGTAAGGAAGATACAAGGGTTGGCAAGGAGACATATCTGGAAGCTAGGGAGAGCTTCGCGGAGGTCTCTACCCCAAGTAGCAGGGATCAACCTGAGCAGGACAGGGATCCCTCGATGATAGCTACCTTTTTAGAGACATGCATAAAATTGTTGCGCGACAATAGGGTAGTTAGAGGCTTGCAAGAATTAATAAATAGGTGCGCAAGGACGCGGGAACCTAGCGTGGTCCACAAACTAGGAAAACACGCAACACGGATGGGGCAAGAGATGCGATTAACGACACAAATTGGCGACTATGAGATGGATCAAATCATTTTGGATTTGGGCTCGGATGCAAATGTACTGCCTAAACAAACTTGGGAGCGCATGGGTAGGCCTACACTACAATGGTCTCCTATTCAATTGTGGATGGCAAACCAACAGAAGATCTTGCCCATGGGAAGGTTGCAGGGAATTATGGTAAATATAGAAGGCGCGAGTACCAGAACGGACTTTGAAGTAATTGAAATAGTGGATGAAAGTACGCCTTATCCTGCGTTGTTAGGACTAGACTGGGCCACTAACATGAATGGGGTTATTAATTTAAAGAAGTGGAAAATGATATTTGAAAAAAAGTCACTCTGCGTAGTCGTTCCACTAGATCTGGCTGAAGGACCATGCTACATTGAACCCGTGCACAACGAAGAAAGTGACAAAATATTAGACTGTATCTACAATATTTCTGCACAAAGGCAAGACAGGGTCAAGTCAACAGAGAATAGAAGAATGTCATAGGGCTATGTAGAGTCCTGCACCACTGATTCAGATGAAGAAGATGAGTGATGGCATAACAGGCTGAACTGATTAACCACACTGCAATATGGTGACTAAATATTTATACTACATGAGGGCCCAGGATCGCGAACTGCTGATGTATGATGGGCTGACAATAATAGATGAATTCTGACCAAATTTGAAATCGTGGTACCAGAGCACCAATGGTTTGATGTGTTGAGATGGGCGTTGCGCCCTACACCTGCACAATGGTGGGGACTTTCAAAGATTGGCGCAGTTGTAGGCACATGATGAAGATAAGATTTGGGAAGCCAGAACTATGAATAACGGAGAAATACAATGGACATGATGACCCATGCATGCACCTTACCAGATGGTTCAAAGCCTACCAAGAGGAACCTCAACTAGATTCAGTGCACTTATTTTATCACACCCTGGACGTCATCCCCAAAAACTGGTATACTGAAGCAGAGCTCTGACACGGCATAGGCGAGTGGGATATCTTGCGTGAAGGGTTTTTGTTGACAGTCCTCTTTGAAGATCAATGGATGGATACTATGAACGATGCATTACAGCGGGTGAAGGCTACCATTTTAAAAACACCATTGGAACTAGAAGAAACCATGTAGCCCGATTGGTCGTGACAGCTGAGCCAGGCCCTTGAATGCTATAATGTCTAGGTAGAAGATGATGAGGATGACCTGCGAAACATCAATATTCTGGAATCAGAGGGGAGCCATGAGGTGTGCGGACCCGAAATCGAAGATCCAGATATCACGGTGCCATTGAAAATGAAACAAGTAAATATTGTAACAGAAGAAGAGCCGAAGTATGCAACACTTAGGGACTATTGGGACGATGCCATGGTGGAAAAGGTCGTCGAGTTTCTTCAGGAATATTGAGATTTATTCCCAACAAAAATCACAGAGCTAAAAGGGATCCTAGGAGACTTGGGAGTGATGAAGATAACGTTGAAGCCGGACGTGAAGCTAGTTAAGCAGCGACCCTACCAATTGAATCCAAAATACAAAGCAAAGGTCCACGAAGAACTGGACAAGATGCTAGCAGCATGAATCATTGAACCAATCGAGGAGTTAGACTGGGTAAGTCCTATGGTTTTGTAGGAGAAGAAACAGAAAGGTGAGATTCGCATCTACATGGATCTCAGGAAGCTCAATGATGCCTATGTTAACGATCCATTTCCAACACCCTTTACAAATGAGGTACTGGAAAATGTGGGTGGGCAGGAAGCCTACTCCTTCACGAACGAGTTCTCAGGATATCACCAGATCAAGATCGCGCCAGAGGACAGGAGCAAAACAACGTTCGCCACCAAATGGGGTTGTTTTCAGTATACGGTGATGCCCTTTAGACTGAAGAATGCGCCAATGATATTCTCATGCATTGTGGTAGCGGCATTCAAGGAATTTATACACAAGTTCTTAGAGGTCTATCTTGATGACTAGACCATCTTTGGACTGGTTAAAAAACACATAGTGAGCTTACGGTAATGCTGGATACTTGCCGATGACACTAGATTGTGCTAAACCTAAAGAAGTGTACTTTCCTCATCCCCTTTGGGAACCTGCTTGGCCATGTGGTTTGTAAGCAAGGCCTGATGGTCGATCCAACAAAGATCATTGTCATACTCAATCTACAAGAACCGCAAAGTGTCAAGCAACTATGTGCCACACTGGGACACACGGGTTACTATCGGAAGTTCATTAAAAGCTACGCCCAGATCACGGATCCAATGGAACAGTTGCTGAAGAAGGATGCTACTTATTACTGGAATGAGGAATGCAAAAAAAGTCTAGAAATGCTTAAGGAACAGATGGCATTTGCCCCTATATTGGTCTTTCCAAAATGGAACATCGAATTTCATGTGCATGTTGACGCGTCGTGTATTGCGCTAGGTGCGGTACTAACTCAAGAAGGATCAGATGGAATAGATCACCCGATTGCATTTTCTAGTCACCGGTTGTCAAACGCTGAGAAGAATTACTCCACTACTAAGCGAGAGGGATTGGCGATGGTATATGTGCTTCAAAAATACCGCCACTATCTGCTCGGTGGACACATTAAGATGTATACTGATCACTTTGCGCTAAAATACCTAGTGAATAAGCCTGTGTTGGGGGGGAGAATTTGTAGGTGGTTGTTGTTATTCCATAAATATGACTTTGAGTTCGTCGTAAAGCTGGGACGTCTAAACGCAGGCCCGGAGCACCTTCCCCGAATTGAGACTGGCGAAGAGCCCAAAAATTTAGAGGAAGGACTCTTGGATGCACAACTATATGCAGTGCGAGTTGCGGATGGCCACTTTGAGGATATAATCCATTTCTTAACTACAGGAACTGCGCCGCAGGGATATTTTGTTTAGTAGAAGAAGGAATTGGTGATACGTGTAGCAGACTTTACTGTGATCACAAGGCATCTCTACAAAATGGGCAACGATGAAATCTTACGCAGATATGTGCCTGAATTCAAGCACGGACAAATATTGACTGAAGCACATGGCAGGGTGGCAGGAGGACATTTTGCAGGTTGCGCTACCGCATAGAAGATTCTTCACACAGGATTATGGTGGCCAACCCTACATCAGGATTCGAAAGCATAATGTTGGGCCTGCGACATCTGTCAATGGACTAGAAAACCATCGTGGAGAGATGAAATTCCGCCCTAGCCACAGATGACACTAAAGCCATTCGAGAAGTGGGCAATCAACTTTGTAGGACTTATCGCACTGTGAGGGAAGACGGGCGCACGCTATATCATCACCGCGACAGAATATTTGACTCGATGGGTAGAGGCATAGCCAGTTAAGGACTGCATGGCTGCAACAACTGTGAAGTTTTTGTTCGAGAACATACTGGTAAGGTTTGGATGTCCCAAAATTCTCATGAGCAATTGGGGAACACATTTTCTGAATGAAACGATTAGCGCACTCACTAAGGAATTCCAGATATATCACCGACAGAGTACACCATACCACCCGCAAGCGAATGGGACCATTGAAGCATTCAACAAAATCTTGGATACTGCATTGACCAAAGTCTGTAATGCATAGTAAAATGATTAGGACTTACGCATCCCTGCTATGCTATGGGCATACCAAACCATGTGCAAGAATCTGACGGTCCAGATACCTTTCAGTTAGTCTATGGTGAGGAGGCCATTATGCCTATGGAGTACATCATGCCTAGTCTACAGATAGTGGCAATGACAGGTATGGTAGACCACGGGGCTTTGGAGGAATGGCTTGCGCATCTAGAGGAACTAGAGGAGGAACAGTTTTTGGCTGAATTCCATCAACAAGTATAGAAACAACGAGAGAAAGCGTAGCATGATTTCCATATCAAGGTGTGCACCTTCAAGGAAAATGATCTCGTATTACTATATGATAGAAAGTTTGAGAAATTCCCTAGCAAACTCTGAATGCATTGGTTGGGACCCTATGTTGTAAAATAAGTTACCGATGGGGGCACGGTTCAGCTTGCCAAACTCAATGGAGACCCCATCCCGAGAAGAGTGAATGGCAGTCGCCTGAAGCTCTACACAGTTGGGCCGACCGCCTGACTAACTGCCCACACGACAGTCTCACTGCTCCAACCAGTTGAAAGAGAACGCGGGACAATAAAGCAGTCTAGAGTAAAGAGGCACGGTAGCCAGGATACGTGTAAATTTGGCCAATCATAAAGGTTGCGGTTGCACGGAAAGGAGTGCACGAATGCATTTCTAAGAGGAAAGGTGACCATTACTATCACTATTCATGACAAGATGTCTGCATTATGGCAAAAGGGAGCAAGTGGCAAGCAATTAAGAGAAGGGGTACAAGCTAGATATGGAATGAGCTGCCATAGGTTTAACACGAGGATGCCAGAACAGGAGGGAGCTAGTGAATTTGAAATTCAAACCACTTATAAATCACAGAGGGGCATCCACTGGGTGACCTACACTTCTGGAAAACACAAGCTAGTTACCGAGATGGAACTTTTCATTATCTCTGCACAAGGAGTAAGCCCAAGGGTGGTGATCTGGCCGATGGAAAGGCAGGGCTCTTTGAGGAACATGGTGTTGACAGTTGCAGGTGCCATGCAGAGTTTAGCATCAACAGTAGGGGATGTACCAGAAAATGGGAGACACAAAGCAGAATTGATCCGGATGGCGCCACCTTGCCTGGGGCAAGGTCGGTGAACTACAACAGAAAAGAGAAAGGATGGAAATATGAAGACCACTAGTAGAAATGCAGTTAATATCTCGTCCCTGATATACCTTGAGGATTGCAATCGTGTGGACAACAGAAAAGGTATTGCAAAATTGCAACACAAGCTGCAGTAGATAGTGCGAAGAGCAGATACAAAGGTAGGAAGTGGCTGCGGTGGTACAACGAGGTCCCGTATGCGATTCCCTCGCTCGTGCTAAAATCCTATGAAGGGGTGTTCTGTGTTAACCAAGCAAAGAAAAATGAGCATTATTCATCGTAAGAATTGGTAGAAACAATGAAGCAGGAGCTGGACGAAGTGTTGTAGGAGACAACGAAGGAGCCGCAGGACGAGGACTGTCACTCAAAGGGAGGTGAACTATGAAGCCAAGGCAGTGCCTCTTGTCACCCCAACGAGTGACTTAGGACGAGTCACGATGATTGTGTTGGGGGACTGTTGAGTAGCAGAGGTCCCGTGTAACAGTTTTGGGGTTGAGAGCCTCTAAGTACGATAAAAATATTGTAAAACTCCGAAATATGCGGAGCACGAAATGTAAAAGGTCGAGTCAAAGGGTTGTCCGCCCAAAAAATAATATAGAATAATAGGAAGTAAGTCGGTCCATGGACCATAGGAAGATATAAATAGAGCGAGGCTCTATGGGTAGAAAGTAGCTTTGGTATGTAATCTTGGATCTGTTATGTAATGGGTTTTCGAGAAGGAAAGTCGGAAAGCGTTAGTAAGTCCGAGTTGAGGGTTTTGGGTAGTAGATAGAGGCTCTGTAGTTGTGTGCGCAGAGGCCTGGAAGAGTCCGTAGCTGTGTGCACATACCCCTGCAACTGAGTGCACAAGACGGATCTGGATGTATTAGTGAAGAAAGTGAATAAAGATAAGTTGCTTCTAAAATTTTGTGTTAAATCTGAACTATCATGGATCTAGTTAATGTAGCGTTAATATACTATTTGACCTATGAATTTATGTGAATCTATTCTAAGTGCGCGAACTGGTTAATTCTGTTAAATGTTTGCTTAAAGAAAATAAAACTTAGGTTGAATATATAAATAGCTCATTAATAAGTATTAAGGAGTATTCTGGGACTGGATCTACGCGAAGCAGAGTGGCGCGAAGCCACGGAATAGTGTGTGAAACCTCCAAACCACATCAAGACATCCCAAGGATGAAAAAACCTGGTTCCAGCACCCTCCCTTGCTACCTCGGGTGAGACCTCAGTCCGCACTCCATGGGTTGTTGCTGAAAGGGCCGGTAGCTGCGGGATTTGTTTGGCTAAATAATTCTTCTAAACCTGGGTCAGGCCCATATAAGCCAAAAAACACCTTTTTGGCTTCATCTAGATAGGGACAAAGGTGAATGGGGTGATTCACTTCACATAACCTACAGGAAAACTTATCTTTACCACTAGGTGCATGCCCCCCAAGCTTCATTGCATTCACCTAAGTAGACTACTCGTGGCTACCAGGTGGATGAAATGAAGGTTCATTTACGAGATCAAGTGAAAGACTCAACTGGGATTTTACGATATCGGATCAAAGACTCGAATTAGAACTTTGGATGTTGTTTAATTTTTTAATGACCTTGACACAAGACAAGGAACTCTACTCATACCCTTAGTTTCATTTTTTAACGAGGTTGACACAAGACTAGGAACTGTCCTCACACTCCTTGTTTCGTTTTTTAACAAGGTTGACACAAGACAAGGAACTGTCCTCGTGGACCTATTTCATTTTTTAATGAGGTTGACATAGTAAAAGAACTATCCTCATGAAATCGATCACAACCCATAAGAGGTCATGAAGGAGAGATCTGGTTCCAATGCCCCTAGTACATGATGTACAACATCATTGAAATGATCATCAGTTGATGTAGGTATGGAACAGGTTGCCACATAATTAACCCATGGCAAGGATGATATCATTGGTACAAAAGGACCAAGTAGGGTAATGGTTGACTGGAAGCCATATTTGGACCGAGAAATGAAAGCTGGTTAACGGTGACAATTCTGCCTTCATTCAGGAAACAAATCACTCGAAAGAGTGTTGAAACAATAGATCCCATGTCATAAACATAGTCGCACCCAAGAAGTAAATTCTAATCGAAAGGTCCTGGGACTACCATCACATTCAGATAAACAATTTCTACTCCCAAAGTAATCGGTAACTGAGGGAGGATCCCTAATGATTTACTCGTTCCTCTGTTAAAAGCCAACAGATTCTGGGTAACTGGCACAAGCGGTGGCAAAGCGAGCGCTTGCCAAGTAGTTGAGGAAAGGATACTCACAGATGCACCTTCATCTATAATAGTGTCAGATACAATCATATTACAAACCTGTACTATGATCTGGAAAGGCACATAGGAAGGAAGGCAGAATCCTGCCAGTCGATTCCAATCAAAAGAAGTGACTAGACTACTTGGAGGGGGTACCATAGAAATGGCAGAATTAAGCCCTTGATTTACGGGAACCAGATGATTTTCCTCCTATCTTGATGGAACAGGAGGACTACCCCCAAGCTCATTAGAATATGAAGAAACAAAAAGCACTTAAGTGGTATCATATTCAGTCTCTTCGGGAAAAGTACAATTAGCTAAAGGTGAAATCGGGTCAAATGTTGCCTCGACCTATTGATTTGGGTCGGGTATAGACTCATAGGATTCACTTTCAGAGAGAGTGGGTTTGACCGACGGTTGATTTTGGTCAGTCAATTCATCAACTAGTGAAGGATTTAGGGAGAGTTTCCTGTAACCAGATGGAAGTCACTGCAGTGAAGCAGGATGGTTATCCAACACTCTTTTGGCTTCATCCAGATAGGGACAAAGGTGAATGGGATGATTCCCTTCACATAACCTACAAGGAAACTTAACTTTACCCTTATTTCCTTGAACTTTACTACCACTAGTTGATGGTGTGTCACCAACATGATCTCGAGAAGTTGATGACATAAGATGATGTGAACGAGAAGACCATTCTTCTAAGATCTGAGGAATATCAGGACAATTTCGAAGAATATGGTCTCTTGCACAAAGTTTGCATGGATATCGAACTTTGTGAGGCTTGATGGATGATTTCTCATCAGATGTTGCATTCAAAGTAATGGTTGCTTGGTTCCCATGGGTTAATTATGTAGCAACCTATTCCATACCTACATCAACATACGATCATTTCAGTGATGTTGTACATCATGTACTGGGGGCATTGGAACCAGATCTCTCCTTCATGACCTCTTATGGGTTGTGATCGATTTCATGAGGACAGTTCTTTTACTGTATCAACCTCGTTAAGAAATGAAACAGGTCCACAAGGGTAGTTCCTTGTCTTGTGTCAACCTCATTAAAAAATGAAACAAGGAGTATGAGGATAGTTCGTGGTCTTCTGTCAACCTCGTTAAAAAATGAAACTAAGGGTATGAGTAGAGTTCCTTGTCTTGTGTCAAGCTCATTAAAAAATGAAACAATATCCCAAGTTCCAAGTTGAGTCTTTCATTAGATCTTGTAAAATCCCAATCGAGTCTTTCACTTGATCTCGTAAATGAACATTCATTCCATCCACCTGGTGGCCACAAGTAGTCTACTTAGGTGAATGCAATGAAGCTTGTGGGGCATGCACCTAGTGGTAAAGTTAAGTTTCCCTATAGGATATGTGAAGGGAATCACGCCATTCAACTTTTTCCCTATCCAGACAAAGCCAAAAAGGTGTTGGATAACCATGTTGCTTCACCGCAGCGACTTCCATCTGGTTATGCGAGACTCTCCCTTTCATCATGCTAGGGGCATGTAAACCAATCTCAAGGATAGTTTTTCATTTAAGGTATAGCCCATTTCGAGGTTGCGACAATGGAATCCCATCATATTCTACTAACTCGTAGGTACCTTTCATAAAAACACGCATAACAATATAAGGCCCATCCAAAGCAGTTCAAATTTTCCTACGCCAAGTTTATCAAACTCCTAATCGTAAAGCAAGACCAAGTCACCTTCTGAGAAGACACCAGGATTGAAAATTTTATCATATTGCGCCTTAATACATTTCTTGTGCACTTCATTAGCTAATGCAGCATCACGACGCGTTTCATCCATATGGATTATCTCTAAGAAACATGCTTCTTCTTCAGAAGTGTCGGGTAGCAGGTCAATTGCAAGTTTGAGAGACGAGATTTCACATTGGATTGGTGAGACTACTTCCAAACCATACGCCATTGACCAGATTTCATTTCCTGGTCCAAATATGGCTTCCAGTCAACCATGTTCCCTAATTAGTCCTTTTGTACCAATGGTATCATCCCCGTCATGGGTTAATTATTTGACAACCTGTTCCATACCTACATCAACTAACGATCATTTCAATGATGTTGTACATCATCTACTGGGGGCATTGGAACCAGATATCTCCTTCATGACCTCTTATGGGTTGTGATCGATTTCATGAGGATAGTTCTTTTACTGTGTCAACCTCGTTAAAAAATGAAATAGGTCCACGAGGATAGTTCCTTGTCTTTTGTCAACCTTGTTAAAAAATGAAACAAGGAGTATGAGGATAGTTCCTGGTCTTGTGTCCACCTCGTTAAAAAACTGAAACTAAGGGTATGAGTAGAGTTCCTTGTCTTGTGTCAGGCTCATTAAAAAATGAAACAAGGTCCCAAGTTCCAAGTCGAGTCTTTCACTTGATCTCATAAATGAACCTTCATTCGATCCACCTGGTAGCCACGAGTAGTCTACTTAGGTGAATGCAATGAAGCTTTGGGGGCATGCGCCTAGTGGTAAAGTTAAGTTTCACTATATGTTATGTGAAGGGAATCACCCCATTCACCTTTGTCCCTATCTAGACGAAGCCAAAAAGGTGTTGGATAACTGTCCTACTTCACCGCAACGAATTCCATCTGGTTACAGGGGACTCTCCCTTTCATCATGCTAGGGTCATGTAAACCAATATCAACCATAGTTTTTCATTTAAGGTACATCCCATTTCGAGGCTGTGACAATGGAATCCCATCATAGTCTAATAACTCGTAGGCACCTTTCATCAAAACACGCTTAACAATATAAGGGACCATCCAAGGCGGTTCAAATTTTCCTGCACCAAGTTTATCAGACTCCTGATCGTAAAGCAAGACCAGGTCACCTTCTGAGAAGACACAAGGCTTGACATTTTTATCATATTGTGCCTTAATATGTTTCTTGTGCACTTTGTTAGCCAATGCGGTATCACGACGGGTTTCATCTAGATGGATTAACTCTAAGAAATGTGCTTCTTCTTTAGAAGTGTCGGGTAGCAGGTCAATTGCGAGTTTGAGAGGCAAGATTTCAAATTGGATTGGTAAGATTACTTCCAAACCGTACACCAACTGAAAGGGTGTAAATCCGGTCACATTTCTCACCGAGGTTCGATATGCCCACAGAGCTGAGTACAGGATTAAATGCCAATTTCTTTTATGAACTCCAATCATTCTTTGCAACATGCACTTAAGGACTTTGTTGATAGCCTCAACTTGTCCATTAGCTTTCGGGTAGTAAGGAGTAGAACTATCATGTGACAGTCCTAACTTGGTGTTCAACTCAGCCATCATGTGATTGCAAAAATGTGATCCATGATCTGTAACTATGGCTTGTGGTACACCAAACCTGGCAACCACATGGTTGAAGAAAAGTAAAGTAGTCGTTTCTCCATTGTTTTTCAATGTCAACATCTCCTTGGCCCATTTGGTAAAATAGTCAACGGTGACTATAATATACCCATGCCCCCCAGCCGAGGTGGGCTTACATGTCATAAAGTCAATGCCCCATTTCGCAAATGGGGTAACAACAATGACTGGATGCAGTGGCGCAAGTGGTAATCTAGTTTTCTGGTTAAATATCTGGCAAGCATGGCAACTTCTGACAACAAGAATGCAATATTTGAATATAGTTGGATAGAAGTAACTAGCATGGAGAATTCTCTATGTAGTAACGTAACCAGATAAATGCCCCCCACGAGCACTTGAATGACATTCATCCAAAGCTTTTTTGGCTTCCTCGTGAGTGAGGCACCTACGTAAAATTGTATCGACACCACGATGATAAAATGTATCACCAATTATCATATAATCTTTGGTTTGGTATCGAGTACATCGTTGTTCAGAGTGAGAGGTATTATGCAAGAATTCTTGGGTCTAGAGATAGACTAGCATATCTCCACACCATGGATCACTTGATGAGATAAGAAATAGAGATTCATCCAAGATTGATGCTTCTGATGTTAAATCATTGGAGGATGAGGGAAGATCGCAAAGTAACTCGGCAAAGACAAGAGATTTCTTTGATTTAGATTTGATGAACTCCAAATCAAACTCCTGCAAAATTACTATCCATTTTGAATATTTGCCCCCTAGCAATTGACGTGACAAAATGTATGTCATAGGGTTGCAATCTGATATAATGGTAGTTTTACGGAGGAGGATGTAATGACGAAATCTCTATACAGCTTGAACGGCTACCAAAGCTAACTTTTTGATGTAGGAATACTTACTTTCTGTATCGTTGAGATTATGACTCAAGTAATAAATAGGATGTTCAATTCCACTTTCTTCTTGGACTAAAACCATACCAAT
Organism: Pinus tabuliformis; assembly: GCA_031772625.1. Classification (NCBI taxonomy): domain Eukaryota; kingdom Viridiplantae; phylum Streptophyta; class Pinopsida; order Pinales; family Pinaceae; genus Pinus; species Pinus tabuliformis. Next base: position 776,044,473 of record CM062804.1, on the reverse strand, counting down.
GGTTGTATCTGCAGTGGCGAGATATAGGTAATAGTCTTTTTGATAATTCGGGCCTTACATTAATGATGCTCTAATCAGGGAATCTTTAAGAGCATCAAAGGAAGCTTGCGTAACCTGATCCCAACGGAAGGGTTCCTCTTTCTTCAATAGACATCTAAAATCTTTAGCCAACTCAACATAGTTTGGAATGAACCTCCTCAAAAATTTTTCCTTCCCTTGAAGTCTCTGTAACTATAACAAGTTTGAAGGTGGGGGCAAGTCAAGGATTTCCTGAACCTTAATTGGATCAAGTCGAATTCCCTCTTTTGAGACTATGAATCCAAGCAATTGACCAGAGCCAACACAAAACACACACTTGTGTGGATTGAGTCTTATTTTGTAGTGTGGACATCGTAAAAATATTGCTCTCAAATGTTGTAGGTGATCAGACCGCTTTCGTGAATGAGCAGGTAGATCATCAAGATAAGGTTGAACAATGTGCTTGATGTCATGGAAGGCATAATTCATTTCCCTTTGAAATGAATCTCCTGCATTTTTCAAACCAAAAGGTAACTTTCGATACGCGAATGTGCCCAAAGGACAAATAAAAGTTGTTTTAGATTGGTCCTGTGGGCAGATATTAATTTGATTGTAGCTAGAAAATCCATCCATGAATGAAAAGATTCCACATCCGTCACATTCATCAATAATCTGGTCAATAAAGGGTGTAGGATAATTGTCTTTTGGACATGCTTCATTTACATCCCTATAATCGACGCTCACTCGAATTGTCCCTTGTTTTTTCATTACTAGAACAATGTTAGATACCCGGTAGGTAAGAGGTATAGGGAAAATGAAGCCAGTACACAAATTTTTTTCAACCTCTTCTTTAATGGAAATGGATTTCTTAGGATGAATAGGCCGAAGCTCTTGTCATACTGGTTTGACATTAGGGTACATTTTAATCTAATGTTCAACAATGCTTGAGTCAATTCCTGGCATATCCTCGTAAGACCATGCAAAAATATCTCTAAATTCATGAAACAGAGCAAGGTACTTATCAAGTTCCAATGGAGAACAAGATTTTCCGACATGAATGTTCTCTACAATATTAGGCTTGGTCGAAATGTTTATAGAAATTATTTCTTCTATGTTGGACAAATTACGCTCAAAATCTATAGCTTCTACTCTAACAAAATTCGACAAGAAATCAAAAATTGTGGTTTAGTTCATTTGAATAATCTTCATTTTCATCTAGAAGATGGGAATGATGATGATAATCTCCCCACGGTTCCTCTCCTATCATCATTGATTAGATGATTCCTTCATCCGTAGAATGTATACAAGAAAAAGGATCTGAAGAGGTACCATATTCTAACGACCTATCTACCCATTGTTACAGACATTTTTGCGAACTGCAACCCCAATCAAACATGTCCATAAAACAAGGGCTTCTAAGTCCCTAAAGGTGTTGTTCCATACCCTAAAAGAACAAGGTCAGTTGATTACATCATCTCCCAGAAGTTCTCCATGAAAAACTGCCCAAAACTGGTCAAAACTGGACCATCTCACCTACTCCATGGTCAAAGTGCGATGCATCCCACCTAATGCACACGAGAGGTGCGATGCATACTGAAAATCCCTTCTATGGGGTGTGATGGGCGAGAGTGGACAAATGGCAGAGTCAATTTGCGAGGTGGATGATCATGGAATCTCCTAGAAACTTCTCATGTGACACTTGCCTCTCTGAATTCGCCGAGGAATGAGTAAGAGATCATCAATATCCAAGTGGAATCAAGAACTATCAGAGAGAGGACACTAATCAGAATCCCAGAAGCTGACTCACCCCCCTGCAATCATCTATATATGGATCCCTCTCCCAGAGATCCAGAGGTTGGAATTTTGTATCTTGTAAGAAAGTGTTGTTGGTTTCTTGTTGGAATATCATAGTGTTGGGTGATCTAAGATTTTCATGAGGTGGAAGAAGGGCTTTCATGCTGGAGGATGACACTGGGTCAGAACAATTGGTTGTATTCCTCTTTGCTATTCTTGATTATTAATAAAGCTATTCAAGTTTTCCTCCACATTCTTGTATGTTTGACGATATATGCATTTGTGTGGTCAATATATATCTAGTCCTATATTGTTTATGATTGTAGATCTTTGTTCTTCGATAGTATTATGCTACATTGATTCCATAGGTGCTCTTTGAAGCTGGGTAGACGAAGGAGAAGCGGCAAGGATTTGTTAGAAAGGAGAGGAATCAAGAAAGGATCGAAGCACAAGACTGAGGTTGGTGTCCTTCATTCCACTCTTATCTACTTCTCATAAAGGAAAACGAAAGTGGTTTTAGTTTGTTTGTTTCTAAGATAGCTACCAGTCTTAGTAGGACTAGCAAATCCGAGTGGACACTAGATTTCCTGATAAAAGAATGGTGACTCCACTCGGGAGCGAATAGATTGTTTGTTTGTCTATATTTGTTTGTTTTATAAACTTACATACAGAGCCTGAAGTCAAGCCAGCTAGCCTTCTAACTACATTTGTTATGCAAGTGAAAAGTAGATCAATGCTGCTTTAGTCTATCTCCGAGTTTTTTTTATGAACTGAACAATTGATTTGCAAACCTTATAATTGCCCTAGTGGTGGCTCTAGTAACCTCATTAGATCAGCCCCTGTGATTTCTATTTACTGTACATCATTTGCTCGGCCTAAATCCCTGAACTAAGCTGCAAACTGTTATCAAAGAACCAAGTAAAGTCTTGTCCTGGTACCATCACACCCTCTCTTCAAGTAAATCAGGATGCATCGCACTTCCCAAGTGCTGTAGGTGGGATGCATCCCTGTTTCCCTGTGTAACAGGTGCGATGATCAGAAAAGGCTAATTTTGCCTCCAGGTCTTGGTTTTTTCTTCACTATTTTCAGCTCTATTCTAGAGTTTTGTTTTCTGTGATCAATATACCACTATGGAAATCCCCTTCCTTTCCATCATTCCACCTCCATTGTGCAAATAACTGTGAATTTTTTATGTATTTTCCGCCATTTTCAGTTCTCTTTTACAAAGTAGTAGCATATTCGAACTGTTGTCTCTTGATTTGAAAGTGTCGCAAGTGTCGTTTTCAGTGAAGGAAAAAATTCCATTGTTCTTGATGGTTGATTATATAGTTACTCTTGTATTTTATTTGAATTAGTAGTTTTTCGAGTGTCAAAAGCAGTTTTGAATTGAAAATAGTAAAGTGTTGCATTATCTTCCTTTCATTTTGAAAATAAATTTGTTAGTACTGTCACTTTGAAAGATAATTCAGATTTGTACTTAGCATTCTTCTTGTCATTCACACATTAAGAAAGCTGAAAAAAAATACATGCATGTGCATTTGCATTTAGACTGCTTGTTGGTTTGATTTAGGACAGTGCATCTAGTGTGTGCTCTCTACTCTATGTTGAAAGAATATCATCTCTCTTTCTTTAGTAGCTAGGATTTTCATTGCAAAAAGAAGATTAAACGATTTTTTATCATCTCATATTGCATTTTAGGAATTGTACATCTACATCATGCGATGAACCTGAAAGGAAAATTTCTTAAGAAAGATCAACTGTAAAATAAATTTAATGAACCTAAAAACGCTTTGGAACCTAACGCACAACATCTAGAAGTCTAGGCTAGAGAAGTATTTTGACGCTGTAAAGCCTGGTAACTGTCGCTTTCACTATTGGTTGGGTGATTCCTCCTCTTTGAGATGACAAGTGCCAGTACGGACTTGTGCTCCGACGTACCGTCGAGTATATATTGGGAGACCACAATAGGCTATATCCTTTATCCATAGGAAGCCGTGTTTGCCGCCCTATCGATCGCAATGCGCTGAACACAGCATTCAGGAAGATCGACTGCCGTACCGTAAAAAGTATTCTGCAGTTTTGCAATTGGTTTGGCAATCCCTCTGTCTAGATTTCCATAGTAGTCTCTTTCGTTCATTTTCAGACTCCTTAAAGGAAAAGGTCCATCTGAGAACTTGTCACTTCAGGCTCACTAAAAATCGAAGGTGACTAGAGTCATCTTTTGTTTTTTCTCGACTCTTAAAAATTCAAAAAACAAGTTGTGTCAAAGAGTCTAAAATTTATTTTAATCAGAATAATATCAGCATTCCCGCGTTGGTCTTAGGTTGAGAAAAATGGAGTCCAAAAACCAAGGACTTCCCCTTGGAGGAAATCCTAGTCCTTTCTCCTCTTGGGGAGATGTTGGTGCACCCCATATGGCCACATTGTCGCTTCCAGGATTGACAATTGGTTTGCCCATATGGCTCTTCTTGACCTCCGTCGTTCAGAACATCATGATTCCTGAACAATCAAGTCAGCAACTAGATGATACTAAAGTTACCCCTGAACCTTCTACTTCATCTGATTCTCCCTCTCCTCCTTCCTCTTCGCTTGATAAATCCGGTAAGGCCCAAAACCAAGTAACTAAGAAGAAGAAGGAGAAGAAGAAGAAAGAGAAGAAGAAGAAGGAGCCGAAGGCGAAAGGGGGCAACCATGCATCATCTAGTGAAAATCCACACACTGCATTGTCCAGGCCTAAATTGCCATGTGTCATTTGCAAAGGAGACCACTACCACCGAGATTGTCCCTGCATCCCTCGGATTTTAAGGGACTGGTCTCCTCGTTTGCACAATCCGGTGTCATCAACCTCTGATGATCATGTTGAAAGTACACCATCAACTAGTGAAAATGAAGCACCTGGACAAAAAGGAAAATGTAGATTTCCTTGTAGGTTGTGTGAAGGCAATCATGCCATCCACCATTGTCCCTTCCTAGATGAAGCTAAAAGAGTTTTGGATGACCGTCCGGCTTCACTGTTACGGCTTCCTCCTGGATATAAGAAACTCTTGCCAAGTCCATCACTGGTTGAAAATCTGACTGACACGCCATTGTGTTCGGTCGAAGCATCTGCCATTGAAGATAAACCTGTTGAACCCATACTAGATGAAAGTCAAAAGGTTGAGGCGGCAGTCGACCCGATCTTGTCTTCAAAAGGTCCATCTTCAGATGACACAATCACTGAAGAGAATGAGAACGACACCATCCAAATTCTTTTCGTAAACACAGACTCCAATGAACATGGGGGCAGTCTACCTGTTCCTTTACCGCAGGAAGGAAGTTCGTCAGAGTCATATCCGGCCATCTATTTGGTCCCACCTCCAAGCAACCTAGTTGTTTCCTTCGATTGGAACCTACTAGGCAGACCCCATTTACCGGCTAGTGTACCATTCTGAATCATTGCACAAATATACATAATGGTCATGGCCAGTACCATCATAGATGAAGGGGCTTCTGTGAGTATCCTTTCCTCAACTACTTGGAAAGTGATTGGTTCACCATCGCTTCTGCCTAAGATGAGAAATCTGATGGGCTTTGCCAAAGGAACCAGTCGACCGTTAGGGATCCTTCCCAATGTGCCGATAACATTGAGAAGGAAAACCGTTCACATGAACGTAATGGTTTTCCAAGGACCTCTGGATTATAATCTGCTCCTTGGGCGTGACTATATTTATTGCATAGGAGCCATTGTCTCCTCACTCTTTAGAGTAATGTGTTTTCCGCACGAAGGCAGAGTGGTCAAGCTCGTAGTCCAGCTGTCATTTCCCAGCTCACAAATAGCAAATAGTCAGATACCATCCCTAAATGGTCTTTTCACGCAGGGAATGTCTCATCAATTCCCAGTCCGTCCACCTGATGAGAGCGAGTGATTCGGGAGGACATGACTGAAACCCAGGGGGTATGCACCCTGGTCTATTTTGCCAGGAAAACCTTAGGTATAGGGTAGGTTTCTGTGGAGGATGTATGACACACCCATTCATTTAGGAAAATGGGATCAGACTGGAATAAGATTCCCTTGTCAAAGTTATGTGGGTGGAGGCGACTACGCCACTCACCTTTGTCTATTTCGGTAGACATCTCCAAGGAAGAATTTTGTCTGCGACGCGGATGGAGAGCTTTCATATGGTAACCTGGGAATTTTTAACTATACCTAAGGGCATGCAAACCTTTTTGCATACAAGCGAAGAGCGACCATTTATTTTCTTAGTTTGTAGTTTCTCAACCCTTTAAACTCGTAGGATTGGTCATTCCTAACTTGCATAAAGAAAGGATCCAGGGCAAAGCTTTGTAAGGTGCAAGCTCCATAAAAAATGGCATCTTAGATGAGACATCCTTATTATATGACTGGCACGAGCAGTTTTAACGTGGAATTCAAGCTCGTTAAAAGATAAACATAAGCAATGGGAAAACGTTCCCAAGAGTTTAAGCTCATTAAAAAATGAACCAATTTCCGGTAAATAACCATTGTGAATGCGTTATCATCAGCTTTTGAGCCTTGGTCGTGTTCTCATAATCACCTCCACTTTGTTTTATCTGATCATTCACCTCCATTTGATTGTTTACCCCTTTTGAGGAACAGCTGCAAAGAGTGATCCTGTTAGCCATCCTTGTGACACTGCCATGATTGGAAAATTCCAAACATTACCTGGAATCAACTGCTACCCAATATTATCACTTGTTCCTCAAAAAACGAGTCTCCTTTAAGCTCTTTTCACCTGACTCGTAAAATATGAAAAGATTGTTGAGCGATTGGCCTCTCCAGCTCATTAAAGTGACCGGAAGTGCTATCCCTCTTCTAGATTTTAATCTTTTTGGAGCTGAGGGATTATTACACAAAAATATCGAGTGCTTGCCTTGTTCGGCTCGTTAAAATTACCGAAAATTCATCCCTTTCATATTATTTTATACTTTTTCGGACTTAAGGGATTACATAACGAAAAAGGATTATTGGAGTTTCCTTCACGGCCCTTTTTAGACTCTCTAAAATTGAAAAGGACCAAGTTATCTTTGTCGTTAAACTCGTTAAAACCGAATAGCGACAAATTTGTCCATACATACAAGAACGAGTTTCACTACCGCTAAGCTCGTTAAAATATAGCGACAGGTTTTCCCAAAGGGAAAATTATAGAACAAGCATATGTTATCCTCCTCATGCTTAACAAAAATAAAGAGGTACTGGTCAGCAATGACTGGGGAAAAATTGGGAAGAAAACTTGAAGAAACTTTATTGGTAGCAAGTCGCTCTTGAACATGACACTTTCACTCTGCATCCGAGTCGGGTTGGGTTGTTTTGTTCACTGGTCATATCACCATTGGTCCATCACACCATCCACATTTGGGGTTAATGCTACCAATCCATCATGTCAGTGTCACCGGTATGTTCAAGAGAAGTCGCTCAGAAAAGTCACCTGTGTCTCATCCACTGCAATACATTCACGCTCCATTCTTTCATGACGGCCACCCTGAACCCTGTATCATCAGATCGTTTTCACCTCCAAAATCATTTACTCCGTTCTGTGTCGTAGATGAGGGATTCATTAAGGCCCTCCTACAACAGGTCACTTCTTGTCGACATCAGCTCATTATCCAAGAAGTCGACTTAGGAACAACCCTTTCAGTACTTTGAAGCTTGCATGTCTCAATGGCAAGTTTCTCACTTCCGGCAACAAGTTTACATCAATGGCCTTCGACCGAAAGATTTTGCATGGTGTTCGATGCCAAGTCCCTTATTCACACCACCTGAATTGTACTATAGTATCTTGAGGGTCATCATCATTATCAGTGATTCCTCTCGTGCTTGTTAACGGCTTACATCATTGGCTGGTAATCAGGCGATGTCTTTCCATGTTCGACTACAGAACATCTTTCACGTGGATCGAATTGTACTCCGAGTGAAGATTGAATGAGTTTCAAGACCCGAATCTAGTTTCGTCCATCTGGGCTACGATATATTCAGGAAAATAAAGACATCAAATGTACATTGTTGCTGCACAGATGGCCATCCGAATCAAAGGATGATGGCTCTATCAGAATCATTAGTCTCTTGCATAGACGATTGTCTGTCTTATGTACATGGAAATGAATTTATAACGCTGAACATGGGAACGCCCGCCTTAGCTAGATCATGAAAGATATTATGAAGATAATGTATTGTATTGTATCTTATTACAGGTCTCCTTCCAGCTTGAAAAAACTTCGGATCCTCATGATAAAGCATTTCACCCGACATCAAAGATTAACGACCTCATGCTTTAGGGGGCAACTGTTATAGAAAATTTTGGGAACTGCAACCCCAATCAAACATGTCCATAAACCAAGGGCTCCTAAGTCCCTAAAGGTGTTGCTCCATACCCTAAAAGAACAAGGTTAGCTAATTACATCATCTCCCAGAAGTTCTCCATGAAAAACTGCTCAGAACTGGTCAAAACTGGACCATCTCACCTACTCCATGGTCAAAGTGTGGTGCATCCCACCTAATGCACACGGGAGGTGCGATGCATACTGAAAAGCCCTTCTATGGGGTGCGATGGGTGAAAGTGGACAAATGGCAGAGTCAATTTGTGAGGTGGATGATCATGGAATCTTCCAGAAACTTCTCCTGTGACACTTGCCTCTCTGAATTCGCCCAGGAATGAGTAAGAGATCATCAATATCCACGTGGAATCAAGAACTATCAGAGAGAGGACACTAATCAGAATCCCAGAAGTTGACTCACCCCCCTGTAATCATCTATATATGGATCGCTCTCCCAGAGATCCAAAGGCTGGAATTTTGTATCTTGTAAGGAAGTGTTGTTGGTTTCTTGTTGGAATATCATAGTGTTGGGTGATCTAAGCTTTTCATGAGGTGAAAGAAGGGCTTTCATGCTGGAGGATGACGCTGGGTTAGAACAATTGGTTGTAATCCTCTTTGCTATTCTTGATTATTAATAAAGCTATTCAATTTTTCCTCCACATTCTTGTATGTTGATGATATATGCATTTGTGTGGTCAATATATATCCGGTCCTATATTTTTTATGATTGTAGATCTCTGTTCTTCGATAGTATTATGCTGCTTTGATTCCACAGGTGCTCTTTGAAGCTGGGTAGACGAAGGAGAAGCGGCAAGGATCTGTCAAAAAGGAGAGAATCAAGCAAGGATCCACTCTTATCTACTTCTCATAAAGGAAAACGAAAGTGGTTTTAGTTTGTTTGTTTCTATGATAGATACCAGTCTTAGTGGGACTAGTAGATCCGAATGGACACTAGATTTCCCGATAACAACCATACAAAAGTTGAGTACGGATTTGGGTTCACCACACAAGCCCGAAAGATTGATTACTATGATAATTCAATGGGGCATAACGGCAACACTTCAAGATTACGATCAACTTCAATTTGGTTGGAAATACTCCTTAAATCAAATGAGGTGGAGGAAATCATGTTGCAGGTTTCTACTCTTGCCACTTCCACCAAATCAGATGGTCACGGGAGGGTAAAAGTACCCATTAGGGAAGGATATTTAAAGAGACCTACTCCAACACTTTGAAGTGACAGCGGGGGTCTGTGTACCAACAGAATGCTTCTTGTAGTCTGTGAACTATTGGCAAAGAAGGCTAGCTGATCAATTATTGTGATTCCACCCTTAAAATGGGAATGCAATAGTATGAAAGTACGTGGAAACTACAGTAGCCATAGCATATACCCAAGGCCTTCCTAGTAAAATGTTGTAATCGAGGGGTCCATCAACTACCTCAACTTCAACAGTAACCATTTTTCCCCCAAGTTCGATTTGCAGGTTACTCAAAATCCCACATGGAGTATATGTTCTTCCATCAAAGGCTTTCAACGTGGTTTGTGATCGTGACAACCATGGTGAACCCAATGTTTTCCAGTAGCTCATGGACATAATGCAAGTAGATGTCCCATCGTCAATAATAGTTTGGTGAACATTTTTATTGAGATATTTTACTTGGATTAGGAAAGCTAATTGCACCGGTAACTGTCGTGAATATCCCGCATGGTTAAAAACCACAAGATTTGAATCCGTAGGATCTATTCCACATATTGCTGACAGTAAAGCTTGTTTCTGGGAGGAAGAATTTTGCAACACCTTGAGTTTCAACATAGCTGAAGTTGATTGAGCAAGATCTTCTACTATGTTATAGTTTTGCGCTGCTCAATCCCAAAGGTTGAATGTCGATTTGTGCACAACTCCCTTTGGTGGTTTTATTATCAATTCAGGTACAATAAGTGGAACAACTTCAGATGAAGTCAAGGTCGAAGGATTAGGTTGATCAGTGGCCTGATTATTCAACGATGACGGATTTCCATAATCTTTGTTTCTTGTTGACACCAAAACATCATTTTGTGGCTTTGTGATGGATAACATGAGTACTTGGGATGTGGAAGCATGGTCTGTTGCAACCAAATGTGTTTCCGAGGTTGGAAATGGATCTATCAACACTGCCGATGTGTTTGAAGTATTTAGAAGCTTAGAGACCTCAAAGCGATGTGGACAATATCTTGTATAATGCTCATCATTACATATCAGACATGGATAACGAGGTTTCCTTGCCATTGTAGAGGAATCAGATGATTTCTATGGAGGCGAATTTTCTTGTTTCTGTTTGTTCTTCCCTTTTTTCTTGCCTGTTGGTTGCTTTGGATTTTTTCCTTTGTCAAATGACACAACATTAATCTTGGAGGCAAGAGTATTTTCTGATGCATTGGTAGTTTGATTGGAAACAACAAGATTTTGACCAGATGGTCTTCCTACTGATTTTGTGCTTGAAGAACCAATCACACTGTCGCCGGCATGAGAGTCCTTACTTGATTGCGGAGGAGGTCGAACAGTGAAAGTTGGTCGAGGTGCATTGGGAATTTTATCATAAAGCATGTAAGATTATGTGTAAATAAAATCCAAGTATTTGGCACGAGCAATGACTTTCTCTTCCATGACAACTCCACCTTTTTCCACATCCTCGGTGATTGATGGCAACAAGGATTTTATGAACCACTCAGCTAAAAGCTGATTGAGAACATATGTCTTAACCATTCGATGACGACGCTGCCACTCATGAATATGATCTGATATATGGGTAGCAATAGTCTGTTTAAAGTTGGTTAGGAGTTCCATTCCAGTCTCATATCTGATAGGTAACTAGAAGTGGGTCAAAATAGTAGTGGTTGTGAAGTTATCAAAATAATCTCTTGGTAATTCAATGTACTATTTAGCAGCTAGACCAGTAAGTGTTCTTTGGAAAGGACGAAGTCTAACCGAATCGTCATTTAAGGAGTTAGATGAACACCACAAATGAAAGGTCATAACATGATTTGATGGGTCTTCTCTAGGATTTCCATTAAATTTCGAAATGTCGGATGGTAACTTATGCGGAATTACCAGCCACCAAGATGCATATAAGATTGGATCATTAGTGAGCCAATTTAAATCTGGTAATTATAAATAGGGGTGATTTTAGGTGCGAATGATCGCCCTTGCGAAATTAAGGGGTTTTAAATTTTTAGTGGGTGAATATTTGTATCATAGTACATTTTTACAAATCACCTCAAATAGCCCACCTTATTTTAAGGGAGAGGGTAAAAAAGGTAAATTTAGCCCTTGAAATTAGGAGTTACAACCTTCCATTCGCCCATTTTCAAGAATATGTTTTATTTAAGTGAATCCATTCACCCATTTTCAAGAATAGGTTTTATTTAAGTGAATCCTATGGGCCAAAGGCCCAAATACCATATTTATAAAAGAGGTATGGTAAATTAATAAAAATATAAATAAATGAGAGGTATGGTAAATAAATAAAGCATTTTTTATATTTACTCCATAAGTCACCTTATATACATGCAAGGGTGTAAACAAATAAAAATATAAGTAAAGTGGAGGTATGGTAAATAAATAAAACGTCTTTTTATACTTACTCAAAAGGTATGGTAAATAAATAAAAATATAAATAAACGAGAGGTATGGTAAAAAAATAAAACATTTTTTTATATTTACTCCATAAGTCACCTTATATTTATACTATGGGACAAATACCATGGACTAGATTGTTATTAATACCATGCAAAAGACATTATTAACCCTAATATTAGTATTAATAAAAATAAAAATGGCACATGGTATTGACCCATGGCATTCACCAAAATGGCACATGGTATTGACCCATGGTATTCACTTGGAATGTAGCCTATTTAAATAAGGGAATTAAACCAGCATAGATCCATCTTTACTCTGGATCTACTAACTCTCGAGAGGTATCAAATATCATGATATGCAAACTAGCATAGAGTGAAAAAATATTTGATCCGATCAAGAGTAAAAATGGATGTTGAAATATAATGTATGTTAAACATTTTAGCTTGGTTAAAATAAAAATAAACTATTAATTTTATTAATTTTTATAAATTACTAATAGTAATTTTTAAGCTCCAGGTTTATGATAACCCATGTTATTGACCCATGGTATTCATGTGAGCATAGACTATTTAAAGGGGAAATTCTATCTTAGATCCATCTTAATTCTGGGTCTACCAAGTGCTCAGAGGGATAAATAGATTTCATCCCCCTAAGAGTGGTAGATGTGGAGTTAAGATGGATATAGGTTGGTTTTTATGTGATCCAGGTGGATATTGGTGGCCACCTGCCAAGTCCACCTGGACCCCCACCATTGTCTTTCTCAGCATTTTCAGTTTCCTTAATTGTAGCACAACTTACTATTTTTAGCAGTTTTTCGGGTCCTGAACTTCTGGAGCCATTTTGAGGCCCTAAACGACGTTTTTTGGGGAATCCGGGGGCAACACGAGTCCATGGAATGGACTGGTGTTGCCCGTTCCAACAATGATAGTGCTCGGATAGATCTTTCTAATGAGCTATTGTACGCGTCAAACGGAGATCATATGCCAAAGTTACGACCCCAGGAAGTTGATGTACCAACTTACCCCCAAACGGGGCCCACAGTTTGGCGTTTCATCTCCTAGGGTTAGGTTTTGGAATGTTAAGGGTTTTTTCCATTGTTTCTCAACAATAAATAGGCCTTCGAGCCTCATTGTAACAGAGTTCAGAGGCATGTAGCCATCACATCTCTTCTCAGAGATAAGCTACCATCGCCCTAGCTAGTTTATTGCCATTTCTGTTTGTAAGCATATTTCAGTATTTTCCATTAATGAAATGAAGTATTATTTCCGCTGCATCTTTGTGTATATGGTTATCTCTGTAATTTGTTGCGTTCCTGTTTAAATCTGGATCAGTGGTATCAGAGCGGTCTGCTTTTTCTCTGTTTTTCTTTGCATGTCCCCAACAAGGTCGGGATATAAGGAGTTAGGGCTTGAACTGGTTGAACCTTTGCAAGACCAGCCTCGCAAATCCCGACGGCCTCCCATGGCGGACGAGAAGAAAGACGAGGGGGCAGGAGATCCCATCAAAATCTTGCTCGAAGAAGCGCTCGAGCGACAACGGAACGCGATGATGGACAGCTTTGCGCAGATCCTTCAGCGGCTACCCAGAAGTGGTGCATCGGCTTCCAGCAGCTCCTCTGGAAACACCACACCCTTTAAGGTACAAGTTAATTTTGAAATCCCCATATTCGAGGGTCAGATAGACGCCGATGCCGTAGATAAATGGTTAAATCTGCTAGAGGGTTATTTTTCTGTTCATGAATTTTCGAGTCGGGAAAAGATTGCTTTTGCTCTTCTCAAATCAGCCCCCCACATCAAGGACTGGTGGGAAACCTACTGCGAGTAGAAGGATGAAAGTACTGGCTCACTATTTTCAGCCGCACCCACCTGGGATTTGTTCCGGGATGCCATCAAGGAGCAGTACTACCCTGTCGGAAGCTATGAGGATGAATACATAAAGTGGACCACGCTGCGGCAGGGAAGGGACCAAGACGTGCCGGAGTTCACCAATCTTTTCCATACCCTTCGCACAAAGTTGGGTATCAAAGATTTGGAGAAACATTTGATACTCAAATACCATGGCTGCCTGCACAAGTACATCCAGGAAGAAATATAGTTCCTAAACATCCCCTCCCTCGGCGCAGCATACCGGTATGCCGTCAAGGTCAAGCAGAAGTTTAAACAAAAGAAGCGAGACTTTGGGTCTGCGAATCCAAAGCAGGGGAAAGGTGCCCCTAAACCACAGAACAAAGGACAAAGCCAAGGCGGGACAACCCAAGACAACCAGCCGAAGCTGCAAGCAAAGAGCAACGCCGCGAAGCCGAGAAAGGACACTGGAAAATGGTGCGAGTTCCATAAGAGCTCCACTCACAACACAAGTGAGTGTCGGGCCAAGCAGTCACTGGTGGCTGAGCTAAAGGTTTCAGAATCAGATGCATGTTCCGACTCTGAGTCAGAACCCGATAAGGGGTATGAGAAAGGGAAGCAGATCATTGATGCGGATCCCAGCGCCACTGTTGCTACCGCAAAGATCCAGAAAAATGAACCCGAAGATCCAGAGGAGGAGGAGCGTCTCTTCCACTCCCAGATGTGGGTAAAGGGCTCCCCGATATAGTTCATTTTTGATAGCGGGAGTCAAAAGAACCTCATTTCGGCAGAGGTCGTGAAGCGGTTGGGCTTACCGACCACAGCACATCCACAACCATACACCATTGGGTGGCTTCACCAAGGGTGAGATCTTCGCGTGAGCCAGCAGTGTCGCCTTCCATACAACATCAAGCCCTTCACGGATGAGGTATTGTGTGACATTGCTCCCCTTGAAGTTTGTGATGTATTACTAGGACAACCATACTTGTGGAAGCGACATGCTGTGTATGAATCAAGGCCCCATGCTGTTATTATTACATTGGGAAATAAGTTGTTCAGGATACCAGAGGTAGCACCACCTGCCGCCATCTCTTTGATTACTGCAAAACAATGCAGTAAGATCATTTCCAAAACCAGGAAATTTTTTTTCCTGATGATACGCCCTCAAGGGAAGAAGAAGACAGTGGCCGCGGCCTCTAAACGGGGTCTCTCTGCACGACAGCTACAGATGGAAAAGATTTTGGAGGAGTACGAAGACATCTTCACCTCGCCGGCAGGGGTTCCTCTGCACTGTCAGGTCAAGCACTCCATCGATCTGACCCCAGGTGCGCCGCTACCCAATGGACCAATTTATCGGCGCTCCGTTCTGGAGAACAATGAAATCAAGAGGCAGATTCAGGAGCTCCTGCAGAAAGGTCACATCCGTCCAAGTTCTTCGCCCTGTGGGAGCCCGATAGTGTTGGTACAGAAGAAGGATGGGATGTGGAGACTCTGTATTGACTATCGGGCGCTAAACAAGATCACTGTCCGTAATAGGTACCCGATCCCGCGGATTGATGACCTCCTAGACCAACTAAAGGGGGCAAAATATTTCAGCAAGATCGATCTGAAGTCAGGATATCACCAGGTACCAATTGAACCCTCAGATGTGTGGAAGACTGCCTTCAAATCCAAGGAGGGCCTCTTCGAATGGTTGGTCATGCCTTTCGGATTGACGAATGCTCCTGCAACCTTTATGAGGCTAATGGATGACATCTTGTGGCCATTCACCAACTCCTTTGTAGTAGTATACTTGGATGACATTTTGATCTTCAGCCAGAGTTGGGAAGAGCACCTCCACCACATCCGATAGGTTCTCCAAACACTGCGGCAACACAAGCTATGTGCCAATTTGGAGAAATGCACTTTTGGCATGACCGAGGTTCAGTATCTGGGATACATCATTGATGAACAGGGGGTGCATGTCGATCCAGCCAAGGTCAAAGTCATTCGGGATTGGCCCTCTCCAACCACTCTAACAGAGCTCCGCAGCTTTCTAGGTCTTGCCAACTTCTACCGCAGGTTTGTGTTGGGATTTTCTCATATTTCTTGGCCCTTGAGTCAAGTCACCAAGGGCGGGGCGAAAGCAAAATTCTTTTGGTTTGAATCTCAACAGAAGGCATTCAGGGAGTTGAAGGATCGCCTCTGCACGGCACCAGTGCTCGCGTTACCAGATTTATAGCAACCATTTGAGGTCGAGACAGATGCCTCTGACTATGCTATTGGGGCAGTCCTTAGTCAACATGGACATCCAGTGGCATATCACAGTGAAACATTTTCAGACACAGTCCGGAAGTACCCCACTTATGATAAAGAGATGTATTCCATTGTACAGGCCTGCCGACAATGGAAGCATTACATTTTGGGGAAGGAAACGGTCATCCACAAAGACCACCGACCTCTGTAGTTCATACAGACCCAAGGGAAATTGCAGAATGATCGCCATCAGAAGTGGTCTACATACCTGCAACAGTTTCACTTGAATATCAAGTATAAAAAGGGCAGCACCAATAATGTTGCAGATTGCCTCAGTCGACCACCGATCATGGCGCTAACCACCGTGCTCAACTCTTGTGGGCACGAGACTTCTGATTGGCCACTTCTCTACAAAAGCGACCCAGAATTCGGCCACACATACCAGACACTCTTGGAGGGTCGGCAGGTTGCAGATTTTCACCTCCAGGATGCCCTATTATGCCACCTCGGTCACCTTTGTGTTCCTTCAAGCGAGCGTGCCAAGATGATTTGGGAAGCACACTACAGTCGGGCTGCTGGGCATTTCTGGGTCGAGAAAACAGTGGCAGTACTGTAAAACTATTTCTATTGGCCGAATCTTCAACAGGATGTTGGGAAGTACATCTGATCATGTACTGCCTGTGCCATTGCCAAACCGACCATTAAGAAGCAAGGCCTCTATACCCCGTTGCCTACCCCTAGTCGACCTTGGGAATCCATCTCCATGGATTACATGTCAGGCCTTCCTTCCACGAAGCATGGAAATGACTGTGTTTTTGTGGTCGTCGACAGGTTCTCAAAGATGGCCATTATGATGGCCTGCAAGAAGAATATCACAGCAGAAGCCACTGCTAAACTCTTCTTTGAACGAGTGTGGGTGCACTTTGGGATCCCACAGTCTATCATCTCAGATCGGGACAGTCGGTTTCTCAGCACCTTTTGGTCCAGTCTCTGGTCAATACTCGACACCAAACTCACGAAGTCCACAGCCTTCCATCCTCAAACTGATGGCCAGACAGAGGTTGTCAATAGGATGATTGTGCACATTCTGCGCATGTATAACTCAAAGCATCCACGCACATGGGATGAGAGCCTCCCCTACGTTCAGCACAGCTACAACCGAGCTCTTCACAGCTCCACTGGCCATAGCCCTTTTCAGGTGGGTTTGGGATTCCAGCCACTATGCCCCATTGATGTGGCCATGCCACTTGCAGCTACTCACATGAATTCAGCTCATGTCCAGTCCGAAACAGATAAGGCCACCAGCTTCATTGAGCGCATCCAACATATTCGCCAGCAGGTCCATGACATTATTGAGAAATCAAATGCCAAGTACAAGCAGCGACATGATCAACATCGGGTGCCACACAAGTTTCAGGTGGGCGACAAAGTCTGGTTGCATTTGCAAAAGGAACACCTTACTGGAGCCTATCGGAAATTGAGACCACTCCGATATGGTCCTTACACCATTACTAAGGCTATGGGAGACAATGCATTTGAGCTCAGCATTCCCCCATTCCTTGGCCTGCACCCAGTATTTAATGTGGACCGCCTTCGGCCATACTTTCCACCATTGCTAGACACATCCGACATTGCAGAACAGCTCAAACCCACAGAATTAAATCCAGATTGCATGGAACAAGCTGCAACTGATCGGATCATGGACACATAGATCAAGAACACTCGCCAACAGAATATCCAATTGTATCGAGTCGTCAAAGCGGGCCAACTCCTTCAGCAGGGAAAGTGGCTCACCAGGGAACAAGTTTAGCAGATGTTTCCTCATCTCATGGAGGAGCTCAATGCAATGGAGACCATTGCTTCCTAAGGGGGGAGGAATGATCCAGGTGGATATTGGTGGCCACCTGCCAAGTCCACTTGGACCCCCACCATTGTCTTTCTCAGCATTTTCAGTTTCCTTAATTGTAGCACAACTTACTAATTTTAGCAGTTTTTCGGGTCCTGAACTTCCGGAGCCGTTTTGAGGCCCTAAACGACGTTTTTTGGGGAATCCGGGGGCAACACTAGTACATGGAATGGAATGGTGTTGCCCGTTCCAACAATGATAGTGCTCGGATAGATCTTTCTAATGAGCTATTGTACACGTCAAACGGAGATCATATGCCAAAGTTACGACCCCGGGAAGTTGATGTACCAACTTACCCCCAAACGGGGCCCACAGTTTGGCGTTTCATCTCCTAGGGTTAGGTTTTGGAATGTTAAGGGTTTTTTACATTGTTTCTCAACAATAAATAGGCCTTCGAGCCTCATTGTAACAGAGTTCAGAGGCATGTAGCCATCACATCTCTTCTCAGAGATAAGCTACCATCGCCCTAGCTAGTTTATTGCCATTTCTGTTTGTAAGCATATTTCAGTATTTTCCATTAATGAAATGAAGTATTATTTCCGCTGCATCTTTGTGTATATGGTTATCTCTGTAATTTGTTGCGTTCATGTTTAAATCTGGATCATTATGATAATGAAGATATTAAATAGACTTAGGAAATTATATTGTAAAAACATCTTAAGGTGAATGGTTAAAGCATAGACATTGGACAAGTATATTTGTATACTTCTGTTTTAAACTGAAACAAATCCAGGGCTAAAAGGAATGGATTGATTGCATCCTTCTATAACTTTCCAACATATGCTGGAGTAAACAGATTGTAATTTGGGTAATTTTTCTAATTGCAAACGGGAACATACTTGTGTATTGGCAGGGTGGTTACGAGGTCCCTAGAAGTGGAGTAAACAGATTGTAATTTGGGTATTTTTTCTAATTGCAAACAGGAACATACTTGTGTATTGGCAGGGTGGTTACGAGGTCCCTACAAGTGATGAATTTGAATTTTTCTTGGTTTTATATATAGTATTAGGTTTTTTCTCATGCTTTCTGTGAATGGCACGGGTGAATTTTATCCTACACCCACTAGGTTATCGATATGTAATTTCGGTAATTTTGATTTCAAAAGATATTTTAAAGAAATGCAATGATTTCATTTGTGTATTCAATAAACACAAGATTTTATAGTTGAGTAAAATATTTGCCATGCCTGGTGAGAGATTCGCCAAAAAATTATATGTACATATCATATTATTGATAAAATCGCCTTCCATTTTTCCTATATACCATGGAGATTCGCCCATTTATTATACATGTAAATTTAGGGGGGGTTCTTAAAATTTTCCCTGACTCTAAAGTTGCTACAAATGGCAACTATCGATTCAAGTTAGGTTGAGCATTCCCAGGATATGATGGAATTGCCTGAGAAATAGGTCTTTGCATACTGACATAGGGCATCTACATTTGGTAACCTTGGTATGTTTGTTGAAAAAAACCAGTATAAGGTGGTTGTTGATAATCAGGTTGAATGTATGGTTGTCCATAACCTACAAAGCCTTGTTGACCTTGACCTTGGTAAGCTTGAGATGGACCAAAACTAGGTTGAGCCTGTGAAACAGGTCCAAATTGAAGTTGGAACTGCTAAAATTGGGGTTGTTGAAATTGAGGTTGCCACGGTTGTTGAATCAACTGTTGTTGTTGTTGGTACAACTGTTGTGGATTCAATGATTGTTGTTGTCTAGCAATGAAAGGTTGGCCAGGTTGTGAATAAACTATACCAGTGTAAGCATGGGTCAATCCAGATAAGGGTAGACTAACCTGAGGTTGTTGTTGGACTCCAAAAACAAGTGGTTGTTGTACAACAACTTGAGGAATTTGAACTTCTTGACTAGAAACTTGTGATTTCAAGGTAGAAGGATCAGTTTGAATAGGTTGAGATACAACAGTTTGAACTTGTGATTGTGGTACAGTAGTAACAACTAGTAAGAATAATTGACACAGTTTGCATTGGTTGTGTTGGATAAACATGCCTCGGTTGAACTGGCATTGTTGGTTTCCATCGACAAACTCTAATTCCAGGCTGACCTGAATACTGTGGGATATTACCATATGGTAGTCCCCTGGAATAAGGAGGATATGATGAATAAGAATATTGCTCTCCATATTGTGGCAATCCAGTATTTAATGGATACATAGGTCTTTGTTGACTAGATTTCCTAGCTTGATACTGATATGTAGGATCAAACTGTTGAGTTACCATTAGAGAAGAACCAGGTAAAATTCTAGTTAAGGACATGGGCGATGACCATGGTGTAGAAGCAACCCCTGAGTGGGTTCCATACAATGATTGGTAACCAACCGAGATGGACGATTCACCATACAAGTGCGACTCGGGTGTGGTAGAAAACATCAAAGAGGTTACAACATAAGAATCTGCTGCAGCTGCATCAAATGATACAGTCTGAGATGTTGATGGTTTTTAAGCCATAGGTAACAGACCCAAAATTTGTCCTAAAGATTTGACGGGTACTTAAAAAGAAGCAGGATCAAATGAAGCAAATAAATCAAGAGTACTAGGGTAAAGATAAACCCAAGTTCCAAAGTGAAATAGGGTTCCAGGTGTGCAATCTTCTTCTAATTCCTCCTCTATGGCAATCAAACCTAGTGGAAGAACTTCACCATCAGGTTCGTAAAAGATTTCTAGTGTTGGTGAAGTTGAAGTTTCAATAGTTACTAATGTCTGAGAGGTAACTGGTTGATCGTCTTCCGGTAAAGTAACAACTTCTAAATGTTCAAATTCGAAGTCCAGATGTTCGGGTAAATGAACGATAGTTTCAGTAAGAGGTTCCTAAACAACTTCAGGTTCAGATGCAACTTCTGTTTGAACTGGGATAGATTCTAGATTAACTTCTAGTTGAACTGATTCAAGTTCAAAAGTACTTTCTTGTTGAGTAATTTCAAGTTGAGGATAAATTTGTGGTTAAAAAACTTCAGTTATTGTTTCACTAGGATCAGTGCTAATGTCCTCAGGGAATTGTGAAACTTCTTCTTCAGGAACGGATGTAATAGAAGTAGTTGGAGTAACTGGAGTCTCTATACTTACTGAAAATGATGATTCAAGTAACTCAGATGAATAACTAGGAGTTCTTGATGTACTAGATTCAGTTAAGAGAGACCACTTTTCCGGAATTGGTGTCGCTTCAGGAGGAAAAGGTGGTTTTCTCGCTATTCTCTGCGAACGATGGGGTATGGGTGTTACAGGAAAATTTGGGCATACCAGTCCCAACTTCTAGATCTGTATTATTAGGGTCTATCAACCCCTAATTCAATTTTTTTCATTCCCTAATGAAGTTAACCTACATCATGCTTGTTTCCCAAGAGTTTCATGACACCATTCATCCAAAAATGTCCCTAAGTAGACGATCACAAGTGGCCTTCTATCTGGCTGCAATGAATGGCAGGCACTACACTGTCAGGGTGCTATGCATAGCACCTGCCTTTGTATCACCTGTGATGGGCGAGATCCATCAAATTTTTCCAATGAATCCATTGGATTCCTCATCCAATGGATGCTTCTAGATGTTTCTAGGGGGATGGGGCTCACTTCTGGATGAGGAAGGAGATGAATGAACCATAATCCATTATCCATTCCTTCATGGAACCACTTCCCAAATATGGCAAAGAATTCGTGAGGGCCATTAATGGCCAAACCTCCTCTTTTCAGCTATAAAAGGACCAAGCTCTCATTGGCTGGTCAAGGTTGAGACTTCTTAAGCTAAGGAAATGTTGCTTGGATGAGATTAGTAGAGAGAGTAATGTTATCATGTCAAATTGTTGTTTCCATGAGGAGAGAAGGGTTTGAAGCTGGGAGGATGACATTGAATCGAATGTGCATCTACATGGGTTGTAATCTTTCCTTCTATGAATAAAGAGTTCTATGCTTTTTCCCATTCATGTGTTATATGACGTATATTGTACTTTCGATTCTACAATGTGTTTAGTTAACATATTGATATGTATGCTTTGATGGTTTTCTGTCTCGGCTTGTGTGTAGGTACCTTTCAAGTGAGTTAAGCATGGCAGGGAGTGGCAAAAGTGGTCAAAGGGAAGAGGGATCGAGTGAAAGAAACAAGTTGGTACTTTTGCTCCTCTTTCTTTTATCTGTTAGCTATATGAAAAGCAATGGAATTACTTTGACTGTTGTTCTAGACATGCTACTAGGTCTAGGGGTTAGACATTCGAAAAGACACTAAATTTTCCCATAATAAATGGCGACTTTGCTGGGGATCTATTTTATCCCTTATAGTAGCTTATCATTCTCTTAGAACACTTTGACATAATTTACCCTTTGTTTCTCATCGAATTCAAGTCCAATTCACTGAAATTTGAGTAAATTTTGAGCATAAAATTGTCATTCTGTAATCATAGCACCTCTGTAACTGAGACAGTGCAATGAATGGCACCCTCTGCACTAAGACAGTGCTATGCATCGTATTGTCCCTCTCTCTGACCTGCGATGATTCCTTTGAGATTAGTTTTCCCATCTAGGAGCTGAAACCTTAAGTCAATTTTCAGTTGTTTGAATTGTTTGTTGGATTTAGATGAGTTCTTGTCTCTGAAAGCAGTCTTCATTTCCTTTTTTAGACCCATTTTAGACTAGATTGTTAAATGTTTGTTTATGTATTTACTTTATCATTTGCAGTCCATTGTCGAAAGTAATTTCAGTCGATTTTTTTGTCAAATACGAAGTGTCTTAAAATCTTCCTTCATTAAAATAATCGATTGGTCTACTTGTGCATCTGATTCATATTTTCTTTTAAGTGTCGAAAATCTTCATTTCCTTTAAGCTAAAAGTGTCATTTAGTCTTCCTTTATCTTTAAGTGAAATTGTCATAAATCGACATTTTTTTGAAAAAAGCTTTTGAATCATTGTGCATTTGTTCTTTTTAGTGCATAATTCACATTAAGGAGAACTGAAAAGAAGAAAGAAATACATGCAATTGCATTTTAGGAGATTGAATGTGTGTTCTTAAAAGGAATGGTTAGGGAAATGCATTACTGAGTTCTCTTTGTTGTTTGATCCAAGAAGTATTTGTTTTCTCTTTCCCTTGTAGCTAGGATTTTCATTGTCAAAATGGAAAGAGTGCTTCTCATTTTAATTGCATTCTTAGGAATTTTGGAAAACATCATGTGGTGAAACCCAAAGGAAAATTTTAAGCAAGATCAACCTAAACTTAACCTCAATTAACCTAATAACACATTGGAACTTAACGCAAACATCTAGAGGTGTCTAGGCTAGAGACGTGTTCCTGTGTCTTAAAACCTAGTGGTTGTTGTTTTCATTGAGGTTGGGTGATTCCTCCTCTCTGAACTGATAAGTACTTGTGCTCCCTGTACTGTCGAGTATATGGTGCGAGACTCCAATAGGTTGAAATCCTTTATCCCTAGGAAGTCGAGTCTGTTGCCTTACCGATCATAATGCACTGAACACAGCATTCGGGAAGACTGACTTCCATACGGTAAATCCTTGGTAATTTCTCTTTAATTTACCACCAATGTGTATATTGCAGTTTTGTGATTAGTTTGGTAAACCCTCTTTCTTAGTATCTACAGAGTAGTCACTTTTGTTCCTTTTCGACTCCTTAAAAGAAAAGGTCCATCTAAGTGCTTTTCCTTTCAAGCTCACTAAACAATGGAAGTGACTAGAGTCATCTTTTGCTCTTTCTCGACTCTTAAAAAATGAAAAAGAAAATTTAAGTTCTAGTGTAGTTAAAATTAATTGACCACGGATAACATCCTCCGTGCTTGTGTTTTAGTTGATCTTGGGTTGAAACGTATGGCGACAAATCCAGAGTCCACCAATCAAGGAATTCCTTTTGATGGGAATCTTAGTCCTTTTCCTCCATTTGGAAATATTGGTGCTCCATATATGGCTACATTGTCCCTTCCAGGATTTACCATTGGCTTGCCAGTATGGTTGTTTTCAACCTCCTTGGTTCAAAATGTCATGATTTCTTCGCAATTGAGTACTCCTCCAACTGGACAAAATCAACCTCCAGTTGATCCTAAAGTTGACCCTTTGCCTTCTTTCTCAGTTGCTTCTTCCTCCCCTTCTTCCTCTTCTCCTGGTGAAAGTATTGGCACTAGTAGCCAGGTGGCTAAGAAGAAGAAGAAAGGGAAGAAGAAGAAGAAGAAGCAAATTCAGCAGAAGGGCAACCAAGCAACCATTGCTTTGAATGCAAAATCTGATGAGAAACCCTCCATTAAGCCTCACAAAGTTCGATATCCATGAAAACTTTGTGCAGGAGACCATCTTCTTTTGAAATTGTCCTGATATTCCTCAGATATTAGAAGAATGGTATTCTCGTTAACATCATCCCATGTCATCAACCTCTAGAGATCATGTTGGTGACATACCATCAACTAGTGATAGTAAAGTTCATGGACAAAAGGGAAAAGTTAAGTTTCCCTGTAGGTTATGTGAAGGGAATCATCCCATTCACATTTGTCCCTATCTGGATGAAGCCAAGAAAGTGTTGGACAACCGTCCTGCTTCACCGCAACAACTTCCATCTAGTTACAGGAAACTCTCCCTTAATCCTTCACTAGTTTATGAATTGACTTACTCAAATCAACCATCGGTCAAACCCACTCTCTCTGAAAGTGAATCCTCTGAGTCTATACCTGACCCAAATCAACAGGTCGAGGTAATAGTTGACTCGATTTCACCTTCAGTCGATCGTACCTTTCCCGAAGAGAGGTGAAAATGATATCGCTGAAGTTCCTTTTGTTTCTTCAGATTCTAGTGAGCTTGGGGGCAATCCTCTTGTTCCATCAAGACAAGAGGAAAATCCTCCAATTCACGTAACTCAAGGGGTTAATCCTCCTATTTCTACAATACCCCCTCTAAGTAGTCTAGTCACTTCCTTTGATTGGAATCGACTAGCAAGATACTGCCTTCCTTCTTATGTGCCTTTACAGATCATAGTGCAAGTTTGTAATATGATTGTATTGGGCACTATAATAGATGAAGGTGCGTCTGTGAGTATCCTTTCCTCAACTGCTTGGAAAGCACTTGGTTCGCCACTACTTGTGCCTATTACACAGAATCTGTTGGGTTTTAATAGAGGAACCAGTCAACCATTAGGGATCCTTCCTCAGTTACCTATTACTTTGGGAGGAAAAATCATTCATCTAAATGTGATGGTAGTCCCATGCCCATTAGAATACGATTTACTTCTTGGCCGCGACCATGTTTACGACATGGGAGCTATTGTTTCAACACTCTTTTGAGTGATTTGTTTCTTGCATGAAGGCAGAATTGTCACCGTTGACCATCTTTCATTTCCTGGTCCAAATATGGCTCCTAGTCAACCATCTTCCCTAAATTGTCCTTTTGTACCAATGGTATCATCCCTGCCATGGGTTAATTATTTGGCAACCTGTTCCATACCTACATCAACTAACGATCAATTCAGTGATGTTGTACATCATGTACTGGGGGCATTGGAGCCAGATCTCTCCTTCATGACCACTTATGAGTTGTGATCAAGGGGTTCGAGGATAGTTCGTTGTCTTGTGTCAACCTCATTAAAAAATGAAACAATCGTATCCGAGGATAGTTCCTTGTATTGTGTCAACCTCATTAAAAAATGAAACAAGGGTCTCCAAGGATAGTTCTTTGTCTTGTGTCAACCTCATTTAAAAAATGAAACAAGGGTTTACAAGGAAAGTACGTTGTCTTGTGTCAACCTCATTAAAGAATGAAACAAGGGGTCTGAGGATAGTTCGTTGTACTGTGTCAACCTCATTAAAAAATGAAACAAGTCCATGAGGATAGTTCCTAGTCTTGTGTCAACCTCGTAAAAAAATGAAATAGGGAATCTGAGCGTAGTTGCTTGTCTTGTGTCAACCTCTTTTAGAAATGAAACAAGGTTCCCTGGAGCAAAGTTCCAAGTTGAGTCTTTGAATAGCTCTCATAAAATCCCAGTCGAGTCTTTCACTTGATCTCATAAAATAACCTTCATTCCATCCACTTGATAGCCATGAGTAGTCTACTTAGGTGAATGTATTGAAGCTTGGGGGGCATGCACCTAGTGGTAAAGTTAAGTTTCCATGTGGGTTATGTGAAGGGAATCACCCCTTTCACCTTTGTCTATCTGGACGAAGCTAAAAAGGTGTTGGATAATTGTCCTACGTCACCGCAGCGACTTCCATCTGGTTACAGGAGATTTTACCTTTCATCATGCTGGGGGCATGTAAACTAAATCCAAGCATAGTTTTTTATTTTAATCTTGTGTAAAAATGAAACTGAAACTAAGCATAGTTTGTTTGTTTCAAGCTTGTGTAAACATGAAACTGAATCCAAGCATAGTTCCGTATGGTTCAAGCTTGTGTAAAAATGAACCCATTTCCATTTTAACCCTTGTGATTTCCATTCTATCAACCTTTTTCATCAGATGGGCCTTGGTTGCTTTTATCCCATCGCCACCATCTCTTTTTCTGATCATACGCTTTCACTTGGTTGTTTCACCCTTTTTGAGGAACAATTGCAATGAGTGGTCATATTAGCCAACCTCTTCACATAAATCAACATGTTTTGAGAAGTTCGAACATAATCAGAACCAGTTGCTACCTTAGACACACTCGTTCCTCAAAATGGAGTCCTCTTTAATCTCTTTTCAAACTCTCTAAACATGAAAAGATTGCCGATCACTTGTTGTTTCTAGCTCGTTAATGGATGAGAATCGATATCTACTCAGTATCGTTTTACCCCTTCCTCGGGCTGAGTTAGATTAACTATTAAAAAGGTACTCATTGGTCAAACATGATCAATAGGTTCTCTCTTGCATTGTTTTATGCTTTTTCGGACTTGAGAGACAAATTTACGAAAAAGAACTTGTGGAGTCTCCTTTTAGTCCCTTTTCAGACTCTCTAAATGTGAAAATGACCGAGTTATCTTTGTCGTTAAACTCGTTAAAAGCATAAAATAGTGACAAACTTGTCCATCTAGACAAGACCGAGTTTCACCTTTGCTAGACTCGTTAAAACATCAAATAGTGATGGATTCACCCAAAGGATATAATTATACAACAAGCATATGTTATCCTCCTCAAGCTTGATTAAAAATAAAGAGGTACTCGTCAGAAATGACTGGGGAAAAATGGGAAAAAGCTGGGAACACCTTATGGGAGTAGGTCGCTCTTGAACATGACACTTTCACCTCATCACTGTGACTATGTGGGTTGGGTCAGTCAGCTTGATGGTTATCACACTGTTGGTCTATCATACCATCCATCACTTTGTTTTGGGTCAATGCTACCATTTCACTTCAGTGTTGCCGATATGTTCAAGAGAGGTCATTCAGTTCAAAACTTCATCCTTTACAATATAGTAAACCTTCATTTTCATGCCTTCCATTCCTAAACCTTGTGTCTTCAGTCGATGTTTCATCTCAAAAATCATTTACCTTGTTTCGTGTTGTTGATGTGGGATACATCAAGGCCCACTTACAATGAGTCGCTTCTTGTCAACATCAGCACATCATCCAAGAATTTGACTTAGAAATGCCCTTTTAGTACCTTGAGGCTTGCATACATCAATGGCAGGTTTTTCGCTTCCGGCGATAGGTTGACATCAATGGCCTTCGACCGAAATACTTCATATGGTGTTCGACATCAAATCATTTATTCACACCTTGCGAAATTTATTGCAATACCTTGAGGTTCATTATCATTATCGGTGATTCCTCTCACGTCTGTTAATGGTTTACATCATTGGCTGGTAATTAGATGATGCCTCTCCATGTTTGACTTCGAATTATCCATTCACATGGTTAGGCTTGTACTTAAGTGAAAGATTAGATGAGATTGAACACTCCGGATCTAGTCTCATCCATCCAGGTTGCGATATATTTTTCAGGAGTACTATATCAAATGTATAATGGCCTTACATTCATGGGTCTACATCTATAGACGACTATATTTTTACATGTAATGAAAGTTTATATAGCTGAGCATGGGTATGTCTTCCATCCACTAATTATGAGAAAAAATCAAATTATCATGATATTTGTATTGTAACTGATGCAGGTCACCTTTCGGTTCAAAATCTTCTCTCCAATGTGGTAAAGCACCTCACTCGACATGGTTATTTTCAACTTCATGCTTTAGGGGGCATCTGTTACAGGAAAATTTGGGCACATCAACCCCAACTTCCAGATCTGTATTATTAGGGTCTATCAACCCCTAATTCAGTTGTTTTCATTCCCTAATGAAGTTAACCTACATCATGCTTGCTTCCCAAGAGTTTCATGACACCATTCATCCAAAAAATGTCCCTAAGTAGACCATCATAGGTGGTCTTCTATCTAGCTACAATGAATGGCAGGCACTACACTGTCAGGGTGCTATGCATAGCACTTGGCCTTTGTATCACCTGCGATGGGCGAGATCCATCGAATTTTTCCAATGAATCCATTGGATTCCTCATCCAATGGATGCTTCTATATGTTTCTAGAGGGATTGAGCTCACTTTTGGATGAGGAAGGAGATGAATGAACCCTAATCCATTATCCCTTCCTCCATGGAACCACTTCCCAAATATGGTAAAGCATTCATGAGGGCCATTAATGGCCAACACTCCTCTTTTCAGCTATAAAAGGACCAAGCTCTCATTGTCTGGTCAAGGTTGAGACTTCTTAAGCTAAAGAAATGCTGCTTGGATGAGACTAGTAGAAAGAGTAATGTTATCATGTCAAATTTTTGTTTCCATGAGGAGAGAAGGGTTTGAAGCTGGGAGGATGACGTTGAATCTAACATGCATCTACATGGGTTGTAATCCTTCCTTCTATGAATAAAGAGTTCTATGCTTTTTCCCATTCATGTGTTATATGATGTATATTGTACTTTCAATTCTATAATGTGTTTAGTTAATAGATCGATACGTATGCTTTGATGGTTTTTTGTCTCGGATTGTGTGCAGGTACCTTTCAAGTGAGTTAAGTACGAAAGGGAGTGGTGAAAGCGGTCAAAGGGAAGAGGGATCGAGCGAAATAAACAAGTTGGTAATTTTTCTCCCCTTTCTTTTATCTGTTAGCTATTGGAAAAGCAATGGAATTACTTTAACAATTGTTCTAGACTTGCTACTAGGTCTAGGGGTTAGTCGTTCGAAAAGACGCTAAATTTTCCCATAACAATGGGTTGATGTTCCTCCACCATTGCTGATTAATTTTATTGTCAAAAAATAAATAAACAAAATGGGGTATAATAGGCAAAAGGTCTACCAAGCAACTGTGAACTACAGAATACCTCTTGACGAACCAAGAAGTATGAGCAGGCAATCTCCCCAAATGTTGTGTTCGGTGTATCACAATTTACAAGGTGGCCAACTCAGTTACTTAAGGATGGATAGCAACCTAGAGTTGTCCTCCCATACATACCCAAAGTTACATGGAGGCCCAGTTTGTATAAGCATTGTCTAATGCAAAATCGCACAGTGAGAGCATTCCCATATACTTTACGTACTGTAACACCGCCCTATATACCCAAAGGTATGTGGAAGAACTACAATATACTCATGTACATGGAATGAGGTATCACACTCGGTATGTATTGCAGACAAGTTAGCGATAGCTGCTTTTTTTACGGCGTAGGAACATGTCTCTAGCCTAGAACCACTAAATGTTTGCATCAATGACAATACTCCATTAGGTAAATTGATGTTTATTTTAAGTTGATATTACTTAGGAATTTTCCTTTCAAGTTCACCATGTGATGTATTCTGAAATTCCTAGGAATGCAACTATCATGATAAGAATTCTTTCCATTCAATTTAACAATGAGAATCCTATCTACTTAGGGATAAAGCAATCATATTTCTTTTGATCAAAGAGAAAAGAGCACAATCTAAATGAAAATTCCCTACACTATTCCTTATCAACACACAAAAACTTTTTCAATGCAACATGCATGTATTTCTTTTGAGTTTCCATTAATGTGAATGAAAAAAAGGAAAACTAATGCACAATCGATCAATAAACTCTTTTCATAAAAATGACAATTTTGCGACAATTTATTTTCAAGGAAAGGAAGACTTTACGACACTTTCGTTTTCAAAGAAAGGAGGAATTGTGACACTTTCAATGAAAAGACTAATCATTTGCATACATCAATGAATCAATCTTTCATGAATGAATATTTGATTACAATTCAATTTTCGAAAGAAAAGACAATTTTACGACACTTTCTTTCGCTAAAGATCAATCAATCAAAAAACTAACTTTCGACTATAGATTGAAAATGACAAAGTAAATAAATAAGAAACATTTATCAGTCCTAGTCTAAGTATGCCAGGTAAGGAGATGAAACACTATTTTCAGAGACAAGACATCATTGACATTCAGCAAATCATTCAAACAGGAGAAAGTTGGCTCAAAAACTTCAGCTCCTAGATGGGAGACTGATCCTCAAGGGATCAGTGTAGGAAACAGTGAGAGACAATGCACTGAAGCGCACTGGATCTATGTAGGAAGTGCATTGCAGCACATTGTTTCCTTCATTGGGCTACACTGGTGATAGTAAGAAATTTTGAAGACAATTTGGCACAGTTTTGGCTCAATTTTCAATGAAAGAATACTAAAATTCAATCAACGACCACAAGTACAGTATGTAGAAATGTCTTAAGAGCCTGATAAGCTACTAAGATGGATGATCACTCCAAAGTGGAGTTGCCAATTTGTTTTGGAAAGTTTTAGTGTCTACGGATGAACGCTTAAACCCCTAGACTAGTAGCTAAGTCTAGAACAACATTACAAAGCATTCTCTACTTTTTCTATGATCAACAAATTAAATAAGAGGTAAAAAAGCCTACTTGTAGCTTTCACTTACTCCTTATCTCCCTTGATCAATTTTGTCGCTCCTCTCTGTATTTAATCCACTTGAAGAGTACTTGCACACAGACAGAAGACAACAACTGATCAAAGCATATGATAATGATCTATTGATTAAACATAGCATGGAATCAAGTACATGATTCACATATGAAAGCATAAATGAATAACACAAGCATATGGAAAAAGCTTTGAACACTTTAGTAGTAAAAGGAAGAGTTACAACCCATTGCTCGATTCGGCATCACTCTTCTAGTTTAATCCCATCCTCTCCTCATAACAAGCAAGACATTTTGACATCACTAGTTGGTTCAAAGTGCGTCGACAAATGGTATTCCATGTGATTTTCGCCGAAAAATCTCTCACAAACTTGATATGGATCACATAAGCCTGAACTCTATAATCATTACAATACTTGAAATCAAATCAAGTCTCATACTAACATCATCTCCCTATAATTCAATAATTTCCAGCCCCTTATCACTTAGATGAGTGGTCTTTTTATAGGTGAATGAAGGAATTTATGCCATAAATGGTGATAATGAATTCCCTCCCAAACTTAGGATTTAGTTCCATGGAGGAAGGGATAAAGGTATTGATGTTCGTTAACTCCTTTCCTCATCCAAATACGAGGTCAAAGGAGTAGATAGCCTTGAGAAAATTCTAGAGGCATCCAACAGATAAGGAATCTTTCAAACCCTCATGGAAATTCGCTCAAATTCACCTAGCGCAGGACAAAGAGGGCTCAAGTGCACTGCATAGCACCCTATCAATGTATGGTCTGCATTGCACTGCACTGTAATGAAGGCCTACCTGCACTGATCTTCTTAGAGGTAATTTTTGGATGAGTTTAGTCATGAAACTTCTTGGGAAGCTAGGCATTCTGATGGTTGACTCTTTAGGGCATGTAACAACTGAATTAGGGTTTGATGGGTCCTAAGAGTACTGATCTGTAGGTTGGTGTTGATGTGACCAAATGGATCTGTAACAGATAGTGGAGGTGTTCAAAAAAGTGCTCAAAACCATGCTAACCAAGGTTTGCAATGCTCAGTGAAGTGATTGGGAGCCACACATACCTACAGTATTGTGGGCTTATTGGAAAACGTGCAAGAAGTTAATGAGACAGACAACCTTTAGGTTGGTATATAGGGTTGAATCAATGATTCCTATGGAATACATCATGTCTATTCTGTGCATAGCAGTGCTCACAGGTATGATAGATCGTAGAGCCCTAGAAGAAAGGCTCGCATAATTGGATGAGCTGGAAGAAGAGAGATTTTTTATGGGATTTCAACTGCAGGTCCAAAAACAACGTGAAAAAGCGTGGCATGACCAACATATTAAGCTCTGCACCTTTAAGGTGAATGAATTGGTGATGTTGTATGACAATAACTTTGATAAATTTCTAGGGAAACTCAGGATGCACTGGTTAGGGCCCTATGTTATTAAGAATATTACCGACAGAGGAACGGTACATTTGGTTAAGTTGAATGGAGATCCCTTCGTAAGAAATGTGAATGGTAGTCATTTGAAGCCATACACAGGTGGCCCATCCATCTGACTATCCAAAAGAGGCACAGTCTTAGCGCTCTAGGCAGCTAAAAGGAGGCGCGGGACTACAAACTACACTACCTAGGAGCTGCGCGATGTCAGGATTGTGTGCAACAACGAAGTGTCACAGGGTCCGCGATAACGCGAAGACAGATGCGATAGCATGCAAGTCTATCGGAAAGTGACAGTTAAAGTCACTATTCACGATTTGATGGTTGGTTTGAGTCCAAATGGAGTGGGTGGCAGGCATTTAAGGTGAAATTTATGGGTTAGATTCTTGAAAATCTGCCACCAATCTAGCATTAATGGGTTGAATGTGGGTGAAATGGTAAAATTAAAATTCAAAAGGCCCTATAAATTACAAGTGGTTTTCTATCGAAAAACACTTGGAATTTTGAGAATTGAGCTGTTGCGTGCTCAAGTATACATGAACCGAGACTTATTTGAGACTCTGAAAGCAAATTCATTGTTTGAGAAACTACTAGAGACACTGCGAGAATTGTGGAATAGTGTTATGTTAGCACCCACAGAAGCCAGGGACACAGCAGTAGTGATAGCCGAGGAAGCCGCGCAAGAAATTATAGTAGTGGAAGCCCCAAAGAGCATTGGAATGATAGTTGAGGTCCCTAAATCACCCAAGACACCACGACCTGAGAAGCATAAGTAGGCCATGATCTCGGTATGCGTCTAGCCCAGAAAACCATAGAGGACCAAACACACCTTGTAGGAAAAGGGGAAGGCCATTAATCTGGAGGCCGACGAAGAGGAGTCTGAAGAAATCCTGGTGGATGAGGAGGGCAAGGAAATGGAATTTGAAACCCAGGGTACAGACCCTATTACCCAATTACTTGAATATTTTCCTCTGCGCAAGGGTAAAGCCAAGGTGTTGAAGGATAAAGATGATATCAAGAGCTCTCTGCAAACTCTGCTACTCCCAGATGATATTGTTTTTGAGGGACCACACTTGGGGCAGGTTCCTGTGTTGAAGTTTGAATATTGGGACCTCGTAGACCACAAGAAGTTCCCGCATTTAGCGACTGAGAAGCTAATGTGCCAGAGGATTGATGTGACTATTGGAACAATTAAATTGGAGTCATGGAAATGGCTAAGAGGTGTAGAGAAAGCTAGGTTGCTTAACCTGCTCTGGGTGCCACATTACCACCGCACCCCAGTGATTGTCTTCATCATCAAGAAGTTGCTCTACTTGGTGCATGATGTGTGTTTGTGGCTGGAGGAGCCCATCCCCATCACAGACCATCTGATTCACCAGATTACACAACTACCTTACTCAAGGGAGGATCCAGCCAACATTTCAGAGGGAAAAGGTGGCGAGTTGGCCCTCACGGAAGTAATGAATAAGAATTCAAGTTAGAGAAGAAGAAGCAAGGATATGCCATCTTCAGCATTAAAAACCCTGCAGTTAGGGTCGCGAAACAAATACTAGCAGGGAAGGTGATTCATAAGTGATGCGCAGATGAGGTTTCCGCACCCATGGTTGCACTAGTGGCCCTATATGCGGAAGGATTCTAATTCAACTGTGCGAACTATCTATGCAGCGAATTCCTTGCGAACTATCGCAAGGCACAGGAGCAAGGAAAAATGTTTCACTATGTGTGGCTCCTATTGTCGATAATACTGGTGGCATGGGAGCTACCCGAAGATAGCCAATTCCCTTCGGTCGCATCAGACCTTCTAGAGGCAGCGAAGTACGCTTCGATGTGGGCAACCAAGGATGTGCAGTGAATAAAAGAAAGAAAGATTTTTTAGGTATTAATGGAGATGAATATCAAATTAGGATCAATCGCAAGCCGCGGTTGTCGCCCAACTTATATGCCAGTCTATAGAGATTTGCAGAGTTCAAAGCAAATTTCCACCATGTCCTTCTTAGGGCATGGAAGGACCCTACGAAGACATGGCATAACCTACCATACCTGGCAACTCATGATGTAATTTTCGTAGTCCTGGAGTCTTGGCCGCTCGAGTGGCGCACTCCTGCTGGCTCCGCAGTGGAAACAAACAAGTCTGCCATGCAGCGCAAGAAGGAAGAGACAAATCTTCGAATGGAATTGGAAGAGAAGCGCAGGAAAGAGGAAGTAGAGGCTAAGGCACAGGTAGCGCGCAACGCTGCGAAATTGACCGAACAAATGCAAAAAGTAGGAGAAGAAGAGCATGAAGGACAGAAGTCACCTTCACCTGGGATTGAACCAGAGACAGAGACAGAACAAGGTGGCACAGACTCGCAAACAACGTGCACCCAACTCAAGTGTCCGTGACTGTGAGAGAAGGCAGTGCCACGAAAGGAAACCAAGGCATCCAAGATGTCCTTCGACCCTATCACCCTCACTAAGGGGGATTTGCATGAAATCGGAGAAATGATGAGGGATGTCACCATGGAGGCCCTCCAGCAATTCTAAGAACAGCAACAACTCGTATTGGGGGCTCTTCGAACAGAACTATAGGAGTTGCAGGTTCACACTCCACAGGCTGGCACAGTGTCCATCAGCCTCACGATCGGCACTTCAACTACCAAGGAGATGTTGTGCACACGAGTGACCAACACGATAGTGCTACCCTATGGAGCACTCACTACAGAGAATGAGGCTGACAAGCCCACGGTTAGCAATCTCAAAGGGGTGGGATTAAACATGGTCATGCTCCCTTGAGAGACACTCTATCTCTTGCAATATGGAGTCATTACGGAACTTCGGGCCAGGGAGAGTTGCGCTCTAGAGGTAATGAGCGAGTAGTGCATCAACATTAAGCAGTTGGGCCTATAGCACAATGAAGCAATAGACCAGAATAAGTAGATAATGCAGGTAGTGGAGGAAGCCTGCTCGATGGTCCCAGAGTTGGACATTCAAGCAGAAGAATTGGTGGAGGCGCATGTTAGTAAATTGGTCACACAGATGTGCAACACCTGAGCAGAGATGACCAGGGTTTAGCTAGAGCTGAACCTACAAATCGCAGAATTGTATTTGAAGGCACAGCCTTCAACTCCATCAAAAATTAGGGAACAACGTACCATCGTTGTTCAACAGTAATAGCGGTGGTTGAAAGTGCAGTGGTAGACTGCATGCAGAGTTTCGAACAATCATTCGAGGTCCTAACCACCCTGTAGGAGGAATCGAATGTAGAGTGCCTATAGACAGAGGCGCACGAGCTCCAATAGAGGTATGACGAAGTAACAGGGACCACGGAGATGGCTTCCCTTATGCAGAGGCTTGCACGGATGCAGGAGGCAAAGGCGCTCAAGGAATAGGTGGATGCCGCTCGACACAAAGTAGTGGTCCTAAAAGTGCACCTATAGCCATGGATATACGAGACTTACATGATCACAACCTCCATTGAAGGAAAGCTCATGAAACTGCAGGAAACTTAGTAGAATATTCAGAGCAGCAGTTCAGCAGCAGTCACTAAATAGCATGTGGAAGAAGTCCAGCAAGAGGCCGCTCAGTGCACTGCCAAAGTTGCAGTTATCCAAACAGAGCTAGGAGGTCTTTACGCTAAGATCTCCGCACCTGTAAAGTGACTCAAGGGCAAGTCACGATGTTTGTGTTGGGGGCATGTTGAGTGCGGGATCCCCCAAGGGCAGTTTTGGGGCTTAAAGTACATATTTTGGTCCAATTTTGTAATCCAAGTGTAAAGACTCTGCATTTTGTGTTCATGGAGTGCATATTTGTTAAAGAGTCATAGGGTTGTCCACCCTTATTTTGAAAATGTAATGTCAATTATAGAAGATCTACCCATGGTTCATGGACCATGGATTGTATAAATAGAGCTAAGCTCTAAGTAGTTAAAGGCAATTAGAATGGAATCAAGAAAGAGAACATGTATGAGAGATAACTCTGAAGTAGATGTCTAAGTTTTGGGTTGTAGCATAGGTAAAGGCTCTAGAGCTGAGTGTGTAAAGGCCTAAAAGTCTGCAGCTGAGTGCACGGACCCCTACAACTGAGTGCGCAGGGCGAGTCGAGTCTATAATCATATTGAATTATCAATAAAGAGAAGTATTCTATAATTTTTGCGTCGTTATTTCTTGTTTATGCATCTGCCATATTGGGTATGAGTTTCACTTCTAATGCTTATATGATGCGCGAATGTGTATAAATGTATTGGTTAAGTGAACACAAGTAAGAACATCTATTTACGTGAAGCTAACTAAGATCTATTAATAAGATAAGTAAGACACTTAGCGTAGTTGGGAAAATATCATAGTTTGCTACCCTAGCAACGCGAACGCATATCAGCCCCAGGTTAGGCTGCGTGAAAGCTGATTGTACCGTTTCGTGAAGGTGTTGAAGGATGAACAAAGGGTTAAGCAACCTGCGCGTAGGTAGGTATAGCTGGGATAAGCCGAAATCACATCCATCTCAAGGGTACGGAAACATTGTTCTAGCATCCCCCCATACTGCTTCAAGTGAGACTTCAGTCCGCGCTCCGTGGGATGATGTCGAAAGGGCTAGTAGTGTAGGGATTTGTTTGGCTAACTAACGTTGAATCTGGGTCAAGCCCCCATAAGCCAACAACATGCATTGAATCAAATGTAAGAATTCCTTGAAATGGAAAAGGAGAAACAAATGAGGATATTGAAAAATTATTGACAAATATTGCGAAGGTGACAAATGACTGACGATCAAAGAGAAGAAAAATTAAGGATAATGAAAGTAAAATACTTTAACTACAAAGAATGAATGAGGATCAAAGGGAGAAACAACAAAGAAACAAGTTTGAAAGAAGAATACTACAATTTCAAGTAATGAATAAGGATGATAGTGAAGAATACATAAGTCAAAATAGATAACAAATATAAGCACATTAACGAAGATAGAAAAGAGTTTTCAATGAGGTAATGACATTAACTAAAACTATTTCTTCAACAGATACTAATCATCAACCAATATAGTAAGATGATGATGAACTTCAAATGAAATCCATTGTACCAATGGTTTCATATGAAGATGAAGACTTTATTGCACATAAAATATTATGTGAAAGGATTGATAAATTGGGTCATATTCAATTGTGCCATGTTTGTGAGGAGTATTCAAATGATGACTACTAATATAGGTCTGATATGTACAATTTGTAAACGAGAGGGTACATTTCATGGATTTTCATCAAAAAACCATATGGATTCAGGGTTGCAACCTTTGGTCCTTGAAAGTATTACACAAGTTGAAGGAATGTCGATAGTATGAACTAGTTCAATTTTACAGGTAATGCATTCAATAAGTGGGCAATATAAATATAGAGGACACACCATCAATTCTCCGTTAGAGGTTCAAGATGTTTCCTAGTTTATCTAGACGTATTAAAGACTTGAATTCAATAATAGTTGTGCAAAAAAAATGTCACTAATGGTATAGAATATAATGAGTTCAAAAAAACAAGGTTTACATGTTGGTGTTGAATATAGAACAATGTCATTAGAAACAATGAAAATGTTGACATATTGAAGTAATTTTGAACTAAATAAGAATAACTATATCTAGTTCTAAATATGAAAATCAATAGCTTGGAGAAAAATTGTAATAAGAGAATAACTTTGTAGCTATAGAAATAGAAATATAATTTACATAAAATGTGACATCTATATATGCAAACCATATTATGGAGTCTGAATACTAGAAAAGGGAATTAAAATTAGAAAAATGCCAAATTGCCTTTCAAACATAAACTACCAATAGGATTCAGTGGCCGACATAGATTAAAATCTTTGCAATAAAAATAAAGAGAGATTGGAAAGGAAAATTACCACCATTTATAATCACAATCTATTATGAAACCATCTCACAAAAAGATAGAAAAGATAGATAAACGCCTTAGAAATAAACCTCTTCGAGGGGGCAACGTCCTTTACATTACACAAATGAACAATTCTTGGATGATACAAATGACAAGACCTCCTTTCTATATATAGGAGTCTAAGGGGTCATAATATAATCAGAGCCAACATAACAATAATAATGTAAGGGCATAATAATAACAATAGTGGGCTTCTATGGGGCACAATAATAACAATATGGGGACTACATGGGCACAACAATATAATAAGGGGGTTGTACTAATAACAATAAGGAGTTACACTAGTAGTATAGGGACCTAACACAATCTTATATAAGCTCATGAATACCAATCAGTCTATTAATATTTAAAACTATTATTTATGTCTCTTTGGAAAGGAAAAAGTAGACATTGACAAGCAAGTTGGTGAATCTTTCTTATTCTAAGAAAACTTGATTTCAGTGTACATGCATTAATTTAGTGCACATTTTTTATCATTTCTTGGTCAATGAATTTATAAAATAGCATGCACACTAAAATCATTGCATTGGAATTTGAACACAAATTGAAATAGAAATATAAATATAAATTGACATTGAATAGGAATTGGCATTGAAATAGAAATATAACTTGAAATTGAAATTGACATGTATACTAAAATCAACACATTGATTTTAATGTACATTTTTTATTTTTCTATATTAACGCATCTAGAAATGGACTTGTACACTCAATGCTTTAGAAACATAAATTGGATAAAAAATTTGAAATTTTTTTGGAATAGATATGTAAATTGAAATGGATGTGTACACTAAATCAACAATATGGAATAAAATAGAAATTGGCATGTACACTAGAATTAATGAGTCGGGAATTGAATATAGATAAAAAATTTAATTTAAATTGACATGTATATTGACACTAACCCATCTAACAATTGACATGTATATTGAAATCAACACATTGATTTATGTATACATGCATTCATTTCAATGTAATTTTCCATCATTCAATGTTGTTACATTATTTCTATTAAACTTATTCCTCATGTAATTTTTTTAAATGTGCTTTTAAACAATACTTTCTATGTTCTCAACAAACTCAGAAA
Source organism: Pinus tabuliformis (assembly GCA_031772625.1). NCBI lineage: Eukaryota > Viridiplantae > Streptophyta > Pinopsida > Pinales > Pinaceae > Pinus > Pinus tabuliformis. The sequence continues at coordinate 776,005,421 of CM062804.1, read as the reverse complement.
ACTAAGTAAATTTAAAATCACTGTATTAATCTTAGACATAAAAATAATTTTATCATCTACAAATTAGGTCACTATAGAGAAAAAAAGAAAATAGAGTGGCATCGATCATTCTTGAGTAGATTGAGAAGGATTCAATGTCATTCCCTTCTTGTAGGTGTGAGACCAAATCAAAGTAAAAGTTGTAAGCACTCATGGTATGGCGAACCCATGGTATTATAATGAAATTTATCTTTACAGGGGTGTGAGTAAAAAGAGGTGAGTGGATTATCCCACGGCGTGTAAAGTAGAAAGTGGTAAGGTGTTCTGTTAAGGAACTCCATGGTGTAAAGGTTATCGGTTTGAAACTCTATGGGAAAAAATATAGTCATGTTAAGTGTTGGTGTGGTCCAGGTCGGGTGCAATCCATGAGTGATTTTAACTACATAGATGCCCTTGGGTCACAACTACTCAAGCCACAAGTTAGGTGTGTAATTCATCTCAGGACTCACATAACCTAGCAAAAAAAAAATGACTAGAATGTAATAGTTTTATTGTTACTGTAATAAAATGATCTAATCCTTTTCCCTATGGTTTTTCCCTGAATGGGGTTTTCCACATAAATTGTATTTCCAGTTTATGAGTTAATTTATTTTAGCTGATTTTTTTGTTTTCCTTTTTTTTCTTAACAAGTAGTATCAAAGTTGTAGGTTCTTATTGTTAAAGGTGTAAGCTAGGTCTGCTTAGTATTATGGAGGCTAATACAATTAAATCATTTAAACAAATTTGATATAATTACTAGTCATCTCGCCTCTATCGAAATTGTTTTGGATGATGAAATAAAAGCCATCCTACTTATGTAATTCCATGGCAGGTAGTTGGGAGAATTTTACAGTAGCTATGAGCACTTCAACACCTACTTGGACCCTAAAGTTTGATGATGTTAGAAGTAGTTTGATGAATGAGGAGTTGTGACACAGATAAATTGTAAAAAACTAGAGAGGCGAATCTCTAGCCTTAGTTGATAGTGGAAGGAAAACTAAATGTAGTAGATAGAGGTGTTCAAAATCCAGAGGCAGATCAAATCAAGAATAGGAAGATTTTCTTTCATTGTAGAAAACTAGGACATAAGAAAAATGATTGTTGATTTTGGAAGAAGAAACAAAAGGGATAAAAATCAATAAATAGAAATAAAAAGTCAAGCAACTCAAATGTAGGTGAGTCGATTATTTTAACTTCTGAAAATGATGTCTTATTTACTATTTCAGTAGAATAAGATTATGTATATACTTATAGTAGTAGCATCGATTTTCTACTTGACTCTAGGGCATATCACCATGTAACCCCATGCAAAAATAATTATATTACATATGAAGTGGTTGATCATGGTAGAGTACATTTAGGAAATAAACATTTTTGTAATATTGTTAGAGTGGGAGATGTATAAATCAAGACAACGTATGTATAGGGTATCTTGTTAAAATGGGTTAGGCATGTCCCAAAGATGCATATGATTTGACCTCTATGGGACAATCATGGATGATGAATGTTGCTCTACAACCTTTGGGAAAGGTGGTTGGAAAATTAGTAAAGGGTCATTGGTCATGGCAAAAGGATTCAATATAGGAACCTTGTATAGAATGAGGGAAACAATAGAGATAATAGATGCATCTATTGTTGCAAAAGAAGGAAATTTAGTGGATTTATGGCATAAGCACTTGGGCAACATGAGTGAAAAGGGCCAAAATTTTCTTATTGGTAAAAATCCACTTCCATGTTTGAAATCCTATGAACTTGATCTTTGTGAGAATTATATTTATGGTATGCAATGAAGAGATTCTTTTATGAGAGTTGATCCATGAAATAAAAATAAATTTACTAGAATTGGTACATTCTAATGTTTTTGGGCTAGTGAATGTTAAGTCCATAGGAGGAGCCTCACATTTTGTAACATCCTAAATGATGCATCGAGGAGGGTTTGGACTTACCTTATGAAAATTAAAGATGAGGTGTTTGAGATATTTCAAAATTTTCATGTTATTGTTAAAATGGAGACTAATAAATTGCTCAAGTGTTTAAGGACAGATAATGGTGGAGAGTATTGCTCCAATGCATTCAAGAATTATTATAATAGGTTTAGCATTAAACATAAGAATATTGTCCCTCATACTCCCCAACATAATGGTACTGTGGAAAGGATGAATCACGCACTATCATGGGGAAGGTGAGGAGTATGTTGTGAAATTCTAGATTCGAAAATAAATTATGGGTAGAAGCAGTAAGGACAACTCGTTATCTCATCAATCACTCACCTTTTATAGCCCTAGACGGTAATACTTCGGAATAAGTTTGGACCAATAAAAGGTAAATTATTATCACCTGAAAATATTTGTATGTGAAGCATTATGCATATTCCTAAAGAGCATAGAACCAAATTAAATAATAAATCAAGGAAATGTATTTTTCAAAGATATGTGGATGTTGAATTTGGTTACCATCTATAGGATCTAGTAAATCATGAAATTGTTAGAAACAAGGATGTGATATTTAAAGAATAAGAAATGTATAAAAGGTTTGCAGGTGATATGGAGGCCAAGAAAATTGTTGAAAAACTTACATAATAACAAGAAATATCACACCATTGGAATAATATGGGTAGAAAATTAAAGAACAGGATGGACAACAAGTGGAAAATGATAGACAAGAAGAAGAAGAAAACTTACAATAGCCATTATAAGATATTCAATTAAAAAACACACCACCATAGTTGGTTTGCAAGTCTACTAGACCTCATAAACCCTCAAAAGGTTATCCACCCTGAAAATATATTTTGCTCACTGATGAAGGTTAGCCTCATTGTTTTCAAGAAGCTTGTGAAGTGGAAACTAGCAAAAAGTGGAAGAAAGCAATGGAGTAAGGAATGGAATCTCTGTTGGAAAACAAAACTTGGGAGTTAGTGAAGCTTCCAAAGGGAAGAAATTCCCTACAAAACAAATAGTTATACATGATTAAACATGAGGGTGAGGAGAAGAAGAAAAGATACAAAGAAACATTAGTGGTGAAGGGATCCTAAAAATAAGTATTGACTTTACAAGAACAAAATCACCTAATGTTAAAATTTCATCCATAAGATTTATCCTTCGTCTTGCTGTGGCTTTATACTTGGAATGTGAACAATTAGATTAAAGAAAACTTCCCTTCATGGTGAATTGGAGGAGGAAATTTATATGGTACAACCAAGATAATTCAAGGTAAAAGGTAAAGAGGACCTTGTCTGCAAGTTGAAGAAGAACCTTTATGGGTTGAAACATACACCCTGCTAATGGTACAAGAAGTTTGATTCATTTATATTGGAGCATGGCTTCAAAATACTAGAGGCTAATCATTATGTCTACATCAAGAGGTATGACCAAGGAATTATATTATACTACTTTTGTATGTGGATGATATGCTAATTGTTGGACATGATAAGAATATGATCAATAGGTTGAAGAAAATTTGGGAAAACAATTTGCAATGAAATATTTAGGTTTGACACAAGAAATATTGGGCATTAGAATTATACGTGATAGAAAGAACAAAAATTTATGGCCATCACAAGAAAAATATATTGAGAAGGTGTTAAGATAGGTTCCATAAGAAGGATGCCAAAGCAGTTGGTACATCCCTATCATCACACTTCAAACTTAGTGTTGATTTATGCCCTTATGATGACAAGCAGTAGGAGGAAATGAGTAAAATAACTTATTCTTCAACCATAGGTAGCTCGATGTATCAAATGGTATGTGGGAGTAGTGAGAAGGTTCCTTGAAAATCTAGACAAACGACATGCAGTAAAGTGGATTTTGAGGTATCTCAAAGGCATTAGTAATTATTATTTATGTTTTGGTAATAATAATAATGTCGTTCTTGAAGGTTATACATATGCAAATATGGTTGGAGATGTGGATAGTAAAAATTCCAGTAATGGTTATTTATATACTTTTTTTGGTGCAACAATGTATTGGATGTCTAGACTACAGAAATTAGTAGTCCTTTACACAATGAAGAAAGAATACACAACTGTCGGAGAAGCTTGCAAAGAGATGTTGTGGGTGCAATAATTCTTAGGAGAGTTGGGAATAAAACAAGATAAATATGTGTTGTATTGTGATAGTTAGAGCATCATTCATTTAGCAAAAAAACCAACATATCATTCTAAGAAAAACACATTGATGTTCAATATCATTGGAGTCAACTGGTAGATGATGGGTTGCTACACTTGGAAAAAATGCACACTAAAAACAATCAAGTTGGTATGTTAACAAAAGTTTTGCCAAGGGATAAGTTAAAACTTTGTATAACCTCCACTTGAGTAATGCAAACTTGATGAGAGGCATCTTGGGAAAGGATTAGTAGAAAGAAGAGAGAAACAATGTCAAAAATATTCACTTCAAGTTCTATTTGGTCTCAAGTGAGAGATTGTTAGGTGTGATACCAAATTAAAGTAAAATTTGTCTACAAGCATGGAATAAAGTGAGAGATTGTTATGGGTGATACCAAATCAAAGTTGTCTACACCCATGGAATCATTACCTTGCTATTGTCCCAAGATATTGGGCCCATGATATTGTAATGAAATTTAGTTTTAGAGGGGTTCCATGGTTTTTTTAGTGAATGAGGCTTTTCGGCAAATTTTGTGTTTAGTTTATGAGTTATTTTGTTTTAATTTATTTTTCTGCTATCTTTTTTTAACAACTTTTTTATCACTAAACATGGTTACTTTTTTATTATTTAAATTCTTAATAATGTAAATTTTCAAAAAATCTAGTTCATTTCAAACATATATATACACATATAATAATATAATAATAGCTTTCCAAAAATATATACACATATAATAATAGCTTTCCAAAAATTCCAAAATATTATTTTGCCACTAGAAGCACTTTAAATCCATTTTAACTCATATTTTTTCATATACTAAGAGAGAAAATATGCAAATCTTTTCTTAAATTTTATATTATAACAATAAAAATTAATATATTACAGAAAACCCATGATACATCTAAAATTAAAAAGGAATTCAATTATTTTACAATTTTTTAACCGGACTGACACTTTCTATACATCTGTGACACATTTCATACATTCATAATAAAAAGTGAAATGAAAACGCTATCGATTTAAAACACGATTGAGATTGTAACTTCAACCATTACTGTAAATAAAAATTCGACGCGTCAGCCATTGACTATCATGGTAGGCTAACCAACGCACCTAAATATTGCTAAGGTAATGCCCATTTCCTTCAAGCATCTACGTATTTTCATATAATAAAAAGAACACGTTAACCAACGCACCTAAATTTTGTTAATGTAATGACCATTTGTACTTTTATATAATTAAAAACACACATTTCGTAAACCAACAGTGTGGAGCAGTTGTTGGATTCTCCGAATTTTGCTTCTGATACTACAATAACTAGGACAAACAGATTCCATATCCTAATGAAACAAAATTGCGTAGGATTTCATATTCGATTTATTGAATCCCATTAATGTACAAACATAGGAGAAAATTGAAGTGGAAATATAAAAAACGAAAATAAAGGAAATTAGACTACAGCATAGCAATGTTAAATAAGAATTAAATATGAAATTATATAAACGCAACAGCTACATTCAAGCATATAGTGATATCTCAGGAGATCAGAAAGAGAGGCCTTATTCTGATCTCCGGATAAGGCCGTATCCAGAGCCTCAGTCACTATTTTCACTTTATAATTACACAGATATGTAGAGAATAAATTGGAGTTGTTACATGGTTCCAGAAACAGACCAGTAGGGTGAAATTAAATTCAAAAGGACGACAAATCCAATGATATTCTCAAAAGAATCGAAAATCAGATTATGCGATGAACGCCCAGCCCTGCATATCTGGTCGCCTTGAAAACGTTTGTAGCAGAGAACAGTCGTGGTCTATTGAAGCGGGAAGGAACATCCTTGGAAGCCTGACAAAAAAAATGGCAATTAAGGACAATGGACATTAAAGTTAAGAATGGAAATTAAGGAGACAGTTAGGTAATGGATGAAATTATTACTGAGGTTTTATTCAATAAACCTCTAACATATCAGCCTTATATATCTCTTCCAATATATTATGTAATTTTTCCCTAATAAATATCCTCACTATAAACCCAGATGATATGGTATTGCTACCCAATAAAACTTTGTGAACATTATGATGATATGGTATTGCTACCCAATAAAACTTTGTGAACATTATAATGGTGATATGGTATTGCTACCAATAAAACCTTGTGAACATTATAATGGTAATATTGTATTTATATTTGACCAAGTTTTACACCATTTATATAAATTTAGTAATAGCATTACACAAGTTTTATATAATTTCAGTGATAGCTATTCAATAACATTTCACATAATTTTAAGGATAGTATTTATATCATTAAGTTAATTTTAGTAATAGCATTCAGGAAACTTTACAAAATTCATTTTAGTGATAACTATTCAATAAAATATCACACCATTTTAGTGCTAGCTATTCAATAAAATTTCACACAATTTTAATGGGAGCATCTACATAATTAATCTTTCTTAAAAGGAATAAAGAAATAATGAATGATGAAGTTAGGACTCACTGGGATCGGATGTAGTTAGAGCGGCCACTCCGTTGAAATAGCAGGTGCCACCGTTGGATTTGGTACTCTGCCAATAGCTATTGAAGGCGTAAGACGCGTGCGCCTCCACAGTGTTCGGCTGGTAGCATGCATTGCCGGCTTGGATAGCGGAACAATCAGCGCCTGCACCGCATGCGTAGTCCAGCGCTTCCTGCACCGCGGTCATATTGTTTACCCCTGATTTCGCCACACACCACTGCTGCAGCGTCGACGGAGTGGGGGCAGCGGTGGGAATGGGGGCAGCAGCAGAAGCAGGGGCGCCAGCAGGAGCGGAGAATGTATTGTTATTTGTCCCGCTTCGGATTATAGGAGTGTAGGCGGAGCCCTGGTTGCCACCGGAGAGATCGATGTTGTAAACGGGCGCCCCACTGGGGTAGAAAACGCCCCAGTTGCGCTCTGTTACGTCGCCGGATTTCTGGTCTTCGTTGAAAAGAGCGAAGACGAAAACAGGAATGAAGGCCCCGGGGCGCCGCGGCGTTCCCACAGGAGGCGAGGCTGAGAATCTGGAGACAAGCCTGCGGTTATACTTGGCAGCGTTGGCGACGTTGGCACCAGGCTGGTCGGCGGCTCCTTTGGTCGGCCAGCCTGTTTCGCTGACCGCTAATTTAACCTGCGGGAAGCCGAGGTCCGCCATTGCGGCCACCACGGCGTCCAGCTGCGCGTCCAGCATGTTGGAATACTGCAATTGGCCGTCTAGTATTTCTGTACTGCTGACGCCGAACAGCACGTAGTTGAGAGAAATGTTGACGGGATTCGAACTCCAGGCAAAGTACGGGTACGCGTCCACGAAAAAATAAGAATCTGTCCGGTTCAGGAAGCTGAGCATCGGCTGCATGATAGATCCGGCGATGTCGGATTTGAACGAGCCGTTGGAAGGTGGGTAAGACGAGGCCAGCGCGTCCATGGCCACAGAAGTGGTTACCTTGATGGAGTCGTCGAGATTGTGTTTCACGAGCGAGGCTTGCAGGTTCTCCATGGCCGGAACCAGCTGTGACCAGGTGCTCTGGATCTGGGTGTTGGAAAGGACCTCGTTTCCCACCATGATCATAAAAATCTGAGTCGCGGGATAGTACGGCAAAACGTTCTTCTGCACCCACTGATCGGCGTTGGAGGAGCCGGAGGCTATGTTTGGAATGTCCTCGTTCGCCACTGTGATCACCAGAGGGAGGCTCGTGTTCGCGAGAGGACTTGAGAATCTGCGTCGTATATCTTCACGTAACCCACGTTTATGCTTTTCATTAACTGGACTGCAATGGCAGGAGATGGCAAATTGTTTGCTACCTGTCCATAATTGATGCCCAGTGCATGTTTGTTTGCAAAATCTGAAACAAAGAAAACAAGACGTAGAAATTATCTTCTCCCAATTGACGACTCTCGAAATTTAAACCACATAAGCATCACCAAAAATAACCCAAAAAATAGACAACCCTCTCGAAAACGCAAATATAAATTTATTCAAACATACAGTACCTGCAGAGACAATATCCAGCGCGCCAAACACAAAACAGAAAGAAACTGATATGAACATTGAACAAACCATCGAGCGATTCAGAGACCCCATTTTCCGCGTTATCCGACGAGACGGAACAAGTCTTTCGATGCCCCTCCACAGTACCCAGTGTCTCTCAATATACCTCATCCATAATGAAGGATTACGTGCAAAAGCAGAACAATTCCCCACTGCCTCTGCATTAATTAATGAAGAACTGGCGGGACACGGAATGCGGGGAAGGTGAGCAGCGTAAGCTAAGACAGTGGAATTATTGACGAGAGGGAAGAAGAGTTTTTCTCACTAAATTATCCAACCAACTAAACCGATCGTGTCTCGAAGCTCTTATATTTGCGGCCCCGCCCTCTGGTAGCCGATAAAAGTTTGTTGGGCTCGGAATTATGCGTCAGACACATGGCCCGTTCTGCCTCCACCCACCGGCATTGTAGGTGCCGTGTTCTCCCAATTAAATAACGAGCCCCCGACGGTTCACCTGTGAATCCTACGTGCTTACTAAAGCAATTTGGTATTTGGAATCCACATTGGAACTTCCAATTGAATACACCTTCCAAATCTGAATGCAGATACAGTTCCAATGAAAAATGTACAGCCCACAATTCATATTTTTCTGGCCGATATTGCTGATTTCCTCGTCATTTGGATCATACTGCTGTAGCCCTTGTTCATATCTAGGGATTGGATTTTCAGGACAGGGATCGATTTTTCACGCATGCCCGTCATGATCTCATGATTGGGATTTGGGAGCACGCCAACCCTCAAAGTGGTAACTATGTAGTTTTAAATATGGGTTAGGTGACCACCTTTATACATAAATTTTGAAAAAATGACACTCCATGATTGAAATCTATGGTCAGCAAACTATTATAATACATAATGTGTATTCAATATGATGTGTGATTTTCTAAGAACACTCTTCATTGGTTTTTGTGATTTAAAGTTATACTTCTCCATTTTTTTTCAATGAACTTTTCTATTTTTCTTCCTATCATTTTCATTACCAACATGGTCACATTCTAATGGTGGAGTAGTTTGGAGAATTTTTCAATGAACTTTTCTATTTTTCTTCCTATCATTTTCATTACCAACATGGTCACATTCTAATGGTGGAATGGTTTGGAGAATTTTACAAAGTGGTTTGTATTCATTTACTACTTTTCGAAACATAGTAATTTAATGGTCACATTCTAATGGTGGAGTGGTTTGGATAATTGTACAAAGTGATATGTATTCATTTACTACTTTTTGAAACATAGTAATTTAATGGACATTGTACAAGGTGTTATATATACATTTACTGAAAGATAGTAATTTAGTAGATAAAACATGTTGACATTATGATGTTATAATTATAATTTATATTTGTTTCATTTTGTTTTTTTGTTATTTTAGTTTGTTTATTCTAGAAAAGTAATAAATATTGCATCTAGAATAATAATTTGGTACTTTATAACTTAATGTAGAAAAGATAAGGAAATTTAATCAATCTCAATACATTAAAAAAAATTAATCAGTCCCAATACTTCATAAATCTAGATTTAGATTTAAAATTAATGTAAACTCATAAAAATTAAGGAAAAAAAATATTGCATTATAGAATTTTGGATAATAAATTATAATAATATTAAAATAATTAAAAATATATTTTTTTATAAGGTAAAATCCCATTGGAATTTAGGCTATATGCTTTTGGAAGATTTGTTTTTTCATCAATATTTAGGAATATATTATTGCCCAAATTATTTCATAAAAATGGATCTAGCTTTTAAGAAAACCCAACTCATGCACACCCAAAGTATATAAACTCAATAATTTAAAATCACAATTTTCAAAAAAGAAAATCGGATAATGATTTTTTATTAAATTAGTTTTTATCATTATTAAAATTTTATTTTTGAATGTATAAATAAATTAATTTTTTTTTAAATATATAATTTCAAATTATATATATATATATATATATATATATATATATATATATATAAGTTTTTCATTTATGCAAAAATATTACATTGTTGCCCACTATTTTCCAAAATCTTATCGATCTCACTCTTGCCAGATTTGGTGGCCAGTAGATAGTTTCCAAAGATGATTACACCATGCCAAAAGGAGTTGGAAATCCAAAATTGTAAAGGAACACAGAACCAAAAAACCATCAAGATCAATATACAGTAGAGGACCATTATGATTCTAAAGAGGTTACCGAAGCAGGATTCTCCAGTCGTGAGCCAAGGGGTGATGGAGGCTTGAATTCACAATAAACATGTTTTTCCATATGGGCTAATCGACCTTCCAAGCAGTCCATATGTTCCTGCATGCACCATTGTCCCCTTTAAAGACTAGGAAATCCATCCTGCATATGCCATTGATTCCACTAAAGGTCATTCATGAAATAAATGATTGCATTTCAATCATCATACCTATCTCTAAGAACCTAAAGTGTTTTTAAGTTTTATGTGTTGGGGCCTTCATTTTGACTTTTGAAAGTTTTGAAGGTATGAAGATGGAAAACAGGTGGCGGGAGCAACGGTCAAGTTGTGGAGAGGACTGTTGGGAAAGGAAGCAAGACCATGTAGTCGAGGGGCAGTTGTGGCAAGGTGTCGAAAGCAGGCAAAAATAGCCGAGCGAGCAAGGACCAAGACAGAAGTAAACGAGGGAAAAGACATCCGAACATAATTGGTAGTACAAGCAACGGAGGAGTAGATAAAATGAGAAGAAAACACGAAGAATGGGTTGGTATCTAGTAGGAGCTAGAGGCACTGAGGAACAGGATTAGAGGACTAGAGTAGTTGCGGAGAGGTCAAAGCTAGGCTTGATATGAGATCTAAGGCATCCTGTGGCCCCGATATTTTATCATTGAATTAATATGAATGAGTGAATGAACTAGTTGTATGGCATCATCTGTGTGTATCTCTATGATTTATAGACCTGCTCAATTTTTTTTTATATTGATTGTCTTTCCTCGGACGAATATGATAACTATAATGATATGATGTGGTGATGAATGTATTTAAAGATGTATATGGAGTAATGTCTCGGTCATCCTTGATATCCTTCTAGATCCATCTTAGTTTCAGTCACGACATGCCTTGGGTGAGACTCTTTACCCTTTGGGGTAAGGTGAAAATCTCGGCGTTGTTCGGGGCCCGTTGGAGCCTTCATTTTGAATTTTGAAATTTTTGAAGGTATGAAGACGGAAAATAGGTGGTGGGGCGAAGAGGACAATTGGGAAAGGAAGCAAGACCATGTAATCGAGGGGAAATTATGGTAAGGTGTTGAGAGAAAGTAGAAACAGTCGAGCGGACAAGGAGGAGGATAGGAAGCAGTCGAGGATAAAGAAAATTGAACAGGGTTGGGAGTACGAGCAGCAGAGGAGTAGATAAGAGGAGAAGACAACACAAAGAAGTGGTTGGTATCTGGTAGGAGCCAGAGGCACAGAGGAACATGATCCAAGGATTGGAGCAGTTGCGAAGAGGTCAGAGCTAGGCTTGATCTGAGATCTAAGGCATCCTGTGGCCACAATATTTTATGTATCTGATCAAGGCTTTATGTCGAATGTATGTTGTAATGAACCTTCCTTTGAATTAATATGAATGAATGAATAAACTAGTTGTATAGCATCATTTTTATGTGTATCGGTATGATTTATAGACCTACTCAAATTTTTTTTTTTATATTGATGGTCTTTCCTTGAATGAATATGATAACTATAATGATATGATGTTGTGATGAATGTATGCTTTAAGATGTATATGGAGTAATGTCTGGGTCATCCTTGATATCATTCTATATTCATCTTAGTTTCGGTCACGGCACGCCTCGGGTTAGACTCTTTACCCTTTGGGGTAAGGTGAAAATGTCGACAACGGAACCATTTTTTGGCACAAAAAATTTGTTTGGGAAAGAACCTGGGTTAAAGCACAAGGGGCCAACAAGGGTTCGCTCTAGTCTAGGACAATAGCTACATTTTCAGCTTACCCCAAAGGGTAAAGAGTCTCACTCAAGGCATGTCATGATCGAAACTAAGACGGATCTAGAAGGATGTTAAGAATGACCCAAACATTAGTCCATATACATCTTAAAGCATACATTCATCACAACATCATATCATTATAGTTATGAAATTCATCCGAGGAAATATAATCAATATAAAAACTTTTTGAGCAGGTCTATAAATCATAGAGATAGACATAAACATGATGCCATACAACTAGTTCATTCACTCATTCATATTAATTCAAAGGAAAGTTCATTACAACATACATTTGGCATAAAGTTGTGATCAGATACATAAAATACCATAGCCACATGATGCCTTAGATCTCAGATCAATCCTCGTTCTGACCTCTCCGCAACTACTCCAGCCGTCGGATCCTATTCCTTTATGCCTCTGGCTCCTACTAGATACCAACCCCTTCTTCGTGTTGTCTTCTCCTTTTATCTACTCCTCCGCTACTCGTACTGCTAGTTTCGTTCAGCTGTATTTTCCCTCAAATGCTTCCCATCCTCCTCCATGTCTGCTCGACTATTTTTGCTTGTTCTCAACACCTTGCGGCAACTGCCCCTAGACTCTTTCACTAATTAAATCTATTACTTCAAATTCAATATAAGTTTTTACCCCTGATACATCCACTTCTACATTTTCCAGCCTACCAATGGGAAAGATGCAATATTGGTTTATCATCTCCAATTGGATTGGTGAATATTTAAGTTGTGGCTTCCCTAGTGCTTCCCATGTTTTTTCTGGGTAAAATATTTACATCGGACCCCAGATCTAACATTGTATCTTTAATATAAAATCCTGAAACTTGAGCATCAATCCATAATTCTCTACTGATCTTTTATTGTTCCATCGTACCCTCCTCGAGTGTCTCTCAGGTAGGTTTGTTGATATTGTTTCTCCTATCTCTTCATCTTCCAGTAACACTTCTTTCAGACTCCTATGCAACTCCTTTAGCATTTGTTCGTTATCAACAATTTGTGAGAATAGCCTAAACCATTCTTCAATTGACCGAGAGTTAGCGGCTATGCCTGAATCCTATTTCTTATCTCCTTTTGTCTCTATTAAACCATCAAATAACTTGGTCGCTTCCAGATAGTATTGTTTCTGTTGGGTCAGGTTGTACGACTGCTTTGAGGATGCTACCTAAACAATCGAAGGTTGGTATACCATACCCCAATCATCCCCTATCTTCTTACCCCCTTTGGTAACTATGTTTATATTAGTTACTAAAAGTGTGTCAATGGTTCAAGGTTCGGCATTGATCAAATTAGTTCCCCTCTATCTCGCTCTTTCTTCCCATTTTGCAATCAACTCGAGACAATATTTTGTGGCATGTGCATTGACCTGGCATTGTGAGCACCATCACAACACTTTGTGTGAATGGGAGACTATCAAGCGAGCAATGAGGGAAAGGCTTAGACAGGAAGGAGACTGGCCACATGAGAAGGTGAAGTATAGAGGAAACTCAGATCCCAGGAAACATTTAGGAAACTCGATAGAGAAATGGGAAAAAGAGCAAGTACCAAAGGAACTTTGGGTACACATGTTCATACATACCTTAGGTAGAATTCCACAAGCATGGTATATACAGGAGAAAATTCGTAGACAAACAGTAGACTGGGATGTTATGGCTAACCAATTCAGCATCAGTTTCTCATTCAAAGATAATGATCGACGCCTGACTGAAACCTTGTCTACCATTAAAAGGATCTTGTTTAATCTGGGATAGTTATGGGAGGGATGCGTTGATGAAAGATTCCTACAATATTTCTATGAAGCAGGGTATCTAGAATTCATGTCTTACAGAAAAGTTAACGCGGATCCGGAGGAGGATAATTTGGAAGGACTTAGACACTTGACATTTCAATAAATGGAAGGAGAGCGAGATATTCAATAGGGACCTTTAGAGGAAACTACACATTTTCTCCAAGTAAATTTGCGGAACCAAAACATTGGCTCAAAAAACAAACCTAAGATGGCATCCATTAGAGATTCCTGGGATGAGTAGACAACTAAGGAAATTTTTTATTTGTTGCATGAATACGAAGACTTATTTCTAGCATCTGTGGCTGAATTAAAAGGAATAAAAGGGGACATAGGAGAGATGAAGATTATGTGGAAACCAGACACACGCCCAGTGAAGCACAAACCATATAGGCTAAACCCAAGAGTAAAAGAGAATGTCAAGAAAGAGATTGATAAGATGTTAGAAGCCAAACTCATATTTTGAGTGTATGAAGCAGAATGGATTAGCCCGATTGTAATACAAAATAAGAAGGATGCCACAGAAATCAGGGTTTGTGTAGATTACAGGAGCCTAAACAATGCATGTGTACATGATCCATTCCCAACTCCATTTAGTGATGAAGTTCTAGATAATGTTGCAGGGAATGATGCCTACTCTTTCACTGATGGATTTTCAAGATATCATCAGGTTCATGTAGCGGAAGAAGAAAACAACATTAACCACAGAATGGGGGTCCTATTCCTATCATGTAACACCATTTAGTCTGAAAAACACACCAGTTATTTTCTCCTAGACTGCCATAGCTTCCTTTAGATATTACATTCATAGGTTCTTAGAAGTATATATGGATGACTAGACAGTGTACATCTTATTAAAGAAACAAAATAGTCTACCTCGGGTGATGTTTGAGTGGTGCAGGTAGCTACAAATATCCTTAAATCCAAAGATATACATCTTTATAGTTCCATTCGGAACATTGTTGGGCTATATTGTTTGCAAATATGGTGTGCGTGAAGATCCCGGAAAGGTTCCCGCAATTGTAAATATGGATCCATCGAATAACGTAAATCAATTTTAATCAGCACTAGGCCACACAAGATATTACTATTGATTCATCTGAAATTATGCCGAAATTATGGCTCCCATGGAGAAATAGTTGAAGAAGATGGAAGCCTTCAGGTGGACAGAGGCCTGTCAAGTAGCACTGGACAAATTAAAAGAAAAATTGGTGAGTGCCCCTATTCTTGTATACCCGGACTGGACTAGCAGTTTTCATGTACACATTGACACATTAGGAATAACATTACGATAAGTACTGGCGCAACCCGAAGAAAGAAACATGGACCACATAATTTACTTCACCGGTAGGAAATTGTCAACAGCAGAGAATAACTACATAACAACATAAAGAGAAGCATTGGCCATGGTCTACTCCCTACAAAAATTCAGACATTATCTACTAGGAGCACCATTCAAGTTCTTCACGGACCACTCAGCTTTAAAATATCTAGTAAACAAGCCAATGTTGGAAGGAAGGATCTGTCGATGGTTGCTACTGTTCCAAGAATTCACATTTGAAGTGGTCATAAAACCGGGAAGGTTAAATGTGGGGCTAGACCATCTGTCCAGGTTAGAGTCAGGAGAGAATGAAGGACCATTAGACGATCAACTTCCAGATGCTAACTTATTTCGAATAGAAGCCATTCCAGACTACCTAGAGGAGATTGTTGTGTTATTAGCAACAAGACACTGCCTGGAGGGATACACGTCAACGCAAAAAAAAAGAAACCTAATAGTGAGAGCACCAGATTATCAATTAATGTTCTGCAATGTTGTCTCCTTCAACATGAGAGGCAAGAAGTGCTATGGATGTTGGGGTTGCGGGAGGCCATGTCGGGGAAAAGCTACTGTAAGGAAAATAATACAAGCGGGGTTGCGGTGGCCTACCATCCATAGGGATACTAAGGAGTATGCAAATAGTTGCAATGTTTGTCAAAGAGTCGAGAAGCCATCACATAAGAATAAACTGCCTTTGAATCTGGTTCACATGGTACAATTTTTTGAGAAATGGGAAGTAGAATTTATTGGACCTATCACATTGCCAACACATCATTCCCATGCCAGATACATCATAACAGCTACAGAGTACCTTACTCGGTGGGCAGAGGTAGCGCCGGTCAAGGATTGTACGGCTGATACTGCAGCGATATTCATCTTTGAGTGCATAATATCCATATTTGGATGTCCAAAGAGCTTAACTAGTGATCAAGGGGCTCATTTAATTAATGAAATTGTTGCTTCTCTCCTAAAGAAATTTATGGTCTAAAATCACAAAAGCAACCCATGCCATCTACAAGCCAATGGAACAATCAAAGCCTTCAATAAAATACTCAAGAGCGGTCTAAAAAAATTATATCAACAAACCGGGATGATTGGGATGAACGGGTGCCATCGACATTGTGGGGTTACAGAACAACAGTAAAATGGACACACAAGCAAACATCATTCCAACTGGTATATGGTAGAGAAGTAGTAGTACCAGCGGAATTCATTGTCCTAAGCATATTCATCTCTCAAGCCACCAAAATGACAGATGATGCAACTCTAAAAGAGAGGATGAAAAAACTGATGGAGTTGGATGAATCAAGGTTTTTAGCTGAATTCCACCAATTAGTTGAACAAAGGAGACAAAAGGCTTGGAATGACAGACACATCAAGAAGAAATCCTTCAAGGTAGGAGATCATGCTCTACTGTATGATAGTAAATTTTAGAAGTTTCCAGGAAAGCTACAAATACATTGGTTGGGGCCATTCATCATTGTGGAGATGAAAGACTCTGGGGTAGTGAAGCTAGCACAACTAGAAGAGATAATGTTACCAGGATGGGTGAACGGTGCAATTCTGAAGCCTTTGCACAATTCCACAGTCACGCCATCGAATGGAAGGGGTCTTAGAGACGAAGCCGCAAGTAGGTTTTAGTCAATAATACATAGTCGGTAGCATATTCAGTTAAGTCCAATTTCTTTTTGTTTTTCCAAAAAAATAAATAGCACATGTCAGTTGGGTTGCAGAAACAATTCCATGTCAGCACAACCCACTTGTGGTCGGGGGGAGGATAGTCACACGTTCTGCGAGTATTTTCTGCCATATTACCAGTATTTTCCAAAATAAGTAAGCAATAATATACCTATCAGACAAATTTCCATAAAATCTTTTCCCTTTGGGGAACAAACTAGCTAATAATTATCCACCATTATGGAAACTTTATTAACCATGTGGCCCACTCTGTCCTTTCTTGTGCTATGTCATACCAGTCAGATTCAGGTCAGCCAATGGCAACATAACACGATTAAGTTGCATAGGGAAAGTTATCATAGTAATTAGTTACCAAGTCTAGTCAGAAATGTCGTGTCAAGTTTGATCTACTTAATCTGCATGGCTATGCGGGGAGTTACAAAATCTCAAATGCAGGTGATAGAATAACTTAAAATTCAGTCTGAGAACCAATAGCAGCAGAGACATAGAAGCTATAAATCTTTGATAACAATCTTCTACCAGAGGCACAGAAAGATGACAAAATAACTTATCTCAGTCCCAAAGGACTAATTGGAAGAACGAATTACAGTGTTAGAAGATCTGTATGGAAAATATGACAAGGCAACGTTAGTGTACAACAATCTCTCAAATTGTTTCCAATTTCCAACTTTGAAGCGAGAAGTATACACAGATGAGGTCCCAAAAGGAGATGGATTTATGAAAACAAAGGTTAAAGAAGATTACAAAGGCCTCCAACAATCAACACTGATTGATCTTAGAAGCCTACCAGTCTTTGGCATGCAATTAGTTGCAGTGCAATACACTAAGCTCCTCCCGAGCAGGATGCATGATGGATCACTATGGTTTGATAAAGAATACCCGACTCATGTCAATGATATCCAAGGACTGACTGGACTCTTAACAGGAGGAAATTCGATATCTATATCGTTCCAAGGAGGAACAAAGTGAGCAAAGAAGGAAGGAAACAAATATTACTACGAGAAATACAGGACCAAGCACGGGGGAAAGGCATGAAAATTGATCTTATCAGCAAGGAAGAAATAAAATTTTCCTGCTACATAATAGCAGGGGAAATGATGAGGCATTTTTCTAAATATGAGTATACCCTGGACAGAATATCGATTGTGGAACAATGCTGCAAGGGGGAGGTTCTTAACTGGTCGGCCTTTGTACTAAACAAACTCTTTGAAGCCTATGAAGACATATACAAGAGGAGCACCAATTTCATATTTGGTTATATACTCATGACGCTAGCAATGTGGAAATGGAAACTATTGAAAGGAATGAACATGATGAAAATTAGAGATGATCATCCTATAGCACTCAAATACGAGCCATGGAGAGCCTCCGGGGACCCCAATAGCAAAGAAATCAATGAGGCGACCTTTAGCAACTGGTATGGAACGATGCTAATGACAATTAGGAAGGCAGAGTGATTAGGCAAGCAGTTTTTAGATGAGTTTTCACAGGATATCTGGTTTGGGGTTACCCATGGGCACACATAGATCAAGCTAAGATGCATCCATCCAGAAACATTTCAAATGAGGCAGCAGGGTTGGTTCATGGCCAGGGGTTGTGTGTGAGATCACTGAGGGAAAATACAAATACTTATTTGAAGGAATGAGGCTACAACCGTCAATAGGGGAAGCAATTGGAAGCAGCAGGAAATGACAGGCAAAGTATGATCTAGAGCCTATGTTTCTTCAAATGGAGCAACAGATGTCTTCCCTCAAACAGATGATTACAAACTTCACAAAACCCTCAGGTTAGAGAACACAATCCATAAATTTTCAATGGTCTACATTGTTTAATCTGTTAATCACCACTCCTTTAGTTGTAGCAATTCCTCATGTTGGCCCTCATGCAAAATCAAAGACAAAAATTCCCAAGCTGAAATAGAAAAGGGGAACTAAAAAGTCGGTCACCAAGAAACCCAAGACAACCCCTACAGTCCCAATAGTCGACATCACTAGCAAAGTTGGTCAATC
Organism: Pinus tabuliformis; assembly: GCA_031772625.1. NCBI lineage: Eukaryota > Viridiplantae > Streptophyta > Pinopsida > Pinales > Pinaceae > Pinus > Pinus tabuliformis. The sequence goes on along the minus strand of CM062804.1, from coordinate 775,986,459 downwards.
AGTATATGCATCACCCATCATTGAAGAAAATCCTCCATCCTCATCTGTAATATCACCAAGGTCGTGGGATCCATCCTCGCATATAGCCTCCACCTCCGTGACCCTTTCCAAATCCATTCCCCCTTGTATGTTTGTGGCAACAGAAGAGATGGAAGTAGATTCCACGTAGTGGTATAGTGAGCCTCTCCAAGGCAATGGTGCTCACACATCCTCACAGATATCCCTACTTCTAAGGTCAATCCCACTACCAAGGGATGGGGCAATAGTGTGCATGCCGCAACTGACAAGAACTAAACACTACCACACTACATTCCCTATAAATATCTAGCTAATCCCAAACCTAGTTATCATTCCACCTACTCCTCAGTTCACCTCGCCTTCACATCCAACAAACTCTCCCCGATACCACTCAGACAAGTCCATTGTCAGTGGCCTACCCATTCAAAGCAATTTCCCATATCCAAACATAATGCAAGAAAAGACTCTGCAACACTGGTCATCAATGCAGTTGTTTGGATTCATCCAACAAGCTGCATAGAGAACAGAGAGAATACATGATGACCACATCCGCAAACATGAGAAAGAGAAAATGCAATTACAGGAGGTCATGGAAGAAAGGGATCAACTCAAACAAGAAATCATTGATCTGCAGGCACAATTAGATCATGTTATAGATAAATTTCAACCACTTTCACCAACAATATCAGATGTTGTCATAGAAGCTCCCAAAGATTTTACATCCTGCACATTGTTCAAATTTTGTGACCACATCCAGGTAGTGTACTTGAGTTTGATATCCATGAATGCAGATATGTAGAAGAAGTTGGAGATAGCCAGACCAGCGTTTCTTTATCCGACTGAGATATATGCCTGATCAATAGACGAGAATATCAGCACGGTCGCCGCTGAAAAACAATCACTTGTTGAAGCACTTGCAGATGGGTTTGCCCTAATGGAGAAAGTGCACGACTGGTCGGGTAGCCTAGCCCAAAAGAATCAACATGTCTATCCTCTGCGAGAACAACTCCAAATTTTAATTTTTGACAGCAAGACATGCATAGACTCCGTTCGATTGTAGAAGATTGATGAAGAAATTGCCACCATTCAGGCACAAGTTGAACAGATAGAGGAGGAGTCTGCAAAAACTAAGAAGAAAATTTGAGACCTCGGACCTCCAATCTACCTACATGTCCTTGCTCTAAAGAAGGCCTGCAAAAACAGTGAAGAATAGTGGAACAAACTACAAAGAAGCAAATCGAGTCAGCCAATATCCATCACATCAAAAGACTTCATCAAGCAGGTTGACTCCATAGTGATTGCATGGCAAGAAACACTCAACAAATACAAGAATTTCAGGCAAGAAACGACAACAGTTGTTCCTGAATTAGGGCCTTCATTTGGAAAAGGAGGGTAGCAGATGGCAAAAGAAGTAGCTGAAGCAGTAGCCCCTCATAAGGAAGGATTAGAGCAGCCACAAGCATAAATACCATTAGAAACAACAACAAGACCCAAAATGGTCCAGGTGGATGTTGGTGGCCACCAACCTATCCCATTTGGACCCCCACAACTGTCTCTTTCAGTTTTTATGTTTCCTTAATTATAGCACAGTTTACTATTTTTAGCAGTTTTTCGGGTCCTAAACTTCCGGAGCCGTTTTGAGGCCCTAAACGACGTTTTTTGGGAAATCCACCAGCCAGCGATTTTTCTAGCTAAAAATCGTCTTTTCCGTCATAGTCCTCGGAGAGATCTTTCCAATGGGCTATCATGTGCGTCAAACGGAGATAGTACGACCAATTCGCGACCCCGGGAAGTTGATGTACCAACTTACCCAAAAACGGGGCCCACAATTTTGCGTTTCATCTTCTAGGGTTAGGTTTTGGAATGTGAAGGGTTTTCCATTGTTTCTCAACAATAAATAGGCTCTCGAGCCTCATTGTAACATGGTTTTTGGAGAACAGTTCAGAGGCATGTAGCCGACACATCTCTTCTCAGAGATAAGCTACCATCGCCCTAGCTGGGTTATTTCCATTTCTATTTGTAAGCATATTTCAGTATTTTACAGTAATGAAATGAAGTATTATTTCCACTGCATATTTGTCTTTATGGTTATCTCTGTATTTTATTGCGTTCCTGTTTAAATCCGGATCACAAACCAATTAAGATAGATTTACTCGAGGATGAGTCAAAGAACTATGGTCAGGGCCTATTGGGGCCTTCCTTTTGAATTTTAAAAGTTTTGAAGGTATCAAGATGGAAAACAGGTGGCTGGAGAAATGGTCAAGTTGCGGAGAGGACAACTAGGAAAGGAAGCAAGACCATGCAGTCAAGGGGCAGTTGCGGCAAGGTGTCGAGAGCAAGCAGAAAAACCTGAGCGGACAAGGAGCAAGATAGGAAGTGGCCGAGAGAAAAGACATCCGAATAGAACTGGCAGTATGAGCAGCGGAGGAGTAGATAAAATGAGAAGACAACATGAATAATGGGTTGGTATCTAGTAGGAGCCAGAGGCATAGAGGAAAGGGATCATAGGACTGGAGCAGTTGCAGAGAGGTTAGAGCTAGGCTTGATATGAGATCTAAGGTGTCGTATGGCCATGATATTTTATGTATCTGATCACAAATTTATGTTGAATGTATGTTGTAATGAACCTTCCTTTGAGTTAATATGAATGAGTGAATGAAGTAGCTGCATGGAATCATGTCTATGTGTATCACTGTGATTTATAGACCTGCTCAATTTTTTTTTACATTGATGGTCTTTCCTCGGATGAATATGATAACTATAATGAAATGATTTTTTGATGAATATATTCTTTATGATGTATATGGAGTAATGTCTGGGTCATCCTTGATATCCTTCTAGATCCGTCTTAGTTTTAGTCACGACATGCCTCAGGTGAGACTCTTTACCCTTTGGGGTAAGGTGAAAATGCCAGCGTTGTCCTAGACTATAGAGGACCCTTCTTGGCCCCTTGTGCCTGAACCTAGGGTCTTTCCTTGATGACATTTTGGAAGGTTCCACTATAGTTTAGGACAACACCGACATAAGAAGCAGCTGGAGCAGCAGCCCCTCAGAAGGAAGGACTAGAGCAGCCACAAGAAGAAATACTCGTACAAACAACAACATGACCCACAACACCTGAGATAGATTGACTTGGGGACGAGTCAAAGAACTATGGTCGGGGCCTGTTGGGACCTTCGTTTTGAATTTTGAAATTTTTGAAGGTATGAAAATGGAAAACAGGTGGTGGAAGCAATGGTCAAGTTGCGGAGAGGACAACTGGGAAAGGAAGCAAGACCATGCAGTCGAGGGGTGGTTGCAGTAAGGTGTTGAGAGCAAGCGGAAATAGCGAGTAGACAAGGAGGAGGATAGGAAGAAGCTGAATGGAACTAGCAATATGAGCAACGGAGGATTAGATAAAAGGAGAAAACAGAACGAAGAATGGGTTGGTATTTGGTAGTAGTGAGAGGTACAGAGGAACAGGATCCGAGGATTAGAGCAGATGCGGAGATGTCAGAGCTAGGCTTCATTTGAGATCTAAGGCATCCTGTGGCCATGGTATTTTAGGTATCTAATCATATCTTTATACCAAATATATGTTGTAATGAACCTTCCTTTGAATTAATATGAATGAGTGAATGAACTAGTTGTATGGCATCATGTTTATGTGTATCGCTATGATTTATAGACCTACTCAAAAAGTTTTTATATTGGTGGCCTTTCCTCGAATGAATATGATAATTATAATGATATGATGTTGTGATGAATGTATGCTTTAATTTTTATATGGACTAATGTCTAGGTCATAAATTTCATCATGGAAAGACCCTGGGTTCAGGCGCAAAGGGCCATCAAGGGCATGATTTAGTCTAGCACAACATCGACATTTTCACCTTACCCCAAAGCGTGAAGAGTCTCACCCGAGGCGTGTCGTGACCGCAAATAAGACGGATCCAGAAAGATATCAAGGATGACCCAAACATTACTCCATATACATCTTAAAGCATGCATTCATCACAACATCATATTCTTATAGTTATCATATTCATCCAAGGAAAGACCATCAATATAAAAACTTTTTGAGTAGGTCTATAAATCATAGTGATACACGTAAACATTATGCCATACAACTAGTTCATTCACTCATTCATATTAATTCAAAGTAAATTTTATTACAACATACATTTGGCATAAAGCCATGATCAGATACATAAAATACCATGGCCACAGGATGCCTTAGATCTCATATCAAGCCTAGCTCTGACCTCTCTACAACTGCTCTAATCCTCAGATCATGTTCCTCTGTGCCTTTGGATCCTACCAAATACCAACCCCTTCTTCTTGTTGTCTTCTACTTTTATCTACTCCTCTTTTGCTCGTACTGCCAGTTCCATTCAACTGTCTTTTCCCTCGGCTGCTTCCCATCCTCCTCCTTGTCCACTCGATTGTTTATTCTTTCTCTCAACACCTTGCCGCAACTACCCCTCAACTACATGGTCTTGCTTCCTTTCCTAGCTATCCTCTCCGCAACTTTATCATTGCTCCTGCCACCTATTTTCCGTCTTCATACCTTCAAAGCTTTAAAAATTCAAAATGAAGGGCCTAACAGGCCCTGACCACAGTTCTTTGACTCATCCCTGAGTCAATATATCTCAAGTTTTGTGGGTCTTATTGTTGTTTTTGCGAGTATTTCTACTTGTGGATGCTTCGATCCTTCCTTCTGAAGGGATACTGCTTAAGCTTCTTCTTCTACCATCTGTTGGCCTCCTTTTCCAAACGAAGGCCCCAATAGTATGTGTTAGCAACAATTGTTCACCTAGCTAGTATTGTGCTCCTGCAAACTAAGGGAGAGGACTAGGTGAGAGGTCATTGCCTCTTCCTCATTGAGAATGACTAGTTTAACCCCTCTCACCAATCCCCCAATGAAATCGGCCACACTGACGTGGCATGGTGATACTCACTAGGCAATAGGTAAACCAAAGGTTATGTTGGGAACAAAGAAACCAAAGAGTAAGGACCACCCAAGAAGAACACCTCCACTAGAAATAATGAACTCTCATAAGACCACTAACACGCAACTTACCGCGATCCCAAGGAGAGAGAGGATGCAAAAAACCCTCGGGCTACAGCTAAGGAAGACATAAAGATGACACCAAGTCGAACAAAATTAGGGTCAGCAGGAAAGCCAATGGCTCATGACGAATCTGTCAGGACAAACATCCTAGACTGAGACCAATACATAGGATACCAACCACATAATGAAAGACCCAAGTGCCCCATAAAATCTAAGACACCATAGAAAGTAAGAGGGGAGCAAGGAATAAAAGATAATCCAACATAACTCAACACCAGTTAGTGGGAACCAAACCAGGAAAAGATTTTGAATTACCTCAAATGTAGATTGTGAGAGAAGGAAGGGAAGTGCAATTGTATATCTACTACGAAGAAGGGACCCTATGTCCATGTCCCTTTTCTGCCCAATTACTACTAAAATTGTAGTGTTTTCCTTATTTTGATGTCCCAAATTTTGTTGCCCTATGCGTTATTGATTTTTTGTAGTCTTCTTATCTAACAATTACTTCTAATGATATTCATTTAAATTCTCTTGTATTCACATTTATCATTAAGAAAGTAGCCAAAATATCTTCAACAATAGAATCATAAAAAGACAACCAAACAAGAGACATAAGCATTCACCCTAGGAAAACCCACATGGGGGAATAACCCAGCCTTTTACATAGAGAAATTATTCAATTCAACATAGATACATCTAATCCTTCTAACCAAGTACAAGGTCAAACTGAACAACAATACCACTATGGTCAAACTTGGTTAGATTGCCTCCTATTCAAGTCAAACATTTTCTCACTAAACTCATTCTGTATTGATTTGCTAGGGCCGAATTTCGATCTACTCCTACACCAAAGAAAACTTGGACTTGATGCCCAAGGATACCAATAAATTCTATCACACATGTGAATTCAGAAGTAGAGAAGAATACCACATATGTGAAGTCAACAGAAAGAGAGAAAGATCTTGATTATCAGTTGGAGAACTTTGACCTTCTTCATCCTTCATCTTGTCTCCATATCTTCTTTGTTGGATGCCCATAATTTGTCTTTTTATTGTGTGTTCCAAATTGTGTCTGGGAAAGGAGGTCAAGTCCCTCATATATAGAAGACTGGTTGGTTAAATGGGTGCCTCTTTGATAGGGGCCAACTTTAATAGGAGGAGGGTCGACTTGACCTTATAGAAGCCAAAAAACTCAAATTTCTAAATTCAATATTTCTCTTTTGAAAAGGACATGAAGAACATGCCTTAAATTTTTTCTTTTGACAAGGACATGAAGAACATGTCTTATATTTATTATTATATATACATCAAAGGCTAAAATATTCATTATGAAGATCAACCATATCTACAAAATTCAACACTCCCTATTAGCTAGGGAGGTATTCATAACAACTATCAAGATGTTCCATCGTTGACAAATTTCTCTAAGAAAATGTTATAACAATTCATCACGATTTGATTACCATAATCATGGTCAATAACTTTGAACTATGTTAAAAGCTATAACATTAACTAGTTATGATAATTTTGGTTGGTACCTCTGAACTATGGTGTATCATCACCATAATCTTGATTGATACTCCTAACATATGGTACATCATTAGCATTAACTAGTCACCGTAATTTTGGTCCTTCTAACACATGGTATATAGACTAATCTTAGTTCGCCATCATTGTAGTCAATATCTTTGACTCATCGTGAATCTCAAAGGTCTCACTCTTCATGATTACTTCTAGGCCGGATGCTAAATGTGCTCACCCAACCTATCTAGAGAGTCTAAGCCTGATGTTGAAAGGAACCAAATCAACTAAGTGATTTTGGGCCTCTAGGACCATTCTTCCCAATTTCGGTCAACATAATTAACACGGGAAGAATGATTTTCCTATGTGAGACCATTCTCCCTAATTTTGGTCTACATATTTATTTCAGAGAGAATGGATGTCCTGAATGAACTAGCTATGTTGATCTGTCAATCCACTACCTATGCAAATTGTCCTACATTAACATCATGCTCGACAAATCGTCACTTGAAGCAATTCACCAATTATCCAAGTCATCACCTGGAACATCATCAACACTTGTGACATACATGGTCTATGATCATTCTTGTGTGATAATTGAATGGTAACTCTCTTTCCTGATGCTAGAGGCACTCACTCACCCACTTGGAGAACAATTTGGGCCTTGATGCTTTCTGGGTCATTCTCCTTAGCCACATGTTGTGGCCCCTAGTCAATACTTTGACCTATCTCTATTTTGACCTAGGGAGAATGTCTTCCCCTTTATGCAACAACATCACCAATCCCTCTAATACAGGAAAAAATTATAAACCACTCCAAATTTCCCTTGAATTATTCAAACTTCTAAATCTTGTCCATAAAGTATACAAACTTCTCAAGATTTTCCTTGAAGTGTATAGACTTCTCCCTGGGACAGAGGCTTTTTGAATATTTCAGTGACCTGATCAATTGTAGAAATGCATCAAAGCCTCATTTCTCCCTTTTGTACCATCTTGCAATGTTAGATCCTAATGTGCTTCGACTTATCACCATGGTCATCTCCTGCACCTTATCAAATAATCCTACAAGCAGTTACTGAAGCCATACTGCTTCATAATTTTCCAAACTAGTTGCAATATACTCAAAATCTACAGTTCTGAGTGCAACAGATGTAGGCTTCTTGCCCAAGAAAAATCCAAAATGAACCATCATCCTAATGTGCTCTTATTGCCTTCAACACTCTCTGCCCAATATTAATATGTATATCCTTGTAGATTCATCCTTCATTAGAACCATCACCACAGTTGTTGTTGCAGCAATCTAGTTGCTCCTTCTACCACTTAGCTTTTTTCTGCTCCTATTTGAAACAAATCATATAGGATCAGCCTTGATCCATCAATCCAAAAATTACATGCAATCTTCTATTTGCAAGAAGGATACTTCTTCATGTGCCTCAAATCCTTTAGGTGGTTGTATGTACACTTCTTCCTCAAATTCTTCATGGAGGAAAATGGCTACTACATTCATATGATGTAATTCCATAAAATAAGAAATAATTCTAATAGAAGTGTACCTAGAAACTTTATCGAATGTATTTTCATGATCCTCTCCCTCTTTTTGGGAGAACCCTTTAGTCTCTTTATGTTTCCATCTGCTACATTCTTGATTTTGTAGATCCATTTGGAAGTCACCACTGACTTATCTTCGGAAAAATCAAAGTATACTTCAAACTTGTTGATCTTCTTTCTCCCTCTAAGCTCGAACCTCATCTATTAAAATATCTCTAAACATAAATCACAGATTCTGGGAAATTCGTCTTGTCACAAGCTTTGATTTATTCTTCCACTACTTCCATCTCTTTCCATAGCTTTGGAAACCTTCACTATGTACCTGCAATCCTCACTAGGAGGCCATGGAAGAAAAATTATAATCAAGAAAGGGATAAAAAAGCAAGAGTCTAACCAATAGTAAAATAATAATAATAATAATAATTTAGGAAGAGAGATCTAAATTACTTATATTTTGATGAAAATGTCAACTCCCTCTTGATCTTATCCTTCTCGCAAATTTATAAACCTCTTCCTCATCATCGTCATGATTTCATTCCTTCCTTGCATAAGCTAGGGTTTCATCTTTCAACAAAAACAATAATATAGGTCATATCTAGGGTTTTATCCATAAACCCTAGGGTTTTTCACATCCAAGGCTTTAAGTCTTTATAGGGCCTAGTTTTTAAAAATTCATTTTATTTATTTTCAACCCAAGTAGCCTACTTCATCATAGTAGTAGTAATAATAAGGATACATCAAGTTTTGAACATCACTCATCTTTCTTAAGAGTACTTTTGTCTCCAAACTTGAAAGAGGAATGGACATTTTCTTCATTATAATTTATGTCAAAAATAGAACTTGCTCCATCACGATGTGATTTGAAAGTGATCCTTTTTCCTTATTTTAAATTCTTGGCTTTCACGATTGAAAAAAGTAGGTTTCAACCTCCAAATACCCTTAGCATCAAAAATCAACAAATGTAATGCATGTTCCAGGTCCTTTACTTAACAGTGTAGGGTTCATGACAACAAATGGCTTTAATAATTTAAGATCTTGTAGCTTCAACATCCTTTTTCTAAACACAATCCAATATCTTCAAGTAAAAACATAGGTTTGTTATCTCACACTTCAAATTTCATTATTGGCCTTATCCTACTTTGAGATATAACCCAAATTATGATGTTGTCAATTGAAATATCAAGATGAATTTCCTTCCATAGATAAATAGGTGTATTTAACAATACTTCCATATGATTGAAGATCATATGTGAGTTTCGTCACTAAAATAATAGGTTATGTGGTTCCTTCAATAGTCATCTAACTTCCCTTGATCGTTTCTTCAAGCATTCCTAACAAATCAAACCTTTCATACATTCCAATGATCTAATTAAGGAGTGGATCACAACTTTAATTAAAGACTTACATTCCAAGCATCAAACTTCGGACTTTGGCATACTTCTTTTGGTCTCTTTATAGGGTTGTATTTCTAGGCCTCCTACCCATCTTTGAACAATTCATCATTGTAATGTGCTTTCCATGGAACCAATGTGATTTGTATGGAAACAAGGCATGGAACCAAATTTCTTCATATTAGATGATATGTATTGTATCTTATATTAGTTCTACTAGCCATAATAGGTCTTCAAGGAGAACTGGGCATGAGGTGCATGAAGCACTTCAAACTGAGACATAAGTTTAATCCCTTATTTTATGTATAGTGCCTCCAGAACTCAAGGATTAAAAGTAGACCTTATGCACAAAATATGACTTTGTTGGCTTATCTTTAGACAAAGATATTTTCAAACTTCTTTTGGGTGCTTCCTCCAAAGTGACACCAACTTGGCTCCTCAAGAAATTAATGGACTTGGCCTCTTCAATTCTGGAAATGGCTCAGCCTTTTAAAAATCATTGTAACAATTCGTTCTACTTCAAAAGCTCGCATAGATATTTCAATGTGGTATGATTCAAAGACTTTACTACAAAAGTGCAATATTTGTTTTTTAGCTATTTAAACTTCTTGTCTTTTGCATCTAAGGCTTCTCTATCACTGAGACAAATTCATGCCTTCCTTACCAAATTTTCTTTAGCCACATGTGGTCATATTCAGCCCCCCGCAACCATATTCAGCCCCCTGCAACGATATTTAGCCCCCAGAAACCATATTTAGCCTCTGATGTATTTCATACTTCTGAGGCCCAGCCGCAGATGATATCGACCTCCCTATAACCAACTCTCTCAGTCTACCTATTTATCCATACTTCTTTGGCCCTTATGTCAAATATTTGTAATTTTTTCATGAACTAGGTTTCTGGTCTGGCAAGAGAACTAGAGCTAAATAGACAAGTCTTACTTTTTCAAGACTACTCTTCAACTTTTCTTTGATACTGTTGATGGTGCTGGACCCACCAACATTCAGGGGATCACCCCGTATGAATTCCCAACTAGACCTCACACTGTTGGGTGTGGGAGTCCCATCTAGTATGATGGCCCGATTTCCATTGTCTTAAGGATTTGCCTCAAATCTTGCTTGTTAGCATAGGAGAGTGGTCTTCTTTGTCTTTGAGAAGAGAGGTTCGTGTGCCTAGTGATTGCTAGTGTTACTTGTGTCAATGGTTCTTTCTCTGTAGAGGGAAAGGGTGAGAATGAGTCCCAAGTCGGTTGGGAGGAAGCTCCAACTCTGCTAGGAACACACAACACAACAGGATGTGCATAACTTCTGGAGGAGCAATCCACATGGATGTGGCAATCACAACACACAAGGGAAGATAACACGTGCAACACTCAGCATATGATTCCGCACAAGTGCAACGGTCGTTACAACAAGTTTTATGTGAAAGGTCTGTCTGATGTCTGGGGAGATAGCCAGCACAGGTGAGACAACGTTAACAACATATACAACACATTTTCATTAACAGATTATGCAATACAACAAGTGAAATAAGTTCAAGTTTTCAAACACAGATTAAAGGACCATGCATTACAAGTGTTCAAGATTAGTCTTACAAAAGTTACAATACATGTGTGAAAACATGCTGGCCTGTTAGCAGGCTTCTGAATTAAGTGAAAGTTCCAAGACACATCGTTACACCATACATCACTAACCCCGTGCAAGGGGCATTAAAGCCACTACTTACTCCTCAAAGAAAATATTACAGGCTCTCTTGGCTATGTGGGAGGAGCTGAGGTGAAAATTCCTTTCATGTACAAATGAGGGGGTATTTATAGCCAAGGGAGAAACTGACCCTTGTGGATGTTCGACTACCCTCATGACTATTTGACTTCCATGACTTTTCGACTTTACATGACTCGTTGTACAACAAGTGGGTCTCTTGGACTTCCATGTTACATTACATTTTTTGACCACATGGCGCATAGTAGAGATGTGGATAACATGACTCATGACATGAATCAACATGACAGTGCTAGTACATTCGTGCTGCTGTTGGAGTGCATATCAAGTTGCTGTGCTGTTGGTTGATGGATGTCTTCATGGTGTGTCACAGTTTCACTTCCGCATGTCAAAGTTTGTGGAGTCTTCGATGTTCGTTGGTTCACTTGATGTTGCTTTGGCACATTGCTTCTTCCTTGTATGGTGGAAGGCTTGATAGGCTCATCTGTTCGTGAAAGGTGCACGTTCGTCCATTCGTCTATCCATGAGGACATCTTGCATGTTTGCTCATCCATCTGTCCACGAACACATATTTGCATGATCATCCATTCGCAAGCACATATATTCGCATGCATCATTCATTCGTCCATTGGTGAACCTGTCCTTCTGCATGTGCTCCCTTCATTCATCCCATTCATCTTCGTGCCATGTTTGTTGGTGTACATGTACCTCTAGTCACTCATGATGAGATGATACCAAATCCAAAAACCTCCTATTATACCATGATGCATGATCATTTCGGATGCAGGTGACTGTGGGAGGCAACAAGGTTGCAAGGCAAGATGATGGCTCCAGGAATTTTTGATGAAAACTGTGCAAGGGTCACTAGGTGATGAAGATGAACAATCTGAGACAATAGTGACTGTCTGTGAGGTTTGGCTCGGTTGGAAGGAAAAACTACACAAATTTTGGGAGGGACAGTTCGGGCTATGGGAAGGCAAGGTAGACAAAAATATGTGCATTTTCTGGAACGAGAGGGCAGGGGGGTTTTGACAACAAAATTTTGCATAATTTCTTGGAGGAACAAGCTGGGCTGTAGGGAGGATTGGCAGACAGGATTTGAACAATTTTTTGGAGGAACTAGCCGGGATCTTGGCAGCCAAAGTTGCACAATTCCTGGAGGGAACTGAAATCTGGTTACTAGGTCACTAGTAATAGAAATTGCACAATTCCCAAGGGGAACAAGCAGTCAGCTCGCGGGATCTTGGCAGCAGAAACTGCGCAATTCCTGGAGGGAACTATCAGTCTGCTATTGGGAGTTGTTGGTAAGAGGAATTACACAGATGCTAGGAGGATAGCATGCTAATCATCTCTATGCAATTTCTAAGCTGAGCGGACTACTGGGAAGCAGAAGGCCTGCTCATGAAAACTGGGCAATTTTCTAGATGAGCAACCAGTCGAATTTCGGGAGGATTGACTTGGAAAACTGTGTAACCTTTTGAGGGAGACAGGGACAAATACTGGGTGTCAGTTTGACTTGTCTACGCAATTTCTTCAGTCAACAGAGTGGGCATGGTCAACAACCTCTGTGCAATTTTTTAAGCGAGTCAGTCCGGCGGTGGCTACTGGGTCCGACTCTCTGGGTGGCCAGCATGATGGTTGATTGAATTTATTGCGAGTAGCGTAGCTTGAAAAGACTTGCTTGGTGCTTTTATGCTATTCTGGGTGACAATCGATCGAGTCGACGGCGGGGTGATGGTTCGACTGTCAAAGGGGAGTTTGGTCCTCAGAACTTCAGCAAAACAACTAAGTGTGTGAACGAGTGAAAGATGCAAATGCGATCTTACAAACACACACACACATGACTCGAGGTTGAGACGACTCAAACCAACCAGACACACATGTTCATCATGATTGGCTGATGGTGCAAGCGACAAGCACGACACTCGTGATTGATCGTTGATTGACTTTGATGACGCTTGTGCGATAATGAATGTGACTCTGTGTGTGAGTGTGACAGATGCTTTCATAGCGAACATAACATGTACACATGAAGCGAAGACCTTGAGCATGACCAGAACATGGTCGCAAGTAAGACATTGACATCAACATGCAAAATATTGGATGAAGTGAACAAGCAAGGTGGATGTGAAGACTCACATGAGCTCACTAAGTTAACCCGAGCGTGTGTAGTCATCAAGTGAAACTCTCAAGGGAGGCTCTTAAATTGGGTGTAGGCCAAAATTTTGGAGGGTGGTTGTAGCCGCTACAACAGATACCATGTTGATTTTTCATAGCGTTCTTATTGGGTAATTACTCCTAATGATATTCATTTAAATTCTCCTATATTCACATTTATCATTAAGCAATTACATAGAAGATCTTCAACAATAGAGCAGTAGAATCATTAAGAGTCAACGAAACAAGAGACACAAGCATTTACCCTCGTAAAACGCACATGGGGGAAAAACCTAGCAAATTTTTCCTTAGAGAAATTATTCAGTTCAACAGAGATACATCTAATTCTTCTAAGTATAAGGTCAAACTAACTAACAATATCACTATGGTCAAACTTTTTCAAACTACCTCCTAGTCAAGTCAAACAACTGCTCACTAATCGGTCTATTTTGATATTTTAGGGCTGAATTTTGGCCTACTCCTATACCGGAGAAAACTCAGACCTAATGCCAAAAGATACCCAAAAATTCTATCACACATGCAAAGTCAAAAATAAAGAATAATATCTCATGTGTGAAGTCAACATAGAGAGAGAAAGATCTTGATTATCATTTGGAGAACTTCAGCCTTCTTCATCCTTCTTCTTGTCTACATATCTTCTTTTTTAGATACCTAGAATATCTTTTTTTTTTGTGTGTTATGTCTAAGAGAGGAGGTCGAGTGCCTCATATATAGAATATTGGTTAGGTGAATGTGTGCCTCCTTGACTAGGGCCAACTTGACTAGGAGGAGGGTCGACTTGACCTTGTAGGAGCTAAAAAACTCAAATTTCAAAATTCAATATTTCTCTTTTGAAAAGGACATGAAGAACATGCCTTATAATTTTTATTTTGGTAAGGACAAGAAGAAAATGTATTATATTCATTATGATTTATACATCAAGGGCTAAAATATTAATTACGAAGACCGACCTTAGCTACAAAATTCAACATGCTTATCGTCCACAAAATTTCCTAAGAGTACACTACTAAAATAATGCACTATTATCTGAGCAATTGAGCACCAGGAAATTACGACCATAATGAGGCCAACTCTGCCACCCCTTCAAATACCAAACCTCCAACTTCGACAACTGACTATGGAGAAAAAACTCAACTCCACTCTATACCAGCCATAATATAGGATTAATAACGCTCATGTATTGCATGGGGGGGTATGCCATGCCACCCACTTTTCATAATCCTTGGGAGTCAATAGGGTGGTTGGTGCACCCACCCCCTGACCCCACCATTTCCTCGTTTATCTACCCCATAGGGCTTTTCTTCATATATATTGTTTAAAATTTCAAAGTATAATTTTTTAATATATATACTACTTGACAATTGAAATGAATCATTGTGGTAAAGGAGGTGAGGTTTCATCCTCATCCTCCTTGACTTGGTTTAGTTTGAAGTTGTTGCTCTTGGTTTCTCTTTTGCATGTTGTAGATATTGGGTTTCTTGATGAGCTCGCGTCCATTCCTTCAACTTTATTTCGTCTTTATGCTTATTGATAACTTGGTACTATTACAGTGTGTCTTTGATTTTAGCGTGTTTATTTTTTTGTTTGTCAAAATGTCATACATAAAAATTACTTTATTGGGTTGTATTTGGTTCGCCTTCCTAGAATCCTCAAAATCTATGTACTGGTGTTTCTTACAAATTATGGCAATGCTACTCTCTATAATTAATTGGGTTCTCACTTGCGGGAGGGAGTTATGTGTTGTGGACGTAGGAGTTGTTTGTGTTGTTAGTTTGGGTATTGGGATCCTTAATAGTTTGGCATGGTTCTAGGGAATTTGGTTTTCTATGTCTTTGTGTTGTCCTGAATTGGGAAATCTACTTTAATTTGTTCCTGTAGTGTGGCAATTGGGGGATGATTTGTTAGTTCTTTGGTTAGGGGTTGAAGGGTCAATGGTCCATTTGTTTTCTTGTTTCATAGGTTGCGATTATTTTACTTGTTTTTCCTACTCTCTTGCTACAATCATCATGCATCCTTGTGAGAGAATGATGAGAAGGAGGGGTGGTTTGGGTAATGTTGGATTCAAGAGAATTTGACCTTTGCCTATGACTTAGTTGGAACATTCTTTGATGTTGTTCTTCTTGAGGTGAGGAAAGAAATTATTTGTCTGGAGTCAAAAGAAATTTTGGAATTCTCTTATCATTATAATTCAGAGGTGGTAGGTGTAGATGTGAAAGGGGTTCTAGATCGGATTAGATTCTGGAAGAGGCGACTCTGTTTCTTGTACTCTTTAGCTTTGCATGAACAAATGGATACATTGTTGCACCTAATTTTTACAGAAAAGAAAGTTGAAACTATAATGTATTTTTTGGGTTGGAGGACATTAAACGCATGTTATGAAATCAACGTTTTTGTCTTGATAATGTTGATTCTAGATTGGCTAGGTTGGAAATATTTATGGTGTCGGATTCAACCCCTGGTGATCTTACTGACCCTCCTTGAGATCGTACTGATCAACCATTTGACAACGCTCAAGAACTCACTATCATCTCATCTAACCAATATTAGAATTTGAGCTCAAATGTTTTTTGTTGCCATTTTGAAAATCTAGTTTCAATGATGTAGACAACTTATTCTTGTCTCTCACAACATTGGATTTGTTGGGTATGTGGTGGTTTTTGTGTTCTTCCTGGATATTTATATTTTTGGTGTAAGCGAAATGTGCATATTAGCTATGCTACCAATTGGTTCTCTACAAGTGGTTTTTATAGTTCAAATTATATGGAGCTTGCATGTACTCACACCTTTGTGTTTCATTCTTGGGTTTTTATCTACATTGCATCCTTGATGGCTTTTATTTTGTCTCGATGTTTAGTACTCGGAGCCTGGTGTATGCACTAACTATATATGGGATGGTGGCATTGTTCGTGCTTGGCATATTATGTTGCACCTTATATATTCTGAGGGCTTCAATGGTAGCTTGGCAGTCTTGCTTTATGTGGTACATTGGCTGAATATTTGCTGACAATTCCTCTCTCTGGCATTTTGGTTCTTCACTTTTTGACTATTATTGGGTCTTGGAGATGGCTCTAGCTCTTGGTTGTAATGCATATGTCTGTTGGTTACAGGTTTAGTTGTTGTATCAGTAGTGGAAAATGAATGTTCTAATGTATTGGCGTAGCCCCTACCTCTTAGTTATAAGGGGAAATGGTCTGTTCACTTTAGTTTTTATGATATTGTCTCCATCAACAGAAGATGATTCATTATTATTTGTTGTAGTGAGGAGGAGAACTCCTCCCTGTCTCTGTCTTTTTCAACGATTATATAGTCGAGATGTGATTACAATGAATCTTTTTTCTGCTAATAAAAATCAAATTACAACAATTTACAAAAAAAAAATCACTTTAAATAACAAATAAAACACTTTGAATTCATTGCTCAACAAAAAAATACATTGAAGAAAACATATTTAAATATTATATATCTATATATATGAATTTTATGGTATTAAACCAATTAACCATTTTGAATAAGTTCATTGCTAAACCAAAAACGCATTAGAAAAAACTCACCTAAGTAGTTTAAGAAATAAACAAAAACTTTTTTTTTTAGACAAAGTTCGGTTGCTGTTCATTAACTGAAAAAAGATGAGGCTAGAGCCTTACATAGGTTGCTTCTAGAGCATTGTTGGGCCAAGGAATTACAAAAAGGGATTTTTCCTTGGTCCTTGCCTTAACTAGACTGCTACTAGTGCTACTTAAGCTACTATAGATATTAACATACTGCTGTCCCCAAAATTTACATTTACAAAGCATGATTAGTCGATCTCAATGTGACTCATTTTTCTTGCTGTTGATCCTTCTGGGTCCAGATCGACTTCAATGGGCTTGACACTTGAGGAGGAGGTGGCTTCTTTCTTTTCCAGCATTTTCTTGAGTGCATCAATCTTTTCTTCAGCATGGATGCATCTTTCTTCAGCATGGATGCATCTGTTGTGCAGATCACTGTATTGTTCATGGAGGGTGTGGACCCTGTGCAGAAAGAGATTCATTTCTGCTCTATATTTGTCATGGAGGATCTTGACTTGTTCCTCCAGCCTATTCTCCAGAATGCGGACTTTGTCCTCCATTCTGTTCTCCATGCTGCGGACCAGGTCCTCCAGTGCTCTTTGCTGGGCTCGAACTTCATTGAACTCCATGTTCAGATCGCGGCAGTGAAAGCAATCCTCTGGGCGCTCCATATTTTCCTTTGGCTGAGTGTTTACTGTATTCTCTTGCTTTTTCCCTTGGCTGTGTCGATTCTCTTGGTTACTGATATGGTTTCTGCTGAGACTCTTTGCGGCGATGGGAGCTCTTAAGAGACCGCACGAAGGGTGCCTGAGACTGCCACTGATACCCTTTGAGATTTGATGAATATCAACGATGCTCCCACTGTGTAATAGAGTGAGAGCAAAGTTTCTAAAACGCTCTCCAATCTTGCTTATATTCTTCTTACTTAGATGGCCTTCATAACCGGCTTCACTCTCGAAGTTGCAATGGGATTTTCCAGATGTGAGTTGGAGCGTATGTGCTGAAGGGGTACTTAAGGAGTTTCTCCGGCTATACTGGCGGGAGAGGGGTCTCCTCATCCCGATGCTCCTTTGAATTCTTCTGCGCATATCTTGGTTGGGATCCCCTGCCCTGTGACAAGGACGATTTCCTGGGCTGCAGATCTTAATTCCTCTGCGTTGGATTGTGCTTCTATGCTGTCTGTTGATACCATTGCTGTCATTCTTATCTGCTCTGACCTGTGATCCTTTGAATTGGTTGCTGTGGCAGGTTCTGCTGGATGGGATACCGCACATTTCGATTAGATATTTGTGTTTCATGGCAGCGATTGGGTGGATACGCAATCATTGCAGCGGAGCTGACCTTTGGGTTGGTTACATGCTTGGTTGGCGTGGTGGTCCGCCTTTTTATTGAGACCCCTTAAGATGTGAAAATAGTGGGCTTCTTCCAACATTTTGTGTAAATTTTGATTTCTATTGTTGATTTGTTGCAGTAGAGTATTTGGTGAAGTTCGCTTTTGCTCCATAAGCCGAATGATAATTGCTGAGTCACCAAAGACATTCACTTTCTTTATGCCCAGTTTGATGACCTGATTTAATCCTTGGTATAAAGCCAGCCCTTCAGCCCGATTGTTGGATAGGTCACCCAATCCCCATTCAAAATACAAAATAGTTTTGCCATTTGCATTGCATATAACACCTCCGGCGCCTGCGAGACCAGGATTGGATTTTGAATCCCCATCGAAGAAGAGACAATATTTGTTGCAGTTGCTCAGCCAGAGGGCGAATTCCTCTTCCTTAGGTCTCAGCTTCCATGCTGTAGCTGTCTCTTTTGATTTTGAGTTGTCCTTTTCTTGTTCATAGGTACTGATTAGGCAACCATAATTGATCAGGTTTCTCTCTTCAGCACTGAAGCTGCTGAGATTGATTTTGCTGTGGGAGCGAATGGTCACAGCTTCTACAGCTAAACTTATAGCTTTGTGACACATATATCTAGAGTTGTGGTTTTTATCTTGGAACACCTTCTTGTTTCTGGCTATCCAAATGCTCCAGAGCAGTGTTAAAGGTAAAGTGCTCCATATTCTCTGAGATAATTTGATCTTCTTACTCTTCCATGGGCAAAGTTTCTTCCAATTTTTGATTGCCTCTGCTATGTTTGGGTTAGGATTCCATTCTGCTCCTCCTACAGAAGCTAGATCTTTCCAACAATTTTCCGCCACTTGACAGTCCATAAACAGATGCTGTATAGTCTCTTCTGCTTGAAGACAGATTGGACACCTGGAAGGGCCTAGGATGCCCCTCTTTTGAGATTTTCAGCTGTTAAAATCTTTCCTTTCAGGAGGAGCCAGCAAAAGAATTTAACTTTAGGAGGGGCTTCTGTTTTTCAAACCAGTCTCCAATAGCTCCATGTGTCCTGTGGAAAGGTATTGGCGCATAGATGTTGGTATCCTACTTTGGTTGTGTATTCAGTGCCTGAGGGGTCCCATCAAAAGCTGTCTCTGACACCCTTCTGAATAGGGGCCTTGCTGTGCAATTGGTCTTTAAGAGCGATGAAACTTGATTCCAGATCCCTTGGGTAGTTCGGAAAATCCCAGCCAGTCCATGCTTGGGAGGAATTTCCCCACTTGGAGATTTGAGCTAGATTCCAGATTCCTTTGTTTTGTAACCAGTTTAAAGCTGGGATTACTTCTGTTTTGGATTCTATGGGGCTCTGGCCAAGGATTCTATCTTTAGAAATGCTGATGTTGCTTCCTTCTCCAGGTACTTTGGAGACGTGCTGGGCCATGATTGGGATAATTTTCTTGCACAACTTCCAGATGTTGGAGCTGTCTCTATTGGGTATGTTTACCTCCAGGAGCTTGTGCCTAGAAGTGCTGAGATACTTGGCTTCTAAGACCGATTTCCACCAGGCAGAGTTCCCCGTGATTAATCTCCAAACAATTTTAGCCCCGAGAGCTAAATTCAAGAGATATGGAGACCTTATTCCGAGACCTCCTTTTTCTTGGGGCTAAACGACACTTTTCCAACCAACCAGATTGAATTTTTTTTTCTCTGATTTCCCTCCTTGCCAGAGGAAAAATCGAAGGGCCTTTTCCAATTTGTGATGGAAGTTCATTGGCGCTTGTAACAAAGTAAAACGATAGATGGGGAGAGAGGTCAAACCTGATTTGAGAAGAACAAGACGGCCTGCTGGGTTCAGCCACATGGTTCCCCAATGTTGAATTTTCCTTTTGATTTTATCAAGAATTGTGTTCCAAGTTTCGATCTTCAGAGGGCCTTTGCTCACTGGCATTCCTAGATAAGTGAAATGATTCCAATCGACCTTGTAAGAGACCTCTAAGATATTTGCAATACTTTGAATGGTGTGAGCCGATGTATTCCATCCGTATATGCAGCTTTTGTCTTGGCTGACTCTTCCTCCAGAACAGTCCATAAATTGATCCAGGATCCTTTTGAAGCGCCTAGCAATAATAGTCGAAGCACCACCCATCAGAAGGGTGTCATCAGCAAATTGGGAGTGGTTGATGTTCTTTGTGCCCTGCTCGAATTTGATACCTGTTATTAGTCCTGCTCTTCGATTGTAATCCAGTGCTTTGCTGAGGGATTCGGCTATGAGAATGAAAAGGTAGGGGGAGAGGGGGCAACCTTGCCTAAGTCCTCGGGAGGATTGAAAGGCTGTGCAGGGTCTTCCATTCACAAGAGGCGAGATCCAAGGATTAGAGATACAGGCTTTGACCATGTTAATGAAGGTAGCATTGAATCCTAGTTTGCTCAAAACAGCATAAAGGAAGGAGTGTCGGACTCTATCGAAAGCATTTGCTAGATCAAGTTTAAGGATAAAGCCCTTTTCCTTTCGGCTAAGGCTAGAGTGAATAGCTTCTTGTACCAGAAGGATAGAGTCCGAGATGTGCCTGTTTGCTAAAAAACCACCCTGATTTTCCGAAATTAAGGAAGGGAGGAGAGGCTTAAGTCTTGTGGATAGGATTTTTGTGATGATTTTGTAAGCAGAGTTGCACAGGGATATTGGCCGGAATCTAGAGAAGGAGGTTGGCCGATTCTCTTTTGGGATTAGGGCTAAAAAGGTTGAATTGGTATAGCCGCCTAGTTTGCCTTTCCTGAGGACCCAACGTATCATCTTGAGAATGTCCTTTTTAATCAATGACCAAAATTCTCTATAGAAGCTGATTGGGAACCCATCTGGGCCTAGGGCCTTATCCGGATGAAGGCTCCATATCGCCTTTTTAACTTCCTCCTCATCGACTTCTTGTGTGAGACTGATATTCATTTCTTGAGTGACTTCTCTGCTCATGTGTTGGAGGAAGTTTGAGAAGTCCTCCTCATTGTTGTCCTCGGTCAAGAGAAATTTGAAGTGGGCGGTTGCAGCATCCTTGATAGAGTCTTGAGTTTCATGTATGTTCCCTTCTCCGTCTCTGATTGTATTCACTGTGTTTCTTGTCTTTCTGATTGTGGCTTGTTTGTGAAAGTAAGAGGTGTTTTTGTCACCTTCACGCAACCAGGTCTGCCGAGATTTTAATCTCCATTTGATTTCTTCGGCTCTAACAGTTTGGGTTAACGCTGCATACAATCTGATCTCGTTTTGCCTTGCTTGCTGAGTGAGTCCTTCCGCTTCAATACTTTGCTGTAGTTTTTCAAGGTTCTGTTTGATTTCTTTTTTAGCTGTCTCGGGTTCCTTGTAATTGGTTTTTGCCCATGCCTTCAGCGCCTGCCTTGTTTGCTTCAGTTTTGATTCCCAAATGAATATGGGGGAGCCTTCCACGTGCTGTGACCATGCCTGCTTGACTATGTCACGGGCTGCTGATATTTGATTCCAAAGGGAGGAGAATCTGAAAGGGAGGGCGCCAAGATGGCTTTGACTTTGCAGGGTAAGAGTGATGGGGAAGTGATCCGAGGCGGATGAGTTGAGGATGTCAGACTGCCCGTTAGAGAAAGAGGAAAGAAAGGCGATATTGACAAGGAAGCGGTCAAGACGCTCCATAATATTACCTACCCCCAACCGCCTATTGCTCCATGTATATTTGCGGTTCTTGGGCTTTAAATCCACCAAATCTTTTTCTTGCATAATGCGTTCCAGCCGGTTTCGACAGGGGTCAGCAGTGAAGTTTCCTCCCCTTTTTTCATTTGAGTGCAAGATCAGATTTAGGTCCCCTGCTAGGATGAGGTTGTTATCACTATCTCCATCTAGTTCTTCCTCTAAGGTGGTCCAGCAGACTTCTTTTTCCCTGAAGTGGTTGGGAGAATAGATGTTGTAGATTTTTACTTCTGTGCCATTGTCCTTGTTTTCCAGTTTAATGCTTATCCAATGCTGCTTTGTTTTGACCACACTACAGCTCCATTTGTTGACATTCCACATTGTTAGTATACCCCCTGAAGCTCCTCTAGCTTCACTGGTACAACCCTCGTACTGCTTTTGTTGATCAATAAGCCTGCTGATTTCCGGCTGACTTAGTTTTGTTTCTTGTACAAGTAAGATATCTGGCTTTTCGCTGTGGATTAACTCCATGAGGGCAGCTTTTTTGGAGGGGTGCCCTAGCCCCCTGCTGTTCCAAGACAGCACTTTCATCATTATTTACCTGTGGTATGCAGAGGTGCTCGCCTCTCTTTGCCTTTGAGGTTGTTTTCCTTGTCCGAAATTCCTAGTATGAAGGTTTCAATCGGTGTCTGTGATCCCATTGCTATGTCCTTTTGCGCACTTTCTTCTCTATGTTGTTTTGCTGACTTCCTTCCTGGTCCATGTTTTTTCTGAATCTCACTAGATACTCCTAGATCCTTTGATAGGCTTCTTGTGATTCTGGTTGAAGTGTTATCCGGGGAAGGCTGAGAGGTATGAGGGGGTGAAGTGATATGTTGCTCAGGTTCTTGAATGGGGTCTTCCTCGGATAGGGTTGCAAAAGGGTTTGAGGATGGGGGGATGGAGGGGTCAGAGGACCGTGGAGGGGAAGGGGGAGAGGGAGGAGTTACTTGCTGAGAGGAGGGGGGTGGAGGTCCCGAACTGGATGGGTGCATGGAGGAGGAGGGTGTTTTCGATGAGGGCTCAGCTGGATCTTGCGGAGGGTTTGCTTTTTTTTTTTTCCGGACTATTTCCCATGCTTCCTCAGGAGCTTCTTTGCTGCTATTGTCTTCTGTTCTAGATTTGCTGCATCTGTTAGAAAAATGACCATATTCATGACATACCTTGCATTTGAAAGGGAGCTGCTCGTAGTCCACTTGCTGAATGTGCGTCCACTGGTCTACTTTGAGTTTGACTGCCTCTGGTAAGCCTTTGCCTAGGTCCACTTCTACGCATATCCTCGCACAAGCATACATATTCTCCTTTGGTTCCGATCTGTCTACATATTTCCCAACTGCGTTTCCGATAGCGCGAACGGATTCATCTCCCCAGCAATGGAGAGGGAGATGTGGCAGACGAACCCATACCGGGACCGCGTTAGGGACATCCATTTCTGGATCGAAGTCAGGAGTCCATCGATTGAGATAAAGTCCTCTGGTGTCCATGAAGTAGGGTCCGTTTCTAAATATGAGATTGCGATCTTCCACTGATTCAAATAGGAAGGTATAGAATCCCCTTCCACAAAATCTTATAGCGATTTTCCCTTGGACCATCGCATTCCAGTTTCTTTCCACCCATCTTTGCACCGTGCGAGGGGAAGGCCATAACCCTGTGAACTGTCCGACTAATCCACGATCTGCCAGAGCTACAGCAGCTCTTCTTGGAAGTGCTGAAGGAAGAGGGATCTCCGGGATTTCATCCAACTTTTTAATAAACTTTGAAGCTGTGGGACGGATCCTTTCCTTATTGGTCTCAGGAATGAGCGAGGCGAAGGCTTTCTCCATTTCAGCTTGCTCTTGAGAAGGCTGAACCATGATTCCACTCAGAGGCGCAAGAGGGCAGCTGGGGGAACTGGCGGTTCGAAGGAGAAGATGGCGGAATGTCTTGAGAAGGAGAAAGGTTAACAGGGGGCGCAGGCAGCCGCTGGGCTGCCGCGGGGAGGGCAGGAGGCTCAACAAGATCGAAAGCCCGAAGCTCGGGGGAAGGAGGCTCAGGCCGAAACTAGAGCAGGGGCTGCGGCCCAGCAGCAAGGCTGCCAGGCGCGGCGAGCTCGAGAGATCAGGGGCGAAACCAGGGGGGGCTGCTATCCATCTTCTCAGAGCGCATTCGTGAGAGTTAGTTCAAGAAATAAACAAAAACTTGTTTATATAAACCTGCACCATTTATTTATGAATTTTATGGTATTAAACAAATTAACCATTTTGAATAAGGTCATTGCTCAACCAAAAACGCATTGGAAAAAACTCACCTAAGTAGTTTAAAAAATAAACAAAAACTTGTTCATTGTTTATCGTTTAAATCAATATATTGATGACTTAATAAAATATATACATTGTTTATATCTCTTCATCATTGTTGATATCTCTTCAGAATAGATATGTAATGTTTGTTTTCCTTTAACCGCAACAGACGTTGTCACTCACCTAACAAAATAAAAGAAAGAAATGAAATTAAATAATGAAAGTTCTATTAATTAATAGAGATATATCTAAAATAAATATTAATTTATAAATAAGAAAAACTAAAATAATAATTTCCGGGCGGACATATTAAGCAAAGATCGTGGCTTGACTCATGGATTGAAATTCTAGTCATGGGAAAGTTATAGATACTCAATTACAAAATAGTCGGCAAATTTGGCTTTATGTATATTGTCCCCTGCCATCCACTATAATATTAATTAATTTTCCGTGGCATGCGATGTCAAGTTATCTATAATATTAATTAATCTTCCGTGGCATGCGATGTCAAGTTATGACTTTCAATTTTCTGTCGAATATTTTTTATTTCTTATATTTAAATATGTATCTTTGTATGAAAAGTTATGAATTTCAATTTTCTGTCCCATATAATTTTTTTTTTTTAAATATATATCTTTGTATTTTATTATCAAATTTTTTTGCATCATGAGCATGTGACCAACTCAAGAAAATTCACAACATCAGACAAAGATTTTTTTTTTTTTTTAATATATATCTTTGTATTTTATTATCAATTTTTTTTTACATCATGAGCATATGACCAACTCAGAAAATTCACAACATCAGACAAAGACATAATCACTATTCAAAAGTTGTAGCTAACAACAAAGATTGTCTCAGGAGATGCAGGTAATATACAACATAAGTCTTTTTATTTCCCCAAAAATACTAAACTGCCATCCGCCATTGTAACCAAGCTTACAATTCCGCTAAGACAAAACTATTCATTACCCTGCAACATCTAGCAAGCTTCATAGCAAAATGATAGAGAACCAACTTTCTCAGAATACCACCAACACTGCAATTAAATCAAGAAGGCTTGAAAAGGCACTGTGTATGTGATTTCAAGCCCTACCATACAAAAACCAGACTACTAGGTCCGGAAAAGATACAAAATAAACTGATAGTCTCCATATACATCACTAGAACTAGATCCAAAGAAAATGTAACCAAAGATTTGGCCAATAACAAAAAAACATAGATATATGACCTCACATATCATTGTCATACAATTCATTATTAGGTGAGAACAAGGTTGGAGTGTGCCCACTGTTACCAGGAGGATAACTGAGGTCACCCCAAGCCTAAATCAGAAACCAGGAAGGACTTTACTCGTGCCAGACGTGAATCCACATTATTCAAACATAATCAAATATTGTGAACCATTCTCCCTTCCAGAGACGAGAAGATGTTATAATTCTCAACTTTTTTGTCTTTGAACAGATGATGAAGGAATGTGGTTGTTTGTTGATTTAATTTCAAGGAGCTTAAGAAATGCAACCCTCTTATGAAAATGACCAAGATTTGGAAGCCACTTCACTTTTAAACCAACCAGATCAAAGTATGAGCCCTAAGGACGATCCCAGACTCCACACTTTCCAAGTCCAAATTTCTTTACGAACTTCCGAAGGTACAAAATTGAAGGCAAATGCAAGAGAGTCATAAGATGAGGGATACAAATTTTTCTTCCCCACATTGCTTCCACCTCCTCGACCACTAGTCATCCACTGCCAAGGGGTAATAAATAGATCTACTGAAAGACAATGAGGACAACCAGAAGAGATACCACAACTTAAAAAGGACACTGAAGGACAGAAAGAAATACCATCAAGTCCTCACCTATAGACAATAATGTCCTCCACATAAAACCATTTCATTGAAGAATTAATATAATATTATAAGATGATTCATTTATAAAAATTATTTATCTAGATATTGGTTTTGTGTAATTTAATTGCTCTCTATTTTTTATTTTCCTCATATATTTTTAAATACTTTTTTATTTAAAATCCAATTAAAATATATTAAAATAATAAATAGTGTTTTCAAAATTTTGAATATATTAATATATTTAAAAATTCATTTGAAATAATGAAAAATAAAAATTCCACACATAATTATATCATTATTTGAAAAAATAAATATGAATAAATATATATGACTTTATAAAAGTATTAGTTAATAAATAATTATTTTATTAAATAATAATATCACATTATTAAATAATTAATTTATGAATTATCTATAAACACAAAGTTTATGGCATATTGTTAAGACACTTTTTATAATAGGTCACCACTACAAATCTCGAGTGGATGATCTCGCATGCTAAAAGTATAAAATATATATATCCAAAAACTTCATTATATAGTTAATATTAATATATCAAAAACTACTAGAAAAGTGTTTGGAAGATGTAGGTTTCATTGGCCCCATGCTCACTGGGATAGGCGTAGCTCTTCTCCTTTATGTTGATGATATTTTTCTTTTGCAATGAGCCATTATGATCTTGACAAACAACTAAGAATCTTCTCAGACTTATGCTCCAAGAAGGGTATGACTGTTAATACCAACAAAACCAAAGTCATGATAATAAAATCTAAAAAAGTTACCTATGATACTTTCATTTATGACAACAACTACTTGGAGGAATTTCATCCATACAAATTACCGGGAATTGAAATCCATCATAAGCTCAATTGGAATGATAACATTGAGAAAAGGATAAATGTAGGATGGAAAGCTTACTATGGGCATGAAAACAATTGTAACTTCTCACACCTTTAGATATAAGATAAAGAAAAGCTCTTTTTTAGGCTCTCGTCACTCTTGATATTTTATATGGATGTGAGGTTTTGGATTGTAATATATCCAAAGAGTTTACAAGGAATATTGAATGAATCCAAAAGAAATTTATAACATGCAACCTCAAAATAAAAGGAAATAGCCTACCCTATCCTCCGGATTGAATGAAGTCTTTCCCCATTGAAAGCACAACTATGAATATGTATCTTATGTATAAGAAGAAGTTATACAACAACGAAGCCAAGATGTTTTCAAAAAAAACCCACACCTTTAGGTTAAGTTTGGATGGTGTAAGGATGCCCAACCCTGGTTGGACCATTAGGTCATAAAGGAGGAGTTCATCTTAAAGACTAAGGATAATATTAAAAATATTATTACTACCAAATTTTTGGAGAAATTGTGGGGAAATAATAAGCTAGAGGGAAAAAGGAATCTAAGATATTATAAGGAGGTAATCAACCCCAATATCGAAAACAAAAAAATTATTTCTATCTTGACTAATCTTAAGAAGAAAGTGAACATTGTTAAGATAATAACTAATTATCATGAGCTTCATAGTGAAACTGGGCATTGACCAATTCCCAAAATGACACAAGATGAAAGAGTTTGTCACTTGTGCGATACTAAGAGGATTCAAGATGAAAAGAATTTTCTCTTAGCTTGGCCATCTTATACCCACATTCAATCTAATTTTCAAAATATTTTTCATACTGCCAACCTTCTTGACCTTTTAAGTCAACAAAACTATGGTGATCTAAGAACGCTTCTCTCACTTCTTTTCGAGCATAGAAATAAAATGTTAAAGAATTACCACTAATATCAGACCTTATTAAGGTCTGATAGGCCATACATATCTTAGTGAATGTTAATCATTATGTCACTCTTATAATGATGCATAATTATTATTTTGTAAGGTAAGATATCTAACTTCTAAAAAAATAGAATCATAGACAAAATGTTTATATCAGTGTTGAGTGTGAAGAGTATTCTAAACTTTTAAACTAGAGGTATATTTTTTTTTAAGGAGTAAACTAAAATAAGATATAGTGAGTGTTTATTATAGCGTTATCCAAATATCTTCATGTGTATAATCGATTAGTTTTCTCTAATGTTATTACTTTAGTACAATGACTCTTCATGTGGCGATGATGATACACAAATTCAAATGAGTGGGAAAATTGTAAAACAATTTTCTTAGATACCCATATCTTTCTTTCAAGTCATAGATAAAGAAGGAAAAACATAGGATGATTCATGTTAGTTTGCTAGGAAAAAAATATGATCAATTATTGTTGGTATGGAAGAACCTCTACATTAATTTACCTTATTGGCATTGATATTGATAGACCAAATGCACATAGAATTTTTTATGGATGCTCTTGATTTCTCCAAGGGTGAAAATTAAGGATATTTGTACTAAAATTTTAGGGAGCTTACCTTTTGTCCACATGGTATGTGTCGAGAGAATTACTTTTTTATAAAAAAATTCACTCCCATACTTATATCTCAAACATAGTGATGGGCTCATCAAGCTCCTAGGGTGCACCAGATTCTTATTACCTTGTAACCTAAGGGTCCCTCTAACCTACCTCAAACTTTTCACCCATCAACTTTGCATTGAAACAAATCAACACATTCCTCGAGATTGTCATATTTGTCATATTTTCTCCTTGTAACCTAAGATTGAGGATCATTTTGTATTCAAATTCCATCCCTACTACACGTTCAAAGGAGAATTCTTTTGCATCTTCAAATATTAATGTTATCCTCTCTGAACACTCTTTTTTTATGATGTCTAAGGATGTTTGAGATTTGAAAATGTATCCTTGGATAATTTCCAAATTCACATAATAAATCCACAAGATATAATAAATCAAAATAATCCCATGGCTTCACACCCATCATACGTTCCTTTAAGACCTTGAATATTATAAGCAATTATTCAAAATAGTTAGGATTAATCAAAGAACCTCCTTCTTCTTGAGCTTCTTCATAGTTCTCTATTCCATTAATTTTTATTTTTTCTCCTTTTAAATTGTTTGTCTATTTTTCATATTCCTTTAAATGGATTATTTTTCATAAATATGTTTTTTCCCCTTTCTCTTTATTAACTTTACATGTTATATAATTTATAATTATAAATTCATTTAATTTGTATTAAACAACAATATTTAAATCAAAGATATTATTTTTGTATCTAGAAGAATTGATAATTAGCCCTATAATTATAATCTTTAGATACCACTATAACCTCTTGTAAAGATGGGTTGTGAGATTCAAAACCTCAGATATCATACTTCACAGAATACCTCAAAAGACTATATAGACAATTATATTTGTTGAAATATGTAAATAGGTTTGGTCTTCATAATGACATGTGTAATCATGATTTTATGTAATTGATGTAAAGAAGAAAAATAAAATTATTTTTTTATACTTGAGGCATGGGTTTCATGCTCAATTTTTTTTATTTTTATATAGATCAAGCTCCCATTGTGAGCTCTTAGGATTGGGCATTAAGTCATAAAGTCAATTGAGTCTTTTTCATGTATAAGAGACCCTTCTAGTGCATGTTACATATTTGTTTCAGTCATCGTAAGAGTCAAAAGACCATCCAAGACCAAGTCCAAGCACTACCAGCAAGTCGACCTTCAAATGAAGCAACAAGCCTACACCAAGATGACATGTAGTCCTAGGATTAAGTCAAGGAAGCCTACAAGCATGGGGAGGAAGCCTATATATAGGCTTCTCAGCCTCATTAAAGGGACATCATCTCACACACAATAAGTTTGATAAAAGGGACAAAGAAGAAACCTCACATCCAAGAAAAAAGAAGAAGATCAAGATCAAAGGAAGAGAAAATTGATTACAGGTCTGTTTTGGGCTAATTATGTTCACACATACGAGGAAACTAGGGTTTCCCTACCTAGTGCAAGTCCAAATTACAATCATCTCAAGAGGGATGAAACAAGACAAGAAAGAAAGTTATATTGAATGTCGAAGTCACAAAGAAGCCAATCCTAGACAAGCAAAGGATAAGGAAAATTGAAGTAGCCCTAATTCGGTCACACGTGGGAAATTGCAGTCACCTATAGGTAGCCGAAAATTGCAGAGAAGATGGGAGAGAATTTCATAATTAAGTTGTTGAGCCAAGGGCTAGTGAATAAGGAGAAAATTTAGCATCTTCATGAAGCAATTGAATTTGAGTTGAAGTAAGAAATGAATTGGTCTTGGAGAGGTTATTAGGTCAAGGGTCTTTGTCTTGGAATTCATCAATTAAATATTTTTATAGGAGGAAGAATTCAATGAGTTTTCCTCTTGAGCTTAGAGAGGTTTTTTCCCTGGATGATAGCCTATGTCTTGTGTACTTTGTATCATAATGATTTGGTATTTGGTTGATGAAGAAGAATGCATAATAATAAACAATTCAAAGAAAAATATAATTAAGAAAAATAATAATTAGTTATCATTGCTAGAGAAATCACCTCTTTTCTCAGCCCTAGATTTCTCAACATGGTATCAGAGCTAAGGTGACAAGTCAAGGAAGGGAAACTCATCAAAGGACACTCAAACACTCAACGATCAAAGTTCTAGAAGGGCATTAAGGTCATCAAAGCATCAAGAAGATACTTTCATCTCCAAGGCATTTCGAAGGAAGTATCAATACCCTAGCTTGCTCAAGGAAATAGTCTACACTTGAATCATTTTTGGAACCTCGCTTAAATATTCATCTCAAGAAATGAGACCTCAATACATCCTACCTCTACAAAAATTAAAGAAGGCCTAAAAGCAAAGCATCTTGAGTTCTACTCATCCAAGGAAATCTAGAAGAAAGGAGTTGTCATCATCATCGAAGATTCAAGGTGATATCTCTTTGATCTAGGAGGATCTCATCAAATCAGTTGCACAGGTCATTGTCAGTGTTTAGTGTTGTCATCAGCAATTCAGTCCAGTGTCGTTCAGTTTCGACAGTGTTGATTATGGTTCAGGTTGTTCAGGTGATGTTAATGGTTTTCATGGTGATGGTTTTGTACCTGGTTGTCGACATGTGTTTGCCGTCAGTTCCACCAGGATTTGGTCGATGACATGTGTTTGTTGTTCACCTCGCAGGATTTGGGTTGTCGACATGAGGTTGTCATCCACTTTATAGGATTGGTCATCGACATGTGTTTTCGTCCACTCGTAGGTTTTGATGTCGACGGGTTCATTGTCATATGACAAATGTTTCTAATGTCGCTTTGTGACATTAGGTGGTAAATGGGTTATTTTTAAAAAGAAAAACCTAATGTACCTAGGCTTCAAACCCTAAAACAAATTAAACCTAAGTCCTAAACCATAACCCTAATCCTATGCATCAAAATACATTAAGCCTATGCTAAAGTCTAACCCAATGCACCAGACCTAAATCCATACACATTAACCATACAACCTAAGCTCTAAAACCATTGGACTTCATTTGCATTGCAAACTATGTATAAAAAGCCAATTTCCTAAGTCCAAAACCCTTATAACAAACTCTATGCCTATGTTAAACATTGTAAAACATTATAAAAACATTTGACAGTCCCTAACCACCACCTCTCACCATAGTGAAGTAAGACAGCATGTGAGCGAAAAGTGTAAAGCTTTCGGGGTTAGCATTGACCGCAGTCTTAATCGTGGAGGAGACCGCATGCCATGTGAATGGTTAGTGATTAGCCATCTGGTTAGCGTCGCGATTTAACCATTCGGAACAAGCCTAAAACCGTAGTCGCGTCGGAAACTGTGACATGTGAAGAGTTTGTGGTAACCATTGGAGTGATGGTAGCTAAAACCATTGGGGGAAGACCGCGAAGGTGGCAATTGGTGGTTAGAGCACTGCCTATTCGCATGGGCGGTCAACCTCCTCCACTCGATCAGTAAGCCACCAATGTCTAATGGCTTAATATAAAGTCAGTTTATGGGTTTGTTTAAGATTTTTGCTATTAATTAATGTAACCACCATGCAACCCTATCCCGAGGTGTCCAGCCATGACAAGACCGAACCAATTCAACCCTATTTCCAGCTGATTCGCTCCTAAATTCAGCCTGAGGAGGTTTGGATGCACCTGGTGGATTTAAAAGGAGGTTTTTTTTCATTGAAGGGGAGAGAGTAATTTTGGTTTTGTATCCAGATTCTGGAGGTCATAGTCGTTTTTGTTTTCAGTGTAACAGGAGCATCCGGAGTCAGAATTAGGAACCGTGATAGGTGTTGGAAAGTTGGTTCAGAGAGATATCCTTTGACAGTGACTAGAAGTTCCTATGTACACATTCAGTTTGGTCAAATCTCTATGTAATCGACTTCTTCTGTTTCAATCCTAATAAAGCGATTGCCCATATTGAAAGCGGACCTGGAGATGTAGTCCATCAAGGACGAACTCCGTAATCAATCTTGTTGTCTGGTATTGCTATGTTTTTGCTATTTTCACTTCTATTATGCATCTTACTTATGTTTAATCAGTTGTTTTAAAGTCCTTCTTCTCAAGCAGTTCTCTCGATTTCCGCACTTTCAGTTAACAATCAATTCAATAATGGCTAATCAATTCTAATTAGTTTTAACTTATGATCGTTTCAGATCATATAATTTGGTATCAGAGCAGGTTGTGTTTGTAGAATTTTCCATTGAATGTTAACCAGGTCAAAATCGCAACGAGGATAAGGAATCCTTGAGCAGATTGATCTAGACATTGGAAAGTGATGAGTCTTTCATAAGTCGACCATGACAGGATCTGATGCAGGTGAAAACACTGAAACTAAGATGAGTGATGAATAGTTTCAACAAGCATTCATAACTATGCAGTAGATGTTGGGAGAACCCTACGAAGACAAGAAGGCAAGAGATGCAGCTTCTTCTTCAAAGACATTGAAGAAGGAAAAAGGTAAAGGCAAGGCTGATAAACCACCCTCACCTCCATCATCTCCATCATCTTCTTCTTCTTCTCTTCTTCCAGTGCAGAATCTGAAACAGAAAAGAAACCTAAGAAAACATCTCTTTCGAAACTTGATGTAAAATTTGAGTTACCTATTTATGATGGCAAAATGAATCCTGAAAAGTTAGATAACTCGATTAAGTAGTTAGAAGTGTATTGTCGTATTCAAAACATTTCTGATGATAGAATGAAAAGTCAGTTAGCTACACTTAGAATGGGGAGAACAACTTTAATCTTGTGGGAAAGTAAAACTCAGATAGATGTAAAGCAAAAGGGAAAAGTCATCTCTTCATGGTCTAAGTTTTTAAAAGCTCTTAGGAAACAATTCTATCCTTTAGGATACATGCAGCAAGTTGTTATTGATTGGAAGCATCTGAGGCAAGGTAAAGGATAGAGTGTTTAGGAGTTTACTCAGGAGTTCAGAAAGAAAGCATTGGCACTTGTTATTTCATTGGATACACGTGAAACTTTATTAAAATACATCAGCAATTTACATTCATATTTGCAGCATACATTATTGATGTTTAATCCTGATGATTTTGATGAAGTGTGTGTTCAGGCCATACATATTGAATCAGGTAGAAGACCATTCAAGTTTTCATCACAGTCATCCAAAGAGTTGGAAATCAAAGATTCCAATGACAGTGAGGGGAAGAAAATTCGAAGAGAAAGAAATAAGTGATAGCTCAGAAGGAAAGACCCACTTGTTCTTATTGCTAGAGAATCGGTCATGATGAATCTAAGTGTTGGAAACTTCATACAGAAATTAAGCCCAAAAATTTCCTTAAGGAGAAGGATGAAAATAAGGCAATTGCAACAGTGCAACAAGATCTAGGTTAAAATTCATGTGATGAAAGGAGGATAACTGCTATGGTTATGACAGGTAAAACTTTTGACACGGGTTCAAGTTCAAAAACTATTGCATCTTCATCAAACATAAATCCTTCAAATGAGGATAAAAGAGTTGAATTGTTTAACATAAGGATAACTTCTAAGAACACAAAGATAAATACAATGTTTGATAGTGGATCACAGGCAAATTTAATCTCTGAATATTTAGTTAAGATTTTGGGTTTGGAAACACGAAATCATCCAAGACCTTACCCATTAGGGTGGCTAAATAAATCAACTTAGATAAAAGTCACCAAACAGTGTTGATTAAGACTTTCCATTAGAGCTAATTACATTGATGAAGTGGAATTAGATGTGGTTCCAGTAGACATATGTGGAGTTGTCTTAGGAAGTCCTTATCTTTATGATCATGATGTAGTATTTTACAGGAGAGAGCATAAATATCACCTTAAGAAAGATGGGGTTGAATTTATTGTCAGGGCACATGAAAGTAAAAATCACTTGAATTTAGTTGTTTCTAATCAGATGAAGCGATTAATAAGTTCACATAAAATATTTGTAATCATGTGTGTAAAGGAACAACATAACACTCAACAGGATGTTTGTTCAGGTTATGAGACTGAACTTAAAGATAGTTTGATCAAAGAGATAGAAACTATTCCAGTTCTATGTAAAACCAAACATCTTACTCATAAGCAAGGAATACAACATGAATTACATTTTGTGCCTAAAGATCCTCTTCCTAATGTCAAAATGAATCATTTCAGTCCAAGTTTGGAAATTAACAGTTATAGGGATGCAGGTCAGTATTGGGGAAAGTGAATGTTAAATTTCTCTTATATTGTGTCACCATTTCATGTTTCGAACAGTGTGGAAACTTCTTTTCAAGTGGAGAGGAAACCTATTTGTTTCCATATCAAAGCCTTTTCTAAAATAGCGTCAAAGTGTCAAGGGAAACTTATGCATCAAGGGAAAGTTCTAATCAATGGAAACATAATTTAATGAATAAGGGAAAATTGATTCAAACAAATCAATAGCTAATTCAATACTTTCAAAGACAAACTAAGTTGAAACAATTTTCACCTTACAGTTTGATGGATTCATTGCAGCAAGTTCACTTAGTAATTACGAATCATGAAAGTATAGCTCGTTTGATGTCAAGAATATCTTTGATTGTCTCTGTTATTCCGCAAAATAGATTATTAATACATGTCAA
This sequence comes from Pinus tabuliformis, assembly GCA_031772625.1. Taxonomy (NCBI): domain Eukaryota; kingdom Viridiplantae; phylum Streptophyta; class Pinopsida; order Pinales; family Pinaceae; genus Pinus; species Pinus tabuliformis. The sequence continues at coordinate 775,951,355 of CM062804.1, read as the reverse complement.
TGGTATTGAATAATATCCTGTAGAGACTGTTTTCAAAGATGATAATGAATCACTAACTCATGGTTCTTCATGGAAAGAAATCAATTGCCATGTTCATAACAGGTTGTTTGACCATCGCCACAAGTTTTTCATACTGCAGATGGATGGAACAAGTCACCGACTCAAAATGTGCCATGGTCAGCATCATCAGGGTCATCACTTGCAGGTGATTGATCGAATGTATTGGTACATCATGAGGGCAAGGTGGAAAGTGAGGGAGCTCTACCCTCATTGACTATATGTTTAGTCAAACTTTTGTGGTCCAAAAGCTTTCAAGTGGAGAGGATTGATCCAGGAGGATCTTGTCAGATCAGTTGCACAGGTCATCGTCAGTGTTTAGTGTCTTTGTTAGAAATTCAGTCCAGTGTCTTTCAGTTTTGACAGTGTTGATTACGGTTCAAGTTGTTCAAGTGATGTTAATGGTTTTCATGGTGATGGTTTTGTACCTGGCTGTCGACATGTGTTTGTTGTTAGTTCCACAAGGATTTGGTCGACGACATGTGTTTGTCGTTCGTCTCGTAGGATTTGGGTTATCGACATGAGGTTTTCATCCACTTTACAGGATTGGTCATCAACATGTGTTTTCGTCCACTTGCAGGTTTTGATGTCGACGGGTTCGTCGTCATATGACAAATGTTTCTAATGTCGTTTTGTGACATTAGGTGGTAAATGGGTTATTTTTAAAAAGAAAAAAGCTAATGTACCTAGGCTTCAAACCCTAAAACAAATTAAACTTAAGTCCTAAACCATAACCCTAATCCTATGCATCAAAATACATTAAGCCTATGCTAAAGTCTAACCCTAAGCACTAGATCTAAATCCATACACATTAACCATACAACCTAAGCTCTAAAACCATTGGACTTCATTTGCATTGCAAGCTATGTATAAAAATCCAATTTCCTAAGTCCAAAACCCATATAACAAACTCTCGGCCTATGTTAAACATTATAAAACATTATAAAAACATTTGACAGTCCCTAACCACCAACTCTCACCGTAGCGGAGTAACACAGCATGTGAGCGGAAAGTGAAAAGTCGTCGGGGTTAGCATTGACCCCAGTCTTAACCGCGGAGGAGACCGCACGCATTGTGAATGGTTATTGGTTAGCCGTTGGGTTAGCGTTAGGAGTTAACCATTCGGAACAAGCCTAAAACTGTAGCTGCATCGGAAACTGTGACATGTGAACAGTTTGTGGTAACCGCTGGAACAATGGTAGCTGGAACCACCTGGGGAAGATAGTGGAGGTGGTAGTTGGTGGTTAAACCACCATGTATTCACATGGGTAGTCAACCTCCTCTGCCCGGTCAGTAAGCCACCAACGGCTAATGGCTTAATATAAAGTCCGTTTATGGGTTTGCTTATGGTTTATTCTATTAATTAATGTAACCACCATGCAACCCTATCCTAAGGTGTCCAGCCATGACAAGACTGAACCAATTGAAACCCTATTTTGATATGATTCACTCCTAAATTTAGCCTGAGGAGGTTTGAATGCACCTAGTGGGTTTAAAAGGAGTTTTTTGTTCATTGAAGGGGATAGAGTAATTTTGGTTTTTGTATCCAAATTCTTTGGTCATAGTCGTTTTTGTTTTCAGTGTAACAGGAGCATCCGGAGTCGGAATTGGGAACCGTGATAGGTGTTGGAAAGATGGTTCAAAGAGACATCCTTTGCCAGTGACCAGAAGTGCTTGTGTGCACATTCAGTTTGGTCAAATATCTGTGTAATCGACCTCTTATTTTTCAATCCTAATAAATTGGTTGCCCATCTTGAAAGCGGACCCGGAGACGTAGTCCATCAGGGACGAACTCCATAATCAATATTCTTGTCTGGAATCGTTGCATTTTTTTTTTGTTTTCACTTTTGTTATGCATCTTACTTATGTTTAATCAACTGTCATAAAGTGTTTCTTCTCAAGTAGTTCTCTCAATTTCCTCACATTCAGTTAACAATCAATTCAATAATGGCTAATCAATTCTACATCAGTTTTAACTTATGATCATTTCAGATCACTCTCTCCATGCACCAAGGATTATTTTGAATGAATACATCTTATTCAAGAAAAAATCTTGTATAACCACACCATCAAAGTTCAAGACAAAAGAAAAATTGAAGATATTGTCATCGAGTATCTTCTCAAGTAAGTAATTTTATGTCTACATTTGAATTAGTCAAAATGTCTTTTTGCAAGGAGAGCAACAATTTGGTTGGGCCAGTTAACTTTCTAGCATGGAAGAAGAGGACTGATTTGATCCTCATATAAAATGAAGTTGTGGGACATGTTAAGGTCTCAATAATTAAACCTCCAAAAGAAGAAACTGAAGAACTTGAAAGGTACATAAAAGGGGAATTAAGGGCTCAAAGGATTCTCATTGAATCCATTAAGGATCCCCTCATACCCTATGTATAAAAGTTGGAAATGGCTAAAGAGATATATGACAAGTTGGTGGGACTATTCTTCATAAATACTACCAGATAAGTAATATCACTAAGACAATAACTCTACAAAATGAAGATATACAAGGAAGAAGGAATAGCCTCATATTTTGTGAGGGTGTCATAAATAAGAGACCAACTCTAAGAATTGGGAGAAATAATGTCTAACAGGGAAATGACTACCATAGTGATCAATGCACTACTAGAAGAATGGGGCAACTTCACATCAAGCATATATGGAAAGAAGGAATCTACTTTTTTCAATGAACTATGATAATTATGAAAAATCTAAGAAACTAGGTTGAAGGAAAAAATCGATGTAGGATCAAGTGAACAAGCACAAGAATTTTCTACCTTGACTAAAAGAAAAGGGAAGTTTGGGAAGGTTGGTCCCTAGAAAAAGAAGAAGAATATGGCCAAGGTTCAATGTTATGGTTGTCATGTGTATGGACACTATAAAAGAGATTGTCCAAAATTCAAGAAGGACAACAATAAAATAGGAAGGAAAGAATCCCATGTCATTGAAGAAGTAGAAGAAAATGAAAAGAAGAAGTCCAAAAAGGAAGAAGTAAGAGATATCTACTATGACTGAGAAGATCTTCTTCACCAAGTTCTTTTCAAGTCTTTTTTATTTAGTTTGTATAATAACAATCATGGTAGGAATCATTAGAGGCACCATATGATGCATCATGTTAAAAGATGGCATCATAAGAAGCATACAATATGAAGCAATATCTCTTAACATCATAAAAAGCTTGCAAAAGAGTTGAAGTGTTGAAATATGAATACCTCCCTAGTTAAGAGGAAGTGTTGAAATATGTAACTAGGTTCGGTCTTCATAATGACATGTGTAATCATGCTTTTATGTAATTTATGTAAAGACAAAAAATAAAATTATTCATGTTATACTTGAGTCACGGGTTTCATGCTCAAGGAATTTTACTTTTATATAGATCAAGCTCCCATTGTGAGCTCTTAAGATTAGTCATTAAGTCATAAATTCAATTGATTCTTTGGCATGTATGAGAGACCCTTCTAGGGCATGTTACATTATTTATTTGATTCATTGTAAGAGTCAAAATACCCTCCAAGGCCAAGTCCAAGAAGTACTAGCAAGTCTGTCTTCAAATGAAGCAATAAGCCCACACCAAGATGACATGCCACCCTAGGAGCAAGTCAATTCAGCCTACAAGCATGTGGAGGAAGCCTATATATAGGATACTCGGCCTCATTCAAGAGACATCATCTCACACATAAGAAGTTTGATAAAAGGGACAAAGAAGAAGCCTCACATACAAGCAAAAAGAACAAGATCAAGATCAAAGGAAGAGCGAAGTGATTAAAAGTTTGTTTTGGGATAATTTTTTTCACACGTGTGAGGTAACTAAAGTTTCCCTACCTACTGCAAGTCCAAATTATGTAGTCATCTTAAGAGAGCTTAAACAAGGCAAGAAAGAAATTTATATTGAAGGTCGAAGTCACAAGGAAGTCAACCCTATCCAAGCGAAGGAGAAGGAAGGCTGAAGTAGCCCTAATTTGGTCACACGTGGGAAATTGCAGTCAACTACAGGTAGCCAAAAATTGTAGAGAAGAAGGCCAAGAATTTCATACTTAAGTTTCTGATCCAAGGGCTAGTGAAGAAGGAGAAAGCGTGACATCTTCAAGAAGCAATTCACTTTGACTTGAAGTAAGAATTGACTTGGTATTGGAGAGGTTATAAGGTGTCTTGGTCTTGGAACTCATTAGTTGAAGATTTTATAAGACGGTGGGTTTTCCTATCAAGCTTATAGAGGTTTTTTCCCTGGATGATAGCTTATATCTTGTGTCCTTTGTCTCATTATGATTTCTTGTGCCCTTTGTCTCATTATGATTAGGTAGTTGTTTAATGAAGAAGACCACATAATAATAAACAAGTGAAAGACTGATCCAAGTGGATATTGGTGGCCACCTGCCAAGTCCACCTAGACCCCCACCATTGTCTTTCTCAGCATTTTCAGTTTCCTTAATTGTAGCACAACTTACTATTTTTAGCAGTTTTTCGGGTCCTGAACTTCCGGAGCCATTTTGAGGCCCTAAACGACGTTTTTTGGGGAATCCGGGAGCAACACGAGTCCATGGAATGGACTGGTGTTGCCCGTTCCAACAATGATAGTGCTCGGATAGATCTTTCTAATGAGCTATTGTACGCGTCAAACGGAGATCATATGCCAAAGTTACGACCCCGGGAAGTTGATGTACCAACTTACCCCAAACGGGGCCCACAGTTTGGCGTTTCATCTCCTAGGGTTAGGTTTTGGAATGTTAAGGGTTTTTCCATTGTTTCTCAACAATAAATAGGCCTTCGAGCCTCATTGTAACACAGTTCAGAGGCATGTAGCCATCACATCTCTTCTCAGAGATAAGCTACCATCGCCCTAGCTAGTTTATTGCCATTTCTGTTTGTAAGCATATTTCAGTATTTTCCATTAATGAAATGAAGTATTATTTCCGCTGCATCTTTGTGTATATGGTTATCTCTGTAATTTGTTGCGTTCTTGTTTAAATCCGGATCAGTGGTATCAGAGTGGTCTGCTTTTTCTCTGTTTTTCTTTGCATGTCCCCAACAAGGTCAGGATATAAGGAGTTAGGGCTTGAACTGGTTGAACCTTTGCAAGACCAGCCTCGCAAATCCCGACGGCCTCCCATGGCAGACGAGAAGAAAGACGAGGGGGCAGGAGATCCCATCAAAATCTTGCTCGAAGAAGCGCTCGAGCGACAATGGAACGCGATGATGGACAGCTTTGCGCAGATCCTTCAGCGGCTACCCAGAAGCGGCGCATCGGCTTCCAGCAGCTCCTCTGGAAACGCCACACCCTTTAAGGTACAAGTTAATTTTGAAATCCCCATATTCGAGGGTCAGATAGACGCCGATGCCGTAGATAAATGGTTAAATCTGCTAGAGGGTTATTTTTCTGTTCATGAATTTTCGAGTCGGGAAAAGATTGTTTTTGCTCTTCTCAAAGCAGCCCCCCACGTCAAGGACTGGTGGGAAACCTACTGCGAGCAGAAGGATGAAAGTACTGGCTCACTATTTTCAGCCGCACCCACCTGGGATTCGTTCCAGGATGCCATCAAGGAGTAGTACTACCCTGTCGGAAGCTATGAGGATGAATACATAAAGTGGACCATGCTGCGGCAGGGAAGGGACCAAGACGTGCCAGAGTTCACCAATCTTTTCCATACCCTTCGCACAAAGTTGGGTATCAAGGATTCGGAGCAACATTTGATACTCAAATACTGTGGCTGCCTGCACAAGTACATCCAGGAAGAAATACAGTTCCTAAACATCCCCTCGCTCGGCGCAGCATACCGGTATGCCGTCAAGGTCGAGCAGAAGTTTAAACAAAAGAAGCGAGACTTTGGATCTGCGAATCCAAAGCAGGGGAAAGGTGCCCCTAAACCACAGAACAAAGGACAAAGCCAAGGCGGGACAACCCAAGACAACCAGCCGAAGCTGCAAGCAAAGAGCAAAGACGCGAAGCCGAGAAAGGACACTGGAAAATGGTGCGAGTTCCATAAGAGCTCCACTCACAACACAAGTGAGTGTTGGGCCAAGCAGTCACTGGTGGCTGAGCTAAAGGTTTCAGAATCAGATGCATGTTCCGACTCTGAGTCAGAACCCGATAAGGGGTATGAAAAAGGGAAGCAGATCATTGATGCGGATCCCAGCGCCACTGTTGCTACCGCAAAGATCCAGAAAAGTGAACCCGAAGATCCAGAGGAGGAGGAGCGTCTCTTCCACTCCCAGATGTGGGTAAAGGGCTCCCCGATACAGTTCATTGTTGATAGCGGGAGTCAAAAGAACCTCATTTCGACAGAGGTCGTGAAGCGGTTGGGCTTACCGACCACAGCACATCCACAACAATACACCATTGGGTGGCTTCACCAAGGGCGAGATCTTCGCGTGAGCCAGCAGTGTCGCCTTCCATACAACATCAAGCCCTTCACGGATGAGGTATTGTGTGACATTGCTCCCCTTGAAGTTTGTGATGTATTACTAGGACAACCATACTTGTGGAAGCGACATGCTGTGTATGAATCAAGGCCCCGTGCTGTTATTATTACATTGGGAAATAAGTTGTTCAGGATACCAGAGGTAGCACCACCTGCCGCCATCTCTTTGATTACTGCAAAACAATGCAGTAAGATCATTTCCAAAACCAGGAAATTTGTTTTCCTGATGATACGCCCTCAAGGGAAGAAGAAGACAGTGGCCGCGGCCTCCAAACGGGGTCCCTCTGCACGACAGCTACAGATGGACAAGATTGTGGAGGAGTACGAAGACATCTTCACCTCCCCGGCAGGGGTTCCTCTGCACTGTCAAGTCAAGCACTCCATCGATCTGACCCCAGGTGCGCTGCTACCCAATGGACCAATTTATCGGCGCTCCGTTCTGGAGAACAATGAAATCAAGAGGCAGATTCAGGAGCTCCTGCAGAAAGGTCACATCCGTCCGAGTTCTTCGCCCTGTGGGAGCCCGATAGTGTTGGTACAGAAGAAGGATGGGACGTGGAGACTCTGTATTGACTATCGGGCGCTGAACAAGATCACTGTCCGTAATAGGTACCCGATCCCGCGGATTGATGACCTCCTAGACCAACTAAAGGGGGCGAAATATTTCAGCAAGATCGATCTGAAGTCAGGATATCACCAGGTACCAATTGAACCCTCAGATGTGTGGAAGACTGCCTTCAAATCCAAGGAGGGCCTCTTCGAATGGTTGGTCATGCCTTTCGGATTGACGAATGCTCCTGCAACCTTTATGAGGCTAATGGATGACATCTTGCGGCCATTCACCAACTCCTTTGTAGTAGTATACTTGGATGACATTCTGATCTTCAGCCAGAGTTGGGAAGAGCACCTCCACCACATCCGACAGGTTCTCCAAACACTGCGGCAACACAAGCTATGTGCCAATTTGGAGAAATGCACTTTTGGCATGACCGAGGTTCAGTATCTGGGATACATCATTGATGAACAGGGGGTGCATGTCGATCCAGCCAAGGTCCAAGTCATTCAGGATTGGCCCTCTCCAACCACTCTAACAGAGCTCCGCAGCTTTCTAGGTCTTGCCAACTTCTACCGCAGGTTTGTGTTGGGATTTTCTCATATTTCTTGGCCCTTGAGTCAAGTCACCAAGGACGGGGCGAAAGCAAAATTCTTTTGGTCTGAATCTCAACAGAAGGCATTCAGGGAGTTGAAGGATCGCCTCTGCACGACACCAGTGCTCGCGTTACCAGATTTACAACAACCATTTGAGGTCGAGACAGATGCCTCTGACTATGCTATTGGGGCAGTCCTTACTCAACATGGACATCCAGTGGCATATCACAGTGAAACACTTTCAGACACAGTCCGGAAGTACCCCACTTATGATAAAGAGATGTATTCCATTGTACAGGCCTGCCGACAATGGAAGCATTACATTTTGGGGAAGGAAACGGTCATCCACACAGACCACCGACCTCTGCAGTTCATACAGACCCAAGGGAAATTGCAGAATGATCGCCATCAGAAGTGGTCTACATACCTGCAACAGTTTCACTTGAATATCAAGTATAAAAAGGGCAGCACCAATAATGTTGCAGATTGCCTCAGTCGACCACCGATCATGGCGCTAACCACCGTGCTCAACTCTTGCGGGCACGAGACTTCTGATTGGCCACTTCTCTACAAAAGCGACCCAGAATTCGGCCACACATACCAAACACTCTTGGAGGGTCGGCAGGTTGCAGATTTTCACCTCCAGGATGCCCTATTATGCCACCTCGGTCACCTTTGTGTTCCTTCAAGCGAGCGTGCCAAGATGATTTGGGAAGCACACTACAGTCGGGCTGCTGGGCATTTCGGGGTCGAGAAAACAGTGGCAGTACTGCAAAACTATTTCTATTGGCCGAATCTTCGACAGGATGTTGGGAAGTACATCCGATCATGTACTGCCTGTGCCATTGCCAAACCGACCATTAAGAAGCAAGGCCTCTATACCCCGTTGCCTACCCCTAGTCGACCTTGGGAATCCATCTCCATGGATTACATGTCAGGCCTTCCTTCCACTAAGCATGGAAATGACTGTGTTTTTGTGGTCGTCGACAGGTTCTCAAAGATGGCCATTATGATGGCCTGCAAGAAGAATATCACAGCAGAAGCCACTGCTAAACTCTTCTTTGAACGAGTGTGGGTGCACTTTGGGATCCCACAGTCTATCATCTCAGATCGGGACAGTCGGTTTCTCAGCACCTTTTGGTCCAGTCTCTGGTCAATGCTGGACACCAAACTCACGAAGTCCACAGCCTTCCATCCTCAAACTGATGGCCAGACAGAGGTTGTCAATAGGATGATTGTGCACATTCTGCGCATGTATAACTCAAAGCATCCACGCACATGGGACGAGAGCCTCCCCTACGTTCAACACAGCTACAACCGAGCTCTTCACAGCTCCACTGGCCATAGCCCTTTTCAGGTGGGTTTGGGATTCCAGCCACTATGCCCCATTGATGTGGCCATGCCACTTGCAGCTACTCACATGAATTCAGCTCATGTCCAGTCCGAAACAGATAAGGCCACCAGCTTCATTGAGCGCATCCAACATATTCGCCAGCAGGTCCATGACATTCTTGAGAAATCAAATGCCAAGTACAAGCAGCGACATGATCAACATCGGGTGCCACACAAGTTTCAGGTGGGCGACAAAGTCTGGTTGCATTTGCAAAAGGAACGCCTTACTGGAGCCTATCGGAAATTGAGACCACTCCGATATGGTCCTTACACCATTACTAAGGCTATGGGAGACAATGCATTTGAGCTCAGCATTCCCCCATTCCTTGGCCTGCACCCAGTATTTCATGTGGACCGCCTTCGGCCATACTTTCCACCATTGCTAGACACATCCGACATTGCAGAACAGCTCAAACCCACAGAATTAAATCCAGATTGCATGGAACAAGCTGCAACTGATCGGATCATGGACACACAGATCAAGAACACTCGCCAACAGAATATCCAACTGTATCGAGTTGTCAAAGCGGGCCAACTCCTTCAGCAGGGCAAGTGGCTCACCAGGGAACAAGTTCAGCAAAAGTTTCCTCATCTCATGGAGGAGCTCAACGCAATGGGGACCATTGCTTCCTAAGGGGGGAGGAATGATCCAGGTGGATATTGGTGGCCACCTGCCAAGTCCACCTGGACCCCCACCATTGTCTTTCTCAGCATTTTCAGTTTCCTTAATTGTAGCACAACTTACTATTTTTAGCAGTTTTTTGGGTCCTGAACTTCCGGAGCCGTTTTGAGGCCCTAAACGACGTTTTTTTGGGAATCCGGGGGCAACACGAGTCCATGGAATGGACTGGTGTTGCCCGTTCCAACAATGATAGTGCTCGGATAGATCTTTCTAATGAGCTATTGTACGCGTCAAACGGAGATCATATGCCAAAGTTACGACCCCGGGAAGTTGATGTACCAACTTACCCCCAAACAGGGCCCACAGTTTGGCGTTTCATCTCCTAGGGTTAGGTTTTGGAATGTTAAGGGTTTTTCCATTGTTTCTCAACAATAAATAGGCCTTCGAGCCTCATTGTAACACAGTTCAGAGGCATGTAGCCATCACATCTCTTCTCAGAGATAAGCTACCATCGCCCTAGCTAGTTTATTGCCATTTCTGTTTGTAAGCATATTTCAGTATTTTCCATTAATGAAATGAAGTATTATTTCCGCTGCATCTTTGTGTATATGGTTATCTCTGTAATTTGTTGCGTTCCTGTTTAAATCCGGATCAAAGACAAATCTAATTAAGAAAAATAACAAGTCTTCACAAGAATCTATCATTGCTAGAGAAATCACCTCTTTTCTCTGCCCTACATTTCTCAACAATATTGCCCCCAAAAACTAGAATAAATTTAATTTTGCGATAAGCCTTAAGTGGATTTGGTTTCTTGGACAGTGCGAAGTGGAATTCTCTTTGTGAGAAAGAGTGAAATAATTAAAGTAAAATAGTTAATTTAAAGTTGGTGGACTCTATATTTTGAATATAATAATTTTATTTTAGAATATAATATAGTATTTTTTATTTTTTTAATAAAATTACTTATAAATAATAATGTCTTTCGGATTGACAATTTGAAAAACCTAAACCCTATGTTGGGAAGGATGAGTGAAGAACGGCTAGGGTTGGAAGATTGTAGGTTCTGATCTCCATGGTAAGGCAAGGAGGAGGGAGCTCTACTCCCTCCTACAAGCATGCGGTTACCAGACGTGGTAAGAAGTCTATGGAAGAAGTCAGAAGAGACAGTGAGGGGAAAGAGAGTAGGGGAGAAGACAAGGATGGAGACAAACACTATGAGAATAAAAGCACAAAATACAAGGAAGAAAATGACAAGGAAAAGGGAGCAAAAACCAAGGCACAGAAAGGACCCTGTAAGCCCAAATTTGAGGTTACACCAAGGGTGGTCCTAAATGATCCTGCACTGCAGGCACATAGGGACCACATGCAAACTTATGTTGTCATTTGTAAATTCATGGGATTATGGCACACTGAAAAAGCTTTATAGACTTGGATTAAATACCATTGGAAACCAAAAGGGAGCATTGACCTACATCTGGGGTCAAAAGGATTCTTTACAGTGGTCTTCACTAATATTGAGGATAAAGACAGAGTGTTTGAAGGAGGGCCCTACTTCTATGCAACTGTTGGCCTCTATATGAGGCCGTGGATGATGAAGTTTGTCTCGGAGCGGGAGACTTTCACATCTGTTCTGGTTTGGGTAAGACTTTACTCCCTTCCTCTTGACTACTGGCAAATAGAGTCATTAACAACTATAGGTAATAAATTAGGACATTTTGTCAAGGCCTCAGAAGCCACTAGAAGAGGAAAATATACTTCCTTTACATGAATCTGTGTGGAAATGGATCTCTCCGGAGCTCTACCGGATGAGTTGATCTTGGAATTTTTGGATGAAGAATGGGCGCAAATAGTAGATTATGAACATATTCCATTCTGATGTCGTAGATGTCATGAGCATGGACACCTGTTCAGAGAATGCCCTCTCAGTAAAAACGAGAATAAGAGTAGAGCTTCCACTATGAAAGATTCGTAGAGCTTCAAAAAAGTGAGTCATAGAGGAAAGGGTGGCAAAAGGGGTCTTAGGCAACATCAAGCCGAAGGGCCTCAAGTTATGCAGAATAGGTTCGAGGTTCTCAAGGGGGAAGAAGAGGCAAAAAAAGTATATCAGAACATAGAGGTAAATCCAGAGGATAAGGAGGCAGAGGAGGACAAAGACCAACCAAGGAAAACAACATACTGAAAGAGGCCATGATGAGCGATGTAGAACTGGATATGGACCAGTGAATGACCCATAGTGAAATGGAAATGGAGGATCAGGAGCTACAGGAGATTTTATATGGAGAGAACCTAGATTTGGAAGGATTCTTGAAACAGGGAACCATGGGAGGGTTAGATTCGTTACCTCAAGAAGAGTTCTCTAGAGTACAACAGTTATACTTATGGAAAACCCAGGGTAGTGGGGTGGAAAGGCTAGGCAACACGGAAAAACAAGGCAATGAAGGGGTGAAATCTATAAAAAATCACACCAAGATTAGAACCTCGAGGCCCAGGAAAGAAAAGAGGCAGAAAAAAGAAGAATGAGCTGCTGATGGAGTGTGGAAAGCTAACGATAGATTCAGGTAAGATGAAAGACCTAACCAGTTACTCTTTCACTAATATTTAATGATGAAGTTTACTTCTTGGAACATCAGGGGTCTAGGTAGTAAAAGGAAGAAAAGATTACTTAGTAACAGAATGAAACAAGAAGCTCTGGATATTATATTTATCCAGGAAACTAAATGTTCTATACAAAAAATTAAAGAAATTCATAGTAAATGGCTCAGTCGTTTTGAGTTTCTAGAAGTCAAGGCAGAAAATACAGCAGGTGGCATTCTTACTCTTTGGAATCCCGTAAAGATTGGTATTATGGATGTTGAGACCTCCAGAAATTATCTATCATTGGTAATGCAACCTGTGGGGGACAGGGAGATTTATCTAGTAACGAATGTTTATGGCCGTCAGAAAATGGATGAAAAATTGAGACTCCTTGACTCCCTCATGGATCTAAGAGAGAGATATGCTGGGATTCCATGGATTCTGGGAATGACTTCAACATGATCAAATCACTATCAGAGAAAAAGGGGGGTACCAGAACTCTCTCCAAAGAGGCCTTAGCTTTTCAATATTTCTTGGACACTATGAAACTGGTTGACATTGATACAAGTAATGGTCACTTTACTTAGAATAATAGAAGAGGATGAGCGTCTCTTGTGGCCTCAAATTTAGATAGATTCATCATATCAGAGGACCTTATACTCAATGACACTGGAATGGAAGCAAGGATTCTGCCCTTTGGCAGCTCTGATCACTGGCAAATTCAATTAGAGATTAGGGGCATTGGTACTCCCACAAATAGACCTTTCATATTTGACAATATCTGGCTCACCTATCTAGATTTTATCATCAATATTTCAAGTTGGTGGTCTGAAGATATGCATATTTAGGGTACAAATATGTTCCTTCTTCACAAAAGACTAAAATATATAAAGCTTAAGCTTAAAGAATGGAACAAAAAAGAGATTGGCAATATTTTTGAAGGGAAAAAAGCTGTTGAAATCAAACTGCAGATACTCAACCAATCCCTTATCTAGGTTGGCTTTGATAAAATCAACAATGACAGAGCCACCATTCTTCAGCACGAGTGGGATAACTTATGTAAACAAGAGAAAATATTATGGAGACAAAAATCTAGAGTGCAATGGTTAAAGGAAGGGGAAAGAAACACCAGATTTTTCCACAAATCAACCTTGGCAAACCAGGCTCATAATAGAATTTCCTTGATTAAGGATGAGGAAGGGCAACTAGTTAGTACCCATGAGGAAATTGAAGTTGTTTTAGTTCAACACTTTAGGGGGATTGCACAAGAAAGCATTCCAAACAGAGAGCCTTTCATTAAGGATATTATAAGACATATACCAAGACTAGTGTCCAGAATGGATAATCTTAACCTCAACAAGCCAGTAACTGAAGAGGAAATCATTGAAGTCATCAAGGAAATGCAGAATGGTAAAGCACCGGGTCCTGATGGTTTTAATGTGGACTTCTTTAAAGCATGCTGGAACATTGTTAAACAAGATATTATGAATGTGGTAGAGGATTCTAGGGGGAATAGAACGATCCTCAAGGCCCTCAACACCTCCTTCATTTCTCTGATCCCTAAACAAGATAATGCTCTTAATCCGGATAAGTTTCGACCCATAGCATTGTGCAATGTGGTTTACAAGATTATATCCAAGGTTGTAGCTAACAAACTCAAACCTCTTCTCCCCACCCTAGTTTTTGGGGAGCAATCTAGCTATGTGGAAGGTAGACAAATTCTCAACAACATCATTCAAGCACAAGAGGTGGTGCATTCACTAACTAGCAACAGGAAGGCTAGAATGATTATGCAGTTGGACATAGCCAAAGCCTATGATAATTTGAACTAGACCTATATCAGAAGGGTTCTAATTACTTTTGGGTTTGATCATAATTGGGTTAGATGGGTCATGGCTTTGGTAACTTCTTCTAGCTTTTCAATTTTGGTAAATGGTTCTCCCTTAGAGATTTTTATTCCCTCAAGAGGCCTTAGGCAGGGAGATCCACTCTCTCCCTTTCTCTTTATACTCATGATGGAAGGTCTTGGTAGATCGATTAAGCAAGCAAAAGCAGAAGGAAAAATCAAGGGTCTTCAACATTCCGAGAATGGATAGACTTTGACTCATCAACAATTTGTGGATGATACCATGTTGTAGGGAGTTCCTACAGTCAAAGAAGCTTTGGCATACAAACAACTTCTAAATGAATTTGGTTTGGCCACAGGTATGGAGGTTAATCTTTTCAAATCTAAAATCTTTTTCTTTAATACTGATATTGCTATACAAAGGAACATCTCCAGAATTCTAGGCTTTCAAAGAGATTCTCTTCCTTCAAAATATTTGGGATTCCCCCTTACTGCGAAACCTCTTCATAAGAGTATCTGGGAACCAGTGATCAATAAGATGCAAGATAAAATCAGGAATTGGACCATCAGATCTTTAAACTTGGTGGGCAGGTTGGTGCTTACAAAGGCTATTCTTCAATCTATCCCAGTTTTTATGCTTTCAGCACTTCCTGTTCCAAAAGGTGTATTATAACAATTCAGAACTATTCAAAGAGACTTCCTATGGGGAAAAGGGGAGAAAAAAAAGAAAATGGGCCTTAGTTGCTTGGGAAAATATTTGCAAACCGAAAACTCAAGGAGTTCTGGGTCTGGATGATACAGAAATTCTAAGCAGGGCTTTAGGAGCTAAGTTATGGTGGAGATGGGTCAAAGAACCAAAGTCCCAGTGGGCTAGTATCTGGACAAAAAAATATTCCAGTTCCTGGGACAACAACGATCATATAAGAATGTCTGGAAATATAAAGGGCTCACACATCTGGAATAAGGCCTGGGAGAATAGAGCCTTAGCTAAAAAGAATAGCTTCTGGGAAATCAAAGAGGGGGCTTTGGCACTTTTTTGGGAAGGTAAATGGCAACAAGAACCAATACTACTAAATGAGCAATTTCTGGATCTCAAAAGAGAGACAGATATCAAGGGATTATCACAGGTCAAAGATTTTTGGGACGAAAATAATAATGAAAGTAAATGGAGAAGGTGGAGAAATATGATTTACAAGGAAGATAACCCCTTGAAAGCTAAAGCTGAAGATCTCATGCGAATATTGGAACAAAGGAAGATCTTAGTGACTGGGGGGCATGACCAATTGAGGTGGGGCAACAATAATGAGGGTACCTTTAATCTTAAGGAAGCTAAGTGCAAAATCCTCAAGATGGACTCTCTTGCTCCGGATAGAATATGGCAGAATGTATGGAGGCATCAAGGCTGGATGAAGATTAAGCTCTTCATGTGGTTTGTTTATCATAAGAGAATTTTGACTTGGGATAACATAAGAAAAAGGGCTGTGGTGGGGCCTTCCAGATGCCTGCTCTGTGATGCCCAAGAAGAAACAATGGAACACCTCCTCAATAACTGTATCTTTACCTCTAGTTTGTGGGATTATTTTGCTAACATATTCCAAAAGAGAGACAAGGACAAAGAGTGCATCTTTAATACCCTAACCAGGTGGAGAAATAATTACTCAGATAATGAAATTCTTGGTAATACATGGGCTCTTACCCCTAGCTTCATTATTTGGAATGTCTGGAAAGAAAGGAATAAGAGAATTTTCAGAAATGAAAAAAGATCCCTTCAGTGTCTTTTGAAGCAGACTTTGACTCAACTTAAAGAGATGGTGGGTACCATAGTGCGAAACACCCCTAAAGATCAACCCTCAGATTTTGACTTGAAGATTCTGGGACTATTGGGTATGCTGGGGCTTATGTTGCAGCGCTTGAACAAAAGCGTTTTGGCTATGGTGTCTAAGTAGGAATGATAGCATCCTCCCCCTTTGGGCTTCTAAAGGCAACTGAGGCAGTGCAGGATTTGGAGGGGTGTTAAGGGACGATACTAGTAACATCCTTTCCATCTTCCATGGAAATTTAGGCAGGGTTGCAAACAACATGGCAGAGGCCATGGCTATGGAATATTGCTTATATATCCTGGTGCAAGATAACTAGCAGAATGTTATTATCGAAGCCGACTCTGAGATTATTATTAACACAGTAAAAAAACTTAGTTGGGGCTCTGAGCGAGAGAAGGTTTCTAAACACTGGAGGTTGATCTAGGTCTTCCAATGGATCCAGATCCACCTCAGAAGCCTACGCATAGTCAATTTTAACCATGTGCGATGGAAGGCCAATAAACTAGTTGATCTATTGGCTAATCAAGGTGTGAAATGTACTAAGTATAGGGTTTCGATGAGCGAGCATAGGTTGCCACAGGATGATTTCATGGATCAGTGTAACACCCAAGCAGTTGAGGATATGATGGTGTATCGCACCAAAACAATGGAAGCCCTGTCCAATAATTTGTTTGATTTATGAGGTGCAAGTATTACCTTTCTCATTTCTTCTTATGTTTCCAAGAGGAGTTTGCTACCAGAGTAGTTGTTTGGAGGGAAGGGGTAGTTCATTGCTCAGGCTCACATACAACAACAAAAGCGAAAGGAGTAGCTGCCGGAACCCGGAATCCAACGACGAAATGTATACTCTTAATACACTGTCAAACGTTGCATTTCTGAGAGAGAAGTGGTTTCCGGTATATCGGGGGCCTCTTGGGTGGGAAGCGGTTTTAAAATTTTGGGTGCGATCACACTCCTTGGGTGACACGTGGCTGTGGGGTGGTTTTTTTCTCCACCCTTATCGCGAGTTAAACATCTGCTCCTTTGCTCGGAGCGATATGATCCTTCACTGTTGGATCAGGTCCGGTGGATCTACGGCTATGATCTATTGAGCATGTCTGTGGGGCTTCAGGGTTAAAGGGCGGACTTCTAGACGGCATGATATTCAACTCCACCGTTGGATCTATTCGGGGGGATCGACGGTTAGGAATCTGTCGCGTTCAATGGTACTTCATAAAGGTTTTTGGCGGGAGCCTTGGCTCTGCGAGGTACTCCACTGCAGTTGGCTGGGTTGCTTTTAAATTGGTCGGGTGGCTTATGTGGCCTTTGTACTTGTTACCTTTTTTGGGTGGTGTAGATTTTGTGGATTAGGGTCGGAGTTTTAGCACTTAACTTTTGACCCCAGGTTTTCTTGAAAGTTGGGTTTGTTTAAAATCCATGTTACCATGTGGATGGATGTATTCTATGTAAATACTTTTATGTTTTAATGATTAAAAAGGTACGACTCTTGCTTCAGCAAAAATAATAATGTCTTTCGAATTAATCACATCATTGGGATTTTGTCAACATTTCGAAACAACTAATGTGGTTTATACAAAGGTGAAAAAATCAATCAATCCTAAAAAATAAATAGTTGTTAAGAATTAGCCGTAAATCAATTATTAAAATAATTAAAAATAATATTTAGTTATAAATTTGTTGTTAGGAATTAGTTATTAAAATAATTAAAATAATATATAGTTATAAACTAGCAATTAAGAATTAGTGTTTATATATATATATATATATATATATATATATATATATATATATATATATATATATATATATATATATATATATTAAATGAGTTAATTTATAATATTATAAGAATTAAATAAAATTAATAATATTACAAGGTTTAAAAATAGGAATTAACCATTAATAAATTAGTTATAAAATGATATTTAGCTATAAATTAGCAATTAATAATTAGTCTTTAGTTATTTTAATAATATATATTTATATTAATTAAATTAATTTAAAATATTATGACAATTAAATAAAATTAATAATATTACCTTGGTTTAAAAATTGTATAGAAAGTATTAGAATATTTATTAGAATAAGTTTAATAATTTTATTTTATTTTTCCCCTGGGAAAAAGTCGTAATTTCTATTAATATAAAGAAATTACATTTTGTAGATGCCAGATGCATATTCATATGGAGGCTAAGGAGCCTGACAAGTTCACAATCTATAGATCTAAAGGAAAGTTTGGATGTCTCCACGCAGGGAGTCCACAACATCTGTACTAGTTGTAACTAAAAGATGATCAAAATTTTAAGTCCTGCTCTACGCAGAGAGCAACAAAAAAAGAAACTGTACGTTACCAAAAAAATGGAGTTGTTACTCATGTCCAAACAATGGATATATATACATGATAATACAAAAAAACAGAGCTTGTTAATATGTGGACCTTATAGCCCATTTTCTATAGGATCATCAAAATGTCTATGATAATGCTGGTAGAAAGTTCCATCTATCTCCTCCTGAATCAACCAGTCATTTCCTTGTCTGTGCACTGCCTCTTTGGATAGATGATTTGCGTCTGAGTTTTGTTCCCTGTAGATGTGACGATAGGCAAATGATTCAAAATATGTAATCAGTCTTTTAGCTTCATCTAATATATGCCTCAACGAAAATGCATAGCAATGAGATGCATCATTCAGCCAGTTGCAAACAATTTTAGAATCTGCAAATAGTTGCAGGTGTCTGCATTGTTTTTGTAATGCAAAGTGAATGATATGTTTTGCTGTGCACAGTTCAACAAAGTTATTGGTGCCTCTGCCTAGGTTAATTTGGATCTTGTAGCAGTGTGATTCATTGAGTTAGAGGATGGCGCCACCCCCACAGCCTGCTTCCTGAGCAGAGCCATCAAAATATGCCCATGGTTTAGATTTGTCTATGATTTCAGGACTGATGGTACATGGGGGGCAATGGTTTCCACTTCGGGGAGAAATTCAAATCGGCGATTGTGTGGTGTAAAATGGCAGGCCAATGGGGGGTCTTTAAATTGAAGATGGCCTGGTTACGCGCAATCCATAATGCCCAGCATACAAGGAGTGGCATATTAATGAATTTCCCTGAGTGATTCTAACACCAATTGTTCCAAGCTCCCATGAGATTGCTCCCTTGCCAGATTTTTAAGATTGGATAGTGAGAGATGAGGGATTGCCAAAATTCCTTAGCTGTATTGCAATTTAAAAAGATATGCTCTGTACTTTCTTCTTCCTTGCGGCATAAATGGCACCAGAAGGGACCATAAAATGATCTCTTCATTAGATTGGTCCCGGTAGGGATATTGTCGAAGAGAATATTCCACATCAATAAGCATGTGCGAGGTGCTGTCTTGAGCTTCCAAAGCGCTTTCCAGGTTGGGAGGATGTCTTGAGGCTTGAAGGATTCCATGAGCCTTATATAACCTTGTCTCGGGGAGTATACTCCGTGTTTTGCAAAGGCCCAGATCATCTCATCCGGTCCTTCTGTGAGTCTGATATGTGCTTGGGTAAGGGCATCCGTGTAATCCTGCCATTCCTGATGCCACTGAACTGGTATCTCCAATGCTTGTGCAGATATCCATGCCTGATGAAGAAAGGAAGAATTGTCGTTGTCGCCGATGTGCCTGATGTGGGTGATACCTCTGCTGTGAAGATATCTTAAAAGGTCCGCAGATAAACTATGGGCATTGTCATAGCCGACCCAAGGGTCCAATCCAATACGTACAACATTACCTTCCTTGATGCGCCATGTAATTCCTTCACGCAGAAGTGGTAGTGAGCCAATAACCGCTTTCCAGATATTAGATATGTTGTGTCTTGTTTCATGCTGCTGATGGAACCCGTCCATTAAATGTAATGGCTTGATGTATTTCACTTGAGCGACTCGGGTCCAGAGACTGTTTATGGTGAGGAGTTGCCACTCGAGCTTGGCTGCTAATGCTCTGGAAAATAAATCAAGTCTCTTTATGCCCCAACCTCCCCAACTTTTGGGTTTTGCAATGGTGTCCCATTTAACCCAAGCAAATAGCTTCCCCGGTTGGTGTCCTTTCCAAAGAAATCTATAGCAAATACTTTGTAATCTACTCAATATACCTTTAGGTATCCAGGCCAAGGTCATCTAGTAGACTGGATTGGCTTCAATAACTGCCTTAATGAGAATCAATCTGCCTACCCGAGAGAGATATTTGTGATGCCATACCTGTAGTCTTTTTTCCACTTTCGCGATGAGCCAAGTCCAGTCGGCGATCCTGTAACCAAGTGGTTTTAGTCTAAATCCCAGATATTTTATACCTTCGGTCAAGTTCAATGTGGTGAATGGGAAGCGCTAAGATGCAAAGGTGAACTCATGTTGCATACATCCGACTGTAGTAATCATGGATTTGCTGTGATTTATCATCATTCCTGTAGCTTGTTGGAAAAGAAGGATTAAGTTCTGAAGAGTAGTGGTGTCCCCAACACTGCCATTTAAGAATACCAGAATATCATCAACAAATAATAGATGAGTGAGATAAAAAAATTCAGCAATTTTAATGCCAGTCAGCTGATTTCTATCTCGAGCAAATGTTATAATCCTACTTAATCCTTTCATTATAAGTAAAAGTAGTAGGGGAGAGAGAGGGCATCCCTGTCTGAGGCCCCTCTCTGAAGTGAAAAAACAAGTAGCTTCGCCATTGAGAAGCACATTGTAGGACACATCAGTGATATAGCTCATTATCCATTTGATATAATCATAGGGAAACCCAAGATGGGTCAACAGAAGTCTGATGTAGATTCAGTTTGTTCTATTGAATGCCTTGGATAGATCCACCTTTAGAATCATTCCTTTTTGCTTTTTGAGCTGCATTGAATGCATGAGTTCTTGTGCTGTGGCAATTGCTTCGTGAATCTATCTGTGATGAAGGAAGGCAAATTGTTCAGGAGATATATGACGTGAAAGAATAGGCTTTAGGCGGTTGGCTATGATCTTGGAAATGATCTTGTATAGGCAATTACAGAGGGATATGGGTTGGAAATCATTGAAGGAGACAGGATTGTTCGATTTTGGGATAAGTGCAATGAAAGTGGATTTGATGGCAGAGGATATTCTGCCACTCCTTCTGCAGTTCTCCACAATCTTAAGAAGGTCATTCCCTAGGATTTCAAAAAAAGCAATGTAAAATTCGATGGTCCACCCATATGGACCTGGGCTTTTATCTTTTTTAAACCATTTTATAGTTGCCTCCAATTCTTCCATAGTTACTTCCTTCATTAGATCTTCCGAGTCTTCTTGTAGTACAAACCTGGGGAAATGTTCAGCCACCCTCATGATCTCCATGATGTTTACATCTCTAGGAGCTTTGTAAATGCCTCTGAAGTGCTCTGTTGCTAGCCTGGCCAGGTTCTTCTGAGATGAAACTGTCTGCCCCCGCTCATCCCGCAATTCCCAAATAGTATTGATAGATTTGCGCCCATTGGCAAATTTATGATAAAACTTTGTGTTATCATCTCCCTCGGTGAGCCAAATTGCCCTGCTCCTAAGTCTCCAACTTTCTTCTCTTTCCTTCAGAATATGTGAGCGCTTCGCAATGAGGGAGGAGTACTGTTCTTTGCTCTCAGGAGTGGGGAAGGTCCCATCTGATGAGTCCTCATGCAAAGCAATGACCCTTTCAGCCTCCCTCAGAGTATTGTCATCACGGATACGCTTCTGATGTGCCCAGTTCTTAGAGATCCTCTTAAGTTCAGATAGTTTCCTGATGAAGCCTTCTGTATGACCCTCATTTTCCATAATAGGGTTGGTCTGCCAATAGTTAGTAACCAGCTGTATGTATGAAGGGTCCTTTAACCAAGAGGAGTTAAATTTGAAGGGGCTCTTGATCTTATGATTAATGTCGATCATTTCCAAAAAGATTGGTCGATGTTCGGATATGCCACTAGTTCCAACCCATTGACGAATGCAGGGAAGTATATTGTGAAGTGATTCCTTAATAAGGAACCTGTCAAGTCTTCTGGCCAAGCTTTGTTCTCCACTGTGATTGTTTGTCCAGGTACTGTAATCTGGCAGAAGGAATGTCCACCCACTGATGATCCTCCAATAGATTGAAAATAGTGTCTGATAAGGAGTCTATCTGCGCCAAGTGCCCCCAAGATTCACAATAACCCAATGAAAAGTTTAAGTCGCCTCCAAGTATGACGTTATCTGCCTGTAGAAATTCAGATACCAATAAGGTTCTCCAATAATTGGCTCTGTCAGCACAAGGGCCATAGACATTGATGATGCGGATGTGCATCTCGATGGAATAAGCAAAAATGTCTAAACCAATGAATCCTCTGCCTCCCCATGTATTCCTGATCTCCATAGCTTTGTTACTAATCCCAATAGCTAAACCTTCGGATCTCCCGGACGCATCCAGTGCATGAAAGGTCCAATTGGGCAGCCAAGAGTTGAGAGTAAGGATAAGAGGTTCAGCTAAACAGAGGGTTTCTTGAAGAAATATAATATCCGGCTGTGACGAGATGAGCAGTCTCCTGAGTGCTAGTTTTTTGGCCAAACTAGCAAACCCCCTACAGTTATAGGAAATGATCTTCATGTAGGGTGAAAGAGGGGGCCATTCTTCGCTCTAAGGGCCCTGAAAATAGTTTGTTGTCGCCCAAGGGCGACTTCTTCGTCAGCAGTGTGTCTAGCTTTGGTGATGCGAGAGGGTCGGCCTCGAGAGTTCTTATGAGCAACAGGGGCGGCTTCAGAGTCCAGACCGATGGCATCTACACCTTTGTCCTTCGATCGAGACCGAAGAGAGTACCTGGGAGATGCTGGAGGGGAAGGGATGGGGAGAGTAGCGAGGGAGGATGTTATCAGAGATGGCAGGCAAGGGGATGTCGTGGGAGAAGGGAGCGGGAGGGAGCAAATGAGGGAGGATGGTGGAGGTAGGCCCCGGGGTTTATGACAAACCACAAAGGTCAATTGTGCCGATAGTGGAGACGTGCAGATGATGTGATGAGATGCAATGCCAATAGATTTTTAAGATTCAGAGGCAAAGGAGAGGGGGATGAAAACAACATACCCGTCGTCACGATGTCCTCCTGTGCAGTCGTTGTGTGTACTGGAGCAGGCGATGGTGGAAGAGAAGCTGAGGTTTCTTTAGCAGCTTCAGCATTATCGGGTGGACCTTGGGGATCTCCTTCGACATCAACTTGCTCCTCTTGATTCTTCTCTGAATTCTGCCTGGGAGGATGGTCCAAGGGATGCTCGAAATCCCCTTCTTGAACATTTTCCCTTCTTTTCTGGAGGAGTGAACAATCCCTATATAGATGTCCCACTTTGTGACATCTATGGCAACGATATGGGATACCTTCATAGTCGATAATTTGTTTGCGTGCCGTGTCTCTCCATTGAATGGTGATGAACTCTTGTAGTCCTCCCTTGGTATCCAGATTGATAAGAATCAGGGCGTAAGACATCATGCCAGTGTGCTAGTAGGACTTATCATAGTCCATGTAGGAGCCAATCACATTGCCAATCCGCCAGAAGATGTCTTCTGACCAGTACTGGAGAGGTAGGCTTGGGAGTCGAATCGAAACGGGTCTGATGCCAATCTGCTCTGTCTCTGGGTCGAATAAGGGAGTCCAACGCTTAAGGAACACCAGAGCATGTTCAAAGTGCCAGTAAGAGGACAAGACCCAATTGGTATGATCAGCACGAGCGAACCTCAACGTGAACCATCCCCTCACGAATGTTTGCACGAAGGGGATGTCCACCAGATGTTGTCCCCAAACTTCAGTTGCCCAGGTCTTCAAACGCGCTGCTGAGTAGTTCTGACCTCTGATGCACCCAACCAATACCCTGTCTGCAAATTCCATAGTCTCACCCCACTGAATGTCCTCCTCAAGCCTGAGAAAGATGTCATCCGCCTTTTATTTGAAACACTTGTACTTCTTTTTAGGGCCCAGAGGGGGAGTTAGGTTATGTGGCCGGCCCAGGGGAGGGCCAGTAACAATCAGGGGGGGAGGGATTAGGTACGAGGAGGAAGGGTTTTGGATGCCGCCGGTAACAGGGGAGGGACCAGAGAGCGGGGGAACAATGGTGAAACTTCCGGACGGAGGACCAAGTGACCAGGTGAAACCGACCGCGGCAATGCGCAGCGAAGGGGGTAAAAACGGCCCGAAAATGGTACCAGACGCCGAGGGATCAAGACCAAGGTTAGGGTTCAAACAGTCGGAAACAAAACCGAGGGTTGCTGGAGAGTGGGGGGGGGGGGTTGAAAGCGCAGGCCAGGTAAGAGGTACATCCGAGAGGACCACAGGATATGACCTTGACTGTTCCCCAAGCGAGTACGAAGAGTAGTTTTCGGTGAGGCTAGAATAGTACATACCTTCTGATGTGGAGAAGGAGGAGCGCTAGATGGATACCCCCTCCAACGGGTCTTCAAAATAATCAACAGCTTTGAGATCCTCCATTATGCCAGCTGCTTCTCGGAATGGCGGACACCTCAGATAATAGTAAAAACCGGAGAAAATGATAGTGCTCAGGATAAACGGACCGAGCTGGGAAGGTAAGTAAAAAACCGTCGCGGGTTGTCACCGGGAGATGCGACACAGAAAACCCTTCCTTCTCCCAAAAGGTCAACCAGTTCGAAGCGATGGTGGTGCGCTAGGCAGTTGAAAGGTAAATGGCAGCTGTGCTGAGCAGGTAAACGGAGTCCGACGCGGTCTCAGAAAACTATAGAGGGTTCCTAAAACCCTAACCCAAACCCTCACGCACCTTCTCCCGTCCAGTTTCTGCCATCCTTATCGCTCTCCCCCTTTGTCATTAACAACAACCATTAAACAATTTTACAACAATACTATTAGTTTAATAATTTTATTAATATAAATTAAAATAAATATTATAATGAGAATTTGTATAAGAAAAATCATTAAAATAAGCCAATATTCTTATTAAAATTGAATATAATAAAATAATTAATAAAATTATAAAATGAAAATTATGTAATTTTTGAAACAAATTATTAAAAAGAGAGAGAAAGAGGAAATAGCGATGAAAGCAAGAAGAGAGGGTCAGAATCCAGCTATTACTTAATTTCCAACCATCATCCCCGTTGAGATTGATTGTATGCTTCTCAATCTCAATAGCCTCTCATGGAAGTGATCAACCTTAGCAACGTCTCTGGAATCCGCAATGCAGACATGGTGCTTGCATTTCTCTACATATTCAGCTAGAGCTGATGAGCGAGAACGATTGTGCCTAATGTCTGCTACATGCTCTTGGATTCTCTGGTTAATAGACAACTAATTTCTCCAATGTAGGGAATCCCATAGGAACAAGGGATCGAGTAGACCCCTTTCATGTCTTTAGGGTCTATAGGGTCCTTAAAAGATCTTAATACCATTAGATGATTCGAATTGGATCCATGAAGAATAATCAAAGCACCATGGCTGTACCAAAACAGGACAAGAAGTATGAGCACAGAGCGATCAGGAAGACCTCTGAACAGTGGCAATTGGCAGCCATCGAGGAATGACGAGGACCTCAGTCAAGGCGCGCTGACTGAGGCCCATGGAGACCACGCAGGAGGTGAAACTAGCACTTGGGAAGCCCGGATTGGGAAGAGGAGGCAGTTTCTGATGCGCAATTAGCGCTAATCATTATAATTCTCTTATCATTATAATTCAGAGGTGGTAGGTGTAGATGTGAAAGGGGTTCTAGATCGGATTAGATTCTGGAAGAGGCGACCCTGTTTCTTGTACTCTTTAGCTTTGCATGAACAAATGGATACATTGTTGCACCTAATTTTTATAGAAAAGAAAGTTGAAACTATAATGTAGTTTTTGGGTTGGAGGACATTAAACGCATGTTATGAAATCAACGTTTTTGTCTTGATAATGTTGATTCTAGATTGGCTAGGGTGGAAATATTTATGGTGTCGGATTCAACCCCTGGTGATCTTACTGACCCTCCTTGAGATCCTACTGATCAACCATTTGACAACGCTTAAGACCTCACTATCATCTCATCTAACCAATATTAGAATTTGAGCTCAAATGTTTTTTGTTGCCATTTTGAAAATCTAGTTTCAATGATGTAGACAACTTATTCTTGGCTCTCACAACATTGGATTTGTTGGGTATGTGGTGGTTTTCGTGTTCTTCCTGGATATTTATATTTTTGGTGTAAGCAAAATGTGCATATTAGCTATGCTACCAATTGGTTCTCTACAAGTGGTTTTTATAGTTCAAATTATATGGAGCTTGTATGTCCTCACACCTTCGTGTTTCATTCTTGGGTTTTTATCTACATTGCATCCTTGCATGGCTTTTATTTTGTCTCGATGTTTAGTACTCGGAGCCTGGTGTATGCACTAACTATATATGGGATGGTGGCATTGTTCGTGCTTGGCATATTATGTTGCACCTTATATATTTGAGGGCTTCAATGCTAGCTTGGCAGTCTTGCTTTATGTGGTACATTGGCTGAATATTTGCTGACAATTCCTCTCTCTAGCATTTTGGTTCATCACTTTTTGACTATTATTGGGTCTTGGAGATGGCTCTAGCTCTTGGCTGTAATGTAATGCATATGTCTGTTGGTTACAAGTTTAGTTGTTGTATCAGTAGTGGAAAATGAATGTTCTAATGTATTGGCGTAGCCCCTACCTCTTAGTTACAAGGGGAAATGGTCTATTCACTTTAGCTTTTACGATATTGTCTCCATCAACAGAAAATGATTCATTATTATTTATTTTAGTGAGGAGGAGAACTCCTCCTTGTCTCTGTGTTTTTCAACGATTATATAATAGAAATGTAATTACAATGAATATTTTTCTGCTAATAAAAATCAAATTACAACAATTTACAAAAAAAAATTCACTTTAAATAACAAATACAAAAAACATTGAAAAAAACATATTTAAATATTTTATATATATATATATATATATATATATATATATATATATATATATATATATATATCTATATAAATAATGGTATTAAACCCATTAACCATTTTGAATAAATTCATTGCTCAACCAAAAACGCATTAGAAAAAACTCATCTAAGTAATATAAAAAATAAACAAAAATTTGTTTATATAAACCTGCACCATTTATTTATGAATTTTATGGTATTAAACCAATTAACCATTTTGAATAAGTTCATTGCTCAACCAAAAACGCATTAGAAAAAACTCACCTAAGTAGTTTAAAAAATAAACAAAAACTTGTTCATTGTTTATCGTTTAAATCAATATATTGATGATTTAATAAAATATATACATTGTTTATATCTCTTCATCATTGTCGATATCTCTTCAGAATACATACGTAATGTTTGTTTTCCTTTAACCGCAACAGACGTTGTCACTCACCCAACAAAATAAAAGAAAGAAATGAAATTAAATAATGAAAGTTTTATTAATTAATATAGATATATCTAAAATAAATATTAATTTATAAATAAGAAAAACTAAAATAATAATTTCCGGGTGGACATATTAAGCAAAGATCACGGCTTGACTCAGGGATTGAAATTCTAGTCATGGCAAAGTTATGGATACCCAATGACAAAATAGTCGGCAAATTTGGCTTTATGTATATCGTCCCCTGCAATCCACTCTAATATTAATTAATTTTTCGTGGCATGCGATGTCAAGTTATCTATAATATTAATTAATTTTCCGTGGCATGCGATGTCAAGTTATGACTTCCAATTTTCTGTCGAATATGTTTTATTTCTTATATTTAAATATGTATCTTTGTATGAAAAGTTATGAATTTCAATTTTCTGTCCCATATATATTTTTTTATTTCTTATTTTTAAATATATATCTTTGTATTTCATTATCAATTTTTTTTTTACATTATAAGTATATGACCAACTCAGAAAATTCACAACATCAGAGATAGACATAATCACTATTCAAAAGTTGTAGCCAACAACAAAGATTGTCTCAGGAGATGCAAGTAATATACAACATAAGTCTTTTTATTTCCTCAAAAATACTAAACTGCCATCCGCCATTGTAACCAAGCTTACAATTTCGCTAAGACAACTATTCATTACCCTGCAACGTCTAGCAAGCTTCGTAGTAGAAAGATAGAGAACCAACTTTCTAAGAATACCACCAACACTGCAATTAAATCAAGAAGGCTTGAAAAGGCACTATGTACGTGATTTCAAGCCCTACCATACAAAAACCATACTACCAGGTTCGGAAAAGATACAAAATAAACTGATAGCCTCCAAATGCATCACCAGAACTAGATCCAAAGAAAATGTAACCAAAGACTTGGCCAATAACAAAAAAACATAGATATCTGACCTCACATATCATTGCCATACAATTCATTATCAGGTGAGAACAAGGTTGGAATGTGCCGACTGTTATCAGGAGGATAAGTGAGGTCACCCCAAGCCTAAATCAGAAACCAGGAAGGACTTTACTCGTACCAAACGTGAATCCACATTATTCAAACATAACCAAATATTGTGAACCATTATCTTTATGCCTTCCAGAGACGAGAAGATGTTATAATTCTCAACTTTTTTGTCTTTGCACAGATGATGAAAGAATGTGGTTGTTTGTTGATTTAATGTCAAGGAGCTTAAGAAATGCAACCTTCTCTTATGAAAATGACCAAGATTAGGAAGCCACTTTGCTTTTAAACCAACCAGCTCAAAGTATGAGCCCTAAGGACGATCCCCAGCCTCCACACTTTCCAATCCAAAATTTCTTTACGAACTTCTAAAGGTACAAAATCGAAGGCAGAGGCAAGAGAGTCATAAGATGAGGGATACAACTTTTTCTTCCCCACATTGCTTCCACCTCCTTGGCGACTGGTCATCCACTGCCAAGGGGCAATAAACAGATCTACTGAAAGACAATGAGGACAACCAGAAGAGATACGACAACCTAAAAAGGACACTGAAGGACAGAAAGAAATACCATGAAGTCCTCACCTATAGACAATAATGTACTCCACATAAAACCATTTCATTGAAGAATTAATATAATATTATAAGATGATTCATTTATAAAAACTATTTATCTAGAAATTGGTTTTGTGTAATTTAATTGCTCTCTATTTTTTATTTTCCCTCATATATTTTTAAATAATTTTTATTTAAAATCCAATTAAAATATATTAAAATAATAAATAGTGTTTTCAAAATTTTGAATATATTTATATATTTAAAAATTCATTTGAAATAATGAAAAATGAAAATTCCACACATAATTATATCATTATTTAAAAAAATAAATATGAATAAATATATATGACTTTATAAAAGTATTATTTAATATATAATTATTTTATTAAATAATAATATCACATTATAAAATAATTAATTTATGAATTATCTATAAACGCAAAGTTTATGGCGTATTGTTAAGACACTTTTTACAGTCACCACTACAAATCTCGAGTGGATGATCCCGCATGCTAAAAGTATAAAATATATATATCCAAAAACTTCATTATATAGTTAATATTAATATATCAAAAACTACTAGAAAAGTGTTTGGAAGATGTAGGTTTCGTTGGCCTCATGCTCACTGGTACAGGCGTAGCTCTTCTCCTTTATGTTGATGATATTTTTCTTTTGCAATGAGCGATTATGATCTTGATAAACAACTAAGAATCTTCTCATAATTATGCTCCAAGAAGCGTATGATTGTCAATACCAACAAAACCAAAGTCATGATAATAAAATCTAAAAAAATTACCTATGATACTTTCATTTATGACAACAACTACTTGGAGGAATTTCATTCATACAAGTTATTTGGAATTGAAATCCATCATAAGCTCAATTGGAATGATAACATTGAGAAAAGGATAAATGGAGGATGGAAAGCTTACTATGGGCATGAAAACAATTGTAAGTTCTCACACCTTTAGATATGAGATAAAGAAAAGCTCCTTTTTCGGCTCTCGTCACTCTTGTTATTTTATATGGATGTGAGGTTTGGGATTGTAATATATCCAAAGAGTTTACAAGGAAGATTGAATGAATCCAAAAGAAATTTATAACATGCAACCTCAAAATAAAAGGAAATAGCCTACCCTATCCTCCGGATTGAATGAAGTCTTTCCCCATTGAAAGCACAACTATGAATATGTATCTTATGTATAAGAAGAAGTTATACAACAACGAAGCCAAGATGTTTTCAAAAAAAACCCACACCTTTAGGTTAAGTTTGGATGGTGTAAGGATGCCCAACCCTGGTTGGACCATTAGGTCATAAAGGAGGAGTTCATCTTAAAGACTAAGGATAATATTAAAAATATTATTACTACCAAATTTTTGGAGAAATTGTGGGGAAATAATAAGCTAGAGGGAAAAAGGAATCTAAGATATTATAAGGAGGTAATCAACCCCAATATCGAAAACAAAAAGATTATTTCTATCTTGACTAATCTTAAGTAGAAAGTGAACATTGTTAAGATAATAACTAATTATACTGAGCTTCATAGTGAAACTGGGCATTGGCCAATTCCCAAAATGACACAAGATGAAAGAGTTTGTCACTTGTGTGTTACTAAGAGGATTCAAGATGAAAAGCATTTTCTCTTAGCTTGGCAATCTTATACCCACATTCAATCTAATTTTCAAAATATTTTTCATACTACCAACCTTCTTGACCTTTTAAGTCAACAAAACTATGGTGATCTAAGAACACTTCTCTCACTTCTTTTCGAGCATAGGAATAAAATGTTAAAGAATTATCATTAATATCTTACCTTATTAATGTCTGATAGGCCATACATATCTTAGTGAATGTTAATCATTATGGCACTCTTATAATGATACGTAATTATTATTTTGTAAGGTAAGATATATAATTTCTAAAAAAATAGAATCATAGACAAAATGTTTATATCAGTGTTGAGTGTGAAGAGTATTCTAAACTTTTAAATTAGAGGTATATTTTTTTTTAAGGAGTAAACTAAAATAAGATATAGTGAGTGTTTATTATAGCGTTATCCAAATATCTTCATGTGTATAATCAATTAGTTTTCCCTAATGTTTTTACTTTAGTACAATGACTCTTGATGTGGCGATGATGATACAAAGATTCAAATGAGTGGGAAAATTGTAAAACAATTTTCTTAGATACCCATATCTTTCTTTCAAGTCATAGATAGAGAAGGAAAAACATAGGATGATTCATGTTAGTATGCTAGGAAAAAAATATGATCAATTATTGTTGGTATGGAAGAGCCTCTGCATTAATTTACCTTATTGGCATTGATATTGATAGACCAAATGGACACAAAATTTTTTATGGATGCTCTTGATTTCTCCAAGGGTGAAAATTAAGGGTATTTGTACTAAAATTTTAGGGAGCTTACCTTTGGTCCACATGGTATGTGTCGAGAGAGTTATTTTTTTATAAAAAATTTCACTCCCATACTTGTATCTCAAACATAGTGATGGGTTCATCGAGCTCCTAGGGTGCACCAGATTCTTGTTACCTTGTAACCTAAGGGTCCCTCTAACCTACCTCAAACTTTTCTCCCATCAACTTTGCATTGAAACAAATCAACACATTCCTCGAGATTGTCATATTTGTCATATTTTCTCCTTGTGACCTAAGATTGAGGATAAATTTGTATTCAAATTCCATCCCTACTACATGTTCAAAGGAGAATTCTTTTGCATCTTCAAATATTAATGTTATCCTCTCCGAACACTCTTTGTTTATGATGTCTAAGGATGTTTGAGATTTGAAAATGTATAATTACTGGAGAGTATTTACCCATACTAAAATTCAAAAGATTGATTACATCTTACTTCTATCCTCGGATAATTTCCAAATTCACATAATAAATCCACAAGATATAATAAATCAAAATAATCCCATGGCTTCACACCCATCATACATTCCTTTAACACCTTGAATATTATAAGCAATTATTCAAAATAATAAGGATTAATCAAAGAACCTCCTTCTTCTTGAGCTTCTTCATAGTTCTCTATTCCATTAATTTTTATTTTTTCTCCTTTAAATTGTTTTTGTATTTTTCATATTCCTTTAAATGGATTATTTTGGGTAAATATGTTTTTTCCCCTTTCTCTTTATTAACTTTACATGTTATATAATTTATAATTATAAATTCGTTTAATTTGTATTAAACAACAATATTTAAATCAAAGATAATATTTTTTATCTAGAAGAATTGATAATTAGCCCTATAATTATAATCTTTAGATACCATATAACCTCTAGGTGCCTATGTACGGTCCTTTGTAAAGACGGGTTGGGAGATTCAAAACCTCAGATATCATACTTCACAGAATACCTCAAAAGACTATATAGACAATTATATTTGTTGAAATATGTAAATAGGTTTGGTCTTCATAATGACATGTGTAATCATTATTTTATGTAATTGATGTAAAGAAGAAAAATAGAATTATTTTTTATACTTGAGGCATGGGTTTCATGCTCAATTTTTTTTATTTTTTTATAGATCAAGCTCCCATTGTGAGCTCTTAGGATTAGGCATTAAGTCATAAAGTCAATTGAGTCTTTTTCATGTATAAGAGACCCTTCTAGGGCATGTTACATATTTGTTTGAGTCATTGTAAGAGTCAAAGGACCATCCAAGACCAAGTCCAAGCGCTACTAGCAAGTTGGCCTTCAAATGAAGCAACAAGCCTACACCAAGATGACATGTAGTCCTAGGATTAAGTCAAATCGGCCTATAAGCATGGGGAGGAAGCCTATCTATAGGCTTCTCGGCCTCATTAAAGCGACATCATCTCGCACACAATAAGTTTGATAAAGGGACAAAGAAGAAGCCTCACATCCAAGAAAAAAGCAGAAGATCAAGATCAAAGGAAGAGAAAATTGATTGCAGGTCTGTTTTGGGCTAATTATGTTCACACATATGAGGAAACTAGGGTTCCCTACCTACTGCAAATCCAAATTACAGTCATATCAAGAGGGATGAAACAAGGCAAGAAAGAAAGTTATATTGAATGTTGAAGTCACAAAGAAGCCAATCCTAGACAAGCAAAGGATAAGGAAAATTGAAGTAGCCCTAATTCGTTCACACATGGGAAATTGCAATCACCTATAGGTAGCCGAAAATTGCAGAGAAGATGGGAGAGAATTTCATAATGAAGTTGTTGAGCCAAGGGCTAGTGAAGAAGGAGAAAATTTAGCATCTTCAAGAAGCAATTGAATTTGAGTTGAAGTATGAAATGAATTGGTCTTTGAGAGGTTATTAGGTCAAGGGTCTTCATCTTGGAATTCATCAATTAAATATTTTTATAAGAGGAAGAATTCAATGAGTTTTCCCCTTGAGCTTAGAGAGGTTTTTTCCCTAGATGGTAGCCTACGTCTTGTGCATGGAAAATTTTAGGGGCTAATCTTCGCCCAGTGGGCCAATTTTCCATGATTTTTCCACAAAATGATTCGCCAATTTCCAATTTTTATAAAAGACAATTCGCCCAGATTTTAGAATATAAAATTATTTTACCTTAAAAATCGCCAACATTATATAGAGGCTACATATATAATCATTATAAATTTGAATAATTTTACAAATATATCAATAAACATTTTATAGTTTGCATATTAGGGATTAGTGAGATTCGCCAATGTTTGAAACTTCAAGAAAATTTTCCATCCTTAAAATTTTCCTTGGTCTTGTGTACTTTGTCTCATAATGATTTGGTATTTGTTTGATGAAGAAGAACACATAATAATAAACAATTCAAAGAAAAATATAATTAAGAAAAATAATAATTAGTTATCATTGCTAGAGAAATCACCTCTTTTCTCAACCCTAGATTTCTCAACATGGTATCAGAGCTAAGGTGACAAGTCAAGGAAGGGCAACTCTCAAAGGACACTGAAACACTCAAGGATCAAAGTTCTAGAAGGGCATCAAGGTCGTCAAAGCATCAAGAAGATACTTTCATCTCCAAGGCATTTCGAAGGAAGCATCAATACCCTAGCTTGCTCAAGGATATGAGCACCAAATCTATGCAAGTAATGGGCAGCCATATATTCAAAACGGTCAAAATCAACCATTTCATGATGGTTATGCCCATCAACCTTACCAAAGTTATCAGCATCAAATGCATTATGCTGGTATGCAAAGACCCACCGCTCAGGCAATCCCATCTTATCCTGGGTATGCTTCACCGAACCTGAATCAACAGTTGCCCTTCGTGGCAACTTTAGAGTTACCAGATCTAAATCAGCTAACAAACGATCCAATCGCTTATGCCCCTTGGTGGTAGGTGATTCCTCATAAACTTCCGTCAGATATTCCTAAATTTAATGGAAATCCGGGTTCTATGTAAAACCAAACATCTTACTCATAAGCAGGGAATACAACATGAATTACATTTTGTGCCTAAAGCTCCTCTTCCTAATCTCAGAATGAATCATTTTAGTACAAGTTTGGAAATTAACAGTTACAGGGATGCAGGTCAGTATTGGGGAAAGTCAGTGTTAAATTTCTCTTATATTGTGTCACCATTTCATGTTTCAAATAGTGTGGAAACTTCTTTTCAAGTGGAGAGGAAACCTATTTGTTTTCATATCAAAGCCTTTTCTAAAACAGTGTCAAAGTGTCAAGGGAAGCTTATGCATCAGGGGAAAGTTCTAACCAATGGAAACATAATTTAATGAATAAGGAAAAAGTGATTCAAACAAATCAACAGCTAATTCAATACTTTCAAAGACAAACTAAGTTGCAACAATTTTCACCTTACAGTTTGATGGATTCATTGGAACAAGTTCACTTAGTAATTAGGAATCATGAAAGTATAGCTTGTTTGATGTCAAGAATTTCTTTGATTGTCTATGTTATTCCGCAAAATAGATTGTTAATACATGTCAATGGTATTTAACAATATCCTGTAGAGATTGTTTTCAAAGATGATTATGAATCACTAACTCATGGTTCTTCATGGAATGAAATCAATTGCCATGTTCATAACAGGTTGATTGACCATCGTCGCAAGTTTTTCATACTGCAGATGGAGGGAACAGGTCATCGACTCAAAATGTGCCATGGTCAGCATCATCAAGGTCATCACTTGCAGGTGATTGATCAAATGTATTAGTACGTCATGAGGGCAAGGTGGAAACTGATGGAGCTCTACCCTCACTGACTATTTGTTTAGTCAAACTTTTGTGGTCCAAAAGCTTTCAAGTGGAGAGGATTGATCCAAGAGGATCTCGTTAGATTAGTTGCACAGGTCATCATCAGTGTTCAGTGTCTTTGTCAGCAATTCATTCCAGTGTCTTTCAATTTCGACAGTGTTGATTACGGTTTAGGTTGTTCAGGTGAAGTTAATGGTTTTCATGGTGATGGTTTTGTACTTGGCTGTCGACATGTGTTTGTCATTAGTTCCGCAAGGATTTGGTCGATGACATGTGTTTGTCATTTGCCTTGTAGGATTTGGGTTGTCGACATGAGGTTGTCATCCACTTTATAGGATTGGTCATCGACATGTGTTGTCATCCACTTGTAGGTTTTGATGTCGATGGGTTCGTCGTCATATGAAAAATGCTTCTAATGTCGTTTTGTGACATTAGGTGGTAAATGGGTTATTTTTAAAAAGCAAGAACCTAATGTACGTAGGCTTCAAACCCTAAATCAAATTAAACCTAAGTCCTAAACCATAACCATAATCCTATGCATCAAAATACATTAAGCCTATGCTAAAGTCTAACCCTAAATCCACACACATTAACCATAGAACCTAAGCTCTAAAACCATCAGACCTCACTTGCATTGCAAACTATGTATAAAAATCCAATTTCCTAAGTCCAAAACCCAAATAACAAACTGTTGACCTATGTTAAACATAGTAAAACATTATAAAAAAATTTGATAGTTCCTAACCACCAACTCTCACTGCAGCGAAGTAACACAGCATGTGAGTAGAAAGTGTAAAGCTGTTGGGGTTAGCATTGACCCCCGTCTTAACTGCGGAGGAGACTGCATGCCATGTGAATGGTTAGTGGTTAGCCATCGGGTTAGCATCAGGAGTTAACCATTCAGAACAAGCCTAAAACTGTAGTCGCATCGGAAACTGTGACATGTGAATAGTTTGTGGTAACCGTCGGAGCGATGGTAGCCGGAACCGCCGGGGGAAGACCGTGAAGGTGGTAGTTGGTGGTTAATCCACCACCAATTCACATGGGCAGTCAACCTCCTCTGCCCGGCCAGTAAGCCACCAACGGCTAATGGCTTAATATAAAGTCGGTTTATGGGTTTGTTTATGGTTTATTCTATTAATTAATGTAACCACCATGAAACCCTATCCTAAGGTGTCCAACCATTACAAGACCAAACCAATTCAAACCCTATTTTGATCTTTTCACTCCTAAATTCAGCTTGAGGGGGTTCGAATGCACCTGGTGGGTTTAAAAGGAGTTTTTTTTCATTGAAGGGGATAGAGTAATTTTGGTTTTTGTATCCAAATTCTGGAGGTCATAGTCATTTTTGTTTTCAGTGTAACAGGAGCATCCAGAGTCGGAATTGGGAATCGTGATAGGCGTTGGAAAGCTGGTTCAAAGAGCTATCCTTTGACAGTGACCAGAAGTGCATGTATGCACATTTAGTTTGGTCAAATCTCTGTGTAATCGACCTCTTCTATTTCAATCGTAATAAAGTGGTCGCCCATCTTGAAAGCGGACCTGGAGATGTAGTCCATCAGGGACGAACTCCGTGATCAATCTTCTTATCTAGCATCACTGCATTTTTTTTTCACTTTTGTTATGCATCTTACTTATGCTTTATCAATTGTCATAAAGTCTTTCTTCTCAAGTAGTTCTCTCGATTTCTGCACTTTCAGTTAACAATCAATTCAATAATGGCTAATCAATTCTACATCAGTTTTAACTTATGATCATTTCAGATCACTCTCTCCATGCGTCAAGGATTATTTTGAAGTAATACATCTTATTCAAGAAAAAAAATTCTATAACCACACCATCAAAGTTGAAGACGAAAGAAAAATTGAAGATATTGTCATCGAGTATCTTCTCAAGTAAGTAATTTTATGTCTACATTTGAATTAGTCAAAATGTCTTTTTGCAAGGAGAGCAAAAATTTGGTTGGGTTAGTTAACTTTCTAGCATGGAAGAAGAGGACTGATTTGATCCTCATATAAAATGAAGTTGTGGGACATGTTAAGGTCTCAATAATTAAACCTCCTAAAGAAGAATCTCAAGACCTTGAAAAGTACATAAAAGGGGAAGTAAGGTCTCAAATGATTCTCATTGAATCCATTAAGGATCCCCTCATACCCTATGTATCAAAGTTGGAAATGGCTAAAGAGATATATGACAAGTTGGTGGGACTATTCTTCGTAAATACTACTAGATAAGTAATATCACTAAGACAATAACTCTACAAAAGTAAGATATACAAGGAAGAAGGAATAGCCTCATATTTTGTGAGTGTGTCATAAATAAGAGAACAACTCTAAGAATTGGGAGAAATAATGTCTGATAGGGAAATGACTGCCATAGTGATCAATGCGCTACCAAAAGAATGGGGAAACTTCACATCAATCATATATGGAAAGAAGGAATCTACCTTTTTCAATGAACTATGATAATTATGAAAAATCTAAGAAACTAGGTTGAAGGAAGAAATCGATGTAGGATCAAGTGAACAAGCACAAGCGTTTTCTACCTTGACTAAAAGAAACGGGAAGTCTGGGAAGGTTGGTCCTTAGAAAAATAAGAAGGATATGGCCAAGGTTCAATGTTATGGTTGTCATGAGTATGGAAACTATAAAAGAGATTGTCCAAAATTCAAGAAGGACAACAATAAAATAGGAAGGACAGAAGCCCATGTCATTGAAGAAGTAGAAGAAAATGAAAAGAAGAATCCAAAAAGGAAGAAGTAAGAGATATCTACTATGACTGAGATGATCTTCTTCACCAAGCTCTTTTCAAGTCTTTGTTATTTAGTTTGTATAATAACAATCATTGTAGGAATCATTAGAGGCACCATATGATGCATCATGTTAAAAGATGGTATCATAAGAAGCATACAATGTGAAACAAGATATCTTAACATCATAAAAAGCTTGCAAAAGAGTTGAAGTAGAAGTCTATGGTAGTCACCTGTAGGGAAAAAGAGATCTTGGTAACCCTATTAGAAGCATAAGTAGTACTTATGGATAGAAGAGAGGCATCTAGTATAAAGCTTGTCATACACCATAAGAAGCATTTGTAGGATGAGGATAATCAATATCCTCCGTTGGAATCTTCATTTGAAGATTCACCTATTGAAAAACACAAATGACTCACCAAGAATTCCACCTTGTGAGGGATTCATGGGATGACGGTATGATGACAAGGGAGTGAAGTAGGTTAAGATGATTGAAAAACTTTCAATCTAGGAAGTTGTCAAAGGAAGTCTAAATTATTAAAAATGAAGAAATGAGGTATGTATGCATGTATTTAATGTATTGAGTCATGTCATCATATAGTTGTAGGAAGAATGGATGGATACTCTACCTCATGAGTATGATCAAAGGAAAGGGATCTCTTTCGTTGAAAATATGCATGAAGGCATGATGCACATATTGATAAAGATGAAATCAACATAATATGTCCTCATATGGAGTATGAGGTCGTTGATTATGAATATGGAACTATGGATGGAAGTTCTTAGGTCTATATGTGAAGAATGGAAGAAGAGATTGTGAAAAATTCAACTATGGTTGCATGAAAAATAAAATCAACATCTGATGACTAGAAGAATTGACCTTGACATCTCCATGGAAAAGGTATGAAGACTCTGATGAATTTTGGAAAATAAGGATACCCTTGACATTTAATATATTTTTGGATATGCGTCAATGTGTATGTAGGATGTTGATGATGTAATCGAATAGATGTCATGATGAAAATACCATCACAAAGTAATGTTAATTTGATGTTCATTTTTGAACAATATATATATGGGCTAATGTAGGGATACAAAAAGAGCAGTTGTAGATGTCATCTACAACTGATACTCATGTGGTGGGATGATAAGACCCTGAAGAAAAACATGATATGTAGAAGTTAGCTTTATGAAGGAAAGCCAAATATGGATTAGTGAATCATTTTCCAATGAAAGAAAGCATGACATGACTAACATGATTCATGAATGAAAGCGATGGATGGTATATGCCTTATCAATAAGTTCTAACGATGAAGGCTCCATATCAAGGAAGATGAAATTCATGACATTGAAAGAGGGAGCCCTACATGTAGCTTATTGTTCCATGATATCCACCTAAAGAGCTGCTGGAAGCAAGTCACTGGTTAAGAGGGAGCTTGGACAAGTCCCTAGTTAAGAGGGAGATTAGGTACATTCCTTTATAGGAATGGATACATTCCTTTATATGAATGGATAAATTCCTTCATTGGAATGGATATATCCTCCCTGGTTGAGAGGGAGAGATAGACACATCATTTTTGTCTTCACTTGGGAAATAATTGAGGATTAGGTAAGCATCTAGCATCTGATACTCTTTGAGGATGTGTAGGGAATCCAAGATAAGAGTATTTGTAAAGGACCGATATTCTTTAAGAACTAGGAATCCAAGATAAGAATTGTCTTGATGGAACATACTCTGAGAGAACTCAGGTGGGGTATGTTCTGAGAGAGACAATGATGATGGTGTCTATAAATCATTAGGCTTGCCAACATTTTGCTCTGATCATGTGGAGAGATAGAGTTGTTAGGCAAGGCCTTGCTATGTGAATTGCTAGATGATATGATGTTAAACAAATGGGTTACCAATATGACTCTTCTTATGAGAATTCTTCAGATTGAGAATTCCCAAGTTTCTTGTATGGGTTATGAATACCTCCCTAGTTAAGAGGAAGTGTTGAAATATGTAACTAGGTTCGGTCTTCATGATGACATGTGTAATCATGCTTTTATGTAATTTATGTAAAGCCAAAAAATAAAATTATTCATGTTATACTTGAGTCACGAGTTTCATGCTCAAGGAATTTTATTTTTATATAGATCAAGCTCCCATTGTGAGCTCTTAGGATTGGTCACTAAGTCATAAATTCAATTGATTCTTGTCATGTATGAGAGACCCTTCTAGGGCATGTTACAATATTTATTTGATTCATTGTAAGAGTCAAAATACCCTCCAAGGCCAAGTCTAAGCACTACTAGCAAGTCTGTGTTCAAATGAAGCAATAAGCCCACACTAAGATGACATGCCACCCTAGGATCAAGTCAATTCAGCCTACAAGCATGGGGAGGAAGCCTATATATAGGGTACTCGGCCTCATTCAAGGGACATCATCTCACACATAAGAAGTTTGATAAAAGGGACAAATAAGAAGCCTCACATCCAAGCGAAAAGAACAAGATCAAGATCAAAGGAAGAGCGAAGTGATTGTAGGTCTATTTTTTGATAATTTTGTTCACACATGTGAGGTAACTAAAGTTTCCCTACCTACTGCAAGTCCAAATTATGTAGTCATCTTAAGAGGGCTTAAACAAGGCAAGAAATAAAGTTATATTGAAGGTCGAAGTCGCAAAGAAGTCAACCCTATCGAAGCGAAGGAGAAGGAAGGCTGAAGTAGCCCTAATTTGGTCACACGTGGGAAATTGTAGTCAACTACAGGTAGCCAAAAATTTTAGAGAAGAAGGCCAAGAATTTCATACTTAAGTTTCTGAGCGAAGGGCTACTAAAGAAGGAGAAAGCGCAACATCTTCAAGAAGCAATTCACTTTGACTTGAAGTAAGAATTGACTTGGTCTTAGAGAGGTTATAAGGTGTCTTGGTCTTGGAATTCATTAGTTGAAGATTTTATAAGACGGTGGGTTTTTCTATCAAGCTTATAGAGGTTTTTTCCCTGGATGATATCTTATATCTTGTGTCCTTTGTCTCATTATGATTTCTTGTGCCCTTTGTCTCATTATGATTTGGTAGTTGTTTAATGAAGAAGAACACATAATAATAAACAAGGGAAAGACAAATCTAATTAAGAAAAATAACAAGTCTTCACAAGAATCTATCATTGCTAGAGAAATCACCTCTTTTCTCTGCCCTACATTTCTCAACAATATTGCCCCCAAAAACTAGAATAAATTTAATTTTTGCGAGAAGTGCTTAAGTGGATTTGGTTTCTTGGACAGTGCGAAGTGGAATTCTCTCTGTGAGAAAGAGTGAAATGATTAAAGTAAAATAGTTAATTTAAAGTTGGTGGACTCTATATTTTGAATATAATAATTTTATTTTAAAATATAATATAATATATTTTATTTTTTTAATAAAATTACTTATAAATAATAATGTCTTTCAGATTGACAATTTGAAAAACCTAAACCTTATGTTGGGGAGGACGAGCGAAGAATAGCTAGGGTTGGAAGATTGCAGGTGTTGATCTCCATGGTAGGGCGAGGAGGAAGGCGCTCTACTCCCTCCTACATGCATGCGGTTACCAGCCGTGGTAAGAAGCCTATGGAAGAAGTCAGAAGAGACGAAGAGGGGAAAGAGAGCAGGGGAGAAGACAAGGATGGAGCCAAAAACTATGAGAATAAAAGCACAAAAGACAAGGAATAAAATGACAAGGAAAATGGAGAAAAAACCAAGGCATAAAAAGGACCCTATAAGCCCAAATCTGAGGTTACACCAAGGGTGGTCCTGAATGATCTTGCGCCGTGGGCACATAGGGACCACATGCAAACTTATGCTATCATTTGTAATTCATGGGAATATGGCCCACTGAAAAAGCTTTACAGACTTGGATTAAATACCATTAGAAACCAAAAGGGAGCATTGACCTACATCTTGGATCAAAAGTATTCTTTACAGTGGTCTTCACTAATATTGAGGATAAAGACAGAGTGTTTGAAGGAGGGCCCTACTTCTATGCAATTGTTGTCCTTGTGAGGCCGTGGATGATGACCTTTGCCCCAGAGTGGGAGACTTTCACATCTGTTCTGGTTTGGGTAAGACTTTACTCCCTTCCTCTTGACTATTGGCAAATAGAATCGTTAACAGATATAGGTAATAAACTAGGACGTTTTTTCAAGGCCTCAGAAGCCACTAGAAGAGGAAAATATACTTCCTTTGCATGAATCTGTGTGGAAGTGGATCTCTTCGGAGCTCTATCGGATGAGTTGATATTGGAATATTTGGACGAAGAATGGTTGCAAATAGTAGATTATGAACATATTCCATTCAGAGATCGTAGACATCATGAGCATGGACACCTGTTCAGAGAATGCCCTCTCAGTAAAAACGAGAATAAGAGCAGAGCTTCCACTATGAAATATTCGGAGAGCTTCCAAAAAGTGAGTCACAAAGGATAGGGTGGCAAAAGGGGTCTTAGGCAACATCAAGTTGAAGGGCCTCAAGTTACGCAGAATAGGATCCAGTTTCTTAAGGGGGAAGAAGAGGCAACAAAAATATATCAGGGCATAGAGGTAAATCCAGAGGATAAGAAGGCAAAGGAGGACAAAGACCAACCAAGGAAAACAACATACAGAAAGTGGCCATGATGAGTGATGTAGAACTAGATATGGACCAGGAAATGACCCAGAGTGAAATGGAAATGGAGGATCAGGAGCTGCAGGAGATTTTAGATAGAGAGACCTAGATTTGGAAGGATTCTTGAAACAAGGAACCAGGGGAGGGTTAGATTTGTTACCTCAAGAAGAGTTCTATAGAGTACAACAGTTGTACTTATGGAAAACCCAGGCTAGTGGGGTGGAAATGCTAGGCAACATGACAAAACAAGGCAACGAAGGGGTGAAATCTATAAAAATCACACCAGGATTAGCACCTCGAGGCCCAAGAAAGAAAAAAGACAGAAAAAAGTAGAATCAGCTACTGATGGAGTGTGGAAAGCTAATGATAGATTCGGGTAAGATGAAAGACCTAACCAGTTACTCTTTCACTAATCTTTAATGATGAAGTTTACTTCTTGGAACATCAAAGGTCTAGGTAGTAAAAGGAAGAAAATATTACTTAGTAAGAGATGAAACAAGAAGCTACGGATATTATATTTATCAAGGAAACTAAATGTTCTATACAAAAAATAAAGAAATTCATAGTAAATGACTCAGTCATTTTGAGTTTCTAGAAGTCAAGGAAGAAAATACAGCAGGTGGCATTCTTACTCTTTGGAATCCCCTAAAGATTGGTATAATAGATGCTGAGGCCTCCAGAAATTATCTATCATTGGTAATGCAACCTGTGGGGGATAGGGAGATCTATCTGGTAATGAATGTTTATGGCCCTCAGAAAATGAATGAAAAATTGAGACTCCTTGACTCCCTCATGGATCTCAGAGAGAGATATCCTGGGATTCCATGGATTTTGGGAATGACTTCAACATGATCAAATCACTATCAGAGAAAAAGTGGGGTACCAAAAATCTCACTAAAGAGGCCTTAGCTTTTCAATCTTTCTTGGACACTATGAAACTGGTTGACATTGATACAAGTAATGGTCACTTTACGTGGAATAATAGAAGAGGAGGAGGGTCTCTGGTGGCCTCAAAGTTAGATAGATTCATCATATCATAGGAACTTATACTCAATGACACTGGAATGGAAGCAACGATTCTACCCTTTGGTGGCTCTGATCACTAGCCAATTCAACTAGAGATCAGGGGCATTGGTACTCCCACGAATAGACCTTTCATATTTGAGAATATCTGGCTCACCCATCCAGATTTTATCAACAATATTTCAAGTTGGTGGTCTGAAGATCTGCATATTCAGGGTACAAATATGTTCCTTCTTCACAAAAGACTAAAATATATAAAGCTCAAGCTTAAAGAATGGAACAAAAAAGAGTTTGGCAATATTTTTGAAGGGAAAAAAGTTGTTGAAAGCAAACTGCAGATACTCAACCAATCCCTTATCTAGGTTGGCTTTGATAAAATCAACAATGACATAGCCACCATTCTTCAGCACGGGTGGGATAACTTATGTAAACAAGAGGAAATATTCTGGAGACAAAAATCTAGAGTGCAATGGTTAAAGGAAGGGGAAAGAAACACCATATTTTTCCACAGATCAACCTTGGCAAACCAGGCTCATAATAGAATTTCCTTGATTAAGGATGAGGAAGGGCAACTAGTCAGTACCCATGAAGAAATTGAAGTTGTTTTAGTTCAACACTTTAGGGGGATTTCAAAAGAAAGCATTCCAAACAGAGAGCCTTTCATTAAGGATATTATAAGACATATACCAGGACTAGTGTCCAGAGAGGATAATATTAACCTCAACAAGCCAGTAACTGAAGAGGAAATTAGTGAAGTCATCAAGGAAATGCAGAATGGTAAAGCGCCGGGTCTTGATGGTTTTAATGTGGACATCTTTAAAGCATGCTGGAACATTGTTAAACAAGATATTCTGAATGTGGTAGAGGATTCCAGGCGGAATAGAACGATCCTGAAGGCCCTCAACACCTCCTTCATTTCTCTGATCCCTAAACA
The DNA here is from genome assembly GCA_031772625.1 of Pinus tabuliformis. Lineage (NCBI taxonomy): Eukaryota > Viridiplantae > Streptophyta > Pinopsida > Pinales > Pinaceae > Pinus > Pinus tabuliformis. Next base: position 775,907,028 of record CM062804.1, on the reverse strand, counting down.
AGATAATTCTCTTACTCTAGATAAGTTTCAACCCATAGCATTGTGCAATGTGGTTTACAAGATTATATCCAAGGTTGTAGCTAATAGACTCAAACCTCTTCTCCCCACCTTAGTTTTTGGGGAGCAATCTGGCTATGTGGAAGGTAGGCAAATTCTCAACAACATCATTCAAGCACAGGAGGTTGTGCACTCACTGACTAGCAACAAGAAGGCTAGAATGATTATGCAGTTGGACATAGCCAAAGCTTATGATAAGTTGAACTGGACCTATATCATAAGGGTTCTTATTGCTTTTGGGTTTGATCATAATTGGGTTAGATGGGCCATGGCTTTGGTAACTTCTTCTAGCTTTTCAATTTTGGTAAATGGCTCTCCCTCAGATATTTTTATTCCCTCAAGAGGCCTTAGACAGGGAGATCCATTCTCTCCCTTTCTCTTTATACTCATTATGGAAGGTCTTGTTAGCTCGATTAAGCAAACAAAAGCAGAAGGAAAATCAAGGGTCTTTAACTTTCCGAGAATGGATAGACTTTGACTCATCAACAATTTTTGGATGATACCATGTTGCAGGGAGTTCCTACAATCAAAGAAGCTTTGGCATACAAACAAATTCCAAATGAATTTGGTTTGACCACAGGTGTGAAGGTTAATATTTTCAAATCTAAAATCTTTTTCTTTAATACTGATATTGTTATACAAAGGAACATCTGCAGAATTCTAGGCTTTCAAAGAGATTCTCTTCCTTCAAAATATTTGGGATTCCCCCTTACTGCTAAACCTCTTCATAAGAGTATCTGGGAACCGGTGATTAATAAGATGCAGGATAAAATCAGGAATTGGACCATCAGATCTTTAAACTTGGTGGGTAGGTTAGTGCTTACAAAGGTTATTCTTCAATCTATCCCAGTTTTGATGCTTTCAACACTCCCTGTTCTAAAAGGAGTATTACAACGATTCAGAACTATTCAAAGAGATTTCCTATGGGGAAAAGGGGAGAAAAAAAAGAAATGGGCCTTAGTTGCTTGGGAAAAGATTTGCAAACCCAAAATTCAAGGAGGTCTGGGTCTGGATGATCCAGAAGTTCTAAGCAGGGCTTTAGGAGCTAAGTTATGGTGGAGATGGGTCAAAGAACCAAAGGCCTAGTGGGCTAGTATCTGGACAGAAAAATATGCCAGTTCCTGGGACAACAACGATCATATAAGAATGTCTGGCAATATAAAGGGCTCACACATTTGGAATAATGCCTGGGAGAACAGAGCCTTAGTTCAAAAGAATAGCTTCTGGGAAATCAAAGAGGGGGATTTGACACTTTTTTGGGAAGATAAATGGCAACAAGAAGCAATACTACTAAATGAGCAATTTCTGGATCTCAAAAGAGAGACAGATATCAAGGGATTATCACAGGTCAAATATTTTTGGGACCAAATTAATAATGAAAGTAAATGGAGAAGGTGGAGAAATATGATTTACGAGGAAGATGACCCCTTGAAAACTAAAGCTGAAGATCTCATGCGAATACTAGAAAAAAGGAAGATCTTAGTGACTAGGGGGCATGAACAATTGAGGTGGGGAAACAACGATGAGGGTACCTTTAATCTTAAGGAAGCTAAGTGCAAAATCCTTGAGATGGACTCTCTTGCTCCGGATAGAATATGGTAGAGTCTGTGGAGGCATCAAGGCTAGATGAAGATTAAGCTCTTCATGTGGCTTGTTTATCATAAGAGAATTCTAACTTGGGATAACATAAGAAAAAGGGGTGTGCTGGGGCCTTCTAGATGCCTGCTCTGTGAAGCCCAAGAAGAAACAATGGAACAACTCCTCAATAACTGTATCTTTACCTCTAGTTTGCGGGATTATTTTGCTAACATCTTCTAAAAGAGTGACAAGGACAGATAGTGCATCTTTAATACCCTAATCAGGTGGAGAAATAATTACTCAGATAATGAAATTCTTGGTACTGCATGGGCTCTTACCCCTAGCTTCATTATTTGGAATGTCTGGAAAGAAAGGAATAAGAGAATTTTCCGAAATGAAAAAAGATCCCTTTAGTGTCTTTTGAAGCAGACTTTGACTCAACTTAAAGAGACGGTGGGTACCATAGTGCGAAACACCCCTAAATATCAACCCTTAGATGTTGAATTGAAGATTCTAGGACTATTGGGTATACAGGGGCTTATGTTGCAGGGCCTGAACAGAAGAGTTTTGGCTATGGTTTCTAAGCAGGAATTCTAGCATCCTCCCCCTTTGGGCTTTCTGAAATATAACATAGATGGGGCTTCTAAAGGCAACCCAGGCAGTGCGGGATTTGGAGGGGTGTTAAGGGACGATACTGGTAACATCCTTTCCATCTTCCATGGACATTTAGGCAGGGCTACAAACAACATGGCAGAAGCCATGGCTATGGAGCAGTGCTTAGATCTCCTGGTGCAAGATAACTGGCAGAATGTTATTATCGAAGCCGACTCTGAGATTATTATTAACACAGTAAAAAAAATTAGTTGGGGCTCTGAGCTGGAGAAGGTTTCTAAACACTGGAGGCTGATCCAGGTCTTCCAAAGGATCCAGATCCACCTCAGAAGCCTACGCACGGTCAATTTTAACCATGTGTGAAGGCAGGCCAATAAACTGGTTGATCTATTGGCTAATCAAGGTGTGAAATGTACTAGGTATAGGGTTTCAATGAGCGGGCATAGGTTGCCTTAGGATGATTTCATGGATCAGTGTAACACCCAAGCAGTCGAGGATATGATGGTGTATCGCACCAAAACAATGGAAGCCCTGTCTAATAATTTGTTTGATTTATGAGGTGCAAGTTTTACCTTTCTCGTTTCTTCTTATGTTGCCAAGAGGAGTCTGCTACTAGAGTAGTTGTTTGGAGGGAATGGGTAGTTCATTTCTCAGGCTCACATACGGTGGCATAAGCGAAAGGAGTAGCTGACAGAACCCGAAAACTAACGGCAAAATGTATACTCTTAATATGTTGTCAAACGTTGCATTTCCAAGAGAGAAGTGGTTTCCAGTATATCAAGGGTGTCTTGGGTGGGAAGAGGTTTTAAAATTTTGGGTGTGATCACACTCCTCGGGTGACACGTGGCTGTGGGGTGGTTTTGTTCTTCGCCCTTATCGCGAGTTAAACATCTGCTCCTTTGCTCGGAGCGATATGATCCTCCACCATTGGATCATGTCCGGCGGATCTACGGCTGTGATCTATCGAGCATGTCTGTGGGGCTTCAGGGTTAAAGGGTGGACTTCTAGATGGCGTGATATTCAACTCCACTGTTGGATCTATTCGGGGGGATCGACGGTCAGGAATCTATCGCGTTCAATGGTACTTCATAAAGGTTTTTGGCAGGATCCTTGGCTCTGCGAGCTACTCTGTTGTAGTTGGCCAGGTTGCTTTTTAAATTGGTAAGGTGGCTTATGTGGCCTTTGTACTTGTTACCTTTTCTGGGTGGTGTAGATTTGTGGATTAGGGTCGGAGTTTTAGCACTTAACTCGTGACCCCAGGTTTTCTTGAAAGTTGGGTTTGTTTAAAATCCATGTTACCATGTGGATGGATGTATTCTACGTAAATACTTTTATGTTTTAATGATTAAAAAGGTACAACTCTTGCTTCAGCAAAAAAAATAATGTCTTTCGGATTAATCACATCATTCGGATTTTGTCAACATTTTGAAACAACTAATGTGGTTTATACAAAGGTGAAAAAATCAATCAATCCTAAAGAATAAATAGTTGTTAAGAATTAACCGTAAATCAATTATCAAAATAATTAAAATAATATATAGTTATAAACTAGCAATTAAGAATTAGTTTATATATATATTAAATGAGTTCATTTAGAATATTATAAGAATTAAATAAAATTAATAATATTACAAGGTTTAAAATTAGGAATTAACCATTAATAAATTAGTTATAAAATGATATTTAGTTATAAATTAGTTATTAGTAATTAGTCTTTAGTTATTTTAATAATATATATTTATATTAATTAAATTAATTTAAAATATTATAAGAATTAAATAAAATTAATAATATTACCTTGGTTTAAAAATTGTATAGAAAGTATTAGAATATTTGTTAGAATAAGTTTAATAATTTTATTAATATAAATTTAAAGAAATATTATAATGAGAATTCGTATAAGAAAAATAATTAAAATAAGCCAATATTCTTATTAAAATTGAATATAATAAAATAATTAATAAAATTATAAAGTGAAAATTATGTAAATTTTGAAACGAATTATTAAAAAGAGAGAGAAAGAGGAAATAGGGGAAGAGAGGGTCAGAATCCAGCTATTACTTAATTTCCAACCATCATCCCCATTGAGATTGATTGTATGCTTCTCAATCTCAATAGCCTCTCATAGAAGTGATCAACCCTCGCAATGTCTCTGGAATCCGCAATGCAGACATGGTGCTTGGATTTCTCTACATGTTCAGCTAGAGCTGATGAGCGGGAACGATTATGCCTAATGTGTGCTACATGCTCTTGGATTCTCTGGTTAATAGACGACTAATTTCTCCAATGTAGGGAATCCCATACGAACAAGGGATTGAGTAGACCCTTTTCATGTCTTTAGGGTCTATAGGGTCCTTAACAGATCTTAATACCATTAGATGATTCAAATTGGATCCATGAAGAATAATCAAAGCACCATGGCTGTACCAAAACAGGACAGACTTCAAAGAATTATGAGCATAGAATCATCAGGAAGACATCTGAACAGTGGCAGTTGGCAGCCAGTGAGGAATGACGAGGACCTCGGTCAAAGCACACTAACCGAGAACCATGGAGACCGCGCAGGAGGTGAAACTAGCACTTGGGAAGCCCAAATTGGGAAAAGGAGGCAGTTTCTGATGTGCGATTAGCGCTAATCGCGCATCGCTAGGCAAAATCCCTTGAGAAGGAGAGGCCCTGAGCACTTGGTCGCATGAAAACTAGGAAAACCGTGGGGAAAATGCTAAAGGCTGAAGGCGGGACCCACAATCCAAAACTGGTGGTATATCAGGGGCACCCTTGTGTGGTAAGTGGATTTGGATGATACATAGCAATTCCATTTAGCGCCTGATGCGTGGCAGGCAGAGGAGAGAGAAAATCGATGCTCATCGCACACTAATGGTCGACAAAGTCAACTGTGCAAAATGAGCGAATGATGTTGGATCTAGGGGCTCCAAATCTAATGGTTGAGAACACGCCCAATGAAAGAACTAGATTTGACACGGGATTGAGCCATGATGTATAGATATTTGAGGTTTGATTTGACCGCTGAGGTGGTGGAAGAGTCATTTCCCGACGTAACCAAAGAACTTAAATGACGAGGAAATGCTGGCACAGTTCGTAGGAGGACAAGTGGCCACTCCCTATGAGCCATTCATGATGAAGTCAAGACAGGGAATTCCAAGCGAGCAACAGCAGGCGATCCAACGGGGGGGGGAAGAGGAAACGAGCAGTCATGAGAGCGACTAGCTTTAACGCCATGAATAGAGAACAAAAGATAGAGAGAGGACACCGAGAGGAAGAACCGGAGAAAGAAGAAGACGAAGACAGAGAACAAAGAGACAGTGAAGAAAAGAGCAGAAAGACAGAGAGCCGAGCTGACCTACAGCATAAGGCAGCATCGATCCATCCCTAAGAGGATCTGTCAGGGAACTGAGCACCACATTGGGATCATCCCATTGAAGACCAGAGAGGTCAAGAATAAGGAGAAAATAAAGCAGAAGTGGAAAGCAAGGAAGGCTAACACTGCACAGTAAAGCAAAGCTTCATGTACTCACTATAAAAAAGATGGGCATGATGATGAGCATTGTTGGATCCTGCATCTAGAGCTGAGACCTAAGAATTTCGAGGGCAAGAAGAAGAAGACTACTCCAGCTATTCATAAAGATTTGGAATCGAATACTTTGTAAGAGCTCATAAGCTCAAGAATAATTATACTTTGATAAACTCAGGGCAGATGAAAAGAATGATAAATTCATGCAAACAATTCTTACTGATGGTTGTAAAGGAAAAGAAACCTGAAAAAGCCAATGTATTTGAGGGTTGTAAGGCTAAAAAACAAGTTGATTTAGAAAAGGTTGTTTTAGAGTATGATATCTTGTTTCAAGAACCTAAAGGTCTGCCACCCAAAAGGGAAATTGTACATGATATTATTTTGCAGCAAGATGCTCCATTGCCTAACATTGGAATGTACAGGTTGTCTACTTTATAGAATGCTGAAATCAAGAAGCAGGTGCAGGAGTTGCTTGAGAAGGGGTTCATCACGCCTAGCACATCTCCATGTGGGTCACCAATTGTTTTGGTGAGAAAGAAAGATGTCCTGTGGAGAATATTCATTGACTACCGAGCACTGAATAAGATAACAATTAAAAATCGTTATCCCCTTCCTCGCATAGATGATCTTTGGATCAATTCAAAGAAGCTTTTTATTTCACCAAGCTAGACTTGTACAGTGGATACCATTAGGTCAGGGTTGCAGAACAAGATGCATGGAAGACCGCTTTCAAGACAAAGCAGGGATTGTATGAGTGGCTGGTTATGCCTTTTGGCTTAACTAATCCTCCTGCTACTTTCATGATATTAATGAATGATGTACTCAGACCTTTTCTTGATGATTTTGTTATTGTGTATCTGGATGAAATTCTGATTTTTAGTAAAACGTGGGAAGAACACTTAAATCATGTTTAGCAGACATTAGATGTTTTGAAAAGAGAAAAACTTCATGTTAAACTCTCAAAATCTGAATTTGGCAAAACATCTCTAAATTATTTGGGTCATATAGTAGGGGTGGTGAATTGAAAATAGATCCCTCCAAAGTGGTAGTCATTGTAAACTTGCCTAAACCGAAGTCTGCTACAGAAGTGAGAAGCTTCTTAGGGGTAGCACAGTATTGGAGGAAGTTCATTTCTAAATTTTCCTCAATTGCAGCTCCCTTACATGCTTTAACAGGATTGAACAAGGTGTTTCAGTGTGGAGGCAAACATCAGAAAGCCTTCAACACCTTGAAAGAAAAGATTAGTACAGCACCTGTACTAGCACTCCCTGATCTTCAAACACCATTTGGGATCCAAACAAATGTCAGTCACTATACCATGGGAGCAGTGTTGGCACAACACGGTAAACCCATATGTTATCATTCTGAGACTTTTAATCCTACAGTAGTTAACTATCCTACATATGATAAATAATCGTATGCATTAGTTCAGAGTGTGAAAAAGTGGAAACATTACTTAATGGGAAAAGAGACAGTAATACATACTGATCATCAACCACTTCAATATCTACACTCCCAAACTAAGTTGCAGCAATCAGGACACTACAAATGGATGGGTTTTCTACAATAGTTTCATTTAGTCATCAGATATAAAAAGGGCATACATAATAAAGTTGTAGACATGTTATCTAGACCCATTATAAATGCATCTACTACACTTAAGCATAATTTTGTGCTACATGAAAGCTACATTGAACAATATGCTCATGATATAGACTTTAAAGATGTATATGCAACTTTGAGTCAAGGCAAATGAGTAGAAGAATTGGATTATCATGTAAAGGACCGACTGTTATACCGTTGTGGGAAACTCTGCATTCCACAAACTGAGAGAGCAAAGATAATTAGAGAAGCACACGCTTCTATGATATCAAGTCACTTTGGGGTAAGTAAAATTCAGTTAGCTACACTTAGAATGGGGGGAACAACTTTAATCTGGTGGGAAAGTAAAACTCAGATAGATGTAAAGAAAAAAAGGAAAAGTCATCTCTTCATGGTCTAAGCGTTTAAAAGCTCTTAGGAAACAATTCTATCCTTTAGGATACATGCAACAAGTTGTTATTGATTGGCAACATCTCAGGCAAGGTAAAGGACAGAGTGTTCAAGAGTTTGCGCAGGAGTTCAGAAAGAAAGCATTGGCGCTTGTTATTTCATTAGATACACGTGAAACTTTATTAAAATACATCGGAAATTTACATTAATATTTGCAGCACACATTATTGATGTTCAATCCTAATTATTTTGATGAAGTGTGTGTTTAGGCCATACATAATGAATGAGGTGGCAGACCATTCAAGTTTTCATCGCAGTCATCCAAAGAGTTGGAAATCAAAGAGGCCAATGATAGTAAGGGGAAGAACAATTGGAAGAGAAAGAAATAAGCGATAACTCAGAAGGAAAGACCTACTTGTTGGCATTGCCAGAGAATCGGTCATGATGAATCTAAGTGTTGGAAACTTCATCCAAAACTTAAGCCCAAAAATTTCCTTAAGGATAAGGATGAAAAGAAGGCAATTGTAGCAGTGCAGCAAGATCTAGGTTCAGATTTAGGTGATGAAAGGAGGATAACTACTATGGTTATGACAGGTAAAACTTTTGACACTGGTTCAAGTTCAAAGCTATTGCATCTTCATCAAACATAAATCCTTCAAATGAGGATAAAAGAGTTGAATTGTTTAACATAAGGATAACTTCTAAGAACACAAAGATAAATACAATGTTTGACAGTAGATCACAGGCAAATTTAATCTCTGAATATTTAGTTAAGAGTTTGGGTTTGGAAACACAAAATCATCCAAGACCTTACCCATTAGGGTCGCTAAATAAATCAACTCAGATAAAAGTCACTAAACAGTGTCGATTAAGATTTTCCATTACAGCTAATTACATTGATGAAGTGGAACTAGATGTGGTTCCAGTAGACATATGTGGAGTTGTCTTAGGAAGTCCTTATCTTTATGATCATGATGTAGTATTTTATAGGAGAGAGCATAAATATCACCTTAAGAAAGATGGGGTTGAATTTATTGTTAGGGCACATAAAAGTAAAAATCACTTGAATTTAGTTGTTTCTAATCAGATGAAGCGATTAATAAGTTCACGTAAAATATTTGTAATCATGTGTGTAAAGGAACAACATAACACTCAATAGGATGTTTGTTCAGGCTATGAGACTCAGCTTAAAGATAGTTTGATCAAAGAGATAGAAACTATTCCAGTTCTATGTAAGACCAAACATCTTACTCATAAGCAGGGAATACAACATGAATTACAGTTTTTACCTAAAGCTCCTCCTCCTAATGTTAGAATGAATCATTTCGATCCAAGTTTGGAAATTAACAGTTAGAGGGATGCATGTCAGTATTGGGGAAAGTCAGTGTTAAATTTCTCTTATATTGTGTCACCATATCATGTTTCGAACAGTGTGGAAACTTCTTTTCAAGTGGAGAGGAAACTTATTTGTTTTCATATCAAAGCCTTTTCTAAAACAATGTCAAAGTGTCTAGGGAAACTTATGCATCAAGGGAAAGTTCTAATCAATGGAAACATAATTTAATGAATAAGGGAAAAGTGATTCAAACAAATCAACAACTAATTCAATACTTTCAAAGACAAACTAAGTTGCAACAATTTTCACCTTACAGTTTGATGGATTCATTGCAGCAAGTTCACTTAGTAATCAAGAATCATGAAAGTATAGCTCTTTTGATGTCAAGAATATCTTTGATTGTCTCTGTTATTCCACAAAATATATTGTTAATACATGTCAATGGTATTGAACAATATCCTGTAGAGACTATTTTGAAAGATGATTATGAATCACTAACTCATGGTTCTTCATGGAAAGAAATCAATTGCCATGTTCATAACAGGTTGTTTGACCATCGTCGCAAGTTCTTCATACTGCAGATGGATGGAATAGGTCACCAACGGAAAATGTTCCATGGTCAGCATCATCAGGGTTATCAGTTGCAGGTGATTGATTTAATGTATTGGTACACCATGAGGGCAAGGTGGAAAGTGAGGGAGCTCTACCCTCAATGACTATTTGTTTAGTCAAACTTTTGTGGTCCAAAAGCTTTCAAGTGGAGAGGATTGATCCAGGAGGATCTTGTTAGATCAATTTCACAGGTCATCATCAATGTTCAGTGTCTTTGTCAGCAATTCAATCCAGTGTCTTTCAGTTTTGACAGTGTTGATTACGGTTCAGGTTGTTCAGGTGATGTTAATGGTTTTCATGGTGATGGTTTTGTACCTAGCTGTCGACATGTGTTTGTCATCAGTTCCACAAGGATTTGGTCGACAACATGTGTTTGTCATTCACCTCGTAGGATTTGGGTTGTCGACATGAGGTTGTCATCCACATTACAGGAATGGTCATCGACATGTGTTGTCATTCACTCGCAAGTTTTGATGGCGATGGGTTCGTCGTCATATGACAAATGTTTCTAATGTCGTTTTGTGACATTAGGTGGTAAATGGGTTATTTTTAAAAAGTAGAAACCTAATGTACCTAGGCTTCAAACCCTAAAACAAATTAAACCTAAGTCCTAAACAATAACCCTAATCCTATGCATAAAAATACATTAAGCCTATGCTAAAGTCTAACCCTAAGCACTAGACCTAAATCCATACATATTAACCATACAACCTAAGCTCTAAAACCATCAGACTTCTTTTGCATTTCAAACTATGTAAAAAAATACAATTTCCTAAGTCCAAAACCCATATAACAAACTCTCGGCCTATCTTAAACATTGTAAAACATTATAAAAACATTTGACAGTCCCTAACTGCCAACTCTCACTGCAGCGGAGTAACACAACATGTGAGCGGAAAGTGTAAAGCCGTCGAGTTTAGCATTGACCCCAATCTTAACCGTGGAGGAGACCACATGCCATGTGAGTGGTTAGTGGTTAGCCGTTGGGTTAGCGTCAGGAGTTAACCATTCGGAACAAGCCTAAAACCGTAGCCGCGTCCAAAACTGTGACATGTGAACAATTTGTGGTAACCTCCAGAGTGATGGTAGCTGAAACCACTGGGGGAAGACCATGGAGGTGGTAGTTGGTGGTTAAACCACCACCTATTCAAATGGGTGGTCAACCCCCTCTACCTGGTCAGTAAGCTGCCAATGGCTAATGGATTAATATAAAGTCTATTTATGGGTTTGTTTATGGTTTATTCTATTAATTAATGTAACCACAATGCAACCCTATCCTAAGGTGTCTAGCCATGACAAGACCGAACCATTTCAAAACCTATTTTGATCTGATTCTCCCCTAAGTTCAACTTGAGGAGGTTTGAATGCACCTAGTGGGTTTAAAAGGAGTTTTTTGTTCATTGAAGGGGATAGAGTAATTTTGGTCTTTGTATCCAAATTCTGGAGGTCATAGTCGTTTTTGTTTTCATCGTAACAGGAGCATCCGGAGTCGGAATTGGGAACTGTGATAGGCGTTGGAAAGCTGGTTCAAAGAGATATCTTTTGACAGTGGCTAAAAGTGCCTGTGTGCACATTAAATTTGTTCAAATCTCTGTGTAATCGACCTCTTCTGTTTCAATCCTAATAAAGTGGTCGCCCATCTTGAAAGCAGACCTGGAGACGTTGTCCATCAGGGACGAACTCCATAATCAATATTCTTGTCTGGCATTGCTACATTTTTTTTGTTTTCACTTTTGTTATGCATCTTAATTATGTTTAATCAGCTGTCGTAAAGTATTTCTTCTCAAGTAGTTCTCTCAATTTCCACACTTTCAGTTAACAATCAATTCAATAATGGCTAATCAATTCTACATCAGTTTTAACTTATGATAATTTCAGATCACTCTCTCCATGTGTCAAGGATTATTTTGAAGGAATACATCTTATTCGAGAAAAAATCTTCTATAACCACACCATCAAAGTTCAAGACGAAAGAAAAATTGAAGATATTGCCAGCGAGTATCTTATCATGTAAGTAATTTTATGTCTACATTTGAATTAGTCAAAATGTCTTTTTTCAACGAGAGCAACAATTTAGTTGGGTCAGTTAACTTTCTAGCATGGAAGAAGAGGACCGATTTGATCCTCATATAAAATGCAGATGTGGGACATGTTAAGGTCTCAATAATTAAACTTCCAAAAGAAGAATCTCAAGAACTTGCAAAGTACATAAAAGGGGAAGTAAGGGCTCGAAGGATTCTCATTGAACCCATTAAGGATACCCTCATACCCTATGTATCAAGGCTGGAAATGGCTAAAGAGATATATGACAAGTTGGTGGGACTATTCTTTGTAAATACTGCCAGATAAGTAATATCACTAAGACAATAACTCTACAAAATGAAGATAAACAAGGAAGAAGGAATAGCCTCATATTTTGTGAGGGTGTCATAAATAAGAGACCAACTCTAAGAATTGGGAGAAATAATGTCTGATAGGTAAATGACTACCATAGTGATCAATTCACTACTAGAAGAATGGGTCAACTTCACATCAAGCATATATGGAAAGAAGTAATCTACTTTTTTCAACGAACTATGATAATTATGAAAAATCTAAGAAACTAGGTTGAAGGAAGAAATTGATGTAGGATCAAGTGAACAAGCACAAGAATTTTCTACCTTGATGAAAAGAAAAGGGAAGTATGGGAAGGTTGGTCGTTAGAAAAAGAAGAAGAATATGGCCAAGTTTCAATGTTATGGTTGTCATGAGTATGGACACTATAAAAGAGACTGTCAAAAATTCAAGAAGGATAACGATAAAATAGGAAGGAAAGAAGCCCATGTCATTGAAGAAGTAGAAGAAAATGAAAAGAAGAAGTCCGAAAAGGAAGAAGTAAGAGATATCTACTATGACTGAGATGATATTCTTCACGAAGTTCTTTTCAAGTCTTTGTTATTTAGTTTGTATAATAACAATAAGGTAGGAATCATTAGAGGCACCATATGATGCATCATGATAGGAGATGGTATCATAAGTAGCATACAATATGAAGCAAGATCTCTGAACATCATAAAAAGCTTGTAAAAGAGTTGAAGTATAAGTCTATGGTAGTCACCTATAGGGAAAAAGAGCTCTTGGTAACCCTATTAGAAGCATAAATAGTGCTTATGGATAGAAGAGAGGCATCTAGTATATAGCTCGTCATACACCATAAGAAGCATTTGTAGGATGAGGATAATCAATATCCTCCATTGGAATCTTCATTTGAAGATTCACCTATTGAAAAAAGCAAATGCCTCACCAAGAATTCCACATCGTGAGGGATTCATGGGATGACAGTATGATGACAATGGAGTGAAGCAGGTTAGGATGATTGAAAAACTATCAATCCAGGAAGTTATCGAAGGAAGTCTAAATTATTAAAAAGGAAGAAATGAGGTATGTATGCATGTATTTAATGTATTGAGTCATGTCATCATATAGTTGTAGTAAGAATGGATGGATACTCTACCTCATGAGTATGATCAAAGGGAAGGGATCTCTTTCATTGAAAATATGCATGAAGGCATGATGCACATACTGATAAGGATGAAATCAACATAATATGTCCTCATATGGAGTATGAGGTGGTTGATTATGAAGATGGAACTAAGGATGGAAGTTCTTAGGTATATATGTGAAGAAAGGAAGAAGAGATTGTGAACAATTCATCTATGGCTGCATGAAAAATAAAATCAACAATTGATGACTAGAAGAATTGACCTTGACATCTCCATGGAAAAGGTATGAAGACTCTGATGAATTTTGGAGAAGAAGGATACCCTTGACATTTAATATATTTTTGGATACGTGTCAATGTGTATGTAGGATGTTGATGATGTAATTGAATAGATGTCATGATGAAAATACCATCACAAAGTAGTGTTAATTTGATGTTCATTTTTGAACAATATATATATGGGCTAATGTAGGGATACAAAAGGAGGAGTTGTAGATGTCATCTACAACTGATACTCATGTGGTGGGATGATAAGATCCTGAAGAAAAACATGATGTGGAGAAGATAGCTTTATGAAGGAAAGCCAAATATGGATTAGTGAATCATTTTCCAATGAAAGAAAGGATGACTTTACTAACATGATTCATGAATGAAAGTGATGGATGGTCTATGTCATATGAATAAGTCCCAACGACGAAGGCTCCATATCAAGGAAGATGAAATTCATGACATCGAAAGAGGGAGCCCCACATGTAGCTTATTGTTCCATGATATCAACCTAAAGAGCTGCTGGAAGAAAGTCACTGGTTAAGAGGTAGCTTGGACAAATCCCTAGTTAAGAGGGAGATTGGGTACATTCCTTTATAGGAATGGATATATTCCTTCATTGGAATGGGTATATCCTCCCTGGTTGAGAGAGAGAGATAGACACATCATTTTTTTCTTCACTTGGGAAATAATTGAGGATTAGGTAAGCATCTAGCATCTGATACTCTTTAAGGATGTGTAGGGAGTCCAAGATAATAGTATTTGTAAAGGACCAATATTCTTCAAGGACTAGGAATCCAAGATAAGAATGGTCTTGATGGAACATACTCTAAGAGAACTCAGGTGGGGTATGTTCTGAGAGAGACAATGATGATGGTGTTTATAAATCATTAGGCTTGCCAACATTGTGCTTTGATCATGTGAAGAGATAGAGTTGTTAGCCAAGGCCTTGCAATGTGAAAATGCTGGATGATATGATGTTAAACAAATGGGTTACCAATCTGACTCTTCTTATGAGAATTCTTTAGATTGAGAATGCCCAAGAACCTTGTATGGGTTATGAATACCTCCCTAGTTAAGAGGAAGTGTTGAAATATGTAACTAGGTTCGGTCTTCATGATGACATGTGTAATCATGATTTTATGTAATTTATGTAAAGACAAAAAATAAAATTATTCATGTTATACTTGAGTCACGGGTTTCATGCTCAAGGAATTTTATTTTTATATAGATCAAGCTCCCATTGTGAGCTCTTAGGATTGGTCACTAAGTCATAAATTCAATTGATTATTTTTCATGTATGAGAGAACCTTATAGGGCATGTTACAATATTTATTTGATTCATTGTAAGAGTCAGAATACCCCCCAAGGCCAAGTCCAAGCACTACTAGCAAGTCTGTGTTCAAATGAAGCAATAAGCCCACACCAAGATGACATGCCACCCTAGGATCAAGTCAATTCAGCCTACAAGCATGGGGAGGAAGCCTATATATAGGGTACTCGGCCTCATTCAAGTGAAAGACAAATATAATTAAGAAAAATAACAAGTCTTCACAATAATCTATCATTGCTAGAGAAATCACCTCTTTTCTCTGCCCTACATTTCTCAACAATATTGCCCCCAAAAACTAGAATAAATTTAATTTTGCGAGAAGCGCTTAAGTGGATTTGGTTTCTTGGATAGTGCGAAGTGGAATTCTCTTTGTGAGAAAGAGTGAAATAATTAAAGTAAAATAGTTAATTTAAAGTTGGTGGACTCTATATTTTGAATATAATAATTTTATTTTAGAATATAATATAATATTTTCTATTTTTTTAATGAAATTACTTATAAATAATAATGTCTTTTGGATTAATCACATCATTGGAATTTTGTCAAAATTTCGAAACAACTAATGTGGTTTATACAAAGGTGAAAAAATCAACCAATCCTAAAGAATAAATAGTTGTTAGGAATTAGTCATAAATCAGTAATTAAAATAATTAAAATAATATTTAGTTATAAACTAGCAATTAGGATTTAGTGTTTATATATATATATATATATATATATATATTAAATTAGTTAATTTATAATAATATAAGAATTAAATAAAATTAATAATATTACCTTGGTTTAAAAATTGTATAGAAAGTATTAGAATATTTATTAGAATAAGTTTAATAATTTTATTAATATAAATTAAAAAAATATTATAATGAGAAATCCTATAAGAAAAATCATTAAAATAAGCCATTATTCTTATTAAAATTGAATAGAATAAAATAATTAATAAAATTATAAAATGAAAATTATGTAATTTTTGAAACAAATTATTAAAAACAAGGAGAAAGAGGAAACATCGGTGAAATCAAGAAGAGAGGGTCAGAATCTAGCTATTACTTAATTTCCAACCATCATCCCCGTTGAGATTGATTGTATGGTTCTCAATCTCAATAGCCTCTCATGGAAGTGACCAACCCTAGGAATGTCTCTGGAATCCGCAATGCAGACATGGTGCTTGGATCTCTCTACATGTTTAGGTAAAGTTGATGAGCGGGAACGATTGTGCCTAATGTCTGCTACATGCTCTTGGATTCTCTGGTTAATAGACGACTAATTTCTCCAATGTAGGGAATCCCATAGGAACAAGGGATCAAGTGGACCCCTTTCATGTCTTTAGGGTCTATAGGGTCCTTAACAGATCTTAATACCATTAGATGATCCAAATTGGATCCATGAAGAATAATCAAAGCATCATGACTATACCAAAACAGGATAGACTTCAAAGAATTATGAGCACAGAGTGATCAGGAAGACCTCTGAACAGTGGCAGTTGGCAGCCAGCGAGGAATGACGAGGACCTCGGTCAAAGCACGCTGACTGAGGCCCATGGAGACTGCACAGGAGGAAAAACTAGCACCTGGGAATCCCGGATCGGGAAAATGGGGCAGTTTCTGATGCGCGATTAGCGCTAATCGCGCAGCGCTGGGAAAAACCCCTCGAGAAGGAGAGGCCCTAAGCTCTCGGTCGCATGAAAGCCAGGAAAACCGTGGGGAAAATGCTAAAGGCTGAAGGTGGGACCCGCACTCCAAAACAGGCGGAATATCAGGGGAAACCTTGGGCAGTAAGCGGATTTGGCTGAAACCTATCGATTCCATTCAGTGCCCGACGTGTGGCAGGTGGAGGAGAGAGAAAATCGCTACTCATCGCACACTAACGGTTGAGCAAGTCAACCTCGTGAAATGAGAAAATGACATTGGATCTGGGGGCTCTAGATCTAATGGCCGAGAATGTGCTCGATGAAAGAACCAGATTTGACAGGGGATTGAGCCGCAATGTATAAGGATTTGAGGTCCGATTTGACCGCTGAGGTGGTGGATGAGTCCTTTCCTGACATAACAAAAGAATCAAACCGACGAGGAAAAGTTGGCACAGTTCATAGGAGGGCAAGTGGCCACTCCCTATGAGCCATTGATGATGAAGTCGAGACAGGGAACTCCAAGCGAGCAGCAGCAGGCAATCCGATGGGAGGAAAGAGGAAACAAGTAGTCATGAGAGCGACTGGCTCTAAAGCCATGAACAAATAACAAAAATAGAGGGAGGACATCGAGATGAAGAACCAGAGAAAGAAGAAGATGAGGACAGGGAACGAAGAGACAGTGAAGCAAAGAGCAGAAAGATAAAGAGTTGAGCTCAGTTGTAGCATAAGGCAGCATCGAGCCATCCCTGAGAGGATCTATCGGGGAATTGAGCACCACATTGGGTTCCTCCCATTGAATTCCAAAGAGGTCAATAATAAATAGAAAATAAAGTAGAAGTGGAAAGAAAGGAAGGTTAACACTGCACAGAAAATCAAAGCTTCATGCACTCACTGTAAAAAGGATGGGCATGATGATGAGATTTATTGGATCTTTCATCCAAAGATTAGACCTAAGAAGTTAGAGGGAAAGAAGAAGAAGACTGTTGTAGCTATTCAGAAATATTTGGGGTCAGACTCGGGAGATGAAGCAACCATTGCAACCACAGGTATAAAAGGTAAGAATTCTTAAGCAACTACTAGTAATTCTGCACAATCTATTACTGATGAAGAAAATGAGAGAAAAAGACATGAGATTTTCCATATTTGAGTTATTTCCAAACATCAAAAGATTGATACTTTGTTTGATAGTGGCTCACAAGTAAATCTAAATTCTGAATCAATTGTAAAGAAATTTGGATTAGCAACTACACCTCACAAGAAACCATACCCATTAGGATGGTTGAATGATAAAGCACAACCACAAGTGACTGGACAGTGCAAACTCAAGTTTTCTTTTAGGTCAGCATTTGTAGATGAGGTTGACTTAGACACAATTCCTTTGGATATATGTGGAATTGTTTTAGGAATTCCTTACGTGTATGATAGAAAAGCTATTTTCTATAGAGCCGAGAACAAGTATCTACTTCTCAAAGATGGAATCAAATACTTTGTAAGAGCTCATAAGCTCAAGAATAATTATACTATCATAAACTCAGGGTAGACAAAAAGAATGATAAATTCATGCAAACAATTCTTACTGATGGTTGTAAAGGAAAAGAAACATGAAAAAACCAATGTATTTGAGGGATGTAATGCTAAATAGCAAGTTGATTTAGAAAAGGTTGTTTCAGAGTATGATATCCTGTTTCAAGAAGCTAAAGGTCTGCCACCCAAAAAGGAAATAGTACATGATATTATTTTGCAACAAGATGCTCCATTGCCTAACATTGGAATGTACAGGTTGTCTGCTTTAGAGAATGCTGAAATCAAGAAGCAGTTGTAGGGGTTGCTCGAGAAGGGGTTCATCAGGCCTAGCACATCACCATGTGGGTCACCAATCGTTTTGGTGAGAAAGAAAGATGGCTCGTGGAGAATGTGCATTGACTATCAAGCACTGAATAAGATAACAATTAAAAATATTTATCCCCTCCCTCGCATAGATGATCTTTGGATCAATTGAAAGAAGCTATATATTTCACCAAGCTAGACTTGCACAATGGATACCATCAGGTCAGGGTTGCAGAACAAGATGCATGGAAGACTGCTTTCAAGACAAAGCAGGGATTGTATGAGTGGATGGTTATGCCTTTTGGCTTAACTAATGCTCCTGCTACTTTCATGAGATTAATGAATGATGTACTCAGACCTTTTCTTGATGAGTTTGTTATTGTGTATCTGGATGTCATTTTGATTTTTAGTAAAGCTTGGGAAGAACACTTAAAGCATTTTAAGAAGACATTAGATGTTTTAAAAAGAGAAAAACTTCATGTTAAACTCTCAAAATGTGAATTTGGCAAAACATCTCTAAATTATTTGGGTCATATAGTAGGGGGTGGTGAATTGAAAATAGATCCCTGGCCTAAACCCAAGTCTTCTACAGAAGTGAGAAGCTTCTTAGGGGCAACAAAATATTGGAGGAATTTCATTTCTAACTTTTCCTCAATTTTAGCTCCCTTACATGCTTTAACAGGATTGAACAAGGTGTTTCAGTGGGGAGGAAAACATCAGAAATCCTTCGACACCTTGAAAGAAAAGATTAGTACAGCACCTGTACTAGCACTTCCTGATCTTCAAAGACCATTTGAGATCCAAACAGATGCCAGTGACTATGCCATGGGAGCAGTGTTGACACAACACGGTAAACCCATATGTTATCATTCTGAAACTTTTAATCCTACAGTAGTTAACTATCCTACATATGATAAAGAATTGTATGCATTAGTTCAGAGTGTGAAAAAGTGGAAACATTACTTAATGGGAAAAGAGACAGTAATACATACTGATCATCAACCACTTCAATATCTACACTCCAAAACTAAGTTGCAGCAATCAAGACACTACAGATGGATGGGTTTTCTACAATAGTTTCATTTAGTCGCATACATAATAAAGTTGCAGACATGCTATCTAGACCCATTATAAATGCATCTACTATACTTAAGCATAATTTTGTGCTACATGAAAGCTACATTGAACAATATGCTCAAGATATAGAATTTAAAGATGTATATGCAACTTTGAGTCAAGGGAAACGAGTAGAAGAATTCTATTATCATGTAAAGGACCGACTCTTATACTATTATGGGAAACTCTGCATTCCACAAACTGAGAGAGTAAAGATAATTAGAGAAGCACACACTTATCTGATATCAGGTCACTTTGGGGTAAGTAAAATTCAGTTAGCTACACTTAGAATGGGGGGAACAACTTTAATCTGGTGGGAAAGTAAAACTTAGATAGATGTAAAGAAAAAAGGAAAAGTCATCTCTTCATGGTCTAAGTTTTTAAAAGCTCTTAGGAAGCAATTCTATCCTTTAGGATACATGCAACAAGTTGTTATTGATTGGAAACATCTAAGGCAAGGTAAAGGACAGAGTGTTCAGGAGTTTACTCAGGAGTTCATAAAGAAAGCATTGGCACTTGTTATTTCGTTGGATACATGTGAAACTTTATTAAAATACATCGACAATTTACATTAATATTCGCAGCATAAATTATTGATGCTTAATCCTGATGATTTTGATGAAGTGTTTGTTCAGGCCATACATATTGAATTAGGTGGCAGATCATTCAAGTTTTCATCGCAGTCATTGAAAGAGTTGGAAATCAAAGATGCCAATGATAGTAAGGGGAAGAACAATTCGAAGAGAAATAAATAAGTGATAGCTCAGAAGGAAAGACCTACTTGTTCTCATTGCCATAGAATCGGTCATGGTGAATCTAAGTGTTTGAAACTTCATCGAGAACTTAATCACAAAAATTTCTTTAAGGAGAAGGATGAAAAGAAGGCAATTGTAGCAGTGCAGCAAGATCTAGGTTCAGATTCAGGTGATGAAAGGAGGATAACTGCTATGGTAATGATAGGTAAAACTTTTGACACTGGTTCAAGTTCAAAAACTATTGCATCTTCATCAAACATAAATCCTTCAAATGAGGATAAAAGAGTTGAATTGTTTAACATAAGGATAACTTCTAAGAACACAAAGATAAATACAATGTTTGACAGTGGACCACAGGCAAATTTAATCTCTGAATATTTAGTTAAGAGTTTGGGTTTGGAAACACGAAATCATCCAAGACCTTACCCATTAGGGTGGCTAAATAAATCAACTCAGATAAAAGTCACCAAACAGTGTCGATTAAGATTTTCCATTACAGCCAATTACATTAATGAAGTGTAATTAGATGTGGTTCCAGTAGACATATGTGTAGTTGTCCTAGGAAGTCCTTATCTTTATGATCATGATGCAGTATTTTACAGGAGAGAGCATAAATATCACCTTAAGAAAGATGGGGTTGAATTTATTGTTAGGGCAAATAAAAGTAAAAATCACTTGAATTTAGTTGTTTCTAATGAGATGAAGTCATTAATAAGTTCACATAAAATATTTGTAATAATGTGTGTAAAGGAACAACATAACACTCAACATGATTTTTGTTTAGGCTATGAGACTCAACTTAAACATAGTTTGATCAAAGAGATAGAAACTATGTTCTATGTAAAACCAAACATCTTACTCATAAGCAGGGAATACAACATGAATTACAGTTTTTTCCTAAAGCTCCTCTTCCTAATGTCAGAATGAATCATTTTAGTCCAAGTGGATGCAGGTCAGTATTGGGGATAGTCAGTGTTAAATTTCTCTTATATTGTGTCACCATTTCATGTTTCGAACATTGTGGAAACTTCTTTTCAAGTGGAGAGGAAACCTATTTGTTTTCATATCAAAGCCTTTTCTAAAACAATGTCAAAGTGTCAAGTGAAACTTATGCATCAGGGGAAAGTTCTAATCAATGGAAACATAATTTAATGAATAAGGGAAAAGTGATTCAAACAAATCAACAGCTAATTCAATACTTTCAAAGACAAAATAAGTTGCAACAATTTTCACCTTACATTTTGATGGATTCATTGTAGCAAGTTCACTTAGTAATCAGGAATCATGAAAGTATATCTCGTTTGATGCCAAGAATATCTTTGATTGTCTCTATTATTCCACAAAATAGATTGTTAATACATGTCAATGGTATTGAACAATATCCTGTAGAGAATATTTTCAAATATGATTATGAATCACTAACTCATGGTTCTTCATGGAAAGAAATGAACTGCCATGTTCATAACAGGCTGTTTGACCATCGTCGCAAGTTTTTCATACTGCAAATGGATGGAACAGGTCACTGACTCAAAATGTGTCATGGTTAGCATCATCAGAGTCATAACTTGTAGGTGATTGATTGGATGTATTAGTACATCATGAGGGAAAGCTTGAAAGTGAGGGAGCTCTACCCTCATTGACAATTTGTTTAGTCAAACTTTTGTGGTCCAAAATATTTCAAGTGGATAGGATTGATCCAGCAGAATCTCGTCATATCAGTTGCACAGGTCATCATCGGTGTTCACTGTCTTTATCAACAATTCAGTCCAGTGTCTTTCAGTTTCGACAGTGTTGATTACGGTTCAGGTTGTTCAGGTGATGTTAAAGGTTTTCATGGTGATGGTTTTGTACCTGGCTGTCGACATGTGTTTGTCGTCAGTTCTGCAAGGATTTGGTCGACGACATGTGTATGTCGTTCGCCTCGTAGGATTTGGGTTGTCAACATGATGTTTTCATCCACTTTACAGGATTGGTCATCGACATGTGTTGTCATCCACTCGCAGGTTTTGATGTCGACAGGTTCGTCGTCATATGACAAATGTTTCTAATGTTGTTTCGTGACATTAGGTGGTAAATGTGTTATTTTTAAAAAATAAAAAACCTAATGTACCTAGGCTTCAAACCCTAAAACAAATTAAACCTAAGTCCTAAACCATAACCCTAATCCTATGCATCAAAATACATTAAGCCTATGCTAAAGTCTAACCCCAAGCACTAGACCTAAATCCATACACATTAACCATACAACCTAAGCTATAAAACCATTAGACTTCATTTGCATTGCAAACTATGTATAAAAATCCAATTTCCTAAGTCAAAAACCCATATGACAAACTCTCAGCCTATGTTAAACATTGAAAACATTATAAAAACATTTGACAGTCCCTAACCGCCAACTCTCACCGCAGTGAAGTAACACAACATGTGAGTGGAAAGTGTAAAGCCCTCGGGGTTAGCATTGACCCCAGTCTTAACCACGGAGGAGACCGCATGCCATGTGAATGGTTAGTGGTTAGCCATCGGGTTAGCGTCGGGAGTTAACCATTTAGAACAAGCCTAAAACCGTAGCCACATCGAAAACTGTGACATGTGAACAATTTGTGGTAACCACCTGAGCGATGCTAGCTAGAACTGCCGAGGGAAGACTGTGGAGATGGTAGTTGGTGTTTAAAACACCGCCTATTTACATGGGCTGTCAACCTCCTGTGCCTAGTTAGTAAGATGCCAACGGTTAATGGCTTAATATAAATTCTGTTTATGGGTTTGTTTATGGTTTATTCTATTAATTAATGTAACCACCATGCAACCCTATGCTAAGGTGTCCATCCATGATAAGACCGAACCAATTAAAACCCTATTTTGATCTGATTCACTCCTAAATTCAGCCTAAGGAGGTTTGAATGCACCTAGTGGGTTTAAGAGGAGTTTTTTGTTCATTGAAGGGGATAGATTAATTTTGGTTTTTGTATCCAAATTCTAGAGGTCATAGTCATGTTTGTTTTCAATGTAACAGGAGCATCCAGAGTCGGAATTGGGAACCGTGATAGGCGTTGGAAAGCTGGTTCAAAGAGTTGTCCTTTGATAGTGGCCAAAAGTTCCTATGTGCACATTCAGTTTGGTCAAATCTCTGTGTAATCAACCTATACTATTTCAATCCTAATAAAGTGGTTGTCCACCTTGAAAGCGTACCTGGAGACGTAGTCCATCAGGGATGAACTCTGTAATCAATCTTGTTGTCTGGCATCGCTGCATTTTTTTGTTTTCACTTTTTTTATGCATCCTATTATGTTTAATCAGCTATCGTAAAGTCTTTCTTCTCAAGTAGTTCTCTCAATTTCCGCACTTTCAGTTAACAATCAATTCAATAATGGCTAATCAATTCTACATTAGTTTTAACTTATGATCATTTCAGATCACTGTCTCCATGCATCAAGGATTATTTTGAAGGAATACATCTTATTCAAGAAAAAATATTCTATAATCACACCATCAAAGTTCAAGACAAAATAAAAATTGAAGATATTGTCATCGAGTATCTTCTCAAGTAAGTAATTTTATGTCTACATTTGAATTAGTCAAAATGTATTTTTGCAAAGAGAGCAACAATTAGGTTGGGTTAGTTAACTTTCTAGCATGGAAGAAGAGGACTGATTTGATCCTCATATAAAATGAAGTTGTGGGACATGTTAAGGTCTCAATAATTAAACCTCCAAAAGAAGAATCTCAAGAACTTGCAAAGTACATAAAAGGGGAAGTAAGGGCTCAAAGGATTCTCATTGAATCCATTAAGGATCCCCTCATACCCTATGTTTCAAAGTTGGAAATGACTAAAGAGATATATGACAAGTTGGTGGGACTATTATTCGTAAATAGTACTAGATAAGTAATATCGCTAAGACAATAACTCTACAAAATGAAGATATACAAGGAAGAAGGAATAGCCTCATATTTTGTGAGGGTGTCATAAATAACAGACCAACTCTAAGAATTGGGAGAAATAATGTCTGACAAGGAAATGACTACCATAGTGATCAATGCACTACCAGAAGAATGGGGCAACTTCACATCAAGCATATATGGAAAGAAGGAATCTACTTTTTTCAACGAACTATGACAATTATGAAAAATCTAAGAAACTAGGTTGAAGGAAGAAATCGATGTAGGATCAAGTGAACAAGCACAAGCATTTTCTATCCTGACTAAAACAAAATGGAAGTCTGGGAAGGTTGGTCCTTCGAAAACGAAGAAGAATATGGCCAAGATTCAATGTTATGGTTGTCATGAGTGTGGACACTATAAAAGATATTGTCCAAAATTCAAGAAGGACAACAATAAAATAGGAAGGAAAGAAGTCCATGTCATTGAAGAAGTAGAAGAAAATGAAAAGAAGAAGTCCAAAAAGGAAGAAGTAAGAGATATCTACTATGACTGAGATGATATTCTTCACCAAGTTATTTTCAAGTCTTTGTTATTTAGTTTGTATAATAACAATCATGGTAGGAATCATTAGAGGCACCATATGATGCATCATGTTAGGAGATGGTATCATAAGAAGCATACAATATGAAGCAAGATCTCTGAACATCATAAAAAGCTTGCAAAAGAGTTGAAGTAGAAGTTTATGGTAGTCACCTATAGGGAAAAAGAGCTCTTGGTAACCTTATTAGAAGCATAAGTAGTGCTTATGGATAGAAGAGAGGCATCTAGTATATAGCTTGTCATACACCATAAGAAGCATTTGTAGGATGAGGATAATCAATATCCTCCGTTGGAATCTTCATTTGAAGATTCACCTATTGAAAAAGGCAAATGCCTCACCAAGAATTCCACCTTGTGAGGGATTCATGGGATGACGGTATGATGACAAGGGAGTGAAGCAGGTTAAGATGACTAAAAAACTTTCAATCCAGGAAGTTGTCGAAGGAAGTCTAAATTATTAAAAAGGAAGAAATGAGGTATGTATGAATGTATTTAATTTATTTAGTCATGTAATCATATAGTTGTAGGAAGAATGGATGGATACTCTACCTCATGAGTATGATCAAAGGAAAGTGATCTCCTTCGTTGAAAATATGCATGAAGGCATGATGCACATATTGATAAAGATGAAATCAACATAATATGTCCTCATATGGACTATGAGGTGGTTGATTATGAAGATGGAACTAAGGATGGAAGTTCTTAGGTCTATATGTAAAGAAAGGAAGAAGAGATTGTGAAAAATTCAACTATGGCTGCATGAAAAATAAAATCAACATTTGATGACTAGAAGAATTGACCTTGACATCTCCATGGAAAAGGTATGAATACTCTGATGAATTTTGGAAAAGAAGGATACCCTTGACATTTAATATATTTTTGGAGACGTGTCAATGTGTATGTAGGATGTTGATGATGTAATTGAATAGATGTCATGATGAATATACCATCACAAAGTAATGTTAATTTGATGTTCATTTTTGAACAATATATATATGGGCTAATGTAGGGATACAGAAAGAGGAGTTGTAGATGTCATCTACAACTGATACTCATGTGGTGGGATGATAAGATCCTGAAGAAAAACATGATGTGGAGAAGTTAGCTTTATGAAGGAAAGCCAAATATGGATTAGTGAATCATTTTCCAATGAAAGAAAGGATGACATGACTAACATGATTCATGAATGAAAGTGATGGATGGTCTATGCCCTATGAATAAGTCCCAACGATGAAGGCTCCATATCAAGGAAGATGAAATTCATGACATTGAAAGAGGGAGCCCTACATGTAGCTTATTTTTCCATGATATCGACCTAAAGAGCTTCTGGAAGCAAGTCACTGGTTAAGAGGGAGCTTGGACAAATCCCTACTTAAGAGGGAGACTGTACATTCCTTTATAGGAATGGATACATTCCTTTATAGGAATGGATACATTCCTTCATTGGAATGGGTATATCCTCCCTGGTTGAGAGAGAGAGATAGACACATCATTTTTGTCTTCACTTGGGAAATAATTGAGGATTAGGTAAGCATCTAGCATCTGATACTCTTTGAGGATGTGTTGGGAATCCAAGGTAAGATTATTTGTAAAGGACCAATATTCTTTAAGGACTAGGAATCAAAGATAAGAATGGTCTTGATGGAACATACTCTAAGAGAACTCAGGTGGGGTATGTTCTGAGAGAGACAATGATGATGGTGTCTATAAATCATCAGGCTTGCCAACATTGTGCTTTGATCATTTGGAGAGATAGAGTTGTTAGTCAAGGCCTTGCTATGTGAAAATGATGGATGATATGATTTTAAACAAATGGATTACCAATCTAACTCTTCTTATGAGAATTCTTCAAATTGAGAATGCCCAAGTACCTTGTATGGGTTATGAATACATCCCTAGTTAAGAGGAAGTGTTGAAATATGTAACTATGTTCGGTCTTTATAATGAAATTTGTAATCATGCTCTTATGTAATTGATGTAAAGATGAAAACTAAAATTATTCATGTTATACTTGAGTCACGGCTTTCATGCTGAAGGAATTTTATTTTTATATAGATCAAGCTCCTATTGTAAGCTCTTAGGATTTGTCATTAAGTCATAAATTCAATTGATTCTTTGTCACGTATGAGAGACCCTTCTAGGGCATGTTACAATATTTATTTGATTCATTGTAAGAGT
This sequence comes from Pinus tabuliformis, assembly GCA_031772625.1. NCBI lineage: Eukaryota > Viridiplantae > Streptophyta > Pinopsida > Pinales > Pinaceae > Pinus > Pinus tabuliformis. Next base: position 775,880,243 of record CM062804.1, on the reverse strand, counting down.
AAAAATACCCTCCAAGGCCAAGTCCAAGCACTACTAGCAAGTATGTCTTCAAATGAAGCAATAAACCCACACCAAGATGACATGCCACCCTAGGATCAAGTCAATTTAGCCTACAAGCATGGGGAGGAAGCCTATATATAGGGTACTCGGCCTCATTCAAGAGACATCATCTCACACATAAGAAGTTCAATAAAAGGGACAAAGAAGAAGCCTCACATCCAAGTGAAAGGAACAAGATCAAGATCAGAGGAAGAGCGAAGTGATTGCAGGCTTTTTTTGGGATAATTTTGTTCACACGTGTGAGGTAACTAAAGTTTCCCTGCCTACTGCAAGTCCAAATTATGTAGTCATCTTAAGAGGGCTAAAACAAGGCAAGAAAGATATTTATATTGAAGGTCGAAGTCAAAAAGAAGTCAACCCTATCCAAGCAAAGGAGAAGGAAGGCTGAAGTAGCCCTAATTTGGTCACACGTGGGAAATTGCAGTCAACTACAGGTAGCCAAAAATTGTAGAGAAGAAGGCCGAGAATTTCATACTTAAATTTTTGAGCCAATGGCTAGTGAAGAAGGAGAAAGCGCAACATCTTCAAGAACAAATTTACTTTGAATTGAAGTCAGAATTGACTTGGTCTTGGAGAGGTTATAATGTGTCTTGGTCTTGAATTCATTAGTTGAAGATTTTATAAGACAATGGGTTTTCCTATCAAGCTTAGAGAGGTTTTTTCCCTGGGTGATAGCCTACATCTTGTGTCCTTTGTTTCATTATGATTCGATAGTTGTTTAATGAAGAAGAACACATAATAATAAACAAGTGAAAGAAAAATCCAATTAAGAAAAATATCAAGTCTTCACAAGAATCTATCATTGCTAGAGAAATCACCTCTTTTCTCTGCCCTACATTTCTCAACAATATTGCCCCTAAAAACTAGAATAAATTTAATTTTGTGAGAAGCACTTAAGTGGATTTGGTTTCTTGGACAGTGCAAAGTAGAATTCTCTTTGTGAGAAAGAGTGAAATAATTAAAGTAAAATAGTCAATTTAAAGTTGGCGGACTCTATATTTTGAATATAATAATTTTATTTTACAATATAACATAATATTTTTTATTTTTTTAATAAAATTACTTAGAAATAATAATGTCTTTCGGATTAGTCACATCATTGGGATTTTGTCAACATTTCAAAACAACTAATGTGATTTATACAAAGGTGAAAAAATCAATCAATCCTAAAGAATAAATAGTTGTTAGGAATTAGTCGTAAATCAGTTATTAAAATAATTAAAATAATATTTAGTTATAAACTAGCAATTAAGAATTAGTGTTTATATATATATTAAATGAGTTAATTTATAATATTATAAGAATTAAATAAAATTAATAATAATACAAGGTTTAAAATTAGGAATTAACCATTAATAAATTAGTTATAAAATGATATTTAGTTATAAATTAGCTATTAATAATTAGTCTTTAGTTATTTTAATAATATATATTTATATTAATTAAATTAATTTAAAATATTATAAGAATTAAATAAAATTAATAATATTACCTTGGTTTAAAAATTGTATAGAAAGTATTAGAATATTTATTAGAATAAGTTTAATAATTTTATTGATATAAATTAAAAAAAAATATTATAATGAGAATTCGTATAAGAAAAATCATTAAAGTAAGCCAATATTCTTATTAAAATTGAATATAATAAAATTATTAATAAAATTATAAAATGAAAATTATGTAATTTTTGAAACAAATTATTAAAAAGAGAGAGAAAGAGGAAACAAGGGTGAAATCAAGAAGAGAGGGTCAGAATCCAGCTATTACTTAATTTCCAACCATCATCCCCATTGAGATTGATTGTATGCTTCTCAATCTCAATAGCGTTTCATGGAAGTGACCAACCCTAGCAATGTCTCTGGAATCCGCAATGCAGACATGGTTCTTGGATTTCTCTACATATTCAGCTAGAGTTGATGAGCAAGAACGATTGTGCCTAATGTCTGCTACATGCTCTTGGATTCTCTGGTTAATAGACGACTAATTTCTCCAATGTAGGGAATCCCATAGGAACAAGGGATCGAGTATACCCCATTAATGTGTTTAGGTTCTATAGGGTCCTTAACAGATCTTAATACCATTAGATGATCCTAATTGGATCCATGAAGACTAATCAAAGCACCATGGCTGTACCAAAATAGGACAAACTTCAAAGAATTATGAGCACATAGTGATCAGGAAGACCTCTGAACAATGGTAGTTGGCAGCTAATGGGGAACGACGAGGACCTCGGTTAAAGCGCACTGACTGAGGCCCATGGAGACTGTGCAGGAGGTGAAACTAGCACTTGGGAAGCCCGGATCGGGAAAAGGAGGTAGTTTCTGATGCGCGATAAGTGCTAATCGCGCATCGCTGGGCAAAAACCATCGAGAAGAAGAGGCCCCGAGCGCTCAGTCGCATGAAAGCTGGGAAAATCATGGGGAAAATGCTAAAGGCTGAAGGCAGGACCCACGCTCCAAAACCAAAGATATATTGGGGGCTCCCTTGGCAGTAAGTGGATTTGGCTAAAACCTAGCAATTCCATTCAGCGCCCGACGCGTGGCAGGCGGAGGAGAGAGAAAACCGCCACTCATCGCACACTAACGGTCGAGCAAGTCAACCACGCGAAATGGGCAAATGATGTCGGATCTGGGGGCTCCAGCTGTAACGGCTAAGAATGTGCCCGATGAAAGAACCAGATTTGACAGGGGATTGAGCCATGATGTATAAGGATTTAAGGTCCGATTTGACCACTGATGTGGCAGACGAGTCATTTCTTGAAGTAACAAAAGAACCAAACCGACGAGGAAAATCTGGTGTAGTTCGTAGGAGGACAAGTGGCCACACCCTGTGAGCCATTGATAATGACGTCAAGGTAGGGAACTCCAAGCGAGCAGCAGCAGGCGATCCGATGGGGGCGAAAGAGGAAATGAGTGGTCATGAGAGCGACTGGCTTTAAAGCCATGAACAGAGAACAAAAGATAGAGAGAGGACACTGAGAGGAAGATCTAGAGAAAGAAGAAGACGAAGACAGAGAACGAAGAGACAGTGAAGCAAAGAGCAGAAAGAAAGAGAGTTGAGCTGACCTACAACATAAGGCAGCATTGAGCCATCCCTGGGAGGATCTGTCGGGGAGCTGAGCACCACATTGGGCTCCTCCCATTGAAGACCAGCGAGGTCAAGACTTGGACAGGAAAAGAGTTTGTGCACTCTAGTGGCTTAGGGAATCCAAGGACCACACTACCAAGCAATTTTGTTTTAGGAGACTCAGGTTGAGCTCCTCATTGTAATTCTCTGCTTTAAAGACACAATAAAAGAAGGCCATCACTGAAAGTTGGACCAGAGACGTAGCCCTAGAGAATAGGGTGAACTCTTTATTAATTGTTATGTTCTTGTATTTTCTTACTGTGTTTCTCTTTTATTTTCCATATTTGTAGTGTTTGTGTATTTTGCAATCTGATCGACCTGTTGCCTAAAATGACATAGACACACACCAGCACATGAGTCTGTAATACCTTCATTAATTAATTAATTAATTGAGGTCACTCAAGGGTGATTTTCAGATCAAGTGGTTGTCGAGCCGTAAAAAGGGTCTTTTTCACCTCTAATTACCTCATGTTAACTTGTCAATCCAGGAACGATTTGTTATCTCAAAGAGTGTACTCAATTTGAGGCAATCATTTGTGAGAGTAATGCTAGTAGTATAGTGCTCAAGAAAATACAAGAGTAAATGGTGCTTAAAAGAAAATCTACTTACAGTAAAGCACTTTAAAGCCTAAATCATGCATTCAGAAGACTAAGTAAATTATTAGTCAAGGATACAGTAACAATAACTCTTCCCTCTGTAAACTGATGTAACTAAAGACAATCAAGGAACAGATCATCAATCTGGGAACTAGACAACGAATTTCAACGCTCATTACAGTTTCAGATTGTTCAATGCAATGGCAATGCAAATAACATGAAATGGAATAGCAGCTATAATTGAAACAACAACTAGGAAATGAAACTGCAGCTAGTCTTGATGCACAATGAAACCTTACTCTAAGAAAATGAAGGTAGCAATCGTACCCTACAGGAACCAAAGAGAAATCCTTACTCTAAGAATAAATCAGACAACAAATAGAAATGGAAAGACAACCAATTAGCAATGAAATATAGAACGACCCTTAAAGCCAATTGTGAATATACAGTACCAAAATAAATAACACACACAGCACACCTAGATATTGAGAGAAAACGGTAATCTGACTCCGATACCACAAATATTTGTCTTAGTTATAAAGGATAACGATCGAAATTCATAATGGAACAACAATGTCGATTGAACAGCAATTGGAATGAAGTATAAACCATAGACGGATACAATAATACCAACTTAAGAATATTACAACCCGGTTACTCTGTAATTGAACAACGATATCATTCTGTAAAGAACAATAATGTTACATTAATGACTTAAAGGAACAACAATACGTTATAAAGTCAGAATGAACAATACGACCTTCCTGTTACAGAGAATGATATTGTAAATATAACAGAGCTGTGATAAAATAACAAAACACACCAGATTACCGATCAAAGCTGATAATGGAAACCACACACGAACTAAAGATAATGGTACAGGAGCAAGTGTTCCACCAGGGTCGGGCCCTTAGCCTCCAGGGACACACCACTTGAAATTATTCTAGGATCAAAGATGGAACAACAACCAGATTTATATTAAAGCATTTAAAACAAAGTTATAGTGGATCACTTCTCAACGAGAGTCGATGATCAAAGTTTCAGATACAACGAGAAATTACATAAAAGTAACAACAACCTGTCCCCTAGGCTAGCAGTGCTGCCCCTTTTTATAATAGCCGAGCGGAGATATCAATGATGCAAAAATAGTTAAGATTGCAATCCCTTAGGATCAGAGGATCCTAAGGGATTCACCAAACTGTTAATTCCAATTATCGCTTTGTTTTCTTGCGCCGATTCGATATCTCCTTTTCCTTTGCTTGGCTGATATGCTTTAGTTTGGATTGTTGTGTTTGCATATGGTTTCTTGCCATAGGGACAATAGTTAACTCTGCTCTGTCTTTTTCCTTGGGATGAAAATCTTTCGTTTTTCCCTTTTTATACATAAGAAAATGGCGATTATTAGTTATCTTGTGTTACATACAATTATCATAGATTTTTCCATATGTTCTTATTAATTACCTAGTTCATGATGCAAAGGGATTATAAGTCTTTAAAGGAAAGATGACAAAATAATCAATAAAACATACCTTCTTCAGTACTCCACAAACCCCCCTACTTACTCTTTTTCATGCCCTCATGAAAACATTGTAGTTGACATGTAAGGCAGTGAGAGAGTAAGTTGGAGACGGAATCTCATGTGGTGGTGTACAACCATGACGCCTAACTAGGTGTTCAAACAGATGGCCTGTCTGGCCCTCAGGCATCTCATACAGGGCTTAGTATCCAGGTGCAGGGTGCCAAATAATCAGACTCTGAAACCTATATCCTAACCAAGATGGCCCTGCCCTCAAGATAACTTCACCATAGAGGCTCAAGCGATCAGCAACTAACTTAAAGTTGTCATAATTAAATGGTTCCCTAAGTTGGATGTTCAAATTACAGGTCCGATATCGAAATTTAGTAGCTGTAATGGCAAGGTCCTTAATGGTAAAGAAGTATTCTATCCCTTGTCGATTGATTGTTGTATGAATGGGTCCTAATGCGTCAATCATGCCGAGAGTCCTCATGAGGCTCCTGTGTTTATTCCATAACTGTAATGGATCTCTAGGCTCAGCTCTTACCCATAAGTCTAATCCGTTTTCTTGTCTTTGGAAGGCATTATAGACTTTAAGCCATTTTATTTGATTAACTCCAAATGAAACAAATGCCTGCAGTTGGATACCCCCAACAAAAGGGCCGGGGTTCTGCTCTATCTCGTAATCTAATACGAGGTTATGTAGATAGAATTCACACATTAGTCTTTGAACCTTTACTCCATAGAGCTTATAACAATTTATAAAGTCATCAATGGTATTAATTTGTATAGGGGCTCCTGCTTTGATAGCCTTAATTTTCAATTGCAAATATCGTTCCATTAAAAACAATGCATAATTCTTGGTAGGGGCTCTACATGCTAGGACGTCAGTGTATAAAGAGCATAAGGTATCCATCTATCTGATAACTACATCTAATCTATGAGTTACCTTTGCAAATTTTTCTTGTTCCTTTCACCATCCTTCAAAGGCCCGACTTTGTGACATTCCTTAGCTGTTGTTGTAATTCTTCATACTTTTCTCGAGAAACTGTTTGTTTTGTGAGTTTTTCTATTGCTTGCTGAGCTTGCATCAAACCCTCTCATAGGGTTACTATCCTTGGATTGTTGTCCCACGTGGTAGTGTCCAATGAAAGATTTACTTTAATCTTCTTATTGCATCGCCTCGTGTTTATAGTCTACATTCCTTCAAAGGACTGTGCCTTTGTCTGAACTTCTTTGTCACAGGCCGATATACCGCCTGTTTGCACTTCAACATGGGCAACAGTGGAATGTTGTTCCTTTCTCTTTTGAACAACAGTCTGCACTTCAACAGGGTTTTGAACGGCAGAGTGTTCTTCAACATCATTTTGAACAGCAGACTATTCTTCGATAGGGTTTTAAATAGTAGGCTGTTTTAAATAGTAGGCTGAGCATGGCTCCTCCTAAACTCTTTCTTGGGGGGTCTCACCGGAGTGGTTGCATGTCTTACCTCTAAAGTCCCTTTTTCTCTCTTTCTCATTTTCAAAACCCTGATTTGTTGTTGAAGTCAAGCTATCACATTCAGTAATCTTTTCTGTTCTTTTCATAATCGTTTAATTTCTTCTATTTCCTTAGAAGGAACAGCTGTCTATTTACTTGGGCCTGGACTGTTATCTTGGCCAATTCCCTAGTTTTCTTCTTGGGGTGCTCCTTCGTTGTTTTGTTCAGGTTGCTCAAGAGTAGAAACCCTAGCTGGCTCTGTTATTTCCTGGGTAACTTCTTTGTCCACCCCTTCTTCTTCATGCAATTCTTCCGGTGTAGTCTGGCTGGGAGCGGATTGTTCCCCTTCTATATCTTCATCATTTTCTTCTCCTATCATACTTACATCATGAACAAAATGATTCTCTTCATTTTCTTCCTCGTCGCGCAATTCTTCGGGTGCATTTTTGTCCTGAGCAGAATGCTCTTTTGGTTCTTCCTCAATCTAGAGGCCTAGTGGGCTGAGAGGTTGGGCATATTCGCCCATATTGGCCAGAATTTGGGCCAATTCATCCTCTTGCAATGGATTTTGCAATGGACTCTCTTCGCGTTGCTCTATCTCCACCTCCACCTGCTTAGGCTGCTCGGTCTCTTCCTCTGTTTCTCCTTCCTCATTTCCTCCCAATTCTTTCTCATTCTCTTCTCCTTCCAATTGCGGGGGTTGCTCGTCCCCTAAGTCATCTATCTCCATAGGTTGGCTAGTATTCCCTTGGGGATTTTCCAACCTCCCTCTAATCCGTGCCAATCTAATTGATTTTCTCCATTTTGATGGTCTATTCGGTGTACCAGCAGTATGTTTGCGTTTTGGGGCTGGCAGAGTCGGTGCCCCATCTATCGTAGTAATTAGCTCTTCCCAGTTGCTCTGTTGCTGAGCAAGACTATGGCTAACTATCAGCCGTATCAGTCCATGGTGACTTACTACCGATTCTACATGTTGTGACTTTTTCATGCTTCAGGAAACATCATGAAGTAATGAATTTAAAAATGCAGGTAGGTTCATAGAGCATTTCTCTTTTAATACAACTAAGAGTTTAAGGTGTCATGGTCTTACCACGTCTTTCCTGCCTTCACAGGTGATGTAGCTCTGGATGATCTTCGCCAATTCTACCCACGACTCTCCTAATGCTGCTGGTAGGACTCCCTTTCCTCTGACTGTCAGGTTCTGGCCTTCATCCTGGAAGATCTTCATGATCTTTTGCAGTCTCTCCTTCTTTAGAGTCCACATAGGTCCAGTGGCTGGCAGTCCCGAGACCTCTACAATTACGTCATCGGTGACTGCTATGTGTTTTCCCCTTACTGTGGAGTGATATTCTTGCAAGTTCTGCAAGAATTCTATTGCCACGGTCTCGTTGGATTCCTGTAAATAATTAAGATAGACTAACCATCCTGCCCTTGCCAGGATTTCCCGTGTAGCATCAAAAACTATCAATACCTGTGGTTCTCTTCGAATTGACCTTACTCCCATGCTTTAGCTCATTGTAAAAATGCAGAGACGACAATGGAACAACAGGCTATTCATACCATTAAAAACACAGAGAAAATAACGAAACAACAAGGCTCGTTCAAATCTTACTAATTGTTGCAGAGTATAATGCGGAAATAGCTTAGGGATAGCAAGGCATGCAAATTGAAAAATGACATACCGTTAAGCCTTGTTATTCCCATGTAACAGTTTTCCGAATAATAGTTTGACACGTATGCCAACAAATTATGAGGTTAGCCTCCCCCCCCCCCGCAATGTGATAGGCCGTCCTCAGCCATCAAATGAGGGAGCGGCATGCCGAACTTGCATGGTACAGGGTCATAAAGGAACAACGTATGTGGAAATGCCATGTTTACAAAGGAACAGGTTACCGAAATCGAGGCGTATAATAGGATCGCTTAACAAATAATAAAATGCTGTGATATTATGCGAGGCTAGGAGGATAGGACATTTGACGTGCACAACCAGTCTAATGTGGTCATTATCGACTTTTCCATCATGATTGGTTATGATAGATTTTTCATGCGTTTAATGGTTCGGGGAAGTGATATACATAATCTTATTTGATGGATTACAAAGGTATAAGACAAAGAAGGGTGTTAATGATTGCTATTGGTGTATAAAGAATGTGACTTCAATGCCATTAACAGAGCTCTGCTGCTGGCAGGTGTCCATAACCTTGGCAGAGTTGTTTATTTCACCCATGGAACCATGATCCTTTGTGTATGCTTAGGCAGTGTTGTACAATGTCAAAATGGAGGCCATTATGCTGGCTTGGTAACCAGTTAAATTATAATGCCATTCACCAGGAAGGAGTGAAAGGTGGGCAGGCCAGCTCGTGAATAGACCTCCTGTTCCAAGCACTCATTTATTTTTTCTAATATGCCTCTTGGATCATATCCCTGGTGTGGTGGCCATAGTGAGAATGCCACTTCACTTTCTTCCTTATGATATGGTAGGTTGGCTCTTAATGAGACCCCCTATCCTACACTTGACACTTCATCTAAACAAAACATTCTTCTTTTTTCTTTTTTTTATATAGTTCTTTCCTATCTATACACAAAGGGTGGTTCAGCCCTCCTTAAGAGTAGGAATGGTGGAAGAAGTCTTAACATCTCGATAGAAAAATATAAACCCTTTGTTCTTATTCCTTAATAATGATCAAAGAAGATTATGGGAATTTAAAAAGAACCAGAATGATAAAGATGACCAATCATGTCAGTATTAGTAGGATAATGACAGGGAAAGTGATGAATAATTGTGTCCTTTCTTTGTTCCTCTTTATCAATTCACAACAATTTCTTGTAAAAGTAGCAATTTTATATAATTTTCTCATTTCAGTATGTTGTAGCTTTGTATCCATTGCATGAGTGTATAGCTGTGCTCCAAAAGACCTGAAACAAGAGGAATAGCAGGTATCTTTAAGCATAAGTAAAAGGAATACAAGAATGTTTTCATTTGAAAAAGGAAGGGCAAAAGAATACTAGTGCTATTCCTTTGAAAAAGGAATAGCAAAAACTGAAAGTGTCGTTCCTTTCGAAAAAGGAACAACAAAAAATGAACATGCTGTTCCTTTGGAAAAGGAACAACAGAAAACCAAAAGTGTCGTTCATTTGGAAAAGGAACAACAAAAATGCAAATGTCGTTCGTTTGGAAAAGGAACAACAAAAAAATGAAAAGTGTTGTTCCTTTAGAAAAGGAACAGCAGAAAACTAAAATGTCTTTCCTTTAGAAAAGGAATAGAAAAAATTAAAAGTGTTGTTCCTTTGGAAAAGGAATAGCAGAAAACTCAAATGTTGTTCCTTTGGGAAAGGAACAACAAAAATCGAAAGTGTTGTTCCTTGGAAAAGGAACAACAAAAAACTCAAATGTTGTTCCTTTGGAAAAGGAATAGCAAAAATCAAAAGTGTTGTTCCTTTGGAAAAGGAACAACAAAAAACTGAAATGTCGTTCCTTTGAAAAGGAACAACAAAAATCAAAAGTGTTGTCCCTTTGGAAAAGGAACAACAGAAAACTCAAATTCCATTCTTTTGGAAAAGGAACAACAAAAATCAAAAGTGTTGTTCCTTTGGAAAAGGAACATCAAAAAACTAGAATGTCGTTCCTTTGGGAAAGGAATAGCAAAATGAAAATGAAAAAGGAACGGCTGAAACAAAAGGTGTTGTTCTTTTGAAAAAGAAATAGCAAACAAAAATGTTGTCCCTTTGGAAAAGTAACAGCAGTAACGACAAAAGTGCACACAAATGCTGTCCCTTCAGAAAAGGAACAACATAAATGACAGTGCTATTTCTTCTAAAAAAGGAATAGTAGAAAAAAATGCAAATACAAAAATATATACAGGAACTGATTTAACAAAAAAAATAAGTTATGTACAAAGTGTAAAAACAAGTGAATCACTTAATGAATCACAGGTGAGGAAGATGATGAAGATTTCTCTTCCTCCTATAAAATTTGCATATCAGAGTCTTCGCGTAGTTGCTGGTAGAATGATTCCCGAGTAAGTGGTTTGCGGTATAATCGAACTCAGTGGCCATTTAGTTTAAAGGTATGGCCAGATCTGCCAATAGTGACTAGAGTAAGGGTGCAATTATCATGTACCTTCTGGATTTCATATGGCCCCAGCCAGCGAGTCTGAAATTTCCCGGGAAAATCCTAAAACCTGGAATCATATAAGAGCGCCCAATCTCCTTCACAAAAGACTTTATTTTTAATGAGAGCGTCATGCCATTAGCTCGCTGATGTTGGATTAATGTAGTGTGTTGAAGGGCAGAGAGCCTGATTTCATCTAGCTCATTGATCTACTGTAATCTATTAATATGTGCCTCGTTTAGATCTAGGCCGACTTCTTGTGTTGTTCACAGCGTTTAGATTTCGAATTCTATGGGGAAAATTGGTTGCTTTCCAAATACAAATTGGTATGGTGAATAGCCAGTAGTGTTTCTCGATGTTGTTCTATAGGCCCACAAGGTTTCTGGTAGTCTTGCAGCCCAATCGCGTCTATGTGACGCAATGGTTTTTGTCAAGATTGCTTCTATTATTTTGTTGCTGCTTTCTACTTGACCGTTTGCGTGTGGGTGGTTTGGAGTAGTAATTTTATGCAGGATATGATAGTTTTTAAGTGTTGCAACAATCTTGTTACCAGAAAACTGTAATCCATCATCTGTAATTATGTCTCTTGGAATCCCATATCACACAAATATATGAAACAGGAACTGTATGACAGAATCCTCTGTAGCTCATGGCAATGCTTCTGCTTCAACCCATTTGGTGACATATTCTGTTGCCACCAGAATATATGTTTTCTAGTTCTAGGATGGGTTAATTGGACCAATAAAATCAAGTGCCCACCGCTCGAATGGTTCAATAACCAATTGTGGGTTCAGGGGCATTTTGTCAGACTGACCAGGGCGTCCTGCTCTTTGACAACTGTCACAAGCTTGAACGAACTTCTTTTCATTTTTGAAGATCGTAGGCCAATAATACCCTGTCTACAGCACCTTATGTCCAGTTCTTTGATCAGAAAAGTGTCCGCCATATAGTCCGTCATGACAATCTTTCAAAATATCAAAATTTCATCCTCTCGGACACATCTCCTGATGTGCATATCTGCTCCTGTATGGAATAGGTAGCTCCCAATCCAGGAAAATTGAGCACTTCACTGGACAATCTGTTTTTGTTCATTGGGGGTCAAATGTTTTGGTAATTTACCTATTGGTAAGTAATTTGCAACATCAGCATACCAGGGTGTTTTAACAATGATAGCAAACAAATGCTCATCTAGAAATTGATCTTCAACTGCTGCTGCGTCCACTGGTTTTGGAATTCGCGAGAGAAAGTCAGCTACAGGATTTTCTTTTCCAGGTCTGTCCTTTACTGTAATATCAAATTCCTGCAATAAAATCAGCCATCTAGTTATCCTACCATTTGTGATTGATTTATTTGCTAAATATTTTATGGCAAAGTGATATGTATACAAGATAACAGGATATCCAGTAATGTAATGCCTGAACTTATTGACAGCATGTATTATAGCTATAAATTTCTTTTCAGTAACAGTATAATTCAATTCGGTAGGGGATAAGTTCTTGCTAATATAATAAATTGCATATGGTTTTTTATCTTCTTCCTGCCCAAGGACTGCTCCAATAGCTGTATCTGAGGCATCTAATGAAATTTGGAATTGCAGGTCCCAATTTGGTCCTTGAAGGACTGGAGCTGTGGACACAAGCTTCTTCAGATCCTGAAAAGCACGGTCACATTTTTATGTCCAAAGAAAGTCAACATTACCTGTCAGTGCATATAGAGGTGCAACAATATGTGAAAAATTTTCTATAAACCTTCTATAATAACCAGAGAATCCAATAAAACTGCGTACCTATGTTTGAGTGGTAGGAGTGGGAATTAGCAAAATTATTTGAATTTTTGCTAGGTCTACTTGTATGCCAGCTATTGAGATATAATGGCCTAGAATAAGTCCTTCAGTCATCATCATATAACATTTTTCATGGCTTAAGCAAAGCCTAGTGGCAATGCAGCGCTGCAGGACTTTTTCCAGTGTGTCCAATGCTGGGTCAAAATCATCTTTGTATGGTGTAAAATCATCCATGTAGACTTCGAGCCCCTAATTTATTAGATCTAAAAAAATGTTGAGGATAGCTCTTTGAAATGTGGCAGGAGCATTTCATAAGCCAAAAGGTAGAACTCTATAGGAAAATGTTCCCCAAGGACAAGTAAAAGTGGTTTTGTCTTGGTCTTCAGGGGCAATCTGAATCTGATAGTATCCACTGAAGCCATCTAAGAAAGAAAATAATTTCTTTCCTGCTAGAGTGTCTAATACCTGATCGATGAATGGAAGGGGAAAGTGGTCTTTTTGTGTTGCTTTGTTTAACTCTCTATACTCTACACAAATCCTCCACTTTCCATTCTTCTTGGGTACCACAACAAGTGGAGAGACCCATTTATTATCTGAGATAGGGTAGATGAAGTTAACATATAAAAGTTTTTTCAGCTTTTACAACGTCTTTTAGATGAGGATTAAGTCTCCTTTGTGGTTGGCAAATAGGTCACGCATCCTTTTCTATGTAAATGTGGTGTGTACATAACTGGGGATCAATTCCTTTCATATCAGGGTAGTCCCATGCAAATGCTTCTTTATATTTCCTGAATAGTTGGATGAGCTTCTTCTCTTGTTCGGAAGTTAGGTTGGCATTAATGTTTAAAGTCTTTCCTAGCTCAATTTATACAATTTTGCTATGTGAAATAGAAGTAGTAGGTATTGTTTGATCGTTTGTATCTTTAAGAGGATCCTCTTCTAATTCATTATCAAATGCTGCTTCTATCATGTGACATTGTATGTGGGATCTGGGTTCATCTTGGCTAATGAAATTATTAATGGCATCATCTTCTGTTTGGTCTTTGAAATCAAGGGCCTCTTGTATGGTTAATGGAGATCTAATATTTTTGGTGAGGTATGATACAGGATGCTTGTTAGTTTTTATTATTGTGACACTTGGCTGCGCTGGGGGGTATAAAGCTAGATTCTTAATATCCCCCCCCCTAGTAATGGTCATATTACCTTGTCAGCAGCCAATATAAGCATCGACAGTTGCGAGCCAAGGTCTGCCTAAGATCAATGGATGTCCATCAAGTCAATTTTTGGGGTTTATTATCAGAAAATCGGCCGGATACTCCCAGGAGTCAACGAATACCATAACATCATGTAGTGTGCCCTCTAGCCTAACTACAAATCGGTCAGCCAGTTCTAATAAAGTGGAGGTCGGTTCTACTGATGTAATGCCCATTTTTTGGCAAGTAGTGGTTGTTAAGATGTTAATTGCAGCTCCTATATCAACTAAGGCATTTGAGAAGGTTTGACCATAGATTTGTATAGTTACTATTGGATTTCCTGGGTCTTCGTATTTAATGGGTGTTTCTTTTCCTGATAATAAGTCAGATAAAGTGCCAACTACTTGGAATTTTGGGTTATTTGTTATTTTCCTCCTTGGTTTCTTTATACATAATTCTTTGATAGTCTTTGCATATATTGGGATGTCTTGAATGGCTTGGAGGAGTGGAATTTTTATGTACAGGTTTCGTAATTCTCCCAGAATGTCAAAATCAGGATATTGTATAGGTCGAGGTAAAATTAAATGTTCTAGGAATGGAGGAGAGGGTGTGGTTCCTGGATCATTAATTTGTTGTCTGGTCACGTCCTCTTCTTGTAACGGTTGTTCCACAGGTAACTGATTTCCAACTTGAACTGTTTTATCTCCCTCTATTTCAATGATACGCCCAGATCTTAATTGAAGGTCATTACACTCCCTTAGATCAGTTCCTATCTCTAGTGTTTCGATTATTTGAATGGATTGGACTGGTCTGTTATTTGGATTGGGGTTGGGTTGGGCTGGGAGTTGCGGCCTTAAGTTATATTGGGGGTTTTTTTATAAAGCTGACAGTGTAGGTTGAGGTAGCGGGATGGTTCTTACTAGCTGATTCATCGGTCTTTGCCAGTTTGTCTGCCAAGTTTGACTCTGTGAAGTAGGAGGGGTCCATTGTGGTGGATAAACATTTTTTTGCCAATATGGTGGTTTAAATTTGGCCAATTGGGTTGGCTTGCTTGATTCAGCCATGGAAATGATGAAGGGAATGATTGTTGTGACCAATTCGGGAAGGGAGGTTGATTTTGCCACATTTTATTATATTGTTGAGCATGATATTGCAGAGGCTGGAAAGAAGAAGCTGGGTCTGAAAACATACATGTTTTTCGCGGCTGCCATTGATGGCGCTAATTAAGTAGATACACCGATTCTGGCTCTTCTTCTGCTTCCTTGTATACTGCTTTCAATCTAGGAAGTGAGGGGCAGCTCTCTGTGGAGTGGTCTTTTGTACAAATGGCACAAATTTTGACTACATCTAATGGACATTCCTTATGGCTATGTTTCTTTCTACATCTAGGATAGAATATTGATAAATTCTATTCTGCTTCTGCTTGCTTTTTTTTGGCCTGCATAATATCAAGTTGTGTTGTCAGCGTCCCCAATATGTCAGTTTTAAAAATTTCTAATAAATTTCCAATTTCTGAACGAGTTACTCCTTCTGTCGAAATTCTATTATCTCTTACAAACCAATCATGTTCTGTTGGTTTTAGCCCTGTGCTGCCTCTCAAGCTCTTGATACATAAATCAATAATGTCAGCAAAATTTTCCTGATAAATGTCTCCTTTCCCCATAATGTTTAATGTCTTAATCCATTGTTCCTTTATTTCCCTAATTAATGTTTTTTTTAATACATTATCAGGTAAAGGTAATGATGCATAAGGAGATCATTGAAGATTATACTGGAAACGTTCAACATACTCTTCTAATGTTTCATTTGGTCTAGCTACGATCTGAAATATTTCATCTTTTAACTCTCGAGACCTGCAATAGTCCTGATATTTTTTTAGAAAAGACTCTTTCATTTGATCCCAGTTATTTATAACACCACCACCTAATCCCATAAACCATCTTAAAGCAGCCCCTTTTAATGTACAGGGAAATAATTTCAACTTCTAAGGATCGGTGGTATAGTCATATCCTCTACACAACACATCGAATTCAAATAGGAATGCATCCAGATCTTCTGATGTAAGGCCATGGAATGTAGGGATATGTTGAAGAGGAATTGATTTCATAGGTGCATTAGCTGTAGTATCCACAATGGGGTATTGTAGTGTAGAGGTTTTGGTGTTTGGATAGTTCTGGGCCATTTGGTAAAATATATACCAATAGCCTTTTGGGATATCTAGGAGGGTATTCCTGGGTTGTCGAGGGGGAATGGCTCTAATGGGAATGGCCTTAACAGCACTTCCTTTATCTGGGATGATGAGAGTGCCTAAGGTCTGGGGGGATTCAGGTACTTGAATTTCTTCAACTTCATTATAAACAATTTTTGCAGCACTTCCCTTATCTGGGCTACTTAATGGCTAAATTACCCTAAGAGGAGATTTTGGTTCTTCAGCTTCTCCTGTTTCTCCTCTTCCTTCACAAAGATTGCTAAGGTTCCCTTCCTGCAATGATTTTAGGCTAGAATTTTCAATTTCTTGAAAATCTTGCTCTTTGGTTTGACTACGCACCTCGGCAAAGGCTACAAATGGTGATCATGTGGCCTGAAGGGAACTAGTAGGCTATCTAGAAGTAACTTTTCTAGGTCCTACTGAAGGCTGAGATTTTGCTTTCTTAAGGATTTCGTCGATAAAGGTTGATCGGCCAAGGGTCACTGGCCCCTTAGCTTTATCAGGCTTGGGTAGAGGTTTGGGATTCCTTTCTAGATTTTTTTGCTTAGTCATGCACATAAATCAACTGTTAGGTTCTACCCAAACAAAACAGCAACAAATCTACAGGAAAGTGGGCAGGGGAGCAGGGCTATTACATACTCCACATGCAGGTTCTTACCTTCCGTTTTTAAAACCCAGTTCTTTCCTAACAGGTTCTTACACTACTCTGGAAAAGAAACAAATGGATACACTCTTCCCTGGCAACGGCACCAAAATGTCGAGCCGTAAAAAGGGTCTTTTTCACCTCTAATTACCTCACATTAACTTGTCAATCCAGGAACGATTTGTTATCTCAAAGAGTGTACTCAGTTTGAGGCGGTCATTTGTTAGAGTAATGCTAGTAGTATAGTGCTCAAGAAAATACAAGAGTAAACGGATGCTTAAAAGAAAATCTACTTACAGCAAAGCACTTTAAAGCCTAAATGATGCATTCAGAAGACTACGTAAATTATCAGTGAAGGGTACAGTAACAATAACTCATACCTCTGTAAAATGATGTAACTGAAGACAATCAAGGAACAGATCATCAATCTAGGAACTAGACAACGAATGTCAATGCTCGCTACATTTTCAGATCGTTCAATGCAATGGCAATGCAAATAACAGGAAATGGAACAACAGCTATAATTGAAACAGCAACTAGTCTTGATACACAGTGAAACCTTACTCTAAGAAAATGAAGGCAGCAATCGTACCCTACAGGAATCAAAGAGCAATCCTTACTCTAAGAATAAATCGGACAGCAAATAGAAATGGAACGACAACCAATTAGCAATGAAATATAGAACGACACTTAGAGCCAATTGTGAATATACAGTACCAAAATAAATAACACACACAACACACCTAGATATTGAGAGAAAATGGTAATCTGACTCTGATACCACAAATATTGATCTTAGTTATAAAGGATAACGATCGCAATTCATAATGGAACAACAATGTCAATTGAACAGCAATCAGAATGAAGTATAAACCATAGACGAATACAGTAATACCAACTTAAGAATATTACAGCCTGGTTACTTTGTAATTGAACAGCGATAGCATTCTGTAAAGAACAGTAATGTTACATTAATGACTTAAAGGAACAACAATATGTTATAAAGTCAGAATGAACAATGAGACCTTCCTGTTACAGAGAATGATATTGTAAATATAACAGAGCTGTGATAAAATAACAAAACACATCAGATTGCCGATCAAAGCTTATAATGGAAACCACACACGAACTAAAGATAATGGTATAGGAGAAAGTGTTCCACTAGGGCCGGGCCCTTAGACTCCAGGGACACACCGCTTGAAATTATTCCAAGATCAAAGATGGAACAACAACCAGATTTATATTAAAGAATTTAAAACAGAGTTACAGTGGATCACTTCTCAAAGAGATTCGATGATCAAAGTTTCAGATACAATGAGAAATTACATAAAAGTAACAACAACCCGTCCCCTGGGCTAGCAGTGCTGCCCCTTTTTATAACAACCGGGCGGAGATATCCATGATGCAAAAACAGGTAATATTACGATCCCTCAGGATCAGAGGATCCTGAGGGATTCGCCAAATTGTTAATTCTAGTTATCCCTTTGTTTTCTTTCGCCGATTTGATATCTCATTTTCCTTTCCTTGGCTGATATGCTTCAGTTTGGATTGTTGTGTCTGCATATGGTTTCCTGCCATAGGGACAACAGTTAACTCTACTCTGCCTTTTTCCTTGGGACGAAAATCTTTCGTATTTCCCTTTTTCTGCATAAGAAAATGGCGATTATTAGTTATCTTGCGTTACATATAATTCTCATAGATTTTTCCATATGTTATTATTAATTACCTAGTTCATGATGCAAAGGGATTATAAGTCTTTAAAGAAAAGATGAAAAAATAATCAATAAAACATACCTTCTTCAGTACTCCACAGTGGTATCAGAGCTTCGGGCTGTAAAGGTTAGACAAGCTTGTGTTGGTTTAGCTGTTTAATTCTAACTAGATCAAAGCTCAAATTAGGAGAAGGAGAGTTGGTTGAAACTAATCCTAAAGTTGGGAGAGTCTATCCTCAGAAGACAATGTTAGAGGAAGGTTCTATGGGGCCAGACCCTCAATTCATAGAAAGTTTCCTAGCCATAAAGTCCATGGTAGAAGAAATGTATAGAGAATTTAGAAAACACAAGGATGAAGATTCATCAGGCTCTAGACAAGACAAAGGAGAAGATGAGTCTCACTTCCATGACCACTCCAAAGGAAAAATGAAAGAGGAAAGCTTCCCCACACCTAATAATAGCCCTGTGCATAACAAGAAAGCATCTTTGATCAAACTAGATGTTAAATTCGATTTGCCTATATATGATGGAGAGTTAAATGAAGAAAAGTTGTACAATTGGATTAGACAAATTGATGTTTATTGCAGAGTACAGAACATCGACTCAGACAAGAGCAAGATTTAGCTAGCAAGCCTACGCCTAGGAGGCACTGCCTTGGTTTGGTGGGAAGGCAGAACCCAAGCTGATATGAAAAGACATGGTAAGACTATCTCTGCCTAGAGTGAATTTGTTTCTGCAATCAAAAAGCAGTTCTATCCATTGGCCTACATGAAAAAAGCCATGATGAGTTGGCAAACTCTTTGTCAGTTGAAAGGGAAAATTGTGCAAGGGTACACTCAAGAATTTAGAAAGAGAGCACTGATTATAGGAATCTCATTAGAATCACCTGAAACTCTTTTGAAGTACATTGGTGGTCTAGACAGCTACATCAGACATACTATCCTCATGTTTAATCCCACTATTATGGATGAGGTATCAGTACAAGCTACTCATCTAGAAGCTAGAGGAAAGAATGGAAGTCCAGAAGTTGGGGGACTATCCCAATCCACTGCAAGCAAGAATAGGGAGAAAAGAAAGTAGAAGTGGAAAGCAAGGAAGGCTAACACTGCATAGAAAAGCAAAGCTTCATGCACTCATTGTAAAAAGGATGGGCATGATGATGAGCATTGTTGGATCCTGCACCCAAAGCTGAGACCTAAGAAGTTTGAGGGCAATAAGAAGAAGATTGATGTAGCTATTCAAAAAGATTTGGGGTCAAATTTGGGGGATGAAACAACCATTGCAGCCACAGGTATAAAAGGTAATAATTCTGAAGCATCTACTAGTAATTCTGCACAATCTATTACTGATGAAGAAAATGAGGGAAAAAGACATGAGCTTTTCCATATTTGAGTTATTTCCTAACATCAAAAGATTGATACTTTGTTTGATAGTGGCTCACAAGTAAATCTAATTTCTGAAGCAATTGTAAAGAAATTGGGATTAGAAACTACACCTCACAAGAAACCATAACCATTAGGATGGTTGAATCATAAAGCACAACTACAAATGACTAGATCGTGCAAACTCAAGTTTTCTTTTGGGTCAGCATTTGTAGATGAGGTTGAGTTAGACATAATTCCTTTGGATATATGTGGAATTTTTTTAGGAAGTCCTTACTTGTATGATAGAAAAACTATTTTCTATAGAGCCGAGAACAAGTATCTACTTGTCAAAGATGGAATCGAATACTTTGTAAGAGCTCATAATCTCAATAATAATTATACTCTCATAAACTCAGGGCAGATGAAAAGAATGATAAATTCATGCAAACAATTCTTACTGATGGTTGTAAAGGAAAAGAAACCTAAAAAAACCAATGTATTTGAGCGTTGTAATGCTAAACAACAAGTTGATTTTGAAAAGGTTGTTTCAGGGTATGATATCTTGTTCCAAGAAGCTAAAGGTCTGCCACCCAGAAAGGAAATAATACATGATATTATTTTGCAGCAAGATGCTCCATTTCCTAACATTGGAATGTATAGGTTGTCTGCTTTAGAGAATGTTGAAATCAAGAAGCAGGTGCAGGAGTTACTCGAGAAGGGGTTCATTAGGCCTAGCACATCACCATCTGGGTCACCAATCATTTCGGTGAGAAAGACAGATGGCTCATGGAGAATGTGCATTGACTACCGAGCACTGAATAAGATAACAATTAAAAATCGTTATCCCCTTCCTCGCATAGATTATCTTTGGATCAATTGAAAGAAGCTATTTATTTCATCAAGCTAGACTTGCATAGTGGATACCATCAGGTCAGGGTTGCAGAACAAGATGCATGGAAGGCTACTTTCAAGACAAAGTAGGGATTGTATGAGTGGCTGGTTATGCCTTTTGGCTTAATTAATTCTCCTGCTATTTTCATGAGATTAATGAATGATGTACTCATACCTTTTCTTGATGATTTTGTTATTGTGTATCTGGATGACATTCTGATTTTTAGTAAAACATGGGAAGAACACTCAAAGCATGTTAAGCAGACATTAGATGTTTTGAAAAGAGAAAAACTTCATGTTAAACTTTCAAAATGTGAATTTGGCAAAGCATCTCTAAATTATTTGGGTCATATAGTAGGGGGTGGTGAATTGAAAATAGATCCCTCTAAAGTGGCAGTCATTGTAAACTGGCCTAAACCCAAGTCTGCTACATAAGTGAGAAGCTTCTTAGGGGTAGCACAATATTGGAGGAAGTTCATTTCTAACATTTCCTCAATTGCAGCTCCCTTACATGCTTTGATAGGATTGAACAAGGTGTTTCAGTGGGGAGGCAAACATCAGAAAGCCTTCGACACCTTGAAAGAAAAGATTAGTACAACACCTGTACTAGCACTCCCTGATCTTCAAAGACCATTTGAGATCCAAATAGATGCCAATGACTATGCCATGGGAGCAGTGTTGACACAACACGGTAAACCCATATGTTATCATTCTGAGACTTTTAATCCTGGAGTAGTTAACTATCCTACATATGATAAAGAATTGTATGCATTAGCTCAGAGTGTGAAAAAGTGGAAACATTACTTAATGGGCAAAGAGACAGTAATACATACTGATCATCAAACACTTCAATATCTACACTCCCAAACTAAGTTGCAACAATCAAGACACTATAGATGGATGGGTTTTCTACAACAGTTTCATTTAGTCATCAGATATAAAAAGGGCATAGATATTAAAGTTGTAAGAATTTTATCTAGACCCATTATAAATGCATCTACTATACTTAGGCATAATTCTGTGCTACATGAAAGCTACATTGAATAATATTCTCAAGATATAAACTTTAAATATGTATATGCAACTTTGAGTCAAGGCAAACGAGTAGAAGAATTGGATTATCATGTAAAGGACTGACTCTTATACCATTGTGGGAAACTCTGCAGTCCACAAACTGAGAAAGTAAAGATAATTAGAGAAGCACACACTTCTCTCATATCAGGTCACTTTGGGGTAAGTAAAACAATTGCACAGCTGCAAATATTTTGTTATTGGCCAAAAATGAATGAGACAGTTTCTAGATATGTAAGAGGGTGTACAATGTGTGCTAAAAGTAAGCCCAGCAATAGAAAACTAGGCTTGTACACTCCACTACTAGTTCCTTCTCACCCTTGGGAAAGTGTTTCCATGGATTTTGTTGGAGGACTGCCTAAATCTAGGAAAGGTCGTGATTATTTATATGTTGTTGTGGATAGGTTCAGAAAAATGTGTATTTTGATACCTTGTAATAAACAAATTATAGCTGAACAAACTACAAAACTGTTCTTTGAACATGTATGGGTTCATTTTGGACTACCCACTTCCATTGTATCTGATCGAGACACCTGATTTGTGGGAAAGTTTTGGTCAAGTCTGTGGGAACTGATGGACACCAAACTGAAGAAAAGCACAGCTTTTCATCCACAAACTGATGCCCAGACATAAGTAGTTAACGGGATAGTGATCCAATTACTCAAAGGATATTGCAGCAAACATCCTAAGCTTTGGGATGAACATTTGTGTTATGTGCAACATGCTTACAACAGAGAAAAGCATTCTTCTACCCAGAGATCTCCTTTTGAGACTTGTTTTGGTTTCACACCAAGGTCTCATTTGGATTTTGTCTTTGGTAAAGATACCACAGTTGATGGACACAATGATGTGGACAAGGCAACTAGGTTCATTGAACAAATCCAGGAGATCCACCCAGCAGTACAGGAACAGCTGGAAAAGAGCCAAGCCAAATACAAGGCTAGGCATGATAAGCATCGGATGGAGCATAGTTTTCAGGTTGGTGACCAAGTCTAGCTATATATCAACAAAGACAGAATGCAAGGTGAGTGTAAGAATCTAAAGCCTATCAGGTATGGACATTTTAGGATCCTAAGAAGATTAGTGAGAATGTTTTTCGCCTTGATCTACCAGCTTACATGCACATCTACTCAGTCATAAATGCAGATTGTTTGAGATTGTTCGAACCCTCTCTAATTGAGGATCCTGAAGAGTAGAGTCAATTGCCTTCTATTGATGACCTGCTACTTGAATATCTTAATGAATTGCGGGAAGACATAGTTTTAGATAGGAAGGTGAAGACGACGCACAAGGGAGATGTTGAGTACCTCAGAATTGGACTCAAGGGTTCAAATCCGAGCAGTGCAAAGTGGATAGAGATTGGACAAGTGAGACAATTGTACCCTGACTTAGTCGATGCTTGAAAACCAACTTTTGGTGGTCTAAAAGCTTTTTCAGTGGGAAGGTCATGATCCGAATTGGATCCATGAATAATAATCAAAGCACCATGGCTGTACCAAAACAGGATAGACTTCAAAGAATTATGAGCACGGAGCGATCAAGAAGACCTCTGAACAGTGGTAGTTGGCAGCCAGCGAGGAACGACGAGGACCTCGGTCAAAGTGTGCTGAACGAGGCCCATGGAGACTGCGCAGGAGGCGAAACTAGCACCTAGGAAGCCCGGATAGGGAAAAGGAGGCAGTTTCCGCTAATCGCGCATTGCTGGGAAAAATCCTTCGAGAAGGAGAGGCCCCGAGCACTCAGTCACATGAAAGCCGAGAAAACTATGGGGAAAATGCTAAAGGCTGAAGGTGGGACCCATGCTCCAAAACCCGCGGTATATTGGGGGCACCATTGGGCGTTAAGCGGATTTGGCTGAAACCTAGCAATTCCATTTAGTGCCCGATGCGTGGCAAGTGGAGGAGAGAAAAAACCGCCTCTCATCGAACACTAATGGTCGAGCAAGTCAACCACGCAAAATGAGCGAATGACGTCGGATCTAGTGGCTCCAGATCTAACAGCTGATAATGCGCCCAATGAAAGAACCGGATTTGACAGGGGATTGAGCCGTGATGTATAAGGATTTGAGGTATGATTTGACTGTTGAGGTGGCAAATGAGTCATTTCCAACGTAACCAAGAACCGAACCGACGAGGAAAAGTTGGTGCAGTTCGTAGGAGGACAAGTGGCCACTCCCTGTGAGCCATTAATGATGATGCCAAGATAGGGAACTCCAAGCGAGAAACAGCAGGTGATCTGACGAGGGGGAAGAGGAAACGAGCAGTCATGAGAGCGACTGGCTTTAAAGCCATGAACAGAGAACAAAAGACAGAGAGAGGACACCGAGAGGAAGAACCAGAGAAAGAAGAAGACAAAGACAGAGAACGAAGAGACAGTGAAGCAAAGAGTAGAAAGACAGAGAGCCGAGCTGACCTGCAGCATAAGGCAGCATCGAGCCATCCCTGAGAGGATCTGTTGGGGAACTGAGCACCACATTGGGCTCCTCCCATTGAAGACTAGAGAGGTCAAGACTTGGACAGGAAAAGAGTCTGTCCACTCTAGTGGCTTGGGGAATCCAAGGACCACCTTGCCAAGCAATTTTATTTCAGGAGACTCAGGTTGAGCTCCTCATTGTAATTCTCTGCTTTAAAGACACAATAAAAGAAGGCCACCACTCAAAGCTGGATTGGAGACGTAGCCCTGGAAGATAGAGTGAACTCCTTATTAATTGTTGTGTTCTTGTATTTTCTTACTGTGTTTCTCTGTTGTTTTCCATATTTCCAGTGTCTGTGTATTTTGCAATCTAATCGATCCATTGCCTAAAATGACATAGACACACACCAACACATGAGTCTGTAATACCTTCATTCATTAATTAATTAACTGAGGTCACTCAAGGGTGATTTTCAGATCAATAGAAATTATCTTACATCTGTTAAGGACTCTGTAGACCCTAAAGACATGAAAGGGTCTACTCGATCCCTTGTTCCTGTGGGATTCCCTACATTGAAGGAATTGGTCGCTCCATTAACCAGAGAATCCAAGAGCATGCAACAAACATTAGGCACAATTGTTCCCTAGCTGAACATGCAGAGAAATCCAAGCAACATGTCTACATTAAGGATTTCATAGTCATTGCTAAGGTAGATCACTTCCACCATAGAAGGCTTAGAGAGGCTATTGAGATTGAGAAGCATGCAATCAATATCAGCAAGGATGATGGTTGAAAATTAAGTAAGAGCTAGTTTCACTCCTTGTTTCCCCCCTCTCTTTTTTTTTAATTAATAATTTATTTCAAAAATTACATAATTTTCTTTTTATAATTTAATTAATTATTTTATTATATTCAATTTTTATAAGAATATTAGCTTATTTTAATGATTTTTCTTATACTTGAATTCTCAGATCTCTCTCTCTCTCTCTCTCTCTCTCTCTCTCTCTCTCTCTCTCTCTCTCTCTCTCTCTATATATATATATATATATATATATAATTTATCTTCTAATACTTTCTATACAATTTTTAACCTTCGTAATATTATTAATTTTATTTAATTCTTATAATATTGTAAATTAATTTAATTAATATAAATTTATTTATTGAATTGAGGCTTATGTGATCCATATCAAATTTTTGAGACACGAGAATCCACACTTGTTGGTTTGAAATGCCTCGGAAAATGAATTTTGATGTGATTATCGCAGAAAACCTGTCTCAAAAATATAAATATATGTTATTAAAATCAATAAAGACTAATTCCTAACAACTAGTTTATAACTAAATATCTAATGGCTAATTCCTAATTTCTAACCCTTGTAATGTTATTAATTTTACTTAATTCTTATAATATTATAAATTAATTAATTTAATTAATATAAATATATATAATTAAAATAAATAAAGACTAATTATATGGCTATCTCTGGACCCTGATGCACCCTTGCTATTTATTCTTCACGATTGATTGGGTTTTTCACCAAATTCTAATAATGTGATTAATTCGAAAGACATTATTATTTACAATATGGATCACAAAAGTCTAAGATCGAAAATTACTTATTTTTTATTGGGCTGAGAGGTGTTCTTGGCCCAAGATGCTAGAGATGTGTAATGTTAATGTAAACATTTTGACTTGGTAAAAATAAAAATAAAATATTGTAGAGACATGTAACTTAATGTAACGTAATATAATGTAAACATTTTAACTTAGTGAAAATAAAATAAAAATAACCCTATAAAAAATAATAATAAAAAAAAATAAAAATGACTTATGGTATTGGCCTATGGTATTAAGAACCCATGGTATTTATGGAATATAACCTATTCATGTTATATTTAGATGCATAATTAGTTATAGAAATTGTAAAGGTAAAAAGTTTTTATGGATATGTTCACATAATGTGTATATGTGCCTAGAAGCTTTAGAGCTTCTTGGAAGCTATTGGGTTTCAGAAAGGTATTTTTAAGAAGTGTAAAGTTAAACAAGATTGCACAAAGTATAGAACAATAGTTGCTTATTCATTCTAATGGCTTCTTTGATAATCACTTTAATATAATATATGTAATATATTCTCTTAATTTATGTGTAATAATGTGCTATAGAAATAGAGTTCCTATAGATCTAGGATGGTAAGTTTAGACATGAATAAGCTTAACTATGAAAGTGAGTTGGGGTGAGGGGAGGAGATAGGAGAAATATTAGGTAAAATGTAATTATTACATTTTATCTAATATTTATGCCTACCTTCATCCACTTTTTATAATATTATATTTTATCCAATATTTCCCATAATTGATCCACTTCTTATTGTAATTTTTCTTTAAATTTCAAGTTTAAAAGTAAACAAACTCAACTATAAAATTAGTAGGGTGAGAGGAAATATTGAGTAAAATGTAATATTTAGGTTGGAGTGTGATGGGAAATATTAGGTAAAATGTAATCATGTTATAGTTTAATTAACAATTCCCTCACCACTTTTTACTGGGTGGAAGTAGTAATGAATATCGAGTAAAATATCCAATTTGTATTAAAAAAATCTTTATATTTGAAGTTCGTAAGTAAACTTAACTCATTTGTAAACATTTGATCCCAATATGGTAGAGATGTTGTAATGTTTCACATTTTGACTAAGTGAGAATAAAATAAAATAAAACACAAAATTAATAATTATAATTAATAATTAATAATTAAATCAGCCTAGATCTATCTTAACTCCGGATCTAACAAACTCCAAGAGAAATTAAATTTCTTAAAATACAAACTTCCTTTAAAATAAAAAATAAAAATAAAATCATTCCTCTCAACACTCAGTAAATTTAAAATTAAAATAAATCTAATTAATAAACAACATCATTAAAATTAAAATCAATTAAATTAAAATTTTCAAAACAAACGCATAACTCTGGTTTTTTTAATAAACATAGATATTTCAATTAAAATAAAATAAATTAAAACTTTAAAGCCAACGAAGTTCAAAATTTTCAGGGTTCCACAGATAACGAGTACGCACACCATGCGCTCTTTTAAGACCTTGTAGATCATGTCTTCTTACTCTAGTAATGTGCCCAACAATACAATGTCGCAACATGATATGTGGATGTAAGTTCATTAATTCATATGCATGCTCTCTTTTATGCTCCACTAAAGAGAAATACATGTCCAATATCATCGACTCAAATTTGATCTCTTTTATTATGTTTACCAATGTTTTTAAATAATGGTTCGCAACCATTTGAGTTTGTAAGGTTGAGCAAATTCAATAAATCACTATGATATTCTCCCAAATTATATATTTTGTTGAATAGAAACTTCAAATTGTAAAAGTTGATTTTGCAAGGTTGAGCAAATTTAAAAGAAAACCAAATGTTATTTCAAATTATATATCATGTTGAATAGAGGTTTAAAATATTCAAAGTAAGGATTTAAGGATTTTCGTTTTTCAGCTTCTTTAATTTTTTAAATATTTTATTTTATTATTTTTAATAAAAAAATAGATTTATATTAATGGTTTTTATTTAATTAATATATAAATCATTTTAAAATATAAAATTCATAAATATCTATGTATAAATTAATTTTGATTATTTAGAAATTCTTTTTAATTCATATTAATTTATCTAGGTAGTATAATATCCATATTAATTAATCTAAATAAAATAGTGATAATAGTAGAAAGTTGTATTTATATCATAGAGGAATTAAAACTTTTTATAAAAGTAAAGCTTCAGTTGACCTTTGACATCTAAGATGCCCATTGTTGCCACTAGCTAGTATGCATCTTATTGATCCTTTTATTAAAGTAAGTGTTTTTTTGCCATTTGCTTAGTTATCCAATGGAGCAATAAAACTGGTATGAATTGTCAATGTAATTCATAACAATATAAGTTGAACCGACTACCATAGCAAAACTATGAAATGTGATAAGAAGGCCACAATCATTTAATGAATCCTTCTTTAAAGCATTGAGAAGTAGGGACC
This sequence comes from Pinus tabuliformis, assembly GCA_031772625.1. NCBI lineage: Eukaryota > Viridiplantae > Streptophyta > Pinopsida > Pinales > Pinaceae > Pinus > Pinus tabuliformis. Next base: position 775,852,033 of record CM062804.1, on the reverse strand, counting down.
AATGCAATAGTAGATATTCCCTTAGTAACAAATATTTTTAGTTTTCTTTGTCCCTTTTCCAAGAAGATAAAGTAGGCATGTTGTATTCTTCTATAATTATAGGCATTCAAGAATTAGGATGTTCTTGTGATTTCAGTTACAAAATAATGACAACTACCTAAACAAGTAATTCATCCTCACCTTCCACCCACATATTTTGGAAGATTTAGGAGGGTGGTGACACCTATCCAAGTGGAATGAGGGTAAGGGGAAGATGATTCCAAATATACTCAAAAATTTGTTCACTCAACTATAGAGCAAGTGAGCAGGAGAACCATATCCAACAATTAGTGATCAAATGGGAGTTGGAGAACCCATTAAAAATATTATTAATGGAGGGAGATCTAGTTCGTGATCCACTTGCTCAAAAATTTGTTTTTGACCCTCCTAGTTAGGAGTTAGATATGTTGGCTAAAGAAATAATAATGAACATATGAGTTCTATAGTAAGTTGGTTGATAACATTCCCACCCTAATGAATCAAGACATCAAATTCACACATGAAAGTTGTGCCATGCTAGGTCAAACCATATATGCAACTATCAATGAGCATAGGAAATATAATTTGTGGGTTTTCCACTCAACATATACCCTCAAATATGACTATATAATAAATGATTAACCAACCTCTTTTTCTGATTGCTTGGTTATCCATCAGAGCAACAAAACCAATATGAATTGACATCATAATTGGAAACAATATGAGTTGAACTAGCAATCATAGAATAACTGTGAAACATTGTAATAGATTTGCAACTATTATGTGAATCCTTTTGAAAAACATGAAGAGAAATAGGGCTTAACATAATTGTAGGTCTTGTTGTGGTAATAGCCTCTAATATTTTCAGTGTTGTTGTAGCAGCTACAACAACCCCCTAAATTTTCAACACTCTAAAATTTGGAGCCCCCATTTTTAAGTCCTTATAAAATGCATTATGATAATTTTTCTAGAACTCATTTGACCTAAGTTTCTTCCAAGAGATTACTGCACTAACTTTTCTTAGAAACCCTCGTCACAAGATTTTGCAGCTGACTGCATCGCAAATTTACATAACAAAAATTAAATCTAAAGAGCCCATTACCATAGACCACTACCATAGATTGCAACACAAACCCGTCTACTTACTAAAATTGTGATTTGTGTCTAAATAATGTCTCTCCACAAAAAAAATATGTGTTAATTCAACCTAAATTGTGGTTTTGTGGCTATTCACTTAGCTAGCGGTAACTAGCCTCAATTGCATTGCCTTATCTCATCCCATAGTTCACTTAGCAGTCATGCATTTATGGTGTTGGTCCTCACATGTGTGATCAAAATTATATATAAGGCCCACCCCCCCCCCCCCCCCCCCCCCCCCACCTCTTATTCATTTTCACACTGCATTTTCACTTTGCAATCGCGCTCACTCAGTGAAAAGTATCCCCCCATACCATGATCTATGCTTGCAACCTGCGACTGCAACTTGCATGGACATAGGTTAGTACTGTATCCTTTCCCTATAGTCCCAGTTGCATTTTGTCTATTTGAGTCAATTGGATTACCTCGACTATTCATCTTCCCAGTGGTTCACCTTCTCCAAACTTCCCTTATATAAACCCATTCACTTAACCATTTTGAAACACATCAAAACTCACCCCCTGCACTAGCAGGGATCCCCGCTAGCTCCCAGAGTTTCCCCTATACTCATAACACCTTTCCAGACTGGTGGAACCCACTCTAATACTCACATTCTCACCTCACTTTTGGTGTCCATTGTTAGCGCTCACCACACATTGCATACCACCATCGTAGAAGACAATCCAACCCCTCCACTTACTAATCCCATGGTCTACGACTAGGCTAACTGCGATCCACTCTTCACAACAAATAACCACTACATGGGGTAGTTGAAACTCCTATGCAAACTAACTTTGCGACCTACAACCTTAATCTCAATTGTCTTTTGCCTTTGCAATTTGTTGCTAGGATCACCGCAGTTTGTCTTCCCAATCTGCGGCTAAGGCCAACCACACTCTAACTTCATAACTTGCGGTCCATTATTTTTAGTGTTTTATTTTGTGATTTTCCTAAAATTTGTTGTAACCATGAATATTTTTGAGATGCTAGGTACTATTGACCTCGATTTCTTCAACATTTAATTGTCTACAAGTGACATGGCTCCAATGAATAGAAAGAGGCCAGACAAGGAGATCCTAGAGAGCAGTATCAAGGGAGTGGTAGATAACCCTCTTGAAAAGGTGCCCATATACACAAATGCTTCTTGCTACATAGATATGATAGTGAAGATGACTTGGGATGAGATATACGGATCATTTTCTAGAAAAGAGGTAGATGTGCCATAGGACATAGAAGATTGCCAAGTATACATTAATGTTAAGAAATAATGGTTTCACAAGGTTGCAACACATTTGACTGTCTTCCTATTTGCTGAAAAAATTGATCAGGTTCCTCAGCATGTGGATGAAAATGATATAATAGTCAGAAATGAACAGGGTGAACCAGTGGTATCTTACACGACATCTGACATATATAAACACTACAAATTTACCAAGCATCTTACAATACTCAATACAAAATGGTTTGTTGGATTCAATAAACTGAAAAAGGATATCTTAAAGTCTTAGTGGCAGGATCCAGGAAACTTTAGCCAAGTGTTGATGGAATTTAAAAAAATAAATCACTCAGGAAAGCATATTAGATGTTGGAAACCATTTGTTGCAGGATGTACCGCAAATTGAATGCGGAGAAATTTGAATAAATCTAAATTCACATGATGTGTGCGTATACAACAAATGCAACCATCTTCAACTGGGAAGATGTTTGGGCCTCATCTATTCAGAAAAAACATCAAGATGGAAAAGAACATACATGAAGGAAAATAATCAAAATCTACATGGCATCACACTTGCTTGGAGCATTGATCAAAACATTCCTCTCATACACACATATTGTAAAAACCTTTGGGATCCAGGATATAGAGGGTTGTATGACAGGATTACCCAACACTTTATTTCAATGATATATTAGGAAATTTTTGGCACAAACACTCCCTATATGTCAGATAGGGATCGAGAAACAAGATGTTTAAGTTTTATTCATTACCAAAGATATGGCATTCATCAGGGTATTTGGAGCATACAAGCCTTCTCACCAATTACCTACATTCGTCAGCGATAAAGTAGTAATGCAAGAAGTATCATACCAACTTTCCACAAGGGTAACTAGCTCATTGGTGAAATATAAGAAAGCCCCATGGCCCACATTCCCTTTGAATATTAGGGCCTATTGTATTAAGCATTTCAAGGATGTCGAAGCAAAAACACAAGATTTGGTATGCTTCAGGTTTGGTGAATTGAGCTTTCACAAATATGATTCAAAAGGAATTGCCACAAAACATTGCAAAGTAGTCAACTATAGTTGGGAATATGATTTACTTGTTGATGAAGATGACGAATGGGTAACAAAAAAATCAATGCCTCTAAATCCTTGGGAAAATCCCAAGGAATTGGCACTTTCGAGCTCATAAGTAACCCTGAACCATCATATGGGGACTCTCAAGAAAGAATGAATTTAGAAGAGAGAAGAGTTGTGCTAAAGAGAAATAAGAAGAGGAGGCCAAGAAAGAAAGGTTAAAAAAGAAAAAGGTCGAACGTGAAGCAAAGAAAGATGAAGAGGAGGAGGCTAGGAAAAATCAAGCTAAGGAAGAGACCAGGAAAGGGAAAGTTGAGGAGGAGATTAGAAAGAAATAAGCAGAAGAGGAGAATTGGAAAAGGAAAGAGGAAGAAGAGCAGAAGTAAAAAGACGAAGAAGAAAAGAAAAAAATGAGGCACTAAAGGAGAGACGACAAGAAGTATAAAGGAAGAAGAAAGAATAAGAATCCAGAAATAAAGACAAGGAAAAAGAAAAGAAGAGACAAGAAGAAGAAAGGAAAAGAAAAGAAGAGGAAGAATCTAAGAAGAAAGAAGAAGAATTAGCTAAGAAGCTAGAGGACGAGCTCATTGAACTAACTGATAGAGACCAAGAAGGAACCAAGTCTCACAACTTGCAGCTAGAAGAGACTATACCCACATTGGATGTATAGCCTCCCAAAATCTGTCACTGGAGGGCACCTTCCAATTGATGAAACAAGTGGTACCTTTGAGGAGGAAGAGTGAGTATTGTACCTATCACACTTCAGGTTTGATGAATTCAAGAAAAAATATACCATGAGAGGCATAAACACTTAGTAAGAGATCCAAAGAATCTCACATTACTTACCATTGAGAGATTTATAGTGGTCGAAATTGAAGCTAACCTAGTTTCCATAGCTTTTGTCAAATCTTCTTTTTGTTTTACCACTGCACATAATATAGAATGGTTGGTGGGTGAAGTGAGAGAGTTAAAGGAAAATTTGGCAAAGTCACAACAAGAAATAGACAAGTTGCGTGCCGAGAATGAATTTCTTTCAAACTCGAGTACACATAAAGAATATTTCAGGGCATCCATCTTGGAGGAGATAAAGGTCATATAAGAAGTCATCAAGTTGGTTTATGAAGGAATGATCACCCTTCATAAGACAATATCCCCATTATCAAGATTGCAGGGATAACTTAAGGGAAGAGGAGCATTAATAAAGCAAACCTAATTATTTATATAATATCTCTTTGAAAGGATCAAAGAGTATCTAGATGCACCAGAAGGGCTTTCAAGAAAAGATAGAATGAGCACTAATAAAGATAACGAAAAAATCAAGATGTTAGTGAAATCACATGAGATTTTGACCAAGGATATCACCATAATGATAAATTCATATCAAACACAATACAATGAGTTTGAAGCTCTAGTTGAGGAGTACAAAATTATCCCCTCTATTGGTGAAATTGGAACAATAAGACCTGAAGGAGAGATTTGGCAGGAGGACTAGGAGAGACTAGAGAATATGAAGCAAGTGGCTACTGAAGATAACTTGGAACCTACAAAGGGAACAATTTCACAACAAATTGTGGGACCAACCAAGTTACACACTAAACTATTTGGGCTTTCATATTAGATACAACTAGACGTGAGGATTTTTTTGTTGGATGCTATAAAGTGTCAAATGAGATTGGAAAGTGAATTTTCAAAGAACTTCCAATCCATAGATTCCAAATATAAGGCTTATTAGATGAATTTGACACAAGAGTTACACAAAGAGGCACCTAACATGGCTTTCATGGGTTTGGATCAATGAAATAACTTTGTCTCTTGAAATTCCTTATAATTTGTAAATAAATTTATTTTGAAATCAAAGTTAATAATAGAATTTAGTAATAAAATTCATTTAGGAATTAAAGGTCATAAAGTAGGTGAAGAGTCATGAGGGAAGTTGAAATGTCATGGGGTGCAATTTCACCTCATTTTGTATAAATATACCCTCATGGCTAGTTAGAAGGGACCTTTAGTTTTGGACTCCATTTGAGCACTTTGTTTAGGAGAGCTTGTAGATTCTTTTGAGAAATCAAGTGATAGCTTAGTATTTCCACTATTGGACTTCATGGATGCTTCTTGTAATGGTGCAATAGACATTTCATCTTTCATAAATTCATTGAGCCAAGGCAGTGATTTCATGCATGGATTGCTGAGCATTGTGAGACTTATATAGTGGTGATTCGATGGTATGTGTTTGTATTTACATTTGTTAAAGTTAATGAACTATTTCATCCGTTTACACCACATATTTTATTTTAATTTGTATGTTATTCATGCTTTTATCATTGTTGTTGGTTGCAAAATAATCATCAATTGATAAATGAATCCTTCTATCCATGTATCTTAATTGAAGTATGTTAACATCCTTCTTGTAAAGATTCATGTTATTTACTTCGGTTTTTTGTTATGTATTTTGTCTTACTTGCATAGTATTTAATAAAGCTATTATAACTTGTGTTTGTTATGATTTATATTAGTTTTCTACACATTGCTCATTCCATTCAAAATAAACTTTAAAAAACATGCTGGAAGCTAGGCCCACATATTGGATGGGACTCCTATTTTGAATGGTGTAAGGTCTAATTCCGATTTTGTACCTAGAGATTCCCTTATTGTTGGGGGAACATTTTGGCTTATCAACAAATTTGGTGTTAGAAGGAGGGAAACCATTGCATGGCTAGAATATTTCCAAATTTCTCTTCTTTTGGGATTTGATAATGATAGTAATCAACTGGATTCCACATCACCAAATCCTCTAGTGTGGGAACATCCTGAAAGCAGAGAACTGCCATAAAGTCTCAAGCGGGTATTGATGGTAGCTTATGATCAGTTAGGAACTCTTAGACCTTTTACTTGTGAGTACGCTAGGAGGTTTGAAGCCTTCCTAGTCACACCTATCTTACCCCATATGCATGCCCATAGAGTTGAAACAACCCACCAAGAAGTATTAGTTGGTATTGTATAAGAATTGGTTAATGCTTTTTTGGACGATTTGGTTGATTCTATAGAGAGAAATTCTAAAGAAGGAAACAAAGGACCATCCACTTTGGAAAATCCAGAAGGTGAAAATTTGGAATCACCAATGGATGGTGAGAACATAGAAACCTTGCTAAACGGTGATAATTTTGAGGGCAAGAAAGAAAGCTCAGACTCTTAGAATGACAGAGAAACTCCAAATAAAAATATTGTTGGTAACCAATAACTGGATTGGATGTCCCAAGAGGCATTAAATATTTCAGGTGTTCTACACCCATTATCTCGCCATCCAAAGAATTTTATTATGAAGTTCGATCTAGATAAGCCCACCACTACCGAAGATCATATCAACAACTTCTTTTTGTCACTAATATTATTGGATGTGTAATTCAAAGATGTGGCTTACGGGTTCTTCCCTTATACACTTGAAAATAAATCTGCAACTTGGTATTGTAGTCTTTTAGTAGGACTGACTACTAATTAGGGAGACTTTAAGAAGGATTTCCTTGAAAATTTTGCTAAGGAGAGAATACAAACAATTTTATTGAAAGAGATAAGTTCCTTGAAGATGGGGAACAAGGAAAAGGTAAAGGAATTCAATAAACACTTTACTACTATTTTGAATAAGTTTCTTGTTGATTTTCCACCCCATGATTAGATAACATCTGATTATTATACGACAACCCTACCATATAACATTTCTATGTTTGTTAAAAGGGATAACAAGGGTACGTTAGTCAAAATCTTTATTGAATATTTGGCAGTTGAGAAATATCTTGTGGCAATTGGAGTGCGCAATATGTAAGATGATTCAAAGGCCAGTGGTAAGAATCCCCAATCCTCTACAATTAAGCCCTTTGAGAAATAAACTCTTGATCTAGAGACTATAGTTAAATCACTTAAGAAGTTGACTAATGAAATTTCAGATTTGAAGAGAAGTATAAGTGAGAGTTCATCAAGTAATAAGCCCTTCAAGCTATTCCTCAAGTGAAACAACAACCCCCCAACTAAGTATGTTTAGAGCTTGAATGTAAATTTGAATATGGAAGAGTTGGGGATGGACAACTACTACACTTTTCATCAATCAATTCATTCAAAAAAGACATGTCCACAATGGGTAAATTAAATGACCCCAATAATCAGTAAGTTTCTTGATGACCACGCTAGTGAGGACCAACTTGAACAACGAAACAAAGGACAAGAGGCTACCCGAACGGAAGACGACACTAATACAGGGTCACCTATGTTGATATTGGAGATGGTTAGAGGTGGTGAGGATCAGTTGATTAGTGAATATCAACCCACTAACCCTTCAAAGTCTTATAATGTGAGGATTAAAGGATAGGTGGCTCAACCTACTCTTGAGGAGAAGAAAAGGATCTTTCTGAGAAAATTACTTCCTCCTAAAACTATTGCTTAGATTCCAACTTCCCAACCTACAAGTGGTTAAACTTCAAAAAGGAACCTCAGAAACTACTAAAGGAAATTCCAAGACACTTGAGTTATCTAAGAAACCCTCTAAGTCAACCTATTCAACTCATTCTACTCAAGACAAGAGTGTGCAAAATAATATGGGATATAGTATAATTGAATATATGAAGAAACAACAAGCTAACATAACATTCTTTGGCATTGCTTAGTTACCCGAGCAAAAAGAGTTGATTATTAAGACTTTATCATCAACTTCAATGACTAAACTTGTTTCTACTTCCGTAACGTTGCATGTTTATCAACCCGAAGTTGCCACAAACACTGAAGCTATCGTAAATGTAGCAAATGTGGGAGCTAATTCACGATCACAAGTCCCCCCATTTTTGCTCACTTTTGATATTTTCAACTAAAATGTTCATAAATGCCTAGTTGATTCTAGTGCATCGACAAATGTAATGCATTTATCTATCTACAGAAGTAGTAATGCTAATCAAGATAATATTGATGCAAAGATTATTCAATTGGGTAGTGTTAGAGTCCTATAGTGATAGGATTCATAATTTTGAATTGGCTAAGGTTAAGCCTTGTAATATTGTACATACCTTTGCTTTCTGCAAATGTTTTCCATATTAAAAATTTTAAAAATGTAAAGGGGGTATGTCCTAAAATAAATATAAAAGGAAAAAAAGAATAAGAAAAGATCAAAAAATGTAAATATATGAACCCCAAAACCAAAAATAGATCATGAAAGTGTGCAAGTCTAAATGCCACTACTATTTTACAGCTTTACTATCTTAAATAATGGTTGTGTGCAGCTTGTCATATATGCCACAACCCATGGTAGTCGAATTTCTTAATCTTGACTATTTCATGCTTTGAATTTTATGTTTATATATAGAGAATAAAATCTTACCAAACAATTTAATTTTGGAAGATCATTATATAGGTAGAGAAAATAAAAGGAGCTCATCAGTTTAATCTGAGCCCTTGGGTGATATAAGGTTAGAATTATATAGTTTACGTTTCAAAAGAAAAATGAATGATAAGGGTTTTCTAGCCTAAATGCACCCAAATAAAATGAAGAAAAAATGGTAGGGTAAGTAATGGGTATGTAGAAGAAAGGTTACTGAGGTATAAAGTTGATTGGATAAAAGCACATTTATCATGCTTAATTATGTGTTCCAATGTGCATGAGCATTTAAGAAAGCAAAAACAATGGTTTACAAGTTCATTTAATTAACTCCCCTACATTCATTTCATCCTTATACTTACTAATTTCCCCATCCACAAGTAAGTTCTAGTACTAAAAATCCTTCAACTCATAAAGGCTCAGAGCATTTCTTTGACTTTTGGTGGGACCGGACCCTCGGCTTAATGACTTGTGGAAATCAAGTGTTAGAATTCCCTTCATAAAATTCATTTCCCCTCATTACCCTAATAAAACCCCTTTTCCTAAGGTTAACCTCAATTTCCCTATGAAAAGTAAATAACCCCATGTTAAATTCCATTTCGCTCAAAGATACCCACAAAAAGGTTTTATCCTAAGTATAAAGTGTATGTGAATAAAATGTGCAAACATTACATTTATGCCTAGGGGTATGTTCACTCCCCTCATTTCATTTCATATTAATTCTTAACATAATACTATAGTTCCCAATATACCTTTTCCCATATATAATTAAATCCCCTATATAATACCCCAACCCTTAGTTTAGCTATAAACTATACTTTTACCCCATATTCCTACAAAACCCATTTAATTCACCACTTCACGGTAAAGCTAAAGTAATCCCATCATTAAGTCCCACCCGATCATTTAAACCCAGGATTAAGTCGCAATTAATCCCAAACCTCCAAGCATTAAAGCCCCTGGGCCCCCCTAAACCTATACTCATTTCATCCGTGCACATCTACAACCCAACTGTCATCCGATCATCATTGCCCACATCCAACGATCCAAAACGATATCGGGTTCACCTGATGTCCGACCGTTACCCGCCCGATAAAGTGGTTTTGTCCGGCCCCATCTCTGCTATGTGTCAAGCGCTGGCATAGATCGGGTGACCCCTCCAAAATACTGCCTTCTCCATGAAAGTGGTGCGATGGCTTGGGAAACTGCCTCCCTGCTGAACCTGAAAACTGCCAACTGTTCATTTGTAAAATTACCTACCAAAAAGTGACCGTTGCTCAATAAAAAGGCCGAAAAGCCCTATTTCGTCTTTTTCCCCTCATTTTCATTGCAAACCTCTGCAAACCATTGTGACACTTGCAAATGCTAAAATCACCAATTGACCTCAAATTCCATTCCTGAAGAAGTTGCAGAGACCCCATTCAAGCTCTCAAACCGTACCAGAGCCATTAAAACTTCTATAGTTGCTGAGAACACTAAATTTCAAGTCAATTCACCCAAATTCCAGGTATTTGAAAACAAATTACCAGACGCCCTTTCAAATTTGAAAACTTTCAGTCTTTAAAGTGTTTTAATTAAGTAAAATTAACTGAAATTACTTTAAATTCAAAATTATGTGCCCAAACCCTTCTGAAAACTTCGAAGTTTCCTTCAGAACCTCTGATATAAACCTGTATTTCCAAATTCAAATCCACAAGAACTGAATTATGGCTGCCCCCGTCGCCATGGATGTCAGACCTATCATAACTTCCCATTTGGACCTTGACCACCTCCCCCTGGCAGACAGGGATTTTCAAATCAGAGACACAAGTGCTTATGATGTCCTGATCAAAATTCATTGTTTGAGTAAAGACATATATCTAAACCATTATGATGACATTTGCCTTTGGGACTCCAATCTTCTAAAATACTAGTTTCCACAAGTACATATCTTTCCTGAGATTTTCCATATGTGTCATGCATGCTATATTCCCAGTCAGAGAGCTATAATGTCCCCTAACTAGAAAGTCTTGTTTACTATCAGAGTTGAGTCAATCAATGAGATGTTACAATTCCAACCAGTTCCAAACCTGACCCCACTCTCAATTGTGGATTTGTTAGACCAGTACACCAAATTGATTCCATCTAGACTGGCCCAAATATTCCAAAATTTCATTGTAGAAGAGCATCACATTCCTAAAGATGCCCCTCCATACGTTTCTGCCATTTTCTCTAAAAGGGGCAAGCAAATTATAACCATGATATCATGTATTCTAGTTTGTACCACTGATGAATTTGTTGATGATCTCATCCTAGCCTTCATGCCCATTTTCACCCTAGGAAAGCCTCCTGCTACTTTGTACAATTATGCCCAATTCATAGCTGAAAGGATGCATGAACAATTTACTAGAATGCACAATGAAAGAGTATTCAAGTACTCATATATACTATACAACATGTTTTTGTATCACCAGTGAGACAGATTTCCCTTGACCATCCAGAAGTTGGATATTAAAGGCCAACCTAAGTCTGTTATATTTTGGACACCATTGTTCCATAGATATTCATCACCATACACCTACACAGACTTCATTGACTCTTTTGTCCATCTAGTCATGACTATGCTGACAGGAAGCCCTCCACCCAGAATAAGCCAAGAGATCAAAAGAGTCCTCCAATTTTCCAAGAAAAGTAAGGTGGGAGATTGGTACCTTTACCAAAACCACACTGAAATAAGAATCTATGGTTGCCAGCTTGCCCCATACAAACTACCCAAATACCTCCCCATGAGGTTATTTGCTCTAGAGTATTATAGGCAGATAATGAACTCTGATGAAGTCAATTTTGTCTCAGCCAAGAAAAGAACTAAATTCAAGGTAAAAAATCAGTTAGGCCCTTTCATTTGCAATTCTAGAGAAGCAGGGCAAGAAGCAGATCAAATTTTGCAACAAATGAAGTTTCAGAATAGTTTCATGTGGAGGTATGACCCTCAAGGGTTTATGACCAAACTTAGACAAAAGGTCAAATTGGGACCTTACATTCATCACCCCATACCAGAAATAGAGAGATATGCCAATCAATCTAAGTGGTTGGAAAACACTCTCATAGACAGGGATAGTACAAAGGTAGATGTTGAAAACACCTTGTTTGATTTAGAGAGACAACTTGATGAAAACTCATTCCTGTAGGTACCAGAGAAAGAATGAGCCATGAGTACCCTACTATTTTGCAGACTCCTCAGAATGAGGAAAAGAATCCCAAGAGGAACAGAGAAGGAGCCTCTAGTTTAGATATAGACACTTCAAATATGCAATATGAAGCCAGCCAGAGCAAAAGGCCAAGGCTCAATCCTGTTTCAGAACAGGAAGACACAAAAGGCTCAATAGAAATAACTAATACCGAGTTAGACATGAGCAAGGGCATAGCTCCATCTGGAGAAACACAGGAGCCATCTACGTCACAGACTCAAATGTTAGAAAGGTACCTCAGTGTAGAAGTCTCCTCATTTAGTAGGCCTCCTGATAAAGATAAGGACATTAAGGACATGTTCAAAGAAATCAAAATTAGAAATGAGAAACTAAAGGCATAGTCTTATGCACAGTATCTCAAGCTTACACCTACCAATCAAACCAGGTCAATGTGAGCTTTTGACATCAAGGAAGGAAAGATGCAAATGTCCTTCATAAAGCCAACTATACAACAACCAAGGACATCAACAGACTTCAAGAAGATTGATTTTGAGGTATTGGCAAGGGATATTCATCCCATTGACCAAATTGAATTTCACAAACAGGCTGGAGAAATGATTTACTCCACCCTATAGGAAAATCCATTGTCGCCCATCAATTGTAGAATTGATCGAATAATATTTCAACCTAGTATCAATTGGAAAAGGCCTCCTCACAGGCCAAAGACACCAGAATCAAGTCTTTGGAAGACTTGGTAATTGAGTTGGGACATGATCCCAAAGACATCAAGGCCACTAAAAAACTCATCAAAAGGAAGAATGATGAAATTGCAACACTCAAAAAGCAATTGAAGATACCTCAACTACAACATCCCTAGACACAAGAAGTATTGGAAAATCAAACAAGGCATGAAGAGTTGATGGACTTAGTCCTCAAACTAAATGATGAGTTGAGGGAGACAGAAAAGGAATTGGATAGCCTAATCCAATTAAAGCAAACTGATATTGGCACCAGCTCAGTGAATGTCATCCCAACAGTCACCACCATTGTTCCTTCCACATTGGCAGCCCCATTGGCTGCCACAGCTCCAATGGCCACATCACAACCAGTCTCCACAAAATCTACATCAGCACCAGGTACATCAGTAGCAAGTACATCAACAATAGGTACATCAGGTGAAGAAGCAGCAAAGTTGGTTAAAGCTATGGAAGAAATGTCCATAACAGGAAACAGAGATGAATAAGCTCAAAGAAAAGGTTACAAGCTTGGACATTGATTACAAGATTACCAAAAGCATGCACAAAGAAGAAGTGCAAAAAGCTGCCAAGATGAGTGAAAGATTGAAATCCATGTAAGAGGACCTAACACTGAAAGAACCCCTTGGGCAGGATAAGGAACTACTATGGGCCAATATCATTGACTCTGTCAATGATATTTCACCATTTGTTCAAGTGATTTTTGAGCAAGTAGACTTGATAAAGATGGCTACAGAGGCCATCCAAAGAGTAAAAGAAGATTTGGGAGAAATGCCAGAAGAGGCTACCAGAATTATCCACTTCCTTAACAGTAGGAATAAGTATGAGCTTCAGGAATTGGAGATAGAAGACAGAACAAAGACAATTTTGGAGGTTAGAAAGGTCCTCTCCAAGAGGAACTTAATGCAAAAATTAGAGGATAAGTGTCAAAATATGCAGATAGCCATCAACAAATTTATGGCTAAGCTCCAAATTTTGAGATAAAAGGGATTACCCAGTCCCTTAGTAATTAATGACAAGCTCATGACACAGGAGGATTACAACATCAAAATCAAAGAGCTAGCAAAAGAACAAGTCAATACATCATCAATCAAGGCATTGCCAATAGGAAAAGTACTCTACCAGACATTTGAAAACTTGTTTTACCTCCAACATGAAGTAAAACACTTGTTTATCAATAAGCCTAATTTTTCCAAATACACTGAGGCAGATGAAATATATAGGAGGATGCTAAAATCCCAATTACCTGATGTTGAAGCATGGGAGAAATTACATGATTTACTGTAAGAAATATGTAGTAAAAAGGTTAATGTACAGTAAAATTAAAATAGCCAGGTAAAAGGATGAAGACAGATCAGTAAAGTTAAAGTGTATCAGTGTCAAAGTGTATCATATGAAAGGCTAAAAGTAAATGAAGCTTCCAACGTGAAAGATCAAACAATAAAGCAACATAAAGGGCTAAAAATCAAACCATAAAATCCAGCGGTACCAAAATAAAAGGGACAGCATGAAGCAGTTCAATAGTTGTCTCTATCTTCTTGCAAGAAGATATTTTTATTTCATAGATTAAATCTCAAATCAGTTTGAGGTATTTTGTAATAAAATTTTGTATAAATACTTCACAATTCAAAGTATGTAGTGTGGATTCTATTAGACATTTATATAGACATTTTGATCAAGAAGAACTAGATTCAGGTTATTGTATCAGTTGATGAGGCAACAAGCTGGATTGATTAATAAAGATCAAACTATTCCAAGGATTCATGTGTTGAGCGAATTTCAGACAAGTATTTTCATGTGTTTTTGTCATTTTCTCAAAGTTATTCATAATCGTATATGTGTTTCAATCTAAATTCTATAACTAGAATAATATTTTCAGAACTTGTTTAAATCACACTCTGTTTTAATAGTTAAGCATTTGAATGTTTTCTTCTGATATTTAAATTAAAGAATTCTCAATTGCTCTTTGATTTAGATTGATTTAATAAATAATATAGGTTAAAGGATTCTTAACTGCCCTTTGATTTCGATTACCCCGTCCTTCCTCATTCATTATTCGGGTCTAAGAACCCTTAACTACTCTCTCACCTTGAGTGAAACATTTTCACCCCTTGGTCTCAAATATCTAAAATACACTGTACTACCTTTCCCTTGGAACATCCCCTTTAGTGATCTTATCTAGTCTTGCTTCCTTATCAGTTGATCCATAGCCCAATGGTATGAAAGACATCAATTTATGCTTCTATTTAAGAGATCCCACCACCCAATTCAAAAAAAATCAAAACCCCTTGAACAAACCATAGCTAGCCTAAAAACTTCTTAACTAAAACAAAGTTAAATTTTAAAGAGAGATCCCTCTCTGAGTGTCAGGAAGGCTAGGTCCTGATCTCCAAAAGTGGATAGTGGTTACCTTTGGTTTTTCCTTCTTATTACTTCAAAGGAATTATCATAGTGATAACAGTTCTGGCAACCATACTGGGCACTACCATCCTCAGTCTCATAAAAAACTTTAAGGAAACCTTCAATCAAATCTTGAGCCCCTTAAAGTCATTACCTAAAGTAGGTTTTCAAAAAATTTCATAAAAAAAAAATTAAAAACTTAAAATGCTGGCTCCTAAAAAGGTTCATTACAATAGGGCCAACCTAGATCCAGAGCTTGCAACTATAGTCGATGACCCAGATAGAATTCTAAGGAAGCCGAAAAATGAAGAAACTCAAGCCAGTAGTAGCCAGCTAGACAGAGCCAATTCACTCCCTAAGGAGTTTTCAACTTTAGAAGAAGTCCCTTTTGATTTTTCATTTGACCTCTCACTATTTAGAACCAAATCTGAGAATGATATTCATGAAACAATTTTAGACCCTGAGTTTACTCAACTCATTGAATCAAAAAGGGTTATTCATCCAAATTTGGATAAATTTGTCTTATATTCTTTTGACAAGTTAGAAGCCTTGACCTCTACATTGATTAGTAATATAGATAGTGCTTATCTTCAACAATCTATAGAGCTAGCTACCCTTACTGCTGCTGCATCTTAAATTTCTTCACAATCATCACTCACTGTAAATCCACCTTCCTTTACCACAATTTCATCAATTGTATCCACCACAATTCAATCACCTAAATCACTTATTAATCAATCAGCTTCATCATCATCTAGTTCCCCTCCATCAGTTTCAAGCCCTTCTTCAACCACCTCAACTTTACCCCCCAATCAAACCAGAATCACAACAATGGCAGATAGATATGCTCCTCTTGTTTTACCTACCCAAGTTGTTATAGACATTTTTGGGCACTGCAACCCCAATCAAACATGTCCATAAACCAAGGGCTCCTAAGTCCCTAAAAGTGTTGTTCCAACCCCTAAAAGAACAAGGTCAACTGATTACATCATCTCCCAGAAGTTCTCCATGAAAAACTACTCAGAACTGGTCAAAACTGGACCATCTCACCTGCTCCATGGTCAAAGTGCGCTGCATCCCACCTAAATGCACACGGGAGGTGTGATGCATACTGAAAAGCCCTTCTATGGGGTGCGATGGGCGAGAGTGGACAAATGGCAGAGTCAATTTGCGAGGTGGAGGATCATGGAATCTTCCAGAAACTTCTCCTGTGACACTTGCCTCTCTGCATTCACCTAGGGATGAGTAAGAGATCATCAATCTCCAAGTGGAATCAAGAACTATTAGAGAGAGGACACTAATCAAATCTTAGAAGCTAACTCACCTCCCTGCAATCATCTATATATGGATCCCTCATCCCAGAGATCCAGGGGATGGAATTTTGTATCTTGTAAGGAAGTGTTGTTGGTTTCTTGGTGTAACATCATAGTGTTGGGTGATCTAAGCTTTTCATGAGGTGAAGAAGGGTTTTCTTGCTGAGACGATGACGCTCGGTCAGAACAATTGGTTGTAATCCTCTTTTCTATTCTTGATATTAATAAATCTTTTCAAGTTTTCCTCCACATTCTTGTATGATTGATGATATATGCATTTGTGTGGTCAATATATATCTGGTCCTATATTGTTTATGATAGTAGATCTCTGTTCTTGGATAGTGTTATGCTGCTTTGATTCCACAGGTGCTCTTTGAAGCTGGGTAGATGAGGAAGCGAGTGGCGAAGATCTATCAGAAGAGAGAGGAATCAAGCAAGGAACCAAGCGCAAGACAGAGGTTGGTCTCCTTTGTTCCCCTCTTATCTACTTCTCATAAAGGAAAACGAAAGTAGTTTTAGTTTGTTTGTTTCTAAGATAGCTACTAGTCTTAGTGGGACTAGCAGCTCTGCATAGACACTAGTTTTCCCGATAACAAAATGGCGACTCCACTGGGGAGTGAATAGATTGTTTGTTTGCCTATATTTGTTTGCTTTATAAACTTACAGATGGAGCTTGAAGTCAAGCCAGCTAGCCTTCGAACTGCATTTGCTATGCAAGTGCAAAGTAGATCAATGTTGCTTCAATCTATCTCCGAGTTTTGTTTATGAACTGAACAATCGATTTACAAACTCTCTAATTGCCCTTGTGGTGGCTCTAGTAACCTCCTTAGATCTACCCCTGTGATTTATTTACTGATTATCACTTGCTCAGCCTAAATCCCTGAATTGTGCTGAAAACTAGGATCAAGAACTGGATCAAAAGTCTCGCACTGTACCATCGCACCCTCTCTTCAAGGATATCAGTATGCATCACACTTCCCGTGTACTGTAGGTGGGATGCATATTGGAATCCCTGTGTAACAGGTGCACTGATCAGAGAAGGCTAATTTTGCCTCCAGAATTTGGTTTTTCTTCACTCTTTTCAGCTCTATTCAGGAGTTTTGTTTTCTATAGTCAGTATACCTCTATTGGAAACCCCCTTCCTTGCCATTATTCCGCCTCCATTGTGCAAAGAACTGTAAATGTTTTTATGTATTGTGGGCCATTTTCAATTCTCTTTTACAAAGAAGTAGCGTAATTGAACTGTCGTTTCTTGATTTGGAACTGTCGCAAGTGTCATTTTCAGTCATAGAAGAGAATCTGATTGTTCTTGATAGTCGATTACACTATTACTCTTGTATTTTATTTGAATTAGTAGTTTTTCAAGTGTCGAAAGCAAGTTTTCAATTCCAAATCGCAAAGTGTCGTCATTGTCTTCATTTTGTCTTGAAAAGAAGCTTGTTAGTAATGTCGCTTTGAAAAATAATTCAGATTTGTGCTTAGCTTTCTTTTTATCATTCACACATTAAGAAGGCTAAAAACAAATACATGCATGTGCATTTGCATTTAGAATGTTTGTTAGTTTGATTTAGGACAGTGCATATAGTGTGTGCTCTCTGCTCTATGTTGAAAGAATATCATCTCTCTTTCTTTAGTAGCTAGGATTTTCATTGCAAAAAGAAGATTAAACGATTGTTTATCATCTTAGATTTCATTTTAGGAATTGTATATCCACATTACGCGGTGAACCTGAAAGGAAAATTTCTGAAACAAGATCAACTGTAAAATAAATTTAATGAATCTAAAAACTCTTTGGAACCTAACCCACAACATTTAGAAGTCTAGGCTAGAGACGTGTTTCGACGTCGTAAAGCCTTTTCATTGCTGGTTGGGTGATTCCTCCACTTTGAGATGACAAGTGCCAGTACAGACTTGTGCTCCCAGGTACCGTCGAGTATATATTGGGAGACCACAATAGGCTATATCCTTTATCCATAGGAAGTCATGTCTGCTGCCCTATCGATCGCAATGCACTGAACACAACATTCGGGAAGATTGACTGCCATACCGTAAAAAGTATTCTATAGTTTTGCGATTGGTTTGGTAATCCCTCTGTATAGATTTCCAGAGTAGTCTCTTTCATTCCTTTTCAGATTCCTTAAAGGAAAAGGTCCATCTGAGCACTTGTCACTTCAAGCTCATTAAAAATCAAAGGCGACTAGAGTCATCTTTTGTTTTTTCTCGACTCTTAAAAATTGAAAAAACAAGTTGTGTCAAAGCGTCTAAAATTTGTTTTAATCGGAATAAATATCACCTTTCCTACGTTGGTCTTAGGTTGAGAAAAATGGAGTCTACCAACCAAGGATTTCCCCTTGGGGGAAATCCTAGTCTTTTCTCCTCTTGGGGAGATGTTGGTGCACCCCATATGGCCACATTGTCACTTCCAAGATTAACAATCGGCCTGCCCGTATGGCTCTTCTCGACCTCTGTCGTTCAGAACACCGTGATTCCTGAGCAATCAAGTAAGCAACTAGACGATACCAAAGCTACCCCCCAACCTTCTACTTCATCTGATTCTCCCTCTCCTCCTTCCTCTTCGCTTGATGAAGCTGGTAAAGCCAAAATTCAAGTAACTAAGAAGAAGAAGGGGAAGAAGAAGAAAGAGAAGAAGAAGAAGGAGCTGAAGACGATAGGGGGCAACCAGGCATCATCTAGTGAAAATCCACACACTGCACTGTTAAAGCATAAATCTCCATGTGTCATTTGCAAAGGAGATCACTATCATCGAGATTGTCCTTGCATCCCTCGGATCTTAAGGGATTGGTCTCCTCGTTTGCACAATCCGGTGTCAACAACCTCTGATGATCATGTTGAAAGTACACCATCAACTAGTGAAATCGAAACGTCGGGATAGAAAAGGAAAAGTAAATTCCCTTGTAAACTGTGTGAAGGTGATCACGCCATCCACCATTGTCCCTTCCTAGATGAGGCTAAAAGAGTTTTGGACGACCGTCTGGTTTCACCGTTACAACTTCCTCCTGGATATAAGAAACTCTTGCCAAGTCCATCACTAGTTGAAAATCTGACTTACACACCATTGTGGTCAGTCGAAGCATCTATCATTGAAGATAAACCATTTGAATCCACACTAGACGAAAGTCAAAAGGTCGAGGTGGCAGTTGACCCCGCCTTGCCTTTAGAGGATCCATCTTCAGATGATACAGTCACCGAAGAGAACAAGAGCGACATCGTTCAAATTCTCTTCATAAACACAGACTCCGATGAACATGGGGGCAGTCTACCCATTCCTTTACCGCAGGAAGGAATTTCGTCAGAGTCATATCCAGCCGTCTATTCGGTCCCACCTCCAAGCAACCTAGTTGTTTCCTTCGATTGGAATCTACTAGGCAGACCCCGTTTACCGGCTAGTGTACCATTTCGAATCATTGCTCAAATATACAGAATGGTCATGGCCGGTACCATCATAGATGAAGGGGCTTCTGTGAGTATCCTTTCCTCAACTGCTTGGAAAGCGCTTGGTTTGCCATCGCTTTTTCCTGAGATGAGAAATCTAACAGGCTTTGACAAAGGAACCAGTCGACCGTTAGGGATCCTTCCCAATGTGCCGATAACATTGAGAAGGAAAATCATTCACATGAACGTAATGGTAGTTCAAGGACCCCTATATTATAATCTACTCCTTGGACGTGACTATTTATTGCGTGGGAGCCATTGTCTCCTCGCTCTTTAGAGTATTGTGTTTTCTGCATGAAGGAAGAGTGGTCAAGCTCGTAGACCAACTTTCATTTCTCAACTCACACATAGAAAATAGTCAAATACCATCCCTGAATGGTCTTTTCACGCAAGGAATGTCTCATCAATCCCCACTCCATCCACCTGATGAGCGCGAGTGATTCGGGAGGACATAACTGAAACCCAGGGGGCATGCACCCTGGTCTGTTTCAGCAGGAAAACCTTGGGCATAGGGTAGGTTTCCACGAAAGATATATGACTAGTTTATGAGATTAGACTGGAATAATATTCCTTCGTCAAAGTTATGTGAGTGGAGGCAAGTTGTGCCACTCACCTTTGTCTATTTTGGTAGACATCGTCGAGGAAGTGTTTTGTCTACGGTGCGGATGGAACAATCTTTGGTAACCTGGAAAATTTTCGCTATACATGGGGGCATGCAAACCTTTTGGCATGCAAGTGAAGAGGGACCATTTATTTTTTAAATTTGTAGGTCCTCTAACCCTTTAAACTCATAGTATTGGTCGTTTCCTAACTTGCATAAAGGAAGGATGCGGGACAAAGCTTTGTAAGGTGCAAGCTCCATAAAAAATGGCATCTTAGATGAGACATCCTTATTATACGACTGGATCGAGCAGTTTTTATGTGGAGTTCAACTCGTTAAAAATTAAATATAAGCATTGAGCAAATGTTCCCCCAGATTTTAAGCTCATTCATTAAAAATGAACCAATTTCTGGTAAATAATCATCGTGAATGCATTACCATCAGCCTTTGAAGCCTTGGTCGTGTTCTCATCATCGCCTCCACTCTATTTTGGCCGATCATTCACCTCCATTTGATTGTTTACCCTTTTTTAGGAATAGCTGCGAAGAGTGATCCTGTTAGCAATCCTTGTGACACTGCCGTGATTGGAAAATTCCAAACCTTACCTGGAATTAGCTGCTACCAAAATTTATCACTCATTCCTCGAAAGATGAGTCTCCTTTAAGCTCTTTTCATCTGACTCGTAAAATATGAAAAGATTGCTGAGTAAGTGGCCTCTCTAACTCGTTAAAGTGACCAGAAGTGCTATCCCTCCTTTATATTTTAATCTTTTTGGACCTGAGGGATTATTACACAAAAAGATCGAGCGCTTATTTTTTTTAGCTCGTTAAAATTACCGAAAATTCATCCCTTTTGTATTATTTTATACTTTTTCGGACTTAAGGGATTATAAGATGAAAAAGGATTATTGGAGTTTTTGTTACGTCCCTTTCAGACTCTCTAAAATTGAAAAGGACCGAGTTATCTTTGTTGTTAAACTCGTTAAAACCGAATAGCGACAAACTTGTCCATACAGACAAGAACGAGTTTCACTATCGCTAGGCTCGTTAAAACATAGCGACGTGTTTTCCCGAAGGGAAAATTATAGAACAAGCATATGTTATCCTCCTCAAGCTTGAAAAAAATAAAGAGGTACTGATCAACAATGACTGGGGAAAAATTAGAAAGAAAACTTGAAGAAACTTTATTGGTAGCAAGTCTCTCTTGAACATGACACTTTCACTCTGCATCCGAGTCGGGTTGGGTTGTTTCGTTCACTGGTCATATCACCATTGGTCCATCACACCATCCATATTTGGGGTTAACGCTACCAATCCATCATATCAGTGTCGTCGGTATGTTCAAGAGAAGTCGCTCAGAGAATTCACCTGTGTCTCATCCACTGCAATACATTCACGCTCCATTCTTTCATGACCACCACCCTGAACCCTGTATCATCAGATCGTTTTCACCTCCAAAATCATTTACTCCGTTCTATGCCATAGATGTGGGATTCATTAAGGCCCTCCTACGGTGGGTCGCTTCTTGTCGACATCAGCTCATTATCCAAGAAGTCGACTTAGGGACAACCCTTTCAGTACTTTGAAGCTTGCATGCCTCAATGGCAAGTTTCTCACTTCTGGCGATAGGTTTACATCAATGGCCTTCGACCGAAAGATTTTGCGTGGTGTTCAACGCCAAGTCCCTTATTCACACCATCATCATCATTATTGGTGATTCCTCTCGCGCCTGTTAACAACTTACATCATTGGCTGGTAATTAGGCGATGTCTTTCCATGTTCTACTCCAGAACATCTCTCACATGGATCGACTTGTACTTTGAGTGAAGATTGAACGAGATTGAAGACCTAGGATCTAGTTTCATCCATCCGGGCTGCGATATATATTCAGGAAAATAAAGACATCAAATGTACATCGTTGCTGCACAGATAATCATCCAATCTAAGGGATGATGGCTCTACCAGAATCATCAGTCTGCACACCGATGATTGTCTGTCTTATGTACATGAAAATGAAATTATAAAGCTGAGCATGGGAATGCCCACCTCAACTAGATCATGAAAATATTATGAAGATAATGTATTGTATTGTATCTTATTACAGGTCACCTTCCAGCTCGAAAAAACTTCAGATCCTCATGATAAAGCATTTCACCCGACATCAAAAGATTAACGAACTCATGCTTTAGGGGGCAACTGTTATAGATATTTTCGGGCACTGCAACCCCAATCAAACATGTCCATAAACCAAGGGATCCTAAGTCCCTAAAAGTGTTGTTCCAACCCCTAAAAGAACAACGTCAACTGATTACATCATCTCCCAGAAGTTCTCTATGAAAAACTACTCAGAACTGGTCAAAATTGGACCATCTCACCTACTCCATGGTCAAAGTGCGCTGCATCCCACCTAAATGCACACGGGAGGTGTGATGCATACTGAAAAACCCTTCTATGGGGTGAAATGGGCGAGAGTGGACAAATGGCAGAGTCAATTCGTGAGGTGGAGGATCATAGAATCTTCTAGAAGCTTCTCCTATGACACTTGCCTCTCTGCATTCACCCAGGGATGAGTAAGAGATCATCAATCTCCAAGTGGAATCAAGAACTATCAGAGAGAGGACACTAATCAAATCTCAGAAGCTGACTCACCTCCCTGCAATCATCTATATATGGATCCCTCATCCTAGAGATCCAGGGGGGCTGGAATTTTTTATCTTGTAAGGAAGTGTTGTTGGTTTCTTGGTGTAACATCATAGTGTTGGGTGATCTAAGATTTTCATGAGGTGAAGAAGGGCTTTCTTGCTGAGATGATGACGCTGGGTCAGAACAATTGGTTGTAATCCTCTTTGCTATTCTTGATATTAATAAAGCTCAAGCTTTCCTCCACATTCTTGTATGATTGATGATATATGCATTTGTGTGGTCAATATATATCTGGTCCTATATTGTTTATGATAGTAGATCCCTGTTCTTGGATAGTGTTATGCTGCTTTGATTCCACAGGTGCTCTTTGAAGCTGGGTAGACGAGGAAGCGAGTGGCAAAGATCTATCAGAAGAGAGAATCAAGCAAGGAACCAAGCGCAAGACAGAGGTTGGTATCCTTTGTTCCCCTCTTATCTACTTCTCATAAAGGAAAATGGAAGTACTTTTAGTTTGTTTGTTTCTAAGATAGATACCAGTCTTAGTGGGACTAGCAGCTCTGCATAGACACTATTTTTCCCGTTAACACAAGTTCATGCCATGCCTGCAGATTATCAGAGTAAGATTTTCCTATTTGATGCTATTGGTCATTACACTACCCAACAGCATGTAAAAAAGATGTCTTACTTTTTTGAATTGCCTGAAATAGATGAGATAGATGTCCAAATGAGACTCTTTGCCCAAACTTTAACTGGTGATGTCAAGAAGTGGTTCAAAACCTTTCCTGCCAAACATATTAAAAACTTAGCAAATTCTCAAAGGTTATTTATTGATAAGTGGGAAAGAACGAAGTTATTTATTGATAGGTGGGAAAGAAAGAAGAACCCATTGCAAATACTTTATGAATATGAAAATATTAGGAGAGCTCCCAACGAGTCAGTTCAGGACTATTGCACTAGGTTTAATAATATCTATAACGCAATTCCAACCAACATTAAGCCCCCACCTGAACTAGCATTAATTAAGTTCCCTGATGGTTTTGACGCTGATATGTCATAACATCTAAGGGAGAGAAATCCTAAAACACTTGAACAAATGCCGAGTAATGTTGTAAGTGTAGAGGCCAACCTGTTAGCTAAGAAGGCATGAATGAGGAATGAAAAGAAAGTTGTATTTAAAGAAGAATCTTCAACATCAGATGGAAAATTAGATGTTTTAGCTAAAAGTTTAGAAATAATTATGGATAGGTTAGATATCATTGATAGGAAAAATCAATGGGATAATCAACAACAACAACCCCCAATAAGAAACCCAAATTTTAGGAAGAACCCTAATACTGCAAAAAAATGCTACACTAGACCAACAGATTAGGCCCCCCTTCCAAGAAAACTATGTTGAGGAATCACAAAACCAAGAAGCAGAGGATGATACCCATATTAACTTACTGGAAACCACAAAGGAAGACATTGTTTTTCTTACTCAAGAAGAATAGGAGATATATATGCTTCAGCAATTACAGTTGGAATCTGGTGAATCTTTTGATTTTAAGCAGGGATATGAATCAGCTATATATGAGGTACATAAACAATATAGCTTGAGAAGTAAGAAGAATAACAAGACTCCCATGAAAAGATCCATCCAAACTTAGAATAAGATAATAAAAGAAGCCCCAGTTAAAAAAGTATTGCAAATTCTCCCTAGGGGAATACCTGAAACTTCAACCCCTAAGATTGTAGATATAACCTCCTTTGAAACCCAAAAAGAGCCAATCATTGAAAATAATCAATATAAAAGAGATCAAGGTAAAACAATAGAAACACAGACTGAAATGCCTACCACTGAGAAACAGGATAAAGACACTCAAATTGCACACATTAAGGAAGATCTTAATCAAGCAAACAAACCTCAACTCCCTTTCAATATTAAAAATGAAATAGCTAAATTAAAGATATCAGTTCCTTTGACCGAATTGGTAAAGAATGAAAATTATAGGTCACAAATAACTGAGACTTTGAACATAGGAGAGGGAGAAGATTCTGTTAATTTAAATGATGACCAACCCGAATTGTTGTTTGGCCCTAAGGCCAATGGAATTCATCAGCAAGGGGGAGTTCCTCCATTTTACATCAGCCTAAATATTCATGATAAAATTTTGCATAATGCTATGTTGGAGTCAGGAGCATCCCACAATCTCATGCCAAAGGAAATAATGGAAAGACTGAACCTAGACATTACTAGGCCTCATAAGGATTTATTTTCTTTTGACTCTAGCCAAGTTAAATGCCTTGGTTTAATCAAATACTTATGTGTGACTCTTGTCCAGTGCCCTACAAAGAGCATTCTGATGGACATTGTAGTTGCAGATATCCCACGAAAATATGGAATGCTACTATCTAGCTCATGGGGAGTAAAATTGCAGGGATATTTGCAGTTGGATATGTCTTATGCCACCATATTTGTTTTTTTCCAACCAGGAAAATTATATAGGGAGACCTTGATGAAGTACATGGTCAGTAGTGAGGAAAAGCCCCAAAGATTTCCCATATACTCCATGCACTCAGATATGGACTCCATCTTATACAATTCTGAAACTGATAAAAAAGAAATCACAGCCAAAGACCTTAAGTACAGAATAGCTGATAGTGAGAACATATTCCATGAGTCACTTTGACATTTAGACTTTGATGGGTCTGTAAATAGGTTAGGGGCTGGTGTAAGAGTTTAGTTCCATAATATGGAAAATAACCATGCTGAGGTACATGCTTTCAGATTGAATTTCAAATGTACCAATAACATGGCCGAATATGAAGCCCTGATTCTAGGGTTACAATTGGTTAGGAAATTGGGAGCCAAAAGAGTTTCTGTCATGGGAGAATCAGAGCTAATTATGAAACATATCAATGGTGAATATTCTGTCAACAACCCTAGGCTTGGTAGATATATGGATATTGTTTCAGACTTGGTCAAGGACCTCTTGGAATCAAACTTTGTTGCCATTCCTAGAAAAAAAAAACATGCAGGCCCACAGTCTGGCTACATTTGCTAGTACTTGTAAATTGCCATTTCAACCAAACCATTAGTACACTGCAGAGTTAGACACAGGCCTGTTATACCTAATAATCTTAAGTATTGGCAGATCCTTTCCCAAGACTCTCAGATCTATGATTTCATGAACAATGAAGGTGAATTTCAGAACTGTAAGATAGATATTGACTGTACAATAGATAATAATATAGAAAATAGCTTAGATGTAAATATTTTTGATGTACATGAACCAACTAAATTTACTAAAGTAGAAATATATAGTTTAGAGAATGTAGAGATATATGAAATAATGGATGATGATCTTGAGATTCTTAATTTGAAAGATAATTTTTTGCCTAAAGGATTAGTACCTTTAGAGGATTTGTTTGACTCTAATGATGTAGCTAGAAAGCCCAAGATGGAACCTCTAAGAGCTGACATAGAAGAAGTTAATATAGGAATTGAAGATAATCCAAAGCTCATTAAGATATCTAAAGCCTTACCCTTATATAAAAAGATCAAATATATAAATTTGTTTAAAGAGTTCTAGGATGTATTTGCATGGAGTTATGAAGACTTAAAATCTTATGACACCAGCATAATCCAACACAAAATACCTCTAACAAAAGATCATAAACCTTTCAAATAGAAACTTAGAAGGATAAACCAAATTCTTATGCCATCCATAGAAAAATAGGTTAAAAGGATGTTTGATGCCCAAATAATAGCACCCATTAGATACTCAGACTGGATTTCAAACTTAGTTACAAGTAGGAAAAAGACAGGTGAAATTAGGTGAAATTAGACTTTGTGTATATTTTCGAAACTTGAACAAGGTTTCTTTAAAAGAAAACTACCCCTTACTGAAAATGGAGCATATATTGGAAAGGGTAGTGGGCTCATCTAGGATTTCACTGTTAGATGGATTCTCTGGCTATAACCAGATATTAGTCCAACCTAAGGACCAACCCAAAACTGCGTTTACTACTCCTTGGGGTAATTTCATGTATTTGAAAACCCCCTTTGGATTAATGAATGCATGTGCCACATTTCAGAGAGCTATGGATATAGATTTTGCCAAAGAAATCCATGATTTCCTAGTATTATACTAGGATGACATTACAGTTTTCTCTAAATCTGACAATGAGCACTTAGACCACCTCAGAAGAGTATTTATCAAATGAAAGAAATTTGGGATTTCTTTAAATCCTCAAAATACACTTTTCGGTCTTGAAGAGGGAAATATGTTAGGAAACATCATATCTAAAGATGGGATTAGGATAGACCTTGCTAGAATAGAATCCATTTTGACCATTTCCCATCCCCAAAACATAAAAGAGCTACAATCATTTCTAGGTAAGATTAATTTTCTTAGGAGATTCATCTCAAATCTAGCAGAATTAATTAGGGAATTAAATAACATGCTAAGAAAGGACTCATCAATCAAGTGGACATTGGAGGCCAAAAAATCCTTTGAATCTATCAAGGAAGCTTTAACCAAGACTCCAATCCTGATTAGTCCTAACTTTAGCAAAGATTTTATTATTTTTTCTTTTGCTTCAGAACACACCATTGCAGCAGTCTTACTGCAAAAGAACAATCAAGGATATGAACAACCAATAGCATTCTTTAGTAAATCCTTAAGATATTCCACACTTAAATACAATATCATGGAAAAAGAGGCTTTGGCTTTGGTTAAAGCTATCAAAGATTTCAGAATATATATTCTATACTCTCACATCATTTCTTATGTTCCAAACTCAGTAGTTAAGGACATTTTGACTCAAAATGGGCCTGAAGGAAAAAGAGGCAAATGGATTGCCACAATATTGGAATATGACATAGAGATAAAACCCACCAAGCTCATTAAAGGCCAAGGTTTAGCCAAACTCATGGCTGAATCGAACTGTCAGGCCCTTGATATCAACTTCATTAGTGCCCTTAATGATCAGGAGGAGATGGCGACTCCACAGATCATTGAACCTTTTACTGATTCACCATGTTATGCAGATATTACATTTGTATTACTAAATTTACAAGCTCCTCCTAGATTGACAATAACTAAAGCTAGATTCTTAAAAATGAAGTCATTAAGATATTGTGTTATAGATAATGCATTGTTTTGGAAAGACAGTAGTGGTATTATCTTAACATGTTTATTAAAAGATGAAGCTGACAAGATTTTACAAGAGTTTCATGCAGGGGACTGTGGAGGACACTTGTATTGGAAAAGTATTGCTGACAAGATTCTAAGGGCTAGTTTCTACTGGCCTACTTTGTTTGCAGATGTCAAAAAACATGTGGCCTCCTGTCACAAATGCCAGATTTTTTAGGGAAAGAGGAAGTTGTTACCCTTGCCTCTTAAACCAATTTCCATTGAGATTCCATTTCAACAATGGGGGTTAGACTTCATTGGAGAAATACACCCCCCATCCTCAGCTTAGCATAAGTGGATTCTAACAGCCATAGACTATTTTACCAAATGGATAGAGGCCATACCTTCTAGGCAAGCCACAGACACTGTCATAATCACCTTCCTAGAGAGTAATATCCTTTCAAGATTTGGATGTCCCCAGAAGCTCATTACTGATAATGCAGCAGCCTTTAAGTCCAAAAGAATGATAGAGTTCTGTAACAAATACCATATCACCCTTGGCCATTCCATAGCTTATTACCCTCAAGGTAATGGACTAGCAGAGTCATCCAAAAAAATCCTGGTCAATATTATCAAAAAGTTATTGGAGGATAATAAAAAGACATGGAATAAGAAGTTAGTCAATGCCTTATGGGCAGATAGAATGACTACTAAAAATTCCATTGGAACATCACCCTATCAGCTGGTTTATGGGATGGATGTAGTTTTCCCATCATCCTTGGGAGTGCCAGTCATGAAAATCCTCCAGGAATTATAGGTGGAACTGAATGACATTCAAAGAAGAATAAACCAAACTATACACCTGCAACAAACCAGGGAAGAGGTATATGTAAAATCACAAATAATCCAGGAAAAAATCAAGAAATTCTTTGATAAAAATACTAAAGCAGATGACTTTCACATAGGAGACAAAGTCCTAAAGTGGGATTCAAGGAGAAAATATAAAGGCAATCATGTAAAATTTGATTTTCTGTGCCAGGGGCCTTATGTCATGTTTGGCTACAAAGGCAACAATGCCTTTTTCTTGAGAAACATAGATGGATCAGACCTACCAAGAGGGCCTATTAATGGTAGTATGCTGAAGCACTACTTTTCCACTGACTTACAATAGTTCACTTTATTTTACATCATTGTACATAACATTGCAGAGTGTAGATTGGATTGGATGGTAATCCTTTGAAGTTAAAGCCCGGAGAGAAGGCCCTAAGCTTTGAAAGATTTACTGTCATAAGTATCAATAATGCAGATTCACAGAGGGCACTTTGCAAGGTAACTTCAGCCACAATTCAAAGGCTACTGATCTTTAGAGTTCTTGACATTTCACTAGGAAATGCCATCCCCATGTGGAGCCACTGTTAGAGTCCTATAGTGATAGGATTCATAATTTTGAATTGGCTAAGGTTAAGCCTTGTAATATTGTACATACCTTTGCTTTCTACAAATGTTTTCCATATTAAAAAATTTAAAAAATGTAAAGAGGGTATGTCCTAAAATAAATATAAAAGGACAAAAAGAATAAGGAAATATCAAAAAATGAAAATATATGAACCCCAAAAACAAAAACAGATCATGAAAGTGTGCAAGTCTAAATAGCACTACTATTTCACTGCTTTACTGTCTCAAATAATGGTTGTGTGCAGCTTGTCATATATGCCACAACCCATGGTAGTCAAATTGCTTAATCTTGACTATTTCATGCTCTGAATCTTATGTTTATATTTAGAGAATAATGTTGGAAATAATACTGAGGGGGGGGGGAATCAGTATTATCTAGCAATTTACCAAATCTTCCTTATTTGATCTTTTGAAATATTCTTGCATATCAGTACCATAAAACAATGAGCATGAATAAAGAAAATAGACAGTCACACCAAAGAACACAAGATGTAAGGTGGAAACCCAATGCGGGAGAAAAACCACCTGCTGCAATAATGTCTCTATCTTCTTTCAAGAAATTCTTTTTACAATGATTTTGTACTGGTGCAGTCCTTTACCAGCACGCAGGCTGCAACCTGCAAAGAGCTACAACTCCTTCTTGTTTTCCAGACTTCTCCTGGAAGGGAGCTACAACCCCCTACTTCTTTTCAAAATGTTCAACAAGTATACAACAGATACAGTCTACTACAGATATCAGATCAGTAATTACAGAAACAACCCAGAACACCTTATGAACAGAAATATACAGTTAACAGATCATCTTGAGACAGGGACGCATATTTTCTTTCTGTGGCCTGCGACTGGACGCAGTATACCTTATGCTGTTCTGCGTGCAGACGCACTGTTTCTTTTGCTTGTCTGCGACCGACGCACACATCAACACTATCGCGCCGCGTCTTTTGCTTCAGAGACGCACCCAATACCACAGTCGCGCCGCGTCCTTCGCTTCAGAGACGCACCTGATCCTTTACTGTACTGCGTCCCGGCGCACTTTCCCTTCACTGAATCTGCGTCCCTTTAGATATAGAAGATAAGAGGACTTCAGAACCAACCCAAACACTCAGATCCACAGATCTGATCATGCGCCATATAGATCGTAGTCCATTAGAAGATTTACCCTTAAAGATATGGACTAGATCACACCAAGAGATGATCAACCAAAATGATGCCTAATCCAAATGAACTCCTTTGCTTTATATAGGCAAGCTTCTCCCCAAAGCGTGGAACAATACCACGAGCCGACACCAGAGAAACACGCAACCGTCAGCTAGATACCACACAAGAAGCCCCCACGAGTTTTTCTCTACCTTGAAATGTGTGCACTGGGCGGACGCACCTTCTGAACGGCTGGCCGGCGTCCCTAGACGCGGGTTCTGTATGGAATACCTGCGGGGACGCGCTTGCTAAACAAAATTTCCTGCGTCCTTCTTGATTTACCACCTGAAGGCGTTTGCCATCAAGTACAACACCTGAATCATAATGCCAACAAACTCCCCCTTTGGACTTGATGGCAACCACATAAACATTCAGCTTCATCATTCTCCCCCTTTGACATCAAGAGCAAAGGGTATGCTCCCCCTATGCTCATGCTTCTCCAAAATTGTAACCAGAAATCCATCATGAAGAAGACAGAGACATATTGCAGCTATTTCCAAGATCTCCTTCTCCATAATGCCAACAATGCATTATGTGCTCCCCCTGAGCCTATACCATCAATAGGAAGATGGTCAACAGTGAGATGATGCATCAACAACCCCCAGCTTTTGCCTGAGGTATTCAAAAGTGTCCCTGGGCAACGGTTTGGTGAAAATATCAGCAACTTGTTCCTTAGAAGGAACATACTCCAACTTGACCTTCTGTTCAAGTACTTGTTCCCGGAGAAAATGGTACTTGATTGGTATGTGCTTGGTTTTTGAATGCATAACCGGATTCTTTGAGATGCTGATTGCACTTGTGTTGTCACATAAGATAGGAATAGGAGGTGTACAAGTGATTTGATAATCCTGCAAAGTCTGCATCATCCAAAGAAGTTGGGTGCAACAAGATGCAGCCGCAACATATTCCGCTTCAGCTGTAGACAAGGCAATTGAACTCTGTTTCTTGCTGAACCAAGAAACCAGTCTAGAACCCATAAAGAATGCACCACCACTTGTGCTTTTCCTGTCATCCACGCTTCCGGCCCAATCTGCATCTGTATAAGCATGAAGAGTGAGATCTGGATCTCTAGGATACCATAGGCCATAATTTTGAGTCCCTTGAAGATATTTGAAGATTCTCTTTACTGCTTGAAGATGAGTCTCCTTTGGATTTGCCTGAAACCTTCCAACTATTCCAACTGCATGCATGATGTCTGGTCGGGTACCTGTCAAATATAGTAGACTTCCAATCATAGATCTGTAGGTTGGTTGATGAACTGCTGCAGATTCGTCATTTGCACTGAGACTACATCCTGTGACCATGGGTGTACATACTGGTTTTGCATCTTCCATGCCATATTTCTTCAAAATTTGCTTGAGATACTTGGTTTGAGATAAAAGGATTCCTCCTTTCTTTTGTTGGATTTGCAAACCAAGAAAGTATGTCAGTTCTCCTAGCAAGGACATCTCAAATTCTTTCTGCATGACTGAGGCAAAGCTTTGACTCATAGCTTCTTCATTACTGCCAAAAATAATGTCATCTACATACACAACAAGTATTAGTAATTTGTCATTTTCAACTTTTATATAAAGATTGCTATCTGCTGAACCTTTTGAGAAACCTTGTTGATGAAGATATTTGTCCAACCGGTAGTACCAAGCCCTTGGAGCTTGTTTGAGACCATAGAGAGCCTTTTTTAATCGGCATACAAGATTTGGATCGTTTCCAAGAATGAAACCATCTGGCTGTTCAATGTACACTTCTTCATCCAAGTCTCCATTCAGAAAAGCTGATTTCACATCCATTTGAAATACTTTGAAGTTCTGACAACTTGAGAGAGCAAGAAACATTCGGATGGCCTCAAGTCTTGCAACAGGAGCAAAAGTTTCTTCAAAGTCTATTCCTTCTTGCTGTGCATACCCTTTACAAACAAGTCTGGCTTTGTTTCTAATTACTTCTCCATTTTCATTCAATTTATTTTTGAACACCCATTTTGTTCCGATAACATTCTTATCCTTTGGTCTAGGAACCAGCTCCCAAGTATTGTTCTTTTCGATTTGCTCAAGTTCTTCATCCATTGCTTTCACCCAACATTCATCTTTGCATGCTTCTTTCACATTTTGTGGTTCAGTAGAGGAGAGTAATGCCAAATAACTTGAAGCTTCTGCAACTGTTCTTCTAGTTTGTATACCTGCTTCCTTTTGTCCCATGATCTGAGATTCTGGATGGTTCTTTTGAACATATCTGGATGGAGTCTTTTCTTCTATTCTTGTTCTTTCTTCTGCTTCTTCGTGAGGTCCGTCTTGAAATTGTTCTTGCGGTTCTTCTTCTTCATCATTCTGTCTTTGAGAGTAGCTTTCATCTTCTTCAATGTCTTCACGATGTATTTGCCTAGGAATGTATCCTTTCTCATCAACCACTACATCAATGCTTTCAACAATTCTGCCAAGTCTTTTATTGTAGCATTTGTATGCTTTGCTATGTGGAGAGTAGCCAAGAAGAATTCCTTCATCTGCTCTAGGATCAAGTTTGCCAAGCTGCTCCTCAGTATTTTTGATATAGCATTTGCTCCCAAAGATTTTGAAGTGCTTTACTGAAGGAGTTTTACCACTCCAGAGCTCATGAGGAGTTTGAGTGCTGTTCACTCGAACATTTGTCTTGTTGAGAATAATAACTGCCGCATGTGCAGCTTCACCCCAGAAGGTTGCAGGAGTTCCTGATTCATCAAGCATAGCACGAGCCATTTGCTGGACTGTTCTGTTCATTCTTTCCACTACTCCATTTTGCTGAGGAGTTCTAGCTGTAGAAAATTCTCTCCTTATTCCATGTTCATCACAGAAATCGAAAAATTCATTTGAAGTAAATTCTCCACCTCTGTCGGATCTGAGGCACTTAATCTTGTGACCTGATTCATTTTCAGCCAAGGCTTTGAAGGATTTGAATTTTTCGAAAGCTTCATCTTTGTGTTTCATAAGTCCCAACCAAACAAACCTGGAGAAATCGTCAATAAATAATATCAAGTATTCCTCTCCTCTAGGTGTTCTTTTTCTGAATGGTCCACATACATCTGTATGTACTAGCTCCAGAGGCATACTGGCTGATCCTTCTTTCTCTGGAAAGTTAGTTCTAGTCTGTTTTCCAAACTGACATGATCTGCACATGGTGTTGTCAGGAATTTTGATATCTGGAAGATCGCGAACTGCCTGATATTTGCAAGCTTTCCTTATTTGTGAGAAACTTAGATGTCCCAATCTTCGATGCCATAACCAGTGCTCTTCATCCTTGCTTAAATAGCATTGTTGTTGTTCTTCATCAAAAATGTATAGATTATTTGAAGTTCTTTTTCCTTTGAGAACTGTTTTACCTGTATCAAGATCACGAACAAGACATCCATTTGATCTGAATATAACCTCGGTTCTTTGATCACACATCTGGCTTACACTTAGAAGATTATGCTTTAGTCCATCAACAAACAAAACATTTCCAGCCTTAACATCTTCTTTTAAAGGAGCAATACCTTTTCCTTTTATAGTTGCAGGAGTATCATTTCCAAAAGAGACTTTCTTTCCCTTTTCTAAATTAGAATAAGATTCAAGTTTTTCTTTATCACCTGTCATGTGCTTTGAACATCCACTGTCAATGTACCATAGATTTTCTTGTCCTTCTGCATAGAATGCTATCCCACATCTTTCTGTTTGAGGTTCCTTTATTTTCCATGTTTTGGTGCCTGAGGTTTGTTCCCTTTTTTGTTCTTGTACCTTTCTTTCCGGAAACCTGCTTCTGCATTCAACATCTTCATGTCCAAAATTATTGCAAATAGAGCATTCAACTTCATTTTCAAGAGCTGAAAAATTGTTATAGGTCCTTTTTGTATTCCCTGTCATGCTTCTTTGTTTTTGAGCTTCCCTAGTCATGATTGTTTTATACGCAACACATTGGGCTGCTTTGTGACCAAAGTTATGGCAAGAAAAGCATTGTCCATTGAAGAAGTTTCTGCGATTATTGAATCTACCAGCTGACTGATTGTAATTTCTATTTTCATCTATTCTTGAACCAAATTGAGAAGGTTTTACCTGTGGCTGGTTGTGGCTTTTGTTCACCCTTAAGCTGGATTGCCCCTGATAGTTTGAAGTTTGTCCCTGCTTTACCTGATGATCTTCCTTGTGTTCTTGCTCATTTCTTCTTGCGGCATCAAGATAACTTTTTGAAGTGGAAGCTTGAGAAGTTTCTCCATTGTAGCCCAGACCTGTCTTATTTAGAGGAGATCGCTGCACACTGATAATCTCATTCAACGTTTCAGATCCTTTGACAAACTTGAGATTAATAGTTTTTGTTTTCTCAATTTCTTTTCTAAGACCAACAATTTCACCTTCTAATTTTTCAAGATGTTTTTCCTTTTCATCAATCTGAAATTGTAGAGTATCAATAATCATGTTCTTTTCTTCTATACATCTCTTGAGTCTAGTAATTTCATCATAAAGGTTATCCACATCTATAGCATCCTCATAATTGTCATCTTCAAATGCCATTAACAATCTATATTTGTTACCTTGTTCATCTTCATCACTGTTTGATAAGCCATCGCTATCTTCATGGGTGTAGTAGCTTTTCTTATTTGTACCCTGTTTCTTGTTCCATCTAACTGGTTCCTTTCCTTTATCCTTATAAGAGCATTTTGCAGCATAATGACCTACTCTTCCACAAGCAAAACATTTGAAAGGTAGCTTACCTCTGAACCTTCCGGAACCCCTTTGAAGATTTCTGACAAAGTTTGATTCTTCTTCCTCTTCTTCTGGAACATGACATGCTTCATAGTGATCTTCTTTGCCTGATGCTTTAAAAGCAGCTTCCCTTCTATCTGATGGACCTCCCTTTCTCATTTCATAAGCAGTTAGAATTCCATGCAGCTGAGACATAGTGAGAACACGGAGATTTTCCTTTTCTTCTACTACAGATACTTTAGATTCAAACTTGGGAGATAAAGATCTTAGAATCTTTTGAACTACTATAGTCTCTTTTATCTCTTCACCCAAATTTTTCATACAATTAACAATCTCATCTACTCGAAGAAAATAATTAGCCACACTTTCATCATTATACATCTTGAGAGTCTCATATTGAATCCTGAGAGTTTGAAGTTTAGCTTCTTTTACCTGTTCATCTCCTTCATAGCTAGTGATCATTTTGTCCCATATCTCTTTTGCTGATTTGAAGTGCATGACCTTCATGAACTCTGTTTGAGATATACTTCCTAATAGAGTGCTGACTGCTTTTGCATTTGTTTCATACTGCTTTTTCTCAGCTGGATCTGTAGGAGTAGCTGAAGGAAAGGCATAGCCTGATTCTACAATGTTCCAAACTTCTGTACCAAGAGATTGAAGATATGCAGTAACTCTTACCTTCCAATAATTGAAGTTTGTTCCATCGAAGACGGGTGGCCTGATTGATGCTTCTCTCTCGTAGTTGCTCATGATGAACGATCTACCTTCAAGCGATCAAGATGTTCTGAAGGACCTGCTCTGATACCAATTGTTGGAAATAATACTGAGGGGGGGGGGGAATCAGTATTATCTAGCAATTTACCAAATCTTCCTTATTTGATCTTTTGAAATATTCTTGCATATCAGTACCATAAAACAATGAGCATGAATAAAGAAAATAGACAGTCACACCAAAGAACACAAGATGTAAGGTGGAAACCCAATGCGGGAGAAAAACCACCTGCTGCAATAATGTCTCTATCTTCTTTCAAGAAATTCTTTTTACAATGATTTTGTA
The DNA here is from genome assembly GCA_031772625.1 of Pinus tabuliformis. Classification (NCBI taxonomy): domain Eukaryota; kingdom Viridiplantae; phylum Streptophyta; class Pinopsida; order Pinales; family Pinaceae; genus Pinus; species Pinus tabuliformis. Next base: position 775,815,370 of record CM062804.1, on the reverse strand, counting down.
CTGGTGCAGTCCTTTACCAGCACGCAGGCTGCAACCTGCAAAGAGCTACAACTCCTTCTTGTTTTCCAGACTTCTCCTGGAAGGGAGCTACAACCCCCTACTTCTTTTCAAAATGTTCAACAAGTATACAACAGATACAATCTACTACAGATATCAGATCAGTAATTACAGAAACAACCCAGAACACCTTATGAACAGAAATATACAGTTAACAGATCATCTTGAGACAGGGACGCATATTTTCTTTCTGTGGCCTGCGACTGGACGCAGTATACCTTATGCTGTTCTGCGTGCAGACGCACTGTTTCTTTTGCTTGTCTGCGACCGACGCACACATCAACACTATCGCGCCGCGTCTTTTGCTTCAGAGACGCACCCAATACCACAGTCGCGCCGCGTCCTTCGCTTCAGAGACGCACCTGATCCTTTACTGTACTGCGTCCCGGCGCACTTTCCCTTCACTGAATCTGCGTCCCTTTAGATATAGAAGATAAGAGGACTTCAGAACCAACCCAAACACTCAGATCCACAGATCTGATCATGCGCCATATAGATCGTAGTCCATTAGAAGATTTACCCTTAAAGATATGGACTAGATCACACCAAGAGATGATCAACCAAAATGATGCCTAATCCAAATGAACTCCTTTGCTTTATATAGGCAAGCTTCTCCCCAAAGCGTGGAACAATACCACGAGCCGACACCAGAGAAACACGCAACCGTCGGCTAGATACCACACAAGAAGCCCCCACGAGTTTTTCTCTACCTTGAAATGTGTGCACTGGGCGGACGCACCTTCTGAACGGCTGGCCGGCGTCCCTAGACGCGGGTTCTGTATGGAATACCTGCGGGGACGCGCTTGCTAAACAAAATTTCCTGCGTCCTTCTTGATTTACCACCTGAAGGCGTTTGCCATCAAGTACAACACCTGAATCATAATGCCAACAAATAAAATCTGACCAAACAGTTTAATCTTGGCAGATCATTAGATAGGTAGAGAAAATGAAAGGAGCTCATCAGTTTAATATGAGCCATTGGATGATATAAGGTTAGAATTAGATAGTTTACTTTTCAAAAGAAAAATGAATGATAAGGGTTTGCTAGCCTAAATGCACCCAAATAAAATGAAGAAAAAATGGTAGGGTAAGTAATGGGTAAGTAGAAGAAAGGTTGTTGAAGTATAAAGTTGATTGGATAAAAGCACATTTATCATGCTTAATTATATGTTTCAATGTGCATGAGCATTTAAGAAAGCAAAAACAATGGTTTACAAGTTCATTTAATTAACTCCCCTTCATTTGTTTCATCCTTATACTTACTAATTTCCCCATCCACAAGTAAGTTCTAGTACTAAAAATCCTTCAAGTCATAAAGGCTCAGAGCATTTCTCTGACTTTTGGTGGGACCAAACCCTCGACTTAATGACTTGTGGACATCAAGTGTTAGAATTCCCTTCATAAAATTCATTTCCCCTCATTACCCTAATAAAACCCCTTTTCATAAGGTTAAATTCAATTTTCTTATGAAAAGTAAATAACTCCATGTTAAATTCCATTTCATTCAAAAATACCCATAAAAAGGTTTTATCCTAAGTATAAAGTGTATGTGAATAAAATGCGCAAATATTACATTTATGCTTAGGGGTATGTTCACTGCCCTCATTTCATTTCATATTAATTCTTAACATAATACTATAGTTCCCAATATACCTTTTCCCATATATAATTAAATCCCCTATATAATACCCCAACCCTTAGTTTAGCTATAAACTATACTTTTACCCCATATTCCTGAAAAAACCCATTTAATTCACCACTTCACGGTAAAGCTAAAGTAATCCCATCATTGAGCCCCGCCCCATCATTTAAACCCAGGATTAACTCGTAATTGATCCCAAACTGCCAAGAATTAAAGCCCCTGCCCGCCCCCCCCCAAACCTATACTCATTTCATCCGTGCACATTTGCAACCCGACTTCCATCCGATCATCAATGCCCACATCTGACAATCCACAACCATATTGGTTTCACCCAATGTCCGACTGTTACGTTCCCGATAAAGTGGTTTTTCCCGGCCCCATCTCTACTACATGTCATGTGCTGGCATAGATCGAGTGACCCCTCCAAAATATCGCCTCCTCCATGAAAGCGGTGCGATGGCCTGGGAAACCGCCTCCCTGCTCAACCTGAAAAACTGCCCACTGTTCATTTGTAAAATTACCCACCAAAAAGTGACCATGTCACACGGAATGAGTCGTTCTTGCAGACAAGATTGACCTCCCTAGTATCTAATGATATCTAGTGACAAGCAAGCCAATCAAACTCTATCTTTCTCTAAATTTGAAATTTATAAATAGATGCAAACAAGTGTTTTAGGCCTACCTTGGGTCCAATGCAAGTTTTTGGAAGCCTCGCTCCTTTGATCCAAATGAGCTCTCTTGTAGCGAATCTGCAAACACAAACAAGCACACAAATTAAATAGCACCTGAAAAGCCAATATCATAAAGCATACTTATCATGATGATCAAGGAATTCATGAAACAAATGACATAAGACAATTTGTTGAAAAAAATGAATCTGATTGTATTAATTCAAATCAAGAAGAACTTTACAACCTGTGTCTTGATGCTGTACAAGCTCCTCCCAGGGTCCAACAAGAAGTCTCCTCTACTTTGACAAGTTTCACTCTCTTCCCAATGAAGCCAAAAGGTATGTGATCTCTCCTGTCAAGCTTAACTAGGAAGTCTCAATTCCACCAACATTTACGCTCAAAAATGTTCAACTTCTAACCTCCCTAGCAACCAGCCCAATGCCTTAATTTATAGTGCAATGGAGGGAAGTTACTAGGTCCACCTTCAAAGGGATAGAGCCCTCCTTCAAAGGGATAGCTCCTCTCATCAAGGGATAGCTCCTTCTCTTTTGGGATGCATGAACCGCTTAAGAGCGAACCATCCATGTCAAAATTCCTTCTAGAATCATCTAGAATTAACCCAAAGTGGGTTTTTTAGAATAAACTTACGCATTTTTGACTTTCACAGGGGTCTGCACCCACTCCTTTAGAGACAGAGCGGACAGGTCCGCAGGTAACACGAACAAAGGGTGCGGGACCGGAGGCAACAGTGAGAGAAAGTGCAGAACTAGAACTTTATTGATTTTTAAGGTCTTTATCTCATTTTCAAAGCTTGACATGAAGAGCTGAGGTCTGAGACTTGCTTAGGAGGATAGTATAAGTGACGATAGACCCATACTGACTGCAAATAGTCACGGTGACAATATTTTGTGTAACAGATTGCCCCCTAAAGTGCGAAGTTTGTAGTAGATGAGGATTTCATTTATCATCTAGGAAGAGTGAAGTAATTTATCATTTCGAGGATCATCTTGTGGAGAGCCCGGTTGGAGCCTGTAAAAACATTTAATGCAAAATATATATATATATATATATATATATATATATGAGATCATATCATAGCTGAGGTAGGAATTCCCATACTCAAATCAAAACTGACTAGAAAACTAACTACTGCTCTGATATAGGAATGATCTTGTAATACATCACAAGTATAGACACATGTAGACACAGTATGGGCGCAGCCATCTGTTTATGAATAGTCCACAGTATAAGGAATACAAAATTCCTCGCAGCCTGGATGGTGGAAACTAGATCTAGGGTCTTCATTTCTACTTCCCAAAACACTACGATTCTATCCATGCGAATGAATGTGTTGGAGTCGAACATGGTAGAAACCACTTGATTACCAGTCAATGATGTAAACTGTTAACAAGTGTGAGAGAAACCACCAGTAATGTCAATGGCTCTCAAAGTACTCAGTACAATCCATGAGATTTGAATAGATGTGTTGATGTCGAACATGTCACAGAATCCTTTGATCGAAGGTCAATGATGCAACCTATCGTCGAAGGCGAGAAACCTGCCATTGAGGCATGCAGATCCCAAGGTGCTGATGATTTCTAGATCATCTTTCTAGATAATGAGCTGAAGTCGATAGAAAAGGATTCGTCGTAGGCAAGCCCACAACACGAAATCATAGATCAAGTTTGAAGAAATTTAGTTGAAAGGACTGACTCATGGATGGTCAAGATGGATGACAAATATTTTGTAGATGAATGACTTATTTGCACTGACCTCTTGAACACATAACGACACAATAGATGGTTTGGCAACAATTGACCCAAAGTTAATACCCAAAAACCGACTGAAGACTTTCAATATGGTTTGATCAACTGTTAGGCAAAGGATTTCCCAACCCAGGTGAATAAAAGTGTCGTGTTCAAGAGTGGTTACAAAGTATGACAAACAGGTTCATTTTTCTCTCTTTTCCCCCACCATTTCTGGCAAGTACCTCTTTATTTTTGAAAAGCTTGAGGAGATAACATTTGCTTGATTATAAGCTCATCCTTCGGATGAGTCCAACTTAGTTTAAATTTGAACCCTAAGAAGGAGTGGCCCGTTCCTGTTTGTAATTGAATAGGTCCTTTACTGTTAAATTTTAACAAGTCTAGTATAGGAGAAACTCAGCTTTTTTCAATTTTAGAGATTCTGAAAAAACTTAAGAAGACTCCATGGTTGACCTTTTTCATAAATTTTTGTCTCCCAAGCCCGAAAAAGTATAAAATAATACTTGAGAGAACCGCTTAATCATTACGACCAAGGAGTACTTTTCGTAATTAGTGCCTCTGATCCGAAAAAGTAAAAAAGCGATCAAAAATACGGCAATCTTTTCATGTTTTTACGGTCAGAAAAGGGTTGTAAGTGGACCGTCTTTTAGTTTCATTTTAACGAGTTTAAAAAGAAAAACTCGGTGATCTTTTCATGTTTTAGGAGTCAGAAAAGAGCTTAAAGGTGACTCTAATGTTTTTCGTCGAAAATGACCGATTTCGCCTGAAAAATCCACTACCCTAAACAAAAACTCAAACATTACTCATACTTTTTTAAATGGATAAAAATGCTGCAAAAGTTACCTTTCTAAAGTGAAACATAAACAAATTAACAACTCATTTATTCAAAAAACTTATAAAAAGGGCTTTCGTAAATTCATTTTTACCGTTTGAGTTTTGGGTGAGAAAATAGAGCTTTTGGTCAGAAACTTCCCGTGAAGATTGCGGAAAATCCGTCTGTTGGAATCGAGCGCCGTCTCCTCCAGGTAATCTACATCATCCTACTCTTTAATTTCATCCGTTTCAAATTGATTTTTAGGGTTTCATTTCATTTTTTAGGAGCTTTTAGGTCAAAAAACCTGTGCGTGGGGGTCCGCAAGTATAACACAGGGGACCCGTGGACCCTGACTTTTTCGCACAACGAAAAAAGTCGGGGTTCCGCACCTGCCCTTAAGGCAATGTGCGGACCCACGCACTGTCTCTAACAGAGAGGGTGCGTACCCCGTGCAAAGGTTTTTTAAACATAACAAACTCAAATTTCACCCAAAAATTTCAATTTTACATATTCTAATTCGCCTTTCTTATTGAATGTAGAGTCTACATCATGCTTGATTGGCGAGAACAGGAGCATGAGGACGTAGATCTTGTTGCGATAAATCATCAACCTTCGATTGATGCATTGAAGGCATGTAGCTTATACAAATTCTGGGCCATACCTGGCATGAGGGCCCAGGTGGACTTTTTGCAGTGGTTGGTAGACAGGTGGAGCATACAGGACCAGTGCTTCTTCATTGGTGGTCACCAGCTCGAAATGGAGCCAGAAGACATATACTTTTTGACTGGTTTGCCTAAGAGAGGTGAACACTTGACTCTATTCGAGACTAGGCCAGGTGGCCAGTCTGTCGATAGCCTCCGGCTAGAGTTCTGTAACAACCAGACTAGAGACAAAGGGATAGATATCAAAACCATATCCCATCCTGAACTCAAGATAATAGCGTTTACTATTACCAGGCTCTGCAGGAGCACAACACTACATGTAGCCACTAGATCCTAGATGCAGATGGCAGTTGACTGCTTTCGAGGCACCATCCTCAACTGGTGCGATGCTGTGTTGGCTAATATAAAAGGCCAAATGACTAGAGCCAAGAACAGACAACTAAATACCTTTGGATATGGTGCTTTAGTCGTGAGCTTTGGTCTAGAGAGGGTCCCAATGTTAGTTCCACATCACCTCATTGTTGGAGCTGGACTTCCTCGAGAGCCCAAACTGATGTGATGGGTTGCAGTTATGGTCCGTCATCTTGAGGAGGGGACAGAGGTCATTCGATTCACACCTAAGTATTTCCATTGGTTGGAAAACCAAGTTTTTGTTATTCAGGACTTTCCTTATGCTGGGGTAGATTTTCGTGGTGACCCAGACATGGCTCTTCCACCAGGAGAGCAATGGGATGACTCAGGTAAAATAGTTTTCAACATTTTTCTAATTTAATTTTGTTTTTTGTTTTTATCTCGTCCCAAAATTGATAGTAAAAGTTTCAAATGCAGATGTAGGTCCACGGTGACCAGCCGCTCTCTGGCCTTACGAGAGGAAACAACCAGCTGCAGCGGCACCAGCCCCATAAGACAAATTAGCAGAGACCTTGGCCGAATTGGAGAGCCATCTAGAGCGTTTGACATGAGACATTTTAGAGACCGGCATAGATGACATTCCTCTTTGACTATAGCGCTATGTGATTGGGGTCCCAAGACCTTTTAGGAGGTTCCTTTGTAAGGTGGCCCATACAGCAATTTCTTATCGAGATCATCACCAGTGATAGGATGATCGCCTATTGTAGACACATATGACATTTTTTGCTTTTTGCACTATAATTTTTGCCAATCATAAGGTGTTTTTCAACCTATGATCGAAGACGATGTGTATTTTGACACACTCCTATATTATACTATACCACTATTACCGGCTTATCATGTAAAACATGTTATGGAGTGTTTTTAAATTTACTTGTATGATTATTGCAAATGTCTACTTAACATTCGAGAAGCAATTGCATCTGCTAATGTATTTAAATATCTTGGAATATGTTGATATTCAATATAATCAAATTCACGTTCCAAGAGATGCATTCTCAAAAATAATCTCAATAACACTGGATTTCTAATGGCATATACTCTATTAAGCTGTAATACAACGAGTTCAGAATCTAACCTCACTATCAAACTTCGAATCCAAAATGAAATAGATTCAAATAATAACTCAATCACTGCACTATACTCTGCAATGTTGTTTGTTGTTTGACCGAGGCTTACCCCATGCATAGATACCAACTCCTCAGAGGGCGAATAAATAACCCAAGCTACGGAAGAAATGTTCTGTGTATTACGACAAGCACCATCAGCAAAACCAATATATGTTTGGAGAGGCATCGAAATCTGCAATATCAAGAGTAAAACCAAGACAAGCAGGAATAATGACGAAAAACACTCTCTAAGCTAAGCACACTTTTTAAACTAAAACACACCAGCTAGAAAGAAAACTAACCTAACTAAAAATCTCCACACCTAGATTTTAAGCATAATACCTCTTTAGGTAAAGACCATTTCTAGATTTACCTAAAGAGACCCCGTCAAAGTCTACCAATTCATAGGCTCCTTTTGCTAGCTTTCGCTTGACAACATAAGGACCATGCCACATAGGTACAAATTTTCCAGCACCTAATTTATCATTTTCTTGATCGTACAATAAGACTAGGTCTCCTTCCGAAAAATTTCGAGGGGTAACATTTCGATCATACTGAGCTTTAATACGTTTGGCATGAGTTTCGATTGCTAATGCACCATCACGTCAATTCTCATCTAGCTGAGCCAAGTATAACAAACGTTTTTCCTCTTCGGAAGTGGCTAGAAGTAATTCGATGGCCATTTGCAATGACGGGATTTCGCATTCAGTGGGTAACACAGCTTCCAGACCATAAACTAGTTGGAAAGGAGTGAACCCTGTTGACATTTTTATTGAGGTTCGATACGCCCAAAGCACTGAAAATAGCATGTTATTCCAATTCAACCTATGAATCCCAATGATTCGTCGGATCATGATGACTAGAACTTTGTTGATGGCTCAACCAGACCATTAGCTTGTGGATAATATGGAGTTGAACTATCGTGACGCAAGCCAAGCTGGCCTGTAAGTTCAGTCATCATAACGTTTCAAAAGTGACGTCCATGATTAGTGATAATCGCTTGTGGAACACCAAACATAGAAATTATATCATTGAAAATGAAAATCACAGCTGTTTTGCCATTTTCCTCAAATGTAGGCATCGCCTCGGCCCACTTGGTAAAATAATATACCGCAAGGATGATATACGCATGCCCTCCGGCCAAGTGAGGGTTACATGTAATAAAATCAATACCCCATTTTGCAAAAGGACCGATGGCAATTATAGGGTGGAGAGTAGCAGGTGGAGTGCACATCTTTCGATCAAAAATTTGGCAGGTGTGGCATTTTCAGACCGCGTTAATACAATCTTTAAACAAAGACGGCTAGAAGTAGCCAGCGCGCAATATCTTTTGGGCTTTGGCAAACCCAGACATATGACCGCCACACGCTCCATAGTAACAGTCATTTAGAACCCTTTCAGCTTCCTCATGAGTCAAACAACGTCGAAAAATAGAGTTCGCCCCACGACGATAAAGTGTATCCCCAATAATTTTGAATTGTTGGGATTGAAATCGTATTTTTCGACGTTCTGACCTTGAAATTTCTAGCAGAAAGGATTGGGTCTGGAGATAAACGATGATATCCCCATACCATGGATCTAAAGTGCTGATTAGAAACAAGGATTCGTCTGCAATGGGCTCCTCTGCCACAGTTTCCGTGTCAGCACGCGGGAAGTCACAAATTAACTCCGCAAAAACTAAAGATTTCTTCGTCTTAGACTTTTCAAATTCCAAGTCGAACTCCTACAGGATCACAATCCATTTGGAGTACTTGCCCCTTAGCAATTGCTTGGTTAAAATATAGATCATAGGGTTGCAATCAGAAATTATAGTAAAATGTAATGACGAAAACGTTGGACAACTTGAACAGCTGCCAATGCTAATTTCTCCACATGTGAGTATTTTAGCTCAGTTGGATTTAAAGTTCGACTAAGGTAATATATCACATGTTCAGTACCGAATTCATCTTCCTGAACTAACACCATTCCAATGGTGGAATGGGAGGCGACGAGATACAAGAAGTAGTCCTGGTTGTAGTTGGGAGGATGCAATCAGTGCATGGGTCAACCACTGTTTTAGTGCATCAAAAGATTTATCAGCTATCTCATCCCAAAAGAATGGAGTATTCTATTTCAACAACCAGGTAAAACCCTTTGTGATCTCAGCGTAGTTAGGAATGAATCAACGTAAAATGTTTACTTTCCCTTGCAAACTTTGGAGTTGGCGAAGACTCGAAGGAGGAGGCAATTTGACAATAGCTTCAACCTTTGAGGGATCAACGCGAATGCCGGATTTCGAAACAACAAACCCCAATAACCGACCCGTTTCTATACAGAAAACACACTTGTGTGGATTCAACCTAATCCGATAATGCCTACACCTCATAAAGATTGCTCGTAAATGGATGAGATGATCAGCTCGATGTAATGAATGAGCAGGTAAATCATCGAGATAGGGTTGCACAATGTGCTTGATGTCATGAAACGCGTAAGACATGGCCCTTTGAAAAGTTTCCCTGGCGTTCTTGAGCCCAAAAGGTAATTTGCAATAAGAAAATGTCCCCCATGGACAAATGAAAGCCGTTTTTGGTTGATTAGCATGTAGAATATTAATTTGATTGTATTCGGAAAAACCATCCATGAAGGAAATATTTCACTGCCAGCACAATCATCAATGATTTGATCGATATAGGGAGTTGGGTAATTGTCTTTTGGATAGGCTCGATTAATATCCCTATAATCAATACATATTCTTATTGTCCCTTGCTTTTTGTTAACAGGAACAATATTCGATACCCAATCCATTAACGGAATCGGATAAATGAAACCTGCTTTGAGTAATTTTTCAACTTCTACTTTAATAGCAACAACTTTCCGCAGGTGGATCTAACGCAAACGTTGCCGGATGGGTTTAGCATCCAGGTAAGTTTTGATTTCATGAACAACAATTGTTGGGTCAATTCCTAGCATTTCCTCATATGACCAGGCAAACACGTCGTGGAATTCTTGAAATAGGGCCTTATATGTTTGAATTTCATCTTCCGTACAGGAGGCACCTATATGAATAATTCCAGGCTTAACCGAAATATCAATAGGAATAGTTCGAGAAATGTTTCCCAAATTTAACTCTAAATCAGAATTTTTCATTGGATTCTGAGGTTCCTTGACATATTCAGTCGTAAAAATAGATGAAAAATCATTTTCAAAACGATCACTCTCGGGAAAAAACGAAGATCTATGATGAAGATCTTCCCATGGTAAAACATCAACACATAGGATTTCACGAATTTTCTCATCAGTGTGAACAAGTTTGGAAAACGTTGTTGAATCCGAGTTTGATGTTGAAAGTGATTCCTCATGGACCACATTCATTAAGTCAATTTTGGTTGAAGAAAAGTCGGAAAACGACTGCACGGCCTGATATGCAAGTTCATATGGACTCAAAGGCATAAAATCACCAAATGAGTCTATCTCAGATTCGGAAGGTACGATCCAAGGATCATCATAAACAATGGTGTATGACGAAATCATATGAATGGTTGCAGTAGAAGATGATGCGTTGATAGGAGGAAAAGGAAAATTTCCTAGTAAACCAGAATCTTTAACTAGTCCTACTCCAACATCCTTATACGGGATAGTTGTTTTACCGACATGTTGAATACTTTCAGAAGAGGCTGGGTCGGATGAAAAGTAAGTCAGCTGATCAATAGTTACGATCTTTCCATTATGAGGGAACTTTATAAGCTGAAAGACCGATGAAACGATAGTTGTCATTGCATAAGACCAACTACGACCCAAGAGAAGGTTGTAATCTAGAGGGGCATCAACCACCTCCACATCTAGATTAACAGTTTTGCCTTCAACCCCTATAGGTAAATCCTGTAGAATGCCAAAAGGATGAAACCCACGGCCATCAAAGGCCTTTAGAATCGTCGGGGATTGATTTAGCGAAGGATAACCAAGCGATCTCCAACACTATATCGACATAATACACGTTGAGGCTCCCTCATCAATCACAGTCCTATAACAAGGTCTGTTTTTGACTAACACTGGGATCTGGAAAGCCATTTGATGAGGTAAGCATGGTGTACTATTTTCTAGATCAAAAATTATAAGGTTCGAGTCCTGAACGTCAACAACTCCTATATCTGACAATAGTAATATACGTTGTGTTGGGCATGATTGCAGCACCTCCAAAGCTAACATTGTTGAAGGTGAAACAGCCAAATCTTCAACAATGTTATAGTTTTGAGCCGCTCTTGCATGTGGATTGAAAGCTAACTTTCGAAGTATACCCTTGGTGGGTGGTTTGATTACTAAGTCTGGGTTAGGTTTCTTGATCTGTAGTGGATTGGAACCGGGAGTTGAAGTTGATGGGTTCGAATGAGAAGATTCTGCTTATTTACCATCAATAGGACTTTTACTTCCATAATCATGCGATCAAGTCGCAATCCTAACATGGGACATCATCATTATGGGTTCCTCGGAGGCATTTGAGGAAGAACCTATCATCTTACTGTCTTGACTTGGAAAAGGATCCTTCAAAACAGCAGGCGTTTGGGAACCTTTGACAATTTTCGCAACCTCTGCACAATGAGGGCAGTCTCTTGTAAATTTATCTTCATCACAAATGAGACAAGGATAACGAGGTTTGCGTTTCTCATCATTTGATTCCGCTTTTTCTGGTTTCTCTTTCGAATTTTTATCTGTTTTATTTTTCTTCTTCCCTTTCTTCTTACCGCCGGATTTTGATTTGGCTGTAGATGACTCTACAACATGAATATCGGCGGAAATTTCCACGGAAGAATCTCCTGTCGGGGAATCTGGTAAAGTTATGATATGAGAATAATTCTTAGAATATTTTTCCTTACTTTTGGTATTAACCGTACCAATCATACCATCAGCGGCATGAGACCCTGAAGGAGATGCAATTATTTGATTTTGCTTAGGAAGATCGGGGATTTTCTCGTGTAACATACCTGATTGAGTATAAACTAAGTCAAGGTACTGAGCTTGAGAAATTACTTGCTCCTCAGTAACGACTCTAGCCTTAGCTACATCCTCAGTGATCTTCGGTAACAAATATTTTACAAACCATTCAGCTAAGATTTGATCCAGAATAAAAACTTTCACTAAACACCGCCGACGTCTCCATTCATGAATGTGATCTTAAATGTAAGTGGACGTTGACTGCTTTAATGAAGTTAATAATTCTGTGCCATTTTCATATCTGACTGGCAACTGAAAATGAGTTAAAAACGAAGTAGCTAGCTGACTAAAATTATAGAAAGTGGCTCGCGGTAACTCAATGTACCACTTGGCCGCAAGACCAATTAGAGTGCACTGGAAAAGCCTTAAACAGATTGAATCATCTGAAATGGAATTAGACGCACACCAGAGGTGATAAGTCATCACATGGTTCGACGGGTCCTCTCCTGATTTGCCTTCAAACTTAGGAATATCACTAGGCAACTTATTCGACATTGGCGGCCAAAACGGAAGATAGTTAATTGGATCGTTCGTAAGGCGCGACAAGTTAGGCAAGTCCAAAGTTGCAATAAATGGTAACTGACGATTAGGGTCCCTGAAACCTTGGGTCATGAGACCAACCACAGGAGGAGGATATCCAGGATAACTAGGAATTGGAATTGCATTTGGGATATTATATCCTCCCAGAAAACTAGGATTAACTGGACCGTACTGGGGTTGTGAGCTTGCTGATATGTATACCCAGGGTACGATTGATACTGATAGACTGGATGTTGCATAGCAGGACCGAATTGGTACTGTCCCTAGTACGGTTGATAAGTAAATTGAGGTTGACTTGTGATAACCGTACTTGGACCAGGTTGTCCTTTAGGCATTTGAACCGAAGTCTAAATTGTGGATCCAGACTGGGGTAAAGATGTCTGAGGAGTTGATACAGGGACATTAGAAACCAGAGTTGTCGATACTCCAGAAGTAGGTGGGGTAGATTGAACAGATGTTGTAGCAGTCATTTGAGGCGGAGTACGAGGCGTACTAGGCCCAGGCTGAGAAACTACAGAAGGTGTAGAAGTTTGAATAGTAGACTGGACAGGTTGCTGGGGTGAACCAGAAACCAAGGGTTGTCCAGTTTGAGATGAAAATTGTACATTCAGTTGCAAGACCTGTTGAGTTTGAAAGGATCCTACACTAAGTTCATTCCGGGGTACGGACCCATAACAGGTTGAGAATATTGAGGACCATAACCGGGTTGAGGGTAGGGTTGATAATTCAAAGGTACATTCCCAGCTCCTTGGACATATGATTGACCGGAAGGTGGTTGGAAACCTTGGTTTGGGTACTGACCTTGAGGTTGATAACCTTGAGGCATGTACTGATACTGGGGTTGACCTTGAGGTACATATTGATACTGAGGTTGACCTTGAGGTACATATTGAGTCTCGGGTTGACCTTGAGGAACGTATTGTCCCGTAGGTATGTAGTGTCCTTGAGGTTGCGCCCCAGGCGCAAATTGGGTACCTTGAGGTTGCCCCCCAGGCGATAATTAAGGACTTTGAGCCTGCCTCCCAGGCGGTAACTGGCCACCTTAAGGTTGAGGGTTAGGAATAGTACCTGACATCATGAGAATATCTTCTACACTCAACGGCTTAGTTCCATTATTTCCAGTTAATAAACCTTGTTCAATAGGTTGAGGAGATGCTCTCGAAAAAGTACCAGTAAGTGACTGATTCCCAGAGGGAACAGAAGGACCACCGTATAAAACGGTTTCTGGAGATTGAGAAAACATGTACTACTGTCTTGACATATTTAACGGAGGATAGTAACCTCTAGGTGTTGGGTGAAAAGGAATGCGAGGTGGTGAAAAACTTAGTCCCGAGTTTTCCAAAAAATTGGTCAATGAAAGATACCAAGTACTTCTCCTAGGTGGACTGTAAAAGATTGATTCACGCTCCCTAAGTTCTATAACAGGTTGATTTTCAGGGATAGGGATACCTTCTTCTTCCGGAGTAGCAAGTTCTTCAATAGCTATAAGTCCAGAAGGAAGATTTTGGGTAATTATTCTTTCTACCCTGGGTGAACCATGACCACTAGAAGTTGGAGAGGTAAATCCCGATGTTGGAGTAGCAGCAAATTCAGTTCAGGTTCATATATTTCAAGTTCCTCACCTAAATCACTAGTAGATGAAAACCTACCAATAACTTCGGAAACAGACACAGATTGTGGATTATAATCTGCTACTAGAGCTTGATAATCAGGATGTACCACTAAAGAAGATTCTCCTTCTTCAAGTGACCCAACTCTACTGTCTCTAGGAGTTGCAAGGGCTCGTAACCCTTTTGGCTAGCTTGGTGAAAACTCAAGAGGTTGGCCCCAAAGTCTATGGGACTTCCTCGGTAATTCAGCCACGATTAAATATTTTAACTACTTCACACGCAAACAAAGAAAAATCTCAATGAAAACCACCTAAAGTCTCTAAAGAACCGAACAAATTTTGAATCACACGCCTAAAGAATCTAGGAGATCAAACCACACACAAACAGTAACTTTCTGTACTGAAAACACTAGTTGGTGATGAAATCCAACGTCGTAGAGTTCAATACAGAAATGGCGGTTGGAACAGTTACCCCGGCAACCTGCTTAATGAATAGACTGGCGCAAGTTTCTCCACTAAACCGTCTCGAGTGAAGAGAACCCCCAGAAAATCCAAGTGAGGACGTCTGCTCCAGGTATAGTCGGATCTTCCCTCCACCGTCACCTTAGGAATAATCCTATAGAATATGGTCACTATGGTTACCAACGGAAACAAATATACCTGGGGGAACAGTCTATGATCCGATATGCACACAAGGGCAGAGTAACAAGCTCAATCCCCTTGAAGGCTCATTGACATAATCCAAGGTTTACCAACAAGTGACCCCAGGCTCCTCGACAATGGTTAATCCGAGGTTTACCGTTTTTAATACGTGAATATCTGGCGTCGTTCCCAATGAAGAAGGATTGATTCCCACACTAGTTCGGACACGATCTCGTGCTTCTCCTTTAAGAAGAGCTTTCCCAGAGCATCGATGTAACAATCGGATTTTTCTCCTACCACAAGATACAGCTACTTGTTTGTTTTACTATGTTGGAGAGTTAATTACTCCCTACTCCAAGATACTAACCTAAGCTATGTTGGTGTAATAGAGCCCTAGAAATAAAAAGATTACTAGATATATTTTACTTTAAGCATTATTTTTATTGGTTTTTCTTTAAGTCAAGAGGTGCGGAGATGAAACTTATGGTGTGAAGACTCGACTCGAAATCACTAAAAAAAATGCACTTAAGATGATAAGCAATCTTTTCCCTTCAATGAATTTCTAGCTAGGAAAGAGTTGAGAATGCAAATGCTTGTAAAAACAAATCTTTTCCTTAACAAACAAATCAAAAGAAGAGATTTTTGTCTTTTCCAATGCACTCAGAACGAGACAACTAGTTATGCTCACAAAAATTTCCCTTTTCTTTCAAAAACTATAAAAACAAACTTTTTCCAAAAGAGATTTTTTTTATTTTTATAAAACACTCAAAACTATGGAAAATTCTAATCTTGAGACCTATAAATTCTAAGAACTATTTGAAGTAAAAGCTTACAAGATTTCTTTTCAAGGATGTTTTACTTAGCTATAAGCAAACTAAGGACTAATTTGTCCAGAATCACAAATCAGTCAAAAAGCAACCAATTTTTGTTTTCTTTTCTAAAATTGAAATCCAAACTTTTAACACAAGTATTTTCGAAGTTTCGCAGAGAGAAACACAAGATGGATTCCTCAACAAAGGTAGATTTTTCAAATGGTCAGACTCATAAGAAGGCCAATAAAAACCAAGTTGATCTGAGGCTTCTACAGCTTCTAAGCTCTGAGCTACTACAAGACCAAAATGAAAATCAAGTCCGGTAACCAAAACTTCTAGGAATTTCACCTAAAACCCTAACACCAATGGAATTAACCTAAGAAAAGTTCCTAACAATTCACATGCAGGTCTGGGTAGGGGATAACAACACCTAAACAAAACTAAGCCGACTAAAGGAGAAAATCTTAAGTTTTCCAAAATTTTGACAGGGTCCGCAGGCCCACAGTTCACACAGGTGCAGTACCGCTCAGTGTGAAAAGCAAAAGTGTGGATAGGTCTGCACTGTGTTGCAAGCCGAGGGTGCGGTGCTCTCCAAAAGTTATGAAAAACAAAAAATAATCCAATATCTACTAAATCTACCCAATTCCACACACAACAAGCCAAAAACAGAAACAAAACCACAGTTTCTCAGGTCAAAGTAAAGAAAATCAAGAAATCAAGTCCCTAGTTGAGTTGCCATTTTTTCACACGGAATGAGTCGTTCATGCGGACAAGATCGACCTCCCTAGTATCTAATGATATCTAGTGACAAGCAATCCAATCAAACTCTATCTTTCTCTAAATATACAATTTATAAATAGAGGCAAACAAGTGTTTTAGGCCTACCTTGGGTCCAATGCAAGTTTGTGGAAGCCTCGCTCCTTTGATCCAAATGAGCTCCCTTGTAGCGAATCTGCAAACACAAACAAGGACACAAATTAAATAGCACCTGAAAAGCCAATATTATAAAGCATACTTATCATGATGATCAAGGAATTCATGAAACAAATGACATAAGACAATTTGTTGAGAAAAATGAATTTGATTGTATTAATTCAAATCAAGAAGAACTTTACAACCTGTGCCTTGATGCCGTACAAGCTCCTCCCAGGGTCCAACAAGAAGTCTCCTCTACTTTGACAAGTTTCACTCTCTTCCCAATGAATCCAAAAGGTATGTGATCTCTCCTGTCAAGCTTAACTAGGAAGTCTCAATTCCACCAGCATTTACCCTAAAAAATGTTCAGCTTCTAACCTCCCTAGCAACCAGCCCAATGCCTTAATTTATAGTGCAATGGAGGGAAGTTACTAGGTCCACCTTCAAAGGGATAAAACCCTCCTTCAAAGGGATAGCTCCTCTCATCAAGGGATTAGCTCCTTCTCTTTTGGGATGCATGAACCACCTAAGAGCGAACCATCCACGTCAAAATTCCTTCTAGAATCATCTAAAATTAACCCAAAGTGAGTTTTTTAGAATAAACTTGCGCCTTTTTGACTTTCACAGGGGTCTACACCCACTCCTTTAGAGACAGAGCAGGCAAGTCCGCAGGTAACACGAACAAAGGGTGTGGGACCGCAGGCAACAATGAGAGAAAGTTCGGAACTAGAACTTTATTGATTTTTAAGGTCTTTCTCTCATTTTCAAAGCTTGACATGAAGAGCTAAGGTCTGAGACTTGCTTAGGAGGACAGTATAAGTGATGATAGACCTATACTGACTGCAAATAGTCATGGTGACAATATTTTGTGTAACAGAACATTTCTCAATAAAAAGGCCAAGAAGCCCTATTTCAACCTTTTTCGCTCATTTTCTTTGCAAACATCTGCAAACCATTCCAACACTTGCAAATGTTGAATTCACCAATTGACCTCAAATTCCATTCCTGAAGAAGTTGCAGAGACCCCATTCAAGCTCTCAAATCGTACCAGAGCCATTCAAACTTTTACAGTTGTCGAGAACACCGAATTTCAAGTCACTTCACCCAAATTCCAGGTATTTTAAAACAAATTACCAGACACCCTTTCAAATTTGAAAACGTTTAGTCTTTAAAGTGTTTTAATTAAGTAAAATTAATTGAAATTACTTTAAATTTAAATTTTTGTGCCCAAACCCTTCTGAAAACTTCAAAGTTTCCTTCAGAACCTCTAATATAAACCTGTATTGCCAAATTCAAATCCACAAGAACTAAATTATGGCTACCCCCATCGCCATGGATGTCAGACCTATCACAACTCCCCATTTGGACCTTGACCACCTCCCTTGGTGGACAGGGATTTTCAAATCAGAGACACAAGTGCCTATGAGGTCCTGCTCAAAATTCATTGTTTGAGTAAAGACAGATATCTAAACCACTCTGATAACATTGGCCTTTGGGACTCCAATCTACGCAAATACCAATTTCCACAAGTACATATCTTTCCTGAGATTTTCCATATGTTCCATGCCTATTATATTCCCAGTCAGAGAGCGATAATGTCCCCTGACTAGAAAGTCCTATTTGCTATCACAACTGAGTCAACCAATGAGATGTTACAAGTCCAACTAGGTCCAAACCTATCCCCATTCTCAATTGTGGATTTGTTAGACCAGTACACCAAATTGATTCCATCTAGACTGGCCCAAATATTCCAAACTTTCATTGTAGAAGAGTAGCACATTCTTAAAGATGCCCCTCCATATGTTTCTACCATTTTCTTTGAAAGGGGAAAGCAAATTATAACCATGATATCATGTATTCTGGGTTGTACCACTCATGAATTTGTTGATGAGCTCATCCTAGCCTTCATGTCCATTTTCACCCTAGGAAAGCCTCCTGCTACTTTGTACAATTATGCCCAATTCATCGCTGAAAGGATACATGAACAGTTTACCAGAATGCACAATGAAAGAGTATTCAAGTACTCATCTGTACTATACCACATGTTTTTGTATTATCAGTGAGACAGATTTCCTTTCACCATCCAGAAGTTGGATACTAAAGGCCAACCCAGGTCTGTTATATTTTGGACACCATTGTTCCATAGATATTCATCACTATACACCAACACAGACTTCATTAAATATTTTTTCCATCCAGTCATGACTATGATAATAGGAATCTCTCCACCCAGAATAAGCCAAGAGATCAAAAGAGTCCTCCAATTGTCGAAGCAAAGTAACGTGGGAGATTGGTACCTTTACCAAAACCACACTAAAATAAGAATCTATGGTTGCCAACTTGCCTCATACAAACTGCCCAAATACCTCCCCATGAGGTTATTTGCTCTAGAGTATTATAGGTATATAATGAACTCTGATGAAGTCAATTTTGCCTCAGCCAAGAAAAGAACTCAGTGCAAGGTAAAAAAACAGTTAGACCCTTTCATTTCCAATTCTAGAGAAGCAGGGCATGAAGCAGATCAAATTCTGCAACAAATGAAGTTTTAGAATAGTTTCATATGGAGGTATGACCCTCAAGGGTTTATGACCAAACTTAGAAAAAAGGTCAAATTGGGACCTTACTTTCATCACCCCATACCAGAAATAGAGAGATATGCCAATCAATCTGAGTGGTTGGAAAACACCCTCATAGATAGGGATAGTACAAAGGTAGATGTTGAAAAATCCTTGTTTGATTTAGAGAGACAACTTGATGAAAGCTCATTCCTGCAAGTACCAGAGAAAGAACAAACCATGAGTACCCCTACTATTTTGTAGACTCCTCAGAATGAGGAAAAGAATCCAAAGAGGAATAGAGAAGGAGCCTCTAGTTCAGGTATGGACATTTCAAATGTGCAATATGAAGCCAGCCAAAGGAAAAGGCCAAGGCTCAATCCTGTTTTAGAACGGGAAGATGGATAAGGCTCAGTGGAAATAATTAATACTAAGTTAGAAATGAGCAAGTGCACAGCTCCATCTGGAGAAACACAGGAGCCATCTACATCACAGACTCAAATGTTAGAAAGGCAGCTCAGTGTAGAAGTCTCCTCATTTAGTAGGCCTGTTGATAAAGATAGGGACATTAAGGATAGGTTCAAATAAATGAAAATGACAAATGAGAAATTGAAGGCACAGTCTTATGCACAGTATCTCAAGCTTACATCTACCAATCAAATGAGGTTGATGTTAGCTTTTGACATCAAGGAAGGAAAGATGCAAATGTCCTTCATAAAGCCAAATTTACAACAACCAAGGACATCATCAGACTTCAAGAAGATTGATATTGAGCTATTGGCAAGGGATATTCATCCCATTGACCAAATTGAATTTCACAAACAAGCTGGAGAAATGATTTAATCCACCCTTACAGGAAAAGCCATAGTTGCCCATCAATTACAGAATTCATTGAACAATATTTCAGCCCAGTATCAATTGGAAAAGGCTTCCTCACAGTGCAAAGACACTAGAATCAAGTCTTTGGAAGACTTGGTAATTGAGTTGGGACATGATCCCAAAGACATCAAGGCCACTAAAAAACTCATCAAAATGAAGAATGATGACATTGCAGCACTCAAGAAGCAACTGAAGATACCTCAACTACAGCATCCCCAGACACAAGGAGCATTGGAAAATCAAACAAGGCATGAAGAGTTTATGGACTTAGTCCTCAAACTAAATGATTAGTTGAGGGAGATAGAAAAGGAATTGGGTAGCCTATCCAATTAAAGCAAATTGATATTGGCACTAGCTCAGGGAATTTCATCCCAACAGTCACCACCGATGTTCCTTCCACATTAGCTGCCTCATTGGCTCCCATAGCTCTAATGGCCACAACACAACCAGTCTCCACAGAATCTACATCAACAGCAGGTACATCAGGTGAAGAAGTAGCAAAGTTGGTTAAAGCTATGGAAGAAATGTCCATACAGGAAACAGATATGAATAAGCTCAAAGAAAAGGTGACAATCTTGGAAACTGATTACAAGCTTGCCAAAATCATGCACAAAGGAGAAGTTCAAAAAGCTGCCAAGATGAGTGAAAGATTGAAAGCCATGGAAAAGGACCTAACACTGAAAGAACCCCTTGGGCAGGCTAAGGAACTACTATGGGCCAATATCATTGACTCTGTCAATGATATTTGGCCATCTATTTAGGTGATTTTTGAGCAAGTAGAGTTGATAAAGATGGCTACAGAGGCCATACAAAGAGTAAAAGAAGAATTGGGAGAAATGCCAGAAGAGGCTACCAGAATTATCCACTTCCTTAACAATAAGAATAAGTATGAGCTTCAGGAATTGGAGATAGAAGACAAAACAGAGACAATTTTGGAGGTTAGAAAGGTCCTCTCCAAGAGGAACTTAATGCAAAACTTAGAGGATAAGTGTCAAAATATGTAGATAGCCATCGACAAATTTATGGCCAAGTTCCAAATTTCGAGAGAAAAGGGATTACCCAGTTCCTTAGTAATTAATGACAAGATCATGACACAAGAGGATTACAACAGAAAAATCAGAGAGCTAGCAAAAGAACAAGTCAATACATCATCAATCAAGGCATTGCGATCAGGCAAAGTACTCTACCAGACATTTGAAAACTTGTTTCACCTCCAGCATGAGGTAAAACACTTGTTTATCAATAAGCTTAATTTTGCCAAATACACTGAGGCGGATGAAATATATAGGAGGATGCTAAAAATCCAATTACTTGATGTTGAAGCATGGGAGAAATTAATTGATTTACTGTAAGAAATATGCAGTAAAAAGGTTAATTACAGTAAAAGTAAAACATCCAAGTAAAAGGATGAAGACAGATCAGTAGAGTTAAAGTGTATCAGTGTCAAAGTGTATCAGATGAAAGGCTAAAAGTAAATGAAGCTTCTAGCGTGAAAGATCAAACAACAAAGCAGCATAAAGTGCTAAAAATCAAACCATAAAAGCCAGCAGTACCAAAATGAAAGGGATAGCATGAATCAGTTCAATAGCTGTCTCTATCTTCTTGCAAGAAGATATTTTTATTTCCTAGATTAAATCTCAAATCAGGTTGAGATATTTTGTAATAAAATTTTGTATAAATACTTCACAATTCGAAGTATGTAGTGTCAATTCTATTAGACATTTCTATAGACTTTTTGATCAAGAAGAACAAGAAGTTTATTGTATCAGTTGATGAGCCAACAAGCTAGATTGATTAATAAAGATCATATTATTCCAAGGATTTATGTGTTGAGAGAATTTCAGACAAGTATTTTCATGTTTTTTTTGTGATTTTCTCAAAGTTATTCATAATCTTATATGTGTTTCAATCTAAATTCTATAACTAGAATAATATTTCAGAACTTTTTTAAATCACACTCTATTTTAATAGTTAAGAATTTGAATGTTTTCTTCTAATATTTAAATTAAATAATTCTTAATTTATCTTTGGTTTATATTGATTTCACAAATAATACAGGTTAAAGTATTCTTAACTGCACTTTGATTTCGATTACCCCTTCCTTCCTCGTTCATTATTCAGGTCTGAGAATCCTTACTGCTTTCTCACCCTGAGTGAAACCTTTTCACCCCTCGGTCTCAAATATCTGAAATACACTATATCACCTCACCCTCGGAACATCCCCTTTAGTGAGCTTATATAGTCTTACATCCTTATCAGTTGACTCCAGAGCCCAATGGTCTGAAAGACACGAATTTATCCATCTGTTTAAGAGATCCCACCACCCAATTCAAACAAAATCGAAACCCCTTGAACAAACCATAACTAGCCTGAAAACTTCTTAACTAAAACAAAGTTAAATTTTAAAGAGAGGGTCCTCTCTGAGCATCAGGAAGGTTAGGGCTTGATCTCTAAAAGCGGATAGTGGTTACCTTTGTTTTTACTTCTTATTACTTCAAAGGAATTATCAGAGTGATAACAGGTAGATCTCAAATGAAAGTGGTCAGTGAGCTTAAAGATATATTGATTCAATTGGCCTCTAATTCATGAGTGCACCAATTCATTGATATTATAGTTGTATACATCCCTGAAGCTTATGGACTTCTTTTGAGTAGAGATTGGTCAAGAAATATTTAACGTTATTTCGCTTTAGAGTGGTCTCATTTGTGGCTCCCCTAGAATGGTTAGAAAAACTAGATAAGAGTTAACAATGAGCCACATATGAAACACGTCATCACTGAGATAGAAGAACCTACTAATCCCATTAATGTTTCTCAAGAAATATTGGGGAATTTCTTTTTGGAATTTGATATCAATTGTTATCACTCACAACCATCACAAGTTTTACCATATATATAGTCAAAACTCCTTCCTTGTAATCTGGCCGATGAGAATGAAACCTGTATTATATATGTAAATAATGTTACCTGAGTTAATAATATGTACATACTAATTTTTAGACTCTTTACTATGACGGATCAAAGACACAGGTTGGAGCTAGTGCAGGCTACATAGTCATGGATCCAAAGAAGAACAAGATATTGATATCATGTTGTTTGGAGTTCCAATGTAAAAGCAACATCGTTGAATACAAGGCATTAGTTTTTGGTTCAAAGAAGCCATAGACTTGAAGATAGAGTTCTTGAAGGTTATTGGTGATTCTAAAATCATTATGAGATAGGTACTAAACACTATTCATTATCTCTCACCTCACCTTAAAAGCTACCAAAAAGAGGTATGGAATTTGATTTCTTCTTTTAAAGCTTTTAATATCATATCAATGCCTACGGTCAATAATGTCACTGCAGACACTTCAGCTAATGTAGCATCTATATTTACCCCTCTCGGAGATGGATTTTCTATTGAAATTTTCTATAATCATGTTGTCCCAAAAAAATATAACTAATTTCTATGTTTTTAATGTTCATCAACAGATTCTTGACTTTCTCATGAGCATGGACATTTTCAATGATGCAGCTATAAATGAACATGAACATAACAAATATTTGGCAGAAAGAACAAACATATGCGAGGGGAACCCTATGCCCAAAGGTGTTGTATGTTTAGAAAAATTATTTGATCTACAAAATCATCGCAGAGGGCCATCCAACACGAAATTCCAAAGTTCCACATTATAGCACAAGCAAATCAACATGGCAACATACATAGATCCAAATTTTATGAACCTTGGTACGTGTTGCACTCCAAAGGAATGAAGGTAATTTATTTAGTTGTTCAAGCACTACTGATATGTTTTTCCATGGACTTATGATGACCTCAAACCATATGATATGATAATTATTCAACATGGCATTCCCATCAAAGAAGGGGCCAAACCATTTCAACAAAAACTATGAAAGGCACATCTGAATCTAAAGCCCTTGATACGAAAGGAACTAAAGAAATTGTTGGCTGGAGAAATTTTCTTATGTGTAGAATTTAGGAATTTAAATGGTGCCTCGGATAAGGATATTTATCTTGTTCCCTCAATGGAGCATATATTTCAAACTGTCTCTGGTTCTGAGATGTTTTTTTTGCTCGATGGATTCTCTGGTTAAAACCAAGTTCTAGTGTTTGAGCCAGATTGAACCAAGACAACATTGAGAACAAAGTGGGGTACCTTTGCATTTAGGTGAATGCATCTTGGACTCATCAATGTTTGATCGGAGATAAAAAATAGGCTCAAACATGAAAGTGATTGGAATCACCCAAAACCAACGATAAATTGTAGTGTTCATCATTCTGATTCCAACGTCGCTTGAATCCCCTCAATACAAAGTTGTATGAGAGAGTTATGATGTTCTGAATTTTTTGCCCAATAACTAAAAAGTCAACTTGCAGTGTTGACTGGGCTGCTGACTAGGTAGGGTGTATAGCTAATGTCATGCTGACGTCAACATTTTATTAGTTGGTTGGGTGTTTGAAGTGGTCCAATGATGAGGCACTATGTGGCCCAACGAGATGATGCCATGTGGCTCTCTGTGATTGGTTAAAAAAAATTATAAGGGTCAATGAGCCTTGGCAGGGTTTGACCCCTCAACCTCCCGCACAACAGTCCACAGACTTACCACCATGCCACGAATTTGTTTCTTAATACTCTATGGTCATGGGTTTTATTTAAATTGAATTGGTTTTGGCATTTAGTGGAAGGGTCATGGCACATGGCCCTAGCCCCAGTCACATTCAACACCACAGAACCATGGTGGAGGCATGAAGGCGATAGGGATGGGTAGTTAGCCTAGCCCCTAGTTCTTTCATTAACTGATGATTGATATCTAGGTGGAAAGGGAGGGTTATGAGGCACCTGGCCCATGCCCAGCCCTCGGTCCCATTGTTTCATAGATGACCACACACAAAGGTATCGCAGAGGGGGCGGGCGGATAGGCCCCTAGCCCTGGTCCTATCGAAGACCATATGACCAACGACCATGATTGCAGGAGTTAAGCCGACGGGGTAGGCATTTAGCCCGTCCCATATTAATTCAACGTTACCATGACTGAGCAGAGTGGGGGCAGGCAGTTAGCTCGACCCCTGGCCATATGATCGCCCTTTAGGGCTAACATTTCGGTGCTAAGGCCATATTGGCGGATTTAAATGAGGTGACAAATTACACCAATTGCAGCAACATTTTCGCCGGTTCCAGTCAAAATTTCCACTTGGTGGTCTGTTAAAGGATGAATTCGTTACCCAGATTGCAATTTTTTCCATTTTGGAGGACAGTTAGTAGGAAAAATTTCCAGGAGGCATAACTTGGTCGATTTTCAGTATTTTTTAGCACATAAAGGGCCTAGATAGGGGTTTTTGGGTGTTTTGAACTCAATGGAAACATCATATTTCTTATTTGAGAATTTTATGTTGTAATTTTTGCAGAGCCAAGTCCTTTAGTGTTGTAGACAGAGATTTTTTTGAGTCCATATAGAGATCTTGATGAGCATGGAAAGAACCTAGCCAGGGGTTTTGAAGCTTTCCAGATGTATATACAACAACTGTTACTTCAATAAAGCATCTATTTTCAGTATTTTCTCAATGTGTTTATAGGAAATGGCATTTCTAACACTTCATTGTGAAGTAGTTGTATTTTTTATGCTTTTTTATCACATCTTGAGTATAAGGACCTATTATGAGAGAGTCTTTTTCTTTGAGATCATCATGACTTGTTGTAGGGAGTCATATTTTTGAGTGAGAGTTATTTATAGGAGAATAGTTCCACTCTAGAGTCAGAGAGGTGTATTGTATTCTTTTGTTACTGAGATCAATAAAGCGACCTAGCATTGGAGAAAGGCCCAGAGACGTAGCCCAAGAGAGGTGAACTCAATTATCACTTGCCGGTTTCTTCTCTACATATTTATCATGTTGAGTTGCAAATGAATATGTTTCACTTTTAAGTTCATGTGAAAACTTAACCACTCATATTTGAAGAAGTTGTAAACTAATTTAACATTTAAAGGCCCAAGTTTATCAGGCTTGCAAAGTGTTAGAGGACGATCGAAGTTTCATTTTCAGACCTTGTGGTATTATAGCAGGTTCTGATCAGATTGCAAGCATGGGTGAAAGTTTGCAGCATGAAATATTCTTAGGATTGGAAGAAATGAATTATTCTCTCCAAGTAGAGAATACGAAATTGAGGATATTGCTTGAAGCAGTAGAGGATAAAAAGAATAAGTTATGTCTAATGTTGCATAATTTCATTGAAGAGAAAATTGGGGAATGTTTAGCTATTGAAGCTTCCCCCAAGACTCAACAAGTTTTTGGTCATGGAATGAGTGATGATTGTACCCTTTGCTAGATGAAGAACATTGCTTATATGTTAAAACACAAGAGTGGTTTTCTGTAGTCTTCATCTACCACTTCATCTATAAAATAGAAGAAGGAGGAGATGGTTAAGCTTCAAGAAGAGAACCAAAAGTCTCAAGAAGAAAAGGAGGTAAAAGATACTTCTTGTTCAATTTATTATCTTTATAATGATAATGCTCCTTTGCATCATTTAAGAAACATAACCAGGTTATTGGTATGAAATTGTTGACCAAAATGGGGTACAAAGTTAAGGGTATTGGACTTTATAGTCATGGAATTGTTAATCCTATTGAGGTGAGAGAAAAACCTTGGCATGAATGATTAGGCTATGTTCAAGATGAAGTTGGAGAATGCTCCAAAGATGCAAAGTCAAAGACTTTTTCAAGTGTGAAATTTGTGAAGAAATAACTCCTGCAAGCTGAAGGATAATCATGTCATGATGATGATTCTGATGGAAAAACATCTCCAAAGAGAGGTGATTGCTTAAAAGGAAGAACTAAGTTAAGTTCTCCTTGTAATTCAAGTTCTCCTCACAAGGCTCATAACCAAAAGGACCATTATAAAATGTATAAATGTCCTGATTATTCAAATTCTTTCTATGACTATGAACAACATGATGATTTGAATATAATTTTGTGGAATGTGTTTCCTTGCATTTTTTGTCGTGCACCTAACCATTGTATAGCCAAGTGCCAAAAAGGAAAGAATTACTCAATAAGATAAATATGTCAATTGGAAATGAGACCAAGAAGGAAAATCCTCATTCAAGTTTAAATAAAGTTTTACTAAGTAATGCTCCCACAAAATTTTGCACTCATTGCAAGATAAGTGGGCATTGGATTGAGAAATGTTGGAAGTTGCATCCACATTTGAATCTGAAGAAGGAAAAATAGGTCATGAAATCACTCGAGGTAGAAAAGTCAGATGAAAGTGATAAGAATGATGTACCCATCTCTGAAGCAGTTCTAGAAGAAAGTAAAGTGCAGAAAGAAAATTCCCTAGCTTGGTTGTGTAAGAAATTGTTGGACTATTTGTCTAATTAAATACTGCATTTATTTTGTATTTCATATGTTTCATATCCCCATAGTTGGGTATTTTGTAAAAGTGATGTTGTGAATAAAATCACTTATATGAAACAATGTGTTCTTAGGCATGTTATGTTATTTTGGATTTTTGTTAAGTTAATTTCTATGGAACTTTTGGAGTGAGAATTTTCATTTCATCCAAAATGTCTATAGTCGTGTCAAGCACTCATCTACACATGTATTTCTATTTGAGGCTTGTTTGGGTTATTTGTCAAAGTCCTTTTTTAATTTCATCTTTGATAAATATTTTGCAGTATATGGACATTGTGACGGGGAAAAAGCCAAAATTTCATTACACAAATGAATCTAGTGCATCAAGGAGTACAAGAGAAGCTTGAGAAAATGAAATCCATGTACAAAGTAAGGCATGCGAAGCATTGGTTTGATCATGATTTCCAAGTGGAACATCAAGTATTTCTTGTATATGAGTAAGGAGAAACTTCAAGATGACAATCGTATGAGCCACCAAGGAAAGATGGTCATGAATATAATGCTCATATTCCATCCATTGCATATTTTTCTCCTAAATATTTAGAAGAATTGCCACCAGTCATGATTCATGATAAGAGGATAAGGACTTCACATAAAGGCAATGTGGAGTACCTTCAAATGGGGCTCAAAGGGCACCAATCCAAGCAAGGAAAAGTGGATTGAGATCGAGAAAGTAAGGAAGCTTTACTCTTACTTATTTCTTGAGTAAAAATAGACTTTTAGAGGTTCAAAAGTTCCCAGTGGGGAGGCATGCTCTAGAGATAAAAAATAGGCTCAAAAATTAAAGTTGTCGGAATCACCTGAAACTAGTGCCAAATCATAGCGTTCGTCGTCCTGATTCCAACACTTCTTGAATCACCTCAATCCAACATTGTATGAGAGAGTTATGATGTTCTAAAGTTTTTTCCCAATAGTTAAAAAGTCAACTTGTAGGGTTGATTAGGCTACTGATTGGAAAGGTCATACAAATGATGTCATGTTGATGTCAACATGCTGACTAGGATGTACGACAGATAAGAGGACCAATTTGGACTCGACACATGGAAGTTTCGTACAAGTTGATGTGGAGGCATTTGATTGGTTGGTTGGGTGTTTGAAGTGGTCTAATGTTGAGGGGCCATGTGGCCTAATGAGTGGGTGCCACGTGGCCCTTTGTGATTGGCTAAATTTTTTTATAAGGGTCAACTGACCTTGGTAGGGTTTGACCCCTCGACCTCCCACACAACAATCCACAAACTTACCACCACACCACGACTTTGTTTCTTAATACACTATGGTCATGGGTTTTATTTAAATTCAATTGGTTTCGGTGTTTAGGGGAGGGACCGGGGCACATGGCCCCAGCCCTGGTCACATTCAACACCATAGAATTGGTGCAAAGGTGATGGGCGTGAAAAGTTAGAATAGCCCCTAGTTCCTTCGTTAAAGGATGACCGAGAGCCGGACGGAAAGGGTGGGTTGTGAGGCACCTAGCTCGCACCCGACCCTTGGTCCCATTGCTTCATAGGTGACCATGTGTAGAGGTATAGTAGAGGGGGCGGGCGGATAGGCCCAAACCCGCATTCCTATCGATGACCGTATGACTAATGACCACAATGATGGGAGTTAATCTGACGGGATCAGACGGTTAGCCCCTGACCATATTAATTAAACGTGACCACAGCTGAGCAGAGCAGGGGCTAAGCCAGTGGGAGTGGTCGGTTAGCCCAACCCCTGACCATATGTGGCCATACGACTGTCCTTTGCGGCTAAAATTTTGGTGCTAAGGCCATATTGGCACATTTAAACGAGGCAACGAATTGTACCAATTGCAATAGGATTTTCGTCAATCATAGGCAAAATTGTTGCTTGGCAGTTTGTCAAAAGGACAAATTCATTGCCCAAATTGCAAGTTTTTCCATTTTTCAGGATAGTTAACAAAGAAAACTTCGAGGAGGCATAAATTGGTCGATTTTCAGTCTTTTTGAGCATAGACAAGGGTTTTTGGGTGTTTTGAACTCCATGCCAGCATCATATTTCTAATTTGGCCACTGTATGTTGGACTTTTTAAAGAGCCAAGTCTTTTAGTGTTGTAGACAGAAATTGTTGTGAGTCCATATAGAGACCTTGTCGGTCATGGAAAGAGCCTACCCAGGGGTTTTGAAGCTTTCCAGATGTATCTACAACAACAATTACTTCAGTAGAGTAGTTATTTTTAGTCTTTTCTCTGTTTTATTATGGGAAATGACCTTTTCAACACTTCATTGTGAAGTAGTTGTATTTTTCATGCTTTTTTATCTCATCTTGAGTACAAGGACCTATTATGAGAGAGTCCTTTTCTTTGACACCACCATGACTTGTTGTAGGGTGTCATATTTTTGAGTGAGAGTTATTTGTAAGAGAATACTTCTTTTTAGGAGAAATAATGTCACTCTAAAGTCAAAGAGGTGTATGTATTCTTTTGTTACTGATATCAATAAAACAACCTAGAATTAGAGCAATGCCTAGAGACTTATCCCAAGAGGGGTGAGCTCCATTATCACTTGCTTGTTTTTTCTCTGCATGTTTATCACATTGAGTTGCAAATGAATATGTTTCAATTTTAAGTTCATGTGAAAACTTAACCACTCATCTTTGAAGAATGTTCAAACTAATTTAAGAACCCAAGTTTATCAGACTTGAAAAGTGTCAGAGGAATATCAAAGTTTCATTTTCAGATCTTGTGGTATCAGAGTAGGTTTTGACCAGATTGCAAGTATGGGTGAAAGTTTATAGCTTGCAAGACCTTTAGAGTTGGAAGAAAAATTCTTCTCTCCAAGAGGAGAATATGGAATTGAGGAGATTTCTTGAAGCAACAGACAATGAAAAGAAGAAGTTATGTCTAATTTTGCAGAATGTCATTGAAGAGAAAACTAGGAAATGTTCAGCTATCGAAGCTTCCCCTAAGACTCAACACGTTTGTGGTCATGGAATGACTGGTGATTGTACCCTTTGCCAGATGAAGAAAACTACTTATATGTTAAACCACAAAAGTGGTTTTATTGAGTCTTCATCTACCATTTCATCGACAAAAGAGAAGGAGTAGATGGTGAAGCTTCAAGAAGATCAGAACCAAGGGTCTTAAGCAGAAAAGGAGGTAAAAGATACTTCTTGTTCAATTTATTCTCTTTATAATGAGTATGCTTCTTTTCCATCATTTGAGAAACATATCAAGGGTATTAGTATAAAATTGTTGAGCAAAATGGGGTACAAAGGTAAGGGTCTTGGAATTTACAGTCATGGAATTGTTAATCCTATTGAGGTGAGAGCACAACCTCGGCATGAAGGATTAGGCTATGTTCAAGATGAAGTTGGAGAATGCTCCAAATATGAAAAGTCAAAGAATTCTTCAAGTGTGAAATTTGTGAAGAAAGAACTCTTGCAAGTTGAAGGAGAATCATGTCATGATGATGATGTTGATGGAAAAACATATCCAAAGATAGGTGAGCGCTTCAAAGGAAGAACTAAGTTAATTTATCCTTGTCATTCAAGTTCTCCTCACAAGGCTCATAATCAAAAGGACCATCATAAAAGGTATAAATGTCCTGATTATTCAAAGGCTTTCTATGACTATGAACAACATGATGATTTGAATAGAATGTTGTGGAATGTGTTTCCTTGCACTTTTTTTCATGCACCTAACCATTGTGTATCCAAGTTCCAAAAAAGGAAATAATTAGTCAAGAAGATGAATATGTCAATTGGAAATGAGACCAAGAAGGAAAATCCTCATCCAAGTTTAAAGACATTTTTGCCAAGTAATGCTCACAAAAACATTTGCACTCATTGCAATATAAGTGGGCATTGGATCGAGAAATGTTGGAAGTTGCATCCACATTTGCATCCAAAGAAGGAAAAATAGGTCATGAAATCACCTGAGGCAGAAAAGTCAGATGAAAGTGATAGGCACGATGTACCCATCTCTGAAGTAGTTCCAGAAGAAAGTAAAGTGCAGAAAAAAAATTCCCTAGCATGGTTAGGTAAGAAATGGTTGGACTATTTGTCTAATTAAATACTGCAATTCTTTTGTATTTCACATGTTGCATATCCCCGTTGTTGAGTATTTAGTAAAAGTGATGTTATGAATAAAATAACTTATATGCAACAATGTGTTCTTATGCATGTTATGTTATTTTGGCTTGTTTTTAAGTTAATTTATATCGAATTTTTGCGATCAACATTGGCATTTCATCTAGCATGTCTACAATTGTATCAAGCACTCATCTACACATGTATTTATATTTGAGGCTTGTTTGGGTTATTTGTCAAAGTCTCATTTGTATTTTATCTTTGATAAATATTTTGCAGTGATGGGGACAAAGCCAAGCATTTCATTGCACAAATTCATCTAGTGCATCAAGGAGTACAAGAGAAACTTGAGAAAAGAAAAGCCACGTACAAAGCAAGGCATGTCAAGCATCAGTTTGATCATGATTTTCAAGTGGAAGATAAAGTATTTCTTGTATATCATCAAG
Organism: Pinus tabuliformis; assembly: GCA_031772625.1. NCBI lineage: Eukaryota > Viridiplantae > Streptophyta > Pinopsida > Pinales > Pinaceae > Pinus > Pinus tabuliformis. The sequence continues at coordinate 775,783,416 of CM062804.1, read as the reverse complement.
GAGAAACTTTAAGATGAAGATCGTATGAGCCACCAAGGAAAGATGATCATGAAGAGAATGTTCAGATTCCAATCCAAGCAAGGAAAAGTGGTTTAGATCAGGAAAGTAAGGAAGTTGTAATATTACTTCTTTGCTAAGTAAAAATAGAATTTTGGAGGTCCAAAAGTTCCCAGTGGGGAGGTATGATCTAAAGATAAAAAAATAGGCTAAAAAATGAAATTGTTAGGAATCACTCGAAACCAGCACAAAATCGTAGTGTTCGTCATCTGAATTCCAACACCTCTTGAATCAACTTAATCCGACGTCATATGAAAGAGTTATGATGTTCTGAAGTTTTTGCCTAATAACTAAAACACCAACTTACAAGGTTGACTAGGCTGTTGACTAGGTAGGTTGTACAACTGAAGTAAACATGCTGACTAGGACATACAATAATGGATAGGAGGACCAACCTAGGCTTGACACGTGGCAATGTCGTACAGGTTGAGTTGGTGGCATTTGATTGGTTAGTTGGGTGTTTGATGTGGTCCAATGATGAGGCACCACGTGGCCCAATGAGAGGGTGCCACATGGCCCTTTGTGATTGGCCAAATTTTTTGATAAGGGTCGATCACCCTCAGTGGGGTTCGACCCTTCGAACTCCCGCACAACATTCCACAGACTTACCACCACATGATAACTTTGTTTCTTAATACACTATGGTCGTGGGTTTTATTTGAATTCATCTAGTTTCAGCATTCAGGGGAGGGGTCAGGGCACATTGCCCCAACCCTAGTCACATTCAACACCATAGAACCATGGTGGAGGCATGAAAGCAATGGGGGTGGGTAGTTATCCCAACCCCTAGTTCTTTCGTTAATGGACGACCAAAATCCAGGCGGGAAGGGCGGGTTGTGAGGCACTTGGCCCATGCCCAGCCCTCGGTCCATTGTTTCGTAGGTGACCACGTGCGGAGGTATAGCAGAGGGGGTGAGCGGAGAGGCCTCAACCCCCAGTCCTATCGAAGACCATATGATCAATTACCACAATGACGAGAGTCACTTGGCCATATTAATTCAATGTGACCACAACCAAGTAGAACGGGGGCGGGCGATTGGCCGGACCCATGGCAATATGTGGCTATACGATCACCCTTTGGGGCTAAAATTTCCAAATTAAGGCCATATTGGTGCATTTAAACGAGGCGACAAATTTCACCAATTCTGGTATTATTTCCGCTGGTCCTAAGTGAAATTGTTGCTTGATGTTCTGTCAAAGGGACGAATTCATTGCCCAAATTGCAAGTTTTTGCCATTCTACAGGATTGTTAATAGAAAAAACTTCGAGGAGGCATAACTTGGTCTATTTTCAGTGTTTTTGAGTGTAGAAAGAGCCTAGACAAGGGTTTTTGGGTGTTTTGAACTCAATGGCAGCATCAAAATTTTGATTTTAGCACTATATGTTAGAATTTTTGCAAAGCCAAGTCTTTTAGTGTTGTAGACAAAGATTGTTTTGATTCCATATAAAGACCTTGATGAGCATGGAAAGAGCCTAGCTAGGGGTTTTGAAGCTTTCTGGATGTATCTACAACAATTATTACTTTAGTAGAGCAACAATTTTTAGTCTTTTCTTAGTGTGCTTATGGGAAATGAACTTTTCAACACTTCATTGTGAAGTAGTTGTATTTTTTTATGCTTTTTTATCTCAACTTGAATTCAAGGACCTATTGTGAGAGAGTCCTTGTATTTTGTAGAAAATCTACTGTGTAGGTTAACTCGATAATGAAATATAAATCAAAGCAGAATACTATAACCTACTTCTACTATCAATTTGCGGAAGCTTAAAGATCGAGCTGAACAATATAACCAGAAGAAGAAGAATCAATGCACAATACACAAGAAAATACTTTGGGGAAAGCCTTAGCTAAAAACTCCACAATCTGTATTATCATACAAGGTGGAAATACATAGGAACTATACAAAGCCTTAGCTCTCACAACTAACTAGCTCTCAATAGAATCCTCACAGATGCTCATAGGAAATCTTGGCTGCTCTCCAGCATTCCTCTCTACCCTCCAAGCTCCTATTTCCTTGTGCAGTTCCTCTGGGATGATCTCCTTCAACCAAGTGGAAAACCAATTTACCAAGTGGATGATCTCCTAATCTCACACACTGTCAGAACTGCGCAATCCTCAAGGAATGATTCCTTGACTGCATGCATGAGTTTTCTTTATAAGAAAACACATGCAACTGATAGTACATTGTCCTTGACTTTAATATTAATTGGGTCTTTCTCAGAATATACATGCATGGGTTTCTGATGAGGGAATCGTTAGTTAACTGGAGTACACTAATTGAGTGCATGCATGCATCAACTGACTAATAACTCACTATTAGTTCCTCAAACAGTTTGGAACTAATTTAACTAGACTTAAATCAGTAAACTGAGTTAACTAATTACAACTCAAATATAACTCAATCTTATATCCTTAATTTAAGGCTTATATCCTTAATTCAAGGGATAACTCTTGCATGACTTTAGAAAGACTTCTAACTTGAATTTCTCCAACTAATTAAGTCAAAATAACTTAATTAATTATTTCTAGGTAGTTGTTAAGACTAAATTCGATTTTAATTCACAATTTAATTCAAGGACAAATTAAATTGAATATTCTTGTTTCCACATTTCAACACTCCCTCTCAACAATAAAGGGATTATCTACCACCTCGATCCTGTCTCTATGGAACTTGAATTTACACTTTGACAATGTCTTTGTCAAAATGTCAACATCTTGATCCTCTGTTGAAATATACTGCAGCAACATGATCCTCCCATCATCAGTAGCTTGCTTTACCTTGTAAAGCCAATGGGAACTCACATCTGACTTGTTCTCTGGTCTCGGAACCACGTCCCAAACACTATTACGAACTATGGAGTCATACTTCTCCACCATAGCATGAACCCAAATCGGCTACTACACTGCTTCCTTAAAGGAAGATGGCTCAGTCTCAACACATTCCCTAGTAAGGGCCATGTATCCAGTGTACCTCTCAGGTGACCTCTTCTATCTACGCTGAGAAGATGGTGCTCCCACATTCTCTCTCACATCCTTCAACAATTTGTCAGCTTCTCTTGTGCGCTTCAGTCCATCTCTGGAAGACTCTTCTTGAGTGGATCTCTCCACTCCTAGAACCTCTGCATGCGGCTGCTCCGCATCAATATGAGGCTCCTCCTCCTTAGGAACCAATAGTTCCTCCACAACATGTAGTTGGAGCTCCTTCTCAAGGGAAAATCACATGGCCTTCTGCTCGTCAAACTTGAGATCTCTGCGAACCACTGTCCTTCGATTAGTAGGCAAGTACACCCGATAGTTGTGAGGTGTATCAATGTACCCCACAAGTATTCCCAACTCTGCTATTGGCTCAAGCTTCTTCTGTGCATCCTTTGTCACATGGCAATATACCGATGAGCCAAAGATCCTGAAGTGACCCACATTTAATCTCTTACCGGAGAAAGCTTCCTTTGGTGTCTTCATCCCAAGTATGCGATGCAGGCTTCTATTCTGCGAATAGACCATTGTGTTGCATGCCTCAACCCACAAGTGAAGTGGTAGGCCTTCGTTATGCAGCATCGCCCATGCTGCCCCTACAATAGTTTTGTTCTTCCTCTCGGCCACCCCATTTCGCTGTGGGTTATGAGGTGCCATCAATTCCCGTTTAATTCCTTTTGTTGCACAGAAGTCCTTAAACTCTTGAGAGACATATTCTCCACCGTTGTCACTTCTCAAGGCCTTGGTCTTCTTCCCTGACTCTTTCTCGACCAAAGCTTTAAACTCACAAAACTTTGAGAAGGTTTGGTCCTTCTTCTGCATGAAATAAATCTAGCATTTACAAGAATAGTCATCAAAGAAAATCACAAAATACCTTTGCTTCACTATGGATGCCGTCAAGAATTTCCACACACATCAGTATGAACTCTCTCTAAGATAGCCTTTGCTCGACTATCTCAATCATGAAAGGAAGACTTGGTTTACTTTCCCAAGGTACAACCTTTGCATGTGTCAACTTGCTCAAGTTTACCTTTGGGAAGTCCTGTAGATATGTGCTGCATTATATTCAAAGCCCCATGATGCAAATCGCCCAACTTCCTATGCCACAACTCGCCAATGTCTTAGCTTTGCACCAATTTTTCTTTTGTACTCAATGCTACACAATCATCTACCTCTAGTTTATAGATATTCTTCACCCGAATCCCTATCCTCTTGGTCTGGCCCATGGCTATGTGTCTTAGGAATGCCTTTCCTCTACTGAAGACAACATCGTAGCCTTTGTCCTCCAACATCGTGACCGATACCAAGTTCTTCTTCAGTCCAGGCACATACATCACATCTGTCAAGGTGAGAGGAGCTCCATGCTCCCTCTTAAAAGCAACCGTGCCCACTCCTGAAACATTATACTTTCCGTCGTCACCCATATCTATGCAAATCTTGAGGTCTTTCTCCTCCAAGGCACTAAATAAACTTTTATCACCGGTCATGTGGAATGAGGCTCCACTGTCAAGATACTAGACACAACCCATCATTGATGACACTATACATGCAATGAGGGTAAAGTCCATTTCGAATTGAGAGGCTAATGCCTCACCTTCCGATCCTTCCGAGAATCCCTTCTTGGACTTCTTCGATGGGCAATTAGTCGCATAATGTCCCATCTCATGACAATTAAAGCATCTCACTTTAGACTTGTCACCCTTCTTCCCTCCATAAGGATAATTTGATTTGGAATGGGAAGCCTTCCCCTACCCTTTCCTTGCCTTACTTGCTAAGGCAAAATTTTCTTCATCATCATCCTTGGATGAAGAACCATCTCATGTGCTCCTCCTAATCTCCTCCTGCATTAGATTCGACCACAGTCATTCCCAATCCAACAGTTTCTCCCTTCCATTCACAGAGTCTTGGTAGCTATTCCAACTCTTTGGAAGGCCAAGGTGAGCGAGGCTCACCATATCATCATCAACAGTAATTATTCCCACACTGCAGGTGGTAAGCTTGTTCAGATATGTGGAAATAATATCTCCCTTCTCCATCTTGATTCTTCGAAGCTTATCCTTGAGTGCCAATTTCCTCTAGTCACTACTATTCTGGTAGGGGTCCTTCAATGTCTTCCACATTGAATATGGAGTATCCTTCCCATGGAGACTCGAGACAATATGGTCTCGAACTCCCTCAAGGATGATCTATCTTGCCTTCGCCACACACTTCTTCCACTTAGCCAACTCTTGTGCATTAGTTGAAGCTGGCTTTGGGATTTATTAATCAAAGAAATCCTTCAAGCCATTGTCTTCTAATACAGCCTCCATGCGATCTTTCCATGCTATGTAATTTGAGCTACCTTCCAAGGCATACTCAAGTCTCAAGCCATAGAATGCCATTGGCCAACCTTGTAGTATGATATGAATTTGATTTTCACCTACAACCCTAAAATTCAAAATTTGAATTCTCTTCTCTGTATACTGTTCATAGCTTCTTTAAACTTGGCTCCGATACCATGTAGAAAATCTGTTGTGTAGGTTAACCCGATAATGCAATATAAATCAAAGTAGAATACTATAAACTACTTCTACTATCAATTTGCGGAAGCTTAAAGATCAAGCTGAACAATATAACCAGAAGAAGAAGAATCAATGCACAATACACATGAAAATACTTTGGGGAAAGCCTCATTTAAAAACCCAACTATCTGTATTATCATACAAGGTGGAAATACATAGGAATTATACAAAGCCTTAGCTCTCACAGCTAGCCAGCTCTTAGTAGAATCCTCATAGATGCTCATAGGCAATCCTGGCTACTCTCTGGCCTTCCTCTCTACCCTCCAAGCTCCTATTTCCTTGTGCAGTTCCTCTGGGATGATCTCCTTCAACCAAGTGGAAAACCAATTTACCAAGTGGATGATCTCCTGATCTCACACACTGTCAGAACTGTGCAATCCTCAAGGAATGATTCCTTGACTGCATGCATGAGTTTTGTTTATAAGAAAACACATGCAACTGATAGTACACTATCCTTGACTTTAAGATTAATTGGGTCTTTCTCAGAATAGACATGCATGAGTTTCTGATGAGGAAATCTTCAGTTAACTGGAGTACACTAGTTGAGTGCATGCATGCATCAACTGTCTAATAACTCCTTATTAGTTCCTCAAACAGTTTGGAACTAATTTAACTGGACTTAACTCAATAAAGTGAGTTAACTAATTACAACTCAAATATAACTCAATCTTGCCTCCTTAATTTAAGGCTTATCTCCTTAATTTAAGGCATAACTCTTGCTTGATTTTAGAAAGACTTCTAACTTGAATTTATCCAACTAATTAAGTCAAAATAACTTAATTAATTATTTCCAAGTAGCTAAGACTAAATTTGATTTTAATTCTCAATTTAATTCAAGGACAAATTAAATTTGAATATTCTTGTTGCCACATTTCAACATATTTGACACCATCATGACTTGCTATAGGGAGTCATATTTTTTTGTGAGAGTTCTTTGTAGGAGAAATAGTGCCACTCTAGAGTCAAAGAGGTGTATTGTATTATTTTGCTACTGAGATCAATAAAGTGGCCTACCATTGGAGGAGGGCCGGGAGATGTAGCCCAAGAGGGGTGAAATATGTTATCACTTGCCTGTTTCTTCTTTGCATGTTTATCATATTGAGTTGCAAATGAATTTGTTTCACTTTTAAGTTCATGTGAAAACTTAACCACTTATCTTTGAAGAAGTTGCAAATTAATTTTACATTTAAAGACCCAAGTTTATCATACCTGGAAAGTGTAAGAGGACGATCAAAGTTTCATTTTCACATCAATGTTGGGGCCTCTTTTCAGTAAGCTATGGACATCACTTTTATAGGATTGATATGTGAAAGCGTGGTTGTATATCTCGATGATTTTACAGTATTTCAAAACAATGTTTATATCATCTGCATCATTTGAGATAAATCTAAGTGCTATAGAAAATATGTGATATAGCTCAATGCAAAGAAGGGCATCTTTGTTATGTCTAAAGGGAATCTCTTAGGACACATCATAGGCAAGAGTGGTATTACAGTCGATCCGTAGCATGTAAAAACAATAACGTAAATCCCATTTCCTAACGACAGGAAGGCCATGTAGTCCTTCTTGGGAAAAATAAATTGTGTACGCAAATTGAGTAATTCTAGGAGTAGGCTAAACAAATAGTAGCTCATATAATGGAGCCATGAAGAACTCACATATATCATAAAAATGATTTATGCATTTCTTATTTCTTAAAATAAACAATAGATATGAATAGGTGGCTCTATGAGTGTCCACTTCCAATTTAGTTAAGAAAAAGGTGTGATAGAACTTACAACATCTATTAAATATATAGACACAAAAAACCCTACTTCAACCCTAGAGTATCCTTTATTGACTTTATTACTACATTTTGAATGTTTGTAGATAAAATATGGGACCAATTAAAGAGTTTCCCCTTATTTACAACTTGGTGCAAAAGAGGGACCCATTCCAACTTGAAATGTTGAAGTTTTTCTCTCCAAATGGCCTACATGGCATAGTAATTACCAATGTTAGATGAGGTTTTTTTAACATGTTAATAGGATAAAATACTTTTTGGCGGAGCTTGAAATTATCATACTCATAGCATAAATCTTTTATTGAATCTATGATTTCTTTGTTCTTTGTTTTCAATTTAGCTTCTTCAACCTATTGAAGAAACTACCTATCCAAGCATATCTTAGGAGCATCTATTTTGTACATTGTTGCTAGGTCCTCAAGCCTAAAAGAACCTATGGCTCGCTTCTTATTATTGACAACAGTACAATTTTACATATGAACATGATATAGAATCCAATGTACCATATCATCATTACCTTGGTATTGTGGTAACTTCGTGCAACCTATATTTCCGAAATCATCTCCATCTTTATCATCTTTTTCTATAAAATCTCCTTTTTCTACAAAGTCCTGCATCTCATGTATCTCCTCCCACTCAAGGTATCCTCCTAATCATGTCTTTCATGTGGTGTCAAAGTAAAATGTGAAATTTGGATTTTTCTCTTTAGTGAGCTCCTTGTCCTCTAACTCTTCTATTTTTAATTTTTTCCCTTACATTTGGGATATAGAACTTTGACTTATTTGGATTTTCCTCCTCTCTTTAGACACATTATTAAATAATTCAAAACCCTTTTTCTACATGAACAGAAATCTAACTATCAAAATAGAGAAAGAAAAAGTAAGAAGCTTACCGGAGAGAATTATAACCAGTGATTGAACCTAGAAGAGCTTTGGATTTAGAAAATATGAATTCTCAACCAACCAGAAGTATCTGGAAATAACAAGGAATCAATGGACTGTAGGTAAAAAGGAATCACTTATCATATTGGAAATATTTTGAATTAATGTATAAAGGATCAAATTTAATTCTTGGTTAGTGCTTTCTCAATAAACTTTAAATATCATTGGTGTAAGCCATAAAACCTAACAAGATAGTTAAATCAACATTTAAACCAATTTTAGAACATGTGGTAGATACATTTTTATTCGTTTAATTTGGATGTGGATATACAAAGAAGTTTGCATTGGGTATCTAGAAGTTTTCAAAACACGCTAATAAGACCTCTTAAGCTAATAGAGTGAACAATTCCAAGATCCAGCCATTGAGGATAAAACTAAAGTGTTTACTCAAATTTTCCCTGAATCTGGATGTGCTAAAGTGATAAGCTCAAGAATTTCAAAATTTGACCACAAACGTCAATGTTTCCACCTGAATCCAGATGTTTACACAAGTCATGCCCCGATATAATTTTAAATTTTAAAATTCATAAAAACGTACTTTCTATTTAATGTTTCTTTTTTCGATGAAGTGGTTAAAAATGAATCCATTATTTAGGTATTCATGATGCCAAGTGTTTTATAGCAATTTTCCCGAGAGTTGCTTTTAGTGTGATTGGTTGAATTTTGTAGTATTGAAATTTTATGGAAATTTTTTAAAGCGAATTTTGATTTGTATTATTTAAATTAGTTTTTTTTTAATTGTATTTATAGATTTAGTATTTTGCAAACTTTATTAAATTTGTAATTTCAATATTCCAAAAAATTCACGAAAACAAATCAATTCCCACCAACTAAATATTATTTTGTTTTGTATAAAATAGTATTTGGGATCTAGGCATATAGGGGATTTTCGTGTATAGCATCCATTACTTTCTCCCGATCCAAATACGAAAAGAATCTAACCTTTAAATGCTTGAAATAAGCATTTTTCCCTCTCCTTCACAGAAGACATTTGGACATCCGACATCGGGCATTAAAGATTCTTTATGGGATATGATTGAAGACTATTTGACTTCCAATTCGACTAAAAGAAATTTTAGGATTTAGGAGTTATTTCTTAAGATTTCATCCATATTAAATGGAAATTTGAACATAAAAGCATTTACTTACATCATTAGAACTAAATTGCACTATTAATGAATCAATAAATTTATTGTGTAAAGTTGATAACAACTCTAAATATAATAAAATTCAAATCAAAATAAGATTTAAAGTAAATTAAGATTTTAGTAGGTGTAAATTTTAAAAAATCATGGGTGGTTGTTTCACTTATACTATGTAGATTGAAAAGTTTTATGTTTTAATGATCAGAAGTAAAAAGAATGGGTTGCGTTTTAGTTACACTATGTAAATTTAAAAGTTTTATGTTTCAATGATTGGAAGTAAAAAAATATAGCCAATAACACTTATCGTTATATTTTTAAATGATCACTCACTTGTTGAAATTTTCATAGAGGACATTTAAGAATTGTTGTTGACACAATCCAAAGGTCATTAATACACATCAACATCCCTCAAAGCTTCTCATTGGTATAGTACTTCGTTGGGATGCTAGAAATGAGGACAAGGGTATCTCATGGCAAATTTTGGTTCTCATTGACGTAGTACTTCGTTGGGATGCTAAAAATGAGGACAAGGGTAAGCATGGCAAATTCGAGAATTTATGGAAAGGCCCTTATCAGATTTCAGCTTTCCAGGGAAAAAATGCTTTCTTGTTGGAGGAGATGAATGGAGAACCATGCTTAGGAGGACCAGTCATTGGTAGGCTCCCAAAACATTATCTTTTCTGAATTGTCTTAGTTTCATTGTACATACATTTTAAATTTTCTACAAGTGTGAAGCTGAAGATCATTGGAGTTCGGAGCCGAAGTGAAGGCTTTTCTGAATTGTCCTGGTTTCATTGTACATACATTTTTAATTTTTTGCAAGCGTGAAGTTGAAGATAATTGGAGTTCAGAGCCCAAAGTGAACGCCATAGAGCTTCATTGATTTTATGCTATTTTAATATTCAGTCCTTAGTCATGTAAGTCAGTTTCGAGTCAGTTTTGAGTCAGTTTTGAATTTTTGACTGTATTGGCCCATATGGTAAGGCTACTTGGTCTACGGTGTTCTTGGCACCTCCAAGGAGTTGCCATCCCCAAATAAGGCCGATGTTAGAGTCAGCATTTGCATACAACCATCAATGATCAAAATCCCTCTTTTATATCATATTAGTGTCCCGTTTAAAAAAAAATTGCATTCCACTTAGGTCATCATGCAAAATTTTTCTCACTGATGGTAGCCCAAAATAAAAAATCACTCTCCCCTCTCAAAATTTGTATTTTCAAGCCCACCTTCATGTGTCTTGTTGAGCATCCATTGACCATAAAGGCTTATTTCATCATGTTTTATATCAGTCAAGTTCCATTAGGTCACCTAGGTTTTATTTTCCCGAGGTCCAATAAATCACCATCTCACTGCATAAGGTCAGAAAATATGAGAGTGAAGCAAATAATTTCTTTTTCAGTTAAATAAAGGTTTACAAGCATGTAACCATGGTTACTTAAAGCCCCAAATTTGATTTCAAAAAAGGAAAAAAATTCCAATCTGTAAATTTTTACTTCAAAACAGATGTAATAATTTTATTTTCATTTATGTAATTTTATGTCTATTATATGTAATAAGTCACTATTTCAACTGTCTACTCAATTCCATTGCCAATAGTATCCAAACAAAGATCAAAATCAAGATTGCCAAAGCATCATCCACCTGTCAAAGGAAAAAAGGTCAGAAAGTAAAAAAAGCATTAGTATGAAAGTTTGAAAAGTGACATGAAACATTAGAAAATGGGTGTGCAACTCATAAATCAAAACTCATTCAAGTATAAAAGCTCTCAAGACATCTATGCAACCTTCATTTGCACTCCTACACTTTTAAACCTCCTCAGCAAAAGAAGATTTTCAGATTTCAGGCAAAATTAGGCAAAACAGGGCCAGAGGGCATGTTTAGACAAGGGAGGGCACGTTTGGCCCGGTCGTTATGTGTTTTCCAGAAAATCCAGTGCATTTTCTAATGGCACTGCGTGCCTGTAGCTCAAGAGCGTGTTTCACTAGGTCACTATGCGTTTTCCTAGGAAGACCATAAATTACCCAAAACGTCCTTCATTTGCTCCAAGCTTCAAAAATTGTCATTAAATTCTCTAGTAAATGAGGTAGGTGGGAAACACATTCACTCCTCCCCTCCATTATTGATCTAGATAGGGTTTCATAGTCATTTGCTGTCATTAGTAAGTTCAAAACCCTAATAACAAAATTCCACTCCTAAATCTCATTTCCTAGCATCCCACTACCATTCCTACACTTCAAAACTACCCCCTGTCACCTCCCTCATATCACACATCCACATTTCCATCTCCTCAATTTCCTCACATCATTCCATACTCTCTACACCTACATCCCATTTCATCATCTCCCTAGGGTTTGACTCCAAAAACTCATGGTAGAAGAAGAGAACAGAAGTCAGAGTGAGGAAGAAAGATAGGAGAGGAGGCTATCTAAGAAAGGAGGGAGAATCATTAGACATGAGCCAACCAATACCAGAGAACTCATGACATCTCCCACCACTGTGACAAGATTTAAGCATGTGGGTTGTTTTGAGTTTTGGGAGAAAGTGGAAAGGATCCAACATCATCCTGTGTTGACGAAATTATTCATCACCAACCTCCATGACAACCAAGTAACTCTTGTTGGTTTCACCTTCACTATATCTCCTGCTATCATATCAGAAGTCTCGGGGATCCTAAATGTTGGGGGAAAATGGTTTAAACAAGGAGAGTTGGATCATTTTTATTATGAGCCATATCTTAAACCAAGGTACAAGAATGAAAGAAAGAGGATTTTTCCTCTCTTACCTCCTAGATAGATATGTTCCCATCATGAAAATCATCATGAAGTACTTCACATGTGAGGGTAGGTTTTCTAGGCTCTATTCCTATCATATTCGGCTACTCGCGCATTTTATAAGAGTTAAAATGCTCAATATGACGTACTATCTTTACCAGGACATTGACAATAAGTCATTCATTACCCAAAGGAAAGATTATGATCACCAAATGCAAAGTATCTTTCACCACTCCCTCATCAAGATGATAGTCCTCCATTACCTTGATCAACTTAACATTGCATGGGATGCTTTCATATCCAATGATATTTTCACATTCCCACCTATTTAGCATTGCCAAGAAGCACCTTCGTCATCTCATCCATCCACCTCAATTCCTCCACCTCAGCCCATACATTCCCCATCTTCATCTGATGATTCAACCACACCATCACCTTCATCATCACCATCTCATGAGACTATTCATTCATCTGGCAGAGATGAAGGCAGTGAGAAAGAACACATTGAGCATGGTGAGAGCAGCAAGCTTAGAAGGGTTGGTTTAGGTAGCTTGTCACATACCTATCATAGAGGGCATAAGCAAGTGTTTTCCCCACAGATTGTGGGAGGGGCCTTGCCTTCTTCATCAACAAAGCAGGTACAAAAGGGTAAGGAAAATGTGACAGAGGCAGAGATCCAGCAGCAGGAAGAGGACCTCCATGAGACAGAGCATAATTTTCACTTAGTTAACCTACGTGAAAATAATGATAGTGAGAACACAACCATTGTCATCAAGGAGAAGAATGCACTCATAGGAGAGCTCCAAGTCAACTTGCAAAGGGCCAAATACATTATTTCATACTATGAGTAGGAGAACAGCCAGTTTGAGGTCAAACATGAGCTCATGGAGGTTCAGCTCATCAAGGCAAAGAGAGAGGTTGAAAAGGCTAAGGCCTTACTTGGTGATGCATATGGAAAATATGGTGAACAACTTGACGAATAGGTGCCAAGAAGAAGGCCATGGAATAGAGGCCTAAGGAGAGCTTTGGAGCTAGAAAAGCAAAGGGAAGCAGAACTAGCCAATGAGCTCACCCTAAATGAGAAATTTGCCAAAATGGTAAATGAGAACTGGGAACATTGGCTTGAGAGGGTGAACACCCATCTTGAGAGCCTCTTAGACAAGGCCAAAAGGGATATTGACATGTAGAGAAGGATGGCTAAGTATTATGCCATGAGAAACAAAATTGCAAGAGCTAAGCTCAAAAGAGCTCATGCAAAAATTGAAGCCTTAACCAAGCAAGAGGAGAAAAGAAGGCTAGATATCCTTGCTGAGGCATCACTCCATGCCTCAAATAGATGATAAACCATTATATCACCAATTTTGACAATTTTTGACCAAGTTTTTCAAGTTATAATTTTCTGTGTGTTTTAAAGTATTTTCAACACAACCAATATGTCAAATGTGCAACACCTAGGGTGTTGCGCTCTTTTTTTAGGCATCTGATGGACAAAAGGCCAACATTTTTGGATCCAGAGTGATGAGGACATGTACCTTGTGCATTTTATAAGCATTTGGAGGAAAAATGGTTAGCCAAAAGGGTAAAAAACCATCAAAAAACCACCTTTCTGCCTCTTTTTTGGCCTGGTTGCTGCGCCTTTACCAGTCTTGGAGGATTGGAATTTTTATAGGGCAAATGAACTCCAAATTGAAAACTGAAGGCATATCTGGAAAATAGACCCAAAGGGATTTCCAATGAGCTATCTTGGAGAAAATTTGGACACCGGGAAGGCACCCAAAAGAAGCTCTGAAGTTGGAGGGTGTGTTTGACAAAGGAAGGGTGCGTTTGACAGTCTTCTCCAATTTTCACTGTTTCTCTCCAAATTGACTTTCACCTTTGGGAAATTAATGTTTTACTCATGTAATTGATCAAGATGATGTAATTATTATGTTTTTAACTGTTATCTAGGGTAAATACATCATTCAAATGGCCTACATGGCATGTAATGAATCAATTTGCTAGAGTTAGGGATATGGCAAATTTTGTTTCTCATTGACGTAGTACTTCGTTTGGATGCTAAAAACGAGGACAAGGGTAAGCATGGAAAATTCGAGAATTTATGGAAAGGCCCTTATCAGATTTTAGCTTTCCAGGGAAAAATGCTTTCTTGTTGGAGGAGATGAATGGAGAACCATGCTTAGGAGGACCAGTCAATGGTAGGCTCCTGAAACATTATCTTTTCTGAATTGTCCTGGTTTCATTGTACATACATTTTAAATTTTCTACAAGCGTGAAGCTGAAAATCATTGGAATTAGGAGCCCGAAGTGAATGCTTTTCTGAATTGTCCTGGTTTCATTGTACATACATTTTAAATTTTCTGCAAGCGCGAAGTTGAAGATCATTGGAGTTCAAAGCCCGAAGTGAAGTCCATAGAGCTTCATTGGTTTTATGCTATTTTAATATTCAATCCTTAGTCATGTAAATTAGTTTCGAGTCAATTTTGAATTTTTGACTATATTGGCCCATATGGTAAGGCTACTTGGTCTACAGTGTTCTTGGAACCTCCAAGGAGTTGCCATCCCCAAATAAGGCTGATGTTAGGGTCAGTATTTGCATACTTCCATCAGTGATCAAAATCCCTCTTTTATATCATATTAGTGTCCCGTTAAAAAAAAATAAATTGCATTCCACTTAGGTCATCATGCAAAAATTTTCTCACTGATGGTAGCCCAAAATAAAAAATCACTCTCCCCTCTCAAAATTTATATTTTCTAGCCCACCTTCATGTGTCTTGCTGAGCATCCATTGACCATAAAGGCTCATTTCATCATGTTTTATATCAGTCAAGTCCACCTGAAGTTCAATCATTTAAGGTTCCATTAGGTCACCTAGGTTTTATTTTCCCAAGGTCCAATAAATCACCATCTCACTGCATAAGGTTAGAAAATATGAGAGTGAAGCAAATAATTTCTTTTTCAGTTAAATAAAGGTTTACAAGCATGTAACCATGGTTACTTAAAGCCCCAAACTTGATTTCAGAAAAGGAAAAAAATTCCAATCTGTAAATTTTTACTTCAAAATAGATGTAATAATTTTATTTTCATTTTTGTAATTTTATGTCTATTATATGTAATAAGTCACTATTTCAGCTGTCTACTCAATTCCATTGCCAATAGTATCCAAACAAAGATTAAAATCAAGATTGCCAAAGCATCATCCACCTGTCAAAGGAAAAAAGGTCAGAAAGTAAAAAAAGCACTAGTATGAAAGTTCGAAAACTGACATGAAACATTAGAAAATGGGTGTGCAACTCATAAATCAAAACTCATTCAAGTATAAAAGCTCTCAACAAATCTACACAACCTTCATTTGCACTCCTACACTTTTAAACCTCCTCAGCAAAAGAAGATTTTCAGATTTCAGGCGAAATTAGGAAAAACAGGGCCAGAGGGCGCATTTAGACAAGGGAGGGCACGTTTGGCCTGGTCGCTATGCGTTTTCAAGAAAATCCAGTGCATTTTCTAATGGCACTGCGTGCCTGTAGCTCAAGAGCGTGTTTCACTCGGTCACTACGTGTTTGCCTAGGAAGACCATAAATTACCCAGAACGTCCTTCATTTTCTCCAAGCTTCGAAAATTGTCATCAAATGCTCTAGTAAATGAGGTAGGTGGGAAATACATTCACTCCTCCCCTTCATTGTTGATCTACATAGGGTTTCATAGTCATTTGTTGTCATTACTAAGTTCAAAACCCTAATAACAAAATTCCACTCCTAAATTTCATTACCTAGCATCCCACTACCATTCCTACACTTCAAAACTATCCCCTGTCACCTCTCTCATATCACACATCCGCATTTCCATCTCCTCAATTTCCTCACATCATTCCATAATCTCTACACCTACATCCCATTTCATCATCTCCCTAGGGTTTGACTCCAAAAGCTCATGGTAGAAGAAGAGAATAGAAGTCAGAGTGAAGAAGAAAGATAGGAGAGGAGGCTATCTAAGAAAGGAGGGAGAATCATTAGACATGAGCCAACCAATACCAGAGAACTCATGGCATCTCCCACCATTGTGACAAGCTTTAATCATATGGGTTGTTTTGAGTTTTGTGAGAAAGTGGAAAGGATCCAACATCATCTTGTGTTGACCAAATTATTCATCACCAACCTCCACGACAACCAAGTAACTCTTGTTGGTGTCACCTTCACTATATCTCATGCTATCATATCAAAAGCATTTGGGATCCTAAATGTTGGGGGGAAATGGTGTAAACAAGGAGAGTTGGATCATTTTTATTATGAGCCATATCTTAAACCAAGGTACAAGAATGAAAGAGAGAGGATTTTTCCTCTCTTACCTCCTAGATAGATATGTTCCGATGATGAAAATCATCATGAAGTACATCACATGTGAGGGTAGGTTTTCTAGGCTCTATTCCTATCATATTTGGCTACTCATGCATTTTATAAGAGTTTCAATGCTCAATATGACGTACTATCTTTACCAGGACATTGACAATATGGCATTCATTACCCACAGGAAAGATTATGATCATCAAATGCAAAGTATCTTTCACCACTCCCTCATCAAGATGATAGTCCTCCATTACCTTGATCAACTTAACATTGCATGGGACACTTTCATATCCAATGAGATTTTCACATTCCCACCTATTTGGCATTGCCAAGAAGCACCTTTGTCATCTCATCCATCCACCTCCATTCCTCCACCTTAGCCCATACATCATACATCTTCATCTGATGATTCAGCCACACCATCACCTTCATCATCACCATCTCATGAGACTATTCATTCATCTGGCAGAGATGAAGGCAATGAGAAAGAACACATTGAGCACGGTGAGAGCAGCAAGCCTAGAAGGGTTGGTTTAGGTAGCTTGTCACATACCTATGAGAGAGGGCATAAGCAAGTGTTTTCCCCACAGATTGTGGGAGGGGCCTTGCCTTCTTCATCAACAAAGTAGGTACAGAAGGGTAAAGAAAATGTGACAGAGGCAAAGATCCAGCAGCAGGAAGAGGACCTCCATGAGACAGAGCAGGATTTTCACTTAGTTAACCTACGTGAAAATGATGATAGTGAGAACAAAACCATTGTCATCAAGGAGAAGGATGCAGTCATAGGAGAGCTCCAAGTCAACTTGCAAAGGGCCAAATACATTATTTCATATTATGATCAGGAGAACAGCCAGTTTGAGGTCAAACATGAGCCCATGGAAGTTCAACTCATCAAGGCAAAGAGGGAGGCTAAAAAGGCTAAATCCTTACTTGGTGAGGCATACGGACAATATGGTGAAAAAATTGATGAACAGGTGCCAAGAAGAAGGCCAAGGACTAGAGGCCTAAGGAGAGCTTTGGAGCTAGAAAAGCAAAGGGAAGCAGAACTAGCCAATGAGCTCACCCTAAATGAGAAATTTTCCAAAATGGTAAATGAGAACTGGGAACATTGGCTCGATAGGGTGAACAACCATATTGAGAGCCTCTTAGACAAGGCCAAAAGGGATATTGACATGTAGAGAAGGATGGCTAAGTATTATGCCATGAGAAACAAAATTGCAAGAGCTAAGCTCAAAAGCTCATGCAAAAATTGAAGCCTTGACCAAGAAAGAGGAGAAAAGAAGGCTAGATATCCTTGTTGAGGCATCACTCCATGCCTCAAATAGATGATAAACCATCAGATCACCAATTTTGAAAATTTTTGACCAAGTTTTGCAAGTTATAATTTTCTGTGTTTTTTAAAGTATTTTCAACACATCCAATATGTCAAATGTGCAGCACCTAGGGTGTTGCGCTCTTTTTTGAGGCATCTGATGGAAAAAAGGCCAACATTTTTGGATTCAGAGTGATGAGGACATGCACCTTGTGCATTTTATAAGCATTTTGAGGAAAAATGGTTAGCCAAAAGGGTAAAAAACCATCAAAAAACCACCTTTCTGCCTCTTTTTTGGCCTGGTTGCTGCGCCTTTACCAGTCTTAGAGGATTGGAATTTTTATAGGAAAATGAACTCCAAATTGAAAAATTAAGGCATATCTGGAAATTAGACCCAAAGGGATTTCCAATGAGCTATCTTGGAGAAAATTTGGACACCGGGAAGGCACCCAAAAGAAGCTCTGAAGTTGGACGGTGCATTTGACAGTCTTCTCCAATTTTCGCTGTTTCTCTTCAAATTGACTTTCATCTTTGGGAAATTAATGTTTTACTCAATTGATCAAGAGGATGTAATTATTATGTTTTTAACTGTTATCTAGGGTAAATACATCATTCAAATGGCCTACATGGCATGTAATGAATCAGTTTTCTAGAGTTAGGGATAAGTCGCTTTGACCACCCTACACTCTAGCTATCAGTTCAGCGTTTCATGCAACTACCCCTCCTCTCATGGACTTGAACCTTGAGGCTAGGATGATTTGGTTTGAGGCCTATATTATCTAATTTCTTATTCATTTTACATGTTGGACTCTCTTGGATGTTGTAATAGCTTTCAGACTTTGGCATGGAATATATTGGATGAAGTTGCAGCTATTTTGGTGGGATTCTTATGGCATGGTATTTTGATCTTGTTTCTTCTTTAGTTTCATATGTGTGAATGTTTTTTCCTTGCATGATCCATTTCACTCTAATTATGTTTGGTTTTCAAGGTGTGATAAGCAGAATTCATCTTTGTATGCTCTGTTTTGGGAAAATCATCATAGATTGTTTCATTTCTTCAGTTTAAAAATAATTCATGACCCTCATGCTCTTTTAGCACCTAACTAGTCTAAACCATCTCATCACTATACTACAAATTTTAAAGTACCTTGCCTACCTTGCCCCATCAGATGTCTGCAATTCTGATTCACTTTTCCCTGACCTAGTTCATTCTTTGACCTAATTCACTCATCCTTGTGACTACCCAACCAAATCAAATCAAACAACCCTCTGCACTTTACATCTAGCCTAAAACCCTAATCTATCCATCCCTCTTGGCTATGATCCTTTGGAGAGAGCCCTCTCCAGCTTGGTAGGGCTAGCTACCAAGTCAAAAGATTGGTTTGTGGTTACCTCAGCTGGACTCTTCCTCAGCCTTGGATATCCAGAGGAGTGATAATAGTTGACACAATCCAAAGGTCATTGATACACATCATCATACCTAAAAGCTTTACCTAAGTATCAAATTATAAATTGATTGTTGATATGAAATTAAAATTATCCATGAATTCATAGCCGAGGTCATTGCATTATACATTTAGCTTTAATTTTTTCAGAGTTTACATAATCATGTTGGTTTTGAGTGAGATTTGGCAATTATGATGCAAATTGTATGCATTTTTCCATAAGTATTTGACTTTTTGCCACCATTTTTCCTAATGATCCAATATTTGAGCACTTTTAGTGATATTTAAATTGTCATGGATATTCCACTAGATATATTGTTAAAACAAATATGTGAAAATAAACTAAAATCTATACTATGAAAGGATAATTCCTTTTGGATTCCAAATTTGTTATTGTTATTTTGTTGTTTATGCATGCAATAGATAATATGTGAAAAATATAGATTAATTAAATATAATCACTCACAATTACCGAAATGCACACCAATATATACTTTGAGAACCCCTTTCAAGAGAAAACCTAGTTGGAAGGTGAGGTTGCTTTGCTTTATTTTGTCTAGAATGGAAATGATGCAAGTACAAAGGAGAAAGCAATCTTTATGGAGTTGTTTGGGACTTGTGGCCCATGGAATGCCACTGAACACAACCCCCCCATCAACCCCTCTCTCTCTCTCTCTCTCGCTCTCCACACTCGTATACTCTACTCTATTATGGAACAAATTGCATGAAAATAGAAAGCAACCCCTTTCCCTCCTAGCGGACTAGTTATAGCACAACTCAATAGTGAAATAGAGGTTAAATTTAAGGTAACCCTCAACATGGGTTACAAATCAACCTTTCTAGCGTGTTATTCATAGTCCCCACATGGCTAGCCCATTTTATATGAGCAACAAGGGATGATGCAGCATGCCCTCAACTTACAATAGTCAATCATGGTAGGTTGACTTCCAGGAGGCATAAATTTTGCATCTAAACTCTAATTAATGTCTTTCTTGGACCGTTGGAAAGATATCTATGTGTAGAATATCATAATGGGTGTATCATTTATGTGGTAAGGTTTTACCCCCAAAACAATTCATTTAAGGCCTCAAACTAGCCTGGAAGGTTTCTAACCCTAATTCTTCAAACAAGGTCTCACTCCTAAGTGTTCTTATAAGTTGATTCCTTCATTTTTTTCACTATGAAAGCATCAATATGGATGAAAAATTATGTAGTGATTTGATTTAATTCATACCTCCCCATTTTTGTCACCTCAAAAATATTTTGTTAAATGAGGTGAGGAAATTTTCCCTCTACCTTCTCCCAGGAGTTTCATTTAACCTTACTTGAAAGTTGTCCTTTTAACCCAATTTTCCAAAGGTCATATTACCCTTGTCTTGTAGTTTTGGACCTTTTCTACAAAATTTTATCCTCTATTAATTCTACCTAAGAATCTCGATCTAATTCATCTATGGAAGGTAGGACCTAATCCTCTTCCCGATCTAGCATGGATGGCTCATAAATTTTGTATTTTCCACATTCACCACTAAGTAAATGTGCATGTATGGGGTAGACTGAGTACGTAGGAATTATCTCCCACCGTTTTTGGTACTCAAAAGGACCATATCATAGACCCTTGATTTTCTTACCAGGACCCTATAACGTCCCCTTGTTCTTATTACCATATTCTATCTTCCACTTTGCATGACCTCTTTATTATGTGCTGATCATGCATGGCCTTGCACTTTACCTATTACTTTTTTAGGGTCTCCTATACTTGTAGATGGATTTTCCTAATCTTCTCAACAAAAAATAATGTGGAAAATATCCAAATAAATTTTTAAATGGGGACTTACTACTAAAAGTGTGGACTGCTTTATTATAAGAGTGTTCTATATACCATATTTTCATCCAAATTATCTAAATGCTTCTTACTGTAACCCCTCAAAAGATACACTAAATTCATATTGACTATTTCTGTTTTCTCTGTAGAAATCCCTTGTAGATTCAAACTGCAGATAAAAATATGCTAAAACAATTGTCTTGAATCCACGATACTCATCAATAGAAACAATAAATGATCAATGAAATCATGAAGCATAAAAGAGAAAGAACTCAATCACACATAACACAATAATTTTTCGGGGAAAGCCACAGCTAAAAAACCTTGTTATCTTTATATTGCATTAATCAGAAAATATGAGAAGATGACAATGCTTTGCTCAATCCCGAGCAACCTATGCATTATCTCTGTCTATCTCATTTCTTCCTAGGCAAGCCTTGGATGAATACAATATGCTTTTCTCAACCTTGAGCTCAACCTGCACAAGTATTTTCTATCCTCTGCCTGATTGACTTCCTTTGGCCAATACTTAGTCAAATTTCCAAGCTTTCAAGCTCCTAATTCCTTGTGCAGTTTCCTAGGGAATTAGCCCACATTTAATTGGGAAATTCCTCATCCATAACTACACAATCCATCATAGGCCTTCCTTTGATTGCATGCATCACCTGTACAATTCAGATGATTATACAAATGATAGTACACTATCCCTAAACTCCAATCTCAATTGGGTCTTTCTCTAATCTGACATGCATGATTTAATTATGAGTGAATCTTCAGTTTACTAGTTGAGAATTGTTGGTTACACCCCACTACTAGATCTCCCACTAATTCTTCCATAATTGGAACTAGTTTAACTAAATTTAACTCAGTTTTATTGAATTAAATAATTACAACTCAAAAGAACTCAGCCTCAGCCCCTAAAATTTAGGAACCACTCTACATGACTTTAGATAGACTCCAAACTCGAATTAACTGAGCCAACTAAGTCAAATTAACTTAGTTAAATATTACAAGTTGCTATGAGAATTAGAATTACAATTTAATTCTTAATTTAATTCAAGGACAAAATTAAATTAGGATTTTCTTGTTGCTATTTTCAACACTCCCTCTCAATGAGAAAGGGATTATTTGCTACCCTGATCCTGCCTCTGTGAAACTCAAATTTTCATCTTGATAATTCCTTTGTCAAAATATATACATCCTGCTCATTTGTAGGAATGTACTCCAACAACATGATTCTCCTCTGGACATAATCTCGTAGATGGTGATACCAGATGTCGATATGCTTGGAACGATCATGAAAAAATGGATTCTCCGAGAGTTTGATACAACTCCGATTGTCACAGTAAATCACTGTAGGATCCATCTACTGACCAAATAACCCAACAAGGATCTTCCTCATCCACATAGTGTCATAAGTTTCTTCACTAGCAATAATTTACTCTACTTCTGCTAAACTAAGTGCAAATAATCTTTGCTTCTTGTTGTACCCAGAAACTGCTGCTGACCCAATACTGATGATTCAAGGAAAATTTTGAGGATGGAAAATTTTCTTGAAGTTTAAAAACATTGGTGAATCTCCCTAATCCCTAATATGAAAAATATAAAATGTTTATTGATATATTTGTAAAATTATTCAAATTTATAATGATTTTATATATAATCTCTATATAATGTTGGCGATTTTTAAGGTAAAATAATTTTATATTCTAAAATTTGGGCGAGCCATCTTTTATAAAAATTGGAAATTAGCGAATCTTTTTTGTGGAAAAATCATGGAAAAATGGCCCACTGGGTGAACATTAGCCCCTAAAATTTTCCATGTGATGATCCCCCCTGATGTGCTCTTTCCATCTTATCAGGTGCTCAAAATTATGCTCAAAAATCAAAGTTTCATAATTTTGTTAAACTTAGCTTCAGATCGAAGAGCTCGTCATTCTAAATCCAATGGTGTGAACACCACTCAAATCAGAGCTCGTATGCAGAAGTTAGAGCAAGTCAAAGTTAAGGTTTGACTTACTTACAAGGCAGGATTGGATAATGTGGCAGGCCTTTCAACGAATGAGGAGGCACCAAGTGGCAAACCGCCATTGGCCCTCGCATATTGCAAATTACAATTTGCAGGCAGGTCAACATTAGAAATCGTCCCTGAGCAGGGAACGGTTGCGTTGTGATAAGGCAATCGCAAATCACAATCACAATCGGTGAAGGGGACGGTGTTGCAGAATTGGCCCCCAACAAGGTTGGGTTGCGATGTGATATCGAATTTACATATCGCATACAGAGTCCCGCATAAATATTATCGTTGATTCACCACGTCGAATTGTGATTAAGCGATAAGATCCCGAATGTGAAGTGTTTATGAATTCCACTTTATAGTGTCGTCGGGTCCGCCGATATCGCAATCACAAATCGCTCGTATATGTCACAGATCATAAGCCCGCAACACTTGTCGATTTCGATTTGTGATTCGATCGACAAAATATGGCCGACCATGCAGCGAAATATTTGTCCAGTTAGCGGATTTTGGGGCTGATTTGATGGTTAGTGGCCGAAAAAGGGGAATTTGTTGAGCAAATTGTGGGAGAACTAGGAGAGGTCATAAATTCTTCAGTTCTTCTCCAAATTAGGTGCAAAAATAGCCAATTCTAGAAGTTTTGGATATTCTAAACTCATTGAGATAGGTTGTAGAGGCATTTGAGCATTGTAAACACACATTTGTTGTAATTTGGAGCATAATAGAGAGGTCCAAGCATTGGAAGCTAGACCAAAGAGACGTAGCCCAGGAGGGGTAAACTCCTCATCAAATCTTTGTGTTGTGTGTTTTATTTTGATTTTGTTTGCTATTATTTTACTGTTTTTCAGCATATGTTTTATGTTAAATTGTTTATAAAATTTACACAAGAAACTCTCATGGGAATCAATTAATTAAGCAAAAATGGTGAATCCTTAAGCACTTGATAAGTAAATGATAATCATCTTGGGTTTTATTCTAAATGGGGAATTAGCACAACGTTGCTAATACGCTCCATTTCAGATCAAGTTGGTATTGGAGCACTGGTTTTTGCTTACTAGATTTTCTTGTGCAAATAAGGATTTAATTGTTTGCTAGTTTTATGTCATGCTAACAAGGTTAAAAATCAAAAGAGGAGAAGTGAAGCTGGTTGAAAACCCTGTAGTTGGCTCAAGTGTAAGAAGAGAAAGGTTGCCAAAGTCTTCTCCACCAGTACATCCTCAAGTTGTAAAAGTTGCAGTTGAGTCTTCAGAGACCATGTCTCATGAAGGAAAACCTACCATGACCGACGATTAAAGAGATTTTAGAAAGGATTTTTTCGATATGAATGAGATGGTTAAAGTAAAATATGAAGAGAGGAATTTGAGGTTGCAAGGAGAAATTTCTAGGCCTCCAAGAGGAGAGAGTTCTCCAGGAGGAGGAGGTCATGGAGATGGTGACAAGCCACCATACACTCCACCATAATCATCATCACTATCTTCACCATCTTCGCCATCATCTTCCACTACTACAACTCTTCAAAATCCACGTACTTTAAAAGGAACTGGAAAATCACCTTTACTTAAACTAGATGTTAAGTTTGAGTTGCCAATGTACAATGGAGAAGTTAATGCAGAAAAGTTGGATAACTGTATTCGTTAGTTGGAGGTGTATTGTAGATTTCAGAACCTTCAAGAGGATGATATCAAAATTCAATTGGCTTCATTCAGAATAGAGGGTGAAACACTCATTTGGTGGGAATCAAGGACTTAAGACAAGATCAAAAAATATGGTAATATCTCTATTACTTGGTCTAATTTCATTGCTGCTATAAAAAGACAATTTTATCCTTTAGCTCATGTGCAAAAGTATATCATGAATTGGCAAAACTTCGAACAGTTAAAAGGTCAAAATGTGCAAGAGTATACTCAGGAGTTTAGGAGAAGAGCTCTTATGCTAGGAGTAGACTTGCAGTAGCAAGATACTTTGCTGAAATACATTGGAGGTTTTCATAGCTATCTTTGGCACACCATTCATATGTTTAATCCCATGAATCTTGATGAGGCCTGTGTTCAAGAGACACACCTAGAAACAAGAGGGAAAAATGTACAAGAAGAAGGCAAGAAGAAGCCATTCCAGAGTGGTGAAAAATGAAAGAAATCTAAAGGAAAGCAAAAGAAAAATGCTCCTATTAAGAAAGAAGGGGAGAAACCCGTGTGCAAGAATTTTTCCAAAGAGGGCCATGATGAAATTAATTGTTGGAAGATTCATCTTGAATTAAGACCAAAGATATTTAACAATAAAGGGAAACATAAGAAAAACATTGTTGTACAACAAGACTTGGGTTCTGACTCAGGTGATGAAACAAATATTGTAGCCACATTCACTAAAGGAAAATCCATGACAAAAACAAGCAAAAAGGAAGCTGTGGAAAGTACCAGCACAACAAATAACTCCAAAATCATTTCAAATGAAGAAAATAGAATTGAGTTGTTCCATATCAGAGTTATTTCCAAACACACGAAGATTGATATGTTGTTTGACAATGGATCCTCGACAAATCTAATTTTTATAGACTTGATCAAGAAGTTGAATATGGAAACCGTACCTCATCATAAACTGTATCCATTGGGTTGTATAACCAAGGATGAAAATGTTCAGGTCACAAGGAAATGTGTTTTCAAGTTTGTTATTACTACTAATTTCATTGATGAAGTCGAATTAGATGTAGTGCCACTGGATATTTCTAGAATTGTGTTGGGAAGCCCATATCTGTATGACCGGAAAGCTATTTTCCATAGATTTGAGAACAAATATCATTTGTTAAAAAATGGAATGGAGTATATTGTGAGAGCCCATAGTAGAAAGTTTAATCTATCTTTAGCAAGTGCAGGGCAAATGAAGTGACTGGTCAATTCCAGCAAGAATCTTGTGCTCCTTATGATCAAGCAAAAGAATGACACAGAGCATGAATCCTTTACAGGTTGTGACATGAAGTTGAAAGACGAATGAGTTGATTTGGTCAATAAATATGGAGATGTGTTTCAAGAACCAAAGGCATTGCCACTAAAAAGGGGAATTCAACATGAAATTTAGTTACAACAAGGTTGTCCACTCCCAAATATCAGTATGTATCGAATGTCAATTCTGGAAAGTTTAGAAATTAAGAAACAAGTCCAGAAATTATTAGATAGAGGTGTAATTCGTCCCTCTACTTCTCCATCTAGTTCACCAATTGTTTTGGTACCCAAGAAAGATGGAACCTGACGCATGTGTGTAGATTATCGATCTTTTAATAAAATTCCCATAAAGAATCAATACCCATTTCCTAGAATAGATGATTTGCTAGATTAGTTGAAGAATGCAAAATATTTTACTAAATTTGACTTGAGAAGTGCATATCATCAAGTTAGAATAGTTGAAGAGGATATTTGGAAGACTTCTTTTAAAACCAAACAAGGATTATTTGAGTGGTTGGTTTTGCCTTTTGGTCTTTGCAACGATCCAGCTACATTCATGAGAGGTATGAATGATGTTTTAAGATCCTTTCTTGAGGATTTTGTAATTTTCTATTTAGATGATATTTTGATATTCAACAAATCATGAGAAGAGCATGTCAAGCATGTGAGGAAAGTGTTGGATGGCTTGAAAAAAGAACAGTTATTTCTGAAGATGTCTAAATGTGAATTCGGGAAAACTTTCTTAGTGTATTTGGGTCACATAGTTGGAGGAGGTGAGCTGAAGATTGACCCCTCTAAAGTTTTGGTCAATGTGAATTGGCCAATACCCAAATAAATCATAGAATTAAGGAGTTTTTTAGGAGCAATGTAGTACTGGAGGAAGTTCATTGCCAATTTTTGTTGCATAGCAGCTCCACTACATGCTTTGAATAGCATGAAGGTTGTCTTCCAGTGGGGAGACAAACAACAAAAAGCATTCGATGCTTTAAAACAAAAGATCAGTTCAACCCTAGTTTTAGCATTGTTGGATTTGGAAAAACCATTTGAAATACAAACAGATGCAAGTGACTATGACATGGGTGTCGTTCTTTTACAACATGGTAAACCCATTTCATTTCATTATGATATTTTTAATGATGTTTTTATTAAGTATCTTACATATGATAAAGAGCTTTATGCATTGGTGCAAAGTGTGAAGAAATAGAAGCATTAATTAATGGGAAAAGAAACCATTATTCACATCGATCATCATCCTTTGCAATATCTACAATCTCAAACAAAATTGGAGAAATCAAGGCACTTTTGTTGGATGGGATTCTTACAGCAATTCCACTTGGTAATCAAGTACAAGAAATGTATTTCTAACAGAGTTGCCGATATGCTTTCTTGACTGGTTGTTAATGTAGCCATTTTACTCCAGAATCATTCTATTTTTCCTGAAAGTTATGTTGAACAATACGCACATGATGCTGACTTTTAGGAGGTGTATTCAAACTTGAGTCAAGGCCACCAAGTTGAGGAATTAGACTACCATGTGCACGATAATATGTTGTATCATTTGGGAAAATTTTGTGTTCCACAAGGAGAGAGAGTAAATGTCAGAAGGGAAGTGCACACTTCTCTTATTGCTGGACATTTCGGTGTAAGTAAAATAATGGAAAATCTTTAGAGGTATTTTTACTGGGCTCATATGGTTGAAAGTGTGTCACATTTTATCAGAGGTTGTTCATTGTGTGTAGTCAGTAAGCCTAGTAATAGGAAACTAGTATTGTATACACCACTTCCAGTGCCTTCACGTCCATGGGAGAGTGTTTCTATGGATTTTGTAGGAGGTCTTCCTTTATCAAGAAAATGTCATGATTATTTGTACGTAGTTGTGGATAGGTTCAGCAAGATGTGCATATTAATTCCTTGTAAAAAAAATACAGCTGAACAAATAGCTCAACTTTTTTTTTTCAAAATGTATGGGTTCATTTTGGATTACCTACTTCTATTGTAAGTGATCATGATTCCCAATTTGTTGGGAATTTTTGGTCAAATTTATGGAACTTGATGGACACCAAGTTGAAGAAAAGTACAGCCTTCCATCTACAAACATATGGTCAAACTTAAGTGGTTAACAATACATTTACCCATTTGCTAAGAGGATATTGAAGCAAACATCCTAAGTTGTGGGATGAACAGTTGCATTATATTCATCATGCTTACCACCGAGAAAAAGATTCTTCTACTCTAACTTCGCCTTTTGAGGCATGTCTTGGTTATTTGCCTAAATCGCCTTTGGATTTTATCTTTGAGAAATATGCAGCTGTAGATGGAAATAGCGACATAGACAAAGCAAAGAAATTCATTGAGAAAATTCAGTTGATTCACCAAACAGTTCAAGAACAACTAGAAAAGAGTCAAGGAAAGTATAAAGAAAGGAATGATAATGGATCATTAGTTTCAAGTAGGTGAGGCTTCAAGGTGAAGGTGAAAAGTTGAAACCAATCAATTATGGTCCATTTAAAATTTTGGAAAAGATTGGTAATAATGCTTTCAAGATTGATTTGTCTTCATATATGAAAATTTATTTCATTGTTAATGTTGAAAATTTGAGATTGTATGAGCCTCCTTTGATTGAAGATCAAGGATAAAGTGTATGATTCCATCAATTGAAGATTTTTCTCCAGAATTTCTTGATGAGCTTCAGCAAGACACCATACTTAACAGAAGAATGAGGTCATCAAAGAGGGGAAATGTTGATTATCTTTGAGTGGGTCTCAAAGGTACAAATCCATCAAAGGCCAAATGGATTGAAGAGGGGAAGGTGAGGGAACGGTACCCTCATCTATTCAATAATTGAATATAATCTTTTGGGGTCCAAAAGGCTTCCAGTGGGGAGGAGTGATCAGGTGCTCAAAATTATGCTCAAAAATCAAATTATCAGAATTTTGTTAAACTCATCTTCATATCGAAGAGCTCATCATTCTAAATCCAATGGTGTGAATGACACTCAAATCCGAGCTTGTATGCAGAAGTTAAAGCAAGTCAAAGTTCAATTTTGACTTGCTTACAAGGAAGGACTGGATGACGTGGCAGGCCCTTCAGTGAATGAGGAGGCACCAAGTGGCATACCACCATTGGCCCCCACATATCGCAAATCGCAAGTCTCAGGTAGGTCAGCATTAGAAACCTGCCCCGAGCAGGGAAGGGTTGCGATGCGATAAGGCAATCACAAATCACAATCGCAATCGGTGAAGGGGAAGGTGTTGCAGAATCGGCCCCGAGTAGGATTGGGTTGTGATGCAATATCACAATCACATATCGCATACAGAGTCTTGCATAAATATTACCATTGATTCACCATGCTAAATTTCGATTAAGCGATAAGATCCGAGACGCGAGGTGTTTATGAATTCCAGTTTATAGTGTCGCCAGGTCCACCAATATCGCAATCACAAATCTCTGGTTTATGTCATAGACCATAACCCCGAAACACTTGCCAATTGTGATTTGTTATTTGGCCAATAGAATATTACTCGCTACGTGGTGAAATATTCACCCAATTAGCAAATTTTGGGCCCAATTTGATGGTTAGTGGCCAAAAAAGGGGAATTTGTTGAGCAAATTTTGGGAGAATTGGGAGATGTCATAACTTCTTCAATTTTTATCCAAATTAGGTGCAAAAAGAGTATATTCTAGCAGTTTTGGCTATTATGGACTTAGTGAGATAGGTTTCAGAGGCATTTGAGCATTGTAAACAAACTTTGTTGTAATTTGGAGCATAATGGAGAGGCCTAAGCATTAGAAGCTAGACCAAGGAGACATAGCCCAGGAGGGGTGAACTCCTCATCAAATCTCTGTGCTATGTTGTATTTTGATGTTCTTTGCTGTTATTTTGTTTCTATTCAGCATATGTTTTATGTTAAATTATTTATAACATTTACATAAGAAACTCTCATGGGAATCAATTAATTAAGAAAAAATGGTGAATGCTTAAGCACTTTATAAGCAAATGATAAGCATCTTGGGTTTTATTCTGAATGGGGAATTAGAAAAACATTACTAATCAACTCCATTTCAGATCACCATCTGATGGACTCCCTGCTCAATCTGCATATGTGAAGCCTTGAAGCTTCACTCCCTTTGTTCATCTGTACCAAAGACCAAACTAAGTGGTGCCTCTGAGGTATCTCAACACATGTTTAGCTACCTTCCAATAAAGTTTGGTTTGATTAACCATGACTTGACTAAGTTGGTTAACTGTAAAACACATGACTGGTTGTGTGTTCACCAAATATATAAGTGAACCCATATGATTTTTATAAATAGTAGCCTCCACTACTTCACTTGAAGTAGCATCATCCTTCCTCCAATTACCTACTAGAGGAGTCTCCATGGGTTTGCTGCTCTCCATGCGGAACTTCTTTCGAATCTCATTGGCATACTTTCACTGAGAGACAAACAATTCCTTATCTCCTTGCCATACTTCCATACCAAGAAAGTAATGCATGAGCCCCACATCCTTCATCTCGAATTCTCATGCAAGATCCTATTTACAAGATTTTATCAGCTTCTCATCACCTATGAGAATCAAATCATCGACATATAATACTATAATCAACAATTTATCTTCAACCACAATATGGTAAAGGTTCGAACCTACTTCAATTTTGGTGAAGCCAAACCCGGTGAGATAACCGTAAATCTTAGTGTACCAAGCATAGGGTGTTTGTTTTAGTCCATACAATGCTCACTTGAGTCTGCACACATGCGACTCTCTGTTGAAGGTCTCAAATCCTTTTGGCTGCTCAATATACACCTCTTCCTCAATCATACTGTTGAGGAATGTTGTCTTCACATCCATCTAATGTATCTTCCATCCCATCTGTGCTAACAGTGCTATAATAGATTTGATTGAAGAGTACCTTGCTACTAGAGCAAAGGTCTCCTCGTAATCAATTCCCTCCACCTAAGAGAACCCTATGGCCACAAATCTGGCATTGTGTTTCTCCACACTCCCATCTGCTTCTTGCTTTACCTTGTAAAGCCATATGGAACTCACCACTTACTTGTTTGTTGGCCTTGGGACCACTTCCCAAACACTATTTCTGATAATGGAGTCATACTCCTCAACCATGGCATAAAATCATATTGGTTATTTCACTGCTTCCTCGAATGAGGATGGCTCAATCTTTACACTCTCGCTCATCAGAGCCATGTATCCAGTGTATTGATCTGGTGACCTCCTATCCCTATGTTGTGATGTGGTTGCTCCCACATTCTCTCTAGCATCATGCATGAATTTATTAGCCTCTTTGGTGTGCTTCCTTCCATCTCTGGAAGTCTCTGCATGAGTGGGTGCTTCCACTCTCTGCTCCTCTACACGTGGCTACTCCACATCATCTTGAGGTTCCTCTTTTCGAGCTAAAAGATCCTCTTCTGCACGTAACTGAATCTCCCTCTCAAGGGAACATCTCATGACCTTCTCTTTATCGAACTTCACATCTCTATGAACCAGTGTCATCCTATTGGATGGTAGGTACACCCAATAGTTGTGAGTTTTTTTTCTTCGGGTGGTTCACGGTGTTATCGATAAATCTAGTGTCTATGCAAAGCTGCTAGTCCCACTAAGACGGGTAGCTGTCTTAGAAACAAATAGATTAAAGTTACTTTCGTTTTCCTTTATGAGAAGTAGATAAGAGAGGATCAAAGAATACCAACCTCGATCTTGTGCTTGGTTCTTTGCTTGTTCCTTCTCCTCACTGACAGGTCTTTGCCGCTTCTCCCTTGACCACTCCGCTTCAAAGAGTACCTGTAAAGTCAAAGCAGCATAATACCTTCAAAGTGCAGAGATTTATAATCATAAACAATATAGGACCAGATATATATCGACCACACAAATGCATATATTGTTAGACATACAAGAATGTGGATGAAAACTTGAATAGCTTTATTGATATAAAGATTAGAAGAGAGGATTAAAACCCATTGATCTAACCCAGTGTCATCCTCCCAGCATGAAAGCCCTTCTTCACCTCATGAAAGGCTTAGATCACCCAACACTATGATATTCCACTAGGAAACCAACAACACTTCCTTACAAGATACAAAATTCCAGCCTCTGGATCTCTGGGGTGAGGGATCCATATATAGATGATTGCAGGGAGGTGAGTCAGCTTCTGGGATTTTTATTAGTGTCTTCTCTCTGATAGTTCTTGATTGAACTTGGAGATTGATGGTCTCTTACTCATCCCTGAGCGAATTCAGAGGCAAGTGTCATAAGAGAAGTTTTTGGAAGATTCCATGATCATCCACCTCGCAAACTGTCTCTGCCATTTGTCCATTCTCACCCATCACACCCTACAGAAGGGTTTTCCAGTATGCATCACACCTTTTACACTGGGTAGGTGAGATGCATCGCACCCTTAGCACTGAGCAACCTGTATGGTCCAGTTTTAACCAGTTCTGAGTAGTTTCCTGTGGAGAACTTCTGGGAGATGATGTAATCAGTTGACCTTGTTCCTTTAGGGCATGAAACAACACTTTTAGGGACTCAGAAGCCCTTGGTTTATGGACATATATGATTGGGGTTGTAGTGCCCAAAAATGTCTATAACAGTTGCCCCATAAAGCATGAGGTCGTTAATATTTTGATGTTAGGTGAAATGCTTTATCATGAGGATCCGAGGTTGTTCGAACTGGAAGGCGACCTATAATAAGATACAATACAATACATTATCTTCATAACATTTTCATGTTAGATATCATTTTGGGATTCAACTGCGTTAAGTAAGATCATTCACGTATGACCATTTCCATGAGAGGTAGTCGTAACTGACTAATTTCTCATGATTTTTGAATAGTTCACTTAGCACTCATTGCATCGGGTGATGCTCACAGGGGTGAAGAAGTGGGATTGAAACTAGTGAAATGTGGAGAACGAATCACATAGCATCAATCATCACTTCCGGGGCTTGCACCCGATAACCAGGACTTCCCAGGAGGTCACCCATCCCAGAACTCCTCTGGCTCAAGCGCGCTTAACTGTGGAGTTTTTCCCCACAATCAAGCCCACTTAGCTTGCTACCCCATTTGCAAAACCTTAGCAAGTATTGTGCCTCATGAACCATTCAAGTAGAGATCCCTCGACTCTTTTTGAATTTAAGTAATGGGGGTTTTACGCAGTGCATTATATTAGATATCATTTTGGGATTCAACTGCGTTAAGTAAGATCATTCACGTATGACCATTTCCATGAGAGGTAGTCGTAACTGACTAATTTCTCATGATTTTTGAATAGTTCACTTAGCACTCATTGCATCGGGTGATGCTCACAGGGGTGAAGAAGTGGGATTGAAACTAGTGAAATGTGGAGAACGAATCACATAGAATCAATCATCACTTCCAGGGCTTGCACCCGGTAACCAGGACTTCCCAGGAGGTCACCCATCCCAGAACTCCTCTGGCTCAAGCGCGCTTAACTGTGGAGTTTTTCCCCACAATCAAGCCCACTTAGCTTGTTACCCCATTTGCAAAACCTTAGCAAGTATTGTGCCTCATGAACCATTCAAGTAGAGATCCCTCGACTCTTTTTGAATTTAAGTAATGGGGGTTTTACGCAGTGCATTATATTAGATATCATTTTGGGATTCAACTGCGTAAAACCCCCATTACTTAAATTCAAAAAGAGTCGAGGGATCTCTAGTTGAATGGTTCATGAGGCACAATACTTGCTAAGGTTTTGCAAATGGGGTAGCAAGCTAAGTGGGCTTGATTGTGGGGAAAAACTCCACAGTTAAGCGCGCTTGGGCCAGAGGAGTTCTGGGATGGGTGACCTCCTGGGAAGTCCTGGTTACCGGGTGCAAGCCTTGGAAGTGATGATTGATGCTATGTGATTCATTCTCCACATTTCACTAGTTTCAATCCCACTTCTTCACCCCTGTGAGCATCACCTGATGCAATGAGTGCTAAGTGAACTATTCAAAAATCATGAGAAATTAGTCAGTTACGACTACCTCTCATGGAAATGGTCATACGTGAATGATCTTACTTAACGCAGTTGAATCCCAAAATGATATCTAATATAATGCACTGCGCAAAACCCCCATTACTTAAATTCAAAAAGAGTCGAGGGATCTCTACTTGAATGGTTCATGAGGCACAATACTTGCTAAGGTTTTGCAAATGGGGTAGCAAGCTAAGTGGGCTTGATTGTGGGGAAAAACTCCACAATTAAGCGCGCTTGAGCTAGAGGAGTTCTGGGATGGGTGACCTCCTGGGAAGTCCTGGTTACCGGGTGCAAGCCCCGGAAGTGATGATTGATGGTATGTGATTCGTTCTCCACATTTCACTAGTTTCAATCCCACTTCTTCACCCCTGTGAGCATCACCCGATGCAATGAGTGCTAAGTGAACTATTCAAAAATCATGAGAAATTAGTCAGTTACGACTACCTCTCATGGAAATTGTCATACGTGAATGATCTTACTTAACGCAGTTGAATCCCAAAATGATATCTAATATAATGCACTGCGTAAAACCCCCATTACTTAAATTCAAAAAGAGTCGAGGGATCTCTACTTGAATGGTTCATGAGGCACAATACTTGCTAAGGTTTTGCAAATGGGGTAGCAAGCTAAGTGGGCTTGATTGTGGGGAAAAACTCCACAGTTAAGCGCGCTTGAGCCAGAGGAGTTTTGGGATGGGTGACCTCCTGGGAAGTCCTGGTTACCGGGTGCAAGCCCCTGAAGTGATGATTGATTCTATGTGATTCGTTCTCCACATTTCACTAGTTTCAATCCCACTTCTTCACCCCTGTGAGCATCACCCGATGCAATGAGTGCTAAGTGAACTATTCAAAAATCATGAGAAATTAGTCAGTTACGACTACCTCTCATGGAAATGGTCATACGTGAATGATCTTACTTAACGCAGTTGAATCCCAAAATGATATCTAATATAATGCACTACGTAAAACCCCCATTACTTAACATTTTCATGATCTAGCTGAGGCGGGCATTCCCATGCTCAGCTTTATAAATTCATTTTCACGTACATAGGACAGACAACCGTTTGCGTGGTAGACTGATGATTCTGATAGAGCCATCATCCTTTGATTCAGATGATCATCTGTGCAGCAATGATGTACATTTGATGTCTTTATTTTCCTGAATATATCGCAGCTCGAATGGATGAAACTAGATCCGAGGTCTTCAAACTCACCCAATATTCGCCCGAAGTACAAGTTGATCCATGTGAAAAATGTTCTGGAGTCGAACATGGAAAGACATTGCCTGATTACCAGCCAATGATATGAGTTGTTAATGGGCGTGAGAGGAATCACCGATAACGATGATGACCCTCAAGGTACGACAGTATAATTCACGTGTTGTGAAAATGAGACTTGGTGTCGAACACCACGCAAAATCTCTCGGTCGAAGGTCATTGATGTAAACCTGTCGCCGAAAGTGAGAAACTTGCCATTGAGGCATGCAAGCTTCAAAGTACTAAAAGGATTGTTCCTAGGTTGACTTCTTGAATAATGAGCTGATGTCGACAAGAAGTGACCTGTCGTAGGAGGGCCTTAATGAATCCCACATCTATGACACGGAACGGAGCAAATGACTTTTGGAGGTGAAAACCATCTGATGATACAGGGTTCAGGGTGGCAATCATGAAAGAATGAAGCGTAAAGGTATTGCAACAGATGAGACACAAGATGGGTTGGTGAATTATTTGATCGACTTCTCTTGAACATATCGACAACACTTGAAATGGATTGGTAGCGTTAACCCCAAAGATGGATGGTACGGTGGACCAATGGTAATATGACCGGTGAACGAAGTAACCCAACCTGACTTAGACATGGAGTGAAAGTGTCATGTTCAAGAGCGACTTTTCTACCAATAAAGTTTCCTTAAGATTTCTTCCCAATTTTTCCCCAGTCATTGCTGACCAGTACCTCTTTATTTTTATCAAGCTTGAGGAGGATTACATATGCTTGTTCTATAATTTTCCCTTCGGGCAAACCCGTCGCTATGTTTTAACGAGCCTAGCGACAGTGAAATTCATTCTTGTCTATATGGACAAGTTTGTCGTTATTCGTTTTAACGAGTTTAATGACAAAGATAACTCGGTCCTTTTCAATTTTAGAGAGTCTGAAAAGGAACGTAAAGGAAACTCCAATAATCCTTTTTCGTCATATAATCCCTTAAGTCCGAAAAGGTATAAAATAATACGAAAGGGATGAATTTTCTATAATTTTAACGAGCCGAACGATACAAGCGCTCAATCTTTTTGTTTAATAATCCCTTAGGTCCAAAAAGATTAAAATCTAGAGGAGGTATAGCACTCCCGATAGCTTTAACGAGCTCGAGAGGCCAACTGCTCGGCAATATTTTCATATTTTATGAGTTAGACGAAAAGAGCTTAAAGGGGACTTGTTTTTTGAGGAACGAGTGACAATTTCAAGTAGCAGATGATTCCAGGTAAGGTTTGGAATTTTCCAATCACGGTAGTGTCACAAGGATGGCTAACAGGATCACTCTTCGCAGCTGTTCCTCAAAATAGGGGTAAACAATCAAATGGACGTGAACGATCGGCTAAAAATAGAGTGGAGGCGATGATGAGAACATGACCAAGGCTTAGGAGCTGATGATAATGCATTCACAATGGTTATTTACCAGATATTGGTTCATTTTTTAATGAGCTTAAACTCTGGGGGAAACATTTGCTCATTGCTTAGGTTTAATTTTTAATGAGCTTTAACTTCACATAAAAACTGCTCGTGATAATGGTCATTGATTATTTGCTTTCACCGCTAACACTTTTTCCCTTCGATGGTCATACTGCTTGTTCAATTGCTTCATCAAACCAATTAGAAATGAACAATACATGCTTGAAAAATGAGTTAAAACACTAATACTTTACTCGAATTACATGAAAAGTAATTTAAAAGTGGTTTTTACCCCTATTTTACCATTTCATTTGAACTTTGGTTTGTTCGAGCTCTAGAGGTGCCTTCCCCCCTGTGATTTTCTCTAGCTAACTTCAAGAGATTCTATGGATGATTCTCGGTGCCGTCTGGACTAGGTAGGAGCTAAACCTGAGCTCCTCAGTTGCATTCCTTCCTTTTTGAATTCTGAGCATGTTTCCCTATTTTTCTAAGCCTCTGGGGTTTGAAAAATTTGCCCTGGCTCCATCGCACCCTTCCTATATCGAAAGGTGTGATGCATACTGGCCTGGCCATTGGCCAGTCAGTATGCATCTCACCTAGTACACTGCTGGGGTGCGATGGGCGCAAGAAAGGAAACTTTTGCACTATTTTCTCATGGAATTTTTGCCTGTTTTTTGCCAAATCAGGACCTTGACTCTTCTCTTGTTTGTTTTGCAGAGACTCATCGGAGAAAAATGGTTGTTACATGGTGAGAACGCGAGCATGAAGAAGAGAACATGGTTTCTTTACATGATGCGAGTATGGTAACTGCATTGCGGAACTGTGGCCTGCTCAAGTTTTTCCGCATCTCTAGCATGGGGTAACAAATCAACTTGTAATATTTCCTCGATGCATGGGATCCTACCAACTAGGTGTTTCAGATCAGAGGCAAATCCATCCCGTTGACTGTCATGGACATCTATTTTTTGACCAGTTTATCGAGGCATGGTGTCCCTCTCTCATTATCAGGTTCCGCCCGTGGGGGCGAATCTGTGAGAGATTACATTCGCTGGTACTGCAAAGAGGGATCTCAACCGAGTAGGGATGGCAAGATCAACATCCGAGATGTCACTGACCGGTCATTGAGGACCATTCTGTTCAGTTTTGCTAGACTGGCTAGTAGTGCGGCTCTTCGCGTGGCTAACAGGTCCTATATGCAGTATGCCTTGGAATGCCTCGAACTAAAGGTGTTCAATTGGTGTGACGCAGTACTCCCTGTGATGAAAGAACAACTGACCAAGGTAAAAAGTGGAAGATCCAAGAATTTCGACTATGGTTCTATTTTGACCACTTTTTCCTTGGAAAAGATCCCACTGATGCAGCCACAATACATTTCACTTGGTTTACCTCCACCGACTAAGCCACGGATGCAGAGATGGGTTGACCTCATGGCCCAACATGCTGGTCAGTCCCAAGTTTCCTTCTGCGATACCTTCTTCGAGTTGTTCAACCGTCAGGAGATGGTTTTTGCTGAGTGTCCATATGTTGGTATGGATTTTCGGGGTGACCCGGATTTGGTGTTGCCGGCTGGTGAGCAGTGGCGTGCTATAGGTAAAATCTCTGACCATATCTCTGTTTATTGTTTTTTATAATTCTCTCGTGCTTTCTTCTATCAAGACTAATCAAAACTCATGTGCTCATGTAGATATTGGACCAGTTCGACCAGCAGTATGTCTGAGAGCACCAGCTACCATTCCAGTAGGAGAGGTTGTGGGGAGGGCTATCCTTCGCAACCTTGATGTGGTCGAGACTCTTTCAGGATTGCAGGATTAGGTCGAAGGTCTCACTCTTGGTATTTCGGACATGAGGACCGACGAGATGCCTCTGAGGTTGCAACGACATACTATCGGCGTGCCAAGTCGATGGACTAGGCTTTTACGCATGATTGCACAGGCGGTGACTTGTTATCACCAGCATCATTAGACTAGGGTGCCGCCTAGAATTTTGAGTTTTGGGTCATTTGACCGATTTTGTCTTGGTTACAGAACATTATGTATAAACCATAAATAGTTATATATATATAGATATATATATATATATATATATATATATATATATATATATATATATATATATATATATATATATATATATATATATATATTTGATTTTCGAAGTTTTATTTTGGTTAAGTTACATGATCTTGATGCAAATATTGATGAAATGCTTCTTTTATAAATGTTGCAAATGTCTATCTAACACATAATTTGCCAATGAGTCTATTAATGTGTTTAAGTTTATGGAAATATGCTGATATTGAATGGAATCAAACTACCTTTCCAAAATCTTGACCCTTAGGAACATGCGATAGATAGCTGGATTCCGTACGGAATAGATACCGGTGAGCTGTAGAATGATGAGTTGTGAGTCTAGCCTGACGACAAGTTGGCATATGCCATGTGTGATGGCATCAGAGAGGAGTTCTATCAACATGCTATATTCAACAATGTTGTTCGTTGACCGACCAATACATACCCCTCTGAAACTCACTAACTCGCTGCTTGGATCGAAGATGGCCCAGGCCGCAGAAGATAGGTTTTGCGAACTACGACTCCCTCCGTCAGCATATCCAACAAATTATTCCAATAGGTTTGAAATTTGCAACAAATGCAATAGTGGATCACCTAACCAAAAAAATTGCCCTTAGCGAAAACAAAAATATGACAAAAGCATAGGGGTTACTATCTTGAGTTAAGCATAGTAACGCTTAAGGTACAACCCATTGCGGGGTTGCGCCAGTGGAATCCCATCATAATCCAATAACTCGTAGGCTCCTTTTTCTAGTACATGCTTAACAATATAGGGGCCCATCCATAAAGACTTGAACTTACCTGCTCCCAATTTATCGCACTCATGGTCGTAAAGTAATACCACGTCACCTTATGAGAAGACACGGGGTTTGACATTCTTGTCAAACTACACCTTGACTCGTTTCTTATGGGCTTTGTTAGCCAAAGTGGCATCACAACAGGTTTCATCCAATCAGATTAGGTCCAAGAAATGAGCCTCCTCTTCTGAAGTTCCGGGGAGAAGGTCAACTGCGATCTTGAGGGATGAGATTTCACATTGAACCGGTAGGATTTCTTCAAGGACATACACCAGTTGAAAGGGTATAAACCCGGTCACATTCCTCACTGATGTTTGGTATGCCCACAAGGCCGAGTACAGGATCAGGTGCCAACTCCTTTTATGGACTCCAATCATCCTTTGTAGCATCCGCTTCAGGACCTTGTTGATTGCCTCAACTTGTCCGTTAGCTTACGGATAATATGGAGTAGAGCTGTCATGGGATAGCCCTAATTTGGCAGCCAACTCAACCATCATGTGATTGCGAAAATGCGATCCATGATTTGTGACTATGGCCTATGGAACGTCGAATCTGGAGACTACATGATTGAAAAAGAAGAGGGAAGATGTTTTGCCGCTTTTGTTTAATGTAGGCATCACCTCGGCCCATTTGGTAAAATAGTCTACTATGACTATGATTTACCCATGCCCCTCGGCTGAGGTGGGGTTACATGTCATGAAATCTATGCCCCATTTGGAAAATGGCCTAACAACAACTACTAGTTGCAGAGGTGTGGGTGGTATTCTGGTTTTGCGATCGAATATTTGACAGGCATGGCAACTTCTGACTACTGTTATGCAATCTTTGAAGATTGTTGGCCAGAAGTATCTTGCTCATAAAATCTTTTGCACCGTAGTGTAACCAGATTGATGCCCCCCACATGTGCCTGAATGGTAATCATTCAGGACTTTTTCGGCCTCCTCGTGGGTGAGGCACCTTCACAGAACTGTATTGACACCACGACGGTAAAGCGTATCACCGACGATAATGTAGTCCTTTTCTTGGTATCAAATGCATCGTTGTTCCGAGCGGGAGGTATTAGACCTATATGTTTGATTTTGGAGATAGATTATTATGTCTACATACCATGAATTGCTTGAAGAGATCAGAAACAAGATTCGTCCACGACCGCTTCTTCTGATGTGGCATCGTTGGTCGATGATGGGAGATCACATAGTAACTCTGCGAAAACCAGGGCTTTCTTCGATTTGGATTTTATGAATTCTAGATAAAACTCTTCTAATTTTTTTATCCATTTTGAATATTTTTCCCCCAACAACTGTCGCAACAGTATATAAGTCATGGGGTTGCAATCTGACAAAATGGTAGTTTTTCGAAAGAGCACATAGTGTCGAAATCTCTGTATCACTTGAACAACTGCGAGAGCTAGATTTTCAATGTAGGAGTATTTGTTTTCTATATTGTTTAAGTTTCTACTCGAATAATATATAGGATGCTCAGTTCCATTGTCTTCTTGAACTAAAACCATTGCGATGGTTGTATCTACTGTAGCCAGATACAAGTTAAAGTCTTTTTGATAATCAGGAGCATACATTAATGATGCTTTTATTAGGGATTCCTTTAAAGCATCAAAGGAAGCTTCCGCAACCTGATCCTAGATGAAGGGTACTTCTTTTTTCAATAGACGAGTATAACCTTTAGCAAGTTTGTCATAATTTGGAATGAACCTCCTCAGAAAGTTTGCTTTCCCTTGGAGTTTCTGAATTTGAAGCAAATTTGAAGGTGGAGGCAAATCAATGATTGCCTGAACCTTACATGGGTCCAGACGAATCCCGTACTTTGAGACCACAAAGCCAAGTAAATGACCAGAACTGACACAAAACATGCATTTGTGTGGATTGAGTCGTATTTTGTAGTGTCGGCAACATAGAAATATCGCTCTCAAATGTTGCGGAGGATCGGTCCGCTTTTGCAAATGAGCCAGAAGATTGTCGAGATATGGTTGAACAATGTTCTTTATGTCATGAAAGGCATAATTCATTTCCCTCTGAAATGTTGCC
The DNA here is from genome assembly GCA_031772625.1 of Pinus tabuliformis. NCBI lineage: Eukaryota > Viridiplantae > Streptophyta > Pinopsida > Pinales > Pinaceae > Pinus > Pinus tabuliformis. The sequence goes on along the minus strand of CM062804.1, from coordinate 775,741,748 downwards.
CCTACGTTCTTTAAACCAAAGGGTAGCTTGTGATATATGAATGTGCCCCATGGAAAAATAAATGCAGTCTTTGACTGGTCCTATGCATGGATGTTAATTTGATTATACCTGAAAAATCCATCCATAAGTGAAAAGATTTCACATTCGGTGCATTCATCAATTATCTGGTCAATGAAGGGTGTAGGGTAGTTGTCTTTCAGACAAGCTTGATTTACATCCCTATAATCGATGCACACTCTAATCGTTCCTTGTTTTTTCATTACAATAATAATATTCGATACCCAATTGGTTAGGGGAACTGGGTAAATAAAACCAGCATGGAGAAGTTTTTCAACTTCTGCCTTGATGGTAGCGGCTTTCTTGGGGTGCACCTGCCATAGCCGTTGTCGTATCGGTTTGACATCTGGATACATCTTAATTTCATGTTCAACTATGCTCGAGTCAATGCCTGGCATTTCATCATACGACCAGGCAAAGACATCTCTGAACTCGCAAAAAAGAGCGTAATATATTTCCAGTTCTGAAGAAGAACAAGATTTTCCAACATGAATATTCTCTACAACATCTGTTTTGGTCGATATATTTATGGCAATAATCTCTTCAATATTGGACAAGTTTCGTTCGGAATCCACCGTGTTTATAGTATTTTATAGAAAATAAAAAACTGATGGATGATGAAGGTCACTAGAACTATCTTCCTTGTAATCCGGAAGATGGGAATGATGGTGGTAATCTTCCCATGGTGCCCCGTCAATCATCATTGACTGAACAATTCCTTCATCTATAGTATGTACTTGCGACCAAGGATCTGAAGGGGTGCCATATTCCTTAGACCTATCTATCCAAACGCTTGATGAGCGTTGATTTGGGTTTGCCTCCCATGTCGAAATCATTGATTGCTACAATATTTCTATTGGGATTGGAGGCAATACCTACAGATGATCCATGCTAATATCGTTTTCAGACATCTTTTGAATAGAAGATATCATATTGCAGGTTCCCATCATTTCCAATTTCGCCAGATTGATTAGAGGTGGTAGGGAAAATGTCCCCATCAATATATGGTCTTTTAGTAGGCCTCCCTGATATTTTGAAGCGAATGAGGGCTTCCATGGATCATCGGAACGCTTCCCGTAACTTGTGAACTGTTGGGGAGAAATGTTTGTTGGTCGATGATTGTAATACCTCCTTGGAAGGTCAATGCAATATTCCTGAAGTAGGTCGACACAACAACAGCCATAGCATATATCCAGGGCCTTCCCAGTAGTATGTTGTAATCGAGGTTTCCGTCGATCACTTCAATATCAATTTCTATTATCTTGCCCCCCAGTTCGACTTGAAAGTTACTTAAAATCCCATATGGGGTGTATGTTCATCCATCAAATTCTTTTAATGTCATCGAAGATCGAGACAAGGGTGGAGATCCTAAAGTGTTCCAGCAACTCATCGACATAATACATGTAGATGCCCCCTCATCAATAATTGTTCGATGAACAATTTTGTTGAGGTCTTTCACTTGAATAAGGAAAGCTAGTTGAGCTGGTAACTGAGGGTCATATCCTTTATGATTAAAGGCCACAAGATTGGAATCCGTTGGGTCAATCCCACCTATTGCTGATAATAAAGCCTGCTTTTGGGAGGGGCAATTTTGCAGTACCTCAAGTGTCAACATAGTGGACGACAATTGGGCCAGATCCTCCACTATATTATAATGTTGTGTTGCTCTGGCACAAGGATTAAATGTTGATTTGTGTACTACTCCCTTTGGCGGCTTTATCATTAGTTCAGGAATGATGGGTGGCACAACTTCGGTCAAAGTGGTTGTCAAACTACTAGGTTGATCATTAGCCTTATTGTCCGACAGCAGCGGATTCCCGTAATCTTTATTCCTTGTCTATATCAAAGCATCATTTTGCTGCTTTGAAACAACCAACATTAGCACTTGGGATGGGGAAGCATCGTTACTAGCAACCAGATTTGTTCCTGGATTTGGAAACGGATCAGTCAATACCGCCGAGGTTTTTGAATTCTTAAAGAATTTTCTAAGCTTGGCTTTATGTGGACAATATTTCTTCCAATGATCCTCATCACATATGAAGCATGGATGACTTGGTTTCCCATCTCCAGAATGGTTTGCAGAAGATTTTTCAAGAGACGACTCCTCCTGTTTTTTCTTCTTCCCTTTATTTTTCTTCTTGCCCCCTGGTTGCTTTGGTTCTTTGCCTTTGTCAGTCGACATGGCATTTACCTCTGAGGCGAGAAGCTCCTCATTTTCATTTTGACTTGAAACCATACAAGCCTTCTTTGATGTAGCTTTTACGATTTTCGTGCTAGTCGCACCTATCACGCCATCGCTGGCATGAGAGTCTTTGCTTGATTTAGGAGGGGGAGGAATAGAGAATTCCGGTCTAGGAGCATCGGGGATTTTATCGTAGAGTGTGCCAGACTGAGTATATATCAAGTCTAGATATTGCGCACGAGCAATGACTTGCTCTTTAGTGATGACTCCTCCCTTTGCCACATCTTCCGTAATAGAAGGTAATAATGACTTAATAAACCATTCAGCTAGAAGTTGATCAGGGACATATGTTTTCACCATTCTACGACGATGTCGCCACTCATGAATATGATCAGATATGTGAGTGGCCGTTGTCTGTTTGAAATTGGTAAGAAGCTTTGTTCATGTTTTGTACCTTGGCCGTTGTCTGTTTGAAATTGGTAAGAAGCTTTGTTCATGTTTTGTACCTTATAGGTAACTGAAAATGGGTTAACAAGGTTGTGGCTAGGGTGCTGAAGTTATCGAATAAATCTCTAGGAAATTCGATATACCATTTTGCTGTCGGACCAGTTAACGTTCACTGAAAAAGGTGAAGCCTAATCGAATCATCATTTAGAGTGTTAGATGAACACCACAGATGAAAGGTCATCACATGATTCGATGGGTCTTCACCCGAATTTCCATTAAATTTAGGAATATCTGACAGAAGTTTATGTGGAATCGCTGGCCACCAAGGGGCATAAGCAATTGGATCGTTTGTCAGCCGATTTAGATCTGGTAACTCTAAAGTTTCCACAAAGGGCAACTGTTAATTCAGGTTTGGTGAAGCATACCCAGGATAAGATGGGATTGCCTGAGCAGTGGGTCTTTGCATACCAGCATAGTTCATTTGATGTTGATAACTTTGGTAAGGTTGATGGTCATAACCATTATGAAATGGTTGATGTTGACCGTTTTGAATATATAACTACCCATTACTTGCAAAGACTTGGTGCTTAGATCCTGGTAAACTTGTTGGAATTGCGGTTATTGATATTGCACTAACCATGGTTGTGAAACCATTTGCTGTTGTCCAATACTATCCGTTTGACCAAGATGAGGGGTGATGATACCCATTTGGTCCTGGGTCATTCCAGTTAAGGAGCCACTAATATATGATTATGGTGGTGTCGTAGAGACAAGAGGCTATTGAATTGCGACCTGAGAGACTTGAGGTTGGCATACAACAGGCAACGCTTGCACTTGCGACACCATCACAATAGCCGGTGTAGTGGGGATATTTGACATAGGTAGACTTTGTTGCATTGAGTATACAACTCTTGGTTGTTGAGGCAGTATTGACACCCAACCACTCGATGTAATTCTAGCATAACCTGAATTCTGTTGTGAACTCTCGTATGTTTGTTCTCCTGGAGGAGACAATGAAAGGGTATATTTCCCCCCATACGACGGAAATCCAGTACTCAAAGGAATGATCTGCCTTTGAGGACCGGACTGCCCAAATTGACAATGCGAAGGATCAATTTTCTGAGACTCAACATAAGATATTCCAGATATTATTTCGGACGAACAAACAAGAATAAACCATACTGTCGAAACAGCTGCTAGATGGATTCCATCTAGTGATTGAGAGCTAGTTGGGACAAATGGTACGCTGACGAACATTGTTGGAGTAACAGCAGGAAGTTCTGTCGCTACTGTGTTAGATGACACAGTCCTAGATTTCAACGGTTGTTCAGACATATCTAGTCTATCCAAAAGATTTCCTAACGATTCTACAGGAACTTCCGATGACGGGAGACTAATTTCTGACGAAGAAGGATATAGGGTGATCCTAACTCCAAAATGCGATGGAGTACTAGATCGAGATCCTCCACAATCGCTTCTATAGCAATCAATCCAGGTGGAAGAGGTAGACTGTCAGGTATGTAAAATATTTATGGTGCCGAAGAAGGTATAGATTCTACAGCGACAGATGTTTAGGGAATAACACCTTCCGAATCACCTATAGATGGGGCCTGTTCAAGTATAGAAGTGTTTACCTTCACACTAGGATAAATTCTACTGTCCTCTTGTGGCTGCGGAAGTTCTTTTGTAGAGGTAGGGATACCATAAATTTTTGGAGTAACCGGAGTCTCTGAGGGTGTCGGAACACTTGTTCCAACCAAACCAGGGGACTTTGATCCGGTTAAATGAGTTCACTTTGTCCGGAATAGTTTTTTTCCAGAGACAAAGACGGTTGACTCGTAAGTCTCCGCGAACGACGGGGTTTTGATTGACTTTCCTCCAAGATTGTGGATTACTCGATCAACTAAAAATAAAGGGGAAAATGATTCTGAATTAAATGAATGATAGACACTTTGACACAACTTGTTTTTTCAATTTTTAAGAGTCAATAAAAAACAAAAGATCACTACAACAAAACAGGCAATTTGCGCCAGATTTAGCACTAGATTCTAGTGCATTTTTTTCTCAATTGGGATGAGCAACCTGGCGCTAAATCTGGCCCTATTGTACAATTTTTAAAGCGTCCTTTTTTTGCACCAAATTTTGCATCTTTTTTACGCCAAATTTTCCATCATTTTCTGCATCATATTTTGCACCAAGATTTTCATTTGGTTTTACAACAGGTTTTGCTTCTAGTTTTGTGCCTTTTTTTGCATCTATTTTTGCATCATTTTTTGCTTCCTCTTTTGTGGAATTCTTTGCTTCTATTTTTGTGTCATAATTTGCATCGATTTTTACACCATCTTTGACATCTTATTTAGCGCCTTTTTTTACATCCAATTTGTGCCAATTTTTGCATCTGGTCTTATGCCATCTTTTGCTTCTAATTTTGTACTTATTTTTACATCTATTTTTGTGCCAATTTTTCTGCCTTTTTTTACACCATCTTTTCCATCCAATTTTGCACCATATGTTGAATCTGATTTAGTGCCAAATTTCGCATGCATTTTTGCACCATTTTTTGCATCCACTTTTGCATTTTATTTATCTCCCTTTTTTGCATCCTATTTTGCACCATATTTTGCATTTAATTTTGCATCATTTGTTGCATCCAATTTAGCATCATTTTTAACACCATTTCTTGCATCCAATTTTTCATCCTTTTGACCATCTAAATTTGCATCCTATGTTGAACCATATATTGCATCCACCTTTGCATCCCATTTTGTGTCTATTGTTACGTTCACTTTTGAGCCATTTTTTCGTCTACTTTTGCATTTGTTTTTGCACCAAGTTTTGAATGATTTGTTGCATCATTTTACATCCAATGTTGCATCCAAAATTGAGCCATTTTTATGCCCATTTTTGTACCATTTTTTCTTCTTTTGTGTCCAATTTTGCACCATTTTTTATGTCCAAATTTGCATCCTTTTTGGTATCTAGTTTTTCATCCTTTTTGGCTTCCAAATTTGCATCCTTTTTTCTGCCACATTTTGTGTCCACATTTGCATCTCATTTTGCACCTAGATTTTAGTTGGAATTTTCATCTGGTTATGCATCATCTTTGACATCCTTGGTTTCACCATTTTTTAGTGCCATTTTGCATCTTGTTTTGTGTCTTTTATTACATCTTTTTTGCATCTTAATTTTACACCATTCTTGGCATCCTCATTTTGGTGTCCATTTTTTCATCCTTGTTTGCACCCAATTCGGTATCCTTTCATATGCCCTATTTTGTTCCCTTCTTTGTGTCTAGTGTTGCACCCTTTTTAAATTTTACTTTAAAAACCTTTTTGTGTCATTGTTTGCATATTGTTTTGATGGCTAGTTTGACATCCAATTCTACTCCCAATTTTTCATCCATGGTTAAATCCACTTTTGGCTTCTTGTTTAGAGTTTTACTTTTATTTCCATTTATGACCACCACTATGGGTTCATTTTACTAAGTTCATTTACATAGTGAAATATATTAAATTTTCTAAATATCATTTTGCTGTAGGATTTACTGCATGGTTAGATGAAAACAAAACCCTCTCAGTTTATCTCAGAAACCTAGGACAAACCAATTAAGAGAAAGGTTGTTCTAAGGCTTAGGATTATTAGTAGATCAAGATGTAGAATATAGATTAAGAAAAAGAGAATGAATTCTTGTGAGTCCTCGCATGCAGGTCTTCTTGGAGTTTTTCGTATAGCCAAGAAGCGCTCCTAGCTAGCTCCAAAGCTTGGTCCTACACATAAGAGAGAGAATAAAGCAACCTTCACAACATAATATCTTAATAATCAAAACTATAAAAAACATATAGATATTATTGAATAAATAAATATAAACCAAAAACCCATGCATACATTAGTTAAATAGAAGAAGTAAAGAATGAATAGAAACATATGGAAGGAAGAACAACTGATCTATATGAATAAAGGAGTTGGAGGAAAGTTACAACAATCAGATATAGTTGCAACATCACCTCCCCCAACTCATAGCTCCAAAACTCTCCCTCTCAAGACAGATCTCAAGAGCATGACAATACAAAATTCCCATCATTTTTTCAATGGCCAAGCCTCTAATATATAGGAAAGTGGAGGCTATGAAGATTTCCAAAACTCCTCATTAGTTCAATTTGGGAAAAATCTTTTGGGTGAATAATGTTTCCTCATATAAAAAAGGAATTTTCCACTTTTTAGATGCTTTTGTGCTTAGGAAAAAGCTTCCCCATGCTTTATGGCTCTTTCCCACTTTTGTATGCTTTTATTTTTTAGGAAAAAGCTAAAGATGAGGATAAAGAGATTACATTCCACCATATGTTTCCGAAAGTGACCAAGAATGTCAAATTCAAATTCTAGTTTGCTTATGTTTTAGTTTTTTTTTTAATATATATTTAGTTTTAGTATTTTTTTTTCTAGAAAAATATATTTAGTTTTTGGTATATTTTTCTATAAGAAAAATTATATTTTGTTTTTATAAAAATGGATTTTAAACATTCCATTCATGCTAAATTTGTGATTTTATGATAGGATTTTAAATTATATATAGTAAAGTAACTTAATGTCATGTGTCGTGTTGCTGAGATGGGTGTTATACATCTCTTTCTTGCTAAGTTATAGAATGTGCTTGGGTTTTCTTAATGCAATAAAACTAATTATGTTCTTCATGATATCTTGAAATGTTCATCTTGAACCAGGCTAATAAAACAATAAAGTTAAAATAGGTTTTCCTTTGTCCTTTATAGATCTTTGTCCCCATTAATCTTGGTCTTAATAGATTAATTGTCTTGTGGTGGCCTTGAGTGGTCACTTCCATTAGTTGCATGCTTTGTAGTTTTCAGTTAGTGACATTTTTTAGGCTTGATAATATGTTTTTAATTTATCAAAATGTGTTATTGTCCATATTATTGTTAAATATTAATATTAAATATGATGATTTTTAAGCATGTTTTAGAAAAACTTTCCCAAAATGTTTATAGATTGTATTTTATAATGCAATGATTCTTTGCTTGATGAAATTGTTTTGGATATTTTTTTTAATGATTCATTGATTGATGAAATTGTTATGGATATTTTTTTTAGTATATTAAATTGTATGTGATAAAGTCAAAAATCACCTATTTTTTAGATTTTCATTGATCAATTTCCCTTAAGGCCATCAAGTTCACCATTTGGTCCCAGGTTAAGGAATATAGGAGTCATGAAGTGGAATTGTCCAAGCACTTAAATCTTGAGACATGTTTCTTTTTAGTCACTTTATACTTTCTTTCTATGTAAATTTTTGATGAAAATAGTCTTCGAACATGAGGGGCATCAATAGTAAGCGAAAACAAACTCCTAAAAGAAAAATGGTATGCAAAGCACCCATAAATAATGTTGATATAAGAAGCAAAAATATTAAGTGAGGTTCAACCTCATATAATTAGAAAATGGGGGAGGAATTTCCAAGTAGTAGTGATTGATGCTTAGAGATACTTGGGTGGAATGGTTATTATTTGAAATGATTAAGACATCAAGGTTACCAATATGTTTACCTCTTTTCGCATTATGACATTACAATTTTAGTTAATTGACATTGAGGACTACTACCATGTATCCAATGTCTATGACTCCAATATCGCAAATGGAAAACCTCTATTTCTCAATTCTATTTCTAGCACAAGTAATTTATACTCCCCATCTCCATGGATAGTTGGGAGTGACTTCAATATTATAAGTGTCTCGAGGAAAAGAAAGAATGAATCGAAATGTTTAACAAGATATTTTGTAAGCTATACCATTAAAGCCACAAAGTAGTCTCCATTAAAGTTGTCAAGAAATGAGTCTCCAACCCACACATGTGGATCAATGAGATGTAATACATGTGTGTGTGGTTACGAACTCAATACACCTCTATAATAACTCCACAAACTTATGTATTTCACTCTGTCACATAAATTGACAGTAGTGTGACATAAGTAAACCAAGAGTAGACGTGAAAGCCTTAGGAAACAAACATTCCTTAGATCCTCAATTAGGTGCTTAAATGATGAAGTGAAAATGCAAGGAGAAAAGAAGAATTCATGATTTAACCATCACATACATGTGATCAAGTGTGACTGGGAGTGTATATATTCATATATTTTCCAAAGAGGGAGTGAATACATGAGTTACCATTTATTGTCCCTTATTTTTCTTTCTTTTTCATTTTCTTATATATAGGACTTAGGGAATAAGGTTTTCATAAGTTTGGCACAACTCATAGATATAAGATTTACATGAATTTTCACTTCAACCTTAGAGTTTAGACTTAGATAAATCAATATAGTGTATGTTTAATGATTTTGGCTTTAACTTTTTTATTGTATTTCATCACAAATACAAAAGGGGAAATATTTTGCCACAAATCTATGAATGCTTAATCATAAAGTCGTCATGTGATGAAAGCAAATTAATGATGTTATTCTCTACGAAAATGATGGGTATTCTTGAGAAAATCTTATGCTTTTGGATGTTTCCTCCCTGGTTGAGAGGGAGTGAGGGTAGACACCATGTTATCCATGTGTCATGTACTATGTCTAGGATTAACAATCGTAAGCCTAGTAAAGGCACTAGTAGGGATAATGGTGGATTGGATAAACATCTGGGACCAATATTCTTTGAGAATTTGGACATTGACTAGGACTAATCGCCATAAGTCAAGTACATTAATCCAAGATAAGAATAGTCATGAGGATTGACATTTTCTGGTGTCAAATACTATGATAGTGGATTAGGAAATGATCATGTGAGGACATACCTGGTAAACATCTTGGTGGGGTAAGTGCCTTGAAAGGCAGTGGTGTCCAAATTTATGCCTCCCAACATTGTGCTCTAATCTAATGGAGAGATAAACTTGTTAGTCAAGGCCTTACTATTTTGAAAATTTTGGCTATGATGATGTAAATCATCATTGATGCTTATCAATCTAGATCCCTTCATATATGAATATTTCAACTTGAGAGTACTTTTTTGTCTCATTATGAGTACCTCACTAGTTTAGAGGGAGGATCATCATCTTCATTATTGCCATCATCACCACCATCAATGTGATCATTATTGTCATCATTTCATTATCATCATAATCACCATTCATGTGTTCTTCATGATCATCATCATCATCATGATTTTGTATATTGTCGTCAATTGTTCATAATTATAGGTATCATAAGAAATATCACCAACCTTAGGACACATGATATATGAAAGAAAATAACCACTTTATTTTTTAGAAATGATTGATGATCATCAAAATCACTACCATTATCATCGTCATTATAATTGTCATCATGCCCATCATCATAACTAATATAAGTTTTATCATAATTTTTGTCATCTTCATCATGAACATCATAATCATCATTCATGCCATTATTGTTCTTGATTATGACCAAGATGAAAATAATGATAATGATGATCGGATGATGATGACTTGGAAGATGACACCAAAGATAATTATTATGATTTTTACCATGATAACATTTAAAAATTGGGAGGAATGGCCAAGGTCATTAGCATCATCATCATTGTCATTGTAACTCCCATCGTCTTTATCATCATTGTCATTATCATAACAATCGCAATTCATGTCATCGTCATCATCTTCATTATCATCATCGTTATAATTATTGACATTGTCATCAGTTGTTCATAATTTTCACTGTCATAAGAAATATAATCAATGCAAAAGATATGATGTGTGTTGGAAAATGGATGCAAAAGTAAACAAAAAAATGGGGGTAAAAATAGACGTAAATTTGGATGAAGAGTGGACACAACATAAGTAGATGCAGAACAAGATAGAAAAATTGAACAAAAGTGGATGAAAAAGTAGATGCAATAGTTCATACAAACTTGAACACAAAATAGGACTCAAATATGGATGGAAAAGTGGAAGAAAACATGGGCACAATAGTAGGCATAAAACTTAGCATGAATTGTGGTGAAACAAATGTGGATACTCCAATGAATGTAAAAAAAAAGGGACACAAACTTGAATGCCAAAAGGAGGAAAACTTGGATGAAAAAAGGGATGTAAACATGGGCCAAACATGGGTGCAATAGTGAACACAAAATTAGTTGCAAAACTAGACAAATCAAAAGTGGATGTAAAAGTAAATTCGAAATGGGATGCAAAAAACATAAACAATATTTGATGCAAACTTGGACACAAAAGAGGATGCAAATATGGATGCAATAGTGGAAGAAAATGTGGGTTGCAATGATATGCATAAGATATGGCACAAATAATAGCACAAAAAAGGTGGATGTAATAATAGACACAAAAAAATATGCAAACTTAGATGCAAGACAAGATTCTATAAGGGATGTAAAAGTGGATGCAAACACGGGTTCAACATGAGAAACAAAATTGGATGCAAAATATGGATGAAATTGAAGTACATGCAAAAGAGGATACAAAATGAGATGCAAAACCCAACACAAAAGTGGATGCAAAAATAGATGAAATATTTTATGCAAAAGAGGATGTGAAGATGGATGCAAAATTGGAAGCAAACGTGGGTACAACAATATGTGCAAACATGGAACAAATTTTGTCACAACAAAAGTAGATGTAATGCTAGATGCAAAAAAAGAAGCAAATGAAGATGAAAAATAGGATGCAAAAAGGGATGTAAAAGTGGGTGTAAACATGGGTGCAACAATGGATGTAAAATAGCTTTTGCAACTTATTTGAAAGAGCAATTTTGTCCCAACAATTAGACTTGTAGCATAAAGAACATGGTTAATACATATGATTCGACCAAAAACTAGTTACTACCAAAATTCAACGAAAAAAAATATTACTACATAAAAATAGAATTAAAAACAAAAAAAATAAAAACAAAAAATTCCCAAATTAAAAATAAATAAATGATAAACTTTTTTTTACCAAAATTTAGTGATTTTTTAGTGCTAATACTGCCATTACAACAAGATATAAGAGGGATGTAATGCAAAAAGTTTAATAATAATATGTATGTAGAAGATGGTCTTCAGACTGTTGAATTCATGATAATCAATGGGACTACAGTCAAAATAATTGGATGTTATTTACTTTTTTACATAGATTGTCAAAATAATTGCATAAATCGATTTTTTTTAACCAAAATATAACAAAAACTTTGCTAGTGCTAACATTAGAACCACCATTACAACAAGATATCTTTGTAGTGTTGACAACACCATTATAGTAAGATACCTCAAGAGAGACAGAAAATTTAAAAAGTATGATAGTAATATGTATCCAGAAGATGGTAGCGAAACTAGTAATTGTTCATTCTCATTATCATAATCATTGTTATCATCATCACCATCATCCTTGTCATCGTTATTGCCATCATTACATTATCATCATAATCACCATTCATGCCATCATCATTAGCTCCATCATCATCATCATTATGGACATTGTTTGCAATTGTTTATAATTATAGACGTTGTAAGAAATATCATCAACCCAAAAAATGTGATCAGTGCTAGAAAAGGGTTGTTTAGGACACATTGATATACGTAAGAGAAATAACAACTCTATTTTTGAGAGATTATCGATGATCATCATCATCACCACCATTATCATCGTCATTGTCATTTTTATCATCCCCATCATCATCATTAATGTAATTTCTATCAACATTGTTGTAATCATCATCATCATTCATGCCATTATTGTTTTTGATGATGACCTAGATGAAAATGATGATGATGACACCAAAGATAATGCTTATGATTATGAAAATGACAACATCTAAAATTGGGAAGATTCGCCAAGGTCATTAGCGTCGTCATCATCATAATCATTGCCATCATCATCATTAATGGCATTGTAACCACTATCGTCTTTATCATCATAATCACAATTCATGTCATCGCCATCATCTTCATTTTCATCATTGTCAATATTATTGACATTGTCATCAATTGTTCATAATTGTCAATGCCGTAAGGAATATCATCAATGCAGAAAATATGATGAGTGTTGGAAAAGGGATGCAAAAGCGAACATAGAAATGGGGGCAACAATAGAAGTAAAATTGGATGAAAAGTGGATACAACATAAGTAGATGCACAACAACATGAAAAACCTAACGCAAAAGTCGATGCAAAAGTAGATGCAATTGTCAATGCAAACTTGGATGCAAACATGAAGGCAAAAGTAGAAGCAAACATGGGTCCAATGGTAGGTGTAAAACTTGGCACAAACTGTGGTGAAACAAATGTGGATGCAACAACGGACACAAAAGTAGATGCAAAAATGGATGAAACAAAAGTGGATACAATAGGGGATGCAAAAGCATACACAATATCTGATGCAAACTTGAACACAAAAGAGGATGCAAATGTGGATGCAAACGTGGAAGCAAATGTGGTTGCAATGGTAGGCGCAAGATATGGTGCAACAAAAGTGGATGTAACAATAGACAAAAAAATATGCAAAATAAGATGCAAAAATGGATGTAAAAGTGGAAGCAAACATTGATGCAACAGGCAAAACAAAATTGGATGAAAAAAATGGATACAATGGAAGTAGATGCAAAAGTAGATACAAAACGAGATGCAAAACCCAACGCATAAACTTGACACAAAAGTGGATGCAAAAATAGATGCAATATTTGATGCAAAACAGGATGTGAACATGGATGCAAAATTGGAAGCAAACATGGATACAATAGTGAGTGCAAAACATGGTGCAAATTATGGCATAACAAAAGTGGATGTAATGATAGATGAAAAAAAAGAATCAAAGTATGATGCAAATGAAGATGTAAAAAGGGATGCAAAAAGTGAAATTTAAAATGGGTGTAACAGTGGATGCAAAATTGTATGCAAAAGTGGATGCAATAGAAGTCGATGCAAAAGTAGATGCAATACGAGACACAAAACCCGATGCAAATCCTGGTCCAAAATTGGATACAAAAAGGGATGCAAAAATAGATGTAGTAGTTGATGAAAACCTAGATGCAAATGAGGATGCAAATGTGGATGCAAAATTATAATCAAAAGTGGGTGCAAAAGGAGGTTCCAAACTAGGCGCCAATTGTGGCACAAAAATATTAGATGCAATAGTGGGTACAATAATAGATGCAAAAGAGGATGTAAATATGGATGCCAAACAAGATGAAAAAGTGGATGCAACAAAAGTAGATGCAAAATTATATGCAAAACTAGACAGAAAACTCGATGTAAAACGTGGCGCAAAAGTGATGCACAAATGGATGAAAAAATGGATGCAAAAAATGATTTAAAAACGGATGAAAAAAAGGATGCAAAAGTCGATGCAAAAGTTGATGCAAGTGTAGGTGAAAAAAGTGGATGCAAATGAGGATGCAAAAGTATGTCAAACAAAAATAGATGCCAAAATTGATGCAAAACATGGAACAAAACCTGGAGCAAAGGATGACATAAAACTTGGCATAAAATTTGGTGCAAAACGTGGTGCAAAACCTATTGCAATACCTGGTGCTAAACTTGGTGTAAGATTTGGTGCAAAACTTGATGCAAATTTTGTGTCAAGTTTTGCACCATATTTGATAAATGGATGCAAATAGCACCAAAAATGGGCTCTAGATGCAAAAAAAGAAGTAAAAAGGGATGCTAATCGCTGGTTTTGTTGTAGTGGATGACTCTAGTCACCTTCGATTTTTAATGAGCCTGAAGTGACAAGTGCTGAAATGGAACTTTTCCTTTAAGGAGTCTGAAAAGGAATGAAAGAGACTACTCTAGAAATCTAGACAGATGGATTACCAAACCAATCGCAAAATTGCAGAATACTTTTCACGGTACGACAGTCAATCTTCCCGAATGCTGTGTTCAGTGCATTGCAGTCGATAGGGCAGCACACACGACTTCCTATGGGTAAAGGATATAGCCTATTGTGGTCTCCCAATATATACTCGATGATACATGGGAGCACAAGTTTGTACTGGCACTTGTTGTCTCAAAGATGGGGAATCACCCAACCAATAATGAAAGTGATAGTTACTAGGCTTTACGACGCCAAAATACGTCTCTAGCCTAGAATTCTAGATGTTGTGCGTTAGGTTCCAAAGCATTTTTATGTTCATTGAATTTATTTTACAGTTGATCTTTCTTAAGAAATTTTCCTTTCAGGTTCACCGTGTGATGTAGATATACAATTCCTAAAATGCAATCTAAGATGATAAACAATCGTTTAATCTTCTTTTTGCAATGAAAATCCTAGCTACTAAGGAAAGAGAGATGATATTCTTTCAACATAGAGCAGAGAGCACACATTAGATGCACTGTCCTAAATCAAACCAACAAGCAGTCTAAATGCAAATGCACATGCATGTATTTGTTTTCAGCCTTCTTAATGTGTGAATGAAAAGAAGAATGCTAAGTACAAATATGAATTATCTTTTCAAAGTGATAGTACTAACAAAATTCTCTTCAAAAACGAAAGGAAGATAATGACAACACTTTGCGACTTTGAATTGAAACCTGCTTTCGACACTTGAAAAAATTCTAATTCAAATCAAATACAAGAGTAACCATATAATCGACCATCAAGAACAATAGAATTCTTTTCTTTGACTGAAAACAACACTTGCGACACTTCGAAATCAAAAGACGACAGCCTGATTACGCTACTTTTTGTAAAAGAGAACTGTAAATGGTGCACAATACATAAAAAAATTCACAATTATTTGTACTATGGAGTCGGAATCATGCAAAGGAAGGGAGTTTCCACAGTGGTATACTGATCACAGACAGTAAAACTCTTGAATAAAACTGAAGAGAGTGAATAAATAAACCAAAATCTAGAGGCAAAAGAGGTCTTATCTGATCAGCGCACCTGCAACATAGGGAAAGTGTGATGCAACACACCTACTGCACATGGGAGGTGCGATGCATCTAGATTCCCAAGAGGAGAAAGTGCGATGGTCCAGGGACGAGACTTCAACTTGGTTCTTGGTCACATTTGCAGCTTAGTTTAGGGATTTAGGCCGAGCTAATGATAGTCAGTAAATAGAAATCACCGGGGTTGATCTAATGAGGTTACTAGAGCCACCACTAGGGAAATTAGGATGTTTGCAAATCAATTGTTCAGTTTATAAACAAAACCCGGAGATAGACTGAAGCAACATTGATCTACTTTTCACTTGCATAGAAAATGCAGTTCGAAGGCTAGCTGTCTTAACTTCAGGCTCCGTCTGTAAGTTTATAAAGAAAACAAGTGTAGACAAGCAAACAATATATTCGTTCCCCAGTGGAGTCGCCATTTTGTTATCGGGAAATCTAGTGTCTATGCAGAGTTGCCAGTCCCACTAAGATGGGTAGCTATCTTAGAAAAGAACAGATTAAAGTTACTTTCATTTTCCTTTATGAGAAGTAGATAAGAGAGGATCAAAGAATACCAACCTCGGTCTTGTGCTTGGTTCTTTGCTTGTTTCTTCTCCTCACCGACAAGTCTTTGCCACTTCTCCCTTGACCACTCTGCTTCAAAGAGTACCTGTAAATTCAAAGAAGCATAATACCTTCAAAGTGCAGAGATCTACAATCATAAGCAATATAGGACCAGATATATATTAACCGCACAAATGCATATATTGTCAGAGATACAAGAATGTGGAGGAAAACTTGAATAACTTTATTGATATAAAGATTAGAAGAGAGGATTACAACCCATTGATATGACCTACTGTCATCCTCCCAGCATGAAAGCCCTTCTTCACCTCATGAAAAGCTTAGATCACCCAACACTATGATATTCCACCAGGAAATCAACAACACTTCCTTACAAGATACAAAATTCCAGCCTCTAGATCTCTGGGATGAGGGATCCATATATAGATGATTGTAGGGAGGTGAGTTAGATTCTGGGATTTTTATTAGTGTCTTCTCTCTGATAGTTCTTGATTCCACTTGTAGATTGATGGTATCTTACTCATCCCTGGGCAAATTCAGAGAGGCAAGTGTCACAGGAGAAATTTCTGGAAGATTCCATGATCATCCACCTCGCAAACTGTCTCTGCCATTTGTCCATTCTCGCCCATCGGACCCTATAGAAGGGTTTTCCAGTATGCATCGCACCTTTTACACTGGACAGGTGAGATGCATCACACCCTTAGCACTGAGCAACCTGTATGGTCCAACACTTTTAGGGACTCAGAATCCCTTGGTTTATGGAAATATATGATTGGGGTTTCAATGCCCAAAAATTTCTATAACACACGGACATTGGGTGGTTGTTACATCCATGGAAATATCTGAGTTGATCAACCCTGAAGGGAATCAAGCCCTGCGGACAATAGCTAGGTCTAACCCTAAGGGCGTCAAGGAGAATTGACCCTGGGACCTCCCGATTGGCGAGGTACTTAACAACGGGGATTTGACCGGTTGAGCTAACCCTTGGGGCTCCCAATAGTTGTGAGTTGTATCAGTGTACCCCACAAATATGCCCAACTCAGTTGTTGGCTCTAGCTTTTTCCATGCATCCTTTTTAGCATGACAATAGAATGATGAACCAAAGATCCTAAAGTGTGCCACATCTAGTTTCTTACCTAAGAAAACTTCTTCTGGTGTACTCATCTCGGGAATTCGATGAGGGATTATGTTCTGCAAATAAACAATTATGTTGCATGCTTCAACCCACAATTGCAATGATAGGCCTTGATCATGTAACATCGCTCGTGTCACTCCCACAATAATTATTTTATTCCTTTCAGCCATCCCATTATGTTGTGGGTTATGAGGTGCTATTAACTCCCGTATAATGCCTTATGATGCACAAAAGTTATTGAATTCATTTGACACATATTGTCCATTGTTATCGCTTATGAGAGCTTTAAATTCCCCTGCCAGTGTCTTTCTCGACCAGTGCTTTAAATTCACAAAATTTAGCACATGTATTTTCTTTCTTATGCATGAAGAAAATCCAACACTTATGAGAAAAATCATCAAAAAAATTACATAATACCTATATTTCGCCGCGAATTCTGTTGAGAATGGTCCACACACATTTGAGTAAACTCGATCAAGGATTTCTTGTGTTCAACTGTCTTTATCATGAAATGAAGCTTTGGTGTACTTCCCCAATGTACACCCTTTGCATGTCTCTCTCTACTCTAGTGTACCCTTGTGAAGTCCTTTAGAAATTTGTTGCATGATCTTCAAAGCTATGGTGCAAGTGACCCAATGTTTTATGCCACAACTCATCATTGTCTTAGCTCTGCACCTTCTCATCTTTTGAGCTCAAAGAAATGTAGTCTTATACATCCAATTTGTATAGGTTCTTCACCCAAACCCTGATCTGCTTCACTTGTCTTGAGGCTATGTGACAAAGGAAAGACTTTCCCTTGATAAATATCACATTATAAACATAGTCCTCCAATATGGAAACTAAAACCAAATTATTCTTCAAACTCGGAACATACAGGACATATTTTAATGTGACAGGAGTACTAGACTCCCTCTGAAAGGTAACAATATTGATTCTGGTCATGCTATACCTCCCATCATCTCCCATGTTGATGTGCATCTGGAGGTCCTTCTCCTCCAAGTCACTATAGAACTCTTTTTTTCCAGTCATATGGAATGAGGCTCCACTTTCCAGGTACCACACACTACCCATCACCAATGTCACCATGCAAGCGATGAGGGTGAAATCTGGTTTGAATTTTGAAGCAAGAGCTTCACTTGCCACTCCTCCAGAGGGCTTCTTATCGGCCTTCTTATGTGACAGTGAAAACATTTAATATTTGACATGTCCTTCTTCTTGTCGCCGTGACTAGAATCTGATTTTGAATGGGATGAATTCTCCTTCCATTTCTTCACCTTCCTAGCTAAGGCACAATTCTGCTTATCATCATGCTTTGATGAGGATCCATCTATGTTGTTTTGTCGGATCTCTTCTTGTACCAAGTCAGACCACAATCGATCCCACTCTGGTAGCTTCTCCCTCCTGTTAACTTAATCTTGGTAATTGTGCCATCTCTTGGGAAGTCCTAGAAGTGTTAGGCTAACCAAATCATATTCAAAAGCCATAACACTGACACTTCCAATCTCATCCTGACATTTGGTGAACTTGGTCAAGTACTTCGGTATTGAGTCACCCTTCTCCATCTTGATCTTTCTGAGCTTGTCCTTTAGTGCCAACTTCCCATGGTCACTGTTGTTTTGAAACATATTTTTCAAGGCCTTCCACATTGAAGATCGAGTTTCCTTACCATGGAGGTTTGAGACAATATGATCTCAAACTCCTTCTAGGATCATCCTTCTCACCTTTTCCACACACGTTCTCCACTCTGCCAGATCCTGAGCATCAACTGGATTAGGAATATCTTTGTCTATGAATTCCTTAAGAACATTCTCTTCCAACACTCCCTCCATCATGTCCTTCCAAGAAATATAGTTCGAAATACCCTCAAGGGCATATTCGAGTCTCAATTCGTAGAACAACATCCTGCTGGCTTTGAAGTATGATACTACAAATTCGATCTCTCCTGCAAAAGACAAACTCGTATTCCCCCATTCTATAGTGATTTTAGCTCTGATACCATGTATAAATTCCTTGTAGATTCAAACTGCAGATTATAATATTCTAAAACAATGGACTTGAATCTACTCTACTCATCAGTGGAAATAATAAATGATCGATGAAATCATGAAGAATAAATGAGAAAGAATTCAAGCACACATAACACAATAATTTTTTGGGGAAAGCCATAGCTAAAAACCCCTGCTATCTGTATATTGTATTAATAATAAAATATGAGAAGATTACAATGATTTGCTCAAGACCGCGCAACCTCTGTACCATCTTTATCTATCTCACTACTTCCTAGGCAAGCCTTGGATGAATACAATATGCTCTGCTCAACCTTGAGCTCAATCTACACAAGTATTTCCTATCCTCTGCTTGAGTAACTACCTTTGGAAATTACTTAGTCAAATTTTCAAGCCTCCAAGCTCCTAATTCCTTGTGCATTTTCCTAGGGAATCATCCCATATTTAATTGGGAAATTCCTCATCCATAATTGCGCAATCCATCATAGGCCTTCCTCTGATTGCATGCACCACCTCTATAAGTCAGATTATTATACAACTGATAGTACACTGTACCTAAACTCCAATCTCAACTGGGTCTTTCTATGATCTGACATGCATGAGCTAATTATGAGTCAATCTTCAGTTTACTAGTGTTGGTTACACCCCACTACTAGTTCTCTCACTAATTCCTCCATCAATTGGAACTAGTTTAACTGAATTTAACTCAATTAGACTGAATTAAATAATTACAACTCAAAAGAACTCAACTCGAGCCCCTAAAATTTAGGAACCACTCTACATGACTCTAGATAGGATCCCAAATTGAATTAATTGAGCCAACTAAGTCAAATTAACTTAGTTAACTATTACAAGTTTCTATGAGAATTAGAATTACAATTTAATTACTAATTTAATTCAAGGACAAAATTAAATTAGAATTTTCTCATTTCTATTTTCAAAATTTTCATCTATCTGTGGATGGAACTCTATAAACCTCTCCAACTTTATGTCCATTATATCCCATAATGTAGATAAAATGCACTAAGAAATATAATATCTCTATATGGAATGATGCTCCTTGGTATCCCAAAGTGCACTAGACTTGTCCAAAGAACAATTTTACTACCACTTACCCATTGTTGGTCTTTTTATAAGGCATGGGAATGCATATAATGTTGAACCTGTCATATACCATGAATATGTAGAAATTCCCACCGTAGATCAACAAATCATGCAATGTACTAAAACACAATACAAGATCTACTTCTACAACACTTTGAGGAAGCTTAATTGAATTGAGTAAGATCAAGAGAACACATATAACTAAGAATGAGAAATCAATCACACATAACACAGAAGAAATAACCCGAGGAAAGCCTCAACCTAAAATCCCAATCTCTGTATTATCATACAAGTGGAAATCTTGTTCAAGCTACAAAAAGAATCAGCTCTTAAGCTATCCTGCTCTCTTTGCAATCAAACAATACTGCTCATAGACAGTCAAAGGCTCTCACAACCTTCTCCTCTGCCCTCCACGCCTCCTATTTCCTTGCGCAGTTTTTCCTGGGGTCCAGTTCTTCCACTTGTGTGAATTCCCACTTCACACAGCTCACTTGGCTCAGAAATAATTGTACAAACCTGAAGGAGATAATTCCTTCTGCATGGATGAGTTTCCTATATAGGAAAAATCCTCCAACTGATAGTACAATGTCCCTTCCTCTGATCTCAAATGGGTCTCTGACAGAACTGACATGCATGAGTTATTTATGAGAGAATATTTAGTTATCTGGAGGGCATCAGTTACATGCATGTAAGCATTAACTAACTAAACTCAATTAATTCAACAAACTGTTTGAATTAATCTAACTGGACTTGACTCAGTTAATTGAACCAACTAATTACAACTCAACATTACAAATCATCCTTATCTCTTTAACTAATGGATAAATTCCTCAATAAATGGAGAAACTGTTGCATGTCCCCACATAGACTTCATGTTTGAATTTCCTTAACTAATTAACTCAAGATGAATTAATTAATTATTTTACAAATATCTGCTAAGATCAAATTGAAATTTTACTTCACTATTTTAGTTCAGGGACTAATTAAAATAGGAATCTATCCCGAACTGCTATTTTTAGCAATGTTGTTTATAGCACTTCCATTTTTCATTCCTTGCCGCTATGTCCAACACTGGTACCCGAACTGGTATTTATAACAGTTCTATTTTTAGCATTTCTTGTTGCCATTTTCAACACTCCCTCTCAACAAGAAAGGCATTCAACTCAAACCCGTTCCCTAACCTTTGGAATGTTCTGCATGCAACACTTCTCCCAAGTGTGGTTGCTCCAACAACACTAGAAACAAAAAACTCCCAACTGACCTCTCTGTTGGGCTAGAAACATCCTCTGATGCTAAAGCTTCCTCTACTATTGACAAGTGCTCCCTTTGTGACCTCTGAGCTGCTACAACACTCCATGCATCTTGCACGATTACACACTTCTCTGTGCCATCTTGCACTCGTGCAACACTCCTATGCCTCTCACATTGTTGCAACCTGCTAGTTCTACACTGTCTTGGGATTCCTGCACTGTAGCTCTCTCTTCTGCTCCATCTGCATCTGTCCCTACCCACTCAACCAGTCCTGCTACTCCTCAACGGGGCTGCCGTAGCAAGGTCTAATCAAAGAGGTTGGGTTCCTCAATGATCTCGCCCCTATTCTAGCCTTCTTGGGACTATCACTCCACATTGCCCCACCTTCGACCTGGAGGTATGGCTGCATGTGATCCCTCTGCTCACTTGGCTTGAAATTTCCCCCTACTAGAGGTCTTTGCATGAGTGGATGCCTCCACTTTGTCTCCTCTCGACTTCCCCACTTGTGGCTGCTCCACAACCTCCTGAAGCTGCTTCACTAATCGTGGCTCCTCCACAGCCTCCTGAAGCTTCTTCACTAATCATGGCTCCTCCACAATTGTCTGAGACTTCTCTTGTGGCTACATGTTGAGAGGTAATGTAGTCTCCCTCTCAACCTCCAAGTCTCCATCAGTTGCCTTGCTCCTCAAGGTTTTGCATGCATCTTGAACCTCAAGAGAATACAGGTACTTGACTCGTGAATTGATCTGCTTCACCTATCTCGTGGTGATGTGTCGAAGGAAAACCTTTCCCTTACTGAAGACTATATCATAGCCCTTGTCTTCTAGCGTGGTGATCGACAACAAATTTTTCTTCAGTCCTGGTACATACTTGATATCAGTCAAGGTAATGTGAGCTCGATGCTCCCTCCAAAAAACAATCGTGCTTACACTTGAGACACTATAATTTTCATCATTACCCATCGCTATGAGTATCTGGAGATATTTCTCCTCCAGGGTACCGAACAAACTCTTGTCGCCGGTCATGTGGAAAGAAGCTCCACTGTCAAGAAACCAACCACTTCCCACCATGAAACCATGCATGCAAAAAGTGTGAAATCCAACTCGAATTGTGAGGCCAGTGCCTCACCTTTTGATCCTTCCACGGATCCCTTCTTGGATTTCCTCAGTGGAAAATTTGCAGCAAAATGGCCCACTTCATGACAACGAAAGCATCACACTTTCGATTTGTCAAACTTCTTCCCACCATGGAAAGAACTGGATTTGGGATGAGAATCCTTCTCCTTCCCTTTCTTCGCCTTACTCGCTAAGGCACAATTTTCTTCATCTTCCTTGGATGAAGAAGATCCATCTCTGGTGCTTCTCTGTATCTTCTCCTGCATCAGATTTGAGAAAAGTCGTTCCCAATCTGGCAGTTTCTCTCTTCCGTTTACCAAGTCTTGGTAGCTATGCCAGCTCTTAGGAAGACCGAGGAGTGCAAGACTCACCATGTCATCATTAGCGGTCGTGATCCCTACACTTCCAAGCTCATCCCTGCAGGTGGTGAGCTTGTCCAGATATGTAGAGATCGTGTCACCCTTTTCACACTTGATTTTCCGAAGCTTCCCTTTCAGTGCCAGCTTCCTCTGATCACTGCTATTCTGATATAGATATTTCAATGCTTTCCACATCAAAAATGGTGTCTCCTTCCCATGGAGGCTCGAGACAATATTGTCTTGAACTCCCTCCAGGAAGATTCTCCTTGCTCTAGCCACACATTTCTTCCGTTCCGCCAGTTGAGTAGCATCAGTCGGCTTGGGGACTTCTTGATCAATGAAGTCCTTTAGACCGTTATCCTCTAATATTGCCTCCATGTGATCCTTCCAGGCTATATAATTTGAGCTGCCATCAAGGGCATACTTGAGTCTTAAACCACTAAATGACATTGGTGAAATTGAGATGTGATAAGAACTTGATTTCTATATTCAGGAACCACAAACTTCAAACTTCTCCTTCTTGTATACTGTTCTTTGCCTTGATCACCTTTGCTCCGATACCATGTAGAAATTCCCACTGTAGATCAACATATTATGCAATATACTAAAACACAATACATCTTGATCTACTTCTACAACACTTTGCTGAATCTTAATCGAATTGAGCAAGATCAAGAGAACACATATAACTGAGAATGAGAAATGAATCACACATAACAGAGAAAAAATAACACAGGGAAAGCCTCAGCCTAAAACCCCAATCTTTGTATTATCATACAAGTCGAAATCTTGTTCAAGTTACAAAAAGAATCAGCTCTCAAGCTATCATGCTCTCTCTGCAAACGAACAATACTACTCATAGATAGTCAAAGGATCTCACAACCTTCATCTCTACCCTCCAAGCCTCCTATTTCCTTCCGCAGTCTTTTCCTAGGGTCCAGTGCTTCCACTTGTGTGAATTCCCACCTCACACAACTCACTTGGCTCAGAAATAACTGCACAAACTTGAAGGAGATAATTCCTTTTGCATGGATGAGTTCCCTATATAGGAAAAATCCTCCAACTGATAGTACACTATCCCTTCCTCTGATCTCAATTGGGTCTTTGACTGAATTGACATGCATGAGTTATTTATGAGAGAATATTTAGTTATCTGGAGAGCAACAGTTACATGCATGCAAACATTAACTAACTGAACTCACAATTAATTCAACAAAATATTTGAATTAATCTAACTGGACTTGACTCAGTTAACTGATTCAACTAATTACAACTCAATATTACAACTCATCCTTATCTCTTTAACTGATGGATAAGTTTCTCAATTAATAGAGAAACTATTGCATGTTCCCACATAGACTTCATGTTTGATTTTCCTTAACTAATTAACTCAAGATGAATTAATTAATTATTTTACAAACAACTACTAAGATCAAATTCAAATTTTACTTCACTATTTTAGTTAAGGGACTAACTAAAATAGGAATATATCCCGAACTACTATTTTTATTAATACTATTTATAGCACTTCCATTTTTCATTCCTTGCCACTATGTCACTAGTACCCGAACTGCTATTTATAGCAGTGCTATTTTTAGCACTTCTATTTTTAGCATTTCTTGTTGCCATTTTCAACAGAATAGGTAGTAATGTTCCTTATTGATTGTTGGTAAACTTCCCACAAAATCCATGGAAGTGCTTTCCCAATGATTAGTGGGTACATGTAAGGGATGGTATAAGCCATGTTTTGTGTTACTAGGCTTGCTAGTAAATTCTCTTGTGAAGTGTTTTTCACTAGTGCGTTAACAATGTAAACTTTGAAATAGAACTGATACGATTACCCGTTTCATTAAGGTAGCAAAAAAGTAAATCGATTTTGAAAAGTGGTGATGCAGAATACATTAGTTTTTTTCTGAGCATATTTTTGACACTTTAAATTTTCTTATGTATCAAATATAAATATTTTTTTTTAAATGTTAGTGATTTTCATGTCGATTTTGAAACGTGTTGATGCAGCATCAACCTTTTTTTAGAGGGCTTATTTTTGACACTTTAAATTTTTTAATGTATTAAGTGTGGATATTTTTTTTAAATGTTACATTTTTTGACACTTTAAAATTTTTTATGTCCAATATTTTTTGAAATCATGATTACTTAACAAATTTTCTAGTTGTCTTATTTTCGTTTTTTAAATGTTGATTACTTAAAGAAACAAATATAAAAATATATATATAAAAGAAAAAAACATAAAAAAATGTAAAACAAAAAATTTATCTCGTAAACCATAAAATAATTTGGAAAAAAAAACTTAAAAAAAAACTATAAA
The DNA here is from genome assembly GCA_031772625.1 of Pinus tabuliformis. Classification (NCBI taxonomy): domain Eukaryota; kingdom Viridiplantae; phylum Streptophyta; class Pinopsida; order Pinales; family Pinaceae; genus Pinus; species Pinus tabuliformis. The sequence continues at coordinate 775,716,338 of CM062804.1, read as the reverse complement.
ATTAAGTAAAAAAAAAAAAAATAACAAAAAACTAATTTTTTTCTTCTTAAAACAAACTAGATTTTAAAAAAGAAAATTAACCCCAGGCGCCCTCACCCGCCCGTCCGCCCGGCGCCCTCACCCGCCTCACCCACCGGGCGGGCGAGGGCACGGGCGGGTGAGGCGGGTGAGGGAGCCGGGCGGGCGAGGGCACGGGCGGGTGAGGCGGGTGAGGGAGCCGGTCGAGCGAGGGCACGGGCGGGCGGGTGGGTGAGGGCGCCCAGGCGATTCCGGGAATCGCCCGGGCGCCCTCACCCGCCCGCCCGCCCGTGCCCTCGTCCGCCCGGCGCCCTCACCCACCTCACCCGCTGGGAATCGCCCGGGCGCCCTCACCCGCCCGCCCGCCCGTGCCCTCGTCCGCCCGACGCCCTCACCCGCCTCACCCGCCCGGAGGGCGGGCGGGTGAGGGCGCAGGGCGGGCGAGGGCGACGGGCGGGCAGGCGGGTGAGGGCGCCCGGGCGATTCCCGAAATCGCCCGGGCGCCCTCACCCGCCCGTCCGCCCGGCGCCCTCACTCGCCTCACTCGCCGGGCGGGCGAGGGCACGGGCGGGTGAGGCGGGTGAGGGCGCCGAGCGGGCGAGGGCGCCGGGCGGGCGGGCGGGTGAGGGCGCCCGGGCGATTCCGGGAATCGCCCGGGCGCCCTCACCCCCCTGCCCGCCCGGCGCCCTCGCCCGCCCAGCGCCCTCACTCGCCCGCCCGCCCGCCCGGGTGCCCTCACCCGCCCGCCTGCACGTGCCCTCGTCCGCCCGGCGCCCTCACCCGCCTCACCCGCCCGGCGGGCGGGCGGGTGAAGGCGCCGGGCGGGCGAGGGCGCCCGGCGGGAGGGGGGGTGACGGTGCCCGGGCGATTCCTGGAATCACCCGGGCGTCCTCACCCGCCCGCCCGCCCGGCGCCCTCACCCGCCTCACCCGCCGGGCGGGCGAGGGCACGGGCGGGTGAGGCGGGTGAGGGCGCCGGGCGGGCGAGGGCACGGGCGGACGGGCGGGTGAGGGCGACCGGGCGATTCCGGGAATCGCCAGGGCGGCAGGGCGATTCCGGGAATCGCCCGGGCGCCCTCACCCGCCCACCCGCCGGGCGGGTGAGGCGGGTGAGGGCGCCTGGCGGGCGAGGGCACGGGCGGCAGGCGGGTGAGGGAGCCCGGGCAATTCCGGGAATCGCCCGGGGGCCCTCACCCGCCCGCCCGCCCGTGAGGGCGCCGGGGGGCGGGAGGGTGAGGGCGCCCGGGCGATTCCCGGAATCGCCTTGCCGCCTGGGCGATTCCCGGAATCGCCCGGGCGGCAGGGCGATTCCGGGAATCGCCTGGGCGGCAGGGCGATTCCGGGAATCGCCTGGGCGGTAGGGCGATTCCGGGAATCGCCCGGGCGCCCTCACCCGCCTGCACGCCCGGCGCCCTCACCCGCTCGGCGGGTGAGACGGGTGAGGGCGCCGGGCGGGCGGGCAGGTGAGGGCGGGTGAGGTGGGTGAGGGTGCCGGGCGGGCGAGGCGGGTGAGGCGGGTGAGGGCGCCGTGCGGCGCCCTAGCCCGCCCGGCGCCCTCACCCGCCCGCCCGCATGGCGCCCTCACCCGCCTCACCTGCCCGGGCGCCCTCACCCGCCCGCCCTCCCCTGCCCTCGCTCGCTCGGCGCCCTCACCCGCCTCACCAGCCCGGCGGGCGGGCGGGTGAGGGCGCGCGGCGGGCGAGGGCGCCAGGCGGGCGGGCGGGTGAGTGCGCCCGGGCGATTCCCGGAATCGCCCTCACCCGCCCGGGTGCCCTCACCCACCCGCCCGCTCGTGCCCTCGCCCGCCCGGCGCCCTCACCTGCCTCACCCGCCCGGGCGCGTTCGCCCGCCCGCCCTCCCGACGCCCTCGCCCGCCCGTCCGACACCCTCACCCGGTTCACCCACCTAGGCGCCCTTGCCCGTTCGGCGCAGGGCAATTCCGGGAATCGCTCGGGCGTCCTCACCCGCCCGCCCGGCCGCGCCCTCGCCCGCTCGGCGCCCTCACCCGCCTCACCCGCCCCGGGCGCCCTCGCCCGCCCGACGCCCTCGCATGCCCGCCCGGCTCCCTCACCCGCCTGGGCGCCCTCTCCCGCTCGCCCGCCCGGCGCCCTCAACCGCCTCACCTGCCCTGGCGCGCTCGCCCGCCCACCCGCTCGACGTGCTCGCCCGCCCGCCCAGGCGCCCTCACCCGCTCGCCCGGGCGATTCCCGGAATCGCCCTGTCGCCTGCCGGGAGGGGCCGCGGGCCGCCCTGGTGGCGCGACCGAGGCAGGCGCCACCTGGGCAGCCCACGCCCGCGCCCGATAGTCGGCAGGGCGATTCCCGGAATCGCCCTGCCGCCTGCCTGGCGGGGGCGCAGGTCGCCCGGGTCGCGCCGCTGCGCGGCGGAGCCAGGCGTCACACGGGCAGCCCGCACCCCCGCCCGGCAGGCGGCTCGCTCCGCCCCCCGACAGGCGACAGGGCGATTCCGGGAATCGCCCTGCCGCCTGCCAGGCGGGGGCGCGGCCGAGGCAGGGTGGGTCAGGGCACCCAGGCTGGTAGGCAGGTGCCAGGCGGGTGAGGGCACGCAAGGGGGGGGGGAGGGGGGGGGGGGGGGGGGGGGGGGGGGGGGCGGGTGAGGGCGCCAAGCGGGTGGGGGTGCCCGAGCCCGGCGGGTGAGGGCGGTCGGGCCGGTGAGGGCTCCCGGGTGGGGGGGCGGTGAGGGCGCCGGGCGAGGGGGCGGGTGAGGGTACCCGGGCCTGGCGGGTGGGCGGGTGAGGGTGCCCGGGCCGGGCGGGCAGGCGGGTGAAGGTGGGTGAGGGCGCCCGGGCCTGGGGGTGGGTGAGGGCGCCGGGGCCGGGTGGGGGGGCGGTTGTGGGCGCCCGGGCTGGTGGGGGGGGGGTTGAGAGCGTTGGGGCGCGGGCGGTTGTGTGGGCACCCGGCGGGGGGGGGGGTTGGCAGGGTGCCCGGGCCGGGTGGGTCGGCGGGTGAGGGTGGGTGAGGGCACCAGGGCCGGGGGGCGGGTGAGGGCGCCGGGGCCGGGTGGGGGGTCGGTTCTTGGGGCGGGTGAGTGCGCTCGGGACAGGGGAGGGGGGCGTTGAGAGGGTTTGGGCACGGGGGGTTGTGTGGGCGCCCGGGCAGGGAGGGTTGCAAGGCGCCCCGGCCGGCGGGGGGGGTGGGTTGGGAGGGTTGGGGGGGCGGGGGTGTAGAGGGCGCTCGGGCCGGGCAGGGGGAAGGGTGAGGGCGCTCGGGCAGGCGTTGGGTTGGGTTGGTAGGGATTAAAGGGGCCAGGGGTGTGGGTTGTGGGTGAAGGTAGTAAAGGTGTCGAGAGGGGGGTTAGAGGTAGGGGACGAGTCGCGCTGTGGCGCCCACCCTAGCATGTTATGGTTGAAAACATGTTAAATTTATACTTAGGAAAGAAAAATGATATTCTACCAAAAACATTAATGTGTTTTTTTTCCTCATAAACAACTTTGTTTGACACATAAAAATTTGGTTTTATTAGCATTTTTTAAAAATGTTGAAAATTGACCCTAAAAAAAATAAATCATTATTCTAGTATCATCACTTTCATTTTGAAGCTATATTTTGCACGAAAATTTCATAGTAAAGTTCGTAGTTACTGCCATTTTTAAAACATGTTCAAAATTAACGCCTAAAAAATAAAAACATCGTTCTAGTATACACACTTTTCGTTTTTAGCACTGTTTTTGATGTTTTTTTGGGGTTTTTTGGCCAGAGTTCCCGTTTTGAGTTTATAGTTCCCGTTTCATAGTTTACATTGTTAAAGATAAACATTTAAATTCCTTTTTAAAATATATATTTCTAATTAAAAAAAATAAAAATAATTGTGCTCAGCCCTGTGGCCACCCGATTGCCCATGGGGGCGCGGCCCTGGGTGGTAGAGCTGCACCCAGGGCCGCGCCCCCATGGGCGGCAGGGCGGGGCACATTTTTTTTAATTAAAAATATATATTTTAAAAAAGAATTTAAATGTTTATTTAAAAAAAATAAAACAATGCGTATATTCTTTTTATACATAAAAATATGTATTTTTAATTTTTTTTATATGTTTAATTTTTAAAAAATGCACATAATTTTTTTTTAATATAAATATATATATTTAAAAAAAATATTTTTTTTAAGTAAAAAAATGGGCACAATAATTTTTTTTAAATAATATATATATATATATATATAATTCCAATTTTTTTTTGGTTGTTTTTTTTAGGTTTTTTTAAAATGCTTTAATCTTAATTTTAGTAGTTTTTTATTTTTTATTCGTTAATTTTCTTTTATTTTCTTCTCTTTTTTCATTCTTTTTTTAAATTTAGTTTGTTTTTATTTTATTTTTATATTTTTTTTGTTAATATCTTTTTAATTTTTCTATTTTTATTTATTTTATAATTTTCTTATTTTTATTTTAATTTTTTTTCGAAATATTTTTTATGGTTTACGAGATGATTTTTTTTTTTTAACATTTTTTTTTGAAAATATGTTTTTCTTATTATTTATTTCTTTATATTTTTAATTTATTTCTTTTTTTGTTTTTTTAATTCTTATCTTTTATAGGTTAATTTTGTTTTTTTTTAACATTTTTATGATTGATTTTTTTGTTTGTTTGTTATTATTTTATTTATTTATTCAATGTTTTTTTTTTTTTTTTTTTTATATTTGATTGATTGATTTATTTTTTAATTTTATCTTTTGTTTTTAATATATTTTTTTTAATTTAAGTTTTGTTATTTTCTTTTAACTTTTTTGTTTTAATTTTTAATTTTATATTTTCATTATTCTTTTGAAATTTTAATGTTTTCTCGAAGTCATGATAAAATATTTTACGCCATTATTTCAAAATGTTGAAAATTTACCCTTAAAAAAAGGTGTTATTGCAACATCAACACTTTTCGTTTTGAGGGTGTTTTTTGCATTTTTGCACAAAAAATTGTTTTTCACTGCCATTTTTAAAACATGTTGAAAATTTACCCTAGAAAAAAAAAGTGTTATTCCAACGTCAATACTTTTCGTTTTGAGGGTTTTTTTTGTGCATTTTTTGCACAAAAGATTGGTTTTCACTGTCATTTTTAAAACATGTTGAGAACTTACCCTTGAAAAAAAAGGTGTTATTCCAGCATCAACACTTTTCGTTTTTAGCACTGTTTTTTATGTTTCTTTGGGGTTTTTTGGCTAGAGTTCCCATTTTGAGTTTATAGTTCCCGTTTCAAATTTTACATTGTTTGTTGTGGTTGTTGTCATTTTATCCTTCTCCCTCTCATCTTCTCCCTCCTTGGAAACTTCCCATTATTTCTTCTACTTTGAATAACTTGACTTCCCTTTCTTTTGGCCTATATTTTCTAGGCATTGTGCTTGTACACAAGCCTCATCCATTGTTCTAGGTTTAAACAACATCATTTGCTTTGGTAAATGGTTGTGTAGACACCCCAAATACTTGAGGAGTACATTTGGGTTCTTGGAAGAGATATCCATCATTATTTCCATCTTCTTGAATTTTTTGGTGTACTCCTATACACTCTACTCTTGTTTCTACTTGAAGTAATGCCATCGAGTCCATTAGTCTTCTACATACCCAATAGGGTATAATTGAGACTTTATGAGAGTTTTAAAATCATCACACTTACTATAGGATCACCCTCCATCCTAAGGGTTTCCATGTGGCTTTCCTTCCAGGTCAAGGAATGACCCATTAATTTCAAATGAAAAAATTACATTTTTAGTTCATCCTCTATATGTTGAACATTAAAATAAAACTCTAACTATTAAAACCAATGATTTAATTTCAAATCATCTATCTCACCTAGATATATATTGACATACACCTTTTCTCTTCCATCTTAAAGAGAGACTATGAATGGTTCATGACTCTTGAACTCGGTTCCTCTTTTTTAGGTTTCATGGACTTTTCTATTTCTTCTTAGTCCCCAAATTTCCCCTTTGTTATGACCTCTATGTTGTGACCTCCATATTATCTAAACTTCCTAATATTATTGGTTAGGGCCACCATCTGGAGGTTCACGTTACAATTTATATCTTTGACTTGCACTTCTATCCATGCAAACCTCTTATTTTCCAGATTTTGAGGGTTATCATAACTGATTCATTGGCCATGGCTGGGGTTTTATGACTTTGTACTTAAACCAATATGATCCCCTACAACTTCCCACAAAATACCCAAATAAACCTACTATGCTACAAATATGACTTGTAAATTGTTATGGATATTCCACTAGATGGTTTGTCACACCATATTTATGAAAATAAAATGAAACCTATACTACAAAATGTTTAATTCCTTTTATATCCTAGATTTGTTATTATTGTTTTTTTTTCCATGCAATAAGTAATATGTGGAAAATAGATAACAGGTAAATACAATCACTCACAAACCACAATGAACATGAAGATATGATCTAAGAAACACTTTGAGGAGGAAAACTAGTTGCAAGGTGAGGATGATCTACTCTCTTTTGTATGGAATGGAAATGATGCAAGTAAAAAGTAGAAGGTACTCCCTATGGAGTTTCCTGAGACTTGTGGCTCATGGGAGACTACAAAATACAAACCTCCTATGTTATGCTCTCTCTTTATCCACACTCAACTACTCTACTCCACTATGGAACAAAATGCAGAAAATAGAATGGAACCCTGTTTCATCCTTGTGGCCTAATTATAACACAATCAGATGGCCAACTATGGGTTAAAATTTAACCCATTCAACCTTTAACATGAGTTACAACTTGAAATTTATAGAGTCTTCTTCATAGTCCCCATGTGGCTAGCCCCTTTCCCATGAGTAACAAGGTTTAACATGGCATCCTCTTGAATTATGGTGGTCAATCACAATAGGTCAGCTTTTGGGAGGCACAACTTTTACATTCAAACTTCAATTGAAATATTTCTTGGACCATCAAAAATTTATCTATTTCGAATAGTGTCACAAGATGTGGAACTTAAGTAGAAAATTTTTACCCTCCCTCGGCCACGACATCATTTAAATCTTCAAGTTGGCCCCAAAAGTTTTCAAACCCTAATTCTCTAAACTATGTCCTGTTGCTAAAATTGTTCCTGTAAGTTTATTCCATAATTTTTTCCACTTTGAAAGCATTGATATGGATGAAAAATTAATATTGATCCAATTTGAATCAATGAGGTAGAATTTGAGCATTGTCATATAAGAACAAATTACCAGCAAGTTTGTTGTGAGCTAAACTACTTTATCAAAGTGGGGACACAATTTTCTTAGTGTTGTTTTCTTCATTTTTTGTTTTCTTCACTCCATACACGTGATGATCACATTTTGTGACAATGTTTGGTTATATTCACATCTATATACTTTTTGTACATGTAGTATTTCTAATGATTCAACATTTCAAGTATGTTTCAAAACTTTGGCATTTCAAGATTTGAATGAGTATTCTTCTATTGTAATGAATTACAAAATTTGGAAATTTTAATTGCTCTTTATGAAAGGAAAATTTGTATCTCTTCTCACTTTATTGTTTACATTTGTTTGTGAATTTGATCTCTCAATATTAATTCAATTCCAGATTGAACATAATATTATAATGTTATATGTTGTAATGAATTAAAGTAGATTTTATATTTTACTCTTTTCCAATTATTTTTCTCTTATCCAAAACAATTTCCCAGCTTAATGCCTAGGAAATTACCTAAGGGGAAGAAACTTATGGAACAAATGGAGCCTTCATAAAAAAACCCTATTGAGGTTGAAACCTCTTTAGAATAATATGTTCCAATCACCTAGATACCTAAACAAGAGGTGTAACAATTGAGGCCTACTCTCAAATATAATAATGCCATAAAATGGTCTCAAATATTATTTCTAGGATGGGGAGAGGTGGATACGAGGTTTCATATAAAGGAGTATTATTGGGCCTCCAATTTGTCATGATTTTACTAATCAAACCATCCATTTTTGCATCATTCCACTCACCCATTGTCATCATTCTTAACCATATTTCTTCATAAATGCACCAAATTTTGACATACATGTTTACATGGTTTATTATTATTATTTCTATTATTTTTAATGAGTTAAGAAGAGCTTTGCTTGGTTTTACTAATGATAGTTTTCCCAACGCAAGTTTCTGCAGCTCAGTCAAGTTTTTGTAGTTGTCTCCATGGTTAAGGTAGTAGCACCACTCTAGAAGGAAATATGACACATGGACATTGTTTCTAAAGGTTCCAATATGGATTTTTATTGGTTAAATTCCACCCAGCTCACACATGTGGACCTCTAGCATCAAATCAAAGGAAATACAAAACAATTTTGACCAGTCAACTTCAATCGCATTTTCTAAGAAAATGAAAGTGAATTTCAGAAAATGGAAACATGGGATTTGTTCAACACAGGCCCAATTAGGTTTTTTGTGAGCAATTTTCTCAAATTCGTTACCATTTGAGATATTTTCGAGGTTATTTGGAGCCTTATTTTGCAGATTACATGGATAAACAATTTTTCAATTCATCATTTAATGCACAGTCAACAAAGAGGCTAGAACAAGTTGTTCTTTAGAAAATTCATGGCAAGAAGATCATTATGAACATATATGGGCTCATCTTTTATCCTAAAATCCTTCAAAACATATTTTATTTTATTCTCAAATTGATTTTTTGAGATCTCATGGCCAGAATTCATGCAATGAAATTCTGAGTTTCTAGTTGCTTCAGAAATCTATAAAACACTATAATGTATTTGATAAAAGAAGGAGATTTTCAATGTATTAAGCTCATGTATGAAGTTGTAATTATTTTTTAAAGTTATGATTGTGAAAACTATGTTTACACGCTACAAATAATACAAACTCTGTCCATGGTGTTCATGTAATTGTTAATTAGCAATTCTCTTCTCTTGATCTGAATTTTCAACACCTCACAATCCTCAAGAAGCCCCCTAGAGATATGTGAGAATAGTGTAGATGTTTTCCATTTCTTTCATTTAATTTCTTTATGCTCTACGCTTAAATAAAAACTCTATTTCATTTTAATGCTTTGTTTCTTTAGATTGAATTCATTTTATTCTGTTTACTTATTTGCCTTTGTTTTTCCTACATGACATGTGCTTGTTAAAAGACCAAAAACAAACAAAAATATTTACTTTCAGTTTATTTTTCTAGCTTAGTCTTAGATTTATGTTTAATAGATTATGATTTTCTCTAGTTCAAGTTCATTCTTCATAAGATTCGTTATTCCCACTTGCTAGATCTATTTGCACAATAATGATGACCGAGGTTTATTTTTCAAGTCTCATAGATTAGTTTTACCTTTAATTCATAGACTAAAATTACTTTTTGAATTTGATAGATTAGGATTTCCTTTGAATTTAATAGATTATTTTTTGTTTCAAGTATAATAAACTATATTTTATTTTATTTAAAATAGACTAGGATTTTCTTTTATGATTAATAACATAGAATTTCAAGAGCATTCATAGTTTAGAATTGAAAACACGTCCATGTGCTTACCAAGATCTCATAAGTAGAATCTAATTTCTTTTTGAAGTTTCCAATTCATTTCAGTTATGCATAAATATTGAAAGCTAATCTCCTAGCACATATGGTGTAGTGTACTTCGCAAGCTTACGTACTCGGGTTGACATATAAATTCAAGTAATTTAATAGTTAATTAAATTACCCAACATTTTGGCACCATTGCAGGGGAAGTATACATAGGTGTTAGCTTTAAATTGAATCTCATCTTAGTTGCATAAGATTAATCTCATTTTAGTACATCCTAGAGGTAGATTCATTAAAAAAAACAAGACTTCAATCATTTACCACTCCCATTATATCACGCGGTGCAGTACGAGTCACACATCCACATCATGAATTCCTAGTTTTGCAAGTAGAAGAAGAGGTGACAAAGGAGGTAGAAGAAATGGTTGGAGATGATGACAATGAGGAAGATCCTTTTAGATTTCCCATTCAAGAAACTAATATCAATGTTTATATGAAGAACATCCCTCCATCCGTACTTCCTAACTTCAAAGGCATGAGATCAGAAGACCTGGAAGCTTTTCCTTTTGAATTTTAAATGATTTGTAGATCTTATGGCTACTCATCACACATTAAAAAAATGAATTTGTTTCTAGAAACATTGAGCAATAGAGCTCTTAAATGGTTCGTGACTTTAGGAACAAATTCTATAAGGAAATGGGATGACATGAAAAGAGTATTTTTGGAAAAATACAAAGATTATTGCATACGCCATGACCTTAGAAATGAAGAATTTAAGATGAACCAAAAAGAGGATGAAAGCCTAAAATATTTAGTGGAGAGATTTACTTATAATATCAAAAAATCTAAATTTTATAATTTAGGATCATACACATTAAAAAATATCCTATTAAAAGCTATAAGGGATGAATGGATTGATATTCTTAACTTGGCGGGAAAAGGATGTCTCTCAAATATCATTTCAATATATTTGTCAATTGTGCAAGAATATATCAAGAGGAAAAGAAAAGTATGGAAGATCCCCTTAGGATCTAGTTATAGAAAGAGTAAGTAACTCGACATCAGTACTGGTAAGTCAAACTGAACTCAATAATTTTCTAGACATTTTTGATAATTTAAATGAACAAATGGATATGCTAAGAATGAAATACAATAAAAAAATTAAGTGTTTCTTCATTTATATTTTTCCCTAAATGCAGAAAGAAACATGCTTGGCATGAATGTCCACATGATAACATTCAAATTCACGAAATCAGTGCAAGATCACATACTATTAAAGATTGTCCATCATTACCATGGTTAAATGAAGTTTAACAAAGAGAAAATCAAACACTGGAAAAATCCTATTATGTAGCTCCAAGAAGACCATCGCAGCCTCATCAAATTGGTATGATGCAAGATCTTAATTCTCAATTGCAGGGTTATGCACAACAATCTCAAAGTAATTCGAAAACACCCTTGCCTTGGAAACCTTGGAAATCTCAATCCCAACCTCAAAACCAACCTTGGAAACCTTGGTCATCTGAATCCCAACCTAAAAACCAATATTGGAAACAAGGTTGGCAAGGGCCAGACTAAATTCTATCCATACCATTCACCTCCACCACAACATAATTTTCACCATTGATTGACCTCAAATCAACCTCTCCCATTACCAACCACACAAGCACCCCAAATATCCAATCTCATTTGACTACTTGCACAACCATTTAAGATCCCCAATAATAAAACACCTCAATCTACTTACAATGTTGAGGTATTGCAAAATTATTCTCTAGTTTCCATTGAAGAACAACAACTAGAAGAAGAAGATTCAGATAAGGTCCAAGAATCATGGATGCTCGTTAAAGAAGAGAAGTTGTTCGAACCTGAGATTGAAGGTTTCATGCATGCCTATCACCAAATTCTATGAATGGGGATCACATCTCTGAAGACTTGCATGGCATGATAGCAAGAATCCGAGAAAGACAAGATTACATTGAATATTGGTTCGAGACAGTCATTGGATCCTAGTACTCCATTCTTCAGTATCTTCTAACATCATCTCAATCAGGACAGTTGGTCTCTCATATATCGATATATATCAAAGCATATATTTTAAACCTACATATGAGTTTATCTATCATCTTGTTACACACATGGTTCCATTGGAACTATTGATATACTTGAATGAGATTTATTTTTCAAGTAGAGTAGTACATAAAAAATAAAAAACAAAGAGAAAAATAAGTCATATTATGAAAACCAGTTTGCTGGCACAATTGGACATGAGCTTTGCTTGAAAACCAGGCAAATAGCGAGCAAAGTTCACAATACGTTCTGCAATTTTATGATGGTTTCAATATTTTATTTTGGTTCTTCAAATAATTTTTGGTTCTATGCTTGAGTTGGCTGATGTGGGATTCCTTAAGGCCCACCTTCCAACATATCTTGTCCCATCGACCTCAACACCATATTTGGGATCAAGATCAATCAAAGATTATCTAGAGTTCCTTGGAACTTGCATACATTAATAACAAGCCTCCTCATTGACAACAATGAGAATACAATAATGTCTCTTGATTTCAGATCTTGCAGGTGACTTGACTTCAACACATTCATTCATCCTTGTAAATATGCACCTAGGTACCTTGACACTCATTTACATTATCGGTGAGTTGTCTCACATTGGTTAACGATTTTCATCATTGATTGGAATCCAGTGATTTCTTTCCATGCTCGACTTCGACAAATTCATTCGCGTGGTAAGAATTGTACCATGAATTTTAGTTTTCATGAAGACTATATGGTTTTATGGAATCAACAAAAATCTTGAAACAATACATTTTATTGGTTTCTTGTAGCAACATGTTCATCTTGTTTTGATTCAACAACAACATGATGGCACCACTACAACTCTTTTTCATTCATTTCATTTTCAAGAAAAACAGTAAAAGTGGGTCTCTTTCAGTCAATATGAATTATGTTTCATGGTTTTTAATTCAACATGCAGTACACAATCCAAATCAACAGTTCAAACTCAGAGAAAACAACTTTATGCAAAAATTGACATTTTTTGCAACAACTACGGAAATTTGCAGTTTCTGCAACTATTGTTGTAATAGCTTATTTTTTTGTTGTAGAAACTTGTTCCAGAGGCAATTATGTCACAAATATTGCAAGAGGTTGGAGAAGAAATAAAAATTTCTAAGCTACTTAGTTTTCTCAAAATATGGTAAATTGAGTAAAGCGCTAGAAGAATTCCAAAAAAGTGCAATTTTCTAGGACTTTTCAGTAGGTTTTTAAGGCGGATTTTCATTTTTCACCACTGTGCACAGATTAGGCCAGATTTCAGTATTTTTTCACAACAATGTCTTTTCTTCATCAAAATGGGATTCTGAAGGCATGTGGCGGTAAAAAAGGTAAAAATAAACCATTTCCATTTTGAAGCACTCAATTTGGTCGTAAAATGAGTTTGTGACGTATGTTTTTGTTGCAACATTAGGTAGTGTGAAGGGTGAAGCAAGGCAGAAATTGATTTGACCATATCTTGCAAACCATGCATCCGTTGGTCCTGAAATTTGTATGGTAAATGCATTGATATAGGTTAAATAAATACATAAAATTTCAAGAAATTCTCGTGTGTATGTTTCAATAAATTGGTCGCTTTCACCTACAACCATTTCTCAATTTTCTCGAGATCCGTACACCCCTTGGATGAGATGTTTTGTGGGAATATGCATAAAACTAATGGTAATAGCCTCAGAAAAATTTAGGAGAATCTGATTTTTCATTTGAGATATATTTGAAAAAACAAATCGGCTACAAGAAGGGGACAAAATCTATGGAACAAAGTCAAAGTGATGGTCAATGCATCATGCAACAACAAATTACCTGAGCCAAGTCAACACCTACAACCCCTACTTCAGCATTTCAAGTTCTTCAAAAGGTAAACTTGAGGTAAAACTAGCATTAGACTTTTTAATTTGTTAATTTTTTTTGAAATTGTAATAAGAAAGCTATTGAAAACATGTGATCTATGTATTTCACCCTATCATATTCACATTCTTCAAACCATTTTTTTTCAATCCTTCATCCCTATTCTAATATTTTCAGCCCTCATACCTTATTGGATGCTCTACCAATGTTGTTATGATTGAGCCCCATACTATGGTTGCATAATCTTTTCATGAGATCTTATGTTTACCTTTTCTCTTCTTGCTGCCATATAAATTAATTCATGCTTCTTTGATGAACAATCTGACCTTTTGGCCTTCATTCATGCTTTCCTTAACGGTCCATCAACATGAAATTCTTGAGAAAAATAATTATTTTATAGATATAACAAGCTTGACTTCATGGTACATGTTTGTAGCACATGATCAAAAGGTGGTGGTCTGTTTACATACAACATTCATGGTGCACATGTATATCCTTCATTATTTGGGTTGGAAAGCACATGGATGCAGTAAGAGTCTTATTGATGCATTCCTAATAATATGGCATGTTGGGTACTCTACTAAGGATTAAACAATTTTTGCACAATTGAGTAAGTGACAAAAACTTCATAAATTGTTTCTAACATTGAATTTGCAAAGGATTTAACGACAATGATAAGTACTTAGATATGCTACTTTATGGACACCCTTGTCTTTCACACTAGTTGTATATAATAATGTGCAGGGGATTAATAAGTAATGAAGATATTTTTGTTTTATTAAATAAGAAAAAATCAGTAGGCATCATAGCATTCATGAGTAGCATATTATGGCACGAATTTCAACAAGAGAATGGATGGCTCTTCCTTTCATTTTGCAACTATCAAGAAACAAGTGTGGAAACAAAGATTTGTGCTCCTAGAGTATAATTTTGGAGAATGAATTCGTTGGTTCACTGAAAAAGAGAGAAAAACAAATCCTACCAAGATAGATGATCTACACCAATCCCTTGGAGCTTTGGTCCAAGGATTCAATTGAAATGAAAAAACAAAGGATTACCAAGAACTAGATGAATTGTAAAATTTTGAAAATATTTGTTTGCATGAGCACATGCAAAAACTTAGGTGTGGGGGAATTTTGGGCCTCCAATTTGTCATGTTTTTTCTAATCAAACCATCCATTTTTGCATCATTCCACTCACCCATTGTCATCATTCTTAACCATATTTCTACATAAATGCACCAAATTACAGCATACATGTTTACATGGTTTATTATTATTATTTCTATTATTTTTAATGAGTTAAGAATAAATTTGCTTGGTTTTACTAATGATAGTTTTTCCAATGCAAGTTTCTGTAGCTATGTTAAGTTTTCGTAGCTATCTCCATGGTTTAGGTAGTAGCACCACTCTAGAAGGAAATATGGCACATGGAAATTGTTTCTAAATGTTCCAATATTGATTTTTATTAGTTAAATTCCACCCATCTCGCATGTGTGGACCTCCAACATCAAATCAAAGGAAATATGCAACAACTTTGACCAGTAAACTTCAACCACATTTTCTGAGCAAACGAAAGCGAATTTCGGAAAACAAAAACATGATTTTTGTTCAGCCTAGCCCCAATTAGGCTCTTTATGAGATTTTTTCTCAAATTTGTTACCATTTGAGAGATTTTCGAAGTTCTTTGGAGCCTTCTTTTGCAAAATTATGTGGATAAATAGTTTTTCAATTCATCATTTAATGCACAGTCAATAAAGAGGCTAGAATGAGTTATTCTTTAGAAAATTCATGGAAAGAAGACCATTATGAATAGATTTGGGCTCATATTTTATCCTAAAATCCTTCAAAACATATTTGATTTTATTCTCAAATTGATTTGTTGAGATCTCATGGCTAGAATTCATGCAATGAAATTATGAGTTTCTAGTTGCTTCAGAAGTCTATAAAACATTGTAATCTATTTGATAAAAGAAGGATATTTTCAATGTATTAAGCTCAGGTTTGAATTTGTAATTATTTTTTAAATTTACCATTGTGAAAACTATGTTTACACACTGCAAATAATACAAACTCTGTCCATGACGTTCATGCAATTGTTAAATTGAAATTATCTTCTCTTGACCTGAATTCTCAACATTTCAGTCCTTAGGAGGCCCCCCGTAGAGATATGTGAGAATAGTGTATATGTTTTCCATTTCTTTCATTTAATTTCTTTTTTCTCTACGCTTAAATAAAAAATCTATTTCATTTTAATGTTTTGTTTCTTTACATTGAATTCATTTTATTATGTTTGCTTGTTTGCCTCCATTTTTTCTACAGGACAAACGCTTGTTAAGATACCAAAAACAAACAAAAATGTTTACTTTGACATTCTTTTTCTAGCTTAGTATCATATTTATGTATAATAGATTATGATTTTCTCTAGTTCAAGTTCATTCATCATAAGATTCGTTATTCCTACTTTCTAGATCTATTTCCACAATAATGATAATCGAGGTTTATTTTTCAAGTCTCATAGATTAGCGCTGTCTTTAATTTAGAGGCTAAAATTACTTTTTGAATTTTATAGATTAGGATTTCCTTTGAATTTAATAGGTTAGTTTTGATTTCAAGCATTAAACTAGATTTTCTTTTAATTAAAATAGACCAGCATTTTCTTTTATGATTAATAACATAGAATTTCAAGAGATTTCATAGTTTAGAATTGAACACATGTGCATGTGCTTACCAAGATCCCATATGTTCTCAATTAATTTAAGATGGAAGAATTTATAAGAAAACCACATTCTAGTATGATGTGGTTTTCTTATAAATTCTTCCATCTTAAATTAATTGAGCATCTTAGTCGATCTAGGCCATCCTCCATGCCAATGACAGATCACAACCAAGAATCCACATGCATATGCCATGCATGCCAAAACTAGTAAAGAAATCATACATGAAACTCAGTATCTGGAAGAAAATCTGATGTAGTTGCTGATGTTAATGCCTTCTTTCGCTTTCCTTCTCTTCCTTTGCCTTCTTTCTCCAAGAATCCAAGTATGCCACACCCTCCAAGAGTGCTCCAAGAAAACTCTAAGTATCCAAGAGTATGAGAGAGAGAGAGAGGATAATGAGAAAGCCCCAACATTGAATTGACAAAAGGTTACTAACTGATCATCAAAAGCCTTTTTATGAATGAGGCCTCTATTTTCTTCATTTTCCATTATTTTCCTTCATTTTCCTCCTCACATGCAACCTATGACCTTTCACCTCCTTTTTCTCCTAATTTCCATTATTTTCATAAATAAATGTGCCAAAATGCCTTTTAATTCCTTAGCCATTGTCTTTGCCAAATTCCTTAGCCATAAGCAACCAAATGAACACCCCTTAGGATGTCTTGCCCAACATTCAGCTTGGAATAAGTGTCCCAGTCATTCGTGGTTATTGTTTTTAACATTTATTACATGGAATTTTCACCAAGGCTTTTACAGAACCCTCCCCCTTTAGGGATACCATCCTCAGTGTTCAATCACACATATACGTCAACAACCTGCTAAAAGAAGGCATACTACTTATGGAGCTTTATAACACATCTCGATGCAGTATTTATAATGAAATATCTACTCAAGACATAACATCATGACAACATGGCAACATACCGCATAGTGGAGCTTTATAACACAACTCATAACAGTATTTACAATGATCATCATGTTGAGTGCTAACTCATAAGACATCATAACGTCATGATAACATAACCACATGATAGCATAATAACATAACAACCATACTACATAGTGGAGCTTTATAACATAATTTGTTATGGTATTTACATCCATACATGGGTGTACATATAAAAACATCATCAAAATATATATACCAAAACATATGCCAAATCATATATCAAAACATATATCAAACATATACTAACATCATATCTAAGCATATATATCAAAACATCATATAGCATATATCAACCATCATAAAGAATATATCGATCACCATAAAGCATATACTAAACCAAAATAAAACAAATGCTAAACCACCATGAAGTATATACCAAGCCATCATAAGAAAATACTAAACCACCATAAAGCAACAACCAACCAACATAAGCAATCACCAAACTACCATATCAAAGTTGCTTTGCCTCAACTAGAAAACAAGGAAGGATACATGGCCCACATCTGATATGCCATCTCCCATGTAGCTTCATCGGGCCTAAAGTGCTTCCATTGCACTTTAACTTTCTCTATTTCTCGGTTCCAGAGCATGAGCACATTTTCTTGCAAGATACAATGAGGCTTCGGCTGGAATTCTCCATCTGGTTCCACTTGCAATACAGACTAGTCAATCACATGATCAACATCTTTAACATACTTCTTAAGTAATGAGACATGGAAAACATCATGGACCTTCACTGTCAGAGGCAGTGCAAGTTGATAGGCTACTAGTCCAATCCTCTCAATGATATTAAAGAGTCCACAAAACCATGGTGCCATCTTAGCACATGATCCAATCTGTAAGGAGATCTTCTTTGGTTTGATGCATAAGTACTCTTATTCCCCAACCTGGGACTCCTTCAAAAACCTATTCCTATTTGCATAAATATTTTTCCTATCTTGTGCTTCGTTGAGATTCTTCTTGATCACCTTCATCTCTTGTTCCATGTCTTCCAACATATATGGTCCAATCAATACTCTGCTAACTAGATCACTCCAGCTAATGTGAGTTTTACAACTCCACCCATACAATTCCTCAAAAGGAATCATCCTTAGTGACTCCTAATAACCGTTGTTGTATGCAAACTCAACCAAAGGGAGACACTCTTCCCACTTCCTCTATTGATGAATTACATACATCCTCAAAATGTCCTCTAATATCCTGTTGACCCTCTCTGTATATCCATCTTTCTATGGATGATAAGATTTGCTGAAGGCCAACTTTGTGCCCAAACTTGCAAATAACTCCTTCCAAAATTTGGAAGTGAACTTCGCATCCTTGTTTGACACGATATTCTTTGGAACACCATGTAGTCTAACCACATATCGGATGAATACTTGTGCCACATCACTAGCTGAGAATACTGGAATGAAGTGTGCAACCTTTGTTAACCTATCAACAATGACCATGATGGAATCATGCTGCTTCACTATCTTCGACAAACCTATGATGAATTCCATGGAAATGACCTCCCATTTTCACTCGAGAATCACGATCAGCTATAGCAGTCCACCTAGATGTTTACATTGTGCCTTCACTAGTTGACAATCAAAGCATCTCACGACAAGCTCTGGTACATCCTTTTCAGATTTGGCCAATAGTAATATCTCTTCACTACTATGAGTGTCTTATGACAACCTAGGTGACCTGAATATGTTTTCACATGAAACTCCCTCAAGACACCATCTTGATATGACTATCATCTGACACATATATCTTGTCTTGGAACCTGACCAATCCATCTACTGCAAGATGATAGTCCAAGTCCTGTGCGCCTGCACCTTTACCTGTACCTGTACCACTACATGTACCTGTACCTGTACTATCACCTATACTCTGTTGCAACCTGTACACAAACTCCATATATCTGACATTCTGTTGTCTTGCCTGCAAGATTTTGTCCTATAAATCTATCCCATAAGAGCTCATAGTTGCTAAGTGATTCACCTGTACTCACCTCCTAAGAGCATCTGCCACTTTATTCTCCTTGCCTTTGATGTACCTGATCTAGAAATCAAACTTGTTGATGGTGGCCAACCATCTAGCCTGCTAGTTATTTAGATTCGGGTGGTCAAATAAATATCTCAACCCAATATGATTGCTCATAAGCACAAACCTCCTACGAAGAAGATAGTGCCTCCACATATTTAGTGCATGTACAATCGATGCAATCTCAAGATCATGTGTGGGATAATTATTCTCGTGCTCGTTTAGTTTCCATGAATCATAACATACCACTTGTCCATCCTACATAAGGAATCCACCAAGCCCTCTATTGCAAGCATCTGTTCATACTACAAACTCTTTGTCTAGATCTGCAATTTGTAGTGCTGGTGCATGTGTCAACGATTGCTTAAGCTGCTCAAAGCTAGTCTCACACTCTTCAGTCCATTAGAACTTCTTACCTTTCCTCTATAATGATGTGATGGGCTAATCAATCTGCAAAGTTCCTAATGAACCTCCTATAGTATCCTAACAAACCCATGAAATATATCACCTTATCTAGACTCTTAGGAGATACCCACTCCATGATGCCCCTTATCTTCTCTGGGTCTACTGAAATGCCCTCCTTCGAGACAACATGTCCCAAGTAGTGTACCTCCATCTGAAAGAAACTACATTTGCTGAGCTTAGAATACAACCAATGCTATCTCAAGAACCTCAACACTACTGCTAAGTGCTCAGCATGCTCTTCCTCATTTTTAGAATATACCAGTATATCAATAATGAACACAATGACAAACTTATCCAAATATGGATGCAACACACTATTCATCAAACACATGAATGTAGCTGGAGCATTTGTTAAGCCAAATGGAACAAAAACAAGCTCATAATGCCCATACCTGGTCCTAAACGCAGTCTTGTATATGTCCTCCTCTTTGATGCGTACTTGATGGTATTCAGATCTCAAGTTAATCTTCGAGAAAACTACTGCTCCCTTCCATTGATTGAACAAGTCATCAATCCTTGATAAAGGATATATGTTCTTGATACTCACTTTGTTCAATTTCCTATAACCAATGCATAATGTGAGGGTACCATCTTTCTTCCTCAAAAACAAGACTAGTGCACCCCACAATGATACACTTGGCCTAATGTACCCCTTTTCCAACATTTCCTTCAGCTACAACTTTAACTCAACCAACTTAGGTGAGCTCATCTTGTAAGGTGATTTTGATGCTAGAGTTTCCCCTCACACTAGATATTTACCTAGATTGTCATTAATGTCAATATGGAAATATTCTAGGATACTAAATGATGATATGAAGCCAAGGAGAAGCAGAGTAGATCCATGAAGAAATAGGAGCAAGAAGCTAAGGAGCAAGGCCATTAGGAAAGCCAAGCCATGAGTAAGAGTCTGTTAACGGAACAGTTAACAAAGGTGGCATATCAAAGCTATCCCTTATGCTTAAGAGTATTGCAGAGTATCAGAGGAGTTAACACATCAGAGGAGTATTATAGAATATCAAAGCAAGAGAGGCATATTAGAAAAGATATCAGAAGCCATCAAGGTATGAAGGTATCAGAGAAGTTCATTGAAAGACATTGCAAAGCCAAAGGAAGACCTATTGGAGCAAGAGGAGCCATATAGTATGTATTATATGCCCAAGAAGTCCCGCAAAGAGGAAGAAGTCATCAAAAGAGAAGGAACAAAGAGGAACATGCATCAGGAGGAAAAGCCAATGAAAGAGAAGTTAACAGAGGAACCATATCATGAGATATTGGAGGAATATCAGAGAAGAGCTATTGGAGCAGTGTATCGGAAGCCATAGGAGCGACAAGCCAAGAGCAGATAAGAGTGGAGCAGTATATATATATATATATATATATATATATATATATATATATATATATATATATATATTGGAGAAATCACATCGGTGGGTTCTATTAAGTACCACATTGAAACCCCTGACTGGGATATACAGTTGTGGACCCGATGGTCCTATTATATCGTGCCCTAATGGTATATCACGTCTGCCATATTGGGAGTTATGTATCGTAGCATTTAAAGCCTTGTCACATTAAAACTATGATAGCGATATGTATGCGGACCCGAATACACCATTGCAATATGATTTAATATATTATCGCATCCGCCATATCACAAGACTCTTGTAAAGCCTTGCCACATTGAAAGTGCTGATTGTGATAATACACGGACCCAAACAGGTTATAGCAAAGAGTAGAAGAGTATATAATATATAGATGCGATATATATGTGGACCTACTGCACCATTATAAACTACCCTATTGTTATATCGCATTCGCCTATCGGAACTCTCATAGTGCAAGTTATAAAGGGTTGTCACCCCCGAACCACCGATTGCGATATGTATGCAGACCCACTGCAACATTATAATATGACCTATTGAAATATCGCATCTGTTGAATCGCAATGTTCAAAAGAATTGACATTGCCGGACTACCGATTGCGATATATATTACGGACCTGAATGCACCATTTAACATGACTAAATGTAATATCACATCCGCTGTATCGCTAGTCTCTAAGGGATGTCAAACCGCCGATTGCGATTGTGATTGTGATGTGGCATGTGGGACCTCCCTGTTGGTACAGTCTCTCCAATGAAATCCTCCATAAATAATGAAGTCTAATGTATGAATATTATTAAAGGAAAAAGGACCTCTTTGATATTTTTTAATAAGCAACATTTCTTTGTATTTCGGCCTCTCTTCCTCCTGAACGTGTCCTGTGAGTATTGGAACACTCGAATAGACAGAGGAAGCCATGGATTGGGAAGCTGACGTGTCAAGCGAGCATAGATGGTAAAGCAAGCATAGAGGAAGCTAAAGCGACCGAAGGAGGGAAGCTAGAAGGTTGAGAGAGAATTGAGGAAACTGAAGCTCAAGTGAGCGAAAGGGAAGCAAAAGGTTAGGCGTATCAAGATAAGAAAACAGAGAATTGTCTTTATGCAGTTGTTGGTGAAATGGAAGAAAGAAGGAAGCCGACGGTCCAGTAGGATAGAAAGAGGCCGAAGGTCCAGTAGGACAGAAGGAAGACGAAGGTCCAGCCGGACAGGAGGCAGTCGAAGGACGAGCAACTTTGTTGATGTGTTACCCTATGAA
Source organism: Pinus tabuliformis (assembly GCA_031772625.1). NCBI lineage: Eukaryota > Viridiplantae > Streptophyta > Pinopsida > Pinales > Pinaceae > Pinus > Pinus tabuliformis. The sequence goes on along the minus strand of CM062804.1, from coordinate 775,694,131 downwards.
AGACTTAGACCTGTGATGAATTAATCAGGTACATAATGCATATTGAAGAACAATTCTGTGATATAATAAATAAAGTTTCATTTGATATCGCTTGAACAAAACAGTAGCTATTAACAGTATTGAAGCATATGTGAATGTATTTCTCGGAAGTAAGAGATTACAATAGTAAGAACAGTGTCCAGTAGTCACAATGGAAGCATTCATCGTGACAGTGAGAACAAAGGCTTGAAATAGAGAGTTGGTTCTTGTGTAGAGCTTAGTGCAGCGAATAGTAGACTCACTAAAGTTGTGTGGACACATTATCAGAGATCATGATGGCTATTTGATATCATCATGAGATAACTTTTGCAGACTCTGTGTGGACAATATGAAGAGTTGTAAAGACCTCTTCATATGAAGACTGGTTTCCATTGATGTTGTAGCATGGAGACTACAGTGAAGCTGTAAACAGATAGAATTCAATAAAGAAGAGTTTTTGGGAGCAGTGAATCACTATCAAACATGCCTTGACAAGATTGGGTCAGAGCCCTTGGGGTTGGAGCCTTAGAATTGGAAGGATTGGTGTCCTTGGGGTTGGTGCCTCAGAAGTGGAAAGGATTGGTTTCCTTCGAGTTGGTGCTCCTATATCCAAGGTTAGTGCCTTGACAGTAGAGGGTTGGATCCCTTGAGGTTGGTGGCTTAGAACTAGAAGGATTGGTGTCCTGGGAGTTGGTGCTCCTAAGTCCAAGGTTTTTGCCTTGACAAAATAGAGTTGGTGCTCTAGAGATTGGAGCCTCACAAAAGTCCAAGTTGGTTCTTGGAAACAGATTGGAACCATATATATATTGTATCTATTTTATTGCAAAGATTATATTAATAAAAGCATTTATTCTTATTGTTCATCTTGTGTTATGAATATAAATGTTTTAATTGGTAAAATAAAAATTAAAAGGAAATATTGATTCACTCCCCCTCTTAGTATTTCCAACGCTAACCTAATAGAAAATTCTACCTCCCTATGAGGTGGAAAATTTGTAATTTCTTTAGGAAATATGTCCCTAAAATGCTGTAAAACCAAGTACTTGTTCAACACATCTTCATCCTCAACCTTCTTACCCTTATCACTAGATATATCTACCGCAAATAGCTTGCACCTTTTCCTGCGGCTATGCTTTGCTTTAATGGTTGTCACCGTCCTAATTGATGTGACTTTCTTCTTACCCTGTAAGAATCTTGGTTCTCCATTTTTATCAATACATTCAATGGCCTTGTCATAACAGTCAACCTTGGTTCTATGTATATACAACCAATCCATGCCCAATAACATATTGTATACCATTTAAGTCAAATGTGCAAGGTCTTACCCAATGAACTCACTTCTTCTTACCTGTAGCTAAATGAAATAACTAAGACTCTGCATGTAAATCTTTATTCAAACCACACTTGTCCACCAAGTCAAGACTAACATAGCTATAATTAGATCCAGGGTCAATCAAAATAGAAATAACTTGATCACAAATCTTACCTTACATCTCAATGATAGATGCTTGATGTTCTACCTGCTTTTTGTCCATGACTGCATAGATGTGAGGAATACTTTGGCCAACATCTCCAACAGTTTGTGCCTCCCGTGCACTGTATATCTGGGGTCTACCACCCTGATTCTGTGGACAATCTCTCCTGTGATGATATTTGCCACAAATCCAACACTCTATGGGCTTCGAGCCTCCATCCTTGTTCTTCTCTTCACCTCAATGTCCCTGTCCTCTATCTAATGCATTGAACCTCTTAGGTGGTGAAAGATTCTTCTTGTTATTTTTACCCTGTGGCCTTGCTCTCTTTTTATCCCATTTTTATTTGTTCTTTACATTATCTATCTAGTCTAGATTAGTCTCAGTTTTGCGCCTTAATTGTTCATAGAAATGCTTTAGCTTCTGAATGTCCTCCTCCAATGATCTAGGCTCATTGAATTCATTCCTATATTTGAATGAAACTGGTAGCCCACTAATGAATCTTTCAATCTTAGCCTTCTCCTCCTTGAGGTAAGGAACATACATCAATAGTTCCAAGAACTTACTGGTGTACTCATCATCTGTTATGGATCCCATCTTTAGTTCATAGAATTATTTTTCCCTGTCGTCAAAGTATCTCTTTGACATATACTTCTTCTTAAATAGTTTCTCAAAACTCACACCAAGTTATATCTTATTCATATATATATCTTTGAAATTCTTCACATATTCCCACCAGATGTCTACTTTACCTTTATGACTCAAAGTAGCCACTCTAGCTTTCATGTTCTCTGAGTAGTCATGCAACCTAAAGAATTTCTTGATACTAGGCAGCCATGCCTCTACATCTTGTGATATCTTTATCTCTCCATCAAAATTAGGTAGCTTTACCTTCTTAAATTCATTCAGAAAGTATCCCCTATCATTCCTCCTATAAGGATGATACCGATGATGATCATAGTGCTTATCTGAATCAGAACTAGAATCATACATGTCTCTATCCCTTCTCCTCTCCGGAGTGTCCAACAATCTTCCATCTCTATCTGTATAATATCTATGATCGACGATCACCATGCGATCTACTACCACATCCCCCATTAGTTTTATCTTCCTACTCATGACTGATACGTAGTGGTCCTTGTCGCTGCAAATCTAAAAAGCTTTGAAGGATTACTATATTCACCTCTGCTAACATTTCTCGTGACTGTATTATTTTTTCATTATCTGCCTTACAACTCCTTATCTCCTCCTTTAAGCTCCTCAATGTAACTACCAAGTCAGAGGGGTTCCCAACACCATAATGCTCTTTGGATTCGTAGGGAGAGTCTCTATAGCCAACCATCTCGCTAACCATTTGATATTTCTTCCTGTAAGGCATAATATGTCAGATAAACCGAATCAAAATAAAGCAACGTACCTTAGTATAGTTCAGGGAGGATACTTGTCTGCAAGATTACCAAATCAACATGATACATGTATAGCATAATCATAACAACATGTAAACATACGCGAGTAAATGTATCAACTCATAAACATTACTCTAACTAGGATCCAATCATCAATGCAAGGTCATCAACAATGCATGCTATGACCTCATGCATGGCAATGACCATTACTCCATTGTACACATTGCCACATGAAACCAGTAGTATGCATAAGCAATGCCAAACTAACTACAAATATGCATAACCACATGTAGTCGAACATAATCAATTAGTTCTTGTAATCAACCTACAAGATTGATGCATGTAATCAAAATATTCAAAAATGTAACCTAACATACAAGGATGTAAGTAGGTACCATGAAATCAACATGTAAGCGACATATAATCCATAAATAGTTAGTCATATACTCATTTCAAATACATTTCATGAAATCAATAACAAATTGTCCATGATAACCACACTACGACCCTAATTCGACATCAAGCAATTTCAATAAGTATACAAGTGTAAGACACACATGCAATTGACATGCATACATGGCCAACACATATCCCATCCAGTCTGAGGGGTGAACCCTGTTCTGGTACCACTCTGTAACACCCTCCTCCTGCATCTACCCAAGTTGTTATCACCAAAAAATTGGTCATCTAGCCTAATTTACTAGATGGATCAAAGTACACCATGTAAAGCCAATTTTACCATAGTAAAATTGCTTTCACTTTGAGAAATTACTTAATAAACCACCTTTGTTAAGTAATTTATAGAAAAAACCAAGAATAATAATTAAATAAATCAATATTTATTTGATTTTCTTCTAGGAATAATTAATTAAACCATTGTTCCATTATTATTCCTTGTCATATTTCCAATCACTATTTATTTGATTTTCTTCTAGGAATAATTAATTAAACCATTGTTCCATTATTAATTCCAATCATGAAAAATAAATAGATAAATCATTAATTATCTTATTTTTCTCTAAGAATATTTAGTTAATCACCAATTAATTATTATTCTTTGTCAAATTTGACTAAATCCCTTAGGAATAATTAAATAAATCCTTATTTATTTATTTATTATTTCTAAATAAAAGTTTAAATACTTTTTCCCTCCTAAACAAATATAATAGAATATTCCATGTGGTTATTCCAAGAATGGGATCAATAATATTTTATTATTGCTCATTATTCGAGGATAACTCAATATTTTTTTATAAATAGAAGGGTTTTCCACTCATTATACACTTTTGATTATTTTCATTGTTACACTCACTATTGTAACTCTGATTATTTTCATTGTTGCACACCACAGTTTTGTTGGGTTTACACATTATAGAGGAGAGAGACTCTACACAAGCTGAAGATGTTTGAGGGGGACTGGTAACCTCTATTTGTTCCCTTCACAAGTGTTATAATAGAATTATTCTTTGTATATCTGGTTTCCATTGGATGATTGGAGTTATTACTCTTTCTTTTTGTTGTTTAACTATGATTGTGGCATATATCCAGACTTTGGCAGTGTAGAAATTCTCACTATAAATCAATAGATTATGCAATATACTAAATCAAAATTCAAGATCTACTTCTACATCAAACTTGAAAAAGCTTAATCGAATTTGAGCAAGATCAAATAGCACACATATAACTGAGAATGAGAAAGAAATCACACATGAACACAGAAGAATACTCTGGGGAAAGCCTCAGCTAAAAACCCCGATCTCTGTATTATCATACAAGTGGAAATATGTTTAGATTACACAAAGAATCAACTCACAAGCTATCCTGCTCTTTGCACAATCGAACAACACAACTCACAGACTGAATAGACACAAGATATGCCTCCCTCAGCCCTCCAAGCCTCCTATTTCCTTGCACAGTTTTCTTTGGGGTCCACTATTGTCACCTGTGTGAATTGGCCTCATCACACACTCACGAAACCCAAAAGTAACCATGAAATCTCCAAGGAATGAGTTCCCTCTGCATGCAAGAGATATCCTCCAAGGAATATTCCTGCAACTGATAATACAATGTCCCATCATCTAATCTCAATTGGGTCTCTGTCTAAACTGACATGCATGAGTTATTTATGAGAGAATATTCAGTTATCTGAAGTGCAGTAGTTACATGCATGCATGCATTAACTAACTGAGCTCACAATTAGTTCAACAAACTATTTGAACTAATCAAACTGGACTTAACTCAGTTAACTGAGCTAACTAATTACAACTCAAAGTACAACTCATCCTTATCTCTTTAACTAAGGGATAAATTCTTCAATCAATGGGATAACTGTTACATGTCCTCACATAGACTTCATGTTTGATTTTCTCCAACTAATTAACTCAAGATGAATTAATTAATTATTAATCAGACAGCTACTAAGAACAAATTCGAAATTTACTTCTTAATTTTAGTTCAGGGACTAACTAAAATAGGAAGGTATCCTGAAATTCTATTTATAGCAGTGATATTTTTATCACTTCTATATTTAGCATTTCTTGTTGCTATTTTCAATAGGTAGGTTTTGTTTCTATTATTTGTTGTAGATATACAATGTTTAACAACCATTTATATTGTTGAGATTGTTTGTCATCCACAATCTTGAGTGGGTTCTTTTCGTACATCTTTGAGAAGAAAACACTACAACACAAGTAACTAGCCATACATGGTAAACATGTGATGAGAGGCCACTATGATATGATTCAATGTCTTAAGTCACCTTAAGGAAGTGGAACCGATGGAAACACACCATCCAAACATCCAACATCAACAACAGAACCCTCAAAAGACAATTTAGCCACTTAGACAACCTATCCCTGGGTCCCACTGATGCTTTAGGTCTCTTGGGCCATAGTTTCTCTCATGCTATGTGCAATGGAGTGACCAACAACCTAAAGTCACTCTCATATGCCTGCTTGCCAGTGATTGTGGACCAGAATTGTTAGTGTTGTCCCATCAACTCCGAGATTTGAGCCACTTTTTCAAGCCCAAAGCCCAAGTCACTTCCCAGAACTAATCCATCTATTCAAATACGTAAAGTGATATGGAAATGACATTACTAAAGAAAATACTTGTTCAAGACCTTGACTAGATCCCTACTAGCCATGATAGGCATTTCGTCAAACATATCGTTGACATATAATCTAGAGGTGTAAATAATAGAGTCAAGTGTAGGGATCTCATAATTATATGAGAATCACTGTGAACCATTGTTTCCTCATGAGATTTGTTGCATTATCATCTATTAGGTCATAGACACATTATTCATTCACATACAAGTAAAAACATGCTGAGAGCCATACATAAGTGTTGTCATAAAATGTGCATATAACTAGCAGAATAGGAATAGAAATATAATAAACATGACAACCATCAAATCCATAAATACATCAATACCTTTGCACATGGAAATAAAGGGAAATAATTTCTCATTAATGAATGCAATGAACCAACCAAAGATGGGACTACCACGTTCCACCCGACGGAAGAATGGTTGAGCCAAATCTCTCTTCATCCATTCACCCCCGTGCCATATTCCAAGCATGAATGTGGGATCTCATAGAACATATCAATACAAACTCATCTAGGGCTTCCAGAGGCCATGCACCTCAACCCATAAAACAATGATTCCACCTCATGGTCGGGCATCACCAAAACCATCATCAAATTGGTCTCCATCCAAGCCTTCCAGGGCTTCTAGAGTGTTTGTCCAACAAAGGCTTCCAGAACTAGTAACTCAACCCACAACTTATATAGGGTTTCCAGAGCATTTGTCCAACTAAGGATTCCAGGACTAGTAACTCAACCCACCAAGGGTTTCCAAAGTGTTTTTCCAACTAAGGCTTCTAGGACTAGTACCTCAACCCAGGTTTTTACAAGGCTTCTAGAGTGTTTGTTCAACCAGGGATTCCAGGACTGATAAATCAACCCAAGCTAAGGAAACATGAGAACCAACCAAAACAAAACAATGAAAGTAAACCCATAATCACCATGGCTATCCAAGAAATGGCAAGGCTAGGAAATCCATTGTCGATCTAGGCCATCCTCCATGACAATGATATATCACAACCAAGAATTGACATGCATATGCCATGCATGCCAAAACTAGTGAAGAATGATACATGCAACTCGGTATCTACAAGAAAACCTAATGTAGTTGTTGATGTTGATGCCTTCTTGTGCTTTCCTACTCTTCCTTTTCCTTCTTTCTCTAAGAATCCAAGTATGCCACACCCTCTAAGAATGCTCCAAGAAAACTCTAAGTATCCAAGAGTATGAGAGAGAGAGAGAGGATAATGAGAGAGCTCCAACACTGAACTGACAAAAGGTTACCAACTGATCCACATAAGTCTTTTTATGAATAAGGCCTCTATTTTCTTCATTTTCCATTGTTTTCTTTCATTTTCTCCTCACATGCAACCTATGACCTTTCACCTCCTTTTTCTCCTAATTTCCATTATTTTCGTAAATAAATGTTCCAAAATGCCTTTTAATGCCTTAGCCATTGCCTTTTCCATAAAAAACCAAATAAACACCCCTTAGGATATCTTGCCCAACATTTAGCTTGGAATAAGTGTCCCAATCATCTGTGGTTATTGTTTTTAACATTTATTACATGGAATTTTCACCACGATTGTTACATTTAAGGTGCAGAAACCCATTAGATGCATGATTTATTAGAAATTAATTAAAAGAGCAGTGGAACACATAAAATATTATGAAATCACAAACACATAAAAGTATAAAAAAAGAGAGACACAAATATACATGGTTCACCCAATATGGGATATGTCCATAGAGAAATAGCCATGTCTTCCTTTTATATTATCCATCAAAATGAAGAGATACAACCTACAACAAATTCACTGTAAATTCCTCTTCGCTCTCAGACAATATCCTCTCTCTTTCTTGCACAGAATAATAATATACAACCGCAATGCAATTCCCTCATATAAATTGAGGGTGGCCTTCTAGGGAAAAAAACCCTAAATTAGCATAACTTCTAATGTTAGATATTTTCCTAATGAATGACCTAGATTGACTATGAAATTATAATATTTTACAAGGTAATTTTTGTTGGGTGTGGAGCCTGATTATCTTCTTGATTGTCCATAGGTTTTTTGTTTCAACCATGTTGGATCCCTGTTCCTAATTGGGCGGAAACATTGCCCATTTAATTTTCGTTTGGGGGGGGCGACAACAACTTTTATGAATACCCCCCTAATGGGGGTTTGGGGGCAACGCCCCCAAAGCTACAAATAGATGAAAATTTTCCTTGTAAAATATTGTAATTTTGTAGTCAATCTGGGTCGTTCAATAGGCAGATGATATGGTAGTAGAAGTTATGTTAATTTAGGGTTTTTCCCTAGAAGGCAACCCTCGATTTATATGAGGGAATTTTACTACGGTTGTGTATTATTATTTTTAGTGAGAGAGAGAGAGAGGAGGTTGTGTGAGAGAAAAGAGGAAATTACAATGGATCTGTTGTAGGTTTTATCTCTTCATTTTGTTGGATAATATAAAAGGAAGGACTGGTTGTTTCTTCGTGGATGTAGCCCAAATTGGGTGAACCATATATATCTATGTCTCTCTTGTTTTATGTGTTTCCACAATATTTTATGTATTTCATTTCTTTGTTAATTGATTTTAAATAAATTTTATCAACAAATTTGTTTTGGAGGCATTGCTCCCTGAACCCCGCACTAGGGGGGGAGGGTGGGGGGCTCATAAAATCGATGTCACTGCCCCTGGGCCCCCCGAGAGCGATCCAATAAGCAATGTTTCCACCTTGTTAGGAATTGTGGTCCAACGCGACTAAAATGAGACTTCTGAATCAAGGAGATAATTAGGCTCCACACCAAATATGATTAAATTCCACATCCAATGAGTGCCCACTATGCATACTTCTAACTAGACTCACATCAAAAAAACTGAAAATACATCAAAAAATGTGTTCAACACACTATTTTCATGTATTTTTGTTTTTTGTCTATGTTGGTCTACTCGAAAGTATGCATAGTGGATATTCATTGCATGTGGAATTTATTTATGCATCCAACAATTGTCTACATGACATTTGAGTAAAATTGTAAGGAGATAAGCCAAAAATACAATTAAAAAAGTGCTTTTCTTCATTTCCCTCCAAAATATTTTCCCCTAGGGATGGCACCATCATCTTGAATCCTATTGGTTCTTATAGAATTAATTATTTTAGTACATTTTTGGTTTTGAGGCCAATTTTTCACCTCAAAATTCCCCTAATGGTGACAGAGAAATTATGATAGAAGATATGGTAGACTATAGTCTGAGTCCTGACATGAGATAGATTTTGTTAGAAATATTGATTGTGGGGGGGGGTTGAATCAGTGTTTCACGATACTTAAACTTTTACCTAGTTTTTGTTCTTCTTTATAGTGTTACTTGAATTGTATTTTAACTATTGATACATTATGATAGCATATCTAGGCATAAGCAGGTAACACATGCAAACCATAAACATAAACATAAGAGAAAACACATCAACATCATCATCATCATCATCACATAACAACACTAGATACTAGGTGGAAAACAAAACTGGGAAAAACCATCGCTATTGTTGTCTTCATCTTATTTTATTAATATTCAGAAAACCTTATTTTACATCTTGCACTGGCACAAACTTCTACTAGTGTGTAGGCTTCTACTTGCTATAGTCTACCATCTCCTATTGTTTCTCCAACTACCATTGGAAGGAAGCTACCACTCCTTCAGTAAGTTTTTTGTCCACCATTGGAAGGAAGATACCAATCCCTTACTGAAGGCTTTGACCCTTAGGCCCTTTGTGGACCACTTTTCAAAATCTTTCACACTGGATCCACTTGTAATAAATTCAAATCCCAAAAGCCATGTTTCATCCAATTTTCAAACAAGACCCCTAAAAACTTTATGTTCATGCAATGAATACAAATCTAACCATACAATCTCCTATTCACAACTGACATCAAGTTATCTCTCCAATAACCAAATCAACTAGTGGAAAAACATAGTTGCATACATCGATAATCAATCTGATATAAAACCATTTAATGTATCTAGTAAATAAACCCTAGTAGCATTAAATTATTTTTCCATACATCAACAATATCATCATAGACCTAATTTCAACCTTGATTAGACAATGGTCAAGACAATCAATAGCGAATACAGTTTTATCTTCAATATGCACTCACAAACCCTATCAAAATTGTAGATAAGCCATATTATATTCTTTGACATCATCATTTCAATATGAAACTTTTGTGATAGCAACAACATTGTTCCAACAATATTGTCCTCAATAGCATAACAACATTACCAACTATCTTTTCATTATAAAGCCCTTATGTCCATAAAAAATGACAAACCCTAGCGTGCATCAAATATACTCTTGCTCAATGCATCAATCCTTAGCAATAACATACCCTTACTCTCAGTATCAAAGTAACATCCCCAAACAATAGATTCACATCGTATAGTGCATATGAGAATTCCTCGCAATATATCACTTCTTAGCATATAATGATTTATCATTCCTCTTTCTATGCAATATACAAATATTATCATGAACACATCAACACTCAGAACAATTTTATGATCATTAAACCCCTCAATACATATATGAACTATGTAAATGCCACATCCCTAGTCAGCATCAAGTAGACTCATTCTCTACAAAACTAGCAAATTTTTTACTACAAGATCAATCAGACACAATAGTAAATTCAATCCATTATACATTTCTGTCAAAATTCAACTATTAGAATACATCACACTTCTCTAAGACACACTGACATTCCCATGATATTACCTAGAAACACATGACAGTACATCTCAATCATCAAACTCAATCTGATGAAGTATAATTTGTAGCCATACAAATTTTCACTTACAACAACTTTTCTGCGATCACAATATGTCAATATATAAACAATATCTTTGCCATACAAACCTCTATTCCAATGCAGGATCACTACTTTCATACAATCACACTTCTTAACAACTCAACTCAAACAATAGTTTTCATTTCAAACAATTTTATCACAACCCAATGCATCAACTAAATGTAGGTTGAATTTTAGCAGAATATACTTCTGTTCATACACTAATCTCTATGATATAGCTAATATTCTCATAAATATAACCAGTAGCCCATGGAAAAAAACAACATGTTACTCAAACCAACACATAAAACTCATGGCAAGTGATCACGACATCAATGGCTCTTTCCCATATAAATCTCATCCATACAAGAATACACATTAGCACAATGTATCTTTCACAAACCCACATAGCCATAAAAACTGCAAGACAAGGGGTTAATCATGAAACTCTACTGTCGTACACAATTCTTCCATTGACCTTTGTTAACTATGAAAGAATCACTCTCAGAAATCCAAACTTTTTCCTACACTCACACCAATTGATTAAGCATATTCTCTTCTATGTGCACACACTAAAATAACCTCCTCTAAGTTTTTGTTATTGAAAAATTGATCCATAAAATGAGATCAACGATTACATAGAGGTTTCACACTTCAAGACCAAATATTTAATTTAATTCATAATAAAGGTCCTTTGATTGTTCCAAGATAAAGGAGAAGAAATAAGAAACATACTTCAAATCATCTATAGCAATAAATTCAGTGTTATACAAGAGCACACAAACCTCCAATAATTTGTATGGAACCTCAATTGTGTAGACAGTTTACTTGTCAAATTTTTGGACCATCTTTCCTCAAATTTCTCAATATGCAATAACATACATTCAAAAAATTTGGACACTTGCACATTGGCAAGATACACTGTTGGCATAAAATTATATTTGGAAGACCCAAGGTTCGACCACTGGTTTCCAACGAAGGTTTTTGTTGTAATCTAGCACGTCATTGGTATTTTCATTCCTCTGTGAGGGAGAAACATCTCACTAGAGGTGTGATGAGACATGAAAGGATGGAAGGGATTGAAGAATGGTGTCGAGAAGCAACTTAACAAACACATGATTCATTGTGTAGGTATTTTTACATCATTTTCAGAAATATTCAAAGATCATGATATATGTAAGATAGAAGCAATTACACCAATGAATAACAGAATACACAACAATGCATCCTAAGGAAGTTTTATAGGGATGCACGAACTATAGTCATTGCATACATGCATATATAGAATTAATCCCCACAACTCCTTCTTTATTAATATAAGTGGACTATTACATTACAGATCTATGAGAGCTCACAATATCTTTTAGAAAAGCATATTAGAGTGAGGCTAAATAAGACAAAATTACAATCCAGATACAAATACAGAGCTTCAATTTCCAATCTGGAAACATCTCGACGTATATCTTATCTCCCCCCTCTCTCGTTCGTTTCCTGTAGCCATTTATAGATCTCCTTCCTTGATCTTGCTCACTTGATTTGGTCCACTTTTTCTACTTTGATCATGTTCACTTGATTTGGGTGCTGTGGTCCTTATCACATTGATTCTTTAAAAACTAGCATACATATCCTTGTTTCGTGGCTTCTACGAGTCCCAAGATAACCACTCTTGATTTCTTCCTGCTACTTCCCTTTCTACACTCGACTTCTAGCTGGTTTGATCACTTGCTTTCCTTTCGTTGATCCTCTCCATAAGATTTTTTTGGTGAAAACTTAGTCAAAATTTACTTATTGCTATGGACTTGGCTCTACTTGTTGTTGTGCAACTTTTGTTAACGCTTCTCCTCCCTACTCTGCTATTTGGTATTCAAATGAAGGACCCAACTCTGGTACTATCTATAGGAATTAAACTTTGAAATCAGTATCATCTGTGGTGGCATATTTTCAAATGGAGATCGATGTAGTGATTTTATCAATGAATTCAGTTGTTTTATTAGTTGTAGGTTGCTCAGGATGAGATGTAAGGATGGTCTTCCACTTAACATCAACATCATAATTAATCTTTTGAAGCTCCATGAAATTACACTAAGTTGGTGGCTAAAGATCCTGCAACAGAGTTTTAGAGGTATGTGAGTCTTCTTCCAATTGACGAATTTGATTCTTCAGTGATTTTGCTTGACTAGAATTTTTTTTGTTGTTGCTAGAGATTAGTAGTGCTGAGTGCCTGGTCAAATAATTATTTAGTTTCCTTATGTAATTGATACAAAGGTTGATTCTTTCTAGCAAGTAGATTGGCCCAATCCCAGACTTGGAAAAAAACTTCTTGTAAATCATTGGTAACTTGTTGAAGGGTGATGCAGGAAAATTTGACTTTTCCTGCTATGTTCACTTCCACGAACCTACAATCTTAAGAATACCAAGAACTATATAGAAATTTGATTACTCATCCAGTTAATTATTACAATCATATAAAGACATTCATTAACATTTATGCAGAGATACTATACAATCCATAAGCATGTAAAAATTCCATTCTAAAACCAAATTTACATGTAGATGTTTGGCCTGATTATACATTCATTTGGGCATTAGTTCTCATTTCCTGTAGGCTTAAAATAAATAGAATTAAGAAACATAATATATTTTCTAAATCATAAAATCCCTCTATAAATCAACTTTTCCTAAACCCTAAAATCACTCCGTGATGTATTCCCTAAAGCTCTTATTATTTATTCACTAAATCTCTCATGATTTATTCCATAAATCTATCATGCTCTTCAAGGAAACTTTTCTTTTTCCTTATGGAAAAATATCTCATATCCATATTTTTTCTAAACTATTCTATAATAATTAAATGAAACTAAGAATATTTACAATTAAGGAATTATAATTCCTTTACAATATTGAAACCCATTTTGGATATTTTTTTCAAAAATCTTGATGGATTGGAAGATCTAATTCTCCTGCATCAGACTTCCAATGTAGAAATAATTCACGACCTCCTGGTCATGTGTGACTAATTTTCAAATGCTCTTGGATCCCAAACTTTGTCCTGTAACTGGTCACCTCCTTCTTCATGTTGCTTCTATGTTGTTGTTGTCATTGTCTTCTTCACCCTACTAGGTTTCCAACCTTCATGTTTTAATTTTCCATTCTCTTTGTTGATGTACTCTTATACATTCATTTTCCTTCTACTATTAACTATCCTTCTTACATTAGTGTGCAATTTCTCATGCACTTTCATCATCAGTATTCTCATCTTGTAAATTTCAATGTCCATTTGATCTCCTGCCCGGTACATGTTGCTCTTTGTTTGCTGAAATTTGTTGTTGTTTCTCCTCACCGGTTGTTGTTGCATGTTTTATTCTTTAAATCTGTAGAATTCTTAGTCCTTCCTTCATCTAATGCCTTAAGCACTCCTTATATGCCCACAACTTTCATGTAGTATTGATCATCAATCCTTGGATTGAGTAACCATTCTTCCAGCATCCTTAGCTCTTCTTTAAAATTTGTTAGCATTAAGTTTGAATGCTCCGCTTCCTCTTTACGCTTCCTTTGACTATCTACATGAGCCATATATTCTTTGTGCTTTTAAACAACATGTTTCTTTAACTGTCTATCATCAATCTCTTTGTTCATTAATTTATGGTTTTCATCATGGTTTTCTTCATGAGAGAATGCTACCTCATCCTATATCAAAATGAAATTTTTAGTTTGTCTTCCTTCTATGCCCTGAGAAGACATTTATTTTTCTTCCTTCACCTTCCATAACCATACACAAAATAACCCACAACCATACACAAAATATCTATTTCAAAAATATTTGGATTTTCAACCTCTTTTATCTCCTCTATTAACACATCCACATGTTGATCTGAACTATCCAAGTAGTTCATGAGACTTGAAGAAATACCCTCATCTTAATTCTCACCAGGCAACGGTCCTTGCTTTGGTTCACAAATGTGCACTTTCTCTTTCTTACTCTCTCCAAGCATTCTTAACTAGTCTCTGATCAGATGCCTTATCTATCTTCTTTTATTTATTGCATGCAACTTATTAACCAACCATTAGACTCTTTTTCCAACATAAAGTCCATTCCTCAATTCTTTCATCACTTTTTCCAGCCACTGCTTTGTTTTCTCTTGTAGATGCTTCTTTATTTTGTTGATCTCTTCCTTTATCTCAGCTATCTCCTTCTCCCTTTCTTCATCACTCATTTTATTTTTTCCAAGTTTCTTAGCTTCCTTCCTTCTTTCATTATAAATTTTCTCTAAACCCATAAAATGGCTACCAATAGTTGTATTTTCCTTCTTCTTCTTCTCCTGTGAACTCTCCTTGTTCACATGTAAACTGCAACCAAGTCTTTACCTCCTAGCAAATTTTGTATCTGCTGCCAATACCTCACCAAGCTTTCTTCCGAGCTTAGCCTTTTGATATTTTTGATTCCTTCTCTGGAACCTTCTCTTGGAAATTCTACCCAACCACTACTTGTTGTAATTCATCCTCCTTATGGTTATAATCCTCAATTCCAAAGAGCTTACCAACTCTTATATCACTTCATGTAGGAAAACTTGTCTTTTCCTGTTATGTTCACTTCCATGAACCTACAATCTTAAGAATACCAAGAACTATACAACAATATGATTACTCAGCCATTAACTATTAAAATCATATAAAGAGATTCATTAACATATATTGTTAGGAAACGAGCTCACAAAAAGCTAAAAAATATAGATGAACGCCTTAGAAATAAGCCTCTTCAAGGGGGCAACCTCCTTTACATTACACAAATGAACAATTCTTGGATGATACAAATGACAAGATATCCTTTCTATATATAGGAGTCTGAGGGGTCATAATATAATCAGAGCCGACATAACAATAATAATGTAACGGCACAATAATAACAATAGTGGGCTTCTATGGGGCACAATAGTAACAATATGGGGACTGCATGGGTACATCAATATAATAAGGGGCCTAACATATATGAAATGATACTACATAATCAATAAGCATGTAAAAATTCCATTCTGAAACCAAATTCATATGTACATGTTTGGCCTGATTATACATTCATTTGGACATTAGTTCTCATTTCTTGTAGGATTACAATAAATAGAATTAATAAATATAATATATTTTCTAAATATTAAAAGAACTCCAACCCATAAATCATTCCATAAATTGACTTTTCCTAAATCCTAAAATCACTCCCTGATTTATTCCCTAAAGCTCTCATAATTTATTCACTAAAGCTCTCATGATTTATTCCATAAATCTATCATGATCTTCAAGGAAACTTTTCTTTAATGGAAAAATATTTCCTATCCATAGTTTTTCTAAAACTATTCTATAATAATTAAATGAAACAAAGCATATTTACAATTAAGGAATTATAATTCCTTTACAATATTGAAACCCATTTTGGAGCCTTTTTTTGAAAAATCTTGATGGATTGGAAGATCTAATGCTCTTGCATCAAAGGGTATCCTAGAAAGAAGAGGCTTGAGCAATCTCATGAGAAATTTGGTCTTTATACTGGTCTACAGGATCTGGCAGTGTTCGACGTAGCTTAGCAATAGTGCCACGCAACTCTCGATTGGAAACAACTAAGTTCATACAAGAAATTTCAATAAACTCACAATTTTCAATAGGATGACACATGGAAAAAACCTCTAGAGAATTAGGCACAAATTTAGTAATGGTTGGCCACATATGTTGAATTTTGGAACTAATGTCTGCAATTTTTTTCTTGAGTTGTTCATTTTCCCCTTGTAGTTGGCCCCACTCTATAGTAATCATGATGAGTTGTCATTGATGCTGTTAATAAGTAGAAATGAGATCAGTATACTTTGGGTCTACAAGGACTAGATGGTCTTCCAATTGAGTGGTAGATGCTCTAATGAACTGAAAAATTTGAGATGGTGACCATGTTCGAAGATCATATGTAGATAATGTATCAGCTGGAGGAAACTGTTCTTGTAGAGGTTGTCCAATGGAAACAAATTGTTCTAAGTGACCCTGTGGTGAAGTTTTTGGCTCTTGACTCTATTCTTTTTGGAATTCATCGCGGATCCTAGCAATGAAATTTTTATGAAAAATAGGGACAATATCCTATGATTGTGCAACTAAATTCAAAACCTCTCAACAGTGAGTTGGATCTTGAGTGAACAAAGCAGCTTGAGCTGCTAAAATTGTTGTACTAGACTCTGGCTAAGATGAAAATGAGTATTGTGCGGGCAACACCATAACTTCTTGTGCATGTGATTGAATTTCAATTATAGTCTGTGGAAATTGTTCAGTCTCCATAGGATAATATTCAATATCCATCTCACCAATATCTTCGCCAATATTTCCACAGTTAGGATTATAAAAAAGAGTAGTGGAAGAAGTCGTATGAGGCAATGAACCAAGGGAACATGTGGAATGAGTAAGGGTGATAGATGATGTTACTCAACAGCTTGAGTACCCTCAACAAGGTCTTTGGGATCATCTCTAGTAAGATCAATAAAATGTGAAAGGATGGCATCAATATTGGTTTTGGCATAAGCTTGAACGAAAGCAAAAGCATCGAAGATGGATGCACTAGTGTCAGAAGTTGTAAGCAGGGTAATGGAAATTGGGCTTATGGAGACAAATGGGACCATTGGCAGATTAAAAGAATTACCAATAAGGGGAACAACGCTAGGGATTTGATAAGTATAAATAGTATAACTCACCATGGAACTGAATTTAGACATGGTATTACAGGAAAAAGACACACATTGCTCCAACTTCTTCATCATCAGCTAAAGATCATGTTCAGAGTTAGCTGTGTGTTTTCTGAAAGATAAAAAACATCAAAAAATGAATCATGAGGGTGCATTCCATCCATAGAACAAATTATCTCACCTTCTTTGTGCATATATTGAACTCCAAGCTAGGATAAGACTTCATTATGAAAATCTTCCTTTGACAGATAATAGGATAATGGCCTCATCTTGAATGTATCAGGGCCAATGGTTTTAGGACAAATATAAGGATGACCATGACTTATGCCAAACCATATTTTAGATGTATATTTGTCTAAAATTGACTTGGGTACTTTGGGTAGTGACATAGTGATGTCAACCATATTAGTATGCCACTTTTCAAATGTATGTTCATTAAAAGCTTTGTTAGCAGAATCAATAGGAGTTTGCCACAGAGCATACGAAAGAGCAAGGGGTTCATCATCTACAACTTCAATTGGTTCTCTACATTTGGGTGTGCACCATTTCATTATGGGAATGTAAATAACTAGTTATCCGTATATAAAATAGGTTGCTCTCTTAAATAGGTCTGTATAGGCTTCAAAAAGCTCATTCAAAATATAGTTGCACCAATTTAATGATTCGCCTCGATAATGGGCTTCAACAACCAAAATAACATTTAGATTACACTCGCCTTTGGTGTAACATCACATAAGCTTCCCTGTGATGACATGGCATGAAAATATCCAGTCATTGTTAATCATATCAATGACAATGTCATGACCTTTACATTTAGTTCGATATTTTCTATACAAAGTACCATCTCCCTTATTTTTTCCCCATTTAGAGACACTATGGAACATAAAGGAAGCATTTGTACCATATGGAAACAACCTTATAAGACTATAAATATCCTTGACATGGATGGGATATACTTTTTCAAGGCACAAAAAACTGCCATGAATTCTACTAATGAGGAATTTGGTACAACACATGGCCTCTCCTATGGTGCTAAAGATAGAAAAATCTCGTAATTTCATCAAATAAGACAGTTGTAAAGGTCAGAACTTAGGATTTAGTCATAAAGTAGAACCACTACCTAGATTAGAAATATAATTCATGTACACTATGGAATTCAAAGTTGAAAATAGAAAATGATCATTCAAATCATTGTCTACTAAGGTGGGTTTTTCATATTTTCCCAAAGTATATTCCGTGGGTTCAATATGGAGATATGAAAAACTAGGAGGAACTACAAGTTTGGTAGGATGAACCATAGTAAATTCTTGACAACTGTAAATAATGCAGATAGGGGGATGACATCAGTTTTGAGAAATAGGTGGATTCGATACAGAAGCCAGGGAAGAAGACTCCAAGAGATGCACAAACCCAATGAGGAAGTAACACTATGATGCATGGCATCTATAGAGATAATAATAGAAAGAACAATGAATGACTAGACTGTTGTGTATTAAATACAACAACTTACCAAATTAAATTGAATCCAAGTATTTATTGTAGACAAGAAACAAATCCCTATAACATGACATGAAATCCTAAAAAGGAAATGTGACGACAATAAAATGAAAAAAATACTTTAATTTCATAAAACATAAATCAAATTTAGAAAAACTAACTGTTATGGGGATAATGACTAGATAACAGAAAAGATTCACATTAATTGATAGACTAAACAACTCGAATGACACTTACACTATCTCTCCCCTAGCACAATGAGTTGTGGGGGTTTGCAACTAAAAACTAAGACGAAGGACTAACACAATGAAACATAGTAACTAACTGACGCAAGTAATTAGACAAAAAAAATTATATGACTAACTTAAACCTATACCTAACTAATTCCCTCTTATCGAGAGTAAAAGATGAAATTTATCTTTAAGTACCATGGTAGGGTTTTAGGTGTGCACCATTGACCCAACCAAGAAAAAGGACTCCATTAAGCTAAGCGAGCTTAACAATTCCTCAATATTTGATCTCTGCAACAAAGAAGGTGTTATCTCAAAATCAGGCCCTGGAAGGCTGCAACCCAGGAAGACTTCAAGTAACTATTTCAAACCAAACTTTTGACTAAGGCTTAGCCTCCTTAGCCTGAGAGGGCTCTCTCAAATGTTATTGATTTTGACTAATGATTAGATGGCTAACTCTTGTGAAATAACATGAACAAGTATGCTGGTTGGATAAACATTAAACTAATTTCCATTGGGCCTATGGAGTCAATCATACTTCAGTAAACAATGACACTGCCTTTACATAGAAGTCAGGGCATTTGGCATTAAGATGTTCAGAACACAACATATATAAAACCACAGTTCATAGATGAGTACAGGAAGTCAGAGCAGCATAAGTGAATTCTGAGTGATTACTCATCTAAGCAACTGAAAAAAGACATGAAGAACAAAGTAAAATAACACATCTTGAACATGGGAATGCTTTATGAATCCTGAGAAGAAAAACATATAACTTATATTACTGAACTCTGTTCTTTACATAAGTCAAATAGCACTCTGTTTTTATAAAATATCCAACCCCTATTACATAGATGTTCCAGCTATATATAGAAAATCCTTATTCTAACTACTTCGAGCTTCCTCCTCCCACATGAGGGGAACTCGAATTCTGCTTATGATGACACCTATTTGCTTTACAACAAACTATTAAATACAATTAGTGCTAACTGGAGTTCTAAAGAGTTCTAATTTGACTATGACTCTAACTCTATCTTCTTCGTAGGATGATTACTTCTTGTTCTTTGACACTTGGACTCCTTGCAGTTTGGCTGAGATGGCTGAGATGAGTATTTAAAGCTCCATGTTGGCCTCGGATGCTGAATACTTTAACTGCTCAGTGATGTTAGGTGATATCCCTTGCTTTTCGGTTCCAGTCCTCCATAACTTCGAATATACAGCAGCATGTTTTTAACCCTTTTAATAACCCAAAAATATAGGACATCACCATGTTCCTGATGTGTTGGAGGCTTCATCGATGGGCAAGTGTACTGGCCAAAATCCCTCGTATGTAACTCATTCAAAACCCTAATGACTGGTAATAAAGTGGCTTTATAACAGAAACTTTAAACTTGAGTCAAAACATTTCACCTTTTTAAAGGTACACCTGTCTTGATCTGAATGGCTGTGATAGCTTCATTTGGTCTCTCACATGTCCTTCAGGTGTTTCCTTTAGAAAATTCCCGATCATTTTACCAAACTGTTTGTCTGCGTTTAAAATCAACACCTACAGCAGTTTCGTAGCGCGCTACGAAACTGCTGAATTGTTTAAACAGCTTGTCTTTTCCCTGAGATATTTACCGCCCAGACATTTGATTGCAAAAACTTCTTTTGACCTTGGATATATATAGCAGGGATCTACATGTCTTTAAAACAATAAAACTAAGCAAAATTTAACAAAATTTGGAACAAAACCTTTCTTTGAACAGCAATTTCATTCAGCAGCTAACTGGCCTAGCTGTGCCTTCAAGTCTTCCACTTTCTTTCTCATAGCTTTATTCTCAGCTCTTAGATGCATGTTTATCTTTCTAAGGAGTTTTGCCTCTTTAATGGCAGGTACTGTCCATGTGTAAACATCGGCTACTGAATCCACCTGGTTTACTAAGTTTTCACTTCCTTTCAATACAGCTTTACGATAATTTGCATACCTGACTGTAGACTCCCTAGTGGCATTCTTCACCTGAGCAATCTCATGTTTAGCTGCTTCTAACTGGTTCCTTATAGCTATAATATTATCTCCTTGAGATATGATGAGTGTTCTTTTTGTGTCTTTTTGCTTAATTTTCTCTGCCTCCTCTGTTCTGGGCAATTCTTCGGCTTCCTCTGTTCTGGACAATTTCTCAGCTTCCTTTACTTGCTTCCTTGTAATAGGTCTTCTGGGTTTGAAAATGAATTCTTCACCTGCTTCATCAAACTTCAGCCTTTTTGAGGCCTTAGGCTTCTTGGTACTTTCTGGTGATGACTGTGTCAAATCAATATGCACTGGCTCAATTTGCTCAAACTCGATGGCCTCTAATAAATCATTCAGGCTTGCTTTAGATACTGGGCTCTCTTCAACAGCTATGGATTTACCTTTTTATTTACTTATTTGGCTTCTTGTCCTTACTCTTGAAATTGCTTCAGCTCTGCTTGTTTCAGCTACAGTCTTCTCATCCTGAGTCTTTTCTTTTGTTGCTTGCTGAGGTTGTTCTTTAGTGATCAGTGGCTTCACTGGTTTTTTAAGTTGTGACTTGGTTTGCTTTTTAGCTCTGGCCTCCTTCTGAAGCTCAACTATTGTGAGTTCTTTGATTGGTTGTTCTCTGACTAGTTGTGGAGTAAGGCCAGTTTTGCTTTGGAATCCAGCCATGAAGATGAATGAATTCCAGTCTCTGCCTATCTTCTGGAGGCCATCTAAAACTAACAATTTAATCAAACCATGGTGAAATAAAGAAGTCTCGCAATCCTCTTTTCTCAGCTGCACCTTATCACATATTTTACTTAGACTGCGAAATAAGTAAAAAGGAATATCTATGGAAGCCTTCCCAGTGAAATGTAAAAGCAACTTGAAATGATAAGAGTAGACCTTATTGTATCTTCCTTCACATGTCAAGTATTTCTGAATGCAGGTGAGAAGAAGGGCATAATGCTCCTTAACATAGTTTCTGGGCACTGCTTTTGTTAGGTCTTCATTCACATATGCCTCTTTTAAGAACTCTTTACATGGATTCATATCAAATTTAAAGTTCTTAAACCATTCTTGCTGCCCTCTTGGGATTTCTGTTACAGTAGCTATTGCCTACGGAGACACTTGAACTTCCAACATAGCTATTTTTGAATTTAAACCGGTGAAGTTCAAAGCAAACTCTTTGGTTACCTGCGCATGTCCTCCTTGCAGCTTTTTACAGAAGTTCCAGCACCCGGCATCTTTGAATGCTTTCTTCACGCCTTCATCCCTCAATGCTATGTCTAAACCTTCAGGTTCGGTCCTCTGGCATTTTCCAGATCTGTGTTCTTTCCTCTCCATTTGTTTTTTGAAATCTTTACACTCACAATGAGCAACAACTTCAGTTGAAATTGCGGTTCAGTTCTTTTTAACTCGGGCTTGCTTGTAATCAAGCTCACTTGAAAACAACCTCGCTTGAAAACTCAAATACATCATCCGATAAGCTTGTCACTTATGTAACACTCACGATCATCATCAAGATCCATGCACGGTACAATCCATCGCAATGATATTTCTGTGCGTTTCATCAAATCTATTGTTGGAGTGATGACTAATGAGCGCTTAGACATGCTACGGGAGGTACACAAAAATTGACATGAGAGGACAGAATTGGTGACTCATTAACAGACTTGACACTTTAGGAAAGATTCGCTGCGAAATGCACGAATCCGCAATTTCGCAGCGCGGTTAGTTTAAGATTCTAATAATGCGCTGCGAAACGGCTTAATGATAATGCGCTGCGAAATGACTGAACAATGATTATGCTGCGAAACTGGCCAATAGGAGATTACGCTGCGAAATCACGAAAAGACTCGGTGAATAGGATAAGACAAGACATGGCTTATAACACAATGATGGTGGAGGAGAACCAATAGGATTAGAGTATAATTTAAAACAAACACCTTTAAAACTCCAAATCCTAAGTATGAAACATAAAACGAAAACCATATGACACAGACCTTTGACATTGAACTAGGACCAAGGACTATATGCATAAAATTTTTATTCTAAGTGATAACAGTGGCTCCACTTGGGATAGTGTGCTCCTGTAGTACACTAAGAACTCGTAGGTCCAGTGCTTTATTCAAATTCTAAAAACACACACACAGAGTTGACAAGCATTCCTTTCTAGCTTTGTGGGCCTTCACCTCGGGCTTAAGCTTCCTGTTCAGCTTGTCATTTATTTTCAACAAGAAAAACTCATAAAACGGTTATATACAATGTTTGTGAGACACTTGGCAGAGATTCATTAATTGTAATGCTTTAGGAACCTGCCATTAACAGGTCCTCCAGCATATGGTGTTCCATCAACCTCCTGCAGAATGTAGGTGTTATTTCCATGGAAAGCATAAATCTGATATGGCCCTTTCCACAAATTTTCAAATTTACCATGTTTACCTTTCTCTTCAATTCTGGCTTCCCATTTCAGGACTTTATCATGAATCTGAAATGAAATCTCTTTGATCTTTTTGTCAAATGCTCTCTTGACCCTGTTCTGATTTTGTTGATGACTGTCAAACAACTCACTTCTTTTCTCCTGCAAAGCTATTAGCTGATTAATCCTTCGCTGTATAGCATTTGGTTCCTCTTCTAATCCTTGAATCAGATTCATTACTGGTACCCCAAGAGATGTTGGGAATATAGCCTCTGCTCCATACACAATTTCGTATGGTGATGTTCCAATGGACCTTTTTGTGCAAATCCGGTCAG
Organism: Pinus tabuliformis; assembly: GCA_031772625.1. Taxonomy (NCBI): domain Eukaryota; kingdom Viridiplantae; phylum Streptophyta; class Pinopsida; order Pinales; family Pinaceae; genus Pinus; species Pinus tabuliformis. The sequence continues at coordinate 775,670,126 of CM062804.1, read as the reverse complement.
CCCACAAGGCATATTTCAGTTTCAGATGCCAAGCCTTTTTATTTTCTTGCAGCAGTTTTTTAATGATTCTCATAAGACTCTTGTTTGAGCTTTCAACTAAACCATTTCCCTGCGGATAATAAGCAGTGGAATGTCCAAGGGAAATATGATACTGATGACAAAAATTAATCATTCTTTTGGACTTGAAAGCCTGAGCATTATCTGTAATGATCTTGATTGGACAACCAAACCTTGATAATATATTATTTTCTAAGAAAGAAATAATTTTAGAATCATTTGCTTGCCTTGTGGGTATTGCCTCTATCCATTTTGTAAAGTAATCGGTGGCTGTGAGAATCCAGCGATGTTGTCCTGATGAAGGAGGATGGATTTCCCCTATAAAATCTAATCCCCACTGCTGGAAAGGTGCTTCAACATAAATAGGAACCAAGGGCATTGGCATGAGCTTTCTTTTACCTTCAAATACTTGACATTCATGGCATGTGGCTATCTTTTTATAAATGTCTCTAAACATAGTTGGCCAAAAATAGCCAGCTCTCAAAACCTTGTTTGCAGTGGCTTTCCAATAATGATGACCTCCGCAATCCCCTTTATGAAACTCATCAATTACTTTATCAGCTTCTTCTTCAATGAGACAATTTAATAATATTCCTCCTGCATCTTTCCAAAACAGATTTTGATCATACAAAAAATATCTGAGAGATTTCAACTTGGTAAACCGAGCTTTGGACTTTGAAAGGTTATCAGGAGCTCTATTGTGCTACAAAACAAATGATATATCCTTGTACCATTCTGAGATCAGGAATTTTTCATTTATCTGGACCAACTCTTCTTCATTTTCAGAAATTTCTAAGATTTCTGTGCTTAAATTAATATCAATACAATCCAGATTTGACTGAGCCAACAATTTAGCCAGGCCTTGACCCTTTACCAACTTGGTGGGTTTGATCTCAATATCATATTCCAACAACTTTGCTATCCACTTCCCCCTTTTTCCATCTGGATCAGCTTGTGTAAGAATGTCTTTTATAACAGTATTTGGCACATATGCAACAATGTGAGAGTGCAAAACATAAATTCTGAAATCCTTAATGGCTTTCACCAATGCATAAGCCTGTTTCTCTAAGATATTATATTTCAATTCAGCATTAGCCAATGTCTTGCTAAAGAAGGAAATGGGCTGTTCAGTACCTTGACTTCCTTTTTGCAATAAAACTCCAGCAATTGTGTCTTCAGAAGCAAATGTGAATATCAGAAACTCCTTGGTAAAATCCGGGCTGATGAGCACTGGTGCTTGAGTAAGTGCTTTCTTAATTTCTTCAAATGATTTCTTTGCTTCAGGTGTCCATTTAAAATCTGCTCCTTTCTTTAACATCTTTGTTATGTTCTTAACCACTTCAGCAAAGTTAGGAATGAATCTTCTAACAAAGTTAACTTTCCCAAGAAAAGATTGAATCTCCTTCTTACTTCTTGGTAAATCTAACTTTTGAATTGCACTAACTCTATTAGGATCAATCCTAATTCCCTCTTCAGAAATAATATGTCCAAGCAGTTTGCCAGAAGTTAAAGCAAAGATACTTTTGGTTGGGTTTAGAGAAATACCAAACCTCCTACATTTCAATAGGACCCTTTCAAGGTGCTTTAAGTGGTCTTCTTCCTTTTTTGAAAAAACTGTGATATCGTCAAGATAAACCACCACTGATTTGTCCTTTTCTTCAGCAAAAGCAATGTCCATTGCTCTCTGGAAAGTTGCTCCAGCATTCATGAGGCCAAAGGGAATTTTTTCATACATGAATGTTCCCCAAGGTGTAGTGAAAGCTGTCTTCTCCTGATCATCTGGGTGAACAAGAATCTGATTGTACCCTGAGAAGCCATCAAGCATAGACATCCTTTGTGAACCAACAATGTTTTGCAAAATGAGATCCATTTTGGGAAGAGGGTAATTATCCTTCAATGAAGCTTTGTTTAAGTTCCTGAAGTCTATACAAATTCTGATCTCCCCATTCTTTTTCCTAACTGGTACCAAGTTAGCAAGCCAATTTGAGAATCTGATTGGAACAATAATTTTGGCATCAAAAAGCTTTTTCACCTCTTTTTCAATCAGTGGCATTAGAAGAGGATTAATCCTCCTTAACTTCTGCTTAAAAGGCTTCTCATTTTGCTTAATTGGGATGGTATGTTGTATGATTGAAGAATCATACTGTTTCAAATCAGCATAGCTCCATGCAAAAACATCAATGAATTTTTTCATCATTTCAACATATTTAGTCTTCATATCAGCTGAAAGGAACTTCGAAATCTTGACCATTTTAGGCACTACTGAGTCACCTAAATTACAACTTTCCACTTCCTCCTCATTAGCTTGCAGTCTTGGTGCTTTGAACACATCATTTTGATCAAATAATTTCTCCAAAGGAATGAGGCCCTTAGGGATTAAATTATTTTGTAACTGTAAGACTTCAGAACCTCCCTTTGATTCTACTAACATGTTCTGCTGATCTATTTGATTGTGCTCAAACTCTTCTTTTAATTCAATGAAATTCCTTACCTGCTGATCATCCTCAAAGACTTGCCAATTTATGATATTATCTGGTATGACTGGTCTATGGCGAACCTCCACCTCATAACTATCAGAAGAGTGCTTAGGAATGACAAATAAACTAGCTGAAACAACAAGAGAATCTGCAATAGAGTTTTGGTCTCTAGTTTTGATGCTAAAAGAGTAAGTCTGAAATTTTTCTAACATCTCCAATACTAAATTTCTGTATGCTCTCATCCTTGCATCCTTGGTTTGATATGCACCCTCTATTTGTTTAATTACCAATTCAGAATCTCCACAAATAGCAATGTTTTTGGCTTTCAACTTTATCAAGGCTTCCAGACCTAAAACTAGAGATTCGTACTCAGCCATGTTGTTGGTACAATCAAAATTTAATTTGTATGAGAGAAACTTACTTTCTTCAGTTGGACTAGTGATCCAAATGCCAGCTCCTGCCCCTTCTTTTCCTGCTGATCCATCAAAGTACAATGACCAACAGCCCATGATATCTTTTTCATCTCCTTGCAGTCCTTCATGACTCTGATTTTCTGCAGGTTTATCTTCTAATTCTCTCCCAACTGATTCATTGAAAAGAATAGTTGAACCAAGACCAGTATCACATGAGTAAATAGGAAAATTCTGAGGCTTTTCTTTGCTGCTTACCATGTAGGCCATCCTTGTTTCACGATACAACCTCCTTTGTTCACCAAACACTGGGATGGTAGCATATGTTAGATCCATTTGCATGGTACCCTTTATTTTTGCTGCCCATGACCTTGAAAGGAGCATCCCAAACTTAGGTGGAATATCTGCAACAACAATGTCCATAACAGTTGTTTTTGCTGGGATTTGTGTGAGTGCCACAACAACATCTTTTATTAAACCAATGCAATGAACTCTCTTGGAATCAAAGGAAAATAAGTCCTTGTATGGTCTGGTTACTTCTAACCCCAGCCTTTCCATAATTACCTTAGGCATGAGATTATGTGATGCCCCTGAATCCAACATAGCATTATGTAAAGTCATATCATGAATATTAATGCTTATGTAAAAGGGGGGAAACTCATCATTTTGTTCATCCTCAAGTCTTGGTCCTAAACAGATAATTGGACTGTCCTCTTGTACACTTAGGATATCAGCCACTCCTGGTGGAGAATTAAGCATTTCAACAATCTTGCTTCTGTATTTGTCTACCTTGAGAATTTCATTGAAAGGAACTGATATTTTAATTTTTGCAATCTCATTCTCAATGTTAAAAACAGAAGTAGACCTTTCAATATCTTTAGAAGGAGAAGGAGTTTGAATATCCTTTTTATCAAGAGGGGAATCACCTTTACCTTCAACCACCTTTGATTTTTCCTTCTTATCCTCAACTGCCTTTGAGATATTCTTCTTGGGCTGTGCCTTGTTTGTTGTGATAGGAACATCTCTATTCCTAAGATTGTACTGCTTCTGTATCTCAAATATAGCATGCTGATAACCCTTTAAGAAATCTGAAGGTTCTTCTTCTGATTTTATCATGCTAGACTCATCATGTTCATCCTTAGTTAAGAAAATTCCTTAATCTTCTTCATCAAAGCAATGGATAGATTCCTCAGGGACTTCAGGTTCTTCTTCTTCATCCACCAAGTTTTGTTGAAAAGGAGGTCTCACTGGAGGATCTGCCTGCTGATTTCTATTGTCTCTTGGCCTTTGCTGATTCTGAGGCCTTCTGAATTGAGGATTCCTGAATTGAGGTTCTTTCTGCGCTTGAGGAGCAGAAGTATTCCCAAGAGCTAATCAGTCCATCAATTTCTCCATGGTTTTCATCATTGTTTCAAACTTGTCCTCTTGAGCAGAGGTAGAAGGCTTCTCTTCTTCCTTTATCTTTGTCTTTGCCATCTTTGATTTCTTAGCAGCAAGCATGTTCACTTCTACCTTAATTGCATCATTTTGCATGTCAGCAAGATTGGCAGACTCTCTTTCTCTGAGTAAAAGAGAGAAATCTGAATCGAATGACTCAGCATATCTCAACTGTGCCAAAGCTCCAGGAGGTTTCAAATGTGTTGGAATAGAATTATATGTTTTATTAAACCTCTTAGAAAAAATTTGGACAGTTTCATCTGGAGATCTTCTTAAATTATTGTATTCGGTGAGCGCTTGAAAGGATTAGTTCTGTTTCCCCATTTCCTCAGAAAACTATCTTCAAATTCAGCCCAACTACGAATTCTACCAGCCCCAAGGGCTTTAAACCATTTTCTGACTTCCCCAATGAAAGTTTGAACAAAAAGTCTTAATTTTACATCTTCATCATCCACCTCTTCCCTGTCAACAAAATCATTGAACCTATCTACATGTTCCTCGGCTGTAATATCCTCATCACCTCCCCATGTTGGAATCCTAGCAGCGTATTTACTAGGAAGATCATGTAAAACAACAGGGAGAGCTAAAGGAGCATACCTAGCAGGTATGGCCATAATGAATGGAGGAGCAGTGACAACAGGTATTGTATGACCAGTGGGAGCAAATTTAGTGTGAGACAGTATCTGAGGACTATTTGGACTAACAGAGGCAGAAGATAAAGTACTGGTACGGAAAGGGCTGTTTGGACTTTGCAAACCACTGACAAAAGAACTCCAATTGGGGAGAGGTAAACCAGTTTTAGATTTGAGCAAAACTTCAAAAGGATCAAGTTCTTTGAGCTGATCTAAGTCCTCTTCCTCTAATAGCAACTCTAAAGTAACAACCTCCCAAAACTCTACCTTATCTTTTTGTGACATTAAAGATGAAGTATCAATGCCTCTCTTTTGTAAATCTAAAATAATTCCAATAAACTCTTCTTCGTTTTCAGACCTCAATAATACCTCTTGAATTTTATCATCAACAATTTTATCTTCAGGACTTCTAGAAAATTCAGGAAACAAAGATTTTGAAATGTTTGAGGTACCTGGTATATCAGAAAATCTTTGTCTACTCCTTGAGATAATGTTGGGATTATCCACAGGACTAGGTGGGTTTGGGTCATGATTACTCCTTGTATATCTTCCTCTCGAAGCCACCTTTTTAACTTTAAGATTGAATGGAGTCACCAAGGTAGAATGCAGCCTCGAACACCTTCCTGAGCTCCTGCTACCTTCAGAAGTTCAGTCTCATATTTTCGGGAATGAGTAATCTTCAGGCTCCCGGCAGACACACCAAAATGTTATCTCAAAATCAGGCCCTGGAAGGCTGCAACCCAGGAAGACTTCAAGTAACTATTTCAAACCAAACTTTTGACTAAGGATTAGCCTCCTTAGCCTGAGAGGGCTCTCTCAAATGTTATTGATTTTGACTAATGATTAGATGGCTAACTCTTGTGAAATAACATGAACAAGTATGCTGGTTGGACAAACATTAAACTAATTTCCATTGGGCCTATGGAGTCAATCATACTTCAGTAAACAATGACACTGCCTCTACATAGAAGTCAGGGCATTTGGCATTAAGATGTTCAGAACACAACTTATATAAAACCACAGTTCATAGATGAGTACAGGAAGTCAGAGCAGCATAAGTGAATTCTGAGTGATTACTCATCTAAGCAACTGAAAGAAGACATGAAGGACAAAGTAAAATAACACATCTTGAACATGGAAATGCTTTATGAATCCTGAGAAGAAAAGCATATAACTTATATTACTGAACTCTGTTCTTTACATAAGTCAAACAACACTCTGTTTTTATAAAATATCCAACCCCTATTACATAGATGTTCTAGCTATATATAGAAAATCCTTATTCTAACTACTTCGAGCTTCCTCCTCCCACATGAGGGGAACTCGAATTCTGCTTATGATGACACCTATTTGCTTTACAACAAACTATTAAATACAATTAGTGCTAACTGGAGTTCTAAAGAGTTCTAATTTGACTATGACTCTAACTCTATCTTCTTCGTAGGATGATTCCTTCTTGTTCTTTGACACTTGAACTCCTTGCAGTTTGGCTGAGATGGCTGAGATGAGTATTTAAAGCTCCATGTTGGCCTCGGATGCTGAATACTTTAACTGCTCAGTGATGTTAGGTGATATCCCTTGCTTTTCGGTTCTAGTCCTCCATAACTTCGAATATACAGTAGCATGTTTTTAACCCTTTTAATAACCCAAAAATATAGGACATCACCATGTTCCTGATGTGTTGGAGGCTTCATCGATGGGCAAGTGTGCTGGCCAAAATCCCTCATATGTAACTCATTCAAAACCCTAATGACCGGTAATAAAGTGGCTTTATAACAGAAACTTTAAACTTGAGTCAAAACATTTCACCTTTTTAAAGGTACACCTGTCTTGATCTGAATGGCTCTGATAGCTTCATTTGGTCTCTCACATGTCCTTCAGGTGTTTCCTTTAGAAAATTCCCGATCATTTTACCAAACTGTTTGTCTGCGTTTAAAATCAACACCTATAGCAGTTTCGTAGCGCGCTACGAAACTGCTGAATTGTTTAAACAGCTTGTCTTTTCCCTGAGATATTTACTGCCCAGACATTTGATTGCAAAAAATTCTTTTGACCTTGGATATATATAGCAGGGATCTACATGTCTTTAAAACAATAAAGCTAAGCAAAATTTAACAAAATTTGGAACAAAACCTTTCTTTGAACAACAATTTCATTCAGCAGCTAACTGGCCTAGCTGTGCCTTCAAGTCTTCCACTTTATTTCTCATAGCTTTATTCTCAGCTCTTAGATGCATGTTTATCTTTCTGAGGAGTTTGGCCTCTTTAATGGCAGGTACTGTCCATGTGTAAACATCGGCTACTGAATCCACCTGGTTTACTAAGTTTTCACTTCCTTTCAATACAACTTTACGATAATTTGCATACCTGACTGCAGACTCCCTAGTGGCATTCTTCACCTGAGCAATCTCATGTTTAGCTGCTTCTAACTGGTTCCTTATAGCTATAATATTATCTCCTTGAGATATGATGACTGTTCTTTTTGTGTCTTTTTGCTTAATTTTCTCTGCCTCCTCTGTTCTGGGCAATTCTTCGGCTTCCTCTGTTGTGGACAATTTCTCAACTTCCTTTACTTGCTTCCTTGTAATAGGTCTTCTGGGTTTGAAAATGAATTCTTCACCTGGTTCATCAAACTTCAGCCTTTTTGAGGCCTTAGGCTTCTTGGTACTTTCTGGTGATGACTGTGTCAAATCAATATGCACTGGCTCAATTTGCTCAAACTCGATGGCCTCTAATAAATCATTCAGGCTTGCTTTAGATACTGGGCTCTCTTCAACAGCTATGGCTTTACCTTTTTCTTTACTTATTTGGCTTCTTGTCCTTACTCTTGAAATTGCTTCAGCTCTGCTTGTTTCAGCTACAGTCTTCTCATCCTTAGTATTTTCTTTTATTGCTTGCTGAGGTTGTTCTTTAATGATCAGTGGCTTCACTGGTTTTTTAAGCTGTGACTTGGTTTGCTTTTTAGCTCTGGCCTCCTTCTGAAGCTCAGCTATTGTGAGTTCTTTGACTGGTTGTTCTCTGACTAGTTGTGGAGTAAGGCCAGTTTTGCTTTGGAATCCAACCATGAAGATGAACGAATTCCAGTCTCTGCCTATCTTCTGGAGGCCATCTAAAACTAACAATTTAATCAAACCATGGTGAAATAAAGAAGTCTCGCAATCCTCTTTTCTCAGCTACACCTTATCACACATTTTACTTAGACTGCGAAATAAGTAAAAATGAATATCTATGGAAGCCTTCCCAGTGAAATGTAAAAGCAACTTGAAATGATAAGAGTAGACCTTATTGTATCTTCCTTCACATGTCAAGTATTTCTGAATGCAGGTGAGAAGAAGGGCATAATGCTCCTTAACATAGTTTCTGGGCACTGCTTTTGTTAGGTCTTCATTCACATATGCCTCTTTTAAGAACTCTTTACATGGATTCATATCAAATTTAAAGTTCTCAAACCATTCTTGCTGCCCTCTTGGGATTTCTGTTACAGCAGCTATTGCCTCCGGAGACACTTGAACTTCCAACATAGCTATTTTTGAATTTAAACCGGTGAAGTTCAAAGCAAACTCTTTGGTTACCTGCGGATGTCCTCCTTGCAGCTTTTTACAGAAGTTCCAGCACCTGGCATCTTTGAATGCTTTCTTCACGCCTTCATCCCTCAATGCTATGTCTAAACCTTCAGGTTCGGTCCTCTGGCATTTTCTAGATCTGTGTTCTTTCCTCTCCATTTGTTTTTTGAAATCTTTACACTCACAATGAGCAACAGCTTCAGTTGAAATGGCGGTTCAGTTCTTTTTAACTCGGGCTCGCTTGTAATCAGGCTCGCTTGAAAACAACCTCGCTTGAAAACTCAAATACATCATCCGATAAGCTTGTCACTTATGTAACACTCATGATCATAATCAAGATCCATGCACGGTACAATCCATCAGAATGATATTTCTGTGCGTTCCATCAAATCTATTGGTGGAGTGATGACTAATGAGCGCTTAGACATGCTACGGGAGGTACACAAAAACTGACATGAGAGGACAGAATTGGTGACTCATTAACAGACTTGACACTTTAGGAAAGATTCGCTGCGAAATGCACGAATCCGCGATTTCGCAGCGTGGTTAGTTTAAAATTCTAATAATGCGCTGCGAAACGGCTTAATGATAATGCGCTACGAAATGACTGAACAATGATTACGCTGCAAAACTGGCAAATAGGAGATTACGCTGCGAAATCACGAAAAGACTCGGTGAATAGGATAAGACAAGACATGGCTTATAACACAATGATGGTGGAGGAGAACCAATAGGATTAGAGTATAATTTAAAACAAACACCTTTAAAACTCCAAATCCTAAGTATGAAACATAAAACGAAAACCATATGACACAGACCTTTGACATTGAACTAGGACCAAGGACTATATGCATAAAATTTTTATTCTAAGTGATAACAGAAGGGACCCCGCAATTGCATTTGCAACTTACCTATATGCTTGAGATACCTGCTTTCATATGAAAATATCGTATCTCCCACTTAGAAAGACTTCCTTTTAATATTTCTGTCATGCCAAGCTTTCTTTATTTATTTCTCAATAGTTTGATGGAAATTTGAAAGGAATCTATGCTCATCCAATTCCCACAACTCTTGTAGTTTCTCTCCAATAGATTCATCATTAAACATTCTTGTGGTCTAGGTAATAAAAATATTTGGAACAATAAACTAGTTGGTACCACAACTTCTCACCCATAAAAAACTTGGAATGGAGTATATTTATGCAGTCATTTTACAATAGTACAATAGGCCTATAAATTAGTTGGAACTAGTTCATCCCTATCATCCTTGTTTGTGGAACAAACTTTACTAAGTCCCTTTCCCAAAATTTTATTAAAATCCTTGACTGTCCTATTTGTTTATGGATGATATGGTCTACTTTTGTGATGTTCAACCATAAATTACCACAACATAGTAACAACAGTTTTATTAATGAAATGTGATACCTAATCACTAGTGAGGCGTCTTGGACAACCAAATTTGGTGATGATATTTTCAAATATAAACCTCAAACTAGTATCAATAGTACAATCCTTCATAGGAGTTTCTTGAGCCCAACACGTCAAATAATCAGTTGTGGTGATGATGTAGTGAGCATGAGAATTTCGTGCAAGAAGGCTTATAGGCCCTACGAAGTCAACTGCCCACTTTTTGAATGCCTCAAGAGCTCGAACTGGATGGAGTGGAAGTTCATCACAATGTGATGGTTGCCCAACCCTTTGAAAAACATCACATTTTCTTGCATACTCCTTAGCATATTTAAAAAGATTTGGCCACCAAAGTCTAGCTTGTAGCACCTTCGTGGAATTTTCCTTTCCCTCGACATGACCTCTGGCAACTCAAGAATGACATTCCCATAAAACATTTTCTCTCTCATGATCTAAAACACATTGGCACAGAATATCATCAAGCCCAATTTTATACAATTGGCCTAGGATGAGATGATAATCTGAAGCATGTACTACCATATGCTTCTTTTGAGTCATTGTATAGTTGTTAGGGCACTGACAATTTACCAAAACTAGCGCGATATCGTCCAAGTAATCTAGTATTGCTTTAGTATGGAACAAGTCTACATCAGGAAATTGGTCATCAAATTTCCCTCCCACTTCACCATACTCCAAAAAAGAAAGGTTATATGGGCCCACATTAGAGTGGCATGGTTTAAGAATAACTTCAAATGAGAATTATTGAAATAACAAAAGCCAACTGCATATCCTTGCTTCCAAAACAAGTTTATTAAGCTAATACTTTAAAGGAGAATGATCAATAAAGAATTTAAAAGGACCACCCAGAAGATAATGTTTGAAATTTTGGAGAGAGTAAACCATGGTGAGAGCTTCTCGCTTAGTGGTTGTATAATTCATCTCAACATTAGATAGTTTTATACTAGAAAAAAAAATGGGATGATCAAGGTTACCTTCACTTGGTTGCACCAAAATAGCACCCAAACAAATGCTTGATGTGTCTATATGGACATGGAATTATTTGTTCCAATATGGATAAACCAAAATAAGATCACTCACAAGATTTTCTTTTAACATGTCGAATATAGCGTCAGATTCAGCAGTCCATATGAAATTTTCAACTTTCTTCAACAACTCCTCCAATGACGTAGTGATCAAAGCATAGTTATAGATGAACCTATGATAATATCCTCCGTGTGCCAAAATAGACCATAATTGTTTAACGCTTGTGGTTCATGACATATTCAAAATTACTGCAACCTTAGTAGGGTCCACATAAACACCATCTTTGCAAACAATATGCCCGAGCAACGTACCAAAGGGAACACCAAAAATGCACTTCTTCATATTTAATGAAATATGCAACTGTCGACAAAGATCAAACATTACCTATAACAAGCTAGAGTGATTCTTTAAAATACTATATACTATCCAATCATCCACACTTCAAGGAATCTATGAATGTAATTTTTAAAAGTAGCAATAACAATTCTAGAAAACATAGTCAAATCATTTTTTAGGCTAAATGGCATCACATGGTAAGAATATGAACCCCATTCTATTGTAAAAATATTTTTCTTTTTACCCTCCTCTACAATGCAAACCTGATGATACCTAGAAAAACCATATTTAAAATAATAAGCTTCATTACCTACAACAATGTCCAACACTTCATCGCTGAAGGGAGTAGGAAATAGGTCATGGACACAAGCATTGTTAAGACTTCCATAGTCTATGCAAACTCAAATTTATTTTGAATGCTTCTTAGCTTGAAAGAAAATAGGGCTAATCCATTATGCTTCGTCAACTGGAAATATGAGACCCATAACCGACATATTATTGATTTCCTTCTTTACCTTCTCTTTCACCCTTGGATTTAATTGATAGGGTCTATGTTTGACTAGACTTGCATCAAGATTTAAGATAATATTCATTTCTCCAAGATTTCCTTTGATTCCCTTGAGCTCTAAAACTGATGCAGGAAACAAATCTTCATATTATTTTAATAAATCGAAAATATCCTTTGTGGTTTTCTCATCCCAATAGTCACCAATAGAATCTAGCTTGGGTTTTTCTTTAGTTTTGATATTATGTTTCCGCAACTTCAAAGGCTTTATATGTGGCCTATCTTTGAAATTCGCTCCCCTTCATATTCCTTAAAATATAAATTCTCAACTCCTCCAAATCATCATCATCAATCTCTTTATTAACTTTACTGCAAGAAACAGCTTCATGGAATCCAGATTCATACAAATGTTTGAAATCTTCATGACTACTACATTCATCAACAAGCTTTCTAGTGGGGAACAACACTCTTTTAATGGCTTTCAAAACTTCTATTATCCTTACATCTTCATTTGAAAACAAGAAATCACTACAAAATTGGACTATCAGTGCCTCCCAATCGGTTGCTTGCCTCTTCATTTCTTCCATCAGGTACCAAGCTTGTAGAAATGTCCCTAACGTGTGAATAACTTGATTCACCCACATTTTGACAAATAACCTATTTTTTGTCCAAATAGCATTGCAAATTTGAATATGCTTTTGTGGACTAGTATAACCTTCATATACGAAAATTTTAACTAAATGTTTCTTTGGAATAGAAAGTCATCATACATAGTGAACTTGACCAATTTCTAGTCTTGAAGCTAATTGTGATGAAATCACCACCATCTTATAGAGGTTGCTTCTAAATAAATATCCAACAAAGGGATCTTTTTCACTTCTTCAACATTTAAATCAATTTCCTTATTAAGATTAACATCATATCTTATACCATTGAAAGTAAGAAAATCCCATACCGCAATACGAATCCAGCAAGAACATCAAACAATTGTGCAATGTCTAGAGTGCAGCTCATGATCTCCTTGTTTCAAATCATCCAACACAACCTCTGAGCCAACTTATGTGTTATTAACACTCCTCCTGCTAATATAACCCTCTGTTGTAGGATTTATACAATCTTCTCTTTTTCTTGTAGTAAGTTGATATAACTGATCCAAAAGATTAGGCTCTTCAACATCATCTATAGCATTTGTAAACCTTGGGCCTTGGTATGGATCTAATGGTTGTATAACGTGGACTCCATTTACTTAAAAGTTCATAGTATCTCACTTAAGTTCGATAATAGCATAATTCTAAAGTGCCCAGTCAATCCCCAACAAGGTTGCGTAAGGATCTTTATCGGCCATGATATCTATAACCTCAAAGTTTGCACATGTCTTCACTCCTGCAATATCAACTTCACCATATTCAAGATGACTGATTGGAAGAATACAATACTAATTGACCATTTTTAATTGAATAGGGTTAAATACTAACTTGGGTTGTCCCAACACATCCCAAGTTTTCCTTAGAAATATATTAAAATCAAAACGTAAATCCAACATTAAATATTTTATTTAAAAGCCTACAATTTGGGCATCAACGAAAAATTATATTCATGTTCTCCTCTTATTCCGATGAACAAATTTGGAGTGTCATTCAGGAAAATTACCAGAAATAATCCTTTCTAGAAATTCTTCACCTTTAACAATTATCTTAAGATTTTTGTGGAATTGGTTAGACAATTTCACATCACTCAAAATTTGAAAAAATAATTTAAACTACTCCATAATAGGCCGAGAAATCTCATGGGAAAATCTATGACTCCTCATTTGTAATTTTTTTGGCTATTATGCGTGAGGACTATAGGAAGAAACCAACTACTTAGTGATTTCAGGTGCATCCTTATGATATCATTTATGTTGATTAGGGTCTTAGGACCTTTTTGGTGACATAGGCTTTATAATAGGAGGTTGGTTAGAAGTCTCCTTATCTTCTCCAGTCCTTTTTCCTCCTCTAGTAATGCTATTAATGTTAGGTGTTGGAGTTGGTTTGATCCCTCGAGGTTCTGTATTGATAAAAAATTATCCTCTTTTCCATTTGAACTCTTCTGAGAAAGCAATCAATTCAAGGAAGTCTTTAGTCTCATGTGTATTTATTGTACAATGGGAGCACCAAAGCCTTCTAGGTAATGGATAATCCCTTGCAACATGACCCACCTGATCATAATGATAACATATAACCAACCCTCCTCCTCCTGTTCTCCTCCCCCCCTGAACCACCTCCTCCTTTTCCTCGAGGAGCTTAATTAACTTTAAATGTAGTACAACCAAGACGATCAACTAGAGCATCCAGAGCTCTACACTGGCCGGTATGGTGAGTCGGGGATCCACAGATTTCATAAAACATATTGTTTGGTACATTTGAGTATTTCTGCAAAATAGGAAAAAGATAGGGTAGATGTCCATAAGTATGATAGATTTCGTAGTCTTCATTGGTAGTTGTTCCTTGTGGGGTAGGAAAGACATGATATTGAGTATGTCTTTGATATAAAGAATTTGAAGAGAGTTGTGCAACTCCAATAGTAGGCAGTGGCGGGGGTGGTCCCATAGGCATAGTAGGTTGCTTTGTACTCCGCAATCTTGGATACTTAGTGGCATGATACCCCTCAGCATGGCAGTTAGTACACCAAACTTAAGGTTGCATAGGTCGTGCAAGTGTTATATCCTTCAATATTTTTGTTAGACTGGAAATATGGTGTTGTAAACTAATAATGGTTGGACCAATTGAAGTAGTACATGGACGATACTCATTCATATATCCTTCCATTGCTTCAATCTTCATATCTTGTTCTAGCGCATCTTGCAATGTGTTGATTTTATATTGTGTCATAGGAGTTATAATCAACAACAATAGAGCTTTGATAAACTAATCTCTTTGATGATGAGGATCAATAAGGTAAGTTATTTCTCGATCGCAGAAGATTAAACCTATGCATACACTTCCAAGTTGTCTCCCCTTCCCTCTGCTTAATATTCCATAGTTATGCTAAACCTTGATGAACATTATGAGGAAGTTTTAATTCTTGCACAAAGCCATGTTTAACTTCATCTAGAGTGGGATTTGTATGCAGAACATACCACTTTATATACCATAGGAGTGCTCTATCCTATAATGTTGCTTGGAACTCAATAATATTAGAAGCATCGAGAGTTTGTCTAGCACTATAAGTAGTTTCACAAAGAAACCAATGTTTCTCAACACCTTCATCACCTCATACAACAAACTCTAGATACCAAGTTAATGAGCCAGTGACATTTCCTGCCATAGTTTTTTGTACATGAAAAACTAACAAAAAAAGGCTTGTGAACTAGGTTGTGAATAAATTACAGAATTTGTTTGAACACTACTACTAGAACTACCAACTCCACTAGAACTGCCTACTGCTTATCTACTATATACTGTATGAAATTTCAAAGTTTTGGATAACTTCGAAAGAAAATTAACAGGATGTTTATATAGTATGGGGGGGTTGGGGAGAGAGGTAGCTTCATTACTTGTCTGCGGACTACTACTTACAGGGACCGAATGTTCTTCAAAAAATAATCTTCTCATTATGAAATATTTCTTCATGTACATGAGTACTTTCATCAAGGAAATTTTAAGGATGGAAAAATTTCTTGAAGTTTAAAAACATTGGCGAATCTCACTAATCCCTAATATGCAAACTATAAAATGCTTATTGATATATTTGTAAAATTATTCAAATTTATAATGACTTTATATATAGTCTCTATATAATGTTGGCGATTTTTAAGGTAAAATTATTTTATATTCTAAAATTTGGGTGAATCGTCTTTTATAAAATTGGAAATTGGCGAATCTTTTCTATGGAAAAATCATGCAAAATTAGCCCACTAGGAAAACATTAGTTCCTAAAATTTTCCATGAATTTCATCACTTATTGCAACTGAATGTTTACGTGTTTCGAGCATTTGAAATCCTTCCAACAACTAGTGGGGTCCATTTCCTCTATCTCGATTCCCTATAACTCCTCTACTGGTGACTCCTATTTCGCTAGAATGAGATCTTCTCCTACTTCACTAATCCACAACTTTGGGATAACCATTTCTCCTACCTACAATGTAAAACTACTTAAAGCTTCACCTATCCTTTGTAATTCTCTTCTCCTCTGTCTTATTTCCCGCAACATATTTTGCCTCCACTCATCAGCTATTTGTTCCTTCCTTATAAATCTAAAGTCTTGTGCTTTTTGTAACTCCTCTACATCCATCATAACACCCCCTCATCTTCCACAACCGAGCAACATCTATCCCCTTAAACCATACCCCAAATAGCTAAGGTTTTAAGTTACCATGGCATTTTATTAAAATGGAAACAAGTGTTCTTCCATCATAAGGATTTCAATCCACAAGGGGATCTCCTTCAACGGCCTTCCTCGTAATCTGTACTTAAATATTGCTTACACCTTAGAGGAGGATTGGTGATTTTCTATAGTAAATTTAATGATATAACCCTCTAAGTTTCCTATACCCAAAAATCAACACCTTTAGTTAGATCAGTATCCAACTAATGCAACTTAGGTAAGTTGGTTGTAGCCAAAATTCTACAGAGTTTGATTTGTACTTAAATATTTCTTCCTCCTTAGAGAATAAATGGTGATTTTCTACAACAAATTCAATGATATAACCCTCTAAATTTTCTTTTACCTAGAAATCAATAGCTCTAGTTACCTCATTATCCAACCGATGCAACTCAGCTAAGTTAGCTGTAGTCCAAATTCTATGGACTCTTATACAATTCCTAACTCCCACTTTGATATGCAGTCTACACAACCAATTTTGTAGTTCTTCAGTGAATTTGCACAAGAAATTTTCATACTAATCGTAGGTGGGTTTTGCAAACAAGATCTCTTACTTAAACCACTCTAAATTATTCTACCTAAGATGAGCTTGTTGTAGAATAAACAAATCAAGCTTCTCATGCCACCAATCTTGAATCTCACCATTAACAATCCTTGACACCATGATCTAGATCCCCTTAAAAGTATTCAAGTCCCAACAACAAAACCATTTTTTGGCGCAAAATTAGACTTTGAAGACCCAGAGTTCGACCATTGGTTGCCAACAAAGGTTTTCTTTGTAGTCTAGCACATCGCCAAATTTTTTCATTCCTTTGTGAGGGAGAAACATCTCACCTTAGGCGTGACAAGACATGCAAGGATGGAATGGATTGAAGAATGGTGTCGAGAATAAACTAAACAAACATATCTTTCATTGCATAGGTATTTGTACATCATTCATTGAAATATTCAAATATCATTATATACATAAGATAGAAGCAATTACAACAATGAATAATGGAATGCATAACAACACATCTTAAGAAAATTTTCAAGGGGCAAATGACTATAATCATTCCATACACACATATACAAAATTAATCCCCACAACTCCTTCTTTATTAATATAAGTGTACCATTACATTATAGATCTATAAGAGCTCACAAGATATTTCAAAAAAGAATATTAGAGCAAGGCTCAATAAGACCAAATTAAAATCCAAAGACAAATACAAATCTTTAATTTCCAATCTAGCAGCATCTCAGCATATATCGGATCTCCCCCCTCTCTAGCTCATTTCATGTTGCCTTTTATAGATTTCCTTCCTTGATTCTTCTCACTTGATTTGGTCCACTTTTTCCACTTTGATCTTGTTCACTTGATATGGTATTCTTTGACAAATCCAAGTGTTTTGGTCTTGTTTATGGCGAAAAATGACATCATCAACATTTGGCAAGGCCACCTGGTCAAAGACCCATATATACTCTTATTCGTTTAAAAAATGGCTCCAATTTGTTCTATTGGGTCTAGTTACCCCTCGCTCTTCTCGCTGATTTGTCATGTTATTAGTTTCATCAACAAAAAGAGAGAAATCAGAATTACCCTATTACTGCTAGCTTGCAAGAAAGCAATCCTCAAGTTGAATTGAGGGCTCATCCAATCCACACCTAAAGCTGATCCTATATAAGGATATTTCTAAAAATTCTTTTTCAAATAAAATGCAAATCGATCTAGAATGCAAGAAATAAAAGGAAATTTAATCTAACCTATCTTTATTAGAATAAGTTATAGATCTTGCCCAAATCAAGAGAAAGGTAGCTTATAACAATAGGGATTTAACATGTTCTTTTAATGATGAATATAAAACTATTAAAATAGCTATAATAGTTAATATAGTAAGTGCATAAAATGCTTTGATTGGAGATTTAAAGTAGTGAATGATTAGCCAATAAAACTAGGAAAAAGTTCCCTTGATTCTAATGACAATTAAATCAATTTAGATGCCAAGTTTTTGGGTAAATAGTTACTTAGAAATTTGATTCAAGCACATGAGAAAAGCAAATATCAACAATAGATCCATGAGACTAATAGATCATATAGTTGATCTATAAGACAACCACACTCGTATTTAACAAAAGTGCACAATATGAAGTAATTTACATAGATCTGTTATCAAAAGATGAAATTTACATTAAAATAAAAGTATTTAAATACAAATTGGTAAACATGGATCCCTTTGATTTGTTACCCAATGGATCTCCAATAATCTCCTCAAAATGATCAGCTCTACAAGTATAAGGAAGAATTACAAAAGTGTAAGTTCTGCCTCATTAACAAAGATTGAATTTTGAAAAGAAAACCCCCAAGTAACCCAGATATGAGTTTTCCCTCTTCACTTACAGGTAGAATCATTTTACAAGAGTGCGCATAGTATTGAAGTTGCAGAAAAGAGGAACCCTTCCTTATTCTCTAAAACATTATTTATAATTTACAAGAAATCTCAAAAAATAGAGAGTTTTCGGATCACAGTTGGTGGGCTCCAGTATTGTAGCAATAATGCTACAACTCCTGGAGCTTCCTATCTCTAATTTTATCAACCCGGTAGTTCGTACAAACTTGGAAGCGGCGGTGCTGTATGCACAAGTACTAGCTCTTGTCGCAGATGTCACTTGGTCAGCTGGCACAAGTCCGCTAGGGCTCAAGCCAACTTCTATAGGCTCACAGAAGAAGCTTTATGCATGATGGACGAAAGCTAACTCAAAGGAGACTAGTCTATTTGCAAAAAAGAAACTGGAAGCCAACAAAGCATGAAACCCTAGTAAACCCTAATTTAACTAGCTAGACCCTTACAATGCAAAACTGTGAATGAAACTACTACCACTAATTCCATTACTTGCAGTGAACTGAAATACATGCATCTAAGCTACTTGCATCTGAAAAGACATGTTTTTGTATTTTTTTCATTAAGCGGTTGGATTTATTGTGATGATGCTTTGGATTAGGGTTTGGTTGTGCAGGAGCGGTTGGAATGGAAGGAAAGCATGGGCAAGGTCAGGATGGCTAAGGGAGGTCCCAGAGGGTCTCTAGCATCAGTCCACAGAAGCCTACCACGTTCGGATGCTCAGCAACCGAGTTTGCAGGTTTCTACAGGAAGTCTGCAGGGGATCCTACAGGAAACTCAGGGGTTTCTACAGGAAGTCTGTGCAATTCTACAGGATGTTTGGCCGTGGAGGTTTTGGGAGATGGAGGAGTGTTGGAGTGGTGTGGAAGGATAAGTGAGATGGATATGGAGCTGGTGATGGCTCAGGAGCAGAGAAATTAGATGGAGGAAGAGTGCATGCAGTGGGTTGATGGTTGGAAGGATGGGATCAACGAAAGTTTAAGTAAATGGAGCTAAGTGAATAATGGATGAGTTGGAGGGTAATTGAGCTGGACAGAGGCCGAGTAGGGCTTGAGGAGAGATCAAGAAGAAGAAGAAGGAAGTGGATTGATAAGGAGCAGCGTAAATGAAACAAATGACTTATGCACCAAAAACGAGAAATTCATTAACCTATGATAGCTGTGCCATGAAACCTATGAGCAGCAATGGAAAACAAAGAAATGAAACTTATGCGGGGAAGTGGAATGTAGAAGTATGGTTCAATGTCAAAAATGCATGGATGGATCTTCAACGAAAATGTCTATGTTGCAGCTTGCATGGAAATGAGAAGAACTGCGTTTCTTTTTGGTGGTTGGTTATGGACTGCACCCCAATCCCTAAGAGAGATGGCAGTGAGCCTTAACAACCTTTTGCTGGAGCTCCAATAGATTATTTCTATCCTCTTCTAACCTAAGCAACTGGAAACAAATTCACCATAAACTAATCCTATCTAAGCTCATGAAAAAGACTAAATTAACAAACTGTAAATTCGAATTGCATGTGAAAGTAAAAACTCAAAGTGCTGGAACGAAATGCAAACACATTACAACACCGAGGAGATCTATTTCTCTCAGGTTGGGCCCTAACGTGAGAGCTATAGCTCCCTTAGAAACTCAGAATGAGATCAAAATCTGACTGCCTTTATTCATAAACGAAAGTCTGATGACATGCCAAAATTGGCTTACAAAAGGAACAAAAACCGAGCTGTAGCTCGTACTTCCAAATTACAAGAGTAATACAAAAGTTCAAAAAGCTTCTATCCAAGGCTACGGCCTCAGTATTTATGCAAAATGATCATCCAACAGGTGTCCTTGATTTGAGGAGCTCGGCTGTCCAACTGAAGTTTAAACTGCTGATCCTGTAGGACAGTCATAACTGTTGTTCCTGTAGAACAGTTATAACTGCTGTTCCTGTAGAACAGCTGGCTGCTTCTAAGCTCGGTGGGGAGATGGATTGGAGCTCGGAGCTATGGTGGGAATCACGAGGAAGGTCCCCAAGACCGTGGACATCCTCTCCTAAAAACCAGCAGTGCCACCTCATTGTCTCCTTGTCTCCTTTCTCGTGGGTTTTTTCTCCCTTTTAATGCCAAAAACCTGAAAGAATCATGCATTAGTCACGTAGATAGAATGTCTACCCTTCTTCCTACAAAAAACATGAATAAACCAAGAAATGAATGCATAAGCAATAAAAAATGAATGGTTTGAGCAGAGCAAGTAGGCCAAATGAGCCCAAATTGTACCAAAAATTTGGGCTCATCATCACCCCCCAGCTAAACTATTTTCTCATCCTTGAGCAACTTTGCCCTGGCTCCTCGTCTTTGGCCGAGAACTAGAGCCCGAAGCATGCTTTTCCTTCCCTGCTTTTGGTGGTTCTGCCTTTTCTGCCAAGGGTGGCGTTGCTTCCTTTCCTATTTTTTGCGGTCCTGACTTTGCTACCCCTGGTGGTGACGAAGGTGATGCTTCTTCCCCCTTTCCTATTTCCTTGAGTCGGGCTTCGGAAGGCGAATGGCCTATTTTTTGTGTCCAGGAAGTTATTTTTGGGCTCCCCTTCTTAGGGGTGGCTAATGTTTTAGAGGGGGTTCTTGCACTGGGTGAAGTAGGGACATCCCCTAAAATGGTTTGGCTGTTGGGTGGAGGCTGTGGCTTGCCCGTGGTCATCTTCTTGCTTCTCTTGGCTTCAGATGGTAGCGGGGTCTCCCTCTCCCTTTTCTCTTTTGGTTTTGGAGGTGTACTGAGGGCGGCTAGCGCCGCTGCTGCCTCCTTCTCGAGAATGCCAGCCTTCTCTTTCTTGCGTTTTGCTCTCTCAGAGCTCCTTGTAGAGGGCCCCTCCTTTTCAGATTTCGAACTTCCTGTAGGAGGCTGTTTCTCAATGACTTTCGGGCTTCTTGTAGAAGCCCCTTTTTCCAATTTCGGGCTTCCTATAGAAGCCCTTGTCTCTGTCTTCGGGCTTCCTGTAGAAGCCTATTTTTGCAATTTCGGGCTTCCTGTAGAAGCCTTTGTCTCCGTTTCTGGGCTTCCTTTAGAAGCCTTTTCTCCAACGATTTTTGGGCTTCCTGTAGAAGCCTTGGTCTTTGCTTTTGGGCTTCCTGTAGAAGCCTGCTTCTCAATGATCTTCGGGCTTCCTGTAGAAGCCTTTGTTTTTGTTTTTGGGCTTCCTGTAGAAGCCTGTTTTTGCTTTCCTGTAGACACAGGTGTCTCCACCTCTGCTTGCTTGCCTGCCTGAGTTTTACTTTTTACTTTGGTTGCAGGTGCTGTTGAGGTACTTGGGCTGACGTGGACCACCTCAGCTTTGTCCATTCTGCTCTTCATCCTCTTTTCCCTTGCTGACAGGATAGGTGTGCCACCTTTTTCTTTGTCCTCCTTTTCCTCATGCTTCTTCCCTTGTTCTTTCTTTTGTACTGTTGTCGGTGTCTCTTGGCCTTCTTCTCTCTGTTCTCCGGCCACTGCTTCGTGTTCCTCACTGCTGGAGGAACCCATTTCTTCGATCAACATTTTAATGTCCCCGTCTTTTGTCAAATTCCGGAAGGATTCCCATGAGAGGGGAACCTTATATGAATGCAATGCATCCTCCACAAGAAGCTTGATCAACCCATGGTGGGCTATCTGATCTGGTATGCCCTCTTTCAGCTTGGTGGCACACTCCATTAGAGACTGCAGGAGGTAATAAGGGATGCTCAGTTTTTGTTCTACAGGAAGGTCAATTCAGTGCCTCAATTTAGTGAGCAGCCGAAAGTGATATGCATACACGATGCTGAAACGACCTTCACAAGTGATATATTTCATGATTTGCAAACTGACTTCATTCCATGGTGGCAACAGGCTCGTTCTTCGCACCCGGTTTTTGTCCTCCGAAAATTCTTCCTCAGGTGGAAAGAATTATTTCTTTGCCTGCTGACTCAGCTTTCTCTCCTCTTTATCCCACGGCAGACCCATAGGAAGTTCTGTGATCCGACTGATATGTTCTGGGGTGAGCTTGAGGCTTAGACCTCTGAAGTTCACTGTGGCCAGTGTCTGAGATTTAGGCTTCAGAGCCTGCAAGAATTCTTCGGCCACTTCATCATCGTAACCCTGTAGCTTATCACAAAAAGGCATCCATTGTGCTCTGGTGAAGAGCTCTACCACTGCCGGGTTTCTCCTTAGTTTAGTTGAATCAGTGGGTTCCCGTCTTATAAACCCACCCGGCATGATGAACACGGTCGTTTTATTTACAGGTGGCAAATGCAAAAGAGATTTGGTCTATTAAGACAGAGCATGCATATAATCCACAAAATTCAACACAGTCTACTTATACCGACATCCTGTAGAACGACAACATAGGCACAACAAACAACAATTCCACCAATATCTTTATGACCCGACTGTGGACGATGGTCTTGCCACTTCTACTAACCAGTTGCATGAGAGTTCAGGGTTACCTCTTTAATTGGCCACCTTTTTCGTGAGGCACCCGCTTCCCTGTAGAAGACTGTGTTCCTGTAGACTGCGTTCCTGTAGACTGCGTTCCTATAGAACTGCGTTCCTGTAGAACTGCGTTCCTGTAGAAGCAGTGCGCAATTCTTGGGGAGGACTATAGTTGGCCCGCGCTCGAGGTGTGCTTTACCGGTGTTCTGGTAGCCAACAGCTCGGCGTATCAAAGTGCAGAGGAGATCAGAATAGCCACCCGAGTTTGAAGTGTTGGATGATAAACGCATGTGCATGATCTAGACGATTAGATTTTGAATCGTCGCAATCCGTGGTGCGGGGGATGAGCTGTCCCCGCCGGACCGTTGGGCGACGTCATCCGTCATCCGCCTGCGTATTCACTTGTTGCCACATCCATTCCCACAGATTTGCCGCCACTTTTTCCTGTTAAACTCATGCTCTGACGAGAGTGTTCTCACGTGCATGCCGTTCATTCTCTTTGTCGTGGCCGCCACCCAAACATCCAATTACACTTTAACTAGCCGACGTGGCCAATCGACTGGCCATACGGCCGCTCAACCATTCAATTTTACACTATGCAAACGATTTCAAAGTAAAATTCATGCGATTTGATGGAAGGAAGGGTTGAGACACTTACCTGCGTGGCTGCACACAATTTTTTTCAGTTCTTGGACGATGGTGAGTGGATCTACCTGCTGCATGCGACTTACACAGACCCGGAGGCTCGTGGTTACAGGCTGCCAACGATGGAGTGGATGTTTTGCTTGCATGCGCCCGCATTTTATTTCAGATAGCAGTGCTGTGAATGGTATCCACTCGAGCAGGTTGAACTGTTACAGGATTCCCGCGAGGTGTCTCGTAACAGTCCTTTCTCCTTGGGTGCATGCTGCACGATCGAGGTTCTGGCCTTTCAATCACGTTCCCGGAGCTCTTGATGCCTGCGGTATGAGATCCCAGCATTTGTTTAACTTTGAAAATGGCTTTTCCCGCAAGAACTCATCGATATTCTTTGTTGGTGCAGGGAACTTGGTCGCATGTCGACAAGGATGGTGGAGCAAGGTGACAACAATGTGCAGGGGTGCCAACAGAGGCTTGCATGCATCCAAACCAATCCATAGTCACTAAATCTCCTTTTAAGATGAGTCCTGGCCGTCCAAAACTCCTACAGGAAGTTTCCTGTAGAACATAGAGCTTCTTGTAGAAAGTTCGGCTTCCCTGTAGAAAGTCTGCACTTTCCTGTAGAAAATCCGCGCCTTCCTGTAGAAAGACTGCACCTTCCTGTAGAAAGACAACATCTTCCTGTAGAAGATTCAACCCATGATAAAATTCCACATACCTTGAAAAAAACATTGATACTCTTGGAGGAGGTGCTGGTGAGGTTCCTTGACAGCATGATAAGGACCCTTGGCTTTGAGTTGAAGGGCTTCCTCTTCTCCATAGAGCATCTGCACCCTGCATGCAATTTTACCATATTTTGCTTATTGTGTTTCCTTTTTTTTTCCTTTTTTTTTTTTTTTGAAAGATAACACGGGCGCCTCAAAGAGGTTTTCACCCGTGCCATCTGCCCTGAGCGCCTCAGAGAGGTTTTCACTCAAGGATCTTTTTCACCTTTTATCTGTTTTTTTTTTTTTTTTTTTAAAGACAATAGGGACGCCTCAATGAGGTTTTCACCCCTACTACCTGCCTTGGGCGCCTCAGAGAGGTTTTCACCCAAGGATCCTTATTTATTTATTTATTTATTTATTTTTTTGTATTTTTTTCTTCAGGGTATGCCAGAGGTAGAGGCAGACCCCTTCTCTATGATCAATACAGATTTCTCTATAGTTTTGATGAACTCTTGTCTTGAGAGAGGTCTCCTGTAGATCTTCAAACGATACCCATTGACAAGCATGGGAATGGCTTCCTCATCAATGGTTCGAATGAGGACAGATCCATTGTCATGGCATTTCTCCACTGCATATGGTCCTAGCCATCTGGTTCTCAGCTTCCCCTTGAAATCTTTGTATCTTGAGTCATACAACAAAGCCCAATCTTCCGGCTGAAATTGCTTGTCATGGAGATGTTGGTCATGCCACACCTTTCTCTGAAGTTGAACCACTTCTGAGTGAAGGAGGGCTTGCATTCGGTGCTCATCCAAGCCATTCAGCTGCAGCAGCCTTTCTTGTTGTGCATGGCTGAGATCTAGATCCAGCTGAGCTGCCATCCTCAAAATGTTGTATTCAAACTCAATGGACAACAAAGCTCTCTTCCCATAGACCAGCTCATACGGTGTGAAGCCGGTGGTGGTCTTCCAAGTGGTGTTGTAAGCCCATGTGGCTTCAACCAGGCGATCTGCCCAGTCCTTTCTGCTGCTGCTCACCACTTTAGTCAAGATCCCTTCTAATGCTCTATTGGTGACTTCCACCTGCCCATTTTCTTGAGGGTGATAAGGGGTGGAAGTCCTATGCTTGATCTTGTGATGAGCTAGGAGATCTTCAACCAGGTTGGAGGTGAACTGGCTCCCTTGATCGATGACCAGCTCTCTAGGATAGCCAAGCTTATAGAAGATGTTCTCTCTTAGTAACTCGACCACCTTTTCTTCTGTTGCTGCTTTGATTGCTTTGGTTTCTGCCCACTTTGTCAAATAGTCAGTACACACAATGATGTAAGTCCTTTGCCTCGAAGAGGGGTTGATTGGGCCCACAAAGTCCAACTTCTCAAATGGCTCAAGAGTCACTTGAGGTTGGAGAGGCATCTCATCCCTTTGGGTCGGTTTCCCCATTCTTTGGCATTGGTCACACTGACTGACATATCTTCTGACATCTTGATGAAGTGTCGGCCAATAGTAGTCTGCCTGCAGGATCTTGAAGGCAGTTCTCTTTGCTACAAAATGTCCTCCACAAGGCCCATCATGACAAGTGAGGAGGATATCAAAGACTTCCTCCTCCCTTACACAATGCCTTAAGATCTGATCGAGGCCAAGCTTGAACAGATTTCCCCCGATCCAAGTGAATGGGGCACTTTTTCTGATGATTTTGCTCTTCTCTCTGGAAGATAGGTGTGGAGGGAACTGTGTTGAAACAAGATAGTTTGCTATATCAGCAAACCATGGAGAGAGTACTGAAATAGCAAACAGGTGTTCATCAGGCATCTGGTCGTCCACTGTTCCATCCTCATCTGCAGACAAATCCAATCTAGATAAAATGTCAGCAACAACATTTTCTCTACCTGGTTTGTCAACAATGGTCAAATCAAACTGCTGCAATAAAAGTAACCATCTAATAATGCGAGCATTCACATCTGGTTTATTCATTAAATATCTAATAGCAGCATGGTCAGTATGTACAAAGGTCTGGTAACCTGTAATATAATGTCGGAACTTGTTCAATGCATGGACCACAGCCAAGAATTCTTTCTCGGTTACAGTGTAATTCAGCTAAGCTTTGGACAAGTTTTTGCTAACAAAGTAAATGGCATATGGAAGTTTCTGCTCAACTTGTCCTAAAGCTGCACCTATGGCTTTGTTCGAGGCATCAGTGTGGATGTGGAAAGGTAGGGCCCAGTTTGGACCTCTCAGGATTGGGGCTGACACCAACTTGTCCTTCAATTCATTTAAAGCCCTCTGACAATCGTCGGTCCAATTAAACTCCACATCTTTTGCCAACAGGCCAAACAATGACGAGGCTAGCTTGCTGAAATCTTTAATGAATCTCCGGTAGTATCCTGCTAATCCCAAGAAACTCCGGACATCCCTGACCTTTTGAGGAGGTGGAACCATCTTGATGAGAGCAATTTTGTTAGGATCCACCTGCAATCCTTGGCAAGAAATGGTATGGCCTAGCACGGTCCCTTCAGTCATTAGGAATTCACATTTTTCAGGACTAAGGGACAAGTTCATCTCGGTGCATTTGGTTAGGACTTTTCCTAGGTTGGACAATGCTTCCTGGAAGTTGGCCCCATAAGGAGTAAAGTCATCCATATAGATTTCTACTGCATCATGGACCAGCTCCGAGAAGATGCTCAAGACAGCTCTTTGAAAGGTAGCAGGAGCATTGCATAGCCCAAAGGGAAGGACTCGATAGGCAAAGGTACCCCAAGGACAAGTGAAGGTGGTCTTATCTTGGTCTTCCGGGCTGATTTGGATTTGGTTGTACCCGCTAAACCCATCCAGGAAAGAGAAGAACTTCTTTCCTGCCAGTCCATCCAACACTTGATCTATGAAAGGTAGAGGGAAATGGTCCTTCTTGGTAGCTTTTTTCAGTTCCCGGTAGTCCACACAGATTCTCCATTTCCCATTTTTCTTGGGAACCAACACTAGAGGGGACACCCATTCACTATCTGAGATGGGGTAAATGAATCCGGCATCCAACAGTTTTTGCAATTATTCCTTGACAATGTCCTTAAGGGCTGGATTCATTCTCCTCTGAGGTTGCCTAACCAGTTTACAATCCTCTTTGATGTATATATGATGGGTACAGACCGAAGGATGGACTCCTTTCATTTCCTTATAGCTCCAAGCGAAAGCATCAAGGTGGTTGGCCAACAGACTACACAGCTCCTTTTCCTGGGAAGGAGATAGGGAGGAGCTGATCTTCAATGCTTTCTCAGGGCCGAACTCCACATTCTTGACTATGGGAGTAACAGGGTTGGTTGTACAAAGCTCGACTAAGGTGCTGGCTTTGGCATCCTCCACCAATTTCTCTAAGGGTAGTGCACTGGAAGGTGGATTCTGGATCAAGGTCTCGATCAAGTCATCCTCGGTTGGGGGGTCTCTTCTAGTGGTATCTAAGGTGCATAGAGGTGTTGAGTACACCTCGTCTTCCTCTCCTTTTTCCAACCAAAGTGGTAAGTCATGCTCCAAGGAGGGTTGGGCAGGAGGGTATAAGACTAGCTGCTTGGACATGGGACCATTTTTGATGGTCATGTTTCCTGCACGACAACTTATGTAAGCATCTGCAGTAGCTAACCAAGGCCTTCCCAAAATGAGAGGATATCCAGTAAGCTTGGCCTTTGGTTGCAGAACCAGGAAGTCTACAGGGTATTCCCAAGAGTCAATAGAGACCAAGACATCCTCCACAATCCCTTCGGGAGTCACGGTGGAGCGATCTGCTAATTGCAGTACTGTCGAGGTCTTCCTCAAGAAACTTTGAAGATTAAGCTTAAGCATGGTATCCCTGGTCATCACATTAATGGCAGCCCCCGGATCAATCAAGGTGTGAGGTATAATGGTGCCATTGATGTGAACATCTACTACAAGACTTCCAGGATCTAGGTACTTTGGGAAGATGACTTGCCCTAACATAAGGTCAGACAGTTGTCCTATGACATTGATAGTTGAGGCATCTTTATTCCGTTTGCCTGGGTGTTTGAAACACTTCTCCTTAACCAGTTTGTTGTATATTGGCACATCCTTGATGGCTTGGAGAAGTGGTATTTTTACACACAACTGCTTGAGCTCACCCAAAAGCTCTTCCTCCTCTGGGTTGGGTTATGTGGTGGCTGTTAGTCTCTCAGGAAAGGGTGGAATAGCCTTTGGTTCACTTTCCTGTTTATCTTCCTCATCCTCCGGGGGAGGAGGTTGGCGATCTGGTAGAGTCTTTCCAGATCGGAGATTGATCTCCTGGATCTCCACAGCATAGGTAGGGCATGAGGTCTCCCCAGTGTATACCTGTTGGGCCTGTCTATTGTTATGGTTCGGGTT
Organism: Pinus tabuliformis; assembly: GCA_031772625.1. NCBI lineage: Eukaryota > Viridiplantae > Streptophyta > Pinopsida > Pinales > Pinaceae > Pinus > Pinus tabuliformis. The sequence goes on along the minus strand of CM062804.1, from coordinate 775,641,398 downwards.
CGGTTGAGCAGGCATTTGAGGTTGCCTTGGAGGAGCAGGAGGTAATGGCTGAGGTTGGACTAGTGGTGGAGGCAAGATGGCAGGAGGAGTGTTGTATTGGGGCCTCCACCCCGACTGAGGTGCATTCCATTGAGGCTGTGGCTGGGCATGTGAGTGATATGAATGAGAAGTAGGTTGAGTGGGGTACTGAGGTGGATAAGACCATGGAGGAGGCATGGACCATGAAGGATGAGCAGGGGGACCCCAGGAAGGCATATGAGTCGATTGGTTGGGGCTATAATAAGCTTGAGATGCCCCTTGCATCCCCTCCTGATACGGTCTAGATCCCTTTGGCCTCCTTTGGTTGAGGTAATAGAGAGGCTCCGTGGGAGCTTCTGTCCCTTGGTACATGGCTTTAAACCCAGGTAAGGTTGGACACTGATTTGTGGGATGGTCCTCCTCACAAACGAAACACACTTCAACCGAATGCAATGGACATTCGTTCTTAGGGTGCCTCCTTGTGCACCTAGGGCAGAAGACAGCCAAGGCTCTCTCAGCCTCTTCTTTCTTTTGTTGAATCCTGAATGTGTCAAGCTGCATGGCAATAGTTTGTCTCACCTCACTCTTAAGATCTTCTAATTGATTTGCAAGCTCATGTTTGGAGAAAGGGACACTAGTTGAGAGGTGGTTTCCTCTACCTCGTTTCCGAGCTGCCCTGGAGTGGTTTCTAAACACAGTCTTGATGTCCTCATAAGGCAGTTGGTAAATGTCCCCCCCAGCTAGCATGTGCAGGGTATCTAAGAGGTCTTCAGGGACTCCTCGGAGCAGGACCAACTTGAGGGATTCAGGGTCAAGTGTGCACCTGGCCCACTTATAGCTTAGTTGGAACCTCTCCTCATAATCCTCTAAGGACTCATCATTTCCCATGGACATCCGAAAGATTTCCCCCTTTGTTTCCTTGGACCTACAGTAATCCCGGTACTTGGTGTTGAAAGCTTGCTGCATCTGAGCCCAAGTGGTGATACTATTCCCAGGTAAGCCCATGAACCAGCATAGTGCTGCATCCTTAAGAGTGGAAGGGAAAAGTTTCAACTTTTGCTCATCTTCAGTATAGTCATAGGTTCTACAAAGGACAGCAAACTCAAACAGGAAGGTATCTGGATCTTCAGTGGTCAGCCCATGGAAGTGAGGTAAGGCGGAGGGGCTAATGTTATTCATTTTCATCTCTCCATTGGTCTCTCGGATGGGGAAGGCACCTTCTATTCTCTCATCTTCTCTTCTATTGTCAGCCATAGCTTCAGATGGAGTGGTCTCTAACTCTTCTTCTACTATAGGGTCTTTGGATATCTCAGGTTGTTCACCTATAGGTTCTTCTAGGTCACTGTCACCAAAGAAGAGAGAAGGGTGACTCAGTGATGTGGTGGGGGTGTTTGGTAGGAATTTGCCTGATCTATCTCGGTTCCTACGAGGCATGAAATGGAAAAGACTTTTTTTTTCTTTTGATTGCTTTTGCTTTGCTTTTCTTTTGGTACCTGCAAAACTGAGACAGATTGATCTACAACTAACTATGAAAGATGCAAAATTAAACTGAAAGCAAGAAAGAACTATTCTACTTTGCTCAAATGAAATTGCAGAAAGGAAATGCTAGTCTACGCTTGCAGAAAGGAAATGTTACTCTAGGAAAGCAAGAAATGCTAATCTATGAAAGCAGGAAATGCTATGCTACTTTTGCAGAATTGAAATGAAGTAAACTACTCAGCAGAAGGCAAGAGTAATGAAGTAGAAGAAAAGCAACAATTACTAATACTCTGACGCTTCCTCGGCAACGGCGCCAAAAAGATGGTGGGCTCTAGTATTGTAGCAATAATGCTACAACTCCTGGAGCTTCCTATCTCTAATTTTATCAACTCGATAGTTCGTACAAACTTGGAAGCGACGGTGCTGTATGCACAAGTACTAGCTCTTGTCGCAGCTGTCACTTGGTCAGCTGGCACAAGTCCGCTAGGGCTCAAGCCAACTTCTATAGGCTCACAGAAGAAGCTTTATGCATGATGGACGAAAGCTAACTCAAAGGAGACTAGTCTATTTGCAAAAAAGAAACTGGAAGCCAACAAAGCATGAAACCCTAGTAAACCCTAATTTAACTAGCTAGACCCTTACAATGCAAAACTGTGAATGAAACTACTACCACTAATGCCATTACTTGCAGTGAACTGAAATACATGCATCTAAAAAGACATATTTTTGTATTTTTTTCATTAAGTGGTTGGATTTATTGTGATGATGCTTTGGATTAGGGTTTGGTTGTGCAGGAGCGGTTGGAATGGAAGGAAAGCATGGGCAAGGTCAGGATGGCTAAGGGAGGTCCCAGAGGGTCTCCAACATCAGTCCACAGAAGCCTACCACGTTCGTATGCTCAGCAACCGAGTTTGCAGGTTTCTACAGGAACTCTGCAGGGGATCCTACAGGAAACTCAGGGGTTTCTACGGGAAGTCTGTGCAATTCTACAGGATGTTTGGTCGTGGAGGTTTTGGGAGATGGAGGAGTGTTGGAGTGGTGTGGAAGGATAAGTGAGATGGAGATGGAGCTGGTGATGGCTCAGGAGCAGAGAAATCAGATGGAGGAAGAGTGCATGCAGTGGGTTGATGGTTGGAAGGATGGGATCAACGAAAGTTTAAGTAAATGGAGCTAAGTGAATAATGGATGAGTTGGAGGGTAATTGAGCTGGACAGAGGCCGAGTAGGGCTTGAGGAGAGATCAGGAAGAAGAAGAAGGAAGTGGATTGATAAGGAGCAGCGTAAATGAAACAAATGACTTATGCACCAAAAACGAGAAATTCATTAACCTATGATAGTTGTGCCATGAAACCTATGAGCAACAATGGAAAACAAACAAATGAAACTTATGCCGGGAAGTGGAATGTAGAAGTATGGTTCAATGTCAAAAATGCATGGATGGATCTTCAACGAAAATGTCTATGTTGCAGCTTGCATGGAAATGAGAAGAACTGCGTTTCTTTTTGGTGGTTGGTTATGGACTGCACTCCAATCCCTAAGAGAGATGGCAGTGAGCCTTAACAACCTTTTGCTGGAGCTCCAATAGATTATTTCTATCCTCTTCTAACCTAAGCAACTAGAAACAAATTCACCATAGACTAATCCTATCTAAGCTCATGAAAAAGACTAAATTAACAAACTGTAAATTCGAATTGCATGTGAAAGTAAAAACTCAAAGTGCTGGAACGAAATGCAAACACATTACAACACCGAGGAGATCTATTGCTCTCAGGTTGGGCCCTAACCTGAGAGCTATAGCTCCCTTAGAAACTCAGAATGAGATCAAAATCTGACTGCCTTTATTCATAAACGAAAGTCTGATGACATGCCAAAATTGGCTTACAAAAGGAACAAAAACCGAGCTGTAGCTCGTACTTCCAAATTACAAGAGTAATACAAAAGTTCAAAAAGCTTCTATCCAAGGCTATGGCCTCAGTATTTATGCAAAATTATCATCCAACAGGTGTCCTTTATTTGAGGAGCTCGGCTGTCCAACTGAAGTTTAAACTGCTGATCCTGTAGGACAGTCATAACTGTTGTTCCTGTAGAACAGTTATAACTGTTGTTCCTGTAGAACAGCTGGCTGCTTCTAAGCTCGGTGGGGAGATGGATTGGAGCTCGGAGCTATGGTGGGAATCACGAGGAAGGTCCCCAAGACCGTGGACATCCTCTCCTAAAAACCAGCAGTGCCACCTCATTGTCTCCTTGTCTCCTTTCTCGTGGGTTTTTTCTCCCTTTTAATGCCAAAAACCTGAAAGCATCATGCATTAGTCACGTAGATAGAATGTCTACCCTTCTTCCTACAAACAACACGAATAAACCAAGAAATGAATGCATAAGCAATAAAAAATGAATGGTTTGAGCAGAGCAAGTAGGCCAAATGAGCCCAAATTGTACCAAAAATTGGGGCTCATCAACAGTTCTGATCCATCAAATTTGGAGTTACAATTCCACTTCTTCCCCTTTGCTAGTGCCATAGCATTGCTCCAAGATACCTTGAATTCATTCTTTCCAACATATCTCATACAAAACCAATCAAATTTCCAATAAAAAAAATTAATTTTGCACATTAAAATCAAAATACCAAAATTTGGGAAAAAAGCTTTCAAACCGAAATGCAACTAAATAAATAAAAAGAAAAGAAATGTTAGCTTCCCATTGATCCCCGTAATGATCTTTTTGGCCCAAGGACATAGTCTCCTGTAATGGTCTCTTTGGCCCAAGGAGATAGTCTTCAAATGAATTTTCAGTGGTAGAAGTTTCGGCGAATCAAAATTTTCAAAACAAATTTAGAAATTGGTTTTTTTATGCAAATCTGGAGCTCCATTTTCTGTTAAATTTTAGGCATAGTAAATGATTAACTCTAGTCATGAAATCATTCCCAAAATATTCTACATAATTTTATCTTTTTAACGAGGAATGGGCTTCATTTGACCAAATAAAACTCAAGATAGAACCTTCCAAAATCAAAGTGTCAAAATTATCTATATGCTATAAAATACATGATTTGACCAATTTACTAAATAATTTAATAATAAAATAATATAAATTAAATAATTAAGGTTTTATATCAAAATGTCTAATATATAGATATTTTTTAATAGACAATTTAAAATTAATAAAAATAATTAATCAATAAACGATACATTATTTATCTATATATATATATATATAATTTAATAATTAAAAAATATTAAAATCTTCATTTACAAAATTATGTAAAGCTTTAAACGAGATTGGTTGAATTATGAGGAGGTGATGTTGGAGTTATAAGGAGTGGAGAAAGAGCTGGGGATAAGAAAAGGGAGTCGGCAGGGAGGAGTTGGCATCATGTGGAGTGTGTTCTTTCTATATAATTAATTTTTTTGCAATTATGTTAACAAGGCTTGCAAGTTTCTCTCGCTGATGTCACGCTTGCATTATCCTGCGAGTTTTTGGGAGGAATAATAGGTAAAATAAATAACATGTGAGGTAATATAAGCGGGATGGTGTCACAATGAGATAAACAAATTGTTTTTTATATTTAATTTTTTAAATTACTATTTTAGTATATATTTTATATTATATAGTTAATACCTATATACATAAGTTTTGAATGGGTGGTTTTGTAAAATGAATAATTAAAAATTAAAATTAATTAAATAACAAAAAATAATATTTACAGATTTTAGTACAAGTAGCTACTGGTTTTGCTATGACTTTTTACTATCATCCGACCGTTACAGAAGCTTTTGCCTCTGTTCAATACCTAATGACCGAAGTTAACTTTGGTTGGTTAATCCGATCAATTCATCGATGGTCGGCAAGTATGATGGTTCTAATGATGATCCTGCACGTATTCCGTGTTTATCTCACAGGTGGATTCAAAAAACCCCGTGAATTAACTTGGGTCACAGGTGTAATTTTGGTTGTGTTGACCGTATCCTTCGGTGTAACTGGTTATTCTTTGCCCTGGGATCAAATTGGTTATTGGGCGGTGAAAATTGTGACTGGTGTGCCTGAGGCTATTCCTGTAATAGGATCTCCTCTGGTAGAATTATTACGCGGAAGTGTTAGTGTGGGTCAATCTACCTTGACTCGTTTTTATAGTTTACACACTTTCATATTACCCCTTCTTACTGCTGTATTTATGCCAACGCACTTTCTAATGATCCGTAAGCAGGGTATTCCAGGTCCTTTATAGAGAGGAAAGATAGATTGAAAATAACTATTCATAACTTATTGTTCCAAATAACGACAATAATATATCATCGCCAGGAATATTTATTATTCAAAAATTGAAATATCCATAGAAAATATGGTCCTCGGATTTCTCCTTTCGATTTTGGAGTATTATTCATCCAATACAAACAAATAATTGGAGTAGATTCTCAGACGGAGAAGATGGATTATGGGAGTGTGTGACTTGAACTATTGATTAGGCCATGCAGATACTTTCTCCGATCTACCACATAAATATTTCTGATAAAATGTGTCTCTGTCCCAATTTCCTTATCAGAAATAGGAAGTTTAGCACCTGGGTGGAAAGGCATTGGTCAGTTTGTTCCGTTCCAAGAGAATTCTTTCTATGATCGAATCCGAATCAGGAAGGGCTCCGTGAGATCCGGACAATGGGACAATATTTTCATATATTCAATAATTGGACTATATGACTTTACTTCTCCTTTTCATAGTGTGAAAATGCATCCATTTCCCTTGCATCCATTTCGATGGTAAAACTATTGGAGTGAAAGAAGGGATCTAAGGAAGGAGAGAGGCCGAATCAATAACAAGTCAATACCTTGTATGCTAAAAAAATTTTTAGGTCTATTCGTGGTGATAAACACAAATTACAAGGACTAAGATGGTCCAAAAGGCATATCGATCATGATCGAATTTGTGAGCTTACTTGGGTCATGAGCATTTAACTGGAATAATAAAATGACCAATGATGGATGATCATAGACATTATTAGTTCCTATTTTTCCAATTTGTCTTCCATCACGGGAAAAAATAAGTGATATATACTTCCTCCAGTTATTGTTCGAGCCGGATGATAAAAATTGGCATGTCCGGTTCTTTCGGGGGATAGATCCATAAAGATCTACTTATCCCAATAACAAAGAAACCTGACCTAAATGATCCTGCATTAAGGGCTAAATTAGCTAAAGGTATGGGACATAATTATTATGGAGAGCCCGCTTGGCCCAATGATCTTTCATATATTTTTCCAGTAGTAATTTTAGGTACTATTGCATGTACAATATGTTTAGCGGTTCTAGAACCATCAATGATTGGTGAACCAGCAAATCCATTTGCAACTCCTTTGGAGATATTGCCCGAATGGTATTTTTTCCCTGTATTCCAAATACTTCGTACAGTACCTAACAAATTATTAGGTGTCCTTTTAATGGGCTCAGTACCCGCGGGATCATTGACGGTGCCTTTTCTAGAGAATGTGAATCAATTTCAGAATCCATTTCGTCGTCCAGTAGCTACAACAGTATCCTTGATCGGTAATGCAGTAGCCCTTTGGTTAGGTATTGGGGCAGCGTTGCCTATTGATGAATCTTTAACTTTAGGTCTTTTCCAATCCAATTTGATCCAACTGTCGAATATAAAAATATTTCAATTTTTTTATTCATATATCTAGGGAGTAGTTGCTTTAAGACAATTTATATCTCCCTAGATATACCCATCTTGTCAGATATTTCTTTCGAATATTCCACGAAAGAGAGATATGTCAAAGATTCTCAAGACTCTCCAAAAGAACTTGGGTAAAGGAAATGAAGAGATGAAATGAAACCAACCATTTTATGAACCCGAAACTAATTCCTGGGTGGATCAATTGCAAAAAGTTTTTGTAGAACTTCCAATACCTGTTCGACAGATTCCTTCCCGAAGTGTTTAATTCTCATTAGATCTTCTCGACTGTAATTTAAGAGGTCCAATAATGTATGTATATTGGCTCTTCTGAGGGAGTTATAGGTTTTGGGGGGTAACTCTAATTGGTCAATGAAAATAAGTTGAAATGCTATTTTTTCTTTCGTTTCCCCCGTATCAGTCAATACGTGCGAAAGGGGGAAGGGAAGCATATTAGACCCTTTTTTATTGTTCATTCCATCGATGTTCTGTTCCTCTCCATGCAGGAAGGGAATAAATAAGTCGATCAAATTTCGAGAAGCTTCGTAAAGTGCCTCCCTAGGAGTTAACCTCCCATTCGTCCATATTTCCAGGAAAAGGACTTCTCGTATTTCATTTCCGCTCCCATAGGAATGAATACTATAATTCGCATCGCGAACAGGCATAAAAACAGCATCTATAGGAAAAATTCCGTCCTGATAATTATTTGGACTATGTATAATATATCCGCGATTTTTTTCAATTTGTAATCTGATATCAAAAGTAATTGATTTAGTAAGTCTAAGTTTTGAATGGGTGGTTTTGTAAAATGAATAATTAAAAATTAAAATTAATTAAATAAAAAAAAATAATATTTACAGATTAATTAATTTAATTAAATAAATAAATTAATAAAATTATTTTATTTACTAATTTGAATTAATTAAATTAATAAAATATATTTTGTAGATAGTTTATTTTAGTCGGTGAAAACTATTGAAATTTTGAATATGCGTCATTTTCAAATTGTACATCTAAATTCATCGAAATTAGAGTTGTCGGGAAGCTGGTGAGAAACTACACCCAATGAAGTGATCAAAGCAGAAAATCAAGAAGAACAAAAATCCTGCAAAAATAACAAAATAAAATCATAAGAAAAGTGAAATGACCAAAATTTACATAAAGGATCCCTATTATTATTATGAAGATAAAATATAGAAATGGAGGGTTGTTGTTTTGCCACAACAAGTCCTTATCAACTTGAATCTTTCAAATCCAGCGTACATATCCTTCTCCCATGGCTTCTACGAGTCCCAAAATAATCGCTCCTAACTTCTTCCCCACATTTCCCTTTTCTGTTCTCTACTTCTAAATGGTTTGATCACTTACTTTCCTAACTTAGTCAAAAATTACCCCAAAAAATGAAATACCCAATATACACACCTAGAAAATAGAGTAATCAATACATCATGCACTTGTGTGCACAATACTAGATAGAACATGTTGAGACATTAGATTAAAGGAGAACAAATTCAAATCTAGTTGGTGTCAATGCATATAATCCTTTCACACTTCCTTAAAATATTTGTGTGGATTGTTAGTGTCAAAGCCGATAGATCACATGCAAAATGCACACACAAAATGATCATGTGGAGTGGGTTCTTTCTATATAATTATTTTTTTGCAATTATGTTAACAAGGCTGGCAAGTCTCTCTCACTCAGGTCACACTTGCATTATTCCACGAGTGAGCTTTTGGGAGGGATAATAGGTAAAATAAAGAACATGTGAGGTAATATAAGCGGAATGATGTCACACTGAGATAAACAAATTGTTTTTTATATTTAATTTTTTAAATTATTATTTTAATATATATTTTATATTATATAGTTAATACATATATGGGTGGTTTTGTATAATGAGTAATAAAAAATAAAAAATTAATTAAATAACAAAAAATAATATTTACAGATTAATTAATTGAATTAATTAAATCAATACAATATATTTTGTACATATTTTATTTAGGCAGTGAAAATTATTAAAATTTTGAATAAGTATCATTTTTAAACCGTACATTCAAATTCAGCAAAATTAGAATCGTTGGGAAGCTGGTGAGAAATTACACTCAATGAAGTGATCAAAGCAGAAAATCAAGAAGAATAAAAATCCTACAAAAATAACAAAATAAAATCATAAGAAAAGTGAAATGACCAAAATTTACATAAAGGGTCCCTATTATTATTATTTTGAAGATAAAATATAAAAATGGAGGGTTGTTGTTTTGCCACAACATGTCCTTGTCAGCTTGAATCTTTCAAATCCAGCATACATATCCTTCTCCCATGGCTTCTATGAGTTCCAAGATAATCGCTTCTGACCCACATATTGTTTGATAGAAATGTACCTACATATTGTTTCCTTTTGTCTCATTGTTCTTTATGGTTTGATAGTTTTTTGATAAAGAATAATAAATAATAATAATCAATTCAAGAAGAATCTAATTAAGAAAAGTGAAAAAGTATTTGCAAGCAATTATCATTACTATAGAAATCATCTCATCTCATTGCCATGGATTTCTCAACAATATTCAGGCTAATGATTTCTTTTCATGAGTGATTGCAGTTACAGATATTCTAGGAATAACATGGCAAGCATGCATGAAGAATATCGGGCAAAGAAGGTATCCAAAGGAAGCACAAATAATAAAGAATACATTGAAGTCTTGATGATAGAAATACCTCGAAAGCTCCATAAGATCAAAGACCCTTTGGATGCTGAAGACACCAAGATCAAAAGCTACATGAAGAAAAAATATATGAGTGGAAACCATGTCAACATTGAAGAGAGTCCATGTCACCAGTCACTATTAGTCCCAGTCATTAAGGATAGTGACTTGTCATGTCCCATCACATGATGATGTGGAAATTATGATGTAATGACATAATCATTGTAAAGACAAATAAGTGGAAGACCAAGAGTCATGTATGGACAAAATATCCATTGAAGTCCAAAGGACATGTAATACCAAGAGTCATATGTAATTCCAAAGGTCATTTGGAAATCCAAAGGTTGTAGAAGTCCAAACGTTAGTAGGAGTTGGAAATTCAAGATTCATGAGGAGGTGAAAGGTCATGCCTTGAGTTATAAAAGGATCCTCACTGCTCATGCAAAGGAATTTTAACCTTGGCTTCTCCCACAAGAAATTAGAGAGATAGAGTTAGTACTTTTAGAGAGCAAGTAGTGGCTCTACGCTCCACTATTGGAGCTAGTGATGTTCATTGTCTTTATGTATCTTGGAATTTTTGCTTAATACTTGAAGCCTTCTAGCCAACACATTTTCATACATGTATTGTGGATGTTTCAAGACTATTCTTTGAATGCTTATGATTCATGTTCGCTTTCACATGTATTGGAGTAATTGAACTATTTCAGTGACTTTGGTGCTCAACTTATTGGAAATGTGTTATAATATTTGTATCAATCGTCACATCTATGTGAGCTATTTCACTTGATGTTAGATGAGTCTTTCTCATGTGTGTGTGTGTGCCTTCATTAGGGTAGTACTATTGCTTCTCTCTTAGAGGCTCATTTTATTTCCCCTCTACAGCGAAATAACCTTGATACATCCACAATTTAACATTCACAAGGTACACTCTCTTGCTCATTCAAAAGCACAAGTGTGCTTCTCTCTCATGCTAAACAGCTAAAGCCAAGGCATATCTTCAAGTAAACGGTAGTCGGGTCATATTCTAGATGGGACTCCTATACCAAACAGTGTGAGGTCTACTTGGGACCTCATATCAGGGAGACCCCCTGTATGTTGGTAGTATCCAACACCGTCAACATGACCCCAACCAAAAAATGTAGTGTGTGTTGCAGAAGATCTAAGGCATAAAAGGTACCAAAGTTCTAGTTAGAAAATATAATTATCTTGCTAATTTGTTTTTCTTTCACTCCTCTTTGATATTTTGCTTAGTAATTTAAACAAAGACGATTTTTCATTGAGGTAGACTTTTTATTTTCTTCTTAATGAATAGAAGCATTTGATGACTCTTCTCCAAAAGTTTGATTATATGGAAAAGGAAGCTCCCTTAAGTGCTAAACATTTACCCCATTCATCTTGTAAGGTTAATTTTGCATAAAAATTGCATATGAAAATAAAATTTTGAATCTCAGGTCACGTGGCCATTGGCTAGTAAGCCAATGTAGAATTACAAAGCTAACAAATCTTTGTGAGTTGCTCTTATGGCTTTTGTGGGGTTGCCGAATTGTAGAATCTTCCCTTCATAGTGTCTTAGTTATGTTTTTTGGGGAATATTTGTAGACCTCCAAAGGTACAAAGAGAATTTTGGTACCTAATAAGTGTGGAGTTATGACTAATACCTTAGCCTTACAATACATAATTTTGTTTTGAAAGTGTGTGCTATCCTACTTTCGCCAATTCTTTTCCTTTTCAAATGCATACAATGCTCTTCTATCCTATTATTCATGTTGATTATTATCATATTTCACTTTTGATGTTCGCTATTTATATTGTATTCTAATTAAGGTATGTGTATTTTTTGTTATGTATAATAGTAAAATTTATATTGCACTCTGCCATGTGAATCGTTAAGATAGATTAACTCTTCTATAAGTGATAAACAGTTCTAAAATACAAAAACCAATATTTAAAACTAGAATCCTAAGAATTATGAAAAAGACTATAGTATAGAATGTACCACATAAACCATATTTAATCAATTTCCAACTAAATTACAAGTTAACTATCCATTTACAAAATTGATGTAGGCTTAAGTTTGTTAAACCAAAGGCTAGTAACCTGAATCAGGATCTTGATTCATGTAACCTTCTACCTCATCAATTAATTTTTTCCTTTTTATGTTTCTAAAATTTTCATATTAAAAATGTTGCAGTTTCTCTCACAATAACAAATGACTAAGAAACGATTAAGAAATGACCAAGAAACAACTAAGAACTTTTTTTATTTTTTAGTCATTTTTAAAACAATGTAATGCCCATTTGTGACGCCATTTTTTAACATTGTAATTTCTACGACGTTTTAGTCAAAAATGGAACTAGGCCATATGATTTTCTATGAAATAACACACTAGGACTGGTGTTAAGCAAGTATGGATGACTCCCTTTCTCGAATAAATGAAAAACCATTCAACCTAAGGGGACCTATTAGTTACCATCATTATCCATGTCTATAGGTACATGGTCTGTCTTCAGGTCCTGTGATCAAAATATTTGTTGTGAATTTTCCCAAATTGTTTGTTTTCTAACTTTTAGTTAGAATAATTATAGGCAAAAAAACTATTTCAACAATCCTGTATTTGGTATTTGTTATTGTTGGAAACAAATTTCCTATGTGGGTCTTTCTCATGTTTTATTGTTTCATAATTGGCACTTGGTCAAGATTGATATCAACCACGGTATATTCTAATCTCAAAATATAGATAATCCAATATTACTTACCAATCCATATTTGTCTTTGGAACCTTTAGTCTGTAACTATGTCAAACTCAAATGTAAACATGAAAAAATAGAAAATTACATAAATTAAATCTCGGAGCACTCATTGCCAAAAGGTATCAAGTTTATCATCTCGTAGAAGGTCGACGCCATTCCCAAGTTTGCAAGAACTTACACTCCAAGTGGCCTTATTGCTCATCTCCCACATCATAGCTGAATCTGGATTTATAACTTCTTCTCCTTCTACTACCTCTACTGACATTTTTTCCAATGAATCAAATAAGCCTTAAACGGATCAAATAAATCCCAATATGACTATTAAACTTGAAAGTAGATTCACAATGATTTTAAATTTTAAACAGTTCTACCCTAGTTTTGAATTGTATTGTTAGGTGTGTGGGCAGTGAAATGGATGGATATGTCGCAATAAGAATTCCTCCAATAATAATTCTTTTAAAATATATCTTATATATCGCAACACTAGTGTGGAAACTCCAAAATTAAGCTTCTCAAAAAAACTAGACACTGGGAAGCATACCTTTCAAAGGATTCAGTATTCCCAACCTCATGTAGCAACGTAAACAACACTAATGAATAGTGCACAAATTGCTACAAACCGCCAATAACAACAACAATCTAGACTCACAATTCCAACAAACCTCACAAGATTTGAATGAACATAGTAAACTAGGCTCTCAACTCCCCCAACCATAGTTTTAGCTCTTTTCACACATTGTATCTAAATTAAGGTGTTATTTTACTCATGAGTTTAATGTTGTATGCATTCTTGACAATGGCCTTTTGATCTAGAGTTTCTGGAAAATGTTGCAATTTTGTCTTTAAGCAAAATTTTAGAAATCATTTCAATCTATTTTAAGATTATCTTGGCTTTTACAGGATAAGTCCTACTGAGTCCGTTATATGGTGGAAAATAAATTATATGAACTTTGTGAAGTAGTTGTCCGAGTCCCTACCAAGTATTTTTCCATTGAATTAATGAGTTCATACTAGTGCATGCTCTCATTGACATAGATACCTGACACAAAATGTCTTGGATGTAACCATGCAATTTTGACCCTTGGAATATAATCAATAAGATTATATACCTGTATTGTAATAACTTGGGTATTTTTATGGGTTTTAAGTCATATGGGCTCAACTGTGATGACCTTGTGATGTAATTAATGTAAATTCCTCGTATATATTTTTAGAGAATATATATTCCATATTAAGCTCAACGCCAAGGCCCAACTAGAAAACTCCTATGGTTCGTATGTTCAAGTTTTCATACTGTTTTATATTTCCTAGGGACCATAGATTTGTCACTATGGTAAAGAAAAAGGTTGTTAAAAACATTTCTTTCTATATTCCTTTAGTAAATTTCTAACATATGTCATATATAAATCAAGCAACATATTACCACCTTTGACCACATGCACATGTTAAAAGTCATGAGCCTTTTGAGGAAACACAAAGAAACATGCAAACCAAATGTTTATCTTAGTCCTTTTGGTTTACTAGTTTGACTTGGGTCCATATCCATGCTGGATATCTATGGCTAGGCTTTGAATCATTCCCATTCCCATGCAGTCGGTTTCTTGGAAAAATTTTGTTAGAAAGATCATTAACTCTTTGAATTTTTTGCAGTAAATAGCATATGAATCCTCTTGGATTTAAATGTAGGCATAATCATGCATGAAATCCATTGTTAAATGGGTAAATTTCTTATGCATTTGTTGTATAATTCCCTTGTTGTTTTACATTTGTGTAGCCATCTAGCATTCCAAGAAGTGGGTGAACCAATGAAATTTGCATGTGTTAAATGGGAATTCTATGTGAGCATTTGTAATTCCATTTGTAGTTTGCATTAGAATTTGATTGAATGTTCCTAAAAAACCATAAATATGTTCATAACTAGGAATCATGATTGGATCTTGAGGAACTTCTTGAGATAAGGTGAAGTGGATACCTAGTTACCAGTGTGGGAGCAAGTTTGGATGCACCATTTGGGAGTACAAAATTGAAATGGTCATCTTCCAAGAGTACAAAAGAAAATATAAACAAAGAAGAGCCATAAGAAAAACCCTAATTATTGTAGGTTGATAATTATAAGTACAATCTTAAAGTAGGAATTGATTGTAAGTAAAGGGAGTAGTCACTTCCATCCTTGAAGCCAAAAATTGCAATGTCCACTTTCATATCTTGTCTTCCAATTTCTCTTTGAGAATGGCCTAGGATGATGGGTCCCCTTGGGAGTGATCTATAGTAGTCTTTCAGTATTTCCAATAAGGTTTGAAGAAGAGACTAGAGCTGAAGTGATGCTAGGGTGGAATCTCTCCTAACTTCAAAGGACAATGGATGCTTCGTAGTAGAGAATAATTGGTGGCCAGTTTAACTTGGGGGTCAGGTGGAGCATGTGATGTTAGGATATCACCAGAAAAAGGAGTTCAATATGTGAAGATCACCCTAGGAGATACATATTAATTCCCTAGATATTTAACCCTCTCTTTCCATACTTTTTTTCCCTCATCCTTCCAGCTAATTGCATGGATCGTTTCACAGATGTTTCATTCAATTCCATCTGTAACTCTTTTGTCTCTATATTGTTTTTTGAAGATCATTATAATGCCTTCTTTCTACACATTCCATAGAATGAAGCTTGGAAAAAACTACCAAAATTTGTTCATATTTTGGTTCTTGTATGAAGTGGGGTTCCATTATTCTAGTATTTCAATGATGTATTTCTATTTTTGTCAGATTATTTGAAGTATTCTACTCCGTTATCCCATAATACATTCACTATGCCACAAAAGTTAAAGAGGTGTTATGTAATTTCTTCTAGTTTCACACACAATAGGAACATTGAGGGATCCTCACATCCCAATTAATGATGATTAAAGGACATCCAAACATTGTGACAATGTTTTCAACCATTTAATTTGTTTATTTTTTTAAATTTCCAACTACATCAGTATTGTGACACCTGTCTAACCATTGTAAGACATTTTGTTAAATTGTTGGGGTCGTTAGTCTTATGACAAAATTTCCCATGACCCAAATGTCGCAACTAAGGCACGTGTGTGGCAACATATTTTGTAAAAATAGTGGGTCTGTCGATATTGTGACAGGATTTACCACAACCTCAATGTCACAACTACGGTGTATTCTTCACAATGTACTTTGTAAAATTAGTGGGATCGTAGGTCTTCAAATGGTATTTCCCACGACTTAAACATTGCAACTACGACATTGTTATCGCAACGTACTTTGTAAAATTAGTGGTATCTTGGATCTCGTGATAGGATTTCCCATGGCCTAAACATCACAACTACGACATGGTCATCACAACATACTTTATAGAATTAGTGGGATCATAGGTAGTGTGATGGGATATTTCGCGGCCAAAACTTCGCAACTACGACATTCTCATTGCAACATGATTTATATAATTATTGGGATCATCAGTGTTGAAATGAATGTTCCCATGCCTAAATGTTACACGATCGTCACAAATAGGTTGGCCAACCATCATAATTAAGACGTGCCTTACGACAGCCTTTCGCATGCCTAAAGGTCGCAACTATGTCAATTTTACGTCAGTCTTCCAATGTAATTTTCAAAAGCATAAACAAGTTGTATGTCATTGGAATTGCAATGATAGTTTCCATTGAAATTTTGACAATCAAGAAGATGTAAAAAATACAACTATAAAATAAAGAATGTTTCACAAAATCTATTTTCATCATTAGAACTATGGATGATCATCACAAGAAAGACAAAAATTCATCTAAAGTTGGTCCAATATTTAGTAGTGAGACAAAGTACTCGTAGACCACCCCAAGTATATTGTACCTAATTCTCAAGGCATACATGGTTGAGTGGTATGAGTCTCCCCCAACATAGTGGGATAAATAGACCTATATGTGCATGTTCTTTCTCTTCCAAGTGGCACATGAGGGACTCACTCCCCTAACTTTGGACTTAGGATATAATATCCTTTCATAATTGTGGGATCTATAAATTTACTTTATGAATGTTTTGTTATTTAAGGAATCATATCATGGTTCTACCCTTTCACCTTTCCCTCTTGTGGAGCACTCACCCCGCCATATTCTTTGTGTTAAGTGGTCTACATCCATGATATACTATTTTTCATTAAAATCTATGTGATTACATTTTACAACATTAGGCTCGTTGGCCATAAAATAATAGTCATAGGCACATAGACCCCAAAACAAATAAACAATTAAATATACATGGGAATACAAACCCCACATAACTCGGCTCACCAACCTAACAATAAGATATTTAAGTACATAGAAATGGTTACTCTGAAATGTTACAATTGGGGCATTGGTATTTGGTATCTATAAGAAAACCACTTATTTGGGAATTTATGGTGCTACTACAACTATGCATTAGCTTCCAAGGTATGTGCCTAATAGATTAGTTTTTAATCAGATTGCCAATCAAATAGTATTTTATGACTTCAATACTTCCTTATTCAAAGAAGCCAAAAACAAGAACTTCACCCTTTATAATTTTAGTTTGGGACATCATAATTTAAAGGATCTAGAGCAAGCTAGGAAAAAATCTACTTGCATGCTATAATATATATTCCCCCAACGATAGTTTAGAAGGTACGATATAAAAAGGCTTGTTGTGAAATGTTGTGAACTAATTTCCTTAACCTAGACATACTCTCACGAGTAATGGCAACATGAGTTTCCATTCAAAGTAGCCAAGGACTAGGAGGATGTTCAATCTATACTCAAACCTCTATATTTTGAAACCTTTTACACGATTACTTTAAATGACAAGATGTAAGAAATTAACAAAAGGATGGCTAAAATGGAAAGAAAAATTAAAGAAGAAGAATATTAGAGCATATATGAAGAGATTAGGCTCACGAAGGAAGTAGACAATATAACAATAGAAGAGGATAAAGAGGGACAATAGAAAGAAGAAGAGATAAGAAAGGAAACCAAAGAAGAAATATATAAAAGGGAGGAAGAAGCAAATACTCAAATGTTCATAGAATCTAATATGTTAGTAGCTAAGGTTGAGATTACAAAATCTGTCTTAATGGATGCATATGAAAAATAAGTATTGGAGGTTAAATAGAAATAAATACTAGAGGAAAACCACATAATACAATAAGAGGAAGAGAATAGAGAGGAGGGAAAAATACTACATTTTGAAGAACAATGGAAGAAGGAAGAGAAAGAAAGGAAATTAGAAGAACAAAAAAGGAAAAAGAAAAAAATGCTAATGGATGAAGAAAAATGAAGATGGGAAGAGGAAGAGAGGAGAAGGAGAGAAGATGATAGGTTTTAATAGGATGTAGCTCATATTGAAAGGACACATAAGATATGGAAACTATCACACAATGTTCACACAAAAACAAGCAAAGAAAACCCCCACAAAATAGGCATCATTGCAAACACCACCACCTCCTAGTATTATCATCGATTTGACCAAGGAGGATGTGATTATTCCAAAGAAAATATATAAAGGAAAAGAACCAATATTAGGACAAGTATACACTCCATGAAACTCTGACAATGTCATATCCTAGGGTGATTAACAAATTCTAGATCTTGTAGAAGAAGTTCCTAATTTTGAATTAATATCCTACAACAGATGGAAACAAACAATCATGAAATGAACCTATAAGAGGGAGCAGGTGAACATGTATACCTCCGTCATATGTACCATCAAGGAGTCAATTATGGATATGAAAAAGACTAAGCTTAAAAATTTAATTTAATTTAGAATATTTATATATCAATCTACCATAAGCAAGGCAAAAGTTAAAGAAAAGGAAATTAAGAGCCTCGGGAAAATGATTACCTTGCAAGAGAGCCAAGTTATACAAAGGTTGGAAAGATGGAGTAAATGGTTTTATTTTGGAATTATTAGAAGAAGGCAAACCTAATGATCAAATAAAGAAGGAATTCATTGTAACAATATTTGAATTGTGGGATCTCAACATTTAATTGTCCATATTGTAGAAGGAGAATCTTACTTGGAAATGACAATAGGAAAGGTTTCAAGACTAGTTAAATTTCATTAAAAAAATATAGAAAAGGGTCAATAATATCATGATATTAGGTAATTGAGAAATGCTAATTTGTACAAGATGGAACAAGACACAATTAACTGGGGTGAAATGAAACAAAATGAATATGAATGGTTAACATACGTTAAAATATAGGAGCTAATAGAAGATGCCATTGTACAGTGGAAGTTGCCTGAATTTGGTCCACTAAAATATTTTTGGTCAGTCATTGAAGTTATGGAGAAATTCAAGGAAGATTTGTAGAAAAATGACGTAGAATTCAAGAGTATTTCTTTGTTAGAGTGAGGACATATACAAAAGTTCTTAATAACTAAAATCATAAGAGTGACTCAGATGGAGTCCATTTTCCCCAAAGTAGAAAAAATGCATCAAGAGGTTCAAGTAGGAAATTCCCATCTTGCAACTACAAAGGGATGAATACATATTTACCCATATTAGCTTATGTAACAATCAATTTACTAAGTGGGTAAAGTGGACCAACACATATTTCCTAATCTTAGCTTATCTAACAATCTATGTAGTAAGTGAGGAAAGGATGATGAGGAGCATGCAAAAGCTACAAACCCCAACACTCCCAAAGTTTATTGAAGGAATGATTTGCATGGAATCTTGCATGGTCTTTTGTGTGGCCTTACAATTGCATAAAATTTTATTCTATAAATATGTAAGTTGACCACTTAGAAAGATCTTTTGGTTCTGCTTAATATAGAAGAATTATTTTTGAAGCCAAAAACATTTTGTTGGAGACAATCATGGATCAATTCTACCTATGGACTATTTTGTCGTTGATTGGTTACTCATATGTCTAGTATGAATTTTAGTTTCTATCAAGTTACCTTATGTTATAAATTTCCTTTCATATCTTCAATAAATAATTTAGATGTGTTTAATGGTTAAATGCTAATTCATATTTTCATTTAGTAATTTGTTCCCTATTATTTAATTCATTAATTTCTATAAATTACTTCTATAGCTAGTTATGGATCAAAAGACATTCCCTTTAGTGATTTTGTATAGATTCTCTTTTTGTAATAGTTTAAATGTAACATATCCAACCCCTTATGTAGCATTCAGGAGGAGGGATAACCTCGAGGGTTAGCTCAATTAGTTGAGTTACTGTCGCCAAAAGAACATCACTAATGGGAGGTCAAGAGGTTGACACCCTTAGGGTTAGGCTATGATTATAAGTTAGGAGGATGTGATCCCTTTGGGTGGATCTGCCAAGATATTTCCATGGAAAAAATAAAAATGAGGAGGGATATTTAAAAAAAAAAAATCTGATTCACAAATATAAGAATATTTTTGAGCTCACTAAAACATTTTGTTCGTCAAGAGATTTTGAGTGACTATCCTCATGCTCAATTTTGAGCTATGGAATTAAAATGTTTTCCTAGGAAATTTATTTATCCTACTATGTCATCAACTATACAACCCCACACGTGTTAGGTGACGTGTTTTTGCATTGATAACCATTAGTTTTCATGATCTTTAAAGCATATCACACCTTAAAAATATTTTCCTCTTGTGATGACCTCATACTCTTTCTCTTCTTTCCCATATCAAAATTTTGAAAGGTTTCCTCGGTGTGCAATTTTGCACACATATTTTTACCAATGTGATGCATCACCCCTAAGAAAACTTTGTAAATTGTAACATGCTTATCATATTGGAAAATTTAGTTCTTGTAACATTGTATCACATCATCTAAAATTTCTTATCAATCCCTAAAATTTCATCATGCGTTGTGTCACATCCTTCAAAGCATTTAGTATTTACGATAAGAATTTTCGTCTTCCACCTTTCCTTCTTTATAGTCTCTCCTACCTCCTTATCACATCCCCCATGCTTTTTGTATCCCATCAAAAAAAATTTGGAGACATGACATGCCACATCTACAAAATTCTTTTCCATGTCATACCATATATCACACTCAATATTTTTCTATTTCATCACCCATTTTTTAGGTCATGGTCCTCATTTCATGTGCCCACAAAAGTTTGTGGGTGTAGTGTAATGCACCACAAAAACATTTGGTGCAATGCATCACATCCCCTAAATTTTTCTTTCATATGATGACCATCAAGTCGGTGACATGCATCCTTTAGACTTTGAGGCCTCAAATGGTGTCACATTAAGATTATTTTTATGTGGCATAGGTTACACAAAAGTAATTTAATCTAATATACTAAAATTACCAAAATTCACCTCTAAACTCTCTATAATTTGTTGTTAAGTGTTATTGGGGGTACATAATACCTTTTGAGGCCTCCTTTTGGCTCCTATGAAACATAGAATAAGGCCAAGGAATAAAAGTTTCTAAACACTCATATTGAGGGGGAATTTCTTCTATTCAGAAGAATTTGCATATACATGTCAAAGTATTATGCATACATATATTGAGAAGGCTAACATGTGCAATGAGCTACTTATGTATATTGAGAATTTCATTACTTAAACATGCAGTAGAATTTTATTGGATAATATTAGGATGTTTGGACAAGAGCTACTTACATCTTTAGTAAATAAGTTCTACTTGGCGTTATTCACATAATTTCAAATTATATTCCAAATTTCCAATTTCCATGGAGGAAGGTTTGTATCAATAGCTCTAAATTTTCTGTTGCTAATGAATTCATACTGAAAACAATAGACACAAATTTCTTCTACTCAATTTGTGGAAGGGAAACATACAATAGACAAACATGCAATCACATGCAACCATTCAATCATAATGAACACATTATTTCTATTGGGGAACCCAACCGGGAAAATCCCCTCCTGTATTTTGTATTAAATTAGATGAGAATATGGATATATTACAATGACAACTTCAATCCTTGAAGCTCAACCTGCACTATAATACTAATGTCCTGCTCTCTTACCTTCTCTGACCAACACTTAGCCAAAACAGGGCTCAGCCTTCCTCCTATTTCCTTTCGCAATACTTGAGGAAATTAGCTCCTAAAAGATAGGGAAATTCCATATTTCCTTGCACAAATCCTAGAGGAATTGTTAACCTACTTTAATGCAAAACTTGTACACTCAACTAGTATACAATTGATAATTACAATGTGCTTTTCATCCACTCAACTTGGGAAATTCGACTTGCATGCATGAGTAGGTCTATTTTTAGTAAATTGATCAGTTAATTGAGTGATCAGTGAGTTGACAACAGTTACTACTACTCAATTGAACTCATACTAACTCTATTCATGACTAGAGCTCAACTAATTGAGTTTAACTAACTATAACTCCACTAGATTGCTACATCTTAGCAATCAACTCATGCACAACTCTACTTCTATCCCAAAAAATTAAATTGACTAATTTGAATAAGTGACAAGGCCATGTCACTCATGCTAACTACAACTCAAGTCATCCTACTGATGTGGAAATTCAAATTTCTCCATTTGCCTAAGGCACAAGTCAAAGGAAGCCTTTTCTTGCTACAATTTAACATTCTCTCTTTGCAAGATAAGGGTTCTAAACTACCCCTATCCTGCTCATGTGGAACTCGAACTTGCCTCTTAACAAATCCTTTGTCAAAATTTCTACATCCTTCTCCTCTATGGGAATGTATTGCAACATGATGATCCTCCTCTACACACAATATCTTAGGTGATGGTACCTGATGTCTATATGCTTGGACCTATCATGAAGCACTGGATTCTTAGAGAGTTTGATATGAATATAATTGTCACAGTGGATTAATGTAGGCTCCATCCCTTTACTAAAGAGACCAACGAGGATCTCCATCATCCAAATAGCCTTGCATGTCGCTTGACTAACAGCCATATACTCAGACTCTACTAAGATGAGTGCTACATATCTTTGTTTCTTGTTGTACTAAGAAATTACTATTAACCCAACACTAAAGACATCTCTTGATGTGTTCTTCATGTCTTATGTAGTCCCTTCCTAATATGCATTTGTGAAGCCTTGGAGCTTCACTCCATTTTTCTACCCATACCATAAACCAAAATCTATGGTACCTTTAAGGTATCTGAGAACATGGTTTGCTACTTTCTAGTGAATCTTGGTAGGCTCCACCATAAATTGACAAAGTTGATTAACTGCAAAAAAACTATCTATAGAACCCATCAATTGTCTATAGATAGTGTCATCTACTACCTATCCTATAGAATCATTCTTTTTCCTCCAGTTACTAGTTGGAGGAGTGTCCATGGGCTTAGAATCCTGCATATGGAATCTCTAAAAAATATTAGAGGTGTACCTCCCCTTCCCAACAAATAACTCTCGATCTCCCTTCCACACCTCCAAACCAAGGAAGCAGTGCATCAATCCCATGTCCTTCATCTCGAACTCCCTTGAAAGGTCCTCCTTGCAATACTAGATCAACCTCTCATCTCCTATCAGTATCAAGTCATTTACATACAAAACTAAGATGAATAGACTGCCATCTACCAAAAGGCATTATAGATTAGTATCTGCGTCACTCATAGTGAATCAAAATCCACTGAGATAGGAATCTAAGTGAGTGTACCAAGCATGAGGTGCCTTCTAGAGACCATAAAGGGCTCTCCTGAGTCTACACACATGTTTCTCCTTGTCAAATGTCTCAAATCCCTCAGGCTACTCAATGTAGATCTCTTCCTCAACCATTCCATTGAGGAAGGTAGTCTTAACATCCATTTGGTGGATCTTCCACACCATATGTGCTACCAATGAAAGTATGGTCTCGATAGATGACTATCTTACCATATGGGCAAAGGTATCCTCATAATAAACTCCCTCTACCTGTGAGAAGCCTTTAGCCATAAAGTTGGCCTTGTACTTATCAACACTTCCATCGGTTTTATGTTTCACCTTATACACCCACCTAGAGCCAATAACATACTTTCCCTTAGTTCTAAGCACAATCTCCCAAGCATCATTCTTCATAACGGATTCATACTCCTCCACCATGGCATCTAGCCACACCTAATGGGAAATTACTTCCTCAAATGAGAAAGGCTTAGAATCAATCATTTTTGTCATGAGTGCCATTATTCGATATATTTTTCTGATGATATCCTCTATCTGCGCAAGGATATAGGAGATCCAACATGCTCCCGAGCATCTTGCACCAATCTATCTTCCTCCTTGGTTCTCTTCCTCCCTTCTCTGGAAGGCTCTATGTGAGTGGGTGCCTCCACTTGGCCTACTTTCTACTCCTCCACACGTGGCTAGTCCACAACATCTTGTGGATCTGATTGGGGCTCCTCCTTTGGAGCTAGAAGATCCTCCTCTGGTGGAATTGTTGGGCCTAAGAATAATCCTTAAAATTCATCCACTTTCACTCCATTCAACATTCACTTTCTCTCCATTCACACATTTTCTCACCTCTTTTCCACCACCATGTCATCACATTAGCTTCACTTTCATCATTAAATGGGCTACCATTATTTTTTCCAAAACATTATTAATTCTTAGTATTTTTAAGTGAATTTGTGATTAAACTTTAGAAAATAATATCCATATACTTATACCTAACAATTAGAATGAGTTTGTTGACATGTGTAGGTACAAAAGAAGCTTCTAAGGCACCCTTATGTGGCACTCTATGTTCAAATTCGAATTTGAGGAGATCATGAACCTCATGGATAAGATCATGGACCTCATGGAGAAGATCATGGAGGATAGGGTTATGTGTCACCATTGGTTGAGAGATATGTGGATTTGAAGAGGGAATAGTGGATCATCATTATGAATTTTTTTTATCTCATCTTGTTGTATAAATAGGAGTGTTATCTCCTTCATTTGTAATCTTAATTTTTAGAATTTAGAAGCTTAGTCCTTCACTTGTAATTTTAGATTTTAGAATCATTGTAATGTAGAGTTTAGGACCTCTTGGAATGTAGAACTTGGAGCTTGTAATTGTAATTTGCAATTGATGATAAATAAAGTGGATTGGATTTTCTTCTACATTTGACTTCTTTCTAGGTGTGCTTGTGGAGCTATGGAGGGCCCCCATTGCCTCACTTGCATGCTCATTTTGTTTTGGTAAACTTTAATTTTATGTTTGTTTGTGAATTTAATTAGATTAAATTATTGGTTCATATGTTTGAAATATTAATGAATGACCTTTCATAAGAAAGTATTAATGTTTCTTTCAGTGAATATAATTTTTTAGTTAATGTTTGATTTCATTAGTTTAAGTTTTTGATTCATATGCTTGAGATTTAAATGAATAGTCTCTTGTAAGAGAGCTTTAATATTTCATGCAATCAATCAGAATTAGGTTTAAGTGCTTTAATTTCATTGGTTTAAATAGTTTGTTGATTAAGATGATTAGAAATATTAAGAAGCAGTCTCATGTAAGGGAGATTTAATATTTCTTACACTTGTCACAATGTCTTTAGATTTCATTTTGATTAAATGACTAAATAGGTGTTGGAGATCCCAATGAAAGACCTCCTGTAAGGGATCTCTGGCATTTCTTCACCTAGCTTAGTTTAGTTTGTCTCTAAGTCCATATATATTGGATGATCCTCGAAGTTTACTTCCCTAGATTGATATTAAATTAAACTCTAATTTGCATCTACATTTTAGAACCAACATTTTGGTGTCGTTTCCAGGGATCTGTCCCTTATTCATTGGATCTTCTAAGTATTCAACAACAATAAATTCATTCATACTTAGAAATATGTGTTTGGGGCATCTTGACTCTCATCCACATCAAATATGGGAGCTCTTGTGTTGACTAGTGGCATCCATCAATGGCCATTAAGTTAATAGTTTCTTGTTATGTTCGACACCGAAACATTTATTCACATGACAAGAACTATGCCAATGAGCATTGAAGACATGAAGACCAATCATTTTGTAACAGAGGAAGCATAATTACTTTCATTACTTTTTAGTTTTTGATGTAAATGACTTCAGGAAAAAATCAATAAATAAAGCTGGGGGGGGGGGAATTGTAAATTCTAAATTTTGTATACCTTCCAAGCCTTATACATTTTCAGATACATTCAGCAGTAGATTCTGAACATTTAGCAGAATATCCAACAACAAATTTAGCAGCAGATACAACAATAATAAAAGATTCACTTTTTTGACTTCATCCACCATTTTCACAGCCAAGTAAAGAAGACTATGATCATAATTTTGCAGCTACACATGCACAACTCTCATCCATTTTTGAAAGGGTAAGTTGAGGTATGATATTTTCTAACTTTTAACCATTTAATTCCTTGAAAGCTAGAATGATAATTTTTGGAAAAACTTCCTTTCTTCATTTCGTAAAATTGCCAAAACCATCAATTTGGGGGGGGGGGGGGGGGATACATTTACATTCATAGTTTGTCACATTCATATATTTCCATATTCATATATCACATTCTAAAACCCACATACCTTCAAAATATATTCACTATTACATGAGCATATAAATGGCTTTGTAAAAAGTACTTAAAAGCTAATTGGATGCAACACAATCATGGTTATTACACAAGAACCAACCACGATGCATTCCAACAAAAATACTTTGCAATAAAAATCTCATTATCAATATGCAAAGATCATACATTAAAATTAAATGCAACAAACAAAATATGGTTGAAACACAAGAACCAACCAAGTTGCAATTCATCAAAAACTCTTTGCAAAAGTTAAGTAAATGATATCATGCAATGTTTGAGCCAAAGCTCAAGTATCAAAAGTAATGTAATAGATTGCATGAGGACATGCAATACCTTTAGTTTGGGGGTATGTTGGGCCTAAGAATTATCCTTAAAATTCATCCACTTTCACTCCATTCAACATTCACTTTCTCTCCATTCACACATTTTCTCAACTCTATTCCACCACCAGGTCATCACATTAGCTTCACTTTCATCATTAAATGGATTACCATTGTGTTTTCCAAAACATTATTAATTCTTAGTATTTTAAGAGAATTTGTGGTTAAAATTTAGAAAATAATATCCATATACTTATACTTAGCAATTAGAATGAGTTTTTGACATGTGTAGGTACAAAGGAATCTTCGAAGGCACTCTTACGTGGCACTCTATGTTCAAATTCGAATTTGAGGAGATCATGAACCTCATGGATAAGATCATGGACCTCATGGAGAAGATCATGGAGGATAGGGTTATGTGTCACCATTGGTTGAGAGATATGTGGATTTGAAGAGGGAATAGTGAATCACCATTATGAGTTTGTTATCTCATCTTGTTGTATAAATAGGAGTGTTATCTCCTTCATCTGTAATCTTAATTTTTAGAATTTAGTAGCTTAGTCCTTCACTTGTAATTTTAGATTTTAGAATCATTGTAATGTAGATTTTAGGACCTCTTGAAATGTAAAACTTGGAGCTTGTAATTGCAATTTGAAATTGATGATAAATAAAGTGGATTGGATTTTCTTCTACATTTGACTTCTTTCTAGGTGTGCTTGTAGAGCTATGGAGGGCCCCCTATTGCCTCACTTGCATGCTCATTTTGTTTTGGTAAACTTTCATTTTATGTTTGTTTATGAATTTAATTAGATTAAATTATTGGTTAATATGTTTGAAATATTAATGAATGACCTTTTGTAAGAAAGTATTAATGTTTCTTTCAATGAATCTGATTTGTTATTTAATGTTTGGTTTCATTAGTTTAAGTTTTTGATTCATATGATTGAGATATAAATGAATAGTCTCTTGTAAGAGAGATTTAATATTTCATGCAATCAATTAGAATTAGGTTTAAGTGCCTTAATTTCATTATTTTAAATATCTTGTTGATTAAGATGATTAGAAATATTAAGGAGCAGTCTCATGTAAGGGAGATTTAATATTTATTACACTTGTCACAATGTCTTTAGATTTCATTTTGATTAAATGACTAATTAGGTGTTGGAGATTCCAATGAAATACCTCTTGTAAGGGAGATTTGGCATTTCTTCACCTAGATTAGTTTAGTTTGTCTCTAAGTCCATATATATTGGATGATCCTCGAAGTTTACTTACCCGAATTGATAGTAAATGAAAGTCTATTTTTCATCCACATTTTAGAACCAACAGGAATTATCAACTCTTATCTCTAGAGATATTCTCATGGCCTTCTCCTCATAAAATCTGACATCTCTCCTCATCACAGTCATCTGGGTGAAGGCATATACACTTGGTAAATGCAAGTTGTGTTTTTGTATCCTACAGAGATCCCCTCTCTGTAGTAGGCTCCAAATTTTTCCTATTATCTTTGGAGACATGGAAATAGACCATAGATCCAAAAATGTGAAAGTGGGAGACTTATCACTTCCTCCTAGAGAAAACCTCTTCAGGTATGATCATTCCAAGAATTTTGTGAGGGATCTTGTTCTACGAATAAACAGATGTATTGCATACTTCTTCCCATAGGTATAGTGCCAATTCTTGATCATGCACCATGCTCTTGCAACCCCTAGAACGCTTCTATTTTTCCTCCCTACCACCCCATTTTATTGTGGGTTGTGAGGTGCACTCAACTCCCTTCTAATACCCTCATTGGGACATAATTATTTGAAGGCATTAGACACATACTCTCCTCCATTATCACTTCTCAGGGATTTCTATCCAATCTCATTTTCAACTAAGGCTTTGAATTCTACAAGCTTAGAATAAACCTCATCTTTCTTATTCATGAAATAGATCCAACATTTGTGGGAAAAATCATCTACAAAAATAACATGATACATGCGCTTTACAACTGAGACTATAGAAAATGGTCCATATACATATGAGTGAACTTGCTCCAAGATGGCTCCAACTCTTCTATCTCGGTCCTGGAAGGAGGATTTGCCATATTTTCCAAGAGTGCATCCCTTACAAACATCATTTCGATCAAGGGTGCATTTTGGAAGTCCAGTGGTGATTCGCTGCATTATTTTCAAAGCTCCATGGTGTAGGTGTTCCATGCGCCTATGCTAGAGCTCTCCAACATCTCAACCCTAAACATGTTTGGCTTTGTGATGCAGGAGCATCGGAACTGACCAGCAATGTGGAAAATTGTCCACATGTTGTGGTTTGACAGGGTGAATTTTATTACTGTTTGTTCAATTTCAGTTTTACTGGGGAGGTCGATTCTTCATATAGTTTGTTATTATTGTGATAAATGCAACTATTTCATTTGAGATTTTCTTTAATAATAGAAGATTATGTTAGCTGTTTGTTAGAGAAATTAGTGGAGGAAATACATAAAAAATGTAATAAGCAAAGAGATTTGGGAGGCAGAGTAGGTGTGGTGTGGTTGTTTGTATGGGCGAAAAGCTCCGATCAATAAAGAAGACTGCGTTTTTCCGAAGAAAAAAAAAAGTAGTGGATTCGATATTGGACAGAATCTGGTGGCTATCTATGCGTTGGGTTTTGAAAATAACCATTTCTGGAGAAATCAATGATTAACACAACGCCATTCCAAATCATTGCAGATGGAAGAAAGCGCATACAGAGTTATGTGAAATTTTGAGGGCCATGCTGGTGTTTTGGGAATAATGTCGTGTTTATGAATACGTAGTGCTTCTGCATGTTTATGTTCGTGTTGTGTTAGTCTCTATGACTTTGGGTTCTGACTCATATTAAAAAAGGCGTTATTCAATTGACTGTGTGAGCAGTTTAAATCTGTCATATGTCTATAAAAGAATTATATGGCTGCGCTCTGTATGAAACAAGAAAAGAATCCAGTTTTTATGTTTAAGTTGAAACAAAGTTTTTAAATCAGCATTCCGGCATTTTAGAAATCAATGAGATTGATTTGTATGTATACTGAAAGCTATTGCTTGTAATACAAGTGGAGTGCGCTCAGAGTTTCAGGTACATTATTTTTGGTATCAGAGCCAGAGTTACAGGTGTTGCAGCAAAGATGCCGCCAAGGAGAGGAATTGGTCGAGGGAGACCAGAACCAAATGCAGTCCTGATAGAAGAAGTGCGAAGACTATGTGAACGAATGGAGACAATGGAAACAGCCCAGAGAAGAGCACCTGATGAGGGGCTGAAAGTTCTTCAGAAGAATCTGATGAAGATGTGGAAGCAGAAGAAGAGAATGAAAACGTTAAACTAGTGAAGATGCTGGCGAAAGTTGGAAGCAAACCCAAAATAGAGATTCCTATGTATGAAGGGAGTCTGAATGCCGAGAAGCTCATGGATTGGATCAGATCCATAGATCAGTACTTCGATTATGAAGAGATTGAAGAAAATAAAAGGGTAAAATTTGTAGTCACTAGATTGAGAGGTCATGCAGCCATTTGGCGGGACGAGTTACAGACATCAAGAACGAGAAAGGGGAAATCTAAGATCAAGCAATGGGATAAAATGGTAAGCAAACTGAAAGCCAAGTTTTTACCTAAAGACTATCATTTGAATCTTTTTAAGCAGAAAGGAATGTCTGTTAAAGAATATACTTAAGAATTTTACAGGTTAAGCATCAGAATAGGGCATGTAGAAGATGATTTGGAGAAAGTAGCAAGATATGTTAATGGGCTAAAGTATGAGATCCAAGAAGAGATTAGCCTGTTAAGTTTGAAAACTGTTGAAGATGCCTATCAAGCAAGTTTGAAAGCAGAGGAGAAAATACTGTGGAAACAGAGTCAAAGAAACAGAGGAAAGATCTCAGCAAGTGGTAGAGGATCAGCCAGATCCAGAGGAACACAGCATCAGTTTGAAGCAGGAAGTTCAAGCAGCGAGGAAGAGGGTGAGGAAGAGATGTTAGATGTTATACCTGTGGAGAGTGGGGACATATGTTAGGGGACTGTCCTCATAACAAATCAGCAAGCCAGAGGGGTGCAAATGTGGCTGAGGCAGAGCCGGAACCACCTCGACTTGTAGAGAAGGAAGAACCACCGGAAGAAGGTGAATCACTGCTGCTCAGAAGAACTTTGCTGAGATCAGAAAAAGAGATTGGAGAACCTGCGCAAAGGAAGAACTTGTTCAGAACTACATGAAAATCAAAGGGTAAGTGCTGTAAGGTTATAGTTGATAGCGGGAGTACTGACAATCTTGTGTCTACAGAGATGGTGGAAAAGCTTGGGTTAACAAGGAAAGCGCATCCTGCACCTTACAAAGTATCTTGGCTTCAGAAGGGTCATCAAGTCATCGTGACAGAACAGTGTAATGTGGAAATGCAGATTGGCACATACAGAGATGTGATTTTATGTGACATAATGCCCATGGATGTATGTCACCTGTTATTGGGGAGACCATGGCAATTTGACCAAAAGGCGATTCATGATGGAAGAAGAAATACATACACCATAGAAAAGGATGGAGTTAAGCATACGTTGCTGCCAGTGAAGAATGATGCTGATAAAGAGCTACCTGAAAATAGTATCATGTTGGTGAGTGGTAAGGAATTGCTACAAGAGGTGGATAAAAGCGAAGAGATGCATTTCGCTATCGTGGGAAGGCCAAAGGTAATTTTAACCTCCACAAATTTAAATGATTTTCCTAAAGAAATTCAATCTGTGTTAAATAGTTACATGGATATCATTGTGGATGAATTGCTGAATGAATTACCACCGATTAGAATTATAAGTCACCATATCAATTTAATACTAGGAGCAAGTCTACCTAATAAAGCTACATATAGATTAACTCCTCAGGAAAACGCAGAAGTTGCAAGACAGGTTCAAGAGATGATGGACAAGGGGCTGATTCGAGAAAGTCTGAGTCCATGTGCTGTGCCAAAAGTGCTTAGTCCGAAAAAGGGAGGAGAATGGCGCATGTGCACCGATTCCAGAGCTATCAACAAGATAACAGTCAGGTATAGATTTCCTTTGCCCAGGATGGATGATTTAGTGGATTGTTTAAGTGGATTTAGGTACTTTACTACGATAGATCTGAAAAGTGGGTATCATCAGATCAGAATTTGGGAAGGCGATGAGTGGAAAACAACTTTCAAAACCAACAGTGGACTGTATGAGTGGTTAGTGATGCCTTTTGGGCTCACTAATGCGCCCAACACATTCATGAGACTAATGAATGAGGTTCTCAAAGAATATACATGTAAATTTGTTGTTTTTTACCTTGATGATATTCTAGTTTTCAGCAAAAGTAAAGAGGAGAATTTGGAACACTTGAAGTTAGTTTTGAAAACTCTGCAGAAAGAGAAACTACTAATCAATATGAAGAAATGTAGTTTCATGAAAGAGGAGCTGGTATGTTTGGGATTTGTGATTTCCAGAGATGGTTTGAAAATGGATCCGGAGAAGGTACAAGCAATTAGAAACTGGCCTACTCCCAGGAGTGTATTCGAGGTAAGAAGTTTCCATGGACTTGCTAGTTTGTATCGAAAATTTATAAAGGGATTTAGTCAAGTTTGTGCACCAATCCTTGAGACAATCAAGGAGGTCAATCAGCCATTTCGATGGACAGAAGCAACTGATAGGAATTTTAATTTGCTGAAAAAGAAGATAACAGAAAAGCCTATTTTGGCATTGCCAAATTTCGAGAAAGTCTTTCAAGTGGAAACTGATGCAAGTGGAGAAGCAGTTGGTGCGGTGCTAAGCCAAGAGCAAAGGCCGATAACATATTTCAGCGAGAAGTTAAATGATGCAAAGAAAAAATATTCTTCTTATGATAAAGAATTTTACGCTATTGTGCAGGCATTGAAAAAGTGGAGGCATTACTTGTTGCCGAAGGAGTTCATCTTATATTCAGACAACCACGCTTTGCAGTTTATTAATAATCAGCCAAAGCTAAGTCAGAAGCACGCCAAGTGGGTGGAATTTCTGCAAAGTTTCACTTTTGTAATAAAGCATAAAAGTGGTAAGTCTAATAAAGTGGCGGATGCATTAAGCAGGGTAAGTTTTCTTTTGCAAGAATTTAAAGTGGGTGTTGTAGGTTTTGATGAAATGATAGAAATGTATAAGGATGATGAGGATTTTAAAGACATCTACACAACAGTGCAGAATCCGGTGAGCCATAACAGAAGTCAATGGATGGATTACCTTATTCAAGGAGGCATGTTATTTAAAAGCAACAAATTATGCATTCCTAAATGTTCCATGAGAGAGAACATCATTAAAGAGAAGCACAGTGGAGGATTGTCTGGTCATTTTGGACAAGACAAAACTTTCGCCCAGGTGAATGCTTTTTATTATTGGCCTAAAATGCAAACTGATATTAAAAAGTTTGTTGAGAAATGCAGGGTATGTCAGTATGCCAAAGGAAGGAGTCAGAATACCGGTCTATATCAGCCATTGCCCATACCAGATCGACCATGGGATGCAGTGAGTATGGATTTTGTTCTGGGTTTACCAAAAACTCAGAGAGGAAACGATTCTATTTATGTTGTTGTAGACAAATTTTCTAAAATGGCTCATTTTATTGCTTGTAAGAAGACTAATGATGCCACACACATAGCAAATTTATTCTTTTCAGAGATTGTAAGATTGCATGGTTTGCCTGTAAGTATTGTATCAGATCGAAACACTAGATTTGTAGGGCATTTCTGGAGGACACTTTGGAAGAAACTAGGAACTAAACTCAGCTTTAGTTCAGCCTACCATCCTCAGACGGATGGACAAACTGAAGTTGTGAACAGAAGCTTGGGAAATATACTAAGAAGTCTGGTACATCAGAATCCAAAATAGTGGGATTTGGCATTAGCTCAAGCTGAATTTGCTTACAATGACACGCCAAACCGAAGCACTGGAATGAGTCCATTTTAGATTGTCTTTGGAATGCATCCGAGAGGAGTATATGAGCTAAGAGACTTGGGGAAACAAGAAGCCAGAAGTGCAAGTGCTGAAGATTTTGTTGAACAAATGCAGAAGCTACAGGAAGAAGTTAAAGGTAAACTACAAGAAAGCAACAAGAAATACAAGCAGAAGGCAGATCTGAAAAGAAGAGAAAAAGAATTTCAAGTGGGAGATTTGGTCATGGCATATTTGAGGAAAGAGATATTTCCTACAAAGACTTATAATAAGCTGAAACTGAAGAAGATAGGACCCTATAAAATCAAAAGGAAATTTTCAGCCAATGCATATGAAATTCAGTTGCCGGAAGGGATCGGAATATCCCCCATTTTTAATATTGCAGACTTGTATCCATTCAGAGAGGCCGAAAGAGAGTTATAGACTAAAGCTACAAGTGATGAAGTTCAAACTGTGGATTGGGAAGAACAGGTGCCAAAAACATCTAAGAAAGAAGTTGAAGTTGTTTTAGATGAAAGGATATCCAAGAAAACTCGAGGAAAGACATATTTTCAGTATCTTGTCAAGTGGAAAGAGCAGAAAATGGAAGATTCCAGTTGGTTGACAACAACTGAATTGTAAAAATACGGCATAAATCCTGAAAGTTTAAAGAACCAATCTTTTCTTCTCCGGGAGTCTGATGCAGGAGCATCAGAACCGACTAGCAAGGTGGAAAATTGTCCACATGTTGTGGTTTGACAGGGTGAATTTTATTACTGTTTGTTCAATTTCAGTTTTACTGGGGAGGTCGATTCTTCATATAGTTTGTTATTATTGTGATAAATGCAACTGTTTCATTTGAGATTTTCTTTAATAATAGAAGATTATGTTAGCTGTTTGTTAGAGCAATTAGTGGAGGAAATATATAAAAAATGTAATAAGCAAAGAGATTTGGGAGGCAGAGTAGGCGTGGTGTGGTTGCTTGTGTGGCGAAAAGCTCCGATTAATAAAGAAGACTATCTATGCGTTGGGTTTTGAAAATAACCATTTCTGGAGAAATCAATGATTAACACAACGCCATTCCAAATCATTGCAGATGGAAGAAAGTGCATACAGAGTTATGTGAAATTTTGAGGGCCATGCTGGTGTTTTGGGAATAATGTCGTGTTTATGAATACGTAGTGCTTCTGCATGTTTATGTTCGTGTTGTGTTAGTCTCTATGACTTTGGGTTCTGACTCATATAAAAAGGCGTTATTCAATTGACTGTGTGAGCAGTTTAAATCTGTCATATGTTTTAAAAAGAATTATATGGCTGCGCTCTGTATGAAACAAGAAAAGAATCCAGTTTTTATGTTTAAGTTGAAACAGAGTTTTTAAATCAGCATTCCGGCATTTTAGAAGTCAATGAGATTGATTTGTATGTATACTGAAAGCTATTGCTTGTAATACAAGTGGAGTGCGCTCAGAGTTTCAGGTACATTACTTTGTTTCTCAATGCAATGAATGCATCCACTTATAGCTTGTATATATTTTTAACTCATAAACCAATTTGTTGTACTTGTCCAATATAAACATGCTTCAGATAAGATTTCCCCTTACTGAACACCACATCATATCCATGATTTTCAGGTATAGTTATAGAAACTAAATTTTTCTTCAGACCATGCACATACATTACATTCTTTAGGTGAAGTTGAGAGCATGACTCCCTCTTAAAGGTGAAAGTTCCAATCCCTTTGGTACTATACCTCCCATCATCTCCAAGTTCTACGTGTAATTGTAGGTCCTTCTCTTTTAAGATGATGAAGAACTCCTTACTTGCTATCATATTAAATGAAGCACCATAATATAAGTACCATACACTTCCTTGTACAATAATTTTCATGCATGCAATGAGGATGAAATCCAACTCAAATTGTGATGTGAGAGAATCACCTCCTTCTGCTCCTGCAGGCTTCTTCCTGAATTTCTTGTGTGGACACTTGGTTGCATAATTTCCATACTAATGGTAGTGAAAACATATAATTTTACTGAGCCCTTTCTTCTTTCCATGTTTATGGCTGGATTCAACCTTGCCTTGGGCCTTCTTGCCCTTGGATTTCTTCCCTTTGCTTGCTAGAGCAAATTTTTTTTCCTCAGTTTTTGGTGTGACACCATCACTAGTGTCTCTTCTAATCTCCTCCTACACCAAATCAAACCAAAGTATCTCCCAATATGGGATATTTTCTCTTCCATTGACTAAATCTTCATATTTGTGCCAAGACTTCAGAAGGCCAAGGAGTGCTAAGCTCATAATTTTAGATGATAGCACATTTTCTCCTACTCCTCCAAGTTCATCTATGAACTGAGTGAATTTGGATAGGTACTGAGGAATGGTTTCATTTTTCTGCATTTGAATGCTCATGGTTTTATCTCTCAATTCCAATTTATCGGCATCACTAGTTCTCTGGAACATATCTGTGAGATTTTTTCACATTGAAATGGAGTCTCCTTTCCATGAAAATTCGAAACCACATGATCTCTGACTCCCTCTAAGATAATCCTCCTAGCTTCTTTTGTGTCTTTCTTACAATGGGGTAACTATTGTGCATCTAATGCTGGTATTTTTGGAATATCAGTTTGTGTGTATTCCCATACTCCATTATCATCCATAACAACTTCCATCCTATCTTTCCAACCACATAAATTTTAGGTGCCCTCCAATGCATACTCAAGCCTCAATCCATTGAAAGACATTGTCTCGCACTGAAGAAAACCTATTCCAAATAACTCTGCTATTCAAAAATTTTCTCGGAGAAGATCTGAAACCTAGTTTCTATGTAGTCGTAAATAGCTTTGATACCATGTAGAAATAGCTCGAAATCTGCAATTGATAATGAATTTAGGCTTAAAACAATAAACACAAATTTATTCTACTCAATCCATGGAAGGGAAAACGTACGATAGAAACACATGCAACCATTCAATCACAATGAACATGTTACTTTTACTGGGAAACCCAACTAGGAAAAACACCTCCTCTATTTTTTATTAAATCATATGAGAATATGGATCTATTACAATGATAGCTTCAATCCTTGAATCTCAACCTACACTATAATACTGATCTCTTGCTCTCTTACCTGGTCTAACCAACACTTAGCCAAAATAGGGCTCTGACTTCCTTCTATTTCCTTTCGCGGTCCTTGAGGAAATTAGCTCCTAAAATATGGGGAAATTCCGTATTTCCTTGCTGAAATCCTAGAGGAATTGTTTACCCAATCTAATGCAAAACATGTACACTCAACTGGTATACAATTTCTAATTACAATTTGCCTTTTCCTCCACTCAACTCGGGTAGTTCTAATTGCATCCATGAATAGGGATATTTTTAGTAAATTAATTAGTTAACTGAGATATCAGTGAGTTAGCAA
The DNA here is from genome assembly GCA_031772625.1 of Pinus tabuliformis. Classification (NCBI taxonomy): domain Eukaryota; kingdom Viridiplantae; phylum Streptophyta; class Pinopsida; order Pinales; family Pinaceae; genus Pinus; species Pinus tabuliformis. Next base: position 775,604,690 of record CM062804.1, on the reverse strand, counting down.
CAATTACTACTACTCAAATGAACTCCTACTGACTCTATTCATGACTATAGCTGAGATAATTGAGTTTAACTAACTATAACTCCACCATATTGCTAGATCTTAGAAATAAACTCATGCACAACTCTACTTCTAGCCCACAAAATTGAATTGACTAATTTAACTAAATGACAAGGCCATGTCACTCCTGCTAACTACAACTCAAGTCATCCCAATGATGTGGAAATTTGAATTTCTCTATTTGACTAAGGCAAAGTCAAATGAAGCATGTTCTTGCTACATTTTAACAAGGTCCAAGCATATAAACCAACTAATATGGAACCCTCATAGTTATTGTATGTTATATGGACCTAAAGGAACAACCTATATAACCTATTACATACCTTAGTCCCCATTTGATACTGTTGGTTGTGGAGCCTGATCATCTTCTTGATTCAAAGGTATTGTTTCACCCACGTTTGGATCATAGTCCTTGATAGGGGTATGTCGAGGGGGAGTGTGAGAGCAAAGAGGAAGTTATCAAGGATTTTTTGTAGGTTGTATCCCTTTAGTTTGTTGGATAATATAAAAGGAAGGACTGGATATTTTTTCGAGGACGTATCACAAATTGGGTGAACCATATATATTTGTGTCTTGTTTTATGATATTCTGTGTTTGTGTTTCTGCAATATTGTATGTGTTCCATTGATATGTTATTTAATTTTTTAATAGATAACTCATACATTGGATGCATTTGTTACAAGCTTATTCATATATTTTTGTTTCTTCACCTTACAAATGCACACCTTGCAGCATTCACAAAATATGTTTGTTTCCACAGTGAAACTAGACTTCTTATGAGTTTCATTTATTCATTTGATTACATAAGATATGTGTCCCTTTTCAAATCATTCTTTTATGACCTATGTAAATGCCTATCGATATTTGACACACAATCATGGCCTAAGGTCATACATATTACACCCTAGTCACACTAAAACATTCATCGGTCCACAAGATTTCCTCAACCCAAATTCCTCATTTCCTACTTAGTATATACCATAAATGTCTAGTCTAATTTCAAGTACAAGTATTCCCTTCCAAATTTTAAACTTACTCAAAAACATGCCATGTTCATGCATAGATTTCAAGAGCATATTTTCCATGCCTAATGCACTAGGAGAAGTTTCCTTAGCAACTAAGATCGAAAAAAAATCTTAATTGTAGCTTACCATTTATCAAACAATGGATGAAGGCAAAGCATACAAATTTATAAATACTACCTAGTCACACTTTTATTAACCCAACACAATTCATTATCTTTAAAACTAAAGTAACATCATTGAAAATCAACATTGGGGAAACTCTCCTAGATATATTATTAGGTATGTTTTATATTCTTTGCATAATTGGCCCCATGAATTATACATAGATATGGGAGCTAGGGGGTTTGGGGAAAGGTCCCCAAGATTTTTTTTTTGAATTTTTCTTGGTCCACTTTGGCCTATTTTTTTTTTTGGTTTTTTTGGCCAATGGTTTTCAAGCCATTGTAATGTAATTCCAACCAAGAAATATATTTTAGGTCAAATTATTATGCTTTTAGATGCCATGTGATCATATATACTTTATTTTATATGATGAAGTTAGATGATAAATATATTTAAAGGTGCGGCTCTAAACATTTTATTGGTTTTCTTGGTTAATGGTGTCCAAGGTTAAATATGTGTATCACGAGTGATTTTTATTGTTTACTTTTCTATTTATAAAGAATCTATGTATGAATTACTTATTAAGAAATTATAATACTTACACTTTGATATGGGTTTTCAAGGAATGAAATGAAAGGAAGGGAAGGAAATGAAATGCACAAAGAGAATTATAATGGGAATCATAGTGATATAGTGAAAAATCCAACTTCTATTAATAAATGAAATAGCAAAATATTGTAGAACAAAAATTGGCTAGAATGGTGGTAGCTATCTCTGAATAGATAGAGATGGGGGCTATGGGAATTCGGAAAAAGCTATTACAAGGGGCTGGAAGAATGGCCTTTTAACATAAAAAAGGAACCCTATAGATCCAAAACCCTAACCTTATAATATGAAACACAAAAAAATTTGTAGGGCTTGAGGTGGTTAGTCGATACATCAAATTCTTGGGGATACAACCTTTTCCATACAATATATGTTTGGGGTGCACAATAGCTCATTGCAAAGAACCATCTAAGCACCACAAAATTTGAAAGCGGCCAAGAAACACCTTTGTAACTCCTAGCCCCTTGAATTTCTAAAATATCGTTTAGGGCCTCAAACAAACCTGGAAGTTTGGGACCCAAAAATTATAGAAAAATATCCAAGAAGATAGAGAACCATTGAGACACTAGAAGACATGGGTGGCCACCTATAACACACCCACCCACCCCCTTGGGTTATTCTCGAGTTGTGGAATGTGTTATTTTCAAATTCAACCCAATCACCATTGTGTTAGGCTCGTTGAGATATTTTCAGTGATATAATTCTAATCTCAATCCAACCTGAAGATTGAAATTTATGCCCATTTGAAGTTTGGGATAGTTAATCCCTGTCACATCAACATGCACTACCATGTGGCATAGTCAAGTGACATATGTGGCTTTTCCACATCACTCATATACCAATGTGTCCTATTCCACACTAGCGTGCCTAACACCATCTCTAGAAGTGAATACCATTCCAAAATGGTGCAATTAGACGTAAACATTTACATTATCTACCTGAGATTTTATTGTCTAGTGCTCTCTATTAGTCACACCTTAATCCATAAAACCCTCATTTAATCCTAGTGCTAGAAGGAAGGCACAAAAAATAACTTTCCCATCATTAGATACCATTGTCTGATTTTTTGCCCTATATAAATCACACCATATCCAAAGGGAGACCTCATAAATATTCCAATGGGCACAATCCAAGATGATGTGGCATGTCATGTGGCCCCACCTGGTCATCCACATGGTTGCATATATTCCACGTCATCTACGTCCAAGTCACCCTGCCTTCACAAAATCTTACTAACATCATTCTAACATCATGGTAGTGTCACCCTAACACATGGCAGCCTCTAATAGTTCCACATGTCATTCAATAATAAACTCTTTGGCTCCCCAAAAATGGCACTCCAGCCTACCACATGTCACACCACATGGATACTTGGTTATCTTGAATCCATGTCACCTGCCCTTGTGGCATCCATGCAACCCTACCGAGATGGCATGGAACCTACCACATTGCATGCATCAATGGGTCCCACAGGACCAAGACCTTTGTGTTTTGCAATGAAAACAAGTTATGTCTAGTTTTGGGGAAATTTTGGGTTGCACAAGAAATCATTCTATAAAAAAATCTTGGACCCTTAGAATATCATATCACCATGCCCTTATGAAGTAAATATAGTTATGTCCCACCATACAAGCCTCCTAGACTTACGTCCTTGTGTTCAACACCAGATTCCTAGATGTATCGACCATCTACGATATAATTCGGCCTCTTGCCACACTTTCGCAAAAGGGCCCCACCCCAGAGCTTCATACGAATTTTGGCTCATGATGGAATACAACCCCAAGCATTTGGCTCCCAAACCCAAAAGACTAAAAAATAAACAAAGTCTTTCGGCTCCCATGCCCAAAACTCTAAGAAACATGCCCAAGTTTCATAAGTTTATAGTCGAATCCTACTCATAAGTCTATAGTCGAATCTTAAGCCCCAAGGCTCGACCCTCAAATTCTCCCAGTGAGTGTCTCACTTCTGTAATTTCTCCATTTTCTTTCCCCCACCTTTGTTTTTCACCCCTTAGATTTGGTTATAAAGGGAAGGTTTCTTCCCTCTGAAGAATCTGTCTCATAAGTCTATAGTTGAATCTTGAGCCCCGAGGCTCGACCCTCAAATTCTCCCAGTGAGTGTCTCACTTCTATAATTTCTCCATTTTCTTTCCCCCACCTTTGTTTTTCGCCCTTTAGATTTGGTTATAAAGGGAAGGTTTGTTCCCTCAGAAGAAACCCCCTCACTGCCTCACCATAAAAAATATATATTAATGTTTAAGTCAATCATTTGTCTTTTGAATTGAATGACTTTATTGTTTTTTTGTCGGTTAACTTCCTTTAGTATTAAATATATATATATATATATATATATATATATTTAAATGGATTTAATTAAACACTTGAGTCAGTGACTCAAGTCTTTTCTGTAATTTCCTTTTGGAGTTAAATATATATAAATATTAAATGGCTTTATTAATTAATAAATGTTTAATCTTATCTAATTGTAATAATAATTTATTATTTTAATTACATTTTATTAATGAATCTTAACCTAATACATTGATTACATCCTTTGATAATTCGATATTTAATTAATAATTTTAATAATTAATTCATTTATCCTACACTTAGACATTCTATATAATTAACTAGTATGTATACTAGTGCAAATGCATGTGATGCATGTGTATGTAGCTATCATACACATTCCTTGTATGCATGCTAATAATCATATTTTGCTCATAATTTGAGATGGGTCATTACAAATATGCACAAGGGTAATTAGCCTAGATGTCTAGACTTTTGGATATATTTGTTGAGACCACATTGTATCCTACCTAGATATAAAATTGCATCGATAACATATATAAACCTAGATAAAATCAATTTCTCTGCGATTCTTCAAACTTAGAATTTTTTAAGGTTTTAGGGACTTAGCCCAAAATTTCATCTATACACAAAATTGCTCAAGACATTGATTCCACAAGAATGAAACCTTCATTCCAACTCCAACATTTCATACATTAATTCAAGCTAGAAATACAATAAATAGATTCAATAACATGCCTATTATTAAGCATCAATGCTCAGCTAAACCATAGTTAGAAGTCCTCTTGTGAATTCAACATCGCAACACCATAATAACCCCATAATCGGTAGACTATATCAAACTTACTGATATAGCCTACCATGCTCAACGTTAATCACAGACCTTCATTAGTCTTAAGCATAGAAATACATAAAAGCCATATCATACTAGGCAACGAATTTGATACATTGTAATAATTCAACTAAGCATATTAAACATTCGTACATGGTCATGTAAATGGTTCCATACTCGGAATAATAACAGTACATGCAGACAAGGTCATCCAACCTCCCATAACCATGGAATAACATCTAATTAGAGACAAACATGAATAAATATTTCTCCATAGAGAGTGTTGACAGTTCAAAAATACATAAGTCATGGCACTTATTTTAATGGACAGAGATGGATGGAAACTAAAGGTGGGACTTCAACTTTCCACCCAACCATAGGTCAGTTGCACCACAATATTTCTTGCAGTTTTCCACTCCCAAGCCAGATCCATGATCTAATGGATTAATTTCTTAGGGATTCTAACCAGGCTCAGTTAGGGTATTCCTTAGTTTTCTAGGAGTATGTGTTTTCTTTATAGGTGGTTTATCAGTAGTGTTTTCAAGAAAAGAATTGTAGGAACCTATATCACATTGTTTGGATAGTTTATCAACTTACTTGGAAAGAACTAATTGGTTTCTCATCTTCCTCAACAATAACTCAGTGGTTTATCAACCCTTTTCAGTAAGCACCCTAGTGGATTTCCACCATGCATAGTGTTTTATCAGTGTTACAAAAAGCACTTGATTGGTTTATAAACTTACTTGAAAAGCACTAAGTGGTTAATAAACTTCCTCAGTAAGAATTTAGTGGTTTATCAACCCTTTTAAACAAGAACTCATCACCTAATTCCTTCTATGAGGCTCCCAATGATATTTGAGTCTGGACACACACATAGTCTAGTAGCTCTAATGCATCAATACTGGGAATTACATCCCATTAGTCTTAGTATACTTTCTCCAATTCTTAGAACCCTTCTTATTGTGCTCCATGCTTGTTTATATATCTTGCATTCTCTCCCTCTATCTATCCAACATTCTCTCCCTTTGTCTATCTAGTATTGTATTATTCCCATCTCTTTTTTTACTTGTTCTTTCCTTTTCCTATAGGATGTTTGTTGTGCCCACACAAGACTGTTTGCTTCCCCTCCTCCTCAAATCGTGGAAACATGGAAGAATTTTGGCATCTCCTCTAGCCCATCATGTATTTTCCAATTATTTGATGGTGGGCATTTAGCTATGCCAACCAACACTACTCAAAAATATCCCTCAGATCATGGATCTATTTGTCCCACTCTTTAGGCTAGCCAAATATAAAATTATTTTATAATCATAGTCATCATTTATTATTAAAAAATTAGGGGCTAATACAAGGGGTGCTATACCACCAATATCCACCTAGATTGGTCCTCCCCCCTTAGGAATAAATGGTCTCCTTTGTGTCAAGTTCCCTCATTAGATGGGGAAAATTTTGTTGATTTTTTCCCTTGGTGAGCCACTTTCATTGGTGAATAAGCTTCCATGCTTTGAAAACCTGGTAGAGTTGTATGTGTTGCTAACAATTATCCTTTGTCTTGGTGTGCATCAAATACCAAAGGCCAGACCAAAAGGCGTTCAGGAACTTGTTTTCCCTTTCTAAAATAATTTTATGAGTAGCCCAAAGTGAACCAAAACATTCTCAAAGAAGAGTTTAGCAATGGCTTTAGTTGTGCTACTCTTCTTGAATGGTGTCAAGATGGCCATGTTAGAGAATTTACTGAAAACCAAAAATACACAATTGTCACCGTGCTTAATGGATGGAAAACCTAACATGTAATCCATGGAGATTGAGTCATACGGCTTGTCCAAGGTAGCTAGGGGAGTATACAACCCCTAATTATTGATGGTTAGTTTAGCAATGGAACAAGAAAATCATGATCTGGTATACTGCTAGACATCTTATGGAAACTTTTGCAAGTAGAAATACTTATGAACAACTACTACTACTTTCTCCACACCAAAGTTCCTTCCAACTAACTGTAATGTGCCTCCTAGATAAGCTTAACACACTTTCTTGAAGGATAAAAAAGGTGGACTAGATAGCACAAGATCCCATCTTAGAGATGGAAGTCTAGAATTTCATTTCCTATGATCAACATTTCGTATGTGGAATCAAAGTCAAATTCATTGTTATATAATTGTGGCCACCTAGAGCTCCCATGGACACAAGATTTAAGAATTGTGGTTAGCGCCATAACTAGGGGCCGACTGAGGCAATCTATGACATGGTTGGTGCTACCCTTATTATATTTGATGTTCAAGCGGAATTATTGAAGGTATTTGGACCATTTTTCATGGCAGTCATTTGAAACATTCATTTTATCTACATGAATTTTAAATGCCTATTATCAGTGTGGATGATCATATCCTTCCTCAGAATATAATGCGTCCTCTTTTAGAATGCCTACATGATGGGGTATCTCTAGACCTTGTTGAGTGAGGGTTGCATTGATAACATAGTCAGAGGCATCTATCTCAATCTAAAATGGTTGTTACAGATTTAGTAGGGTGAGGAATGGTGGAGAGAAAAGGTGGTGTTTCATATCCTCAGATTCTTACTTTTGTGACTCAAACCATGAAATTTTTTCTTTTCCTCCACCATTTGTCACTTGACTTAAGGGCCAAGAAATATGAGAGAACCCTAACGCAAACCTTTGGTTGAATTTAGCAAGGCCCAAGAAGCTATGTATCTATGTTAGAGTCACCAGAGCTAACTAATCCTAAATGACATGGATCTTGGCTAGGTCCATATGTACCTTGTGCTCATCCATAATGTGTCCCAAACACTGAATTCTTTGCATGCAAAATGAGAATTTCTCCATATTTTCATGCAACTTGTGTTGTTGCAAGGTGCTCAAGACATGTTCAATGTGTTGCAAATGTTCTTCCTAGATTCTATTGAACATGAAGATGTCATCCAAATATACAACCATAAAAGAGTTTGTGAACAACCATAGGATATCATCCATCATTCTCATGAATGTTGGTGGAGTATTTGTCAAGCCAAAGTGCATGACCAAACACTCAAAAAGGCCTTCTTTATATTTGAAGGTGATATTCCATACATTAGTTTATTCAATTGGTACCTAGTGATAGCCTAACTTCATATCAATAATACTAAATAACTTGGCACCCTTATGATGGTCAAGAAAATCGTCAATCATGCAGATTGGTTATCTATTATTGACAGTGATTTTGTTCAAGGCACTATAATCAACACAGAGTCTCCATGTCCCATCCTACTACACCAACATAATTGGACTCCTGCAATGTGAGGATCTCATTCAAATGTGGCCCACTCATGAATATGATGTTTTATTTCATCATTCTCCAAGATGGAGAATCTATATATGATCTAAGATATTTTTCTTATATATGTATTAAAGAATTACATGGATAAATTGCAGCTTAACCATAGAAATTTAATGTGCACATCAGAGAAGAGGAGAAATGCATAAAAGCATGAAAGAAGACAAGAGACTTGATAACGAAGTTCGTCCAATTTGGACAACGTCTTCGGGCCCTGCTCAATCAATGGGGAGGCCTTCATTCATTAAGTGGCATGAGAAAGGAGAAGTACAATCAACATTTACAAAAGGAGTCTTATACCTCCAATCTAGAAAATGGCCGAAAAATGGAGAGCTCTATTGCAAAAACTGGCATGACCATTGGGTTCCTGCCACCTAGAGGTGTAAACCTGATATAAAACTTGCCCAATTATGACACTAGACCAAAACTGACCCCTTGGAAAATGTGCTCAGGCAAGGTTCTGCCCCCTGTCACATGCCTGCTCACGGTTCCGCCTACTACAATTCATCCACCTCGAAAAATGTGAGCGCTCTCCCCTTGGCCACACTATGTAGAAAGGTTTAAATATTTTGTTTTTGGGCAGATATCCCAAGATGGACCAGTGGCGCATTGGTTAATAAAAGTAATCATTGAGGAGGGGTTGGGGATCAAATCCCTCCCCTCCCATTTTATGACATGACTATTGTTTGTTTCTTATACCAGGTGGCGGGTCCGCCGGAGTGGTGTCCTATCCCCGTCCTTCCCCGTATATATATAGTGTGGTGATGAGTGGAGGGGCGGCAGGTTTAACAACTGGCCCCCATATATTATATGATGTAGTGGTTTCGGGGGTGGCAGGGTCATGGCTGCTTGCCCCTTTTTTTAATGTAAATTGTTGTGGTAGTTCTGGGGTGGCAGGGTCATGGCCACCCACCCCATATTTTGTATTTTTTTATATTTAAAAATAAATAAGGTTCCACCAGGGGCGGTGGGGGTTATGTCCTGCCACCCACTTTAGAAATTTTCTAGAACCTTAGGGGATATTAGAAAAATTAATGGACCCACAATTTCACCCTGAAAATTGGCTAGATTCTGATGCCAGATTCTTGCCAAATTGTGCCCTCCTTAAGCCTACCACATGGGTAAGTCAACCCCGAAATTTGACTGCTTCTATCTTCTTGATATAGACTCGGATTGGAGCGTTGTTTGCATCGTTGGAATCAGGGCAATGAGCACTTCGATCTGATGTCAAGTTAAACGACTTTCTGCCACTTTGAATTTTGAGCCTTTTTCATGCCCTTGGTGTCTGGAGATCCACCTGAATCAATCCTCCCCGTTGAGGAGCTTTTGGACTGCCAAAATCTTTATCATTCATTTGGAAAGTGAGGGAATTGTTCCCTCACTCTTTCTTTTTCCAACCATTTTGCCTTGATAGGGTGCATCCCTTTGAAACCAACTTGATGGCATTCCACATCTCCTCGTCATGAAGTCTTGGTTCTTTTGTCAAGGATGATATCTTCAGGAAACTCATTGAGATACTCTGGTGCAAAATAATCAACTCTAGGAACTGATCCCACCTCTTTTGGTGTCCATAACCAATGGTGGCTCATAAAGCTTTAAGTTTTGAACATTCACTATGGAGTACATTTGCATATATGTTGAAAAATCAAGACAAAAGACATTGTCTCCAATATGTTAGAGCCTAGATTTGCCTCAGGCTGAAAAGACAAGGTTCTAGGTCCACATCAAACCATGCTCAGCCTCATAGCTAGCCCTACGAGGACAGGAGAGGGCTCTCTCTGGGTCAATCTCAGTGAAAGATAATCGATGGGGCTTGAGATGACTGATTTAACAACTAATCTTAGGCTAGGTATGAAGTGCAAGGATTTGTTTTGAGTTTTTTAGGGTTTTGTTGGAAAAAAGGGACAGGCAAATTTTGGGTCCGGGGATGAGGCCAGATTTTTGCAGAGGTCAGGTAGGGGCAAGATAGGCAGTAGTTTTGATGCTTTGGATTTGAATGAATGGGTGGATCAGACTGGTGAGGAGCCAAGGAGGGCAATAAGGTCTCAAGAATCCTCCTCAAACAGATGAAAACATGAAGAATTAAACAAAATATCCAGGCAGAGCATAGCAGTCCATGAATTCTACCTTAATCACTCATTTGTTTAATTGCAGAAGAAAAGGGAAGAGAAAATGATACACAATAACATCAATGAACTTACAAATACATAGAGAAACACACCATCAAAACATAGAGCCACATGGATCCCAACAAGTGCTGCAAAACCCTGGGCTTTCCCTTGCCAAAATTGTAGAAATAAAGTGTACAATAGAGTGCCAAGCAATCCCAAGAGTCCAACCTTCTATCAAAATCCAACCCTGAAAATGACTTAGAAATTACATAATATAGACTAGCCCAACCTATTCCCTTGCCTCTAGGGGTCGAGCTCATCATTCTAGGAGTTGTTTGAACCAATTCTAAACAAGGAACTGAAATCTGGGTAGTCAAACAACTTACCCCTATATGCTAGAAAACTGATTCATTCACTCACATTTCACCTTTTGGTGAATGAATCTTCTAGAACAAGTAAAAATGTGCCAATATTACATCATGAAAAGTCAATACTAACATCGAGAAGCAAAATTGGTCAAAACTGGGCGAATTACTAAGCTGAACAGTGAAAAATGGGTAAAAATCCTCTATGCGCCGTGCCAAAATCTGTATGCGTCGTGCCACTTTGGAGCTGATTTTGAGGCACTTCTTGAAGTCCCAATTGAGCCCAAGATAGCTTGTTGGAAATCTCTGCCTATCTACTTTCCAACCCAAGTGGAATTTCTGAATTTGTACGTCATTTTCCCCTCCAAAACTTCAATCGCCAAAGTCTGCTTCCTGTGTGTCAAAATAGGGGCAGTGAGATCATTTTTGAGTGTTTTTGACCTCCCGAGGACTCAAAACTTGCCCAAATTTCTTGGCCATGCACCAGCAACCATGATTTTTCATGAAAAATCCAAAAATGTAAACTTTTTGCAATTTGGAGCTCCCTAGCAAAAGCACGCGCCACGTGGCGCGACGCATAGGGAGAAAAACGCTGTTTTTTGTACCAAAATTTGTCAAAATGCCAAAAATGCCCCAAATTTCTTGAAATTTGGGATGGAGCTTCTTCATTAAGTGTCATGCTGGGATAAAGAGGCTTTGGCCAATATCTGAAGACGATCAAGCTCCCTTTGCCTCTTTTGCTTCCTTATTGCCTTCTTTAACTTTGCCTTTAAATTTCTGATTCGTGCCTTGCAGACCTTGTTCCGTGCCATGTAGTGGAAATCCATGTGTCTCAGCAATGCATGGTCCTTATCGGCCTTGTCCAACAGTCTCTCTAAGTGGATGTTAGCTCTCTCGAGATTAGACTCTCGATCATCATTAATCTCTTGCTCCAATGAAGTGAGCTCAACCCTTCTCCTTTGTGCAGCTTGGTGATTCTCGCAGATGTTCTGTAACTCCATGATTGCTTGCTGATCTTCAAGCTATTTGTTCCTCTGCTCCAAGTATTTCATAGTCCACTTAGCTCTCTCCAAGTCAAGGGATAAGGCTTGGATCTCTGTTTGCTGCTCCTGGATGATCTCCCTAAGTTTGACACTTTGTGGGCCCATATCTGTATCATCATCATGAAGGAGAATGAAGTCGGTCCCTTGTTCACCTAAAGGCCCCTCATCCTGCATTGGCCTCTTGCCTTTGTCCTATACTTGTGATGCTGATGGAGGAAGCGAGGCCCCTTCCACCCTGGGTGGAGATAACACTCGCTTCGCTGCTGCAAAGAAATGTCTAGTGCCTCTCTGATATGTGATGAATATTGGCACACTAGCAGTCTCATGGCGTTCATACTGATGAGAAGGTCCACCTATCTCATGCTTAACCTCTGATAATCCCTGTGAAGCTCTGAAGAAGTCACACGAGATGAAATCATCCCAGGTGATGCCCTGTAATCCAAGCTGATGAACCACCAAAATCTTAATAAGAGCCATTGTTAAGTTGTTGATGAGGGGTTTTGTGCTGCACAAGGGTGGTCATCCTCTCTATGTTCCAACAAATGAAATATGGAATGTTCATCATCTGTACCCTGGTGAAATGCATGAGAAACCTGATGTGATAAGCATATAAACGAGAGAACCGTCCGTCACAGCTGAAATACTTCATGATCAATTTCATTAGGTGGAGCATATTCATCTTTCAGATATTGGAATGGAAACACTCTCTTGAGCTGCCTCAAGAAACCGGTTTTAATGTATGGCTCATAATGCTGCTGATCAATCTTCTTCCTCTTGGTCCATGGTTCCCCAACGTTTGGTATGCCGGTTGCTAGTGAGACAGATTCTGGTGTAAGTGTGAAGGTGACACCGGCTAAGGTAGCTTGATCTCCATGTAAATGTAGCAAAAATAGACGAGCCAACTCATGATGAAATTAAACATTAGCCACCTTTTGACAAAACTCATAGCATGACTGATGCTGAAAACAAAACACGGCAAGAGGGCAGGCCTGTAATTGAGTGAGGGTGACTGGTTCTTATCTGGTATGTCCACCTCCTCTATGAGGCCTCCAGGGTGCATGTTCCTCCATGGGAGAGTCATTTTGGGTTTCCATTTCATAATATGATGAATGCTTAGATGCCATGACTGCTGTTTTTCAAACTGCCTTGGAGAAAAAGATGTTGGTGTAGGAAAGTTGTGCTGAATTGCTCTTTTAGTGATGTGTTCAAATTCTGCCACCAAGGGGAAACAAATGAAACAAGGGACTGTTAGGAAGAGGGAAAGTAGTAAGGGATTAGGGACTATTGGGACTATAGGGATTAGGGAAATGTAGGAGGGTTTTGAGGGATTTGATGTATAGGGTTAGGAATTGTTGTGTAGGGTTTGAGGTGTGAGATTGGAGAATTTGGGACAGAGAATTTAGGAGAAGGAATTAATGGGCTTAGGAGGGTAGGAAATTAGGGAATGATAAAAACAAGGGAGGAATGGGAAGGAGGAGTGACTTTGGTAGCCAAACATTGATTTTGAAACCCACGGCAATTTTCCTTTTGAGGTACTTTGAAGGTAGGGTTTAATATTTTTGTTTCAATCGTTATCATCCATAAACCACCATAACTTATCACAGAATTTGATGAAATACTAAGATAACGACCCTACCTAGCAAATCCACGCAAGTTATGGGCAATTTGGAGAAATTTCAAGCAAATTCAGGCTTTCAGGTGTATGCGCCGTGCCGCATACCCAATGCGTCGCACCGTCCCAGTGCGCCGCGCCCATGTTAATTTACACTGTGTGGTTTCTCCCAGTATGCCACGCCTCCCCAGTGTGCCGCGCCACCTGCTTTATGTGCCATGCCGACCAAGTTTCCTCCAACTTCACCCAAATCGCACACTAACTCAACTAATTTGCTTTGAGTGGCTTCTCTTTGGTCTTGGCATGCAAATGACATTGATCTTCATGAAAATATCTTTATAAAGACATGGATTTTATTTTTGACTCTCCAAGACCCATCTTTGTAATGTTTTGGCATTGGCACTTTTTCTATTTTAATACAACTCCATTTTTAAATTTCCTTTTTGATTTTTTGACTGAAATGATGAAATTCTTGGCAATTTTTTGCAGGGATAGCTTACATGGAATTTGGAAAAGGAGACCAGGGCTGCGCCTGAAGAATTCAACAATTGAAAAACTTTTGAAAATTATTACAAAAACGAAATGTTGAATTTTCTTCAAAACAAAGTTTTGAAGAAAAGTCATAATCCATCCATATGATGATGAAAATCTTTGAAATAACAAATTATTAAGAACCTCCCCCATGAGTTTGCTAGAATTATTAGACATTGTTGAAGACCAAATTAACTAACCCTAGACCTAATGACTGAAATGAATCTTGTGATATAGAAACTGAAACAGGACTGTAAGTGACTTTAAAACTTGATTTTGATGAACAGACTTGAGCCAGCATGGATAAGGCATGAGGGGTAATGAATGACAAGACCCTTCCGTCAAATTTATGGCATGCTCCTAGTGGAATGCAACTATGTGAATTGAGCGAGACACCTAAAAATGAAATGCAAAAAGCGGAAATGATCTCTGACGGAGGGATGTAAACATCGACTCTAACATTGGCTCCAATGGGGATGGTAGCTCCTTGGAGGTGCCAAGAACTACAGATCCTTGGATGAGCATACAGTGCCTTCGTCCATTGGGCTATGGAGTCAAAACCCAAGATAAAATGCATGACTAAAAACCGACACAAACTAACTTAATAACAAGACTGAAAACTGACTCACAGATGACTCATAACAAAAAAAAGAACTCACAAAGCTTATTGAAGGGCAACAGTCCATCAAGATTTCATGATGACAACCACCTGCATACTAATGAAATACGTACAATCATGTGTAATGAGCCTTCCAATGTAACCAATCAAGTAGATGCCTCCTTGATTGATGCTCCTGATCAGATCTTCTGGTCAACAATAGATACTGGTAACTGGGCATCCAAAAACATAATTGACCATGATCTCCTTCATCACTAACTACTGCAATAATCACCTTCACTGCTGACTGCAACAGATTTTCCAAAGGATCTTGAAACATATGAAGGTTTACCTCTTGCTGAAGAAACAAGGTGTCTTTTTCTTTTGATTCTGATCTTCCTTCATAATATACTTCAGTAAAAGTATGTTCCTGGTCCTCAAATAATTCTGAACAAGTAGATGAGTAGATCTCCTCTTGGAAAAACATTTCAAAACATGAGACATATGAAGAAGAATCTGAAAGGCGGTGCTGAATGTTTTGATCTTCTGTAGTCTGAATATTATTTTGAGCATCTTCATATGATATAATAGCTAGATTTTCATGTTTCTCATTACATTCATCAATCATAAGAAAAGAAACTTCAGATGGTTCTTGATACTCAAATATGAAATTTCTATCATCTACCAATGATTCACCCAAGGAAACTTTTTCACTTACTTGAGCGAAGATCTCATCTTGTTTTTCATGAACTAACTGGATTACCTCCTCATGAAGGCTTTGTTCTGGTGGGATGAGAGCATTTAGGTCTGTAACTCTGTTTTCTTCATCTGAGGCAGCCTCAACAATGCAACTCTCTTTTATGAGATATAGAACAACATTTTTTTCCTCATCACAATCTGTCTCTCAATCTGATTTATCATCATCACTATCTGAGATTGGAACATCATTTTCCTGCGTATCATCCTTTATTTCAACCAGATCTGAAATAAAACTTCTTCTTTCATCATTTTCAGCCATATGGAAATCTTCAACCTGCTGATCTTGATAAGTATCCTCTAAGATTTCTGTGTGCTGCTGAAACGGATTTTCATACAGGGCTTCCATGATCTCTTCATCCATGAAATTATCATCTTCATAATATTTCTCAAGGCTTTCAATAAAACTATAAGCATGTTTGCAACAGTCCTGAACTAAAATTAATGATGGATAAGAGTATTTATACCTTTCAAAGAACATGGCATGAAAATCCTTTAAACAGTAAATACAAGCAGGTGGCAAATTTTCATACCAAGATTGGGCTTCACCTTCTAGAGTGGCCAGGAATATCTTCATCAAGCAATCTTCAGGAAAATCAACCTTCAACTTGTGAATATGCATGTGAAATCTAACTAGATGTAAAGCATCATCCTTCCTATCATCACCTTTAAACGTAGGCAAACTCCTTGACCAATCTACCTTCAGAATTTTATTTGGAAAACCTGGATGTGATCTCGGCTCATAGGAGCGTATCTTCTTGCAACCCGTTCCATCTTGAAAATCTTAAAGCTACTAATCTTCCTATAGTGGAGTCACCATGAAGTATTGATCTCTGGATTTTTCAGTGAATGAAGTTGCCAGGTGAATGATTTCAGCCTATCGAATTCTAGACTCATCACCCAAAGTCTAGAACGATCTGATGTACTAGGGGTAACTCACAAGTCAAGTGTCACGTTCACAAGCTAGACTGGAGATTGATTGAATCAACATTTATCTACTTCCGCTAATGCAAAGCAAAAGCATTTCGAAGGCTACCTAGCATAACTTCAGGCTCCGCATGTAGCTTATAAAACAAATGACATCAACAAGAAAACCATTTTCTTCCCCAGTACAGTCACCACTATGTTAGAGCCTAGATTTGCCTTAGGCTGAAAAGACAAGGTTCTAGGTCCACATCAAACCACGCTCAGCCTCGTAGCTAGCCCTACGAGGACAAGAGAGGGCTCTCTCCAGGTCAATCTCAGTGAAAGATAATCGATGGGGCTTGAGATGACTGACTTAACAACTAATCTTAGGCTAGGTATGAAGTGCAAGGATTTGTTTTGAGTTTTTTAGGGTTTTGTTGGAAAAAAGTGATAGGCAAATTTTGGGTCCGGGGATGAGGCCAAATTTTTGCAGAGGTCAGGTAGGGGCAAGATAGGTAGTAGTTTTGATGCTTTGGATTTGAATTAATGGGTGGATCAAACTGGTGAGGACCTAAGGAGGGCAAGAAGGTCTCAAGAATCCTCCTCAAAACATCAAGAATTAAACAAAATATCAGGCAGAGCATAGCAGTCCATGAATTCTACCTTAATCGCTCATTTGTTTAATTGCAGAAGACAAGGGAAGAGAAAATGATACACAATAACATCAACGAACTTAAAAATACATAGAGAAACACACCATCAAAACATAGAGCCACATGGATCCCAACAAGTGCTGCAAAACCCTGGTCTTTCCTTTGCCAAAATTGTAGAAATAAAATGTACAATAGAGTGCCAAGCAATCCCAAGTGTCCAACCTTCTATCAAAATCCAAACCTGAAAATGACTTAGAAATTACATAATATAGACTAGCCCAACCTATTCCCTTGCCTCTAGGGGTCAAGCTCATCATTCTAGGAGCTGTTTGAACCAATTATAAACAAGGAACTGAAATCTAGGTAGTCAAACAACTTACCCCTATATGCTAGGAAACTGATTCATTCACTCACATTTCACCTTTTGGTGAATGAATCTTCTACAAAAAGTAAAAATGTGCTGATATTACATCATGGTTTTCAAATTAAATCATGAAAATTCAAGAATAACATCAAGAAGCAAAACTGATCAAAACTGGGCGAATTACTGAGCTGAACAGTGAAAAATGGGTAAAAATCCTCTATGCGTCGCGCCACTTTGGAGATGATTTTGGGGCACTTCCTGAAGTCCAAATTGAGCCCAAGATAGCTTGTTAGAAAACCCTACCTATATACTTTCCAACCCAAGTGGAATTTCTAAATTTGGATGTCATTTTCCCCTCCAAAACCTCAATCTCCCAAGACTGCTTCCTGTGTGTCAAAATAGGGACAGTGAGGTCATTTTTTGAGTGTTTTTGACCTCCTGAGGACTCAAAATTTGCCCAAATTTCTTGGCCATGCACCAGAAACCATGATTTTTCATGAAAAATCCAAAAATGTAAACTTTTTTCAATTTGGAGCTCCATAGCAAAAGCACGCGCCACGTGGCGCGATGCATAGGGAGAAAAACCCTATTTTTTGTACCAAAATTTGTCAAAATGCCAAAACTGCCCCAAATTTCTTGAAATTTAGGCTGGAGCTTCTTCATTAAGCGTCATGCTAGGCTAAATATTCTTTGGCCAATATATGAAGACGATCAAGCTCCCTTTGCCTCTTTTGCTTCCTTATTGCCTTCTTTAACTTTGCCTTTAAATTTCTGCTTCGTGCCTTGCAGACCTTGTTCCGTGGCATGTAGTGGAAAGCCATGTGTCTCGGCAATGCATGGTCCTTATTAGCCTTGTCCAATAGTATCTCTAAGTGGCTGTTAGCTCTCTCGAGATTAGACTCTCGATCATCATTAATCTCTTGCTCTAATGAAGTGAGCTCAACCCTTCTCCTTTGTGTAGCTTGGCGATTCTCGTGGATGTTCTGTAACTCCATGATTGCTTGCTCATCTTCAAGATGTTTGTTCCTCTGCTCCAAGTATTTCATAGTCCACTTAGCTCTCTCCAAGTCAAGGGATAAGGCTTGGATCTTTGTTTGTTGCTCCTGGATGATCTCCCTAAGTTTGGCACTTTGTGGGCCCGTATCTGTATCATCATCATGAAGGAGAATGAAGTCAGTCTCTTGTTCACCTGAAGGCCCCTCATCCTGCATTGGCCTCTTGCCTTTGTCCTATACCTGTGATGCTGATGGAGGAAGCGAGGCCCCTTCCACCCTGGGTGGAGATAACACTTGCTTCGCTGCTGCAAAGAAATGTCTAGTGCCTCTCTGATATGTGATGAATACCGGCACACTAGTGGTCTCATGGCGCTCATACTGATGAGAAGGTCAACCTGTCTCATGCTTAACCTCTGATAATCCCTGTGAAGCTCTGAAGAACTCATGAGAGATTAAATAATCCCAAGTGATGCCCTGTAATCCAAGCTGATGAACCACCAAAATCTTAATTAGAGCAAAATGATAAACACTGTTAAGTTGTTGCTAAGGGATTTTGTGGTGCACAAGGGTGGTCATCCTCTCTATGTTTCGGCAAATGAAATACAAAATGTTCATCATCCGTACCCTGGTGAAATGCATGAGCAACCTGATGTGATAAGCATATAAACGAGAGAACCGTCCGTCACAGCTGAAATACTTCATGATCAATTTCATTAGTGGAGCATATTCATCTTTTAGATATCAGAATGGAAACACTCTCTTGAGCTACCTCAAGAAACTGGTTTTAATGTATGGCTCATAATGCTTGTAGTGGCCAATCTAGGGTGCTAGATTAGACTAGATTATTATCAACCAGGGTAGGTAAACTTAGAGGCATGCGTCTAAAGTCTATAGACCTAAAACGATCTCGGCTACCTAACTAAGTGTTTACTATGACAGGTTACAACACTCCTTTACAGGAGGTTAAAATATGTTTCCTCTCACACTTTAGCACTCAAATAATCTAGTTTATCATCTAGTTTATCTAACTGTCCTAAAGATACAACGTATTGCTAGACTGAGCTTTCAACCCTCTTACGAGGATGTTATGCACAAAATCTCTTTATGGCTAACACACTAAGAATTCATGAAAATCAAAAGCGCACTGAATTTTAAATGCATGGAAACAGAGTCTACGGAGATTCTTTAAAATCTAATGATCAATCAAATCTCTTACAAGATACTGTTCAATGATCTAACAATCAGATCTTTAAGCTATCACCATAAATATCATTTGCAAGAATTTCTAATCAAATTGATAAACTCACAGACATGGAAATAACATTAAAAACTATGCACACTATTCAAATTCAAAACGTTATGGAAATGAAATTAACAGTATACCAATTCCAGGCAGGGCTCGTCCACGTTTCACTGGCACACTGAAGAAACTTCAAGCGATGAGAATATTAACACATAAATATTGTTGGAGTAAAACGATGACTGTAATTAAGTTCTGAAGATTGAAATCACATATAAGAGTAGCGTTCTGGAATAATACACAGAGATAATAATCGTTTTTTGAAACAATACAATACGCAGTCTTTATCTGTCTATCTCCTATCTAAATTGAATGTACATACATTAAGCAGATGTTTCTGCTTTTACAAAAGAGTGATTTTTGTCCTTTCTAATCTAAACCGATTTCCAAGAGCAAAACGAAATCAGTTTGGGAAACCATGGCTTTTTGCTACCTTTGTGACCAAAAGGGTTGGGTTTGACCAGCATTGAGCGCATATCCAGGAGCGTTAGATTTGTTGTTGAATCGATTTTTCACCATGCATGTACATTACAGATCATGTTCGTATCCATTGCTTTGACTTTCCTGTCATTCCACGTGTCACATCATAAACCATTTACAGGAAGTTATGACATCCTATAATCTTTTTGTTGAAAATTCCTAATTTCTAACATAAAAATTCACAAATTAATTTTAATGTAAACTAACAACTATAATGCTATTGATTAATCAATTTCGATGGATATGAGGGTTTATGGAAGAAAAATATAGACAAATGATGGTGTTTCTAGAAGAAAAGGATGGAAATGAAATGGTACCAACATCTCCCCCAAGCTCAATGATTTAGCATGTCCTCATGCTAATCCTGATGTACTTCCTTTATACTCTGTTCCTGCCTGTGCCTCTGCTACTTGTAACAATGCATCTATATTCTTCTAAGCTTGGGCATCCTTTTGAAGGTGGAGCTTATGTTTCAAATTCTTGTATTTCTCTTTGAGAGCTTTCTTTTGAGTATACCATTTGGTTGCCCACTTGCAAATGTTAGTTTGTTCAGCCTCAAGTTCCTTGATTTGCTCCTTCAGCTTCTCATTTTTCTATTGAGTCTCCTTGCTTTGAGCTCTCAACATTTCATTCTCTTTCTTGATGACCTTTTCTAGCATGTTGGCCTCCATCAGTTCTTCTTTTAACTTTTCAATTTGTTTTTCTAACCTCCTTTGTCTCTTGTTTGCAGGTGGTGACTCTTTCCCTTGCCTGTTGTTGCTCTCAACTTCCATTTTGGCTTCCGGTCTAGGCTGTGAATGAGCACTGCTCTCAATGTCCATCGGTGCATGTGCATTTGACTATGGTTGATCTTCTTGTGTCTGGGTCTTTTTTCTTCTCCTTGATCTTCTTGTATATGTAGTGAAAATCTTGTCTTGTTCAATTTTCTGGGCAGCTTCTTGCCTCATTTTTCTCGTCCTTACACTACTGCAGGGTGGAGGGACATTGCTTGTCTTGCACACAAGGATCTCCTCATCAATGTCAAGCATAAATCCTGAGTGCTCTTGCTGTTCCTGTTCATCCTCTCCATCTTTGATTTGATTGGCAACCAAAAATTCCTTCCATGTTTCTCCCCTCCTCTGTACTTCAAATTCAATTAGAATTTTAATTAACCCAAAATGACATAAACTTTTATCTTCATTATCCTTTTGATTTTGAATAGTTTTTGACATCTTGGTCAAACTCTGTAAGAGGAAGTAAGGTAAACTGATGGTGCATTGCCCTTTTAGGTGCAACAGGAGTTTGATGTGATATAAATAGACTATGTTGTAATGACCCTCACACGTGACAAATTTTTGAATAATATACACCATTTCATCCCATGGGTGCATCAGCCAACTTCTAGGGACACCCTTTTTCCAGTTAACAGATGAAACCCTCGACCTAGACATGAATTGGGTCCATAATTTTTCATTGAATTGTTTTGTTTTGAAGTACTTTTCTCCTTCTGGGCTGATCCCCAAGGATTGTGCTATGGTGTCTTCTGAAATCCTAAAAGAGAAGTTGCCTATCAATGCTTTCTCTCCATTAAATGTAAAAGAAAACTTCTTAGTTACTTCTTCATTGTTCCCATTAAACTTCTCCAAGAAGGGTAGCCATTGCTTTTCCCTTAAAATTGTAATATAGTCATCATGATACTGGGAACTATCAAATGTATTAGGCTCTACTCTATTAGTCATTTTGACAAAGAAACTCCTGTTCTAACCATCCTCGTTTATGCTTAATAATTCAACAAGGGTCTCTTGATTTGTTACCTCTGTTTTTCGCTCCACTTAACTGACCTGGTAGCGCCCTCTGTTCTCGGGGTCAGCTTCTTCAATGGCTTAGGCCACGACTGGATTAATGTCCTTGGATTATGGCAGAGGTGGAAACCCGTGAGCCCAATTACTATGCTCTCCCTTCGTATCACCTGTTGTTCTCGGTCTTCATTGAAATCACAACGTTTGAATTACTAGTATGGAACACCCTTTTTACAAACTGAGAATGAAATGGAACTTTAACAACCAACTTGACCGAATTCACTATAATAATAATGACAGAGCGTATTCACATTACAAAGACAGAGGAGTAGCTGTACTGGGTTGTATAGGTACCATCATGAGAACGTCGTAAGCATATATGGGGTGCTGGAGTGATGATAACGTATAGTTTTTTGCATGAGTCGACTTGGATCGAATGATCATGTTATAACTTGGCCGATTCAAAAAACAATGAATGAAATCATTGAACACTTGGCTCTCCAATGATTCACCACTTGTCCCTTGCTCATTGGTACTTGGCCGATTAGGAGAATTTTGGACCAATAATAAGCTTGGATGGCTGATTCAAGAATAAGGAGTTAATAGCAAGGTTTGAAGGGTGGTGTAGGAGGATATTTAAAAAATTGTAGGAGGAGGATGGTGATAGGCTAGAGTGTGTTGGGAAATGATAGTAGTTAGGAATATGACAAGGGTGATGGGTATAGGGGTGTTTTTTTTTTAAATTGATCATAAGAAATCATAGTCATCACATTTAACACTAAAACAATCCAAGAATTTAAATGTTAAAAATAAAAATTACAACAATACATTACACTTTATTGGTTGATCAAGAGTTGAGTTGGCATGCATAGGTAGGAATGATCCTTATTGTTCAGATATGACTAATCTTCACTGTCCATAACAGGTCCCTTCTGATATGAATTTGGATACAACAGGTCCCTTTGAGATCTGGAGAATGTTTGTGAAACTTCTTTGAAATCTGGAAAAGAACTATGTGTGTGCAGCTTTCTTGATCTTTGGTGTTGATGGAGCAACCTTTGAAATTCTGTTGAAACCTTGTTGAAGCTTTTCCGAAGTAGCTTGAGATAGCAGGCTTTAACAGGTCCCTTTTATGTTTGTTGAATAGGTCCCTCTACTATTAGTGCTGGTAACATAATCCTCTAAACAGGTCCCACTACATTTACAACTTTGAACAGGTCCCTCTGATTAGAACAAAGACAAAAACAACTTCTTTATTGAAATACTGAAGTGCTGAAACAAACTCTTTGGAAATTTAAAATGAGGAGATGGGATAAGTGTTGGCCCTCAGTTTTGGTCTTATTTTTTCTCTAAGAAAATTACTAATCCATTTATTTACCATCCATTTTTCACTATATCCATCCCATTTTGATGTATTTTATATCCATTCAGGTATTTAATTTTAATTTTTCAAATTCTAAAGTTTTTATGAAAAATTTGGTTTTAAGTGCAAAAATTGGCAGATTCAAAAATTCTCGTAATATCTCCATGGATAATATGGTTGCAGGACACTTGGGCACGAATTGGATGCATGGATGGACAGCTTGGGAACTAGGACTAAGCCAACTATGCTTATTTCGAATAGAACAAGCTTTATTAGGCCCATTTAGTGCTAGTCAATCATGACTAGTCATTCAGAAATCCCATAGAAATAGGGTAGTTTTGAGATTCTATGGGATTGACCATATCTCTTGGTATGAGAGTGATGAATTCGACTTAGATAGATGGATGAGTAGATGGGTTTGTTTGAATGATTATAGATCAGTTTGTTTCATGAGACTTCTATTTAAAAGCCAAGACTTTGATGGCTTATGTATTGACTTATGATACTTTTATGTTGAGACACTTTTGGATTGGGGAGTTAATTTGAAGACTTGTTCTATTATTATTTTGCTGTTCAATTATATGGATGTGTGACTGAATTAGAGCTTCTGATATCACTCTTCAAGTGTGCAAAGCAAGGGTGGAGGGCCCCTATTCCAAGCTAAGTACACTTCCTTGTTAACTAGTTTTATTTCCTGTAATCTGGTTATTGTAGAACTAGTTTCATGCTTTATTGCAAATTGATTTATGGTTAATGTATGGTGATTGATTTCATTATATCTTAGCTTTTTCATCATTTTATTAAGTTGGAAAAAACAAAGTGCTCAAGTTGAGCACTCCTTCTGTTAACTTGGTGAACTGTAACTAGCTTCCTTTGATTACATGCAAGTAGTTTCCTTATATAATTTTGGCATTAAGGTGAATGAATTATGATGAAACATATTATGTGTCTCTTAAGTTAGGAGCCTTCTTTCATTGATAATTTATCCATCTTAAGTTCTTAGTTTCAATCTCGGATTCATTAAGTAGTAATTGAGGTAGAAGTGGACTTCTTGAGTTAAGAACCATTTTAGTATTTTTCCTCTTTTTAAACCAATTGAATTGGAGTTGTAGTATGTATTGCTTTAGTTTTTGAAAAACTTATCTTTCAAGGTTTGATTACATCTGATATTCACACATAGTGAACTTGCCTCAAAGTATTACCAACCCGGATTGATAAGAAATATTTGTGTTAATTTCGGTAAACAAATTAGCTCAATATTTTGGCGTCGTTGCCGGGGAGGCAAATATCGACATAGTCAATAGGAAGATAACTTTCAAACTTTTCTAAAAAAACAAAAACATTAGTTACATTCCTTTTTGTTCTGTTTCTTTATGCCTAGACAAAGATATCCTCAAGGTAGATTTGTTAAAAACCCCCCACAAGCAGAGATAGGATCATCAAAAACCCCAGTTACTGGTAAGAAAAACAAAGAACTGGACAAAGGTTAACTTTAATTGAGAGGCAAACTTTGTTAGCTTGGGAACCAAAAAAAAAAACCATCAACTTCAGGAAAACAAAAGGAAATTATTAAAGAAAAACAACATGTCTTTCCATCTATAAATCAACCTGTCTTTGAACAACCTGAATCTCCACTCAAAATTGAAACAACTAAACCAATGGCAGAAGAGGGACACAGATCTATTATTTTCACTCCTGAACAGCGAATTGAATATGAGAGAAAACAAAGAGAATGGATAAGAAAAAGAGAGGAGAAGGCAAAACAAGAAAATGATAGAAAGACAGAAAATGATCGGAAAAGACAAGAAGATGGTCGTGATGAAGAAGCTACCTTTGGCTTTCCAATAGTGGATACAAGTGCAATATTAGGAGAAGAGGTGAAAATGAAAAATATTACACCTTTTGTATTGCCAAATTTTTATGGAATGTCAACAGAAGATCCTGATGCTTTTATGTTTGAATTTGATATTCTATGCAGAACATATGGATACACTGATGACATACACAAACTTCGTCTTTTTCCTGCTACATTAAAAGCAACAGCTTTAAAATGGTTCATGGGTTTAGAGAAAAAACAATAAATTCTTGGGATGAGATGAGATCAATCTTCCTGAAAAAATATCAAGCTTATTGTAGATCTAGAGATTCAAAGGAAGATGTTTTCAGAATGACACAACAAGAAGATGAAAGTTTAGAAGAATATTTGGAAAGATTTTCATATAATCTACAAAAATCTAAACAACACTCTCTAAGTCAAGAAACCATTCGAACAATCTTTCTCAAGGGTGTAAGGGATGAATACCTTGACATTTTGAATGTGATGGGTAAAGGAGACATTTCAAACCTACCATTCGAAGAAATTGTTGAGTTATGTCAAAAATATTCTAGAGGAAGATCAAAAATTAGAAAGAGAGAAGCAAGTTCAAAAGCAGCAAAGTCAGCTGTAGGAGGGATAACAAGAGTGGAAATAGGAAGCTTATTGGAAAACTTCAAAACTGACCCCTTAAGTACATTGGGAACACAAGTATATGTTCTAAAGGCAAATAAAAAGAAGGAAGAACAAGAACAAGCTCTAGCAATCTTTTGTTCCAAATGTAGAAAGAAACATCCATTAATAGAATGTCCTTTGGATAGTACTCAGGTATGTGGTCTTTGTACAGAAAATCATTCAACAGAAAACTGTCTAAGATTGAAAGAATTGCAAATGAACTCAATGGAAGAGGTGCGAGGAATAGAAGGTTTTTATTATGTATCACCACGAAGACCATGGCAACCTAGGATGCCTCAACAAAATCCGCAACATTTCCCTCAACAAAACTACCTCTATCCACCTCAAAATCTTTGTAACCCTCCAATGCCATGGCAAGCTTGGCCTCCACAACAATATCCACACCAACCTACACAAGGATGGAGAGGATATGGTTATGGAAACCAACCACCTCAACAATATCAACAACAATACCAGCAACAATACCAACAGCCATTTCCATATGCACAATATCCACAGTCCATGCCATTTCCGCAACAAAATTCTGCATATCCACAATCCATGCCATTTCCACAGCAGAATCCACCACCATTGTTGAATCAACCACAACAGTTACAGCTACCCTCAAACCAACCCAGTCCAACTCAATTACCAACCCAACTAGTGGCAAATCCAAATAATAAAGTGGATAAGTCAGCATACACTATAGAGGAAGCAACATATTTTCCCACATATTCTATTCTTCCTCTAAATGATGTCCATTTAAGGTCTAGAAAGGTGCTTAAAAAGGATTCTCCACCAATCATAGAAGAGCCAATTGAACAAGGAGAATCACCTGAAACATCACAATCTGAAACACAAATTCAGAAAGGGAAAACCATTATGACTCAAACACCACCTTATCCTGAGAGGTTAGTGGAACAACAAAAAGAAATGACCCTTCCTGAATTTGATATTCTAGATGAATTGAAAAATTCTTATGTAAAAATTCCTTTATTGAAGGCAATTAAAGAGATACCAATATATGCTAAAACAATAAAGGAATTTTGCATTAAGAAAATAGGTAAAAAGAAGAAGGATCCTACTACGATCCAAGTCATTGGCAAATTAGCAAGCCTCATGTCTACACAAACCATTGTAGAGAAATATATTGATCCCGGTATCCCTATGGTTATGGATTGTAGATTTCTGTGGTTAGGTTTTTTAGTATTTTCACTCGGATATTCCACAGTTTTCATTTTTGCTTTGTCGACGTTTCGAGTCTAGACCAAGACTCATCATCAGGACTTGATTTACAAAAGAGAGAGCCAACAGTGATAAATAAGGTTAAGGTTGAGATGTCAAGAATGTGAGCCGACCAATGATTTGAATTAACTAGAATTTATTTTATTATTTTATTATTATTATTATTATTATGGTTGATAATAATAATAATAAAATAAATTCTAGTTAATTCAAATCATTGGTCGGCTCACATTCTTGACATCTCAACCTTAACCTTATTTATCACTGTTGGCTCTCTCTTTTGTAAATCAAGTCCTGATGATGAGTCTTGGTCTAGACTCGAAACGTCGACAAAGCAAAAATGAAAACTGTGGAATATCCGAGTGAAAATACTAAAAAATCCCTATGGTTACTATCTCAATAATTAATTTCTCAGTACCAAACACATTAATAGACTTGGGAGCAGCTATAAATGTAATGACTATGGAGACAATGAAAAATCTACATTTAAACAACATTAGTTCAACTTCTACAATTCTATAATTACAGACAGATCTAAAGTTGTTCCAGAAGGAATACTAGAAGATATCATAGTCTCTTTGGATTCATGGGAGTATTCTGTTGACTTCCTTATCTTGCAACCAAAAACAAATTTGGGAGGACATCCTCTAATCTTAGGCAGACCATGGTTAGCTACCGCTGATGCCTTTATAGGATGCAGATCAGGAAGCATGATTATTTCACATGGAGATGAAAGGAAACACATTGCTCTTTATTCACCTGCACAATCATCTTATTTAGAATCAGTACTTGAAACTCAAGAACAACAACAAACTAAATTAGTCTTAAGTATAAATCAATTCTTTGACCTTAGAGAAGAAGAGGAGAATGAAGACTTAATGAATCTTTTCATCTCAGAACCAAATATTTCAGAGCATCTTAGAGAGGTTCAATATGAAGCTGCAAGTAATCTTTTGAATAAATGTTTTCAGGAAACTTGTACTATTCAAACTTTGCGAAATTCTTTTATAGACATCTTTCCTGTAAACACAATCTCCAATCCAACAACAAAAACAATTGAGATATATCCTGGAAAACATTTGAACATTGGAAACCAGTTGCAAGAAGCACAAGAACAAGAGGTAATTGAATTATTACAAAAATATTCAAAAGCTTTTTCCTGGGATTATACTGACATGCAAGGAATCCATCCCAACACATGTATCCACCACATCTATATAGATGATCAAATCAAACCTGTAATGCAACCTCAAAGACGAATGAATTCCATGATGAAAGAAATAGTGAAAGAGGAACTGCAAAAATTGTTAAATGTTGGATTCATTTATCCTATTTCAGATAGTCAATGGGTTTCTCCATTGGTAATAGTACCAAAGAAAAATGGAAAATGGAGGGTATGTGTGGACTATCGGGAATTAAACAAAGCCACATTAAAAGATAATTTTCCCCTACCATTCATTGACCAGGTTCTAGATTCATTAGCTGGAAATAAATTTTTCTCCTTCCTAGATGGGTTTAGTGGGTACAATCAGATTAGAATAGCAACAGAAGACCAAGACATGACCACATTTACTTTCCCATGGGGAACCTATGCATATAATGTTTTTCCATTTGGTTTATGCAATGCACCTGCAACCTTCCAAAGAGCAGTGCTTGCAATATTTGCTGATCTAGTCCACGAATGTGTAGAGGTTTATATGGATGACTTCACAGTTTATGGAAACACATATAATGATTGCCTCAACAATCTTGAGAAAGTCTTGAAATGATGTATCGAAACAAATTTGTCATTGAGAAATGAAAATACTATATGATGTTGACAAAAGGTATAGTTTTGGGACACCATATTTCTGCTTCAGTAATTAAGGTGGATCCAACAAAAATCCAGGTCCTAGTTAACTTAATGCCACCTACAACACAAAAAGAGTTAAGAAGTTTCTTGGGCTATGCAGGCTACTATAGACGATTCATTGAAAACTTTAGTAAAATAGCCCAACCTCTATTAAAACTATTAGCAAGAGATGTTGAATTTCAATGGACAAATAGTTGCCAAAATGCATTTCAAATATTAAAAGAAAAATTATCAGTTGCACCCATTCTCCTTGGGCCAAACTAGTCTTTGCCATTTCATATTTCAACTGATGCATTTGATACCGCGATAGGTGCCTCGCTTGGGCAGAAAGAGAATCTGTTCAATTATGCAATATACTTCATAAGAAAGAACTTAACACCTGCAGAATTGAACTATACAGTCACAGAAAAAGAAATGTTAGCCGTAGTACATGCAGTAAACAAATTCATGCACTATATAACAGGTTACCAAGTTTTTATTCATACAGATCATTCAGCAATAAAATATTTGATGAATAAACCCATCACCAATGGAAGAATAACAATATGGTTACTGTTATTGCAAGAGTTTAACATTACAATACAAGACTGGTTGACTTTCTTTCCTGCATACATTCACCCAACGATCCAAATCTAGTTGTAGAAAACTTTCCAGACGAACACCTATTTGCAATAACAGTAAAAACACCATGGTTTGCAGATATTGCAAATTATTTATCTTCTGGGAAGTTTCCAACACAATTCTCTAAGAAAAAAAAAAAAAAAAAATTGTTAGAGAAAGCTCTAGATATAGTTGGGTAAATGGTGATTTGGTTTATACTAGTTCAGATTTGATAATAAGAAAATGTGTGCGAGAAGATGAAATATTAGACATTCTAAAAGCATGTCATGATGAACCATGTGGTGGTCATTTTGCAGACAAACGAACAGCCTACAAGGTGCTGCAATTGGGCTACTACTGGCCAGCCATCTTCAAAGACTCCAAGGCATATGTCAAGCAATGTGACAGTTGCCAAAGAACAGGGAGACTAATATTATCATATGAGATGCCGCTCAAACCACAAGTCCTCATAGAACCATTTGAGCAATGGGTGCTACATTTTGTCGGACCTATCAATCCACCATGAAATGGCAAGAGGTACATCTTAGTATGTACAGATTATGTCACCAAGTGGGTCGAGGCCAAGGCAGTCACCAGAGCAACAGAAAATATAGTGGTCACCTTTCTCTTTGAAGAAATCTTTGTAAGATACGGGGTACCCAGACAAATTGTAACAAATCAGGGAGCACAGTTTGCTTCAAAGCTGGTACAAGATCTTACAGAGAAATACAAGATCAAGCACAGGAAGTCTACAGCATATCATCCTCAAGCAAATGGGCAGGTCGAATCAACAAATAAAGTCCTAGAAAATATCATGACCAAAACAGTATAGATGAACATAAAAGATTGGTCTGAAAAATTAAGGGATGCATTATGGGCCTATAGAATCACATGGAATAATACAACTGGATTTAGCCCATACCAGTTGGTATACGGAAAAGAGGCCTTACTACCTATAGAGTTTCAGATACATACATACAAACGAGCAGCCAAAATAGGACTGGACCTGTCTGAAGCACAACAGCAGCAGATCATGAAATTAAATCGACTAGATGAGCATCGTCAGCAGGCCATAGAACATACCACATTGGTGCAGCATCAAAGAATGAAGTGGCACAACATATTTATCAAAAACAAGACATTTCACAAGGGAGACTGGGCACTACTGTTCGACTCCAAATTCAAATATTTCAAAGCCAAGTTCACAACACACTGTCTAGGCCCATATGAAATCGAAGAAATATTTGACAATGGAGCAGTCAAGATCAGGACAATTGACCAGGACTCCACATCATTTTTAGTAAACAGACATAGGTTCAAAGTTTATAAGAGGCCTATTAGCAAGGAAGCATTTATGAAACAACTGGTAGAAGATACAGAACTTGAAATCATGGCACAATAGACTTAGCCATCTTCTAATCCTGTAGCAGAATAAAAAAAAAACCAACAACAAAAACAAAAACAAATAAATAGTAAAAAGAACACAAAAAAATAACATAACAAAAATGAATCGTTTGCTTGTGAAAACTAGGAAACTGGCACCAAGCAAACACGAATTCATAGGGGAAAACCAAGGCAACTTGGACTCTATGAATTCCTTATTCTTGTTCTACTGTTCTCACAAAAATTCATTGCAGGAAATCCTCCACACACATCTGACTTGTGGACAAGTCAAATCTCAAGCAAGGGGGATGATTGCACAAGACCTTTGGTCGTGCAACAGAAGTACAGACAGAACTTGTATTGTTAACAGTTGGGACCTGAACAAACATATCAGAGGGACCCGAAAATATCAGTAGCAACATGTACATATTTCATAAGCATGTGCATAACAGTTGGGACCTGAATCATGAAGTCATTGCAGAGGGACCTGAACGACAGTCAGCAATTCAAGAACCAGAGCATGCAGAACAAGGAGCAGCAATAAATTCTACTTTTCAATCTATCTACAACATTTGATCAACTGATTTCATCCCACTTGTACAGACATCATCCAGGGGAGTATATGTATAGTCATTTTGTGCTTGAAAATTTAATTTTTTCTTACGAATTTTTAGTTTTTGTTAAGTTGAAATTAGTACCTGAAGATATCTATTATCATCCCTATTCTTGTAAATATTATACACTATATTCCTTATACATACCCTATAACCCTTATACATCCTATCTCATTCCATGTCCATAAACATCCTATCTCATTTCATGTTCATTAACCCCTAAGTATTTTTCTTTAGAAGCATAATGGGACCAAACGAGGACAACATTTTTCAACCTGCACATACAATTCAACGATTAGAAATGGGGATTATTTTAAATATGACCCAAGGTTGTCATTTTAAAATTATAAGTGTACATAATCACAATATATAGGTGTGCATATAACTTTGGAATTAATAAGCAATATGGAAATATATTTGAATAATATGCAATATGAGAAGACATTTGCATAATGCGCAATATAGACGTATGCAATCAAACTTGGGATATATATATGCAATATGTAATGAAGGCACAAGGAAATATGCGATATATGCATATGGAATAAGGTAATACAACCACATGCAACACAAAGTCAAATTTATACGCAACAAAGGGTTATTGCATATTCGCACATGGTCAAACATTATTGCATATACAGTGAACGAAGCGACCGTCAACCATTGCAATATGTGCTGCACAAGCAGACATGTGCCCAAGTTTAAATCATACCCATAACTTGGCCATCCTCATGACACAGTTAGGCTACTAGTCAACAGGACCACCATGCGTTGCAGTGGCCAATAAGAAACTAGTGCACGGTACAACCACGAAACGGTCATGAACTGACCGACGGTCTCCTGCACCTGTTTAAAACAACTTCATCATCGCCGAATAGCTCAGAACATTGTGTTTTGAGAGCTTCATAGTTGCAAGCCAGTAAAGGGGAAACTGAAGCAGATCTGTGGAGATATAAGAAGGCAAACGTCCTGAATGCAACGCAAATTGATCACTGAAATCTCGGGATAACTCAGGTAATGGTGTGATTTGCTTAGCTCACAAACAATGAGTTGTGTTGAAACACTACCTGTTATTTAATGACCAATGCACCTGCTCTTGCCACCAGTCAACCAAACACAGCTACAGGGATTCGGAGCGCCATTTAACACTCCTCCGTACTCGTCAATAGCCAGTTAAAAACGCCGAAACTACGCCATTAACTCTAGAATTAATAACTCTAAGGGTCAGATGACAGCAGTTTAATAAATACGCAGCTAGGTGATAAGATTCATCAATGTAGTTGCATGTATCACGGCATAAATGTTATGGGAATAGCGCAGCAATCTAACCATATCTTGTTGCATGCACAACACGTCATTAGCATAGCCTCACATGCGTATTTTTGCAAGTTGAAACAGAGTTTATATAATAGAGGAGGCAGAGTCATATTTGCTAGTGCCGAGGATGCGATTTTTTGATGTGTTTATATAGCCGACTTTGTTTTTCATTGTTTGTTCAATTTTATTGTTTGTATGGCCGATACATTGCATGTTTTTGAATGGAAGCAACCTGTAATGTGAACAAACACGTAGACTGTGAGTTTTGTTTTGGTTGATACAGGGGATTGGTATGCAAGGTATAATAAAGACTGCCAAAAGGCTGAGCCATTTAAATGTGTTGTTTGTGTTTCTAAGTTTTCATAGATATAAAGGCCAAGCCATTTGAGGAAATGCACTGTTTGTTTTTAGTGACTTTATATACACAGTGCAGGGTGTTAGGCATATATGGAGCAGTATAAGAATGATGCCTAAAAAATACATTAAGAAAACCAAAGGCCCATCATGAATATGTTGTTTTCATATGTATTTTGTTTTCCATATAGAGTTTAGCATGTTGACAGAGATATACAGGTGTTTGATTGTTTGGACAGGGGATTTAAAACTATGTTGCTGCAAAGAGAGGGTAAACAGAGGCTGAGGAAATTGAATTAAAATTGTTGCGAAAGAGCAGGTAAGCTTCTCTGATTTCAGAATTTAATTTTCGACATAAAAGTAGTTGTAAATTATTATTGTTAAGATGAAATTAATGATAGCAGAAGCATATATCCACTGGTTTTTAGAAACAATGTCAGCCAGAATAGAGCCCAAATTTCAAATAGAGAGCTGGAAAAAGGAAACCATAGAAAAGCTTTACCAGGCAGGATTGATAGGATTTTTGCAAAAGTTTGATGGCCACAGTGAGGAGATAACCAGGGACTTCATAAACAACTACAGTTAGGACCAAACACGGGTAGGAGATGTTATTATTCTTGTGACTCAGGAATACCTTTCCCAAGCTCTAGATCTTCCAATGATAGGTGAAAAATATCACAAAGGCCTGCACTTCAAGGAGAAAGCATGGACTTTCTTCCTTGAAAAGAACCGGAAAGGGACTTTTGATAGAACCAAGGGGATACCAAGGGAATGGTTCAATGAACCATGGGGTGAGTTGGTTCTAGTCATCCAGAAGTTTTTGACTTGTGATAGAGGATATAGTGTTGCCCACCTATATCATGTCCGACTTTTACAGCATATTAAGGGAGAAGATAGGATTAACTTGCCATATTTCCTCTTTAGAAGCCTCTTAAAAATGATTGAAACAATAAGACATGAACATAGGCCCAAAGCAGCATAGATTTACCACCAGGGATTGATAAAAATCCTAGTTGAGTATCAAGTGAGGTCACAAGGCATAGTTTGGAGGGAGTTCATGACTAGAAACCAGTTTAATGAACAGGTTAATGAAGTGCAGGATAAAGTAGAGTAGGAAAATAGAGGATTGATGAGTTCACCCTTGTATCCCAGAACTAGAGCTAAACAAAAAAGTAACATGGCCATGCAGGAAAATGAAGTATCTGTTATGTCTATTCCTAGAAGATTTAGGAATAAAAGTCCCATTGACACAGAAAAGGAAGTAGACACATATTCCACAAGAAAACAGGTAGAAAATGACATTGCACAGGAAGTATTTGAGAAGAATTCTTCATATGATGATGTAGCAGTAGCATCATTAATCAAAACTACAGAGGATTTTGAAAAAAGAAATCAATTTGGGAAGAATCAGGGACTGAACTGACCAACTAGAAATTAGTAAAATCATGGAAAAACAATTAAAAGAGGAAAACAAGGCAAGTAAGAAGGATAATACTAGGTTGGTCAAGGCAAATGAAAAGTTAAATGAAGAGCTAGGGAGATTAAAACAGAAAAATTATCTACTTTCTAAACAGGCATTTAAATGGTTAAAGGAAAAGAACATGTGGTAGGCAAAATATGAAAAGCAGAAGGTAAAAGCAGCTTTGTTCAGGGAAGGACATGACTTAGGTTTGGATTGTTTGGTTAGGGCAGCACAACAGGAAGCATCTACAGGAACCACATCTACCACAGAGAGAAGAAGATCAAAGAGGAATAAGCAGGCATGGGGACATGCTTGATGATCAGCAAGGGGGAGATGTTGGCCCTCAGTTTTGGTCTTGTTTTTGCTCTAAGAAACTTACTAATCCATTTATTTACCATCCATTTTTCACTTTATCCATCCCATTTTGATGTATTTTATATCCGTTCAGGTATTTAATTGTAATTCTTCAAATTTTAAAGTTTTTATGAAAAATTTGGTTTTAAGTGCAAAAATTGGTAGATTCAGAAATTCCCGTAATAGCTCCATGGTTGATATGGTTACAGGACACTTGGGCACGAATTGGATGCATGGATGGATAGCTTTGGAACTAGGACTAAGCCAACTATGCCTAGTTCGAACAGAACAAGCTTTATTAGGCCCATTTAGTGCTAGTCAATCATGACTAGTCATTCAGAAATCCCATAGAAATAGGGTAGTTTTGAGATTCTATGGGATTGACCATATCTCTTGGGATGGGAGTGATGAATTTGTCTTAGATAGATGGATAAGAGTATATGGGTTTGTTTGAATGATTATAGATCAGTTTGTTTCATGAGACTTCTATTTAAAAGCCAAGACTTTGATGGCTTATGTATTGACTTATTATACTTTTATGCTGAGACACTTTTGGATTGGAGAGTTAATTTGAAGACTTGTCCTATTATTATTTTGGTGTTCAATGATATGGATGTGTGACTAAATTTTAGCTTTTGATATCACTCTTCAAATGTGCAAAGCAAGGGTGGAGAGTCCCCATTCCAAGCTAAGTACACTTCCTTGTTAACTAGTTTTATTTCCTGTAATCTGGTTATTGTAGAACTAGTTTCATGCTTTATTGCAAATTGATTTATGGTTAATGTATGGTGATTGATTTCATTAGATCTTAGATTTTTCATCATTTTATTAAGTTGGAAAAAACAAATTGCTCAAGTTGAGCACTCCTTCTGTTAACTTGGTGAACTGTAACTAGTTTCCTTTGATTACATGCAAGTAGTTTCCTTATGTAATTTTGGCATTAAGGTGAATGAATTATGATGAAACATATTATGAGTCTCTTAAGTTAGGAGCCTTATTTCAATGATAATTTATCCATCTTAAGTTCTTAGTTTCAATCTCTGATTCATTAAGTAGTAATTGAGGTAGAAGTGGACTTCTTGAGTTAAGAACCATTTCAGTGTTTTTCCTCTTTTCAAACCAATTGAATTGGAGTTGTAGTATGTATTGCTTTAGTTTTTGAAAAACTTATCTTTCAAGGTTTGATTACATCTGATATTCACACATAGTGAACTTGCCTCAAAGTATTACCAACCCGGATTGATAAGAAATATTTGTGTTAATTTCGGTAAACAAATTAGCTCAACAATAAGGAAGACAAAAATGTTGATGGTTCTCCCCCACGAAAGCTTTGATTTGTCCTCAAGTCATT
The DNA here is from genome assembly GCA_031772625.1 of Pinus tabuliformis. Lineage (NCBI taxonomy): Eukaryota > Viridiplantae > Streptophyta > Pinopsida > Pinales > Pinaceae > Pinus > Pinus tabuliformis. Next base: position 775,568,558 of record CM062804.1, on the reverse strand, counting down.
ATTGAATCTATGAATCAAACAGGAAATAAATAAAACAAGGAATCCTTACCAGCCAAAGAATTGGTTTTCAAGTAAGAATTCTGGGTTAGAGTGTGCTAGAGTCTGGTTTTCACATCTAAACCATTATTATTATTATTATTTTAATTTATTATTTATATATATATATATATATATATATATATATATATATATATATATATATATATATATATATATATATATATATATATATATATATTATTTTTTTTAAATTGAAATGAAATGAACTAAGGTAGAGATATCACAGCCGAAGGCTGCAGTATCTCAACCTCCCTTTGCTGAGAAATAGTTTGAAGAAAATCTTGCTGATGGGCTTATGGTAAAGTTTCAACCGATGGCCATTGACAAGAAAGGGGTGGCCTTCTCCATCAATGGTAATAAGCTTTACTGATCCATTGTCATAAGCTTGAACTATTTCGTTGGCCCATCCAATGTGTGGTAAATTTGGCTTTATGATCTCTAAATTTAGAGTCAAAGAGTAAAGCCCACTCTCCTTCCTTAAACTGTTTCTTCTTGATGTGTGCATCATGCCATTGCTTCCTTTGTTTCTGCATTAGGAGTGTTGTCTCCTCTGCTTGCTGCCTCATTTCATCTAGCTGGTTCAAGTGCTGAATCCTCTCTTGTTGGGCTTCATTAAGATCAATTCCTAAATCTGTAGCCATCTTATAAGTGTGTATTTGAAATTCAATAGGAAGCATTACCTCTTTGCCATACACCAACTGATATGGTGTAAATCCTGTAGTGTTCTTCCACGTGATTCTATAAGCCCAAAGTGCATCTTTGAGCTTCTCTTCCCAATTCTTTCTATTCATTGCTATGGTCTTAGTGATAATTCCTTCCAAAGTTTTATTTGTGGATTCCACCTGGCCATTGGCCTGTGGATGGTAAGGTGTACTTTTTTGTACTTGATTTGATATTTTTCTGTGATGTCTTTAACTAGTTTTGAAGTAAACTGAGTACCTTGATCAGTCACTATCTCCCTTGGTAGACCATACCTTACAAAAATCTCTTCAAGAAGGAAGTTTACCACTGTTTGTTCAGTTGCTCAGACTAGTGCTTTGGCTTTAGCCCATTTTGTTACGTAATCAATACATACTAAGATGTACTTTTTACCTTTAGAAGTTGGATTGATGGGTCCTATGAAGTCTAGAGCCCATTTTTCAAATGGCTCTAAGTGTACTTGAGGCTGAGGTGGCATTTCATTTGTAGCTATTGGCCTACCCATTGTTTGACAGCTATCACAACTCTTCACATACTCCTTGGAATCCTTAAAAATAGATGGCCAGTAGTATCCAAGACTAAGAATCTTGAAGGTTGTTCTTTTAGTTGCAAAATGCCCACCACATGGTTCATCATGGCAAGATTTTAAAATATCAATTCTTTCATCATTTCTTACACATCGTCTAATGATCATATCATAACCAGTGTAAAATAAATCTCCATTAACCCATGAGTATCAAGCACTTTGTTTGATTAGCCTCTTCTTTTCCTTTGGAGTAAAATATGGAGGTGTTCTTCCTGTGGACAAATAGTTGGCCAAGTCAGCATACCAAGGATTCACTATTGAAATTGCAAATAAATTTTCATCTGGAAAAGAATCTTCAACCGGAACAACCTCGCCTGAATTTTGCAGTCTAGAAAGAAAATCTGCCACCTGATTCTCCTTACCTGGTCTATCTAACACTGTGATATTAAATTCCTGTAATAATAACAACCATCTGGTAACTCTGCCATTAGTTACTGGTTTATTCATTAAATACTTAATGGCAGAATGGTCAGTATGTACAAAAACCTCATAACCAGTTATATAATGTCAGAATTTATTCACATCATGTATGATTGCAAGCATTTCTTTTTCAGTGACTGTGTAGTTTAGTTCTGCAGGTGTTAGATTTTTGCTAATGAAATAGATGGCATAATGAAAAGACTCCTCTTTTTGGCCTAGTGAGGCACCTACTACAGTATCAGATGCATCTGTAAAGATGTGAAATGGTAGGTTCCAATTAGGTCCTTTTAACACTGGTGTGGTTGATAACTTTTCTTTGAGCATTTCAAATGCTTGCTGACAATTCTCATTCCAGTTGAAAGGTGTATCTTTTGCTAGAAGTTTAAACAAAGGTGAAGCTATTTTACTAAAATGTTCAATAAACCTTCTGTAATAGCTTGCATACCCAAGGAAACTTCTTACCTCCTTTTGAGTCTTCGGAATTGGCAAATTGACAATGATCTGGATTTTTGATGGATCAACTTTAATGCCTTGAAAAGAAATATAGTGGCCTAATACTATCCCTTCATTTAACATCATAAATCACTTTTCATTGCTTAGGGACAGATTATCTTCAATACATCTATCTGAAATACAGCTAATACAGCTCTCTGAAATGTAGCTGGAGCATTGCAAAGTCCAAATGGTAAAACATTATAAGCATAAGTGCCCCAAGGACAAGTAAAAGTGGTTTTGTCCTGGTCCTCTAATCTAAACCGATTTCCAAAAGCAAAACGAAATCAGTTTGGGAAACCATGGCTTTTTGCTGCCTTTGTGACCAAAAGGGCTGGGTTTGACCAGCATTGAACACATATCCAGGAGCATTAGATTTGCTATTGAATCGATTTTTCACCATGCATGTACATTACAGATCATGTTCCTATCCATTACTTTGACTTGCCTGTCATGCCACGTGTCACATCATAAACCATTTAGAGGAAGTTATGACATCCTGTAATCTTTTTGTTGAAAATTCCTGATTTCTAACATAAAAATTCACAAATTAATTTTAATGTAAACTAACAACTATAATGCTATTGATTAATCAATTTCGATGGATATGAGGGTTTATGGAAGAAAAAGATGGACAAATGATGGTGTTTCTAGAAGAAAAGGATGGCAATGAAATGGTACCAACAATGCTGCCGATCAATCTTCTTCCTCTTGGTCCACGGTTCCCCAATGTTTGGTATGCCGGTTGCTAGTGAGACAGATTCTAGTGTAAGTGTGAAGGTGACACCGTCTAAGGTAGCTTGATCTCCAAGTAAATGCAACACAATTAGACGAGCCAACTCATGATGAAATTGAACATTAGCCACCTTTTGACAAAACTCATAGCATGACTGATGCTGGAAACAAAACATGGAAAGAGGGCAGGCCTGTAATTCAGTGAGGGTGATTGGTTCTTCTCTAATATGTCTACCTCCTCTATGAGGCCTCTGGGGTGCATGTTCGTCCATGGGAGAGTCAATTTGGGTTTCCATTTCATAATCTGATGAATGCTCAGATGCCATGACTGCTGTTTTTCAAACTTCCTTGGAGAAAAAGATGCTGGTGTAGGAAAACTCTGCTGAACTGCTCTTTTAGTGATGTGTTCAAATTTTGCCACCAAGGGGAAACAAATGAAACAAGGGACTATTAGGAAGAGGGAAATTAGTAAGGGATTAGGGACTATTGGGACTATAGGGATTAGGGAAATGTAGGAGGGTTTTGAGGGATTTGATGTAGGATTTGATGTATATGGTTAGGAATTGTTGTGTAGGGTTTGAGGTGTGAGATTGGAGAATTTGGGATAGAGAATTTAGGAGAAGGAATTAACGGGCTTAGGAGGGTAGGAAATTAGGGAATGATAAAAACAAAGGAGGAATGGGAAGGAGGAGTGACTTTGGTAGCCAAACACTGAATTTGAAACCCACAACAATTTTCCTTTTGGTATTTTGGAGGTAGGGTTTAAGATTTTTTTTTCAATCGTTATCATCCATAAACCACCATAACTTATCACAAAATTTGATGAAATACCAAGATAATGACCCTACCTAGCAAACCCACGCAAGTTATGGGTAATTTGGAGAAATTTCAAGGAAATTCAGGCTTTCAGGTGTATGCGCTGCGTCGCATACCCAATGCGCTGCACCGTCCCAGTGCGCCGCGCCCGTGTGAATTTACACTGTGTGGTTTCTCCCAGTGCACTGTGCCTCCCTAGTGCACCGCGCCTCCCAAGTGCGCCATGCCACCTGCTCTATGCGTCGTTCCGGCCAAGTTTCCTCCAACATCACCCAAATCGCACACTAACTCAACCAATTTGCTTTGAGTGGCTTCTCTTTGGTCTTGGCATGCAAATGACATTGATCTTCATGAAAATATCTTTGTAAAGACATGGATTTGATTTTTGACTCTCCAAGACCCATCTTTGTAATGTTTTGGCATTGGCACTTTTTCCATTTTAATACAACTCTGTTTTTAAATTTCCTTTTTGATTTTTTGACTGAAATGATGAAATTCTTGGCAATTTTTTGCAGGGATAGCTAACATGGAATTTGGTAAAGGAGACCAAGGTTGCGCCTGAAGAAATAAACAATTGAAAAACTTTTGAAAATTATTATAAAAACGAAATGTTGAAGTTTCTTCAAAACAGAGTTTTGAAGAAAAGTCATAATCCATCCATATGATGATGAAAATATTTGAAATAACAACTTATTAAGAACCTCCCTAATGAGTCTGATGGAATTATTAGACATTGTTGAAGACCAAATTGACTAACCCTAGACCTAATGACTGAAATGACTCTTATGATCTAGAAACTCAAACAGGGCTGTAAGTGACTTTAAAACTTGATTTTGATGAACAAACCTGAGCCAGCATGGATAAGGCATGAGGGGTAAGGAATGACAAGACCCTTCCGTCAGATTTATGGCATGCTCCTAGTGGAATGTAAATGAGTGAGTCGAGCGAGACACCTAAAAATGAAATGCAAAAAGAGAAATGATCTCTGACAGAGGGATGTAAAGACCGACTCTAACACAATCTTATCCAATATGGTAAATGGACCATATCAGATTGGTCACAACTTCTTCCCTTATCCATTCATTCTATCCTTGCTGATATGGAACCACACTTTGTCACCCACTTGAAATTGATGGTCAACTTGGTGTTTGTCATGTTGAGCCTTGTATCGGGCTTGAATTTTCTCCAACTGATCCTGTACTGCTTGGTGAATCAACTGGATCTGCTGAATGAATGGCTACGCTTTGTCCCTGTCATCATGTCCACTAGAGTATTCTTCCCTTCCAAAGGCTATATCAGAAGAATCTTTGGGTAGGTAGCCAAAACATTTCTCAAATGGTGAGCGATGCGTAGATGAGTGCACTGCTAGATTGTAGGAATGTTGCACATATGGAAGATGCTCATCCCACAACTTAGGATGTTTTCCAAAATAGCCTCGCAACAAGTGTACCATGGTGCATTTGACAACCTTTGTTTGTCCGTCAGTTTGTGGATGAAATGTCGTGCTTCTTTTCAACTTTGTGCCCACCATCTTCCACAAGTTGGTCCAAAACTCTCCAAGAAAGCGAGCGTCCCGATCTGACACAATCGATGTGGGAAATCCAAAAGGGACCCAAACATGCTGAAAGAAACGATAAGCAGTCTGCTGTATAGTGATCTACTTTTTACAAGGCATTAAAGTACACATCTTACTAAAACGGTCAACGATGACATACAAATAGTCGTGACCTTTTCTAGACAAATAAAAACCTCCTACAAAATCCATCGACACACTTTCCCATGGACGACTCGGAATAGGGAGTGGTGTGTAGAGCCTGAGTTTTCCATTAGAGGGCTTTGAAACAGAACACATCACACATCCCTTTACATAGTGAGTCACAATGTTCTTCATATGAGGCCAAAAGAAAAATCTTTGTACATGACACAAAGATTTTTCAACACCAAAATGACCAGACACAAGGGAGGTGTGCGCCTCCTGGATTACATGTACCCTTTCCCCTGTGGGTATGCACAATTTACCTTGGTGATACAACAGTTTCCCCTGCAAGTGATATTTGTCCACCTATGAACCATGGGTTAATTTTTCATGAATATCCTTAAAGTCATCATCGTTAGCATATTGTTTAGCATAACTTTCAAAAGATAGCGAAGCATTATGCAAAATAACAGAAGCAGAAACAGGAGGGTGTGATAGCATATCGGCCACTTTATTTCTTGTACCCTTCTTATACTTTATTACTAGATGAAATTGCGTAAGAAAACCCATCCACCTGAAATGATGAGCTTGCTACAACTTAGTTTGTGATCGAAGATACTGCAATGGTTGATGATACATATGGATGATGGTCTTCTTGCCGATCAGGTATTGTTTCTACTTTTTCATACTCTAGACCAAGGCATATAACTCCTTGTCATAAGTGAGATAGTCTATCACAACGTGAGAGAATTTCTCTGAATGGTAACATATCAGCTTATTTTGCTACATCAGTACAGCTCCTGTGGCATATCCTCTGGCATTTGTCTTGATCTTGAATGGATGCTAGAGATCTTTTCTTTCAATGCTTTGAATGACTTCTGCTACTTTCCTCCCCATTGAGAGACTTTCTTTACACTTTTCAATGTGTGTAGAGGTGCTGCAATATTAGAGAAATTGGAAATAAATCTCCTCCAATACTATACTGCACCCAAAAAGCTTTGAACCTCAGTTACTCTAGTAGGCTTAGGCCAATTTACAATTGCTTCAACTTTAGAAGGATTAATTTTTAACTCACCATGACCAATGATATGACCTAGGTAAACCAAAGAGGTTTTCCCAAACTCACACTTTGACAATTATATATAGAGCTTTTGTTTTTTCAATACATCAAGCATTTTCTTTACATGGAATACATATTCATTCCAATTTCTACTAAAGACAATAATATCATCTAGATATACAAGAACAAATTCATCAATGAAAGGCCTAAAGAGATCATTCATGACCCTCGTGAAAGTGGATGGAGTGTTGCAAAGTTCGAATGGAATCACCATCCATTCGAACAACCCATGTTTGGTCTTGAAGGTAGTTTTCCACACATCCTGCTCCGCAATTTGGACCTGGTGATAACCACTATGCAAATCCAATTTGGTGAAATAGATAGCATTCTTTAATTGATCTACTAAATCATCAATGCGTGAGAGAGGGTAACGATTTTTCACCGTGATTTTTTTTAGTGCTCGGTAATCCATGAACATCCTCCAAGTGCCATCTTTCTTCGGCACTAAGACAATCGGTGAGTCGCACAGAGAAGTGCTTGGTCTGATGACCCCTTGGTTCAATAGTTCCTGCACCTGCTTTTTGATCTCCTCCATCTCAATAGTTGACATCCTATACATGCCAATGTTTGGTAAAGGAGTGTCATGCTGCAAATGGATCTCATGTTGGATTTCCCTCTTCGGAGGTAATCCCCTTGGTTCCTGAAACATCTCATCATAGTTAGAAATTAATTCACATAATTCCTTTTTATGCACATGATCACAACCATGGAAAGCATCGGATAATTCTTCATCTTTTCCCCCTACAATGATAAGCATGCATCCCTTACTAGAATTCACCAACCTCTTCATTTGCCCTGCACTTACAAGGTTGGCATTGATTCTAGTTTGATGAGCCCTTACAATATATTCTACCCCATCTTTTGTGATTTGATATTTGTTTTCATGATGGAAGAATATTGCTTTTCTGTCATATAAGTATGGACTCCCTAACAACATGCCACAGATATCCAATGGTATTACATCAAGTTCTACCTCATCCACTAACTTATAAGCGATCACAAATTTAACCTTGAACTACTTAGATACATTCAATTTTTCTTTATCATGTATCCATCCATGTAGGTAAGGTTTTGGATGCGGTTTGGTTTTTAAGCCTTGCTTCTTTATCAAAGACCCTAAAATTAAATTTTCTTGGGATCCGGTATCAAATAGAGTTTCCACTTTTGTATGATTTATGACAACTCTAATTTGAAATAACTTAATTCTCTTTCGTTCATTAGGAAGAGACTCAACTGTTGAACTAGTGCCTTCATGTGATTCAAAATTAACATGAGGTGTAAGAGTACCTTTTGTTCCTTCTGTCGTGATCAATGCTTCATCTCCAAAATCAGATCCAAGGTCTTGTTGCATAGTTTCCACTATCTTCTGCTTGCATTTTCCTCCATACTTCTTTGGTCTCTTTTCCAAGTACAATTTCCAAAAATGATCATCGTCATGACCTTCCTTTTTGCAGTGAGTGCAATAAGGCCTTTCTCCTTCATCTTTCTTGGTTGATGTCTTCCTCTTCTCCTTTCCCTTTCCTTTCACTTTGGGTTTTTCATTTGGAATTTTGAAAGGTGGTTTTTTGGAATGATCATCTCTTTCATTTTTACCCCTGTTCTCAAGATGAATGGCCTTTACACTGGTCGAGTCAATATTAGTTGGTTCAAACAATAATAATGAATGTCTAATGTAACTATGTAATGATCCAATATACTTAGTTACTACTTTAGGTGAGTCAAGTGCAATGCCCAAATTAAGTGCTTGTTTTCTAAACTCCTCGGTAAAGCTTTGAACATCCTAACCTCTGCCTTGCCTTAAGTATTTCCAATCCATTAAGGCTTTTTTCTTATAATCCAAGGGATAAAATTGTTCCTTTAATGCAGAAATACAATTGGGCCATGAGGAAAGAAGATTACCCACACTCTTACTTCTTCGCAATTTGCTCTCCCACCACATGAGAGTGGTGCCACTCAGCTGAAGAGAGGCCAGCTGGATCTTTGCCTCGTCCTCTTTGGTCTGCTGAATCCTGCAACAGATTTCAATCTACCTGATCCAATTATTAAGATTTTATGCATTACTTTCACTATTATACATGGGAAGATCAAATTTGACATCTAATTATAGAAAGGTTTCTTAGATGCATCCCTTGAATTCCTATGATGATGGTGATGAGAGGAAGAATAACTTTCACTCGTGGAAGGAGAAGGAGGGGGTTCTTCTCCACCATTTCCATGCATTGAACCTTGCTCTTCTGGCTTTCTCTCTTCTACTCTCTCCAGCCTTGAAAGAAATTGATCGACCTTTTCTACCATTGTATAGAATATATTGTGGTAGTTGAGCTCCTCTTGATAATGAGCCTCTTCATCTTCCATGTTCCTCCTTCGATGTGCACGCCCCACTTCAGGATTGAAAGACTTAAATTTCCCTTCTCCTCTTTAGAGCCTATTTCTTGTTAGCATACAATCATGCAATTCACATCTACAAAGACTTGCTCTGATACCACTTGATCCAAGGTATTTTGCTTATAGATGTATTAAAGAATTACATGGATAAATTGCAGCTTAACCATAGAAGTTTAATGTGCACATGAGAGAAGAGGAGAAACACATAAAAGCATGAAAGAAGACAAGGGACTTGATAACGGAGTTCGTCCAATTTGGACAACGTCTCCGGGTCTTGCTCAATCAATGGGGAGGCCTTCATTCATTAAGTGGCATGAGAAAGAAGAAGTACAATCAACATTTACAAAAGGAGTTGTATACCTTTAATATGGAAAATGTATGAAAAATGGAGAGCTTTGTTGCAAAAAATGGCATCACCATTGAGTTCCTGTCACCGAGAGGTGAAAAATCGATATAAAACTTGCCCAATTCTGACACTGGACCAAAACTGATCCCCTGGAAAATGTGCTCAGGCAAGGTTCTACCCCTTGTCACAGGCCTGCTCACGATTCTGCCTACTGCAATTCATCCACCTAGAAAAACGTGCACGCTCTCCCCCTGGCCGCACTGTGCAGAAAGGTTTAAATATTTTTTTTTTAGGTGGATGTCCCAAGAGGGACCAATGGCGCGTTGGTTAATAAAAGTAATCATTGAGGAGGTGTCAGGGGATCAAATCCCGCCTCTCCCATTTTATGACATGACTGTTGCTTGTTTCTTTATGAAGTGAATACCTTGACAAAATTTCCTAATATCAGGTTCTTTTGGCTCTCATTATCAATTATGAAATTTAGTGGGGTCCCCTCACCCACATCTATGAATGGAAGAGGTGTTCCCCCTATTCAAGCACTTCTAACTCTTCTGGTTGGATCTTTGTGGTCATGATGGTAGCACTGGATTCTTCATTGATGATCAATCCTTTATCCTTCTCTAAATTAGAATTTGAGCTATATTCTAATTCCTTTTCTTTAAGCTATGTAAGGAATGATTGTTTCATGTGGCATTCATTAGTGTTGTGCCAATGGATTTTATGGAACTCACACCACTTTCCAACGTCCTTTCTCAACTTCCCATTACCCTTATTTTCTTGTGACTTCGATAGGTTGTCTTGAGGTTTCCTCTCCTTTCTTGGTACCTTGTTCTACAAGTTTAGGCAACCTTTTATGGGATTTTGTTGTAGCAGATTTGTAGACGCAAACTTCTTCTTACTCCACTTCAATTTCTACTCAATCTTGACAACATATTGATAAGTAGTTTCCAATGAGTATATGTCTAAGAAATCAATATATGTTTGGATGTACCTATGTATACCATTGTGGTACTAAAAAATTACGTGATGCTCAGAGTATTTGTTACCGAACTTTGAGCGCAAGGTATGGAAAGTATTGGTGGTACTCTGACATTGTCTGGCCTCTCTGTTGTTATAGGATTATATCTCATGTATTAGTCATCATAATTCGTACAATGTATAATTCCTCCATAAGGGCATCAAAAAAATCTTCCCAATTGGGTTTTGCCTTGAATATCATATACTAATCGTCCATTTCTCTCTCCCTATAACCTTCCCACTAATATTTTACATGGGGAAGGGAATTTGGGAGGGAAAAGGTAATCTTTACATTGTCAGGAGAATTTTGGACAGAGTAATAGCCCATATTTAACCATTTCTCCAAAGCATTTGCATATATTTTCCTTCAAATACAAGGATATCAACGTTAACTTGTATGTTGAACGATGTTGCATCTCACAAATTTCCAATGGTTGAAGGTGTCTCGACTATTTTTGGAATTTGAAAAAGGATCTAGGAATTGTTTTCCATCATCTCATTCCTTTGTCACATGAGTGCTTCCTCAAGAAACTCTCCATACTCATCCCTCTATACCCTGACCTCGTGAAATACATGCACCAACAAATAAAAGGAGCATATTTCTAAAATATCATTAATATAGGTTGTACAAGGAATGAAATAAAAGGTTGGAAAAAAAATGAAATGCACATTGATAAATATGATATGAGTCACAATGATATGGGTAAAACCCAATTCTATTAATAAATAAAATAGAAAAATACTATAAAACATAAAATGGATATAATGGTGGTAGTCTATTAGAGCCCAAGTATGAACTTGGTTTAATTAAAAAATAAATTGTAAATGTCAATGTGAAATGAAATGTAAATGCACATGCAAATGAAAATTAACATATGATGGAATTCAAATGGAGGGAAAAGTTGTTGGTAGATATTTCTAGGTAAATATTAAAATATTCCCTTATGGTCTTAGGGTTAGTTTTTTTTTGTATGTAGATTTGAATTAAATAGTCGATCTCTTTGGGGTTGGGGTGCTATGTAGGTTCTGGTGTGCGTGTGAGGAGTTCTAGAGCTCACGCAACCTCCCTGCTGCCATGGAAGGGAGGCATGCAACTATGTATATTTATGTTCAATGTTAATGGAAAATAGAATCTGGGTTCTAGTACAACACAATGTTATGTGTTTATGGCAACAATATGATTTTTATTTGCAAAAATGTATTATGATGTAATGTGCTGGTAAATTTTGTTGTTAGTTTGTGTTGCAACTGTTTCATTGTCTTTTTATTTGTAGTAGTTTATTAGTAGTAGTGGTGTTTATTTTTGTAACGAGTGTTTATGGCTGCAATTAGTTTTTTTTAGTTTTTTTAGTTTTTCTTGTTGCCGCTCTGGCTAAAGGTTGAGGGAATTTCACCAAAAAATGCACTAGATGGGAACACTTTCTTGCTGAGTGAAATTTTCACCAATAATTTGCACCAGCCAGGAATTTCTTGTTTCCCCTCTCCAATATGGTGGCAAAAACAATGGATATAATCCCAAGTGAACGAACTTGTGGTTGGAAGGGGGTTTTGGGCCTGGTTAGCATGCAACCGTACAAAGAACATGAAATCATTAAGTTCTTGGCTCAAAAAATTTCTGGATTCTTTATGTTCTAGGTGCTTCTACATTTTCCAAAGCTTCTTCCTATTCTCGAGGCTCTTTTGGTATTTCTGTTGTGAAAAGAAATATTCCTATGTGTGTCATTGTTTTTGGTGCATGCCTTTGATGTTTTGTGTATACTTTGGCTTCATATCATTTACATGTTATATTCTTGATCTCAATTACAAATTTCGGGCCTACTTGGTTCTTAGTGAGTCGTTGGACCCCCTTCCCACTTCCCCCGGTACATTCTGAGCAATAGAAGTTTCTTATGGAAATCCCTTTAGGTGAGGATGTCTGCGAGGATGGATGTGGTAAGTCTCCTTTTGTTCATTTGGTATTAAAGAAATGGAAGGGCATCAACTTGGACCTACATTTCTCACTATGTGGAATTAATATGGTGGCTTTTCCTAAAACTATTTATAGTGGTTAGGGAGGTCTTTCATGATGAAGGAGCTCAGAACAATGGTGACGGGAGAGTGTCCAGTGTCATATCAAGGATAAAAGAAACTTAGGCATGTAATCTGGATAGTTGAAGTAGTCTACCCAAAATCTAAGACTTGTGCTTAGCTAAGATGTTTTTGTGTAGGGAGCTTATTCCCTAGATCCACACATTGACAAAGAATGTCACGGAGGTGATGAGGTGGTCATGACTGGAGGTTGGAGATTGTAGTGGAGTCTAATGATGGTGCATGGAGGGGTGACTACTATGGGCGTATCGACAACACTGAAAGTGCCATTAAACATGTGGGGGACGTCATTGAGGAGAATATCTAAGCCACGGTGGCATTGTAAAGCTCACACAATGGAGAGAGAGGGCTACGTAGTGTGAAGATAGTATGCACAGAAGTAGAGAATCAAGTAGTAATAGGAGGAGTTGCACAGGGTGAGCGACAAAAATGGAGTCGCCTCAATTCAATTCAGTTCACCACCATTGTTTTGCTAATTTTAACGATGTCTAGTAGTGAAGGGAGGCCAATTGGAATTGGTCTGGGGAAAATTTACAATTGCATGGGAATTTGGAAGTACAACAACATGGAAATAATTCCCAATGACCAAGGTAACAAGATAACACTTTCATACGAAATATGTCCAAGGTGAAGGAGATTGCAAAGGCTTTTCTTGGTTAGACTGTAAAGAATATTATGGTTATTGTTCCTACCTATTCTAATGCATTCTTGGTGGGAAGGTGATTGTTTTTATTTGGCAGTGAATTACGTTGGGAGAGCTCCACCTTAAAATGTAACAAAACCCATAAATTTCTATAGTGATATTTTATTTTTTTCTTACAAGCCATTTTATTGTTGTTTGTTTTGTTTTCCAGCTGGTTGTTTGTCCTCATTTTTGACCCAATTTTGCTTAACTAGATACACTTAATTTCCATATTATCCGTCCATATACACCCTATTTTGACAAATTTATGCATATTCAGGTATATAAATTAAGGTTTACAATTTTTAGATGTTTTTACAAAAAAATGGATTTTAAGTGCATTTTTGGACAGGACTAGAAATTCTCGTAATGGCTTCATTGATGTCATACTTGTAGGATACCTAGGCACGAACTGAGCACATTTCTAGAAATATTTGGAACTAATAATGGACGTGTACCTATTGTTTGTTAAAACTGAGCTTAAACAGGTTCGGTTAAAGCTGGTTAAACAGGACCAGTGATTCAGGAAATCCCTAGGAAATACGCCAAATCTAGGATTTTATGGAATTTTCTAGATTTTGAGTGATTGGATAGATGAGCTTGACTTGGATAGATAGGATAAGGATAGACATAGATATTAGAGAAATTTTAGTTAAGCTTGTTTCATATTTCTCTACTTAAGCCAAAAACATTGAAGGCATGTATGTAGAATTTGTATAACTTCATTTTGAGAATTTTGAACTTTGTGAGTTAATCAAAGAGACCGGTTCCATATTATTGTATGTTTTTCTATATGGTGAATTATTTATTGAGTTTCAGTAGCTGAGAAGTACTTTCAGTGTGAGAGGCAAGGGTGGAGTGCCCCCATACCGAGTTAAGTGCACTTTCTGGTTAATTTAGTTGCAATTTCCTGAACTAATTTTGTTTCCTGTTTAATCAGTTAATTAGATATATGATGATCTATTGTGATTGCCGATGAATCTTAATCTTAAATCTAATCTGCATATGAAGGGTCAAACCAATGTTTAAGTTAAACTCTCCTTCTATCTGATCATGGAATAGAAACTAGAATTCATCTTTCTTGCTTTTAAGTGATTTTCTGAATTTCTAGTTTTCTAAAAATGGCATTAATGATGAATAAATTTATAATGAAGAAAATCAAGGACCTCCTTAGTTAGGAGCCTCTTCTATTATTCTTTTATGAATCTTGAGCTATTGTTCATTAGTGGTTTTTGATTTCTGTTCATGAAGTAGTATTGTAAAAGAAGGTCAATCTGGTTCTCCTAAGTTAGGAGCCACTTCTCCTGCTTATTACATATTGAATTAGAAATTACTTAGTTAAACTTTATATTTGTAATATGCACTTCTAATTTAGGTTATAATTTCATTTCCTTCAGTTTCCATAACTTGTCTTCTAAAGCTGATTATAGTTGATATCCATATATTTTGGACATGCTTCTAAGTTCTACAAACCCGGATTGATATTTAAAATACTTGTGTTAATTTACTCAATAAATTGACCCAATATTTTGGCGTCATTCCCAGGGAAGCATTCATCAACATAGTCAATTAGAGGATTTAAAAAAAAACACAACAAAAACAATAAAAAATTAGTTTTTCTTTTAGTTATGTTTCTTTATGCCTAGAGATAGAGACCAGAAAGGTAGATTCATTAAGAAAAATCCCCCAAAAATTCAACCATCCATAGAGGCATGACCATCAGGACTAACTACACCAGTTGCTAGTAAACCAACTTTGGAACAATTAGAGGAAAAATAACTTTCAGGACAGAGGTTAACTCTTGCCGAAAGACAAACTTTGTTAGCTTATAAAGTCGAGGAAAAGCAAGCACACGAAAGAAAATTTTCCATAAGAAAACAAAAAGAGACAAGAAAACAATTAGATCAACCCATTCTTGAACAAATAGATCAACCTATTTTTGAAAACAAACAAGAAGTTGAATCTCAAATTGCTATAGAAATAGTTGAAACTATGACAGAATAAGGGAAAGGATCTACTATCCTCACTCCAGAACAAAGACTTCAATATGAAAGACAACAGAAAGAATGGAAAAGACAAAGGGAGGAAGAGGCAAGGAGAGAAGCAGAAAGAAAAAGAGAAGAAGATGCCAAAAGAGAATATGATAATAAAAGAAGAGAAGATGAAGAAGAAACTACTTTTGGATTTCCAATTGTAGACACTGGAGCAATTCTAGGAGAAGAAGTAAAAATAAAGAATATTCCACCTTCAGTTTTACCAAATTTTCATGGAAGATCCTGATTCTTTTATGTTTGAATTTGATATCTTATGTAGAACTTATGGTTATACTAATGATACTCACAAACTTTGAATTTTTCCTGCTACTCTTAGAGCAGCTGCCTTGAAATGGTTCATGGGATTACGAGAATACTTTATCACTTCTTGGGAAGAGATGAAGAAAGGTCATGGAGATCTTGATGTGTCATGGGATTTGTAACTAGTATTTAGGGATAAGTTAAGACACATATTGATCTAGTAGATATTTAAGGGATTTACACTTATTGAGAAGATATCCCTAATTCATGTATAAATAAGAGGATCATCCTTCAAAGGAAGCCAACAGTTGTTAGTTATTCATTAGCATCAGATTTATGATTGTTCATTCAACATGAATAATATCATTTTCTTGCAATTATGAGTTATGAATGTTGCTTGATCCTTAAGGAGTGATAGCTATTCATGTGTGCTCATTGAGGAATGGATGGATCCCCATCAACCATAATTCACATACATCTATAACATAGTTTAATTTTTGTTATTTCCTTTAATGCAGGTGTGATTTACTTTCCGCAAGTGTGCTTTATTATGTGAATATTGATTTCCTTTTAGTAGCTAGTTTTTATGAGAGAAGGACAACCGGGACCTCCTAAGTTAGGAGCCTCTTTTCCATGAACTAGACTGAACTGAAACAAGATTTACTTTCTTATATGCTTTCCTAGATTAAATTTATGTGAAGATTGATTTCCTTTCGGTAGCTAGTTTTTATGTGAGAAGGACAGCCATGACCTCCTAAGTTAGGAGAATCTTCTCCATGAACTAAGAACTAAACTGAAAACAATATTTACTTTCTTTCATTATATTCTTTCTTTCCTACTCTCTTAGATGTTTTGCAATGTTAATATAGAAAGATTGTAGAAGGACAAAACAAGACTCTCGAACAAGAGACTCTTCTCTATCTTCTAAAGTAAATTAATTCCATTGATCAAACATTTTTATGATTTCATAAAATAGATCTGAATATTTTCTTTTCAAAATAGTTTATATTTATAATATGCATTTCCATTATTTGCATCTAAACAAAAGGAGTTAAACTTCAGTTGAAAAACCTGAGCGATTGCCACCATTTAAAACATCTTTTCCTAATGAACGAATCTTTGGAAATATCAAAGGATATTTCTTATTGAAATTGCATTTTCTAACACAGGAACTCAAGTTATCTCAGAAATATCCACAAAATCACTTCCAGATCAAGTGATCCAACAATTTCCTTATGCATGGTTGTATGCGAAAACACAGAATTTGTGTTTTTGATTATGATACATACAAAGAGCAGAAATTTTCCTATTTTTATACACATAGTGGGCATAATTTTTCCCTATTCTCATATATATACAGTGGAAAATTTGTTTCATCCATGTGCACAGTAAGAATTTTCGAAACAGAGAAGTGATTTTTGATAAATTTGGGCAAAAACAAAGATTGAATTATGATTTAAGGAGCAATAAAAGCATGGTCAAAGTGTTTTTATGATCTTTGTACACAGGGAACAATGTTTGTTTGTTTTTTATGGGTTTTGAAGAACAATGAACCTTTTTGCAACAGAACAAGAGGATTGAAGATTATTGATTTCATTTCTTTGTGAAGAGCATCAGAGAAGAGGTAAGCCTTATCACCATAATGCATGAATAAGTCAACAAAGATCTATATGTGTGCATATATTTTTATTTTCAAAATGAGAATGTTGATAGTTCAAGGTTACATAAATTGGTTTTTAGAGCATATGGCTACCAGGGTAGAACCAAAAGATTTCCAAATTGAGCATTGCAAAAAAGAGACCATAGAAAAGCTTTATCAGGCTGGTTTAATAGGCTTCCTCCAAAATCTTAATGAACACAATAAAAGCATCACCAAGGAGTTCATAAACAATTATGCACAAAATCAAACCATGGTAGGGAACCTAGTTATCCCATTAAGTATAGAATCCATTTCTCGGGCCTTAGATCTACCACTGTTAGGGGAATAGTATCATAAGGGCTTGCACTTTAAAGAAAAGGGATGGACTTTCTTTTTGGAGAAAAATAGGAAGGGATCATTTGATAGAACCAAGGGCATTCTGAGGGAATGGTTTAATGAGCCATGGGAAGAGTTGGTGTTAATTATTTAGTGATTTTTCACATGTGACTAAGGGCATAGTGTGGTGCATCTTTATCATGTCAGATTGCTCCAGCATATCAAAGGAGAAGTGAAAATAAATTTTCCATATTTCTTCTCTAGAAATTTGATTAAAATGATAGAGAATGTGAGGAATGAAACTAAACCCAAGGAAGCACAAATCTACCACCAAGGACTCATCAAAATTCTTGTAGAGTATCAAATGAAAGCCAAGGGTGTAGAGTGGAAAGAGTTTTTAGTTCAACATCATTTTGAAGAACAAGTCATAAAGGAGAAGTTTAAACCAGTTCATGAAACAAGGAGCATAATGAACTCACCTCTTTATCTAAGGAAAAGGTCCAAAAAGCAACAAAATACTATCATGATTAAGAAATAAGAATCTTCCCTATCCATTCCCAGCAAGCATAAGAGAGAAAGTCTAGCAAAAACAAGTAGTAAAGAGGAAGACCCTGAGGTACAAATTGTTGAAACACCTTGATCTGGATTTAAAGAGGAACGCAAAAAAATAACAGATATAACCATAAATACAGAGATGTAGCAAAAATAATACTTCATTTCATTACTGTAAAACACTGAAATATTCTTACAAAGCGAAATGGAAATAAAATTAGCTAGGGCGATGGTAGCTTATCTCTAAGAAGAGATGTGGCAGCTACATGCCTTTGAACCATCTTACAATGAGGCTCGAATGCCTATTTATTGTTGAGAAACAATGGAAAACCCTAAACATCCAAAAACCTAACCCTAGGAGATGAAGCGCCAAACTATGGGCCCTGTTTTGGGTAAATTGGTACATCAACTTCCCGGGGTCATAACTTTGTCATACGATCTCCGTTTGACGTGAAAAATACCTTTTTAGAAATATATATCCGAGGAATATAAATTTTTAGTGGGAAACATCCACCCACTTATTGATGTTGCTCCTAGTTTTCCCAAAACGTCGTTTAGGGCCTTAAAATGGCTCCAAAAGTTCAGGACCCGAAAAACTGCTAAAAATAGTAAATTGTGCTACAATTAAGGAAACTGAAAAACTGAAAGAGACAGTTGTGGGAGTCCAAGTGGCATAGGCGGGTGGCCACCAACATGCACCTAGATCATTCCTCCCCCCTTAGGAAGAAATGGTCCCCATTGCGTTGAGTTCCTCCATGAGATGAGGAAACTTCTGTTGGACTTGGTCCCTGGTGAGTTGTTCTGCAACCTTTGATGTGTCCAGTAATGGTGGGAAGCATGGTCAAGGGTGTTCCACATTGAACACTTGGTGCAAGCGAAGGAGTGGGGGAATGTTGTGCTCCAAAGCATTGTTTCCCATAGCCTTGGTAATGGTTTAAGGACCATATCAGAGTGGTCTAAGCTTCTGATGGGCTCTTGTAAGGCGTTCTTTCTATAGATGCAACCAAACTTTGTCGCCCACTTGAAACTTGTGTGGTACCTGATGTTGATCATGTCGCTACTTGTACTAGGATTTTTATAGAATGGAGTGGCGATAGATCAGCTCATTGGGTAGAGGTGCTCCAAAAGTTAGATCAGATGAATGCTTGACCTGAGAGTGCAACAGTACCCCTGTGGGTGAGGAGAAGATGTCCCTGTCTTCTTTCATGACCGTATCCACTTGCTTATGTCACATGGAGGAACACTTCTCGAGGGCCATGGATGTGGCTACGATATTCCACTTACTTGGAGAGCAA
This sequence comes from Pinus tabuliformis, assembly GCA_031772625.1. Lineage (NCBI taxonomy): Eukaryota > Viridiplantae > Streptophyta > Pinopsida > Pinales > Pinaceae > Pinus > Pinus tabuliformis. The sequence continues at coordinate 775,549,300 of CM062804.1, read as the reverse complement.
ACCAGACAAAAAATAAATTTCCTAGTCTAGGAGATGATCTTACTGCCTTTCTTAGTAGATATCAAAGAAGTGGCGGTAGGTGGGGCTACCTCTGGTATCGTGTATAATGTATTACACAAAGAAATAATAACAACACGAGACCTTGACTCATACACAACATGTCACCTCCACAAGTATGGTTGGCTTAATAATACGTCACAAACATCAAGCGGTGCAACATCACACAATACCTCATCTGTGAAGGGCTTGATGTTGTAGGGACGGTGACACTACTGGCATTCACAAAGATCTCATCCTTGGTGAAGCCACCTGATGTTGTTTGCTTACGGGTGTGGTATGGTTGGTAGTCCTAGCTGCTTCATGACCTCTATTGAAATGAGGTCCTTTTGGCTCCGACTGTCAACAATGAATTGCAGCGGTGAACCCTTCACCCACATATGTGAGTGGAAAAGACGCTCCCCCTCCTCTGGATCTTTGGGCTCATTCTTCTGGACCTTAGTGATGGCAACAATGTTGCTGGGCTATACATAAATGATTTGCTTCCCTTTTTCATTCCCCTTGTTGGGTTCTGACTCAGGGTCGGAACATGCATCTGATTCTGAAACCTTCAAATCGGCCACTAACGACTACTTGGTATAACACTCACTTGTGTTATGAGTGGGGCTCTTATGGAACTCACACAACGTTCCTGTGTCCTTCTTTGACTTCGTGGTGTTGTTATTTCCTTGGGGTTTCGACAAGTTGTCTTGGGTCACCCCGCCTTGGCTTTGTCCTTTGTTCTTCGAATTCGTAGATCTAAAGTCTCTCTTATTTTTTTTAAACTTTTGCTTGATCTTGATAGTGTAATGGTACATCGTGATGAGCAAGGAGATGTCCAGGAATGCCATCTCATCCTAGATGTACCTATGTAGGTAGTCGCGGTATTTGAGTACCAAATGTAGCTCAGAATCCCTGATACCCAACTTTGTACGAAGAGTATGAAAAATATTTGTGAACTCTAGCACATCTTGGTTCCTTCGCTGCCACAGCATGGTCCACCTTATCTATTTGTCCTCATAGATTCTGACAGGGTAGTATTGCTCCTTGATGGCATCCTAGAATGAGTTCCAACTGGGTGCAGTTGAAAATAGTGAGTTTGTACTTTCATCTTTCTGCTCACAGTAGGTTTCTCACCAATCCTTGACGTGGGGGGATGCTTTGAGAAGTGAAAAAGTGATCTTTTCCTAGTTGGAAAAATCATGAATAGAAAATTAACCTTCTAGCAGATTTAACCATTTATCTATGGCATATGCATTTATCTGACCCTCAAATATGGGGATTTCAAAGTTAACTTATACCTTAAAGGGTGTCGCATTTCTATAGTAGCTATTGGAATTCTTTCCAACTGGGTGCAGTTGAAAATAGTGAGTTTGTACTTTCATCCTTCTGCTCACAGTAGGTTTCTCACCAATCCTTGACATGGGGGGATGCTTTGAGAAGTGAAAAAGTGATCTTTTCCCAGCTGGAAAAATCATGAATAGAAAATTAACCTTCTAGCAGATTTAACCATTTATCTATGGCATATGCATTTATCTGACCCTCAAATATGGGGATTTCAAAGTTAACTTATACCTTAAAGGGTGTCGCATTTCTAGAGTAGCTATTGGAAGCAGATGTATTGCCCTTGGGTAGCCGCTGAAGGATCTAGGCAAAGTTTTCCATCATCACAATCCTTTGTCACTCGAGGGCTTCTTCGAGCAAGATTTTGATAGGATCTCCAGCCCCCTCGTCTTTCTTTTCATCTGACATGGGAGGCCGTCGGGATTTGTGAGGCCGGTCTTGCAAAGGTTCGACCAATTCAAGCCCTAAATCCTTATATCTCGACCACGTTAGGGACATCCAAAGAAAAGCAGCGGAGGAGCAGACCCCTCTGATACCACTAATCCAGATTTAAACAGGAACACAAAAAATTATAGATATAACCATAAATATAGAGATGCGGTAGAAATAATACTTCATTTCATTAATTTAAAATACTAAAATATGCTTACAAACAAAAATGGAAATAAACTAGCTAGGGCGATGGTAGCTTATCTCTGAGAAGAGATGTGGTAGCTACATGCCTGTGAACTATCTTACAGTGAGGCTCAAAGGCCTATTTATTGTTGAGTAACAATGGAAAACCCTAAACATCCAAAAACCTAACCCTAGGAGATGAAGCACCAAACTATGGGCCCCGTTTTGGGTAAATTGGTACATCAACTTCCCGGGGTCATAACTTCGGCATACGAACTCCATTGACACACACAATACCTTGCTAGAAATATCTATCCGAGGGCTACAACTTTTGAGTGAGCAACATCGGTCCATGGACCCATGTTGCTCCTAGTTTTCCCAAAAGACGTCGTTTAGAGCCTCAAAATGGCTTTAGAAGTTCAGGACCTAAAAAAATGCTAAAAGTAGTAAACTGTGCTACAATTAAGGAAACTGAAAGAATGAAAGAGACAGTTTTGGGGTTCCAAGTGGGATAGGCAAGTGGCCACCAACATCCACCTAGATCACACCTTCCACAGAAAAACAAGTTGATGAAATCATTGAGAGATTGCAAAAAGAAGCCTATGAAAAGACATTGGAGAAAGATTCATACTTTGATAATGTTGAAGCCACTTCATTTGCCAAAGACACAAAAGAAGAAGAGAAAGAGCTACACCTTAGCAAAATAAAAGAGTTAACAGATCAATTGGAAATAAGCAGAATTCTAGAGAGGCATTTGAAGGAAGAAAACAAGACATACAAGAAAAACAATGAAAAATTGATCAAGGAAAATGAAAAGCTGAATGAAGAAGTTGGAAAACTAAAAAAAAGAATAATCTTCTTTGTAGGCAAGTTTTCAGGTGGCTTAAAGACAAATACTCATGGAAGAACAAGTATGAAAGACAAAAATTCATGGCTACAATCTACAAGGAAGAGAAGTACACAGGAATTGACTTTCTACAACAAGCAGCACAGTTTGGGGCATCTGGATCAGGTACAGTGTCTACATCAGAGCTCAGGAGGTCCAAGAGAAAGAAGCAAGCATGAGGACATGCTTGTACATCAGCAAGGAGGAGATGTTGGTCTTTTTTTTTATCCAATTTTGCTTAACTAAATACACTTAATTTCCATATTATCCATCCATATACACCCTATTTTGACCAATTTATGCATATTTAGGTATATAAATTAAGTTTTGCAATTTTTATATGTTTTTACAAAAAAATTGGATTTTAAGTGCAATTTTGGACAGGACTAGAAATTCCCGTAATGGCTTCATTGATGTCATACTTGCAGGACACCTGGGCATGAAATGAGCACATTTCTAGAAAGCTTGGGAACTAAGAATGGATGTGTACCTATTGGTTCGGTCAAACTGAGCTTAAACAGGCCTGGTCAAAGTTTGTCAAACAGGACCAGTGATTTAGGAAATCCCTAGGAAATATGCCAAATTTAGGATCTTATGGGATTTTCTAGATTTTGAGTGATTGGATGGATGAGATCAACCTGGATAGATAGGATAAGGATAGACATAGCTTTTAGAGACATTTTAGTTAAATTTGTTTCATATTTATCTATTTAAGCCAAAAACATTGAAGGCATGTATGTAGAATTTGTATAACTTCATTTTCAGAATTCTAAACTTTGTGAGTTATTCAAAGAGACCAGTTCCATATTATTTTCTGCTATTCTATATGGTGAATGCTTGATTGAGTTTCAGTAGCTGAGAAGTACTTTCAGTGTGCGAGGCAAGGGTGGAGGGCCCCCATACCGAGCTAAGTGCACTTTCTGGTTAATTTAGTTGCAATTTCCTGAACTAGTTTTGTTTCATGTTTAATCAGTTAATTAGATGTATGATGATCTGTTATGATTGCTGATGAATCTTAATATTAACTCTAATCTTCATATGAAGGGTCAAACCAATGTTTAAGTTAAACTCTCCTTCTATCTGATCAAGGATTAGAAACTAGAATTCATCTTTCTTGCTTTTAAGTGATTTTCTGAATTTCCAGTTTTCTAACAATGGCATTAATGATGAATAAATTTATAATGAAGAACAACAAGGACCTCCTTAGTTAGGAGCCTCTTCTATTATTCTTTTATGCATCTTGAGCTATTTTTCATTAGTGGTTTTTGATTTCTGTTCATGAAGTAGTATTGTAGAAGAAGGTCAATCTGGTTCTCCTAAGTTAGGAGCCACTTCTTATTACACAACATTTTGTCACTGTCCCTGTACTCCCCATTCCATGATCTTGGAGGACCTCTGCAGTGGACCTGGAATGCTTCCCCTCCATGAAGAGACTCCCATTACGTCCCTATTCATGAGTAGAACAATTCCCTTTTGCATCATTTCCCAAAAATATTATTTTTTTTCCCATTTTACAAGATCGGTGCTAATGACCCATGTCCTCGCTCTAATATGCAGGGATTAAAAATATCCCTAGAGCTGACAGGAGTAACTGAGCCTTGTTCCAATCGTGCCAATCCTCTTTTGGAAATTGTTTTAAACAAGGAGCTGAAGCTTCCAACTCTTGAAGCTTTGTAACGGAAGTCTGTAAATTGTTGGGCCAGATGGAGTCGAGGATGTCAATTTGGGATCCTTTCCCCTATTAGGATGGAACTACCTCAAGAGGTAAGGCCATCTCCCATGAGAAGAGGAACCATCTCCCTTCCATCCATGCTATATAAACGTCCCTTTTTCCCAAGCACAGTGTTAATGTTGGTGTGCTAGTGCTAATTAAGTTTGGAGTAATCAACAAGTTATTCATAGTTGTAGCTCTCTAGTTTTGTGTGAGGGAGAAGTGTGAATTTATTTTAGTGTGAAGACTAAATGGAAGAGCCTTAAAACTATCATTGTTGAGGCCACCATGGAATGCTAACAAAAGTGTGTGGGAACCTAGTTTTTTCGGAGGAGAACAACAATGTCAAGACAATGGATGTAATCTCTTCTTGATTTAATATATAAGAAACTATCGATTGATTTCCTACATAATGTGTCATCTCACATGTTTATGGCTTAATGATTCTTGACTTGCTAAGTAGGTTGAATAACAATTTGTCTATTATCATGGTTGTTGTTTGCTATTATTTACTTGTTTCATGTGTTCGAAGAAGGAAACGAGAGATAGCTGAAGCGAGCAAGCAAGGTCATCACCAAACGGGATAAGCATACTAAGAGGTGGGCCCTGTTAATTGGTTCTAACCTAAGGAAATCTTCCATAGAATGTATTTTTTGTGGCTAGACCCACTATCAGGCTAGAGGAATTGTTTGTGTCCATACTTAGAATTTTACTTCACCACAAATTGGCGACTCCACTGGAGACCTGAACCTAAATCGTCTATCCCCGTCGATCTTTAGAGATCATATTGATGCTACACCTTTAGCTAATGATAGTAAGAATAAGGGAAAGATTAAATTATCCTATAGGTTATCTGAAGGAAAGCATCTTCTTCACCTTTGTCCTCTTATGGATAAAGCTTCTAAAGTTTTGGAAAACCTTACAACTCCTCAACCCCAACTTCCTGTTGGTTATCAGAGGCTTTCTTCTAACCCTCTCTAGGTTGGTAAAGAGATTGACTTAGATTCATCTCCTGCCCATCCTATTCTCCCTGAGTGAGACTCTCTTGTGTCTGTTCCCGACCAACCATTGGTCGAAAAGAGTGTCGACTTAGTTCTGCCACCAGTTACCCACTCTGTTCCAGAAGAGAGTGATGATAATAAGGCTCATGTTCTTCTTGTCTTCTCATATTCTCATGAATCAAAGAGTGACCCTCCCATCCTGGTGGTTCAGGATCATCCCTCTCCTTTTCCTATAGAGCATGGTGGAAATCATATGATACCCCCACTAAGTAGTTATGGCGTTTCTTTCGATTGGAGTCACTTGACTTATTTCCACCTTCCATCTTACGTGCCTTTCTAGATCACAGTACAAGCCTATAGTATGGTAGTACATGGCACTATATTAGATGAAGGCACATCTATTAGCATCATGTCTTCAACTACTTGGCAAGCTTTGGGTTCCCCACAACTTGTGCCTGTCACTCAGAATATGTTGCCTTTCAACAAAGGAACCAGTCAACCCTTAGGGGTCTTTCCGAAGTTGCCTATTACTTTGGGAGGAAAGATCATCTATATAGACATGGTGGTAGTCCAAGGTCCGTTAGATTTCAATCTTCTCCTTGGATGCGACTATGTTTATGTCATGGGAACTCTTGTTTCTTCGCTTTTCTATGTGGTTTGTTTTCCTTACGAAGGGAGAATTGTGACTATTGATCAGTTGTCATTCATTAGTCACTAAGTGCCTCCTTTGCAACCATTGTCCCCTATCGACTCTTGTTTACAAGTAGTACCTTCCCTGTCACAGGTAAATTATGTGGCTACTCGTTCCGTCTCTGCGTCTGTTGATGATCACACATATGGTATAGTACATTATGTACTGGGTGCATTGGAACCCGATCTGTCTATGGTACCAATTGACATGTTTTCCTCCCAGAGCACAGTTCTTCTATCTAGTGAAGACATCTTGGGAGCCATGTTCACGTATGGTTCATGATCAGGGTCATGAGGATAATTCCTATTCTTGTGCAACCTCGTTAAAAACTGAAACAAAGGGTCTGAGCATAGTTCTTTGTCATGTGTCAAGCTCATTAAAAAATGAAACAAGGGTCTTGAGGATAGTTCTTTTACTGTGTCAACCTCGTTAAAAAATGAAACCACTCCCATTTCCAAATCAAGTCTTTGATTAAGATCTCATAAAATCCCAATCAAGTATTTCCTAGATCTCGAAAGTGAGCCTTCATTCCATCCACCTAGCTGAATGAAATGAAGCTTGGGGGGCATGTACCTCGATTGAGTCATTATGTTGGGGCATGAAAACTTATATCAAGCATATTTTTTCATTTCAAGCTTGTGTAAACATGAAACTGAATCCAAGTAGAGTTCTCCATGGTTCTAGCTTGTATAAAAATGAACCCATGCCAAATTTACATCATGTGATTGCCATTTTTATCAGCTAATTTCTGCTAGATGAACCTTGGTTGTTTCATTCCATTGCCACTATCCCTTTGGCTGATCATATGCTTTCACTTAGTTGTTTCTACTTTCTTGAGGGACCATAGCCATGAATGGTTTTATTAGCCAACCTCTTGACCATTACATGTTTTGAGCAGTTCCACCATTGCCAAAACTAGTTGCTACCATTTATGCCACTCGTTCCTCTAGGACAAGTCACCTTTAAGCTATTTTCTGACTCATAAAAGATGAAACGATTGCCGAGTATTTTTTCCTTTTTGACTCGTTAAAGAGAATAAAAATGGGGGGTCCAGTTTTAGCTCTTTTCCGACTCTTTAAACATGAAAATATTGCTAAGCTCTTGTCATTTTCATCTTGTTAGAGGATGTGAAATGTCATTTAGCCAGTATACGTTTACCCCTTTTCGGTCTGGGATGAAATATTTACAAAAAAGGTGCTCCTTGACTAAAATGGTCAAGCGGTTCTCTCAAGTATCATTTTCTACCTTTTTGGGATCAAGAGACAAAAATGTACGAAAAGGGATCATATGGAGTTTTCTTTTCCATGTATTTTTCAAACTCTCTAAATATGAAAAAGATACCGAGTTACACGTTTGTTTGACTCGTTGAAATATTAAATGACATCGGATTCATCACCATGACGAACATGAGCTTCTCCTTCTCATGGCTCATTAAACTTACTAGGTTGGTTTCGTCCGAAGGATGGACTTACAATGCAAGCATATGCTATCCCATTCAATCTTGTGATTAAAAAATAATTGGGGTACATGCCAGGAATGGTGGGAAAAAATTTGGAAATCTAATCAGTTGTGTCGGCAGCTCACTCTTGAACATGACACTTTCTGCTTCGTGTTAGGATGGGATATCCTCCTTTTTATCATTGACCTTTCCAGGTTGGGCCATTTATTTTTTCCTTCCATTTGATCTCTATCATGTCATCATGACCATTGATCCTATGGATCCAAAAGCTGCCAAACTTCTAGTTGTGTCATTGATATGTTCAAGAGTTGTCGTTATACAGTTACATTTACCCATAATTCTATGTATCATCCAAATCATTTTGCATCCCCTTGTCTCATGTCGATGATGTGGGATACATCATGGCCCTCCTTTGACATGGTCGCTTCTTGTCTACTGATGAGCCCCAAAAATGGACAATTATTTGGGCTCATTCAACCTCCTAATTTGACTTAATCCACCATTCTCATTGGTTTATTGCATGTTTTTGATTATTTTTATGTTAATAGAGTGAATTTGGTTAGTCATTATTTCAACAAGTCTAATGGGTGCTTTGTGTAGCCTTTTTGGTCAACTTGGAGACAAAATTGAAGGTCTTAATGAGCACTTGGCAGCCAAATTCATGGGAGAACAAGCTAGAGGATTTGTAGGAAGGTGCCCCCCTCATTTATGGGCCCTTACCTCGAATTCTCCACCATCAGCTTGGAGTTCAAGGGCCACCGAATCAATCAACACAAGGGCAGCCAAGCAAGTCAAGTAGGACTGCTGTTAACTCCAAGTTTTGGGCAGCCGAGTCCCTAAATTCTAGGAGGACTGTTGGGTCCTCAAATTGTATAAATAAGAGGGCTTAAGACCTCATTTCAGTTAGTCATTTTGGGGGTTAGCTAGTTAGTCAATTTGGTTAGCCAGTTAGTCTTTTTGTAAGCCAGTTTTGGTATGATATCGAACTTTTGATTATGAATAAAGGCAAGCAGATTTGGATCTAATTCTGAGCTTTTAAGGGAGCTATAGCTCTCAGGTTAGGGCCCAACCTGAGAGCAATAGATCTCCTCTTCTTGTAGTGTTATTCACCTTTCTTTCCAGCATTTTGTTTACTTGTTTTGATATGCATTTCAAGAACACAGTTTGCTGATTTGATTTCGTTAATAGGATTGAGTAGGATTGGTTTATGATTAAATTACTTTCAGCTGCTTAGATTCAGATAGGAGGTTTGTAATACACAGGAGCTCCAAGAAAAGGTTGTTAGAGATCACTGCCATCTCTGTTTAGGGATTGGGGTGCAATCCATATCAACCACCAAAAAGAAACGCAGTCTTTTACTTCCATGCAAGCTGCAACATAGTCATTTCCATTGAAGATCCATCCATGCACTTTTGATATTGAACCATACTTCTACATTTTTCATTCCATGCACGGCTTCTTTTCTTGGTTTTACACTGCTATTCATAGGTTTAATGGCACAGGTATCATAGGTTAATGAATTCTCATTTTTGGTGCAAGACATAAGTAATTTGTTTTATTTACACTGCTCCATATCCTTCTACTTCCTTTTTCTTCTTCTTAACCTCTCCTCAAGCCACCTACTCGACCTCTGTTCAGCTCGTTCACCTTCCAACTCTTTCATTGCCCACGTAGCTTCATCTTTTTGACCTTTCGTTGCTGCCATCCTTCTATCCCCCAATCAACTCCATACACTCTCTCTCCATCTTATTCCTCTGCCCCTGAGCCATCACCAGTTCCATCTCCACCTCACCTATCCACCCAAACCATTCCATCCCTTCACCATCACCCAAAACTTCCACTTACAGCACATCCTGTAGAAGTTAGCAGACTTCCTGTAGAATTTCTTAGTTTCCTGTAGGATCCCCTGCAGACATCCTAGAGAAGCCTGCAAACTTGGTTTCCAAGCATCCAAATGTTGTAGACCTCTGTGGACTAATGCTAGGGACCCTCTGGGACCTCTCCTAGCCATCCTGACCTTTCCCAAGCTTTCTCTCCCTTTCGCACCACCTCTGCACAACCAAACCCTAATAAGAAACAAAATCATCATCACTCCAACCAATTAAGCAAAAATCCAAAAACATGTTCTTTTCAATCAAAATAGTTTGAGTTCATGCATTTCACATCACTAGAAGTAATGGCATCCTTTTTAGACATTTGCACTTTCACCATTGCATCATAGAGGTTAAACTAGTCAGATTAGGGTTTACTAGGGTTTCCATGCTTTGGTTGGCTTTCAGTTCATTGTTGCAAAGTAGATCAATTTCCCTTGAGATAGCCTTCGTCCATCATTTAGAAAGCTTCTTCTGAGAGCATATAGAAGTTGGCTTGAGCCCTAGCGGACTTGTGCCAGCTGACCAAGTGACAGTTGCGACAAGAGCTAGTACTTGTGCATACAGCACCGTCGCTTCCAAGTTTGTACGAACTACCGGGTTGATAAAATTAGAGATAGGGAGCCCCAAGAGTTGTAGCATTATTGCTACAATACTGGAGCCCACCATCTTTTTGGCGTCGTTGCCGGGGAAGCGTCAGAGTATTAGTAATTGTTGCTTTTCTTCTATTTTCTTACTCTTGCCTTCTGCTAAGTAGTTTATTTCATTTCCATTCTGCAAAAGTAGCATAGACATTTCTTGCTTTCATAGATTAGCATTTCCTACTTTCATAGATTAGCATTTCCTGCTTTCATAGATTAGCATTTCAATTCTGCAATTTCATTTTTGCAAGCGTAGATTAGCATTTCAATTCCGCAAGCGTAGACTAGCATTTCATTCCTGCAATTTCATTTGAGCAAAATAGATTAGTCTTTTCTTGCTTTCATTTCAATTCCGCATGTTCATTTTAGCAAGATAGTTAGTTGCAGTTCAATTTATTTCAGTTTTGCAAGTAGAAGTAGAAAAAAAAGCAAAAATCAAGCAAAAAGATTTCATTTCATGCCTTGTAGGAGTAGAGATAAGTTAGAAAAATGATTGCAAAACACCCCCACTGCTTCACATAGCTAAGATTCTCTCTTCTTCGATGGCTGTGATTGAAGAATCCCTGGGTGGACATCAAGACATATCTGAAGAACCTCTAGGGGAGAAGAAGAAGAAAACATTCCTCTGGAGCAAATGGCTACAAGTAGAAATGTTGGGAGCAACATCTTGTCCAAAGATGAATTTGAAAATCAGATCAAAGATTTCAAGAGTGATATGAGGCAGTTTCTTGCCATGCAACTGGATACCTTGCGGATCCAACAGAGGCAAGAGGAAGCCAAGAGGGCTTTGGTCATTTTTTGTCCTAGGTGCACTAGAAAGCATCGTAGGAACGAATGTCCATTGTACTCCATAGAAGTGTGTTTTGTATGTGAAGAATACCATCCCACAGATCAGTGCCCTTCCTTACCCAGATTCAAAGCTGCATATCAGAGAGCCAAGGGAGCCACTGAATCACTCTATTACATGAACCAAAGTTGGCCGCATGGACCTAGATCTTACCAGCAGGAACCGCAAGGGACACCCGAGACCTATTATGACCCCTATCAAGCCACTTTCATGCCTTCTTGGGGTCCCCCTGCTCATCCTTCCTGGTCTACACCTCCTCCTTGGTCATATTCTCCTTGTTCCTTCACAGATCCATATTATGCCCAACCAGTTGCTCATTCGTTTCACTCTTATGCTCAGCCACAGCCTCAGTGGAATGCACATTATCAGGGGTGGAGGCCCCAGTACAACTCTCATCCCGCTCATTTTCCTCCACCACCTGCTCATCCACAACCATCACCTCCTCCTCCACCAAGGCAACCCAAAATGCCTACCCAACCACAATGCCATCCATCTCCATCTCAATTCCACACCTCCACTCAACTACCCGTACCATTTCCAAAGCCATACAATGGAGTAGCTCAACCCAATTGCAAAGCTGAGGCACAACATGTCCAAACAACTTGTCTTGAGCTCCAAGATTTTCACCAAAGCTCAGGAAGAGTATTGCAAAAGAGAGACTATATTGCACGCATTGAAGGACCACATCCAGCAGAAGAAGATTCAAAAGAAAATATCAAAGAACCATGGGCTGCACTTGATGAAGAGAAGAGATCAGAATCAGAGATCGAGAGAGTTCCCTCATGGTTACCATCAAATATTCCATGGATTCAAGAGAAAGATCAGCAAAAAGAGGAAGATGAGAAAGTCATGTTAGAAGGTGACATGAAGAATGATCCAGATCAGCAAAAGAACCAAGGATATCAAAGCTATATTGAGACATGGTTCCAGACAGTCACTAAGTTGCAGCAGTACTCTCCTCCTCAGCTATGTTTTGTACTTTCAAAGTCAGATCATTTTGTCTCTGAGATCTGGATACCTATCAAAGCATGCATTTCGAGCCTTCACATCATTTTTTCTCTAATCTCGATGTGCACATGGCTCCATTGGAAGTATTCTTATACTTGAAAATGATTTTTTTTTTCAAGTAGGGTAGGGTAGAAAAAAAAAAAGAAAAAAAAGAGAAAAAAGAAAAAGAAAAAAAAATGAAAAAAGAGGAAAATAGAAATCTAAGGTGAAAACCTCCTCAGAGGCGCCTTAGATTGGCTCATTGATTGAAAACCTCCATGAGGCGGTCAATGCGTTGGAAAAAAGAAAGAGATAAGAGAATAAGATCTTTGGGTGAAAACCTCCCTTGGAGGTGCCCAAGGCAGGCAATTAGGGTGAAAACCTCCATGAGGCGCCCTAGTTGTTTTTCAAAAAAAGAGAAAAAGAAAAGGAAAAAGAAAAGATAATCTCCATTGAATAATTTCATGTTGCAACAGTGACATTGCAGGTTGCAAGAAGGACGTTTCATGACAGGAGGAGCACTCAAATCAAGGTCAAAGGAATTTTCTTGCCTTCTACAGGAAGCTTTGTATTTCTACAGGAAACATCCTATAGAACCTTTGGACGAGCCAAATCCAATTTCAAAAGTGGATCTAATGGTGGGAATCTATTGATTAGGCCTACAAGCACTTGTGTGTCCATCCCTTACCTTCATCCATCATTTTTTCCACCTCCTTGTGCTTCTCATTGTGCTTCTACAGGAACTTCCTGTAGAAATTGTGGGAAACTAGGCATGCATTTCAAAAAGTGGTTTGGCGAACATGGTAGCTTCCTCAAGGGTTCAGAAGTCCTCATGCAGTCTTCCAACTCCTCCTCCATCATCTCCATACCTGCATCACAACCAAAATTCATTTTGTCATCCCATGCAACCAAAATGCAAAGTGCCTTGAAGCAAAAACACATAGAGCAGAATTTGTTTTTGCCATAACTTGAAAACCATGCATCCATTTGACAAACCGTTTTATGGGGAATTGTACAAGGTTGATGACAACATGCCTGAGCAGTTTCATGCAATTCCGGTGCACGGTTTCCAAGAAATCAGCCTCCATCACCATCAGACATTTTTGCATTTTCTCCATATCCGCACATCCGTTTTAAAACCTGTTTCATGGGGAGATGTACATGGGTGATAGTAACCTACCCAAGCAGTTTCATTGGATTCCGATGCACGGTTTTCGAGAAATCGAGCTCTGAAATATTCAGACATTTTCCATTTTTCTCAAAATACGTGCATCCATTGATCACGATTTTGCTATGGGAGATGCATAATGATGATAGGAACATGGTCACCGAGTTTCAGATCAATCGGATCTACTGTTTGGGAGAAATGGCAAAAAGAAGTTCTGGTTTTGTGACCATGCAGCAACAGCAGCTTGAACGGGCAGAGTTCAACGTGGAAACGATTGCATGCAGCTCAGATCCGGCCAGAGGACACCTGCACAAGGAAAAGCAATCAAAAATCATTAGCCAAGCCTCATGCAATCAAAGGATCCAAGCATGCAGCAGCAAGAAGCTTCACAAGCAGTCGTTTGGCTTCAGGTACGTGACAAAACCTATTCCTCTATTGCATGAATCTAATTCAAGAACTGCATGAACGAATGGAGTGATGGAATTAAGCCACAAATTTAGGAAGGTTCACTTGATGTCCAGTTCTCTAGCAAGTCACGCAGCATGCATGGGTCAGCCATGCACGTGAAAGTAAAAAAACGGACAGTATGGGCAGTCTAACTCCAGTGCAACTGAATCGATGAGATTTCAAGCAGAGAACAAATAGTGACCACTGCAGTTCATGATTGCAAAACAGTCGCATAAGCCAGCACACGTATGTGCCACCTCACTCCAAAAATCACGCAGAAATCTGAGCGCTCAGCTGTTGGTCAACTTGCACTTGCAACATGATTCACTCGAAGTGTATTCAAATTCAGGTATTGCTTCCCTTTTTGTGAAGTTACATACTCTGAAATACGAGCTCTCTTCTTGTGGAACAATGACCATATAGTCAGTTTAATAGCTCAAAATCGCAGTGTTCTTCTTCCACTCATTTATGAAGCTTTGGAGAAGAATACTCAGAGCCATTGGAACCAGACAATTCATGGTTTGACATTGAATGTGAGAAAGATGTTCATGGAAATGGATAGTGACCTTTTTCATGAATGTCGTATTTCAAGAGAAGCAAGCAAAAGCGAAAGAAAATGAAGAAAAACGTGAACTGATCTGGAAACGTTTGGAAGAAGTTGCGGAGTCCAAAAGTGGAAGCAAAGAATCCTTGCCAGCCATTCAGGCATTAAAGATTTGAGGGTCAGATTGAACCAGCTTTAAATGAGCAAATTGATAGTTAACCTGATAGAGGGAACCCTTTAAAGTTGGTGAGATTTTTATAGGGACTTTGTTGTAAACCTTAATATGTTCAATATCTATGGAAGTCCAGAGAAAGCAGACCTGGAGGAATGTGCTCTTCTTAAGATTGTCTTGTGACAGAAAAGTGGATGGGTTGTTCTAATTTGAAGGAGTGAAAGGTTATGATCAGCTTGGCTTGTTGTCCAAGTGAAGGAGAATGTAATGTATCAATCTTGTCGTGTTCAGGTATGAATGAATTTCCATCACTGATTTTAGAGTATTGGTTGTAGTGTTCAAATTTTCTATTTCAGAATTTCTGTGCTATTATGGTATCCTAACAAATAACAAAGGCACTGCTAGCATACTATTCATTTTAGATCAACCTTCTCATCTAAAGAGAATGGAAATTTCACATTTTGGGCATGGCAGGACTGTAGCTGAAATCATAAATGCAGGACCATGCATGGAAAACCACTCAGCAATAGCTAATGTTGGCAAGGGCATACTTTCAGGTTCTCAAGTAGAGTCATATTGCCCACATCAATGCACACGACTGGATAAATTACAGGATGGTTCCATGCTTGAGTCCTCTATTGGAGATTGTGAAGAAGTATTCCAAGACAGAAAGGATGATGAGGGACAGCTGAAAGTTGAGAAATATAATCGGTTTATTCCTCAAGCTAGTGCTATTCCTTTGCAGTCTGTCCCTGAGATATCTGGGAAAGGTGTTGCCCTTCCTCAAACAGGCTGCCAGAAAGAAAAGGAAGAATACACCAGAGGGGAATTTGCATGCTTTTCCCATTGCTGAATATGATACTAATAATGAATCTTTTGGTCAAAACCAAGCAGTTAGAAATAAAATTGGGAAGTCTTCAGGGACTTGATAGCAGAAAGTGACATAAAAGCCCTCACCTATGATATCACTCCTTCCAACAGTGCGAAAGAAGAGCAGAAAGGGGGAGAAGATGAAGGTTGCCATAGCCAAGCTGAAAGGAAAAGCACCCTCAGCCAAGCAGGCTAAGACAGTGCCGACTATTTCTACATGAAGGCAGAGAACTGTTAGCAGATTGTTTCTACAGGAAGTTAGCAGACTATTTCTACAGGAAGCCAGCGAACTATCTCTACAGGAAGTTTGAAAAGAGGGAAGCCAAAGGAGAAATGGGCCGAGATTTTAGCCAAGAAGCCACCAGGGCGATCAAAGATGAGGAGAGAGATTGGTTGCTCAGAGGATGAGCAACACTTTCAGGAGGGGGTGATGATGAGCCCCAAAAATGGACAATTATTTGGGCTCATTCAACCTCCTAATTTGACTTAATCCACCATTCTCATTGGTTTATTGCATGTTTTTGATTATTTTTATGTTAATAGAGTGAATTTGGTTAGTCATTATGCCAACAAGTCTAATGGGTGCTTTGTGTAGCCTTTTTGGTCAACTTGGAGACAAAATTGAAGGTCTTAATGAGCACTTGGCAGCCAAATTCGTGGGAGAACAAGCTAGAGGATTTGTAGGAAGGTGTCCCCCTCATTTATGGGCCCTTACCTCGAATTCTCCACCATCAGCTTGGAGTTCAAGGGCCACCGAATCAATCAACACAAGGGTAGCCAAGCAAGTCAAGTAGGACAACTGTTAACTCCAAGTTTTGGGCAGCCGAGTCCCTAAATTCTAGGAGGACTGTTGGGTCCTCAAATTGTATAAATAAGAGGGCTTAAGACCTCATTTCAGTTAGTCATTTTGGGGGTTAGCTAGTTAGTCAATTTGGTTAGCCAGTTAGTCTTTTTGTAAGCCAGTTTTGGCATGATATCAGACTTTTGATTATGAATAAAGGCAAGCAGATTTGGATCTAATTCTGAGCTTTTAAGGGAGCTATAGCTCTCAAGTTAGGGCCCAACCTGAGAGCAATAGATCTCGTCTTCTTGTAGTGTTATTCACCTTTCTTTCCAGCATTTTGTTTACTTGTTTTGATATGCATTTAACACAATTTGCTGATTTGATTTCGTTAATAGGATTGAGTAGGATTGGTTTATGATTAAATTACTTTCAGCTGCTTAGATTCAGATAGGAGGTTTGTAATACACAGGAGCTCCAAGAAAAGGTTGTTAGAGATCACTGCCATCTCTGTTTAGGGATTGGGGTGCAGTCCATATCAACCACCAAAAAGAAACACAGTCTTTTACTTCCATGCAAGCTGCAACATAGTCATTTCCATTGAAGATCCATCCATGCACTTTTGATATTGAACCATACTTCTACATTTTTCATTCCATGCATGACTTCTTTTCTCGATTTTACACTGCTGTTCATAGGTTTAATGGCACAAGTGTCATAGGTTAATGAATTCTCGTTTTTGGTGCAAGACATAAGTAATTTGTTTTATTTACACTGCTCCATATCCTTCTACTTCATTTTTCTTCTTCTTAACCTCTCCTCAAGCCACCTACTTGACCTCTGTTAAGCTCGTTCACCTTCCAACTCTTTCATTGCCCACGTAGCTTCATCTTTTTGACCTTTCGTTGCTGCCATCCTTCTATCCCCCAATCAACTCCATACACTCTCTCTCCATCTTATTCCTCTGCCCCTGAGCCATCACCAGTTCCATCTCCACCTCACCTATCCACCCAAACCATTCCATCCCTTCACCATCACCCAAAACTTCCACTTACACCACATCCTGTAGAAGTTAGCAGACTTCCTGTAGAATTCCTTAGTTTCCTGTAGGATCCCCTGCAGACATCCTGTAGAAGCCTGCAAACTTGGTTGCCGAGCATCCGAATGTTGTAGACCTCTGTGGACTAATGCTAGGGACCCTCTGGGATCTCTCCTAGCCATCCTGACCTTTCCCAAGCTTTCTCTCCCTTTCGCACCACCTCTGCACAACCAAACCCTAATAAGAAACAAAATCATCATCACTCCAACCAATTAAGCAAAAATCCAAAAACATGTTCTTTTCAATCAAAGTAGTTTAAGTTCATGCATTTCACATCACTAGAAGTAATGGCATCCTTTTTAGACATTTGCACTTTCACCATTGCATCATAGAGGTTAAACTAGTCAGATTAGGGTTTACTAGGGTTTCCATGCTTTGGTTGGCTTTCAGTTCATTGTTGCAAAGTAGATCAATTTCCCTTGAGATAGCCTTCGTCCATCATTTAGAAAGCTTCTTCTGAGAGCATATAGAAGTTGGCTTGAGCCCTAGCGGACTTGTGCCAGCTGACCAAGTGACAGCTGCGACAAGAGCTAGTACTTGTGCATACAACACCGTCGCTTCCAAGTTTGTACGAACTACCGGGTTGATAAAATTAGAGATAGGGAGCCCCAGGAGTTGTAGCATTATTGCTACAATACTTGAGCCCACCATCTACTTCAGCTCATTATCCAAGAAGTTGTCTGAGAGACTCCCTTCTAGTACCTTAGAGCTTGCATGCCCTAATGGAAAGTTCTTCACACTGAGTGACAAGTTCACATCATTTGCTTTCGGTTGAGTGATTCCACGGGTGTTCGACTACAGTTCCTTTGTTCCAATTCCATGAATTGTGCTAATAGTACCTTGAGGACCATTGTCGTTATTGGTGGTTTCTCTCGCGCTTGTTAACGGTTTACATCATCGGCTGGTAATCAAGAAATTTTGTAGCATTTTTGACATCAATGCATATATTCACATGTTAGAATTTGTAATTTGATCAGGTCATGTTGGAGCGCAAGATCCTCGGCACAAATTACAAAATTCTAGGTTGCAAGGCAGTGTGACATGATGATGTTGATATACATGTCTCTCTTTGATGGATGGTTGTGACCATACCATGAGTTATCATATGTGATCCTTCTCATTATTGAATGGTTGCAACCATACCTTGGTTTCGACATGATCCTTCTTATCAGATGGTTTCGCCCATGCCTGGATCCATTTACATGACCATTCTCCAGATGGTTGTGCCCATACTGCGATTCATGTATTATTTGACAATGTTTTTGGTTATGTATATGTATCTATACTTGCTTGCAGGTTTCTTGACGACAGACTCTGGTCCCCCCCACTGATTCATAAATCATTTCATCCCTCACTCTAGTTCGGCCTTCACACTTTAGGGGGCATCTATTGCACAAAATTTTGTCACTATCCCTATACTCCCCATTCCACGAGACTGGAGAACCTCTACAGTGAACCCGACATGCTTCCTCTTCATGAGGAGACTCACATTGTGTGCCTCTTCATGAGTAGAACAATTCCCTTTTGCATCATTTCCAAAAAATCTTCTGTTTTTCCTAGTTTACAAGACTGGCGCTAATGACCCGTGTCTTCCTTGTGCCAATATGCAAGGATTAAAACTGTCCCTAGCACCGAATGGAGTGACCGAGCCTTGTTCCAGTTGCGTTGATCCTCTTTTGGAAAGTTTTTTAAATAAGGAGCCAAAGCTTCCAGCTCTAGAAGCTTCATAACAGAAGTTTGGTAAATGGTTGGGCTGGATGGAGCCGAGGATGTCAATTTGGGCTCCTTTCCCCTATTAGGATGGAACTACCTTAAGAGATAAGGCCTTCTCCCATGAGAAGAGGAACCATCTCCCTTCCATCCATGCTATATAAACCTCCCCTTTTCCCAAGCACAAGCTAATGTTGGTGTGCTAGTGCTAATTAAGTTTGGAGTAATCAAAAAGTTATTCATAGTTGTAGCTCTCTAGTTGTGTGTGAGGGATAAGTGTTAATACTAAAGGGAAGAGCCTTAAAACTATCATTGTTGAGGCCACCATGGAATGCTAACGGAAGTGTGTGGGAACCTGGTTTTGTCAGAGGATAACAACAACGTCAAGACAACGGTTCTAATCTCTTCCTGATTTAATATATATGCAACTATCGATTGATTTCCTACATAATGTGTCATCTTACATGTTTATGGCTTAATGCTTCTTGACTTGTTAAGTAGGTTTAATTACAATTTGTCTATTATCACGGTTGTTGTTTGTTGTTTTTTACTTGTTTCAGGTGTTTGAAGAAGGAAACAAGAGATAGCTGGAGCGAGCAAGCAAGGTCATCACCAAATGGGATAAGAATACTAAGAGGTAGGTCCTATTAATTGGTTTAACCTAAGGATATCTTAAATAGAATGTCTTGTTTGTGGCTAGACCCACTATTGGGCTAGAGGAATTGTTTGTTTTCTCACTTAGAATTTTACTTCACCACACTTCTCCTACTTATTACACATTGAATTAGAAATTACTTAGTTAAACTTTATATTTGTAATATGCACTTCTAATTTAGGTTATAATTTCATTTCCTTCAGTTTCCATAACTTGTCTTCTAAAGCTGATTATAGTTAATATCCATATATTTTGGACATGCTTCTAAGTTCTACAAATGTGGATTGATATTTAAAATAGTTGTGTTAATTTACTCAATAAATTGACCCAACACAGACCAAGAGCATAGAAATGAAATCTAGGTCGAGTATATGGGCAGACTCTATTAAGACTCCCACGAGGTGTTGCTAACTGGTCCTGTGAAAACCAGTTGTCACAATATATTTTAAATACCCCACAAAAACAAAAGCTGCAAAGGAAAAGAGTTTTATAGCCAAATATATTAGCAGAAGTAGAGAAATCCAACAGCTTTGGCAAGTGACAACATGCAGAGAGTCCAAGTAGATGCAATGGACATGGATAGTGGAAGAAGGGAGAGCAACAGAGAGATGAATGAATGCTGCAGTATATAGAGTAGAGTAAAAAAGGAGAGAGAGTGGGGTATTTCTTGTGAAGGAGGCTGGGATCCCCATATATAGAGAAAGAGGTATGTAAGGAGATAGCACAAAGTAAAGTAGAGGATAGGGAGCAGACTATAGTCCAACCTTCAAAATTGGCTTAGGATCATGCAGTGAAAGCCCAAGTTAGTGTGGATGTCCGCCTGTCACCAAGCCAGGATTTTTGTCAGGACCTATTGGGGCCCAGGTATCAACTTGGGATAATTATGCTAGAAAATCAAAAGGCAAGAAAATGTAGGCTCTCATCCAAGGTAAAACCCCTTTCTTAGGGGAAAACCCAGTCAAAATTCTCTTCTTCTTATAGAATTAAGTCAAATGAGACATCTAGGACCACTAGACCAAGACAAATATTCCCTCCAAGCACGAAGTTAGCCCTTTAAAGAATTTTTTCCAAAAAAGACAAGGCTTAAAAAATTCAACGAAGGAAATACTTCAAAGTTCTGTCTAAATCAACGTTTTAGCCTCCACTTTAGGTTTGGAATTTCAGCCTACAACTTAGGACCTACAATCTGCCGAGAAACCCTAGAAAAATGACATGTGGGAGCTACAAAAAGATAAATTTCAGATATTTGACTTTGTTAGGGCTTCTCTCTCCTTTGCTAGGGCTACGCCTTCTCTTTCCTATACCTTCACACTTCTTTTCTATTGTAGATTGAATATGTGTTTGTTGCATTTCTAAAAAGGTTAAAGTCTTCTCCAATATATACATTTTCCAATAGGTCGAATAGCCACATGAAGCCAATTTGTCACAGGTGGGGTTGACTTGTTCTTGGAGGAAAATCTGACTTTATTGACTCAAAATATTGTTTCAAATAGCCCAAGAAGGGTCTAATACATATGAAAAGAAATATTTTGGCTCATGGAAAACCCTAGAAGCATGAAATACGTGCTTTGACCTAGGAGACAAATAAAGGAGCATGAAAACAATGCTTAACAATAATTTTCTTTTTCTTCTTTTTTCACTTTTATAATCAATATACAATGATTTAAGTACATAGACAATTATGAAGATCAAGCATAGGTACATTTTCAACCTTGCCTCTTAAATAGGTAGGTATTCATAATTGTACAAATGGTACAAGGATGACCTCAAGATGAAATGTTCTAAGAAGAGTATCACAATTAGCATATGCAATGCTAAGGATCTAGATACCATCTGGGCTAAAGCTAAGGTATCAACCAAAAAGGGATTTATATACCATCTAGGCTAGTTTTGAAGGTGCCAACCTAATAGGGATCTAAGTAACATTTATCCTACTTCCAAGGTATCAACCCAAAAAGGATCTAGGTTTAATTTAGGTTACTTCCAAGCTACCAACCCAACATGGATCTGGGTGTCATTTAGGCTACTTCCAAGATAACAACCCTAATAGGGATCTAGGTACCATCTAGGCTATGTGCCAAGACACAAACCCTAACAGGGATCTAGGAATCATCTCAACTACTTTCTAAGATACCAACCTTAACATGGATTTAGGTATCATCTAGGCTACCTACTAAGATACCAACCCTAACAGGGTTAACATGGATCTAGATATCATTTAGGCTACCAGTCAAGATACCAACCCTAATAGGGATATAGGTGTTATCTAAGCTATCATCCAAGATACCAACCCTAATAGGTATCTAGGTATCATCTAGGCTACCTCGAAATATACCAACCCTAACTGGGATCTAGGTATTATATAGGCTGTCATCTAAGATACCAACCCTAACAAGGGTCTAGGTATCATCTAGGCTACTTGCTAATATAACAACCCTAACAGGGATCTAGGTATCATCTAGGCTACCTACCAAGATACCAACCCTAATAGGGATCTAGGTATCATCTAGGCTACCTGCCAAGATACCAACCATAATAGCAATCTAAGTATTATCTAGGCTATTAGTGAAGATACCAACCCTAAAGGGATCTAGATATCATCTAGGCTACTTGCCTAGGTACCAACCCTAATAGGGATCTAGGTATCATCGAGGCTACCTGCCAAGATACCAACCCAAACATAGATCTAGGCATCATCTAGGTTACCTCCCAAGATACCAACCCTAATAGGAAACTAGGTATCATCTAGGATACCTGCTAAGATACCAACCCTAAAGATCTTGGTACCATCCAGGCTATCTCCCAAGGCACCAACTCAACGTTGATCTAGGTACCATTAAGGCTATCATCGAAGGCACCAACTCAACGTTGATCTAGGTACCATTAAGGCTATCATCGAAGGCACCAACTAAACAACTTTGTGTGACATCATATGGGCTAGCCTAAGGCACAATAACTAGACACCATGATCTAGTTGGCACCTTAACCTCATGGTATACAAACTAGTACAAGCTTTATATTATCAAGGTCTAACCTCCAGGAACATTCATGTTCAAACTACCTAGGATTGTCCAAACCCTAAGGAACGTAGAACTTTACAAACCAAAGACTCAAAAACTTAAAGGATCCTTACACCAAAGGGTTAATATTATCAATGAACAATCCCTAACATTACATGCCTTATTCTAGGCCAAAAGGGTTACTTAATAAGTATCTTGGCCTAATAAAGGCACCCACTCTTATAGAGTTACAGGGTCAATTTCATAAAGGTACCTACTCTTTTGAGTAATGAGACCTAAAGGATCATTCTTCATTGATAAGGAAATAATGATTGTCCCTTACTGGAAAATTATCCAATGATAGAATAATTATCCCACAACTCTCTAATCTTCTCAAACATGACACACATAGAAAAGATGTCTATCTTTCTATTAAGAAAAAATGTTTTATCAATTCCTAGCTTGTTTCTGAAGTATAATTACTTCATATATTAGAAAATTAAATAATAGAGCAACGGAACACATAAAATATTGTCGAAACAAAACAAAAAATTTCATAAAGGAACAGAGACACAGATATACGTGGTTCACCCAATTTGGGCTATGTCCACAGAGAAACAGCTAGTCCTTCCTTTTATATTATCTAGCAAAATGAAGAGATACAACCTACAACATATCTACTGTAATTTCCTCTTCACTCTCACACAATCTCCTCTCTCTTTCTCACTTAGAATAATCATTCACAACCATAATATAATTCCCTCATATAAATTAAGGGTTTCCTTCTAAGGAAAAAAACCTAAATTAACATAACTTCTACTGTCATATCATTCACCTAATGAATGGCTTAGATTGACTATGAAATTACAATATTTTACAAGGAAAATTTTCATCTATTTTTAGCATCAAGGGCACTACCTTGGAACCCCTGCCGGGAGTGCCTAGCCCCTGGACTTGCCACCCAGGGGGGATAGGCCACCTCGTACCCCTATGAGGGGGACAAGTCCCCCTTGCACCCATCCATGTGTAGGGGTGTACAATCTTCCTGGGGTATACACCTGGCTGAAACAAGACCTCTGAATTAGGAAGATAATAAGGCTCCACACCCAACATCATTTAGAACAAAGGCTTGTGAGGGCTAATCACAACTTTGATTATAATGAAAAGGCATACCTTAAGAATTTGATATTTTAATTCTCTCTCTAAATCAAAGATTATTTTAAATTCATAGCTCTTCTAGGATACAATTATTTTGCTAAATCTCCCTTTGAATCTAGCCACAAAATTTTGACTTCATGTTTCACGGAGAATTTTCAGAATTTACTTGCAATTCTTTTCATGGATATCATAAAATAAAAGGTTATAATCAAGTGATAATAAATCTAGATATATGGAGGAAGTCAACAACAATATAGTGAAAGAAAAGAAATAGAATACTTATCTTTTGTGAACAACGGTGTCTCCCTTTATATCTTGTCTTGATCTAGACATTATTGAAGTATTTCTTCATTTTAACAACTCATCCTAGAGTCTTGTCTAAAATCCTATGCAATCTCTTATCAAGTCATACTAGGTTCACAAACTCTAGAAATCAAAGACCTCAATGCACATGGAAGAACATAATATAAGGTTATAATAAAAAACCTAAAGTCAATCATGATCCTATAAGGGGGTTTCTCACAAAAACCTAAAGTCAAAGACCTAAATAGGATTTTATATAAGGGATATGATACACTAGGGTTGTGTAAAAGACCCTTAAGATCCTAAATCTTTTCTTTGATTCATAGTAAAAATATTTGACATCATAATTTTCTTCTTCAGATTTCTTCGATGGTTCATTAGTATAAGAAACAATAACATCATCTCTTTCTCTCTTCTTGTTATCGTTTGATTTATCAAGACATTGGTTTCTATAGTGTCCAAATTTGTGACAATGGAAACATTGAACTTTTGATAGGTTAGAATTCTTATGATGGTTCTTCTTTGAACCTCTAGTGAATTATCATTAGAGATATAATTTTATTCATATTTCCTCCTATTATATTAAGTCAAGCTTATTCTTGAGTGTAGGTAGTCCACAATTCTTCAAAATATGGAACCTCTTTCCAACTACTAATACTAGCTATAGAAGAATTCTAGGATTTAGGTAATCCTAACAGGCCTGAAATTACAAGTCCTTATCAAGGATGACTTCATTAACTGCTTGAATTTCATCTCTTAAAAAACATATCCTCACAAAATATGAAGATACAATATCATATTTTATCATCTTGATAGTTTGAAGCTCATTCTTTAAGCTTGTTACTCGACCAATGTTCTTGATTGTAAATAGTTTGGAGAGAGAATCATACATCTTATTTGAGGTGTCTAGGGTGGATATATAGGGAATCAAATTGACCTTGATTGCATCCACAATGAGGCTCATGGAAATAATTTCATTCTCCTTGAATTTTCCTTTTCCAACATCATCTAATGGTTCTTTAACTTTTCCTTTCACCATGTCTAAGAATTTGTTCCTTGGAAGCATAAGGTCCATCCTTGTCTTCCAAGCTCTAAAATGTGAAGCTTCTTGAAGTTAGTTTTCTGATTTCATTGATGATGTCATTGGTACACTTATCAATGTCACTCTTGTAGAGATATTGATCTCATGTAGCCTTCAATAGGTCTCTTTCCAAGCTTGCTTTGATGATAGTCGAAGGTGTTGGTTACTCATTTTTTAATGATGCTCCAAAGGTTCTTGATGCGTCTACAAACTTACTTCAATGATGGTCCCAAGATTATTTATTTTCGTGGAAGGATTTTATAATATATTTCAAGATAGAGAGAGTGATCCTACTTCAAGATAATGACTTGTAATCAAGTGCTTCCAATGTGTGTGTGTGTGTGTGTGTATGTGTGAGAGAGAGAGAGAGGGAGGGAGGAATAATTTCTTCCTTCTTCCTTACAAATGATGTCTTCCAAAAGCCTTCAAAAGATCTTCCAAGATGCTTCTTTCAAGATGTTCCAATATTTCTTCAAATGTATTTTCCCAAGTAACCTTCCTTTAAGATGAAAGGTGATATTTCTTTTTTAAGAGCATATCCTTATAGCCTTCCTTGTATCATTTCTTATGTCCTTTCAAGATGATTAGAAAAAATAATCTTCAAGCTGCCTTTTCTTTCCTCACCTTAGCTCTGATATGATGTTAGAAAATCAAAAGGCAGAAAATATTTTCTTACTTTGATAATAGCTTGTGATATACTTGAAATATATTATCTTCTTATGTCTTCTTTTCATTAAGAAACTATCAAACCACAAAGAACATGAAGGTCACAAGAACAATAGAATAAAATATGTAGGCTCTCAGATAGGGAGAAACCCCTCTCTTAGGGGAAAACCCAGTCAAAATTCATTTCTTATAGAATGAAGTCAAACAAGACATCAACGACCACTAGACCAAGACAAAGATTCCCTCCAAACTCCAAGTCAACCATCCAAAGAATTATTTCCAAACAAGAAAAGGCTTACAAAATTTGAAAATGTCAATAGTTCAAATTTTTGTCTCAATTAAGGTTTCAACCTCCACTTTAGGTCTACAATTTTGGCTTGCAACTTTGAACCTGCAATCTGCCCAGAAACCCTAGAAAAATCGCACATGGGAGCTTCAATAAGATAAATTTCAGATCTTTGACTATGAAAAGGATTCTCTTTCCTTCACTAGGGCTACTCCTTCTCTTTATTCTACCTTCAAACATCTTTTCTATTACATATTGAATATTTGTTTGTTGTATGTACAAAAAGGTTGAAGTATTCTCAATTAGTACCTTTTCTAGTAGGTCGAATAGCCACATCAAGGCCGACTTGTCACAGGTAGGGTTAACCTGGTTTTGGAGGAAAATATGATTTTATTAACTCAAAATATTTTTTCAGATAGCCTAAGAAAAGTCTAATACATATGAAAAAAATTATTTTGACTCATCGCAAAACATAGAGGCATGAAATTCATGCTTGACCTAGGAGACAAATAAAGGAGTATGAAACCCATGCTAACAATAATTTTCTTTTTCTTCTTTTTAAATTTTACAATAAATATACAATGATATAAGTACATAGACAATTATGAATATCGAGCATAGTTACATTTTCAACAAATTAGAAAATGAATTTTAAATGTAAATGTGAAATGAAAAGAAAATGTAAATGAAATGTAAATGCACATGAAAAATGAAAATTAACATATGATGGAATTCAAATGGAGGGAAAAGTTGTTGGTAGATATTTCCAGGTAAATAATAAAATATTCCCTCATGGTCTTAGGGTTATGGATTTTTTTTTATGGAGATTTAAATTGAAGAGACACTCTCTTTGGGGTTGGAGTGTTTTTTAGGTTCAGGTGAGTGTGTGAGGGGTTGTAGAGGTAGCGCAACTTCCCTGCCGCCATGGAAAGGAACCCTGCAACTTATGTTCATTTGTGTTATATGTCATTGAAAAATGGAATTTGGATTCCATTACATCATAACGTTATTTGTTTATGGCAGCAATATTCTTTTTATTTGTAGCAATGTAATGTGATGTAATGTGTGGGTATATTTTGTTGTTAGTTTGCATTATGTAGTATCGTTGTCTTTCTATTTCAAGTACTTTAATTGCAACAATAGTGGTTTTTATTTTTGTAATGATTGTTTATGGTTGCAATTAGTTTTTTTAGTTTCTTTTCATTTTTCTTGTTGGCCCTCTTGGCTAGAGGGTAAAGGAATTTCACCAGCAAATGTAGTAGCTAGGAACAAATTTATATTGGGTGAAATTTTTGCCATCATGATCTCTAAGTAGAGAGAGATGGTAGTTGTGCACACTCACCATAATATATTATAAGAGGCTAAAATAATGGACTTTATATATTGATAAAGAACCATATAGGTCCAAAATCCTAACCCTAGAAGATGAAATTCCAAAATTTTTATGGGCCTTGAGGTCGTTAATTAGTACATCAACTTCTTGAGGGTGTAACTTTTGTATATAATATATATTTGGGGCACACAATAGCTTGCTAGAAATAATTATACAAGGACCAAATCTTTTTATTGGGTCTAGGGCATACCATGAAAGCCCATAGCCCCACTAAATTACCAAAAAATATTGTTCAGGGCCTCAAAATGGCCCCAGAAGTTTGGGACCTAAAAATCATAGAAAATTTGCCAAGAAGATAAATAACCATTGAAATAATAGAAGAGATGGGTGGCCACCGATATCCATGTGGACCACACTTGATATCATAGTAGTTATTGCCTTCAAGGGGTCACCTTTATTGTGAATGGTTTGGTTATACTGGGTTTACTATAAACCTAGTTTTACTGGGAGCTCTATGATGGCAATTCTCGTGCAGGAAAAGAATGTCGAGTAGTTCAAGAATAAAGATGGAGAACTTTAATGGGAAAAGTTTTTATTGTGGAATATCAATATGGAAGATATTTTGGTATACAAATATCAATGGGTCATTGTGACTCTAGGTACTATAGCTATGTGAATGTCAACAAAAAACTAGACAAATTTGGATTAGAAGACAAAGAGCACAATCTCATTGTGTCTCTTAGATTTAGTATTAATGAATGTTTTAGGAAAAGATACAACCAAGGCATTATGGGATAACTTAAGGGTTTTGTATCAGTTTAATTCCCTGGTAAACAATTTTATTGTATGGAAGTAACTATACATCTTGCGGATGAATGATTGAGATTCAAGAATAGAGCATCTAAGTTCCTTCAATACTGGAGAATTAACCGCAAAATTAACTTATTTATGAATATTTACTAAGAGGAATAATAAAAACATAAAAAAAATAATAACACATACACATAATACAAAAATATTGTCCCTGGAAAAACCCCATCTCTAGGGAAAAACCCAACCAAGTGAAATTTCATTAGCCTTGGCCAAAACCCTCGCCAACCTAGCCATGTGAGCCTTCACTGGTCACCTCCCTATCTTATATTACAATGAAGTCTTCTCAAACTTTTAAAGGCTACATTACATGAAATACAATGGGAATAAAACCATGGGTACACATTACCTTGTGCCCAAAAACCACCACTATTAGACTTGGTCAATTTTGACTCTATTATCAAGTTAAGTTTACCTAACAAATACTATGGAAATTCAATTATATATATTTATATTAATATTTCTGATGAAGATAAGTGTATCAACTTATTTTTCTCTTTACCAAACATGTGGGATAGTCTAATTATAGCTATACATAGGAATGCAACCACTTTAAGATTTGATGATATGGTATTATCATTATTACTAAGGATATGGGGTGGAAAAACATGGATAGCTAGAGCATAGATGCATTATTTGTAAGAGGAAATTCCCTGGATAGAAATAAAAATAAGTTCTTAAGTGGAGATCTAAATCTTAAGGAAATTTTTTAAAGAGATTCTTGAAATATGGTAAAGAAGAATCATATATAAAAAATGTTGAGAGAGGGGAGGGACATAATTATGGTCACTCCACAACAGTGGAGACCTCTTTAGATGAAGGGGAGAATAGTTGGCTTCTTCAAGAACACATGTAGATCATGATGTATGGTTGATAAACTCGAGTGCATATTTTCATATGATTCCCATAGGGAGTGGTTTTTTGAATAAAAGGTATGATATAGGTGATGTTTTCCTAGGAGATGACTCAACAACTAGAATCATAGGAGGAGGAAAATTTAAGTTGATGCTCAAGGGTGGAAGGAACAAAACAATCCCTAGCATTCTACACTTTATAGGGTTTGCTAGAAACTCAATATTAGTAAGCTTAATGATTGATGCAAATATTGTATTTGAAAGGGAAGCTTTAAAGATGAATCTAGGAGAAATGGTTTCATTAATGGTATTTCACACAAGATCAATGTAATAGCTCCATTGTTCCTAAGGGAGGAAATGAAGAAGAAAAACCTTATATTATATCTGAAAAAAAATTCTATGGAAATAAAGACAAGGAAATATTAGAGAGAAGGGTTTTGTAGCATTACATGATAAAGATATGGTTGAAGGTATGTTTGATTGAACTAGAGATCTTGATTTTTGTCAAAAATTCATACATGGTAAGCATAATCGGGTAAGATTCTCATCGCATGTTATAAGAGCAAAGGGAATTTTAGAGTTAGTGCATAGTGATGTGTTTGGAAACATTCATATTCCATCATTAGGTAAATATATGTACTATGTTTTATTCATAGACGATTTTTCAAGAAACATATGGGTTTATTTCCTCTAAAATAAATCTAATGTCTTTAGTAAATTTAAAAAGTTCAATGCTCTTGTGGAGAATTAGGTAGAGAAGAAAATTAAAGTGTTGAGGATAGAAAATGGTAGATAACTCTATGGGAATTATTTCAAGGAATTTTATAAGTGTGGTATAAGTAAGGAAAAAGGCTACTCCATACACACCTAAAGAGAATTGAGATGCAAAAATGTTGAACAAAACACTAATGGAAAAATAAAGGTGTGTGTTTTGTGGTGCCAGATTAGGATAGGAATTATGGGTAGAGGAAGTGTATATTACATGTTACATGGTAAATCAATCATGATCATCCACATCGATTAGCAAGAATCTTCATGAAGCATGGAGTGGTAAGAAACCTTCTCTTAAACATCTCAAAGTTTTTGGCTATGAATCTTATGTACACATTCGAATGGAAAATGGGAGTGAGGTGGCCCAATAAAGTTGAAAAGTGTATCTTTATTTGTTATAAAGATGATATAAAATGTTGTAAGCTTTAGATCTCAAAACAAATAAGGTGTTTACGATTGAGATGTTGTCTTCAAAGAGATCAAATATGTTACCAAATAGGAAGCCCTATGAAGGAAAAAATAACCAAAGGTAGTAATTTTTGATTCGTGAGATGATGAATATAACATGGCTTTGAAGAAAAACAACCTCATACTTGATTATTAAGGAGATTGGTTGAGGAAAGAAGCAAACTAGAAAGGTATATTATACCTATTTTTCATTCTAGTTTTTTTTTATGTGTTATTGATGATGATCCTAGAGAAATTAGAGAGGAAGTGGACTTAGAGGATGGTAAACTCTAGAAGAAAGATATAGCTGAGAAATGATGAACTTGGATAAAAATGAGGCTTGGGCTGTAGATGAATTGTCAGCTAAGTGAAATATTATTGTTAGTAAACTAGTGTTTAAGAAGAAGTTGAATGAGAAAGGTAAAGTGGTGAACTAGAAAGTTCAGTTAGTAGAAAAAAATTATTCCCATATAGAGGGAATTGACTTTGGTGAATTTCTTTATCATGTTCCTAAGTTAACTTCTATTCGATTTGTTTTGCTTGTTGTTGCTACTTCTGATATTGAAGTAAAATAGATGGATGTAAAGATAAACATACCTACATGGTGATTTAGAAGAAGAAATCTATATGAAATAGAGTGAAGGTTTTGTAATAAAAGGAAAGCAAGAGCTAGTTTGTAAGTTGACAAGTCCATATATGGGTTAAAAAATCCTCAAAGGATGTGGTATCACAAGTTTGATACTTATATATTGGGACTTCAATTCAGAAGGAGAAAACTTGATCATTGTGTGTATTTTGAATTAATTCATGATCATTTTATTTATGTAGTATTCTATATGGATGATATGTGTTAATTGGAAAAAACAAGAAAATCATCAAGGATGAGAAAATTTAATTGTCCTCTAAATTTAACATGAATGATCTTGGTGCTGCAAATTTATTTTTGGTATGGAAATTATAACACCCCACCCCACATTCACCCACTTACCAGGGCAAACATGAGGTTAGAGTTACTATGCATTACCCAACTTACAAGATTCAATTATGGAAATGGGGTCCACTTGTCAACTTAATGCAACACTCAGAGACACATAATCACACAAATATCAAACCAACTCCACCGGTGACCTTTTCCCTGAGCTGGAACCACATTCTAGCCTAACTTACATGCCATATGTGTGCATGAAGTCCAATCAGTGTGTCTAGAGGACTTTATGTGCACACACAACAAATCCTTCATGCAGTTGTGGC
Organism: Pinus tabuliformis; assembly: GCA_031772625.1. NCBI lineage: Eukaryota > Viridiplantae > Streptophyta > Pinopsida > Pinales > Pinaceae > Pinus > Pinus tabuliformis. The sequence goes on along the minus strand of CM062804.1, from coordinate 775,517,746 downwards.
CATAATTCCCAGTTAAGACAGTTCAGCCACATAATTATTCCAGGATTTTAAAGTCTAGACTATCGGCCAACTACCTAGAACATTGTTAAGAAGGCTCCCGAGTCCTCATACTTTGTTTCTAAGATTTTTTCTTTCTCAAAGTTATCTAATATATGTGGATCATATTTAAAAACACTTTGTGACCAAGGTTATTAAAGGTTTGAATGCTTAGTATGTTCATTATTTACATCATTTTCATCACATGCTCATCAAGAAGGCTTGATACCTCTCATACTAGCTATAACAAACACATATTAGCTCATGCATTCATATAAAACTTTCAATAGCTTGTCAAACCATGATGAAGATCAATCACAAGATAACATCATATAATAATAAATATACCATGCATGTAACCAACATTCTAACTAGAATAAATCCATGACAAACCAGAACTTATGCTCATGGATCTCATTAAATAACACCACATATAATCATATGCACTGTACCAACCAATTCAGGGACTTCCACGTACCATCCAACCATAGAGTGGGAGTAAACCAAATATTTCTTCTAGACCAATCACCCCATGCCATATTCCAAGCATGAATGTGGGATCACATGGGATAAACCAAAACATAACCATACAGGAAACCTAGAGGAAACCACATCCACCCTCATACCACAATGATTTCACCCAATATTGGGTCGTAAAATCACCAAAACCAATGCAAGCTTGGATGTCTCAAAATTTCTTCACCATACCCATAGGAATTTTCTTATCTCCACCCACCTATCAAGAGCTTCCCAGAGAAAACCATCTCCACCCTCAAACCTTGGAATTTTCCTAAGACCACCTCAACCATGATCTAAAATCTACTAGCAATCCAAAGCTCAACCACACAGAGAACCCACTACAACATGGCTATCAAAGAAATGGCATAAGGCAAGGTATCTTGGGTGGCCTGAATATGGCTTGCATGAAACTCTCTCAAGATAAACTTCTTCAATTCACTGCTATCAAGCACATAGATCCTACTTTTGAATATAACCAAGACATTTGTTGTAAGGTGATACTCCTCATCCCGATCACCCTCACCCTTTTGTTGCAATATCTATTTTAGCTGCTAGTACCTTCATCATGTTTCTTTATATGTAAGATATGATCCTTCAAATATGTCCATAAGAGATCGGAGCTGAAATATGATTCACATCTACTCTCCTATTGAGAGTATTCGCAACTTGATTCTCCTTACTTTTGATATACTTGATTTCAAAGTCAAATTCACTGAGAGTAGCCAAACATTTAGCTTGCCTTTCATTCAAATTGGTTTGGTCAAGCAAGTCTCAATCCACTATGATCACTCATCAAAATGAACTTCCTACCAAGGAGATAATTTCACCACATCTTCAATGGATGAATGATGGCTACCAACTCAAGATTATGAGTCACATAATTCTACTGATGCTCATTCATCTTCCTTGATTCATAGAAAACCACCTACCCTTCCTGCATCAGGACTCCACCAAGTCCCTCCTTGCAAGCATCTGTACAAACCAAAAATACTTTATTAGGATATGCAATCCTCAAAACTAGATCATTGGTAATAAATTGCTTCGGCTGATCAAAATTGGTTTCACACTCATCAGTCCATTCAAACTCCCTTGCTTTCCTCTGCAAATATGTGATATGATAGCCAATCTTGGAGAAATTCCTAATAAACCTCCTATAATAACTGCTAGTCCCATAAATTATCTAACCTCATTCACATTCTTTGGAGTTGGCCACTCCATGATAGCCTTAATCATTTCTAGATCCAATGCTATCCCCTCCTTGGAAACAACATGCCCAAGTAATGAATCTAACACTGAAAGAGGTTACACTTGCTAAGCTTGGCATATAACTTATGCTCTCTCAACAATGTCAATACTATTTCTAGGTGCCCTGCATTCTCCTCCTCATTCTTTGAAAATACCAATATATCATCAACAAATATTGTCACAAACTTATATAGGTAAAGACGCAACACACTTCTCACCATACACAGGAAGGTGGTTGGAGAATTGGTAAGACGAAAAGGAACCACCACAAACTCATAGCTTCCATACCTTGTATGAAATGTAGTCTTATATATGTCTTCTTCTTTTATGTGCACCTAATGATATCCTGATCTCAAATCAATCTTTGAAAATACTATAACTCCCTTCAGCTGATCAAAAAAATCGTCAATGTGAGGTAATGGATACATGTTCTTAATAGTCACCTTGTTCAGCTACCTATAATCAATGCATAATCTGAGAGTACCTTCCTTCTTCTTTACAAACAGCATTGGTGCTCCCCAGGGAGACACACATGGCCTTATGTATCCTTTATCAAGCATATCTTTAAGCTACAACTTTAGTTCCACCAACTTAGGAGTACTCATCCTATATGGTGCCTTAGATGTTGGTGTTGCTCCTGTTAGCTCTGCTATGTACTTGTGCATTTGGAGGACCAAAATAATAGCATGGTCGTGTGTTTTGCAAGCCGGGAGTTCTAAGTAGTTTTTTTCTCTTTCTCCTTCATGTTTTTTCATATATACTCCCATAGTCTTCGCCACCTCCATTTCCCTTCAAGGCCAGGTATTATCCCCTTTTCCTTCAAAACCCTCGGTGCTAAGGTTTTAAACCTATATGACCACGCGACTCCAAAGAAAATGCTATCCGACCATTCGGTGCTTTACCTGTCACATCAATCACATAAAACATGTATCTTATTTCCCGCCGTTCGATCGTCCATCTCTCGATCCAACGGTAATCGCTCATCCCACACCCATAAGCTGCACATGCGTTAGCCAGCGGGGAAAGCATTTTTCCGTGAGTCCCATCGGCCACGCATCAACCGATGAATGGGATCGCGCGGATCTATACGGATACCGCCCACCTCTGAAAGGCGGTGCGGGGAATATCATTTACTCCTGTCCCGCCCGTCCACACCGATTAATTCTCACGCATCTTCCACCCCCGATCACCGTTGGATCAACCCACCTCGCGATCCAACGGTCCTCGTTCGCCCGCTCCCGCTTCTTCCCGATAGCTCCTGCAAATCAATCTCCACCGTCCATCTGCAAGATCCAAAGGCTGTTGTTTACTCCCGATCTTGCTCATTTGTTTGTCATGCAGTCTTCGCGTTGATAACTATTCTACACACCCGAAGGATGAAGCGACAAGCTACCTAGTACCCTGTGCAATTATTCTATAGAAACAACATTTAAGAAAAAGAATGGCTGAAAGGAAAGAGGACAACCTCGAGCAGAACACAACATTTACTAGTTGTGGAGCTTCTTTCAGTCAAAACTCCACCTGCTTGAGGAGTACAGCAGAGCCTCCAAGAATGTCAAATTCACTCATTGAAGTAGAAGATTGTATCAAAGACCCATATTAGATAGCTAATGTGGTTGGTGGTCCATTATGACCCCTCCATGCATAGCATAGCAGAGATTTTTGTAAACAAACTCCATACATACCTAAAAAAAGGATGTGATGAGGGTTGATGGTTGTTGTTATGATGTAAGGTTCAACTTCTGGAGGCTGTAACTACTGTGATACCTGCAACGTCTGGTCTTCATTTTCAGCTAATACAAGGTTCTTTTGTTGTTAATTGCTCACTTTCCACTTTCTACTCTGTTCTAGGTTGTGTCTGTTATGCATTTTTCATGTGCTCTTGATGTTTAGCATTAGAGGGGCTGTCATCCCACCTTTGTGTTAGAATCTGGTATATATCATTGAATATGTTATGCAGGTTTCTGTTTACTTAGTGTTAGAGAGTTGTCATCCTGTTTGCGCATTAAGAAATAGATTTGCAGGCCTTCCTACTAGTTGCAGTCGTCCATCACATGGTCTTGTGCATCTACTGGTGTGATCAATATTCTCCATGTTCACCTAATCCTCAAACTGCGAGTAATTGGTGGTCTAAAGCCTTGTAGTCTGGGGGTGTTCACCCATGTCTGGGTTAAGCATAGTAGAAGTTGTTATCTGGCTTGAATATACATCATTCCTTCCATTCATCAACCTATTTCCAACATTTTTGTTGAGTTTGTAATGTTCTCGAGCATCCATGAGATACAACCTAGGAGATTTTCTTGGGGTGATAACATTAATTGGCACTGTTGCCAGGGAGTGGAGATTGAAGCTCAACTTCCCTGGGAGAATGACACAACTCCAAGCTTTGATGATAAAAAAGGTTTGGACACATATTCTGGTTGTAATCATCTATCTGGCAACTCCACTGGAGGAAGACCAACCTTTGGCGACTACACATTGTAGTTCTGGCTCAGTTTTTGAGACATACTCGAAGAAATCCTTAGAAATCTCTAGCTGAATCAATGCCTGACCCTGAGAAGATTGCTAAGCAGAAGAAAACATCATAGAAAGGAGCATCAGGATCAGGTAAGCCTAAGAAATCTTACGCATCTCTAAAAGATAATATTATTGCTGAAGATATACAGTTTGAAGATTTAGAGCCCAACACTGTTAGTAAGGAAATTCTTTCAGAGAATAATAGAGCTCCTTATCAATCTAGTTCCCCTTTGAATCTCAGTCCAAAGAAAGCTTCTCATACAGCCCATAGCATCCCTTTGTCTCTGTCATCCATTTCATTGTTTCATACTGCTCAATCTGCCAGTGTATTTCCGCATACCCCAGTTATGGTAGGCCAGCAAGCGCCTACGAAGATAGAAAGAATCGTTGCTATTAGGTATGGGCCTTTAGTTTTGCCTGTTCCTTTGAATCCCATGCCTGTAGGAGAGTATCAAAAATATATGTCTAAGTTCACTGGTACAGAGGAAGTAACAGTAGAAGAACACCTTGAGGTTTTTTATAGTTATGCTGATAACTTAGATATAAGTGAAAATGATGTGTGGATGAGAGTTTTTGTACAGAGCCTTGATGGAGAGGCTAGGAAGTGGTTTAGAGAATTTCCCCCTGGATCTATTGTTGATATTGAAGCCTTAGATGAAGCATTTTTGAAGCACTGGGGAGATAAAAAGGACTTGCTGTATTACCATACTGAGTTTGGTAACCTGAAGAGGGAGAATGGGGAATCTTTTCCTGATTTCAATAAAAGATTTAACCGTATGTGTAGTAAGATAATAGCTGAGGTAAAGCCTATTGAGCGATAAAAATGTGTCTTTTTAACTCCTAATTACCTTCACATTAATTGTCAACCCAGGGACGAATTTTTATTCCAAGAGTGTACTCAGTCTGAGGCGGCTATTTACTCAAGAGTAATGTTTTGCAGTATAGTGTTTAAAATCCAAAACTAAATGAAAGCTGGAAATAAAATCTAATTGGAACAACAAGAAACTAAAATGTTCTAAACTAAATCATTCACTCAAACAACCATCAATCGAGGATACAATAGCAATAACTCATTCCTCTAGATATTGATGCAATTGAAATGGCACTCAAAAGAAAGATCATCAAACTAGGAACTAGACAACATATGTCAATGTTCACTACAGTCTTAGACCTTCTGCACACCAAAGCAAAGATAACACGAATAACAAGAAATGGAATAGCAGCTAGGAAATGTAATGACAACTAATTCTTATAGACAAAACCACCTTAATCTACAAAAATAAATGCAACAATCATGTCTACAGAAATCAAATAGCAATCTTCTATCTTGAAGGATGAATCGAATAACACACAGAAATAGAACATCATTGATTAATGATGAAATATGGAACAATGCTTGAAAGCCAAATACAAATGCATAATAACTTAACACACGGCACACCATAATAGTAATATGATCTGGTAATCCAATTATCAGTCTTAGTTATAAAGAATACGACTTTATTTTGTAATGAAACAACAACATCAATAGATTCAACAATCGCAAGGAAATATAATCTTTAAGATGAATTCAGTAATACCAATTAAAGAGTGTTACAACACGGTTATGCTGTAATTGAATGGAAATAAAATTCTGTAAGGATCAGCAATGTTATATCAATGATTAAAAGAATAGCAATGTGTTACCAAGTCAAGATGAATCAATACAACATTCTTGTCATAGAGAACGATATTACTCAATTGAACATAATCAGATATAACAGAACCGTGATGTAAAATAATGGAACATACCAGATTATCAAATAAAGCTGATAAGCAAAACCACGCATAAACCAAAAAGATAATATACATCAGCAGCACACTCCACCAGAGGTTGGGCCCTTAGCTGCTAGCGAATGCTGCTCGGCTACTTCAGACGAGAGGAATGAACAACAACTCCCAAATCATATATTAATCATCAAATTGTGAAATCATTACAACAAAAAAAGCTTGAGAATTACAACATGAAACAATCCCTTCTTCCTCCTATCCTATCATGAATCATTAATTCTAAATCTCTAATTCTCAATCTATCATTCTGAATCCATCATTCCTAGTTCTGCATTCTCTCAGCTATCCTCTTCCCATTTTTCCATCCCCATCTCTGATCTCTGTTTTCATTTAAATAGAGAGAGATCAGAGAGAAGTTACAATAAAGATAAGTACAACATGATTTCTATTACAAAATTGGATTGTTTCCAACCAATTGATCAACAAGAAAATATATTTCCATTCATCTTTCAATAAGAGCAAGGCGAATTTGGCTTTGCAGCTGAGATTTGGAAAATGGCCACATAGCAAATCTGAGAAAATCATGCTCAGAGAACCCTGAGTTTCTCTCAATACAAGTCGAATTTTGGCAAACTGTTCTTCAATACAGTTAATTGGGTCCGTTCTGGACAAAACCCATGTTCCGGATTTTCTAGATTCTTCTTCATTTGCTCAGAATTGCAACCGTAAAACTGTCACTTCTTATTCTAGCGAATTTCTGAGTTGGCACTTTTAATGATCAAATCTTCAATCTGGAAATTATCTTGGAGGCTAAAAATGGTGAATAATGTTACAACTAATTTATTAAAACTATCATTGATAAAATCATATATAATCATCAATTTATTAGAAATAAAGGAGAATAAATAACATTTGTTCATAAGAGCATAAATCATCATAAAATGGATTTATATAATAAATTATAATAAATGACATGATGAAGAATAGTAGAAAGGGGTGGAATAAGCGTTCAAAAGTGATAATAATAATGGCATATTAACTGCCCAACATACCCCCACACTCAATATGTTGTATGTCCTCATGCAACAAAAACTAAATATATTGCATGTCTTCATGCAACCCAAAGACAAACCCATGTGTTAACCAAGCGATAAAAATTTGTTCATCCCAACTCATGAAATGGATAGAACAAATGAATACTTCCTTAACTAATGAATATTCAATTTTAGCAATCTTGATGAATGCATAACAATGAAGTTTCAGCAAAATATGATATAAGTGACAGCAACCTTCATTAACCATTTTCCCAAAACTACAAACCAGCTTTTGTTGAAATGTTGCAAGTAAATTTATAATATATGAATGTCTCTATGATCCAAAAGTCAGATTGTTTTGATGCACGGATCATGAGATATAAACAAAATGGTTGTAGGTGAGAGTGCATGATTTATGAACCAATATTACTTGAAATTGTCTGGGTTTGTATTAATGATACGTCTGTGTTTTCCAAAAATCACAAGAATTGAGTGCATAGTTTAAAAATATTATGGAAATCAATTTCTGCACTGTGTAAAAATGAAATTGTATGCCTTAAATGAGGAAGAAAGTAGAAAACATCCATCATGCGTAGCAATTCCTCCCCCTCTCTGAAGAATTAGCATGCCCTCATGTGATGCTAGAAAACAAATAGATGTGGTTGCTACTAGCTGTTGAATTCTATGCTTGGTGTAAAACAACATGGAATAAGGGAGGTGCTGAGAAGGAATAAGAATAGCAATGGATGATAAAGAATATGAATAACATGGTTATAAGAAAGAAATGAATGAAAGTGACACCCCCCCAAACTGAAAGAGGATATGCCGTTGAAAACTGGGAAGTGGTAAAGACGTGGAATGAAGGATGATAAATAATGCTCAAAATGGATTTTCATTAAATTCTCCTAAATTCATAATAAATCAGAAAATTATGCAATTTTACCTCAAGTTTTACCTCCAGCATGACATATATGTACTGGCATTTGTTGAAACTGATGTAGGCAGAGTTGGCACTGAAAGTGATGTAAAAGGTGGAATCCAGGCAAGCACATCATGTCTGAACAATTGTTCACGTTTGCGAGTTGCTCGAGCCTCTTCTGTTAGTTGCAATAGTGTGGTCATGTTGCGAATAGAGTTTCCCCCCCATACTTGTTATTCTCATGTAAACAAATCACTATTATGCATAGAATGTTCTTGAATCCATAGTGTTAGTTTTGAATAACAACAGATTAAGATGCATGCAAAAATTTCAATCAGATATTTTATCAAATCAACAAGTTATGGCAGAGTGCAGTAATCATATCACATGCAATCTCATAATGCATACATTCCCTCCTCCAATTGGAAAAGGGATTCCAAGACCATAAAGCGTATGAGAGGGGTTATGCTGACAACAAGGCAAGGGAATGAACAATATAGCAGCAAATGAAGCAGAATCTGGAAAATCCGGAACATGGGTTTTGTCCAGAACAGACCCAATTAACTTTAGTAAAGAACGGTTTGCCCAAATTTGATTTGTATTGAGAGAAACGTGGGATCTTTAATTTATAAATGGAGAGTTACAGTGCTATTCTACAGAAGAGATCAGTGTGTTGGCGTGGTAACCAGATAACCACACTGCCATTCACTGGGATGTAGCAAAAGTGATCAGGCTGGCTCGTGATGAGACCTTCTGTTCCAAGGATAATTTATCTATCCAATGGATCATAACACTGGTGTGGTGGCCATAATGGGAATGTCACTTTGTTATAGCCTTATTAACATGGTAGCTAGCTCGTAATGAGACCCCCTATCCTCCATCTGCGAACAAAATTTTGTTGTTATTACACATTTTTATGATAAAAAGAGGGAGGCTCAGTACTCCTTAAGAGCAGAGATGGTGGAAGAAGTTGAACATGTCAATAGAAAAAACAATGTACCCATAATCTCATTTATTATAGACGGAGAAGATTATAACCAGGAAGGGTGGAACCAGCATGGTATTAAGATGATCAATCAATATCATGTACAGCAGAAAACAATGCAGTAAAGTAGTATATAAATAATTGCATCTTTTTTGAAAATAATCTATCATCAAGGAGTTGTCCTATTAAAAATCATAACGTGAAAGATATTAACTCGCTTCAAAAGAATTCATAATTCTTGTTCTCATAAAAGTAGTGTACTTCATGCCATGAAAGGGAATCAATAAAATGTGGTTGAGAGGAACTAGGAATAATCTCACAAGAGGAAGAAAGGGTTGCTCTAAAAAATACTCCCAAAGTGTTGTTTCTTTGAAGGAACAACAAAAACACTCAAAAAGTGGTGTTCCGTGTAGGAAACAGCAAAGGAAATGCATACCAAAAAGCAAAAATACACACGAAAAATATTGTTCCCTATAGGGAACAACAACAAAAATGCATGTGAAAAAGTGTTTTTCCTTAAGAGGAATAACAAAAACTGCAAAAATGATGTTCCTTTGAAAAAGAACAAAAAAAATGTGAAAGTGTTGTTCTTTCGGAAAGGAACAGCAAAATGTGAAAGTGCAGAAGTGCTGTTCCATTCGGAAAGGAACAACAAAACGTGAAAGTGCAGAAGTGATGTTCCTTTAAAAAGGAATAGCAACGTGAAAATGCACAAGTGTTGTTCCTTTAAAAAGGAACAACAACGTGAAAGTGCAGAAGTGTTGTTCTTTTGAAAAGGAACAACAAAATGTACAATGCAAGCACGCAAAGAATGAATTAGCTGTTCACTATATTGGTGCTGAGGATGGGTTACAGTTTGAATGAAGCAACACCTGAAATACAAAATATAAGAGAGATCAGAAAAGAAACAACATTTTATTTAAAAACAATATGTAAATAAATAAATTAAGTTACAACAGCTATGATGTTATGTAAAAAAAATGATGTATTCGAAAAATGTTTTGGCAGCAAAGACATGACATGAATTTTCAAATAGAAATCAATTCTTCATTTCTTCTATTATGAATCTGTTGGGTATGAAATTCCCTTGTTTCATTAAAATTTCTTTCAAGAATCACTTGTCCATAAATTGACCTTCTTTTTCTCTCAGGACCTGCAAAAAACGAGTGTCTACTCGCAATAAAACATTAAATCATGGAAAAAGAGAGGTTCGCGGGCTCCCCTAATCCAAGAATTATGCAAAAAACAACAAGTAGTTACTCTATATAACAAATCCATGGAGAAAATAACAAAGTAAAATTTATTTGTCACTTGCGGGAGAGCAGTGGCCAATCATGCTAACCTGCAGTGTTTTAATCACAACTTCTTTGTTTTTCGTCCAAATTGAGTGATTCCAAAGCCAAATGAAAGCTAATTCAAAGGTTTATCTCCAGTAGCAACATGTTTTAAAAATTCAATGATATGATATGTCAATTTTAGTTAGAACAACCTGCATAACAGAGTCATTTTCGATTACCCAGCTTAGACCAACAGTTGATATTTCAAGCATAAATTTTTCGTTTGATGTCGGATTCAAATGATTAAAATTGTAAATGAAAGTAGATTAATTTATTTATTTCCAATAGAAACAGGTTTTGAAGACAAGAAGAATTGATAGGTCAAATACTGTAAGGAACAACCGGAAAAACAGAGTTTTAAGAGTGCTGATTTACGATAGACAGTCAGTATTTTCGTCATAACTTTCTCATACGATATCAAAAATGAGTGATTATAATTGCATTGTAAACTAGATTCATATGGGAATCTACCATAAAAAAATGTTTTAAAAATTCAAACATTTAGTCCTCCAAAAATGTACTCTCCCAACTCTGTTCCTGCGCTGCCTGCTAGACATCAGGTCAATGTTTTGGTTCTAAATTTTTCGTTTCAAATCCAAATTGAGTGATTCAAATTGGGTTGGAAAGTAGACATCAAGGGATACTTATGATAGAAACAGGTTTTAAAATTATTTCATTTTGGTCCCTCAAAACATGACTGTTCCGACTGTTTTTCTAAAAATTTCATCAAACCCGCAAGCCAAAAAAATTGATATTCAAGAATTTTTTTCAAATTGGTGATAAAAATGAAAATGAGTGTTTGTAGAACTATTATTTCCATTATAAATCATCTACATACACAAATGAATTGAAACATTTATCACCGATGTTGATTTCGATAGCGTGTTGTAACAAAAAACAACTAGTTTTACATAAAAAAACAAAATGCATTTATTTATTCCCTTATTTATTTTATTTTCTACACTAAGCTATTTTAATTTGAAAAATGAATATGACTACGTATATGAGTACTTACAGTGAAACCATTTTGAAATAAGGCTTCAAGTATGCACATACCCAAATTTGAAATATGCATGTTAATGAATATTATGGTATGAGAAGCCAACTTCCCTTGAAAAGATGGAGTCAAAAATTGTTGAAGTATGGAGCAATGTTGCGAACAAGTGATGGAGTGAAACCAATCTTCAATGTATCCGTTACTTTCTTGATTTCCCATAGCCATCATACCATGAAGTTCTTGAGCTTTTAAATTGGCTTGTTGATGCAAACTAAAAGAAACCTCATTTTCTTCCATAGCTTCTACAATTTTTGAATTTGAAACATTCTGAATCTCATTGTAAGTTTTCTCTATTGGTGCATGTGAGATAGAATGGGTGGGAAGGGTGGGTAAATTTTGCAGTTCAACATTGTAAGCATGTTGTACTGGTTTATTATGGTGAGGGTGTGGAATTAGTTGAGCAGGAAAATGTGTAAGGAATGGAGCATTGTGATGATGTGGTTGGTTGGGTTGAGTGGATGAATTTGATATGCAAGCAGGATGTTGTGGAAGAGCTGGTGAAAAATATGGAGAATATGTTTGTGCTACAAGATGAGGGAGAGTAGTCATGTAATCATAAGGTGAACCATGCCCAACTTGTAGAGAAGATTGGTGGTTATATTGAAATTGACATGGCTATCCTAACACATTAGTATTCCATAATGGATTATGCAAGTAAGAGAATGAAGAGGAAGTGTTTTGAACCATACCTATTGACCTTGTTGCAACTTCCCCATCTCTTTGATATGCCACTTCCAAATTAGATAAGGAAGAACAACCATCTATGGTATGCTCCTTTTGGTCATGAGGGAAAAACACTTCATCAAATTCTTGATTTTTATGAACCTGCAAAACATCCAATTTTGAATTTAGAGAGCTAATAAAATCAACCTTAAAATTTTCAAATAAAACATTGATTTCAACTCTTATGTCTCCTATTCTTGTAGCAAATTTGGAAAAGAAAGAACAAACATCTCTAGAATTCTTACCAGCCTTGGAGATTCCTCTTGAATACCTTATGCACAACTCATAAACATCATCATATGATAACTGAAAAACATCACCTTTTCCTATCAGATTTAAATGTTCTAAAAATTCATCTTTGATTCCTTTAAGAAGAAGTGTTTTTAAGATTTCTTTTTCCAAATGCTTATGCTTTTATTTTTGAAGGTTTTATTGAAATCGATCTACATAGTCCTCCAAGCTTTCATCTTCCCCTTGTATCATATTGAAAATATCTTCATCGGCTTTGCAATAGTCTTGGTACTTCTTCAAGAATATGTTCTTCATGTCCTCCCATGTGTGGATGCAATTCCCACCTAGGCTCATGAACCATCAGAGAGTTGCTCCTTTTAGAGTAAGAGGAAACACTTTCAACCTTTGATCATTAGTGTAATAATCACATCCTCTACAAAGTATTTCAAACTCAAATAAAAATGTATCTGGATCTTTATTTGTCAAACCATAAAAATTTGGTAGAGAAGATGGGGGAATTATGTGCATTTGTGTCACTCCTCCTAGATCTTTGATAGGAAATTCAAAAGTAGAAATGTGAGTCATTTCTTACCATAATATAAGATGTTCTTCATGTGTTTATTTGAGGCTCCTTCAAATGTTCCTGTCAATTGGTTAGTGAAATGGGTGGTGCTTATATCACCAGTTGAGAAAAATCATGTGATTCATTTTTCAAAATTTCTATTTTTTTTTTTAGTCATTCACACAAACATTCAAACATTTATTTCTACCCCAAGTTCTTTAACAGATCTGTTGGAAAGTGGGCAGGGGAGCAGGGCTTTTACATGCTCTTGTACACAACTTTTTACCTTCAGTTTTTAATACCCAATTCTTTCCTAACAGGCACTCATTAGATGCACACTACTCTTTAAAAATGGCTACACTCTCCCTGTTAATGGCGCCAAAATGTTGAGCGATAAAAAGGTGCCTTTTTAACTCCTAATTACCTTCACATTAATTGTCAACCCAGGGACGACTTTTTATTCCAAGAGTGTACTCACTCTGAGGCGGCTATTTACTCAAGAGTAATGTTTTGCAGTATAGTTTTTAAAATCCAAAAGTAAATGAAAGCTGGAAATAAAATCTAATTGGAACAGCAAGAAACTAAAATGTTCTAAACTAAATCATTCACTCAAACAACCATCAATTGAGGATACAGTAGCAATAACTCATTCCTCTAGAGAATGATGCAATTGAAAAGCACTCAAAAGAGAGATCATCAAAGCACAGTCTCAGACCTTCTGCACACCAAAGAAAAGATAATGCGAATAACAAGAAATGGAACAAAAGCTAGGAATTGTAACGACAACTAATTCTTATAAACAACACCACCTTAATCTACAAAAATAAATGCAATAATCATGTCCTACAGAAATCAAATAGCAATCTTCTATCTTGAAGGATGAATCGAATAGCACACGGAAATAGAACAACATTGATTAATGATGAAATACGGAACAATGCTTGAAAGCCAAACACAAATGCATAATAACTTAACACACAGCACACCCTAATAGTAATCTGATCTGGTAATCCAATTATCAGTCTTAGTTATAAAAAATATGATTGTATTTTGTAATGAAACAACAACGTCAATAGATTCAACAATCGCAAGGAAATATAATCTCTAAGATGAATTCAGTAATACCAATTAAAGAGTGTTACAACTCGGTTATGCTGTAATTGAATAATAATAACATTCTTTAAGGATCAACAACGTTATATCAATGATTAAAAGAACAACAATGCGTTACCAAGTCAAGATGAATCAATACGAAATTCTTGTCATAGAGAACGATATTATTCAATTGAATATAAATCAGATATAACAGAACCGTGATGTAAAATAATAGAACATACCAGATTACCGAATAAAGCTGATAAGCGAAACCGCGCATAAACCAAAAAGATAATATACATCAGCAACACACTCCACGAGAGGCTGGGCCCTTAGCCGCCAGCAGATGCTGCTGGGCTACTTCAGACGAGAGGAATGAACAGCAACTCCCAAATCATATATTAATCATCAAATTGTGAAATCATTACAACAACAAAAGCTTGAGAATTACAACATGCAACAATCCCTTCTTCCTCCTATCCTATCATGAATCATTAATTCAAAATCTCTAATTCTCAATCTATCATTCTAAATCTATCATTCCTAGTTCTGCATTCTCTCAGCTATCGTCTTCCCATTTTCCATCCCCATCTCTTATCTTTGTTTTCATTTAAATAGAGAGAGATCAGAGAGAAGTTACAATAAAGATAAGTACAACATGATTTCTATTACAAAATTGGATTGTTTCCAACCAATTGATCAACAAGAAAATATATTTCCATTCATTTTTCAATAAGAGCAAGGAAAATTTGGCTTTGCAGCTGGGATTTGGAAAACGGCCACACAACAAATCTGAGAGAATTGTGCTCAAAGAACCATGAGTTTCTCTCAATACAAGTCGAATTTTGGAAAACCATTCTCAATTAAAGTTAATTGGGTCCGTTCTGGAAAGAACCCATGTTTCAGATTTTCCAGATTCTATTCCATTTGCTCAGAATCTCAACCGCAAAACTATCACTTCTTATTCCAGTGAATTTCTGAGTTGGCACTTTTAATGATCAAATCTTCAATCTAGAAATTATCTTGGAGGCTAAAAATGGTGAATAATGTTACAACTGATTTATTAAAACTATCATTGATAAAATCATGCATAATCATCAATTTATTAGAAATAAAGGAGAATAAATAACATTTGTTCATAAGAGCATAAATCATCATAAAATGGATTTATATAGTAAATTATAATAAATGACATGATGAAGAATAGCAGAAATGGGTGGAATAAGCGTTCAAAAGTGATAATAATAATGGCATATTAACGGCCCAACGAAACCTACCCCCACCTCTGCCAAACTCACTTATGCCAATGCTTTTGACTCTGATTTCTGCCTATTGTTGAGAGAAAGAAGATGTGCTACTCTAGCTGATATGCAGGATGCAACACTAGAAGTTGAATCTAATATTTTGGCTGTAGAGAAGCTAAAGAGTCATGCTAATAGAAAGAGGTAGAGAGGTCAGGCTTCTACTTCCTCTGCTTCATCTTTAGAACCCAAATTAGATAAAATGACTAAGTTCATAGAGACATTGGCTGCTGAAATATCTAAGCTAAGGTTGAGCAGAATTCGGGTAAGACAAGGCAGCAGAACACATTTTCTCCAAGAAACCCAAATCCATTCAAAAGAGAAAATGAACAGCTGCAAATTATTCAGAGGGGTAAAGAAACAAATGAAGAATAGAAGGTTAAAGCTCCTTTCCATAATGTAGTCATGGAGGAGGAACAATTTGAAGATGAGGATGAAATTCATTGTATGGAAGATAAAGGTAGTGCTACCTTTTTTACATTGGCTGCATATGAAGAATCACTGTTGCAGGATCAAATAAGTCAACAGTGGGACAGAGAAGTAGTTCTGCAAACTGGTGACCAACAAAGATATAATCTAAGGTCAAATGCAAAAAATGTCAAGGAGAGTCCTACCCAAAGAGCTGTTGTCCAAACAAAGTCAAGAATATTAGACAGAGAAGACTAGCAGTTGACCCAATCATCCTCAAAGCTCCAGTTCAAGAGGTAAGAGGTTTTGATAAGTTACCTTCCTCTTTCAGATTTGAGTCAGAAGTTCAGAAATTAAAAATATCTGTGCCTCTGGTATAGTTGGTAAAGAGTGAAGTATTTAGAAAGCCTATCCTTGAAGCCCTTGAGCTGGAAACCACACAAACCTCCACTGGATCTGTCAATTTGAAAGATGATAAGCCTGTTGTTGTGCTTAGCCCCATGATTGAACTTGCTGATAATAATTCTCCATCATATTATGTATCCTTGACCATTCATGACAAAGTCCTCCACAATTGCCTGCTAGACACAGGGGCCAGCCACAATTTGATGCCTAAAGATGCCATGGAAGAGTTGGGCCTTAATATCTCCAAACCATACCATGATCTATTCTCATTTGATTCAAGGAAAGTAAAGTGTCTAGGATTGATTAAAGACCTGGCCATTACCCTAACTCAGCTGCCCATGAAGAGTATGATGATGGATATTATGGTAGCAGATGTCCCTCCTAAGTTTGGCATGTTTCTATCTAGAGGATGAATTAAGAGATTAGGTGGGACATTACAGAATGACCTATCTTATACTACTATCCCAGTTTTTGGAGGAGAAAGCAGGAGATTGTATAGAGAAGCATAGTTGGCATACATCAACAGTGATGAGAAGAATCCTACTAATTATCCCATATATGTTGTGGACACTGATTTTGGAGCATGTATCCTCCAAATAGAAGAATCCCAGAAGGCCTTGATGCAGATCAGGAAACCAACAGTTCAGGTCGAGGGAGAGAAAGGAAGTCAGGTTTGGGAGATGTTCTTTGATGGATCATGTTCCAGGGAGACTGCAGGAGCAGGGGTGGTGCTAGTATCTCCAGAACAAAAAAGCACACAATTGTCTTTCAAGCTGGCTTTTCAAGTCACAAACAATATAACAGAGTATGAGACTCTGCTATTGGGCCTTAACGCAGCAAAATACAGAGGAATTAGAAGCATAAAGGTGTTTGAAGATGCTGATTTGATCATTCAACAGGTAAACAAAACCTTTCAAGCAAAGCACCCAAGGGTGAAAGCATATAGAGATGAGGTATGGAGAATCCGAGATTCTTTTGATTATTTTTGTATCGCATATATTCCTAGAGCCCAAAATCAGCTTGTTGATTCCCTTGCTGTATCTGCTAGCCTGTTTATCCCTCCCATGCCTCCTAGACTAGTTTATGAAGTGCAAATGAAATACAGACCGTCCTTGCCTGATAATGTCCAACATTGGAAATTTTTTGATGATGATGATGAGATAAATAGGTTTCTACAAGTCATTGATGAGTTTTCTGAAATGCAAATTGATCAAGAGAATGAACCCTTGGAAGAAAGCCCCCCAATCCCAGCTTAGAAATAAAATTGGCAAAGATAGCATTTTCCAGCTTCCCAACAATCATATACCTAGGGGTTTAATTCCTTTAGAAAGACTATTTGACCAGAATGATGTGCCTTACAAGACTGCCCAGAAAGAAGACCAATCTATAGTCTGTAAGCATAACATAGGGAGTCCAGGTCAGCCTAGATACATAAATCTTTCTTCCCATCTGTGTGCTGACCAAAGTTCTAAATACTGAAAATTAATGAAGCAATTTGCTGATGTGTTTGTCGGGCAATATAGTGACCTAAAAACCTATGATAAAAAGATTATTCAGTATAAAATCCCTCTAGAGAAAGACAACATACATTTTAAGTAGAAGCTGAGACCAATAAATCCTATGCTTCTTCCTCTGATTGAAAAAGAAATTAAAAAGTTTCTGGCTACCAAGATAATAGTCCCCCTTAGATATTCCAAATGGGTAACCAACCTAGTAGTGGTGAGGAAGAAATGTGGAGAAATCAGACTGTGTGTTGATTTTAGAAACTTAAACAAATGCTATAAGAAAGACAACTATCATCTGCCTAAGATGGAGCATTTGCTGCAGAAGGTCTCAGGAGCCAAAGTAATGTCTTTCCTGGATGGATTTTCAAGCTTTAATTAGATTGTTGTGCACCCAGATGATCAAGAGAAGACTAAATTCACCACTCCTTGGGGCACTTTTATGTATGCCAAGATGCCTTTTGGATTGATGAATGCTGGAGAAACCTTTCAGAGAGATATGGATATAGCATTTGTGGGAGAGAAGGATAAATTTCTCCTTATCTACTTTGATGACATAAAAATATACTCTAGCAACCATCAAAACCATTTGCAACATTTGAAAAAAGTGTTTCTAAAGTGTAGAAGGTTTGGGATTTTAGTCAATCCTAAGAAGTCACAGTTTGCTTTAGAAGAAGGCAAGTTGTCGGGACATGTTGTTTCTACTGCAGGTGTCCGAATTGACCCAGAAAGAGTAAAAGAAATAAAGACCCTGTCTGTGCCGAGATCAAAGAAGGATATTCAGTCCTTTGTGGGTAAGATTAATTTTGTGAGGAGGTTTATACCAAATTTTGCAGAATTGGTAAAGCATATCACCTCCATGTTGAAGAAGGGGTCAGAGATCAAATGGACTGATTCAGCAAGAAGATCTTTCGAGTCTATTAAAAAATCCATTATGGAAGCTCCCACTCCAGGCAGCCCAGATTACAGTAAGGAGTTCCATATATTTTCATTTGCCTCTAAAGACACCATTGTAGTAGTTTTGTTGCAAGCAGATGAAGAAGGCTCAGAGCACCGGGTGGCATTTTTCAGCAAAAACTTAAGGGATGTTGAACTGAGGTATGATATTATTGAAAAACAAGCATATGCTCTTATCAAATCTATGAAAGCTTTCAGAGTTTACATTCTGGATTCCAAGATAATTTCATATGTGCCCTCTGCTGCAATAAAAGATGTCTTAACACAACCTGATGCTGATGGAAGAAGGGCTAAATGGATTGCAAAGTTGATTGAATTTAATATAGAGTTAAAGCCCACCAAGTTCGTCAGAGGTCAAGGTCTTGCCCAGTTATTGGTTGAAGAAAATTACAGATCATTGGATATAGATTTCCTGTGCACAATTTCAAAACTTGGTCAAACAGAAGAAGAAGAAGCAACTGAACCAGAGAGAAGATAGTCAGTGGCTGAAAATTTAGCTTCTTGTGATTGGTATTTTGCAATAATTAATTTCTTGCTAAAGCTGGAAATCTCTCCAAGATCAAATACAAGTCAAGAGAGAACTATTAAGCTTAGGGTAGCTAAGTATTGCATTAATGAAAATATGCTCTATTGGAGGGATCCATCTAGATTTCTTTTGAGGTGTTTGGACAAAGAACAGTCAATAGAAGTCATGCAACAATTTCATTCCAGCATGTGTGGAGAACACCATTATTGGAAGACTACATCCCATAAAATCCTCAGAGATGGATATCACTGGCCCTCCTTATTTTTTGATGTATTTTCATTTGTTAAATCTTGTGACAGGTGCCGAAGATTTGAGGGAAAGCAGTAGTTAAAGTCCCTACCCTTAAAACCAATACATGCAAAAGGACCTTTTCAACAGTGGGGCTTGGATTTCATTGGAGAGATCAATCCACATTCCAATGGCCAACACAGATGGATATTAGTAGCCACTGATTATTTTACTAAGTGGATTGAGGCAATCCCTACTAGGAAGGCTGATCACAATATGGTCATGAAGTTTTTGATAGAGAATATCTTTACCAGATTTGGTTGTCCACATCAATTAGTCACAGATAAAGTAGCAGCCTTCAGGGCAAAAGAATTGGCGGAAATGTGTGATTCAATGGGTATTAAACTTATTCATTCCACCTCGTATTATCATCAAGGTAATGGTCTAGTAGAATCCTCTAACAAGAGCCTGATAAGGATAATCAAAAAGCTTTTAGAAGACAATAAAAAGAATTGGGATTCCAAGCTCAAGTATGCACTGTGGACTAACAGAGTGACCATTAAAAGATCCATAGGGAATTCTCCTTTCAAGCTAGTATATGGTACTGAAGCTGTATTCCCAATTCAGTTAACTCTCCCTGTGGCAAAATTCTTTCAAACAGAATAGAATGAAGAAGAAGACATGGCAAAAAGGATCACTGATTTGGCAGAGTTACATAAAATCAGGGAACAGATGGTTGAAAGGTTGCAGCACATCAGAAAAAGATCAAGGATGCTTTTGACAGGAAGACAAAGACAGATAATTTTCAGGTTGGAGACTTGGTGCTGAAGTGGGATGCACTGAAGGAAAAGAAAGGCAATCATGGGAAGTTTGATGCTTTCTAGACAGGGCCTTTTATCATTTCTCAGATTCAAGGGAACAACACCTTCATACTGAAAAGTATGGAAGGAGAGGCGGTTTTTGATGGCCCAATTAATGGGCATTTTCTCAAAATTTATGTGATTTAAGGTATTTTCACCTTAAAATTGTAAATATTTTGTTTTATCAGTTTTTTGTAGGCAAAGTAGACTCCATGCCCAATGAAACAATAGGAATTTTGCTAATTTTTTTCATCAGAAAGTCATTGATTTGCATGTTCTTGAGACCTCACAGGGAGGATCTCATCCACAGAAGGAGCTAGTATTAGCTCTGCTATGTACTTGTGAATTTGGAGGACCCAAATACTAGCATGGCCGTGTGTTTTGCAAGCCAGGAGTTCAAAGTAGTTGTTTTCTCTGTCTCCTTCATGTTTTTTCATATATACTCCCATAGCCTTCGCCACCTCTGTTTTCCTTCAAGGCCAGGTATTAGTCCCTTTTCCCTCAAAACCCTCGGTGCTAAGGTCTTAAACATATATGACCACGTGGCTCCAAAGCAAATGTTATCTGACCATCTGGTGCTTTCCCTGTCACATCAATCACATAAAACATGTGCATTATTTCCCGTCGTTCGATCATCCATGTCTCGATCCAACGGTAATTGCTCGTCTCGCGCCCGTAAGCTGCACACGCATTAGCCAGTGGAGAAAGTAGTTTGACGCTGGTCCCATTGGCCATGCGTCAACCGATGAATGGGATCGTGCGGGTCTGTACGAATACCACCCACCTCCGAAAGGCGGTGCGAGGAATACCATTTACCGCTGTCCCACCCATCCCTGCTGATTAATTCCCGCACAGCTTCTGCCCCCGATCACCGTTGGATCTGCCCACCTCGCAATCCAACGGCCCTCGTTCGCCCACTCCCGCTTCTTCCTGATAGCCCCTGGAAATCAATCTCCGTCGTCCATCTGCAAGATCCAACCGCTATTGTTTACTCCCGGTCCTGCTCATTTGTTCGTCATGTAGTCTTCACGTTCATAACTATTCTGTACACCTGAAGGATGAAGCGGCCAACTACCCAATACCCTATGCAATTATTCTACAACAACGACATTTAAGAAAAAGAATGGCTAAAAGGAAAGAGGATAACCTTGAGTAGAACACAACATTTACCAATTGTGGAGCTTCTTTCAGTCATCACTCCACCTACTTGAGGAGTACAACAGAGCCTCCAAGAATGTCAAATTCACTCATTGAAGCAGTAGATTGTATCAGAGACCTGTATTAGATAGTTAATGTGGTTGGAGGTCCATTATGACCCCTCTAGGCATAACATAGTAGAGATTTTTATAAACAAACTCCATATATACCCAAAAAACAGATGTGATGAGGGTTGATGGTTGTTGTTCTGATGTAAGGTTCAACTTCTGGAGGCTGTAACTACTGTGATACCTGCAGCGTTTGGTCTTCATTTTTAGCTAATACAAGCTTCTTTGGTTGTTAATTTCTCACTTTCCACTTTCTACTCTGTTCTAGGCTATGTCTGTTATGCATTTTTCATATGCTCTTGATGTTTAGTATTAGAGGGGCTGTCATCCCACCTCTGTGTTAGAATCTGGTATGTATCATTGAATATGTTATGCAGG
Organism: Pinus tabuliformis; assembly: GCA_031772625.1. Lineage (NCBI taxonomy): Eukaryota > Viridiplantae > Streptophyta > Pinopsida > Pinales > Pinaceae > Pinus > Pinus tabuliformis. Next base: position 775,495,886 of record CM062804.1, on the reverse strand, counting down.
TTTCTATTTACTTAGTGCCAGAGAGTTTTCATCCTGTCTGTTCATTAAGAAATAGATTTGCAGACCTTCTTACTGGTTGCACCCGGCCATCACTTGGTCTTGTGCATCTGCTGGTGTGATCAGTATTCTCCATGTTCACCTAATCCTCAAACTATGAGTAATTGGTGGTCTAAAACCTTGTAGTCTGGGGGTGTTCACCCATGTTTGGGGTTAAGCATAGTAGAAGTGGTTATCTGGCTTGAATATGCATCATTCCTTCCATTCATCCACCTATTTCCAACATTTTTGTTGAGTTTGTAATGTTCCTTAGCATCTCCAAGATACAACCTAGGAGAGTTTCTTGGGGTGATAACAGCTCCTCGCATCATCTCAATAGAAAAATCCACCTCTCTATGAGGAGGTAGATCTAGAATATCCGCAGGAAACACATTTTGAAATTACTACAAGACAAGATACCTCCTCAGGAGTTCACCATCCTCATCACCCTTCTCTTTGTCACTAGAAACATGAATTGCAAAGAATAAAGATCCTTTCTTGTAGTTGCGCTTAGCTTGCATGGTTGTAACCATCCTCACTGATGTAGGCTTCTTATTTCCCTAGAATACTCTCTTTTCTCCAACCTCATCCAAGCACTCAATGGCCTTGTCATAGAAATCCACCTTGGTCCTCTGGATAAACATCCAGTCCATGCCCAAAAGTATGTTATATCCAAGCAAAGGAAGAAAATTTAGGTTTTTTCTATATGCATGCCATTAAGCTCAAATGCATGAAATTTCACCCAATGGTGAACTCTTCTCTTGGTCCCTGTAGCCAACTGTATCAACCAAAATTTGGCATGCTATATGCACTTGAAGGAATCAAATTTAGGTTTTCTGCTATAGGCATGCCATTAAGCTCAAATACACAAAAGTTCACCTAATGGTGAACTGTTCTGTTGGTCTCTATATCCAGCTGCATCAACCAAGATTTTGCATGCAATTATTTATTCAAAAGACATTAATCCACCAGTTCAGGACTAATATAGCTATAATTTAATCCAGGATCAATCAAAATAGAAAAAAATCAGTCACAAAGCTTACCTTCCATCTCGATAATGGATGCGTGGTGGTTTGTCTGCTTGTTATAAACTACTGCATAGATTCGGGGAATGCTCTAACCTACATCCCCAATTACCTGTGCCTCCTGACCACTTCATATATGAGGCTTTCCACCCTAGTACAATGTACAATCCTTCTTGTGATGATCTCTACCATAAATCCAACAATTCAATGGTTCTTTGCCACTGCAGTTATTCTGCTGCTCTATAGGCTGAGACTCATGTCTTCTCTACTGCATTATATTTCTTATGAGGGGCCACATTTTCCTTCTCACCTGCATCCTCAGATCTTCCTCACTTCTTGGGCCATTTTTCTTTAGTATTATCGTTTCCCCTCCAGTCACACTTGAACTTAGGCTTGTGCTATGACTTCTCATAAAAATGCTTAAAATTTATTATGGCTTCTTCCAATGACTGAGGCTCATCAAAATCAATCTAGTCTTTGAATGATAATGGTAATATACTGATGAACCTTCATATATTTTCTTTCTCATCCTTAAGGTAGGGCACATATACCAATAGCTCTAGAAATCAAGTTGTATATTCTTCATCTATCACGGAACCCTCCCTTAGCTCATAGAATTCCTTGGTATTTCCATCATAATACCTCTCAGAAAAGTTCTTATTCCCGAAGAGTCTTTAAAACTCTTCCCAAATATTTTATTCTTCCCTGATTCCCCTAACATGTTTGACATCTTCCCACCAAATATATGCTTTTCCTTTTGACACTGAAAGTATATTTCTCGACCCTCATATTCTCTAAGTAATCATGAAGTTTGAAAAAATTCCTAATTCCAAGCAGTCATTTTTGGCTTGAGGGGGTCTAACCCAGGTTCAGCGTTAGCTAGCCAAAAAAATACCTACACTACTAGCCCTTTTGGCATTAGCCCGTGGAGCGCGGACTGAAGTCTCACCCGAAGCAGTATGGGGGGATGCTCCAACCAAGTTTCCACACCATTGAGATGGATGTGATGTTGGTATATTCCGGCTATACCTGCCTTCGCGCAGTTTTCTTAGCCCTCTGTTCCACCATTCAGTACCTTCACAAAAGGGTAGAATTGGTTTTAGCATAGCCCTAACCTATAGCTCAAGGACTTTCACGCTGTTAGGTCAGTGAACTGTGATATCTCCCAAACTAGGCTAAGTGTTTTACTTATCTTATTAACTGATCTTAGCTAGATTTGCGTAAACAAATGTTCTTAGTTGCGTTCACTTAACCAACACAATTACATACATTCACGCATCATATAAGCATTACAAGTGAAATTCATACCCAACATAACAAGATGCATAAATAGGAAATAAAGACGCATAAATTGTAGAATACTTCTCTTTATTGATAATTCAAGATGATTATAGACTCGACCCACCCTGTGCACTCAACTGCAAGGGTCCACGCACTGAGCTGTAGACTTCTACCCTAGTCCTCTGCACACTCACCTACAGAGCCTCTACCTACACTACAACCTAAGACTTAGACTTCTTGCTCTAAGGCTATGACTCTCTTTTTCTTCATTTCTTTCAAACTACTTAGAGATTAGCTCTATTTATACAATCCCATGGTTCACGGGACATGGGTAGATCTTTTACAGCTGACATTACATTTCCAAAATAAGGGCGAACAACCCTATGACTCTTTAACACCTATGCGCTCCGCAACCACAAAATGCGGATTCTTTACACTTGGATTACAAAATTTGACCAAAATATGGGCTTTTAGCCCCAAAACTACCCTTGGGGGATCTTGTGCCCAACAAGCCCCCAACACAAACATCATGACTCACGCTCGAGTCACTCTGCAGGCACAGGGATCTTAGCACGAAGACATCCCAGCTCCGTTTGGATGACCGCAACCTCGGCAGCACACTAAGCAGCTGCCTGCTGGACTTCTTTCTCTCTCTACTCCATGACTACCTTTGAATGGCTACCCTGAATCTTTTTCTGAGTTGTCTGTAGTGTTGCGAGCTTTCCTTAAATCGAAGTTGTGATCGTATATTCTTCATCTATCCATGGCTATAGGCACACTTTTAGGACTGCTTCTTTGTGCCGAGCGACATCCACCTATTCCTTAAGCACCTTTTCCTCATGCATCCTTACGAGCCTCTACGTAAGGGTGACCATATGTGCAGTCCCTTTGACCTTGTCATATCTTTGTTGTAGCTCGCACGCCTCTGTCTCAGCGCACTCTACATTGGCGTCCTCCTACAGGGTGGTCAAGACCTCAAATGACTATTCAAAAAGTCGCGTGTAGTCTGCTACTGCACTCTGGAACGCCCCTATTATTGTTGTAATAGTAGTGGCACGCTGTTCCCTGACTTCCAGCGAAGTTGAACGTTGAGCCCTCAATTTCCCATCTCTAGTTGAATCTTGGCCATCTCTGTCCCAGCATCATGCACCCCTGTGGACAACTTACAGATGCGCGCCTCAACTGGTTCTTCTACCTGAATGTCTAACTCCAGGACCATTCAACAGGCTTCCTCCACAACTTGCAAGATCTTCTTATTTTGTTCCACTGCCTCATTGCGCTGCAGGCCCAACTGCTCAATATTGATGCACTACTCGCTCATCACCTATAGAGTGCGACTCTCCCGGGCCATAAGTTCTGTGGTGACTCCATCCTACAAGAGGTGGAGCATCTCTTAAGGGAGCATGACCATATTCAATCCCACCCTTTTCAGGCTACTGACCATGGGCCTGTTGGCCTCGTTTCCTATAGTAAGTGCCCCATTTGGTAGCACTATCGCATTGGTCACCCTTATACGCAACATCTCCGTAGTAGCTAAAGTGCTGATCACAAGGTTGGTGGACATTGTGCCAGCCTGTGGGGTGTGAGCCTGCAACACCCTCAACTCTGTCCAGAGAACCTATAATACTAATTGCTATTGTTCTCCAAACTGTAGGAAGGCCTTCGTGGTGACATCCCTCATTGTTTCTCCAATATCATGCAAATCCCCCTCAGTGAGGGTGATTGGGTCGAAGGATGTCTTTGATGCCTTGGTTTTCTTTCATGGCACTACCTTATTTTACGGTCGTTGATGCTTGAGTTGGGTGGATGTCATTTGCAGGTTTGCACCGCCTTGTTCTGTTGGCTCCTTTGTTTCTTCTTCAGTCCTGGGCAAAGGCGACTTCTATCCTTCACGCTCTTCTCCTCCTGTCTTCTACAGTGTGGTCAATTTTGCAGCGTCGTGCGCTGCCTGGGTCTTATTGTCCACTTCCTCTTTCTTGTGCTTCTCAGCTAGTTGTGCCATTCAGAGTTTTATTTCTTCCTTCTTACACTACGCGGCAGAGTTGTCTGTTTCCACCCTGGAACCTCTTACATCGCACCACTCCGGTGGCCAAGACTCGAGGACTACAAAGATAACGTCATTAGTCTCTAGATATGGTAATTTATGCCATGTCTTTATAAGGTCCTTCCTCGCCCTGATAAAGACATGGTGGAAATCCGCTTTGAACTCTGCAAATCTCTGCAAACTAGCATATATTATGGGTGACAACTATAGCTTGTGATTGATCCCCATCCGGATACTCATCTCCATCAAGATCCAAAAGATCTTGCTTTCTTTTATGCATTGTGTATTCTTGGTTGCCCATAACGAAGTGTACTTCACTGCCTCTAGAAGGTCCGATGCGACTGAAGGGAATTGGCTATCTTCTGGAAGCTCCCATGCCACCAGCACAATTGACAACAAGAGCCACGTGTATTGGAACATCTTTCCCTGCTTTTGTGCCTCTCGATAGTTCGCAAGGAACTCGCCACATAGATAATTCACCCAGTTGAACTAGACTCCCTCAATGCATTGGGCTACTAATGCAATCACAGGCATGGGCACCTCATCTGTGCACACTTCCGCATCACCTTCCCTGCTAATATTTGTGTTGCTACCTTGACTGTAGGGTTATTAATGCTGGAGATGGCATATCCCCACTTCTCCTTCTCCAACTTGAATTTTTTCTTCATAGCTTCCACGAGGGCCAACTCACCACCTTTTCCTTCTGATATATTGGCTAGATCCTTTCCTGAGTAAGGCAGCCATGTGATCTGATGGATCAAGTGGTCTGTGATAGGAATGGGCTCCTCCAACCACAAAAACCCATCATGAACCAAGAAAAGCAGTTGCCTGATGATGAAGATGGTCATTGGGGTGAGGTGGTAATGCGGTACCCAGAGCAGGTTGAATAGCTCGGCTTTCTCTACACCCTTGAGCCATGTCTACAACTCTAATTCGATCGTTCCAGTAGTTGTGTCAATTCGTCGGGGCATTAGCCTCTTAGTTGCTAAATGTGGGAATTTCTCATGATTTGCGAGGTCATAGTCTTCGAACTTCAGTATAGGAACCTACCCTAAGTTCGGCCCCTCAAGAAAAATGTCATATAGGAGTAATGGAGTTTGTAGGGAGCTCTTGCTCTCGTCTATGTCCTTTGGCCCCTTGGCTTTGCCCTTGTGTGGAGGAACATATTCTGGTAACCTGGTAATAGGGTCCGCACCCTGCATTTCAACTTCCATTTCCAAATCCTCCTCATTTGCCAGGATTTCTTTAGATTCTTCCTCATCTGCTTCCAAATTAATGGCCTTCCCCTTTTCCTGCAAAGTGAACTTGGTCCTCTGTGGGTTTCTTGGTGAGATGCACACTGGTAGCATAATTTTCTTATCCTTATTTGGTCTCGGTGTCCTGGGTGATTTAGGGACTTCGACTATCGGTTCGGCACTCTTTGGGGCAGCTTCTACTACGTCAATTTCCCACACAGTTTTCACAGTTGTCGAAATCAGTATATTCATTAGGTCTTGCATATCCTTCAGTAATCTCCCAACGCTAAACTTGCTCTTAAAACCTCAAAATTCGGACGGTCCATACACACCTGATAGCGCAACAGCTGAATTTTCAAAATGCCAATTTTTTTTCGCTGGACAGCCACCTATGATTTTTAGGGCCTTTTGAATTCAGATCTGACTATCCCCCCCACATTCGGCACATTAATGCTAGATTGGTGATAGATTTTCAAGAATCTAATCCATAAATTTCACCTTAAATGCCCGCTTCCCGCTCCATTTGGCCACAACCCGACCATCAAATCATGAACAATGACTTTAACGGTCACTTTCTGGAGGACCTACGTGCTATTTCCACAGGTAGCACAGCTGCCTTTGTGATCTTGTAGACCCTGTGACACTTCTCTACTTCGCGCAGTCCTAAAATTGCATAGCTCCCCAACTTGGGTAGTGTAGTTTATAGTCCCACGCCTCCTTTGAGTTTCCCGGAGCACTAAGACTATGCTTCTATTACATAGTCAGATGGTCGAGCCACCTATGTATAGCTTCAATCGGCTGCCATTCACCTTTCCTGGGAAGGGATCTTCATTCAACTTAACCAAATGGACTGCGCCATCATTGGTAATCTTCTTAATAACATAGGGCCCCAGCCAATGCATTTTGAATTTCCTTGGAAATTTATCAAACTTACTATCATACAACAACACCAAGTGATTCACCTTAAAGGTGCACACATTAATATGTCAGATGTGGCATGCATTTTCGTGCTTCATTTGGACCTATTGATGAAATCCAACCAAAAATATCTCTTCTTCAAGCTCATCCAACTACATAAGCCTCTCTTCCAGGGCTCTGCGATTTATCATACTTGTGAGCATTGCTATGCACCAACTAGGCATGATGTATTCCATAGTCATTACGACTTCCACACCATAGACAAGCCTAAAAGGTGTTTGTCCCATCAACTTTTTGCATGTTGTTCGATAAGCCCACAATACTGGAGGTATGCGTAGGTCCCAATCACTTTGTTGAGAATTGAAAACCTTGGTCAGTGTGTTTTCAAGCACTTTGTTGAATGCCTCCATTGTCCCATTAGCCTGTGGGTGATAAGGTGTGCTATTCTGGTGATATACCTAAAATTCCTCCGTTAGTGCGCCGATCGTCTCATTCAAGAAGTGCGTACCACGGTCACTCATCAAGATCCTTGGACATCCAAATTGCGTCAGTACATGCTCAAATAGGAACTTCGTGACTATCACACCCTTGCAATCCTTCATCGACTACACTTCTAGCCAACGAGTCAAATACTCCATCGCAATGATAATGTACCTTGCCCCTCTCTTCCCTTATGGTTGAATGGGTCCTACAAAATTTATTGTCCACTTCTCGAAAGGTTGCAATGCTGTTTGTGGATTCAAAGGAATTTCATCCCTCCACGATGGCCTGCCTATTCTTTAACATATATCACACACCTTGCAATATGCTTTTGAATCCTGATGAAGGGTTGGCCACCATAACCCAGTGCGTAGAATATTCTGCGTGGTTTCTCTCCCTACATAATGTCCTCCCGCTACCCCCATGAGCGTCCACGAGGATGTTGCTTCGTTCAAACTCAAGTACATACCATCGCAATATCTCATCAGTCCCCATCTTATATAGATTCCCAACAATGAAAGAGAAATATGCCACGCGCACCACTAATTCCTTCTTTTGTTAGACAAAGTATCCTTTCGGTGCAGTTCCTATTTTTATGAAGTGTATTATATCCTCGAAATGACCATTCGCGACATGCACTGCAAATAGATGTGTGTCAAGTAATCATTCTTCCAAGTTAGTAGGTTCCTACCCTGTTTCGATGCGTGACAGATGATCTAGTTCCGCGTTCAATCGTCCATGCTTCACAACAAGTTCAAAATCATACTCTTGGAACAATAAGAGCCATCTACAAATTCCCCCCCCAACACAGGCTTATTGACCAGGTACTTCAGCGCAGAGTGATCTGTAGACATCTTAAAATGGCTTCCTACCAAGTAGTGTCGGCACTTCTAGAGCACATACACGATAGCTAGCCCCTCGCATTCAGTGGTAGAATAGTTATTCTCTACTTTGGATAATATGCGGCTTGCGAACGTGATAGGGTGGTCCAAGCCTTCTCCACCATCCTGTGTTAGTAATGCCCCCAACGCTATACATGACGTGTCGACATGTATATGAAATTCTTTCTTCAAGTTCGAGAAGACTAAGATCAGCGCAGTAACTATCTTTTCTTTCAATATATCGAAGATTTTCTTACAGTCATCATTCCAGCAGAATGTGACATCCTTCTTCAACAATTTTTCCATCGCCGCAGTGATCTGGGCATAGCTTTTGATAAAATTCCTATAATATCCCATGTGTTCATTTTTCCAGAGTGTCCATTTGGCCAGATGCATGCATGGATCATTCTGTCCATTATACTTGTCTGTCAGTCGCACCTTAGGTTTCCCAAATTGTGCTCGCATCATCCTCCTACATTCACACCAATCATCAAAACTTCCCTTGTTCGTAGCCCACCATCTAGCGGGCATAGCATGTAGTGCCCATTCTAAGGCCTGGAAGCACTACTTTTCTGGAACCTCCCTTTCAAATGCATCCAAAAAATATCTACCTTATTTAGACCATTGTAAATAGGCAAATTTCTTACCTCTGACGAAACACAATGCAGTGACTGGGTCATCATGTTGCAATTCAATGTAGTTACTTCGTGTAACCGATTATGCCAGCGTTCTATTTCTTCGTCAGAGTCTAAAGTGCAGGAACTCTCACGATCCCACGTAATTTTTCCATCCGCAGTGGGATTCACCCAATCTTGGTCTCGCACTGTTATCTTATAGATGCAGTCCATATCATCATCACTCTCATAATTGCGAACTGGTTCCGTATAGAGCGATCCTTCAACAAGATCCAGGGGTATTATTATGCGTAGAGATTGCTTCTCAAATATCACCTTTCACTTCTTCATATTGATTACACCATTCATATCAGTGGCCCAGACAATTCCAAGGAGCACAAGGTAGGAATTGCTATCATCCACTATCTCTATGACTTCACAATCTGCCAGTGCACTCACTCCCTCAATATCTGTGGTCATCCCTTGCAGCCGCCCCATGGGTATGATTTTTAGCTGATTTTCCATCCTTAGCTGAATCGGAGACCATTGAAGCGCAGGTCTCCCCATTCACTCCCAAGTCTACTTGTCCAAAGTATGATCCCAAGTCTAAAATGACCTGATCCATTTCATATTCTCCTATTTGTGTGGTCAGTCTCATCTCTCATCCAATCCTTGTTTTATGCTTGCCAATATTTTGTACCACATGCGGCTCACTTGGCAGATTTCCATCACATCTATTGATGAGTTCTTGTAGCCCTTTTATAGCCTTACGGTCATGCAGTAACTTCATACAGGTTTCTAGGAAAGTTGTGAGCATAGAGGGGTCCATCTCTGACTCAGGCTTATCCTTGCTTCCTGAAGTGGAGGCCTTAATGAAGCTCTTCTTAGCTTCCATGAAGGCTTCCTGAGCGTGCTCCAAATCAAACTCAACCTCTTTTGTCGGGGCCTTGCGAACCCATGTACTGTCTTCTAGCTATTTCCCCTTGTCATCTCCCATCATGATTCCACTCCGGAGCACTATATTTATGTTTGGATCTTCCTCGCACAACTCATACCTCATCATCTATAGTTTCTGAGTCAGCGGAGGTGGTAGTGCCCCTTTGTGATGTATCCTAGCTATCAACATAGGACAATCTTTTATTTCATGATCAAATAGCATGCAATACTTGCACGACGGATGTGTTGGATTAGTGCAATCATAGGCATAGTGTCCTAGTCCTCTACAATTGTAGCATATCAACTGTCCACGACCTCTACTAGGTCCTCCTTCGCCTCAGCCTCGTCTATGCCCCTGAAATTATGTCTACGCCATCCTTGCATTCTCGTCAAGGGGCCGTGTTTCAGCTTGAACCTGGTAGGAGGGAGTTCTATCCATCATCAATTCATAGTTCCTGTAAGTATGCTTATCATGCCCTACTGACCTACAAAAGTTGCAGAACAACTGTTGCAGTGCTCGCACATACTTCTGTAGCAAGTGATAGTTATCCGTAGCATGTTTTCTAGCTACCTAACAGATAGCGCACTATAAAGAAGCCACCACACTAGGTCCTACTTGAGCTTCCAGTCTTAAAGGCATCGGTCCTCCTCCTGCAAGGTAATTTGCAAAGACTGGGCAATGGTCTTTGTCATGACCCTGACTCTTGCATTTCAAGAACCATACCTCCTCGCGTACCTCTGGTTGAACTATCCTTTCCTGCTTCAAACTTTGCATCTCAAGGCACATATTTTTCAACTGCGCATGGATCTGTTGGACTCCTAGATTAGGATCCTACATTAGAGTCTCATGTAGTCTCATGGCAATCTCCAAGGCCTCTGCCTGAGTTGTTATCTTCTACTGTGATAGCACACTCCTTAATTATGGTAGTAACGAAGCCACAAACCACTCGTGATGCTTTCCAACTATCAAGTTCATTTTGGCTTCGCAGGTCATACATTTCAGACTCTGATCTAGTTCCCAAGGCATCTCGTCTGGTTGCATCGCGAGCTCTTTGAATCCCATAATTGACTGCACTTCAGATTTAGGCCTGCTAATTTCACTATTTAGTGCTTCCTGGATATCTGCTACTCCATCATTCGGGTTATCATTAGAGTACGTAATATACCAGGTTCACGCGTGATCTTGCAGAGCACTAACCAATGTCTCTTTATTTATATGATCATCTATAACACCTTGAGCTTCCCATATAGCCCTCACAACAAGCCATAATTAGTTTGGGTCCTCATTTCCCAAGCCTTTGAACAAAGGAAACTTCACTGTGTTTTCCATACTGAATCACGGTGGAGGCGGAGGTGGTACAAGCAAGGTTGGAGGTGATGGCAGTGAAGTCAAAAGTGGTGTGGGCAGAGGCGGTATTTGCGAGAATACTTGTCTTATTAACTGAATAGCTCTTAGCGGAGAAACCTTCGCTATCACTTCTTCGTCCCTTTGTAGAGGTGAAATCAAGGGTCTATACTTCAGACCCTCATTTCCTTCGTCCCTATAAGTTTTTTTGCTTCGTGTAGTCCTAAACATCAAGGTAGCTGCATAACCCATTTTTCACACAACAACATTTTAGTCCAAGTATTCAAATATTTTATGTACTTACCTCGTGGTCCTTTGAAAATGCGTCGCTTCGCTTCACTATAGCTGACTGAGGTGTCGACCGCGAATTCAGTCACAAATCCTCCTATGACGCAACCGATCCAATGATTGACAGCACGTGTGATCTTATTCTCTGATGCTTCCAACCTTCGCACTAGATATGGGGTCCACACAATAAGACCATCAAGTTTCCACCTTCCTTGGCTATCTACTAGCTTCGTGATCCACTCATACAGCTCAATTGGAAGGGAGGCAAAAAAGATTTCGTGGATCTCCATATATAGGTACCTGTCTAGCCAATGTTATTTTTTTAGTCGCGGATTTTTGTTCTCTTGTGCCCCGAACTCGTGGATCCTTTTGTCCAACCAGCCTTCAATTTCTTTCTTAGTTGGATTCTAGTGATACAACATCACACATCTATTATGCAGATTCTGGTCCCGGTAGCGGAACCATTTGTTGGCTTGAGGGGGCCTGACCCAGGTTTAGTGTTAGTTAGCTAAACAAATCCTTACACTACTGGCCTTTTTGGCATCAGCCCACGGAGCACGGACTGAAGTCTCACTCGAAGTAGTATGGGGAGATGTTGGAACCAAGTTTTCACACCCTTGATATGGATGTGATGTCAATTTATTCTGGCTATACCTGACTTTGCGCAGGGTTCTTAGCCCTTTGTTCCACCCTTTAGTACCTTTGCAAAAGGGTACAATTGGTTTTCACGTAGCCCTAACCTGTGGCTTAGGGAGTTTCGTGCTACTAGGGTAGCGAACTGCGATATCTCCCAAACTAGGCTAAGTGTTTTACTTATCTTATTAGCTGATCTTAGTTAGATTCGCGTAAACAGATGTTCTTACTTGTGTTCACTTAACCAACATAGTTACATACATTTGCACATCATATAAGCATTATAAGTGAAAGTCATACCCAACATAACAAGATGCATAAATAGGAAATAAAGACGCATAAATTGTAAAATACTTCTCTTTATTGATAAATTCTAGATGATTACAGACTCGACCCACCCTGCGCACTCAGCTGTAGGGGTCCGCACACTCATCTATGGACTTCTACCCTAGGCCTCTCCGTATTCACCTACAGAACCTCTACCTACACTACAACCCAAGACTTAGACTTCTTTCTCTAAGGATATGACTCTCTTTTTCTTCGTTTCTTTCAAACTACTTAGAGCTTAGCTCTATTTATACAATCCCATGGTCCACAAACCATGGGTAGATATTTTACAGATGATATTACATTTCCAAATTAGGGGTGGGAAACCCTATGACTCTTTAACACCTATGTGCTCTACGACCACAAAATGCATAGTATTTACACTTGGATTACAAAATTTGACCAAAATATGGGCTTTTAGCCCCAAAACTTCCCTTGGGGCATCCCATGCCAGACAATCATGCTTCTGCATCTTCTTATTTCATCAACTCACCATCAAAAGTAGGAGGTTTGGCTTTATTGAATTCCTCTGGAAATTACCCCTTCTCACTCCTCTTATAGTGATGTTGGTGGTGATGGAGCTAATGTCCCCTATAAGTAAAGCTAGAATAAAATCCATGTGTATATGCCCTCTTCCCAAGTGTTCTCAAGGATCTTCCAATCTTTATTGTATCATCCCTATTCATCCTAAATGTTTTCTGAGACCTTCTTCCATCTACACCATTATTCTTTTCTTCCTATCTATCTCCATGATTGATCCCAAATTGTCCCTGCTTCTGTAAATTTGAAAGGCTTTGAAGAATAATTGCATTAACCTCATCTTTCTTTTCTTGAGATTTTGAAAGCCTTTCATGTGCTTCAATCAACCTCTCATTATCAACTTTACAAATTATGATATTTGCCTTCAGACTTCTCAAGGTATCTTATAGGTCAAGAGAGTCCCCCTATCCCTGTTGTTCAATCGATTTCACTCATGCCACTAATTTGTCTTCTGGCCTATATGGGGATTCCTATGAATTGTACTAAACTATTATTATATTCATCTCTTGGCCTTCTATTTCCTACAACATATCAATGTTAGATAAAATAAAAGGCATACTCAAAAGAATTACCTCAACTTACTACTGGTGAGGCTATTGCATCTACACAGGTCAATATAAATTAGCATGCTACATATAATAATATCAAGAACATATCAGTACATGCATGAAACAAGATACTAGAACAGTATTAACAATAAAATAATTTTCATGTATGCATGATAACATATAGATCTGCATAAAATCGAGAACTATTCTGCTCAAGGGATGAGCACCGAAGATAGTGAACAACACTAGGGTTTTGACAGAACCCTGCAGGCAGCAGGTCTATCGAACCAGGTACCTGCGGCAGCTTCTGGTGAGGCAGGGTGCAGGTGGACGTGACCATACGGGCAGGAACAGATGGTTCCCCCCCAGGGGGAGGGGCAGGAGCCTCCCCCGTCTCCGGGTAACAGCGCACGACAAACGGCGGATTGGGAGAACGCAAACAGGGTTACCGGCAGCACAAGGGACAACATACAGCAAAAGGGTAAGGAAATTGATACAGAGAACATAAATAAAGTAAGCTCCTCAACTTGCAAACCTGTTGCTACCAATAGACCACGGGTGTACTTCCCAAGTGAGCGAATCAATGCCCGAATACAGTACATGCGAGATCATGCGCTGATAGGCAAGTTTATAGGGATTTGGCCAACAGAAAGAGCTCTGAGAACTTGGATCAGCACCACATGGCGTCCAAAAGGGGATATATCTCTGCATTTGGGAGCCAAGGGCTTCTTCACTGCCGTATTTAACTGTCTAGAAGATCGAACTAGAATTTTGGAGGGAGGTCCATACTTTTTTAACTCTGCAGGTCTATTTCTCAAGGGCTGGGTGGAAAGATTCAACCCCGATAAGGAGGATCTGAGTTGTGTGCCAGTGTGGATAAGGCTTTACTCACTACCATGGGAATATTGGGAGGAAAAGTCTCTACAGGAGATCGGAAATGCCATTGGTGAATTTGTAAGGGTGGCAGAGGAAACAAAACTCTGCAAACACACTTCATATGCTCGGATCTGTGTATACATGGATCTCAAACAACCACTGCCAGACACGGTAAGTTTCTTTCATGAAGACTCTGAATGGGTTCAAGTCATTGATTATGAACAGGTGCCATTTAGATGCAGGAAATGCCATGATATAGGACATCTCTATAGAGACTGCCCTCTAAATAAGATACACTCCTTTCCAGACAAGTCTGACAATCATACCCCAGATGGATTCACAAAGGTAGTCAATAGAAGAAGAGGAAACAAAAAAGCCACCAACAACCCCAAAGTAAATCCTAGCAACAAAGCAACAACAAGCAACAAATTCTAAGCTCTAAAGAAAACCAATGAGAAGGGTTCGGACGAGGAATAGGAGAAAGACGAAGTAGTCCAACAAAAGCAACCGGGCGAAACATCAATGCAAGGAGGACAAAAAATCACAAGGCAAGAGCACTTGATATCGCAGAACAAAAATGTGTCAAAGCAAATTGAAGGAATGGATATGGAGTACTCTCTGCCAAGCGAAAAAGCCTCAATCGAAACTGAGGACATTTTTCAAATGCCCCAAGTCATGGAGGAAGACCAGGAGCCCCTAGATATAGGGGAGCTGGACATTTTAGGCTTGGAACATGCTTGTCGCACAAAGAACTTTGAAAAAATCCCAGAACAGCAAGTCGACAACCTAGTAGAAGTGTTACACAGAACACAAAAGAAATACTCTCTAGGGGTCCAGATCGGTAGTCCATGGGATGGAAAATTTATCACCAAGGACAGCAAGAAGAGGGGAAGGAAAACAACCCTAGAAATAACAATCAAGATAGGAGAAATACTGGTGGAGTCAGGAAGGTATGCCAAACTGACTAAGTACTTCACTAGAAACCCCCACCCTTCTCAATGAAGTTAATATCTTGGAATATCAGAGGGCTCAATGGCCCTAGGAAAGGAAGAATCTTAAAAAGTATGCTGAAGCAAGAAAAACCCAGTATTCTCTTTTTGCAGGAGACGAAGTGTAGCTCCACAATTTTGGAAAGAATAGCTGCGAAGGCTTGGCCAGGAGGGCTAGTCACAGCGGTGGATGCACAAGGTGCCTCGGGAGGCCTAGCGATACTTTGGGATGCCCGGATCATCCATCTCAACAATATTCAAGCTAAAAAAAACTTCATCCAAGCCACATTCCACCTCTTAGGTACGAATGCTCATGGACTACTAACTAATGTTTATTTCCCTCAGGACACAGCTCAGAAAAGCCAACTGCTGAATACATTGTCAGAGCTCAATAGAGACAGACCATTTCGACTATGGATATTTGGGGGGGATTACAATATGATCGCCAGCATGGAAGAAAAGAAAGGAGGCAGAAGCAACACAAACAATGATGACTGCCTTCTAAAGGAGTTCATCAACAGCAATTGGTTAATGGACATCCCAACAAGTAACGGTATCTTCACCTGGACAAACAAGAGAGTAGGAGCGCAACAAATTGCATCGTGCCTTGATCGTTTCCTAATCTCAGACAATCCAACTCATATCGGAGGGGAATTTACAGCTTCTATTCTCCCTTTCTCCGGATCGGATCACTGGCCCATCGAGCTCCAATGGAACAGGCCAGGTAACAACCTCAGACGCCCTTTTCGTTTTGAAGAATTTTGGTTCTCCCATCCAGAATTTGAAAAGCTAGTCAGATCAAGCTGGACAAATTTCAATCCGACCGAGGGGACAAGAATGTCCAGGTTCCAACAAAAACTCGAGTATCTAAAAAGGGCCATCAAACAATGGAACCACAAGATATTTGGTAACATATTTGCCGACCAAGCTCTGCTCAATACTGAAATGAAGAAAATACAACAATCCATTATCAATGAGGGGCGAACAGAGGAACTCTCCAAACAGGAACAAGCCATAGAATAAAAAATTCTAGAAAGAGCCAAGCAGGAGGAAATATTATGGAGGCAGAAATCCCGAATTCGATGGCTGAAAAGCGGAGAAAAAAACACAAAATTCTTTCATAAAACCATTGTTTAGAGAAGAATGATAGACCAAATTACTCATATTAACAATGAGCAGGGAGAGAAGATTGAAACGCATGAGGGCATTGAAAAGGAATTTATAAACTACTTCAAAAAAGCCCACTTGGAGCCCGACTTCAACAGAATGCCAGCCATCAATCAACTTCTCCAGAACATACCCAAGGTCATAACGGAGGAGCATAACAGCTTACTGATCAAGCCCATCAATCTGCAGGAAGTTGAAGAGGTCGTGCAACAAATGAAAGAAGGAAAAGCGCCAGGTCTGGACGGCTTCACAACAAACTTCTTTCACAGATTTTGGGACCTGATAAAAAATGAAGTTTGGCTGGTTATGGAGGAATCCAGAGAGCTCATATGGATGTACCCGGGATTAAATGCTACTTTCATTGCCCTAGTGCCTAAAGGAGAAGATTCCAACACCCCTGACAAATACAGGCCCATAGCCCTATGCAACATGATATATAAAATAATTTCAAAGGTCATCGCTACCAGGCTTAAAACGCTTCTTCCACTCATCATCTCGCCTGAGCAATCGGGCTATGTCGAAGGGCACCAAATAACAGATGGAATTATTCTCACGCATGAACTAATTCACTCCCTAAAGCTGACCAAAAAGCCAGGTATGCTGCTTAAACTAGATCTTTCTTAAGCATTTGACAGCCTCAGTTGGGTCTACATACAAAAAATTCTTATTGCTTTTGGCTTTGCTCACTCGTGGGTTAGATGGATCTACAGTCTAATATCCTCAGCATTCTTCTTAGTGTTAATCAATGGCACCCCTTCAGCCACATTTCGACCTTCTAGAGGCATTAGGCAGGGTGATCCCTTATCTCCCTTTCTTTTCGTAATTATGGCTGAGGGTTTGGGTAGAAGCATCATGGCTGCTAAGCTTAATAGGCGGTTAAAAGGGCTCTCATTTCACAATTCCCCGGTGCACACCCACCAGCAATTTGTAGATGATAATATTCTTTTTGCTCACCCTTCGGTCCAGGAAGCTCGTCTTGTAAAATCCATTCTATCCACTTTCTCTGACGCTTCTGGTGCCCTCATCAATCGAGTCAAATCACAAGTTTTTTTCTTCAATACCCCTGTTTCTACACAAAGAGATATTGAGCGTATTCTGGGCTTCACCTCTGCCTCTATGCCTTCCAAATATCTAGGTGCCCCGCTTATGAGCTTAGCTCTCAAGCATTCCTCCTGGAAGCAGCTGTTAGAAAAATTAGAAGCACGTCTGTTCCTATGGACTAATCGAACTCTGAACATGGCCAGCAGAATAGTTCTCATCAAAGCTGTTCTTCACTCCATGCCTCTGTATCTCTTCTCCATTCTAGCTACCCCCAAATGGGTCCGTAAAGAAATCAAGAATCTACAACGTAAATTTCTGTGGGGAGGCTCAGGACGGAATCGAAAATCGGCTCTACTTAGATGGGAGAAAGTGTGTCTTCCCGAGCATGCAGGAGGCATAGGCCTTAGAGGTCCTGAGCATAGTAACAAAGCGATGGGAGCTAAAATCTAGTGGCAGTGGTTGGCCCATCCTAATACTCCATGGGATTCCCTTTGGACGGCCAAGTATGCAAGTAACTATCCAATGGAAGAAATATTGCGTATGACTGAGACTAGTTTGGGATCCGCAATCTGGAACGCAGCCATACAACACAGATCTCTCATTCAAGAACACAGCACAGTTCTTGGAAGAGTCATGGCAGCAGTTGCCAAAAATCAAAGACATTCTCCAGGAACTTCCAGCCGATGAGAGAGGGACACACCATCTGGCCAAAGTTAACCATTGCTGGACTTCTGCTGCTGCTCAAGAACACTGGAAGTGGAAAGACATTCATCAGCTCCTACCGAATAGCTCAGGACAGACTCAACATCTACTAGAAACAGAGTTACAAAAGAGGCAAATAAGAGTCTCAGAAGAACCGGACATTTTAAGATGGGGCTATGGAGAAAAAGGAGTTTTCACAACCAAGGAGGCTTACAATATAATCATACAAGGGCAGATAAACAAAGACAACTTATGGGAAAAAGTATGGCATAAATCTAATTGGCCGAAAGTTTCCACATTTCTATGGCTTCTATGTCACAACAGAATCCTAACGTGGGATAATCTCAGAAAGAGGAGTTTCTCGCGACCATCCATATGTCACATGTGTCGACAGGAGGAAGAAACAACACTTCATCTCATGCAGAATTGCTCAGTTGGAAAGAAATTATGGGAGAATATTGCTTTCCGCTGTCAAATTGAAAGAAGAGAGCAAGATGACCTCAAAGGAACCATTAGCAAAGGAAGTCAAACCCCATTTCAAAGTACTCTTCTCAATGCGTTGTGGCAACTCCTTCCTGGTTTGCTGATGTGGACTCTATGGAAAGAGCGCAATCGAAAAATATTCAAAGATCAATCGATGCCGCTGGACAAACTGTGGAATAATTTTCATCAAAACTTAATGGAGACTCTTTCACTCAATGATTGGCATCCTGAAGACTTTCCAACTCTGCCACAGGAAAAAGCTGTTTGGGATAACTGGCAAATGCAGATAAACCAAAATTCAACTAACGGCAGAAATCCCAACAACCACAGACAGGAAGCAAGTTCCTGGAATCCACCTCCCGTTGACATGATCCAACTCAACTTTGATGGGGCCTCTAAAGGAAACCCAGGACAAGCAGGTTATGGGGGAGTCTTCAGGGATCACAATGGCAATCCTCTAGGCATCTACATGGGTTCGATAGGTTGGGACACTAACAACTCAGCGGAATTGGAAGGTCTATGGCGAGGTCTCAAAATAGCACACAGAAAAAACTTCTTTCCCCTCATCATAGAAGGAGACTCGTAGATCATAATCAGAATGGCCACAAAGCTTCAACAAGGCTCTCCAATTCATAAGGTAAGCAACAGCTGGAGAATGGCCCAGAGGCTTGAGCTGATCAATCACTGGCTCTCTCAGCACCAAGCAATCACTTTCAAGCATACCAGAAGAGAAGGGAATAAGCTGGCTGATCTTCTAGCCAACCTTGGAGTGGAGGCAAAAGAAAATCACTTTGAAGGAGCTATAGATAGCCTACCTCCCAGAGACCAGATGGATAAGCTGAGGGAAATGGTCTCTCAAGACAAAGCTCTGATAGAGAATTCGCACCCGGATGCGGGTGCTTTTACTTGCCATTAATCATGGCACTCGCCACGACACCTGGGATGAGGACGGAAGGACGGTACCTGTACGCGGAGGCCTGCAGTAGGGGATATCAGTTAATGCATAAGGCAATTGAATCCAATTTGAAACAGAGCCGAGGGGACGGCGCATTCAAGTCGAGCATGGTAGCTCTGGACTTGATGCAAACCAGATTATGGCTCAACGCTCTCCTCCTACGGAGATATCGGTCTCTACTCCTTATATTGGGACCGCCATGCCAATTTATGACCAGAATTTTCCCATTGCTACTGGTGTTCTAAGAGGGGATACTCTGGCTTTCAGAATTCGAGGGGTCGAAAAGCGTTTGGGGTCTCTGGCCTTAGGCACCATGCCGTGAAGCAGAGGTGTGCCAAGACGGGGAGGGAGGTCCGGTATCCGAGTTGGCCCTGAACTTGAAGAATTGCACCCAATTTCTCCCATGGCCTCTATTCCCCCCTCGTCCCCTAGCTCAGAGCAGGAAAGACTTGTTCCGCAAGGCACTTACTAGACTTTTTGTCTCAGGTTTCCTAGTCGGCTCGTCAGACCAGAGGTGGTAGTTAATCTCACAGTGTACATTTCTGAGGAAGAGCCTGGAGATCCCACATCGACCTCTCTTGCCTCTGCAAGTGTTCAGGACAGTGACATACTCCTGGGGGATATGAATGGCCTGGTGTATAGAGCTCACCGCAACGAGGAAGCCTCGACTCAGGACGCCCTGGTTCAGCATGCCCCGGCTCAGGAGGTCTCGGTTCATGCTGCTTCGGTTCAAGAGGTTATGCCGCCACCTAATTCTGCTATAGAAAGGGAAGTGCTCAACGACCATGCTCAGCCTGGATTGGGAGAGCTGTTTCCGGACGGGGAAGGGCTTGTCATTTGGCTTGACTCGCCCAGTCCGGAGAAGGGAAAGCAGCCAGCTTCGCCCAGCCAGCCAGCCTAAGCTTCAACGGGTGCTTCTGTCAAGTTTTTTGAAATTATGTCGATGATTATGTTGTTTTTTCCTTCTGTTCATTTCAGTCCAAGGTCTCAGTTTATCTACTGCTGTAAGTCACAGGTTATTACAGTATGCTTTCTATGTATTAGAGTCAATGGTGTAAACTGGTTCTGTCCTGCCAGTATCAATGGTGGTTTTGTCAGTTCAAGTCTAGGTTATCTGAAGTCCAGGAAAAATCATTATGGACTGTGTTTCTCAAATCAGTTTAAGCAGATAGACAGTATGGTCCAGCTTCTACTGTTTGAGGACTGGCCTCCGCCTCCTCGGAAGGTCTAATCCATGTACATATTTTTACTTTCTTTAATATAGAACTAGCCTTTACTTAAAAAAAAAAAAAAAAACATATAGATCTGCATAACCACCTACATTTACCTCAAGGTCCACTATTGTGAATTTTCTCTGATACCACTCTGTAACACCCCACCCCACATTTACCCACTTACTAGGGTAAACATGAGCTAAGAGTTAAACTTACTACAACAATTAGAGACACATGATCACACAAATATCATACCAATTCCACTAGTGACCTTTTCCCTAGGTTGGAACGATATTTTGACCTAAATCGTAGCCCAGAAAGATGCATGAAGGCTAGTCAGTGCATCTAGAGAGCTCTAGACACACACAGTGACACATCCTCCATGCGGCTGTGGCCGAAAATTCCTCGTTGAGATAGTGCGGCCACAAACTTATTCCAGGATTTTTAAGGCTAGCCTACAAGACAACTTCCCATACTTACCTAAAACTTTGTCAACAAGGTTTCTCATTCCTCATAATTTGTTTCCAAGTTTTGTTCATACTTGAACTTGTCTAACATATGTGGATCATATTTAAAAACACTTTGTGACCAAGTTTCCTATAGGTTTGAATGCTTAGTCTTTTCAATTTTTACATTAGTTTCATCACATGCTCATTAAGAAGGCTCACTACCTCTCATGCTAGTTGTAACAAACACATATTAGCTCATGCATTCTTTTAAACCATTCAATAGCTTGTCAAACCATGATCATGATCAATCACAAGAGCACATCATATAATAAGAAATATACCATGCATGTAACCATAATTCTAACCAGAATAAATCCATGACAAACCAATCATATAATCCACAAATTAAACCAGAACTTATGCTCATGGATCTCAATAAACAATAACACATATAATTATATGCATCCTACCAACCAAGTCAAGGACTTCCACGTACAGCCCAACCATAGATTGGGATTGAACCAAATCTTTCTTCCAGCCCAATCACCCTCGTGCCATATTCCAAGGTTATGTAACCATATAAAAAAAGAGATAGATCGATGACTTCAAAATTAGCCTCTTCAAAGGGGAAACCTCCTTTACATCACATAAATGAACAATTATTGAATGATACAAATGACAAGACCTCCTTTCTATATATATATATATATATATAGATATATATATAGGAGTCTAAGGGGTCACAATATAATTAGAGCCTACATAACAATAATAATTTAAGGGCACAACAATAACAATAAGGGGATACATTAGTAGTATAGGGACCTAACATGACCCTCTCCTTCAAAAAAGTGTTGTCCCCAACTCTTGAGTAGTTCTAGATGATTTTTTACAAAATTATCATCCACCCATGTGGAATATTCAGCGGGTAAGTTCTTCCACTTGATGAGATACTCTGAAATTGATTGATTTCGTAGTTTTCAGGCTCTTGTTTTCGTGACTGCTTTAGGTTCCAATATTATTTTTCCTTCCTCGTTAAGTTCTGGAAATATTGTTTGAACTAGGAGCTTGTCACCTATAACCTTCTTTAAGCATGAAACATGGAAAACTGGGTGCCTCAAGAAGATGCAGGAAGCTCCAATTTGTATGCCATTGTACCAATATTTTGCAACACCTTTTAAGGACCATGGTACTTTGGTGATAATTTATTATTGTTATTATCATGATTGAGGGGTATTTTTTTGTATGGTTGTAGTCATAAAAATACCCAGCCACCTACGTCAAAACTTATTTCGTTGTAATGTTGGTCTACTTGTTGTTTCATTCGATTCTGCGCCAAAGTGAAGTTATCCTTTAAGAGTTGGAGAACTTGCTTTTTATGCTCAATGTGATCTTCCACTGCTTTAACCTTAGAATTTTCTCTTAAATATGATGTGATGGATGGTATATGATATCCATAAAGTGCCATAAATGGGGTCATTTTTGTGGTAGTATGGAAGGAAGTGTTATACCACCATTCAACTAGAGGTAACCACTTGACCCATTGTGTTTGTTTATCAGATACAAAGCAAAGAAGATATTATTCCAAACATTTTTTCACTATCTCATGCTACCCACTAGATTGAGGGTGATAAGATTAAATATGACCTAATCCAGTACCCAGAAAAGAAAATAATTTCGTCCATAAAATTCTAGTGAAAATGAGATCTCTATCACTTACAATAATCATTGCATTTCCAAGTAGCTTTTGAATTGTTTCCATAAATGCAGCAGCAATTGTACTGGCTTTAAATGGATGAGATAATGCACAAAAATGTGCATACTTAGTAAGTCTATCTATTAGCATTATGATGCATGTGTTTTCCTTGATGGAAACTTGCTTCTAACATAACAAGTATATGGTAACTAGATGAATCCACAAGTCATTTCAAAGGTGACAGAGTGATGGAACAAAATAATAGAATGATGGAGGAAAGATTTATAGATCAGAATTAGAAGTTTGATGATGGTGAATATTTGAAGATCTATATGTGGGTTTGTCAAGGCCAAGTCGCGTATACACGCAGATACAAAGAAGCAAAGTTGTGTACATGATGGCACACTAATTTAAGAATACCAAGGGTCCTTACCATGGTATTAGCCCACAATATTCAGCACAGTAATGATTACCTGATCCCACCCAAGATTACAACCGTAGTAGTGTAGTTTTGACTGATGGTATTGGCTAAGGCTCTAATTATATAAGGAGATGACGGTCAAAGTGATAAGTGTGCATGTGAAAGGGTTTTTGATGAATACTTCAATTTGAAGTATATTTGCATTGTAAGGGCCATAGTTGACACATAGATATGAAATAATTATGCATCAGTGAATACAATGATGGATCTGGATCATGCGACTTGAAATGAATTTCCATTGTATGATATGCTCATAGATTGACTAGATCTAAGTATTGACACATATTTTTTTATCTCTAAATATTATTATCTGGGTCTTGCTAAAGTTCCGAAGAGATGCACAATTTTAGGTCAAAATATGCAGATCTGTATGCAGGTTGGTCTCGGTTGAGTCGCATATACATGCGGGTTCGTTTCTTCAAATTAATGTACATAAAGGAAGGGTTTTGTTCATAAATGGCTGATCAACCTAATGAGGGCCACCGTATCTCTACTATTTATCAATGATGTCCTCATGTTGATATTTGTTGACTGATAATGTCTGAAGTAGAACTAATTGAATGATGAAGTTGAATTTGGTTACATGTTGATTGGTTGAAAATATTATTGATGTTGCTAACTGTATGAGGGTTCTGTAAGTTAACAAAATATTTCAGAATAACTCTGGTGAAATCTGTGTCTGATTCATAACTACAAGTTTTTAGTATATTGAGATATGTATGTGGGTTTCTCTATATAAAAGCACGTATACACACGGGTTGCATTAAGTGAAGTAGAATATACATGTTGGCATATGAATGATCAGGGTTGTAGTTGATTATGTGTTTTGATGCATTATTCTGAGTTGAGTTCTATGTTTTGGTTAAGTGATCTCACTATTACGTTTGAATTAAGCTGGTGTTTTCTTCAGTTGATCTACAAGTTGTGATGTATTAACGTAGGTGGATCTAGTGTGAAAATTTATGAAACGTGTTCCACAAATGTTGGTGAGGGTTGGAGCTTTTAGTGAGGAAGTCGAAGCTTCCTACCAATAGTAGCTAGTAATCAGATCAGGGGTTGGAGCTCCCATCCAATAGAAGCTGGAGAATGAGTGAAGGTTGTAACCTTCAGTAGGTGGGTGCCTGTGTACTGGCATGAGTCTACACTAGTACAAGAATGTAATAATTTTTTGATATTCGTAAGTTTGTAGACTAAGAAGACAACAATGGTGGTTTTCTCCCACATTGGGTTTCCACCTTAAATCCTAGTGTTCATGTGAGTTTCTTATGTGTGATACTTTATTCTGTTCTTACTGCACCTGCTTACTCCTCATCAAATGCCTAATAAATATGTTACCTTCTAGTTTAAGTTTAACAGATAAAGAATTAGTTGTTTTACAAGTTTACTAAGCATATGCTAGTTTCTTTTACAATAGTCACGTACATACATGAGTTGGGTTTAGAAAGGTCATGTACATATTTCAGAAACAAAAATTATTATTGTGAGTTTTTAAAATACTGATTCGCCCCCCTCTCAGTGTTTTTCCCAACAATTGGTGTTAGAGAAGGTCCTTCAAAAGAAGCTTGATCGCTTGAAGGAAGATCTCCCAAGATGAGCAATCAAGACAGAACGACATCTATCAGACCACCACTCTTCAACAGAAATAATTTAATATATTGGAAGACAAGAACCATATCCTATCATCAGTCCCTTGGAGAAAATGTTTGGGCAATTGTAGAAGGAGGTTACCACTATCCAACCGCAGTTCCCACAAATGTAGCAGAAAAGAAGATGTATGAAACCAATGTCAAATTTGTCAATGCATTATTGGAAAGTCTGACAGAATTAGAATTTGTCAAAGTTATGCAGTTAAGCACAAAAAAGGAAACATGGGACAAAATCATTCAAAGCAATGAAGGTGATACCAAGGTAAAAAGTTCTAAACTCCAAACTCTCAGAATTCAATATGAAACTCTTAGAATGCATAATGATGAAAGTATTTCTAGTTTCTTTCTACTTATAAATGAGATTGTAAATCACATGAAAAATCTGGGTGAAGAAATAAAGGACACCACTTTAGTAGATAAAATCTTAAGATCTATAACTCTTAAATCTGAGTTAAAAGTGTCTGCCATTGAAGAGAAGCAGGATCTATAGATTCTTACCGTTGTTCAACTTCACAGGATCCTGAATGCTTTTGAAATGAGTAAAGGAGTTCCCTCAGAAGTCAGATAAGCCACATTTAAAGCATCTTCAAAAGGAAAATAAAAGGAAGAACACAAGGAATTAGGATATATATCAGAAAAAGATGAGGTGAACTTTGTAAAGAAACTTCAACTAGGCACCGGAAGGTTCAGAGGTAAGCTTCCCTTCAAATTTTTTGCTTGTGGTAGAGTTGGTCATTATGTTGCTTATACTCATGAAGATAGTGATGGCTTGTCAAATAGTGAAGAAGGAGAATTTGATCAAGTTTTTAAATTACTCATGGCTTTTGCGAAAAATACTAATGAGCATAAAGATAAATTTGTGGATACTTTAGAGGAAAAATATTTCTTTGAAGAAATTACTCAACTCAAAATTTTCTTGGAAGAAAACAAAGTAGCCATAGATACATTGAAGAATCAACTCATAGAAAAGGAAAAGCATAATGAGAAGTTAGAATTTGAAGTAGTAAGTCTAAGAAAGGAACTTGAGAAAATAAAAGTTATAAATATTAGATTTGCTAAAGGATATGAAACCTTAGATGAAATTATCAAGGTACAATGCTCTCCTCATATGAAGGCAAGTCTTGGATACACTCGAGCAACATATCAAATAGAAAAGTATTCAACCACCACCAAAAGCTATCTAAATGCAGCAAAAACCAGTCAACAAAGCTTCAATCCTCACCAAAAGAGTAAAGGCAATCCATAGGTAAATCATGTTCACTCTAATCCAAGGATGAAAAAAAACAGAAGCACCAAGGTAAACAACGCCAAAATATTCTATGGTCATAGAAGTTTCTTCTTTAATGGACAATGCTTCTAATGTCATAATTTTGGTCATTAGGCTGCTCAATGTGTTGCATACAAAACCATCATGACTATAGAAGCAATAAAACAAACAAATGAGATAGGAGTCAAGAAGAACGCTTATAATAATTTCTCACCTGTTAAAGATGAAATTGAATGCTCATTTTGCAATAACTTTGGACATGAAGAATATGAATGCAGGAGCAAATTACAACCAACATCTCAAAAAGAGAAAATATGAACAAATCCTAAGGTATGGAAAAGGAAGGAGTTATAGTCTGAAAGTTGTTGCATAACATTGTTTGCATAAGGACAAGAAAATCAATGGTAAATTGATAGCGGATGGTAAAAGCACATGACAGGTGATAAAGATAAACTTCTTTCATATAATGCTTTAGAGAAAGAAAAGAATGTCACTTTTGGAAATGACTCGCCTGCTGTCATTAAGGGTAAAGGTTCTATTTTTGTAAAAGAAAAGTTTAAAGCTGGTAATGTTATGTATGTTGATGGATTAAAGCATAATTTTTTGAGTGTTAGCCAAATGTGTGATCAAGGAAATGAGGTGGTATTTCGATTAAAAGAATGTGTGTTTCGTGAACTTGACACAGGAAAGACCATAATAAAAGGAACAAGAACCCTAAGAAATATGTATATATTGAAAGGTGGCCAAGAAAAATGTTACCTAGGCAAGGCAAATGAAAAATGGTTATGGAATAGAAGGTTGGGACATCTAAGCTTCTCTCAAATAAGCAAATCAAGTAGGCTCAAAGTTGATCGCGATCTACACAACATCACCCTACCAGAAAGTACCATATGTAATTCATGTCAATTCGGTAAGCAAACCATAGTTCAATTCAATTCCAAAGAAGGATCAACAGGTAAGCCTCTTGAACTTATACATACTAATTTTTGTGGACTAGTAAAGAAAAGGTCACCTCATGGAGAACAATACTATATCTTATTCATTGATGACTTTTCTAGAATGTGATGGATCAGTTTATTGAAACAAAAAGATGAAGCATTTGATTAATTTAAAGTCTTCAAAGCATTACTTTAAAATGAATTAGATATAAAAATCAAATGTATCATATCTAACCGAGGAGGAGAATACATTTTAGATGAATTCTTTGATTTGTGTGAACAACATGGCATAAAAAGACAATTTTTTGTAGCTAGAATTCCTCAACAAAATGACATGGTAGAAATAATGAATATAACTATTCAACAAATGGTCGTGCTATGCTTGATGAGTATGGAACCCCTGATACCTTCTGGGGTGAAGCTACACGTACCCCAGTAAATATTCTCGAAAAGGCTCATGTTCATGTGAATAGTGATAAAAATTTGTATGATCTTTGGTATGGCAAGCCTCCCACTGTAAAGCATTTTAGAGTTTTTGGAAAAAAATGTTTCGTAAAAATAATGATGAAAAGCTTGGTAAGTTTGAAGCTAGAGCAGATGAAGGAATACTTTTTGGTTACTCATCTAGAAGCAAAGGATGTAAATGTTACAATAAGGGACTTCAGAAAATTTTTGAATGCATTGTTGTTGTGATTGATAAAGCATGCACAAATCCCAAAAAGGTCACATCAGCAAAAGAGGATGATAATGATGAATTATTTCCCACATCAAATCTTAGTGATATAGAAGAAGGAACTAATGAAGCAGCAGAATAAGACACATCAGACAAAGAAAAGGCTTCATCCAGGTATGTTCAAAAAAATCATCCAAAAACTCAAATTCTAGGAGACAAGGAATCTCGGGTATAAACAAGAAGAACTCTTGTAGGATCTCTTAGTTATCTAGCTTTATTATCCACAATTGAACCACAAAATGCAAATCAATCTAGTAAAGATGAATGTTGAGTTAAGGCCATGGATGAAGAACTTGATTAAATTGAAAATAATGGCACTTGGGAATTGGTTCCAAGGCCTCATGATAAAAATGTTATTGGGACAAAATGCATATTCAAAATAAGTTGAATGAAAATGGAGAGGTCATTAAGAAGAAATCTAGACTTGTTTGTAAAGGTTATGATCAACAAGAAGGTATAGACTTTGAAGACACATTTGCACCAGTAGTCAGAATTGAAGCCATAAGAATGTTTCTTGAACTTTCAAGTTTTCGACATCTCAAAGTTTATAAAATGGATGTAAAATTTGTTTTCCTTAATGGAGATCTAGAAGAAGAAGTATATATTGAACAAATAGAAGGATTCATTTTGGGGAATCATGAAAACCTTGTATGCAAACTCAAAAAGGCTTTATATGGGATAAAACAAGCTATGCGGGAATTGTATTATCATCTTGAAAAATATCTTCAACAACAAGGTTTCACAAAAGGATCCGTAGACAGAAACTTGTACACAAAAATTGAGGTTGATAAACTGCTAATTATTGTTTTTTATGTTGATGATATCATCTTTGGCAGTAATGAAGAATATATTAGTCAAAACTTTGCTTCTGTTATGCAACAAGAATTTGAAATGTCTTCACTTGGGGAACTAACCTATTTTCTTGGTCTACAAGTGCAACAAGCAAAAGATGACATCTTTCTCTCACAAATAAAATATCTCAAGCAGATTCTAAAGAAGTATGGGATAGAAGATTTCAAACTTGTATGTACTCCCATGATGACAGGATGTAGTCTCAATTCTAATGATGATTCTCCTGCAGTAAACCAACCCGAGTATAGGTCTATGATTGGAAGTCTGCTTTATCTAACAGGTATGAGATCATATATCATGCATGCAGTTGGGATTGTTGGACATTTCCAAGACAATCCAAAGGAATCACATCTTCAAGCAATAAAGAGAGTATTCAAATGTCTCCAATGAACCCAAGACTTTGGTCTATGGTATCCTAAAGATGCAGATCTTATCCTTCATGCATACACAAATGCAGATTGGGATGGAAATGTTGATGACCAGAAAAGCACTAGTGGAGGTGCATTTTACATGGAGCCCCGATTGGTATCTTGGTTCAACAAGAAACAAAGTTCCATTTCCTTATCTACTGTGGAAGAATAATATGTGGCTATTGCATCTTGTTGCACACAGCTTCTCTAGATGATGCAAATATTACAAGATATGCAAATAAAATGTTCTCCTCCCATCTCCAAATACAAGTGCTATTAGTATTTCAAAAAATATTGTTATGAACTCCAAGACCAACCATATTCCAATTAAGTATCACTTTCTATGAGAACAAGTGCTTGAGAAAAAGGTTAAATTGGAGTATGTTCCCTCCAAAGAACAAGTTGCTGATATATTTACTAAACCTCTTCCTAGAGAATAATTTGAATATCTCAGACAAAAACTAGGAGTTGTCTCTACCTCATTTTGTTGTTAATCTAGTCTGCTCAGTCTACAAGTGAAAATTTAGAAGGTTTCTTTCTGTACGTGGGTTTCATGAAGTATAGTCGCATATATACATGAGTTTCTTTGCAGACAGTCGTGTATGTTTTTCTATGATAGAAAAATAGTGGGACAGACTCAATATCAACCTTTGACATGCTACTGACATCTATTATTTGATTCTTATTGGTCAAGTTTTGATGGGTATATTCTGCTGATATGGTATTGAATTATGTTTTTCTCATTGATATTTATCTAATTGATGAAGATGCTTTGATGAATGAGTTGTTGACAATGAACAGGTAGCACATGTTTAGGGGGAGCATTAGCCTTGTAGAATATAATGCATTGTTGGCATTAGGGTTGTTGAATTATGCTACTATTAAGATCTTTTGGTCCCAATTATTAATGTCATATCTGTAATTTGATGGAAAGGTCATGTCGATACCTATGATGTAATAATTGTAATATTCAGTCATGTATGGACTTTTGAGGTCATGTCAAATATGTAATCCCACTTGGCTTGTTGGTAGTGTCAAAAATGTAATCCCATTTGGTTGGGTGGTTGAGTCAAATATGTATCTCCACTTGGTTCGGTGATTGATGTAAGTATGAGTCCTTGGTGATAGGAAGGTCATACTCAGTTGATTTATAGAGTCATGTTCTTCATTTGAAAATCTTTCTGAAGATTCAACATGTGCTTAGGGGGAGCATGGACAATATAGTGTAAATCAAATCCAAAGGGGGAGCTTTGGTTTGCCCTTTGCCCTTGATGTCAATGGGGAGAGTATCTTGGTGTTTGAATAATGATTATTTGATGTATCTAACTGGTTTCTATAGGTTGAGGTGACTAACACCAACATGGTTTCCATCAAGTCCAACAAGGGAGATTGCTGGCATTATGATGCATGTGTTGTCCTTGATGGCAACTCACTTGTAACATAACAAGTATATGGAAACTAGATGAATCCACAGGTCAGTTCCATTGGCATTATGGTACATGTGTTGTCCTTGATGGAAACCCACTCATGGGCCATTTCAGAATTGATAGAGGGAAACTCACATTGTAACAAGTCAATTCAGAGGTAACAAAGTAATGTCATAGAAGAAAAGGAGGATGGAACAAAGGACTACATATCAGAATCAAGAAATTGAAGAAAAAGAATGCTTTCAGTTGTATTAAGTTGCATATGCTAGTTCACCTAGGTCAAGTAGCATATACAAGCAGGTTCACAGAACAAAAAGCACGTATACGTATGCATGCACTTTCACAAGAGTAAAAGAGCGTATGGGATGGAAAATTAAGGAAAAATAAGACTAGTGAATACCAAGGGTCCATACCGTGGTATTAGCCCACAATATTGAGTGGAATAATAGTTACTTGATCCCGTCTAAGAATACCACAGGTTCTAAGTGTTTTTTTGGTCTGAGGTATTGAGAAAGACTAAAACTATATAAAAAGGAGAAGATCAAAGGCCTAATTGTGTAAATGAAAGGATTTTTCATGAATACTTCTATCTGAAGTATATTTTATGTTGCAAGAGATTTTTTTATGATATGATTTGAAATATCTTGTGTACCTTTGGATACAATGTTGGATCAAGATCATGAGACCTTCAATGACATATCATTGTATGATCTAATAATGGATGGGCTAGATCTAAATGCTAATGCATGTTTTATCCTTTATATCTTATGATTTGGATATGTCTAAAGTTTGGAATAGCTGAGAAGTTATAAGTTATTATTTACATACCTATACGTTGGTTAGCCTTGGTCAAGGCGCGTATACACACTCTTTCGTCTCTTCCAAGTAGCATATGCAAAAGAGAAGCTTGTTGTTCAAAGATGACTGACCTATATAATTAGTGCTACTATTTTACTATTTTCTGTCAATGATGTCTTCATTAGATATGAAAGTAAAAATGATTGTATAAGGAGATTGAGTCTAGTTGATTGATTGATTGAGTGAGAAGGGTGAGCTTTGCTGCTATCTGTTTAGAACTTTGTAATTTCACAGTAGATATTCATAATGTTACTGTTTGGTACAATTTTTGGTTCAAAAGTTGTATGATTCAAGGTATGCATAGGTTGGGTTAAAGGAAGAAGTGTATACATGCAGGTTGGATTCATTGAAGTAGTGTATATAATCTGACACATGATTTTTTGAGGTTGCAGTTGCTTCTGGTTGTTGATACAATGTTCTGAGTTCAGATCTGGGTTCTAGTTATAGTGATTTGACTGTTCCAATTGATTGGTTGAATTTTGATTAATTATTGGCTGATTGGGTTTTGAGTGAATGTTTGAATTAGTTGTGTTAGAGGTTCAGTAATTGTTTGATTCAGTTTTGTCAGAAGTTTCAATGTTTGGTTCAGAAAGTGATGATTGGGTTCCATTTATATCAGAGATTGATGATTGGGTTTTAGTGATTGATTGATTCGGTTTTATTTCATATATGTATTGCATATGTGATGAATTTTGAGCTTCAATGTTACTGATGGGTCTAGAATGAAAATTTGATGAAACGTGGCCTACATATTGTGTTTTTGTGTACCAGGAGTATCCAGCCTGAAAATTTATGAAACGTGGTCCCTAGAGGATACTGAGGGTTGGAGCCTTTAGTGAGGAAGTCAAATCATCCTGCCGGTATTATATGGTGATTAGATCAGGGGGTTGTAGCTCCCTTCTAGTAGAAGCTGGAGAACGAGAGAAGGTTGTAGGCTTCTACAGGTGGAATCATGCGTACTAGTATCAATCTGCACTAGCACAAGATTTTAAATAGTTTATTCTTTATATTAAAAACAAGACAAAGACAATAGGAGCAGGCGGTTTTTCTCTTGCATTGGGTTTCCACCTTAAATCTTCTTGTTCATGTGTGTTTCTTATGTGTGATGATTTATTTTGTTATTGTTGCACCTGGTTACTATTTATCTAAAGGTTAATAAAGTACTAATGCATTGGTTGAAAACAAAAATATGATGGATTAACTTAATTATAAGTTCATTGGATATATGCTATTTTCCTTAAGAACAGTTGCGTGCACATGCAGGTTAGATTCAATAAAGTCCCATATAGAAATTTGAATATGAAATGGAAAAGTTATTGATGATTTGTAAATTTTGATTCACACCCCCCCCCCCCCCCCCCCCCCCCCCCCCCCCCCCCCCCCCCTCCCTCCCACCTCCCCAGTATTTTTCCCAACAATTGGTATCAGAGCAGGTCCTTTGGCAGAATCTTGATCGCTTGAAGGAGATCCATTGCAACAATGGGAAAGAAGCAAAAGAAGAAAGCACCTAAGAAGAAGAAGACATCTCAAAGGAACTGTGACAACATGAGAGACAATTGGCTATTAGGTGGAAGTAAGTATTTAGATTCAAAATAACTTTAGATTGAAGATGAACAAGCAAAAGTATTATCAGGTACAAATTTTTGGTCTTCTAGTGATACATTTCTCTGTTCATGCAATATTGATGATAATGAAAGTGATAGTGAAACAACTGAATTTTCTCTTATGGGTGAAAGTGAAAGAAATATAGAGGCAAAAGTTAAAAGGCTCACAGACAAAATTAGAGATCAACAAGATCTATTTGACAAAAGGGAGTGTACCTACAAAGAAGAGATTACCAAGTTAAAAAATCAATTGGAGGAAGGAAACAAAATAAAGAAGCAATACAAAGAAAAGGAAGATCAAAGTCATAGACTATAGGATGAAGTGACATCATTGAGAAATGAAGTGAATGAAAAGGATACAACAACCAAGGAACTTATAGAAAGGACTAGTTATTGTGAAGGTCTTGAAGCTGTGGTTGTCTCTCTAAAAGATCTTAAAAATTCAAATAAGCAGAATGAAGAACTACTTAAAGAATTTGAAGAACAATAAAATGAGGTTCTAAAATTAAGGCAACAAGTGGAATAAGGAAGAAAAGTTGAAGAAATCATGAAGAAGTAATATCTTGAAAAGGAAGAGAAATATCAGGTTGAGGTAAATATCATAAAAGGTAAATTATGAGAAGAGGATAAACTTTTATGATTTCAAGATAGTACTAAGATTTTGGATAATATTCTTAGTAGTCAAAGGTCTACCATCAAATATGGTCTTGGTTTTCATGAAACTGTTAAAGGTGAATCTAGCTCACACACTGAAGAAAGGAATTCTAATGCAAAATCTGAAATTATCAACAAGGAGATAAGAGGTCAACCCCATAAACAACCAAGGGGAGAAAGTCTTCAAAGAAAATCATTTACTCCTAACTATGGAAGTGTTAATTGATTCTTTCCTTTAATGAATAATGTTGAATGTTTTATATGTCATAATTTTGGACATGTTGTAGCTAGATGCAAAAGTAGAATGGTTCAAGATAATAAT
Source organism: Pinus tabuliformis (assembly GCA_031772625.1). Classification (NCBI taxonomy): domain Eukaryota; kingdom Viridiplantae; phylum Streptophyta; class Pinopsida; order Pinales; family Pinaceae; genus Pinus; species Pinus tabuliformis. The sequence continues at coordinate 775,461,991 of CM062804.1, read as the reverse complement.
CGTCACACAGAAAGATCATCATATTTCAGGTACTTTAAGGGACATTGTTTTTCTTACAATATATTTGGTCACAAATCCATTTATTGCTTTAGAAGGAATATGAAACATATAAGATATTATGCTTGTAGAAGGTTTGGGCATATAGCAAAAGAATGCAGGGACAAGTCTATGGATCGTTGTAGACAATATGGTAATCAATCAAATAAGCATATATATATATATATATATATATTAGAATATCTGAAAAAGATGAATACACTAAGAATCAAGAAAAGAAAGATCAGGTAAGGTATGATCTTGCTCTCTGTTCATTCGAAAATGAAGATGATAGTGGATGTGCTCATCACATGACTAGAGACGAGAAAAATGGAGTCTCTGATAGAGAACCATCATGGTAATGATATCCTTGGAACTAATGCTTCAGTAAAAGTTCTAGGACTAGGTACAATCAAAAAATACTCAGGAGGAAATGAAAGTATGAAACTTCAGTGTTCTAATTATCATACACAAATATTATAAACATAAGTAGCGTATATACGCTAGTTTGAAACTACACCGTAGCGTATATGTTGGTTTCATGAAGAAGCAGTGGGGCAGACTCAGAAAAAAGGTTTGATATGGTTCAGACAATTATCAATTGTATTCTCTGTCTAGATGATTGACGACTATAGTTTGTGGATGTTACTTAGATGTGATTTTGACCTTCATAAGTTGTTGATGACTTAATCTATAACTAGTTGATGATGATGCCTTGATGATTCTTACTGATATATGCAATGATTAGATATGACAGTGAACAATTAGCATAGGTTCAGGGGGAGAATATGTTCTTCTTATAATAATACATTGTTGGCATTATGTTTAGAAGTCTTTGGTATGTAATGATTCCTATAAATGGTGAGGATGCATATGTTGATTGAAGTATTTAAATGATACATCATGCTATGCTATGGTCATGGGTTGCCTATGATAAAATCTCAGATGATACTTATATTTCTTGAGCCACATAGTTGTTACTCATATCACATTTATGTATGATTCGGATGATTATTTTGGTGATGCATATAGTACATATGTTATGTTGCTTACATGATGATCTTCATAAGTTCAAGGAGAAGAACAAAGCTTGAGTACACAACTTCATTATGTATGATCAATGTCACTCATTTGTTTTATGTTGTTGTCATCATGCCTTCAAAGATGCATAAGTTCATATGGTACAGTTATGGATGAGGATTCTTATAGTTCTTGGATCTCACATGGTATATTGGTTGAGGATTGTTGCACTTAATGGTATCAAGAAAGTTTGATAAAACGATGTGAGCTCCTGGTTTGATTTTCACATTGTTCAGAAGCTATATACACATAATTCCGGATACATGGATGATTACTTAAGTTGCATATTGGTAAATATTGTTGGTTGGCCAAGAGAATGGTGTTATTGCAGGTTTCATGAAGACATAGCTATTTGAAGACATGGATATTCGGATAAATGGCTTACTTAGTCACATAATGATGATGACTTCTTACTTTATGATGATAGTTCTTACTACAATGATGATGTATGGTCATAGATGATGACTATGATGGTTTCACATATATATGATATGATGTGAATGGTTTTTGTATTACTTCACAGAGATATGAAATATGCTTAGTTGATTCATGGAAGGTTATGTTAAGGATTTTCCTCTAAGTAAACAGATCAAGTTGATCTTGATAAGGTCAAGAGGATGAGTTGATATCTATATGCAACATAATTTATGTTTCAAACTGATGATGGACATATACAAGTTACTGTTCTGGATGTTGCTGACAGATGCTTATGGTGCAGATCATATACGGTGTATGTGTTGCCATTATGATATAGATGTTGTCGTTGATGGTAGCTCACATAGATGACAGTTCATAGTGCAACAGGTTAACAAAAAAGGATTACAAATCAAACTCCAAAGATTCAAGAAAGAGAGGTATACGCTAGTTCAATTTGTCCAAGTAGTGTATACACATAGGAGCACAGAACAAAAAGAGCATATACGTATACATGCACTCTTACAAGAGTAAAAGAATGTATAGGTTGGAAGAACAAGGAAATTCAAGAGCAAAGAATACCAAGGGTCAATACTATGGTATTAGCCCACAATATTGAGTGGAGTAACGATTATTTGATCCCACCCATGAATATCATGGGTACTAAGTGGTTTTGGTCTGAGGTATTGACAACAGATCTAAGTATATAGGGAGTAGAAGATCATTAGACCAAAGTGAGCAAGCAATGAATATCTTATGAAGAGTGAGATAAAACACAAATATGCATGTTATGGGTTCTGGTGCTTTTCTTGATCTGAACTAAGGATGAACCTTAGTGGTTGATGAGGGATGAGATCTAATGATGGATCGGGATCATAAGACCTGAAATGAGTTATCATTATGTGGTCTGATCATGGATACTCTAGATCTGAATGCTAACACATGATTTACACTGTAAATGTTTTGATCTGGGTATGACTGAAGTCTAGAATAGTTGTGATGTTTTAAGTTAGTATTTGCAGATATGTACACTAGTTTTCTTTGATAAAAGCACATATACACGCTGGTTCGACACATCGAAGTAGCATATACATTATGAAATATGATGTTTGAAGTTGCAGTTGGTTCTAGTTGTTGATGCAGAGTTCTTTGTTCTTCTCGGTGTTCTAGTGACAGTGTTCTGAATGTTCAGATTGATTGATTGTGATTTGCTTCAGGGATGATGGGTTTTTAGTGATTGGTTGTATTACAGTAGTGATTTATTTTGAGCTTCAATGTTGCTGATGGGTTCAGTATGAGAATTTGGTAAAACGAGGCCTTTAGATTGTGGTGTGGTGTTCAAGGAGTATCTAGTCTGAAAATTTATCAAACATGGTCCCTGGAGGATGTTGAGCATTGGAGACATCAGTGAGGAAGTTGAAGCTTCCTACCAGTATTGTCTGTTGATTTGATAAGGGGGTTGGAGCTCCCTTCCAGTAGCAGCTAGAGAATGAGTGAAGGTTGGAGCCTTCTATAGGCTGGCACCTATGTACTAGTAAATAGATCGGCTAGTATAGGAGCCAGGGGGTTGGAGCTCCCTTCTAGTAGTAGCTAGAAAACGAGGGAAGGTTGGAACCTACGTACTAGTAAATGGATCGACTAGTACAAGAGCTAGGGGGTTGTATCTCATTTCTAGTAGAAGCTAGAGAATGAGAGAGGGTTGTAGCCTTCTGTATGTGAGTGCCTGCATACTGGTATGGGTTTGCACCAGTACAATATTGTAAATAGGTTTTTCTTATATTAAAAGAAGACAACAACATTGGGTTTCCACCTTAATTCTTGGTGTTCATGTGTGTTTCTTACGTGTGATGGCTTATTCTTTTATTCCTGCACATGGTTATTGTTTAAATGGTTAATAAAGTACTAATTCAATGATTAAAGATCAACATATGATGAATTAAATGGATCAAAAGTTCACTAGATATACATTGGTCACCCTAAAGACAGTTGCGTGCACACATGAGTTCCCTTCATTGAAGTTGCGTATATAAATTAGATTATGAAAAGAAAAATTTATTGATTTGATAAATATTGATTCACCCCCCCCCCCTTAGTATTATTACCAACAATTGGTATCAGAGCAGGTCCTTTGGCAGAAGCTTCATCGCTTGAAGGATATCCGTAGAAACAATGGGAAAGAATCTAAAGAAGAAAGTGCCTTAGAAGAAGAAGACATCTCAAAGGAACAGTGACAATAGGAGAGACAATTAGCCATCAGGTGGAAGCAAGTATTCAAATTCAGGATCACCTCTGATTGAAAATTAACAAGAAAAAGAAGTATTAGGTACAATTTTTTGGTATTCTGGTGATACTTTCCTCTGTTCATGCATTGTTGAAGATATTGAAAGTGATAGTGAAAGAAATATAAAGGAAAAAGTTAAAAGACACATATAAAATTAGAGATCAACAAGATCTATTTAACAAAAGGGAGTGTGCCTTCAAAGAAGAAGCTACCAAGTTAAAAGCTTCACTAGAGGAAGGAAACAAAGTAAGGAAGCAGTATAAGGAAAAGGAAGATCAATGTCAAAAGTTGCAGGATGAAGTGACATCATTAAGAAATGAAGTAAATGAAAATATTACAACAATCAAGAGACTTAAAGATATATCCAGTTACTATGAAAGTCTTGAAGCTAAGATCCTCTCTCTAAAAGAAGATCTTGAAAATTCAAATAAGCAGAATGAAGAACTACCTCAAGCAGATGAAGAACAAGAAAATGAGATTCTCAAATTAAGGCAACAAGTGGAAGAAGGAAGAAAGGCTAAAGAAATCATGAAGAAGCAATATCTAGAAAAGGAAGAGCAATATCAGGTTGAGGTAAATATCTTAAATGCTAAATTAGAAGAAAGGGATAAATTGTTATGATTTCAAGAGAGTAATAAGATTTTGGATAATATTCTTAATAGTCAAAGGTCTCATACCATCAAAACTAGTCTTCATTTTCATGAAACTTTTGAAGGTGAATCTAGCTCACAAGTTGAGGCGAGGAACTCTAATGCAAAATATGAAATGCTCAACAAGGAGATAAGAGGTCAACCCCATCAACAACCAAGGAAAGAAAGTATTTAAATAAAATCATTTACTCCTAACTATGGAAGTGATAGTCGGTTATTTCCTCTGATTAATAATTTTGAATGTTTTGTATGTCATAATTTTGGACATGTTGCAGTCAGATGCAGAAGTAGATTGGTTCAAGCTAATAATTGTCACACAAAAAGTTCATCTGCTTACAAGTACTTTAAGGGATACTGTTTTTCATGCAATATGTTTGGTCACAAAGCCATTGACTGCTATAGAGGGAATATGAAACATATAAGATGTTATGCTTGTAACGCGTTTGGGCATATAGAAAAAGAATGCAAGAGAAAATTTTGGCCAACATGCCAAAAGGAGAAAAAGTCATCACACTCCAAGGTATGGAAGAAGAAGGAAGTACAGTTAGAAGGATGTGGCATAGCTCAGTATACAGACATAGAAATCTATGGAGGAGTTGAAAGTGTGAAACTTTAGAGTTCCAGTTATCATATGTAGTTATCATGAATACAAGTCGCATATATATGCGAGTTAGAGCTGCACAATCGTGTATAAGGTGTTTTTAAGGAAAAGCAGTGGGAAAGACTAATAAAAATGATCTAATATGGTTCAATCAATTATCAATTATATTTTTTGTTCTAATTGATGATGATTACATTGTGCTGATAATATGTAGAAATGCTTTTGGCCCTCATAAGTTGTTGATGACTTTATGTATATTTGATTGATGATGATGCCTTGATGATTCTTATTGATATTTGCAATGATAAAATCTTACAGTGAACAATTGGCATAGGTTCAGGGGGAGCATATGTTTCTAATAATGCATTGTTGGCATTATATTATAGGACCTTGGTACATGACGATACTTATACTGCTTGATCCACATAGTTGTTTGATTCAGGTGACTCTTTTGATGATGGACATATACAGGATGTTGATCTTGAGGCTGCTAACAGATGCTGATGGTGTAGATCAGATATGGTGTATGATAGTTTTTTATGACTATCATGGTCTTGTTTAGATTGTTGGTCCTTGTTATAAATGTCATGTATATCATTTTTTGTAAAGGTTGTGAAAAGACCTAATTTGTAACCCCTTTATGCATGGGAAGGATGATGTAATAATTGATATTTCAGTCATGTATAAAAATTTGGTATATCCCCACTTGGTTGGGTTGATGAGTCAAATTTGGTGTATCCCGACTTGGTTGGGTGATTAATGTATGTATGAGTCATTGGTCTTAGGGAAGTCATACTCACTTAGTTGAGTTATAGGGTCATGTTATTCTTTTGAAAAATATCTTTGTAGACTCTACATGTACTCAGGGGGAGCATGGATAACATAATGAATATCAAAGAGGGAGAAAATCTTGGTCTGCCCTTTGCTCCTGATGTCAAAGGGGAAGAGTACCTTGGTGTTGCCGTTGCCATCAAGTCCAAAGGGGGATATTGTTGGCATTATGATACAGATGTTGTCCTTGATGGCAACTCACATAGATGACAGGTCACAGTGTAACAGGTTAACAATAAAGGATTACAGATCATACTTTAGATATTGAAGAAAGAGATGTATACACTGGTTCACTTTGTCCAAGTAGTGTATACATGCGGGAGCACAAAACAAAAAGAGCATATACATATACACACACTCTCACAAGAGGAAAAGCGCGTACAGATTGGAAAAACAAGGAAATTCAAGAGCAAAGAATACCAGGGGTCAATACCATGGTATTAGCCCACAATATTGAGTGGAGTAATGACTATTTGATCCCAACCAAGAATACCACGGGTACTAAGTGGTTTTGGTCTAAGGTATTGACAAAGGATCTAAATATATAAGGAGGAGAAGATCATTAGGCCAAAGTGAGCGAGCAATGAATATCTTATGAAGAGTGAGATCAAAAGAAAATATGAATGTTATGGGTTTCTAGTGCTTTGCTTGATCTGAACTAAGGATGAACCTTAGTGGTTGATGAGGGATGAGATCTATGGATGGATCAGGATCATATGACTTGAAATGAATTATCATTATGTGGTATGGTCATGGATAGTCTAGATCTGAATGCTAACGCATGATTTACACCGTAAAATTTTTGATCTGGGTATGACTGAAGTCTGGAATAGTTGTGACGTTTTAAGTTAGTATTTGCAGATAAGTACACTAGTTTTCTTTGATAAAAGCACCTATACATGCTGGTTCGACACATCAAAGTGGCGTATACATCATGAAATATGATATTTGAAGTTGCAGTTGGTTCTGGTTTTTGATGCAGAGTTTTATGTTCTTCTCTGTGTTCTGGTTACTATGTTCCCATGATAGTATTCTAAATGTTCAGATTGATTGATTGTGATTTTCTTCAGTGATGATGGGTTTTCATTGATTGGTTGTATTATAGTGATGATTGATTTTGAGCTTCAATGTTGCTGATGGGTCTAGTATGAAAATTTGATGAAACAAGGCCTTTATATTGTGGTGTTGTGTTCAAGGAGTATCCAGTCTGAAACTTTATGGAGTGTGGACCTTGGAGGATGCTGAGGGTTGGAGCCTTCAGTGAGGAAGTTGAAGCTTCCTACTAGTAGTGTCTTCTAATTCGACTAGGGGGTTGGAGCTCCATTCCAGTAGCATTTAGAGAATGAGTTAAGGTTGGAGCCTTCTGTAGGCTAGCATCTACGTACTAGTAAATGGATCGGCTAGTACAAGAGCCGAGGGGTTTGAGCTCCTTTCTAGTAGCAGTTGGAAAATGAGTGAAAGTTGGAGCCTTTTGTAGGTTGTTGCCTATGTATTAGTAAATGGATTGGCAAGTACAAGAACTAGGGGGTTGTAGCTCCCTTCTAGTAGAAGTTGGAGAATGAGAGAAGGTTGTAGCCTTCTACAGGTGGGTGCCTACATACTGGTATGATTCTGCACTAGTACAAGATTGTAAACAGGTTTTTCTTATATTGAAAGAAGACAACAGTAGTTGGTTTTTGTCTCACATTGGGTTTCCACCTTAATTTTTGGTGTTCATGTGTGTTGCTTATGTGTGATGGTTTATTCTATATTACTGCACATGGTTATTGTTTAAATGGTTAATAAAGTACTGATGCACTAATTAAAGATCAACATATGATGAATTAATTGAATCACAAGTTCACTGGATATACATTGGTTGCCTTAAAGGCAGTTGCGTGCACACGTGAGTTCCCTTCATTGAAGTAGCTTATATAAATTAGAGTATGGAAATAAAAATTTATTGATTTGATAAATAATGATTCACCCCCCCACCCCCCCCCCCCCCCCCCTTATTATTATTCCCAATAGTATGATAGTTTCTGATGACTATCATGGTCTTGTTTAGATATTTGGTCTTTGTTATAAATTTCATGTATATCATTTGATGTAAAGGTCATGTAAAGACCTATGATGTAATAATTTTTATATTCAGTCATGTAAGGACTTTTGAGATCATGTCAAATATGTAATCCCACTTGGTTGAGTGGTTGAGTCATTTGGTGTATCCCCATTTGGATGGGTGATTGATGTATGTGTGAGTCATTGGTGATAGGAAGGTCATACTCACATAGTTGAGTTATAGAGTCATGTTATTCCTTGAAAAATATTTCTGCAGACTCTGCATGTGCTAAGGGGAGCATGGACAGTATAGTTCATCTCAACATGTAGTAAGGGGGAGAATACCTTGTTCCCTTTTTTTCCCGTGATGTCAAAGGGGGAGAGTAGCTTGGTGTTGCTTGATATATCTAGTAGGTTCTACAACTTGAAGTGATCAACACCAATATGGTTGCCATCAAGTCCAAAGGGGGAGATTGTTGGCATTATGATACATGTGTTGTCCTTAGTGGCAACCCACTCATAAGTCAATTTATAATTGATAAAGGGAAACTCACATTGTAATAGGTCAATTCAGAGGTAATAGAGTAACGGCATAGAAGAATAGGAGGATGGAACAAAGGACTACATATCACAATCAAGCAATTGAAGAAAAATGATGTTTTCAGTTGTATTAAGTTATATACAGTGGTTCACTTAGTCCAAGTAGCGTATACAAGCGGGTTCACTGAATAAAAAACACGTTTACCTATGCACGCACTTTCAAAAGAGTAAAAGCATGTATGGGATGGAAAATTAAGAAAAATTGGGATGGAAAATTAAGAAAAATTGGGACTAATGAATACCAAGGGTCCATACCATGGTATTAGCCCATAATGTTGAGTGGAATAATGGTTACTTGATCACGTCTAAGAATACCACACGTACTACGTGTTGTTTTGGTTTGAGGTATTGAGAAAGGCTAAAACTATATAAGAAGGAGAAGATCAAAGGGCTAAGTGTGCAAGTGAAAGGGTTTTTCATGAATACTTCTATATGAAGTATATTTTGTGTTGCAAGGGCTATGGTTATGATATGATCTGAAATATCTTGTGAACCTTTGGATACAATGTTGGATTAGGATCATGAGACCTTAAATGACATATCATTGTATGATCTAATAATGGATGGGCTAGATCTGAATGCTAATGCATGTTTTATCCTTTATATGTTATGATTTGGGTATGTCTAATGTCTGGAATAGCTACGAAGTTATAAGTTATTATTTGCAGATGTATACGTTGGTTAGCCTTGGTGAAGGTGTGTATACAATTTGGTTCGGCTCTTCCAAGTAGTGTATGATAAAGAAAATCTTGTTGTTCAGAGATGAATAATCTATCTAATCAGTGCTACTGCTTTACTATTGTCTGTCAATGATGTCTTCATTAGATATGAAATTAAAACTGATTGTATAAGGAGACTAAGCCTGGTTGATTGATTGATTGAGCGATAAGGGTGATCTTTGCTGCTATCTGTTTAAAACTCTGTAATTCGATAGTAGATCTTCATAATGTTATTGGTTGGTACAATTTTTGGTTCAAAAGTTGTATGATTCAGCATGTTTAGAGGTATAGATAGGTTGGGTTAAAGGAAGAAGCATATACATGCAGGTTGGATTCATTGAAGTAGCAGATATAATCTGACACATGATTTTTGAGTTTGCAATTGGTTCTTGTTGTTGATACAATGTTTTGAGTTCATATCTTTGTTCTGGTTACAATGATATAACTATTCCAATTGATTGGTTGAATTTTGATTAAGTATTGGTTGATTGGGTTTTGAGTGAATGTTTGATTTAGTTGTGTCGTAGGTTCAGTGATTGTTTGATTCAGTTGTGTTAGAAGTTTTAATGATTGGTTCAGAAAGTGATGATTGGGTTTCAGTTATATCAAAGATTGATGGTTGGGTTTAAATGATTGATTGATTTAGTTTTATTTGATAGATGTATTGCAGATGTGATGAATTTTGAGATTCAATGTTACTGATGGATCCAGTATGAAAATTTGATGAAATATGGCCTACATATTGTGTTGTTGTGTACCAATAGTATCCAGTCTAAAAAATTATGAAACGTAATCCCTGGAAGATACTGAGGGTTGGAGCATTCAGTGAGGAAGTTGAAGCTTCCTGCCAGTATTAGCTGGTGATTAGATCAGGGGGTTGTAGCTCCCTTCCATTAGAAGCTCGAGAATGAGAGAAGGTTTTAGTCTTCTACAGGTGGATGTCTACATAATGATATGAATCTACACCAGTATAAGATTGTAAATAATTTATTCTTTATACTGGAAAGAAGATAGAGATAACAACAGCAGGTGGTTTTTATCTCGCATTAAGTTTCCACCTTATATCTTGGTGTTCATGTGTGTTGCTTATGTGTGATGATTTATTCTGTTATTGCTACATCTAGTTTACTGTTTACCTAAGGGTTAATAAAGTACTAATGCATTGGCTGAAGACAAAGATATGATGGATTAACTAAATTATAAGTTCACTGGATATATGTTAGTTGTCTTAAGAATAGTTTCACACACACAGAGGTTCGATTCAATAAAGTCGCTTATAGAAATCTGAATATGAAATGGAAAAGTTATTGATGATTTGTAAATATTGATTCACCCCACCCACCCCCTCTTAGTATTTTTCCCAACAAGTTCATAGGTGATAGATTGATGGAACAAAATAAAAAAATGATGGGACAAAGGTTTACAGATCAGAATTAGAAGTTTGATAAAGGAGAATATTTGAAGATCTATATGCAGGTTTGTCAAGGCCAAGTTGCATATACATGTAAGTACAAAGAAGAAAATCCACGTACATGTTCGCACACTAATTTAATAATACCAAGGGTCCTTACCATGGTATTAGCCCATAATATTGGGTGCAGTAATGGTTACTTGATCCCATCCATGATTACCACTGGCACTAGTGTATTTTTTACTCATGGTATTGGCTAAGGCTCTAAATATATAAGGAGGTGAAGATCAAAGTTCTAAGTGTGAATGTGAAAGGGTTTTTGATGAATACTTTAATTTGAAGTATAATTGCATTGTAAGAGTCATAGTTGACACATAGATCTGAAATAATTATGCACCGATGAATACAATGATGGATCAAGATCATGATACTTGAAATGACTTTCCATTGTATGATCTACTCACAGATTGACTAGATTTAGGTATTTATGCATGTCTTTTATCTCTGAATATTATGATCTAGGGATTATGTTCAGTTCATAGTACCTTCCTCACAAAATATGTGAAGTGCAGGGTGCCTGGAGGTTTTGCTGCCCAGAAACTCATTAGGAAACTTTTCGATGAATCCAAGGGTGAATTAATAGTGTTTCTGTTTTAGCATACATTTCTGAAAGTAGCGTTGTCTCTATGAAACATGCCTTGCAAGATTTGCATCACAAAGAACAAAATTTCAAGGAGATTGCCCAAAGTCAGTCCAGGATCAATGCCAATTGCCACAACATTATTCACTCCTTTCACTTTACTCTGGTGCATTTCCAGCCAAAAGAAAAAAACGAAGGGGGTGCTGTTGTGATTAAAAGTATTGAAAATGTTTTTTTTTCCTTCAATAAATATGAACATTTCTAGACTGATGTGTTTTATGTTTATGGTGATGCTTTCTCCAGTGTCTGCACCAGCACTTTCACCATTATCAGGTCAACATCGCTCCAATTCTTCACCGGGTTCTACTTCTGATTAAGGAAATACTTCTGATTAAGGAAATCGTGATCGTGTCTTGGAGACAACTAGTTTTTGTGAGTGTGATTTAAGGAAATAAATACAAAATCAATCTAACCTTGTACTTTTTTGAAACCATCGAAACCACCTTTCGATAAAACTTTCATAGGCATGATTTCCACTCTGATTCAGATCATGCTGCAACTTATCTTCGTCCTCCTCAATCTCCTGTTCAAATAATTGTTCATCGTCGGATATACAAGATTCTTCAAATGTTAATTCATTGTTTTATTCTAGAGGAGTAGTTAAGCTTTTGGCGGTTGTCAAGATCTCTTCTTCGCAAGAAGAGGAGATCCTAACACTTGCTAGGATCTAAGCGAGTTGTTCCAAACTTATACTCATTGTTTTTATTGTTTTTTTTGTTTTTTTAGTGAATGGGGGTTTTTTATTTGTGTTCTATTTCTATGTTTTCTATATGAGAATAAACTTAAATGAAAATTCCTAAATGCAATTAACCCTAAATAAAAATGATCCTAAATAAAAATTCTTCCTAAACAATCTTCTTAACTAGCTTACATCTAAGTTTGCTTCCCCAGCAATGGCGCCAAAATGTTGGGCGATTTAGTTGTCTGCTAAATCCCTGTCATTTAATTTATCAATCCGGGGTATCGTAAACTTAGAAGCAAACCAAAATATATTGGACCTCAGATGAAATAGGTGTAGGAAGTTTGTTAATGCATATTACAAATCTAAACTATCAGATCTATTTTATGAAAGCATAAAAAATGTTTGATCAATGGAATTATTTTACTTTAGAAGATAGAGAAGAGTCTCTTGTTCAAGAGTCCTGATTGTCCTTCTACAATCTTCCTATAATAACATTACCAAACACCTAAGAAATCAAGAAAGAAAGAATATAAATGAAAGCATGTAAATATTGTTTTCAGTTCAATTCTTAGCTCATGGAGAAGAGTCTCCTAACTTAGGAGGACTTGATTTCCCTTCTCACATAAAAACTATATACTGAAAGGGAATCAATATTCACATAAATGTAATCTAGGAAAGCATATGAGAGAGTAAATCTTATTTCAATTTAATCTAGCTCATGGAGAAGAGACTCCTAACTTAGGAGTTCCTGGTTGTCCTTCTCACATCAAAACTAGCTACTGAAAGGAGATAAACCTTCACACAAAAAAACATGGCCACAACATGAATTCATACTGAAATTATCTACAAGTATTTATAACAAAGAAATAAGATGAACATCATAATTAAAATTAGTATATTCACAACATTACTTTACAACAAAGTGTACTTATCTCAATATGGGGATCCTTCCATTCCTCAATGAGCACACATGAACAACTATCACACCTTAAGAATCAAACAACACTCATAACTCATGATTTGGAGAAAGTGGTATTATTCATGTTGAATGAACATAAATCTAATTCTAATGAATAACCGATAATTGTTTTCTCTCCCTCCTTTTTTTTCCTTTGAAGGATACTCTTCTTATTTATACATGAATTAGGGATATCTACTCAATAAATGTAGATCCCTTAAATATCTACTAGACCCATACTTGTCTCAACTTATCCCTAAATACTAGATACAAATCCCATGACACATCAAAATCTCCATGATCTTTCTCCTTGGAATATGGTCCACCTCTTGAGTTGAAATTCGAATTTGATCTTGGGAGGTCACATAAGGGTGCCTTGGAAGCTTCCAAATGATCTACACATGTCATCAAACTCAAGCCACTTTTAGGTATAAGCAAATACATGTTATTTCTCTAACTTTTAATCATAAATTCACTCTAAATACATGAAATTAATAACTTTGGAAAATACAAATATAAACTCATATGGTAATGGAAATATAGGGTTATGCAATGATAATATGATGAAATGAGGTGACAAAATGAGGATAAAGGTGAAAATGGAGTGAAAATTGATGTTAATTTGGCAACCCAACATATATTGAGATATGCACGCAGGTTTCTCTATAGAAAAGAATGTATACATGCGGGTTTCCTTAAGTGAAGTAGCATATACATGTTGGCATATCAATGATCAAGGTTGCAGTTGATTATGTGTGTTGATATAGTATTTTGAGTTCAGTTATGTGTTATAGTTGTAGTGATCTCACTATTTTGTTTGAATCAAGTTGGTATTTGCTTCAGTTGATCTACAAGTTGTGAGTATTATGGTAGATGGATCTAGTGTGAAAAATTATGAAACATGGTCACAGATGTTGCTGAGGGTTGGAGCCTTCAGTGAGGAAGTCAAATCTTCCTACGAGTACTAGATGGTAAATAGATAAGGGGGTTGGAGCTTCCTTTCCATAGGAGCTAGAGAACGAGTGAAGGTTGTAACCTTCAACAGGTGGGTGCATAAGAACTAGCATGATTCTACACCAGTACAAAATTGTAAGAATTTTTTGGTATTAATAAGTTTGAAGACTGAGACGACAACAGCGATGGTTTTCTCCCACAATGGGTTTCCACCTTAAATCCTAGTGTTTGTGTGTGATACTTTATCCTTTTCTTACTACAACTACTTACTTCTTATTAAATGCCTGATAAATCTCTTACATTCTAGTTTAAGTTTAACAGATAAATAATTAGTTGTTTTACAAGTTTACTAAGAATACACTAGTTTCTTTTACAACAATTGCGTACATATGCGAGTTGGGTTCAATAAAGTCACATACATATTTCAGAAAAGAAAATTATTATTGTGAGTTTTTAAATACTGATTCACCCCCCTCTCAATATTTTTCCCAACATTATCAACTACCACCATGATGACACTCTTTCCTTTAGTAAACTTGTGATAAAATCCATTGAAAACTCCTCCCAACGTTGAATTGGAATGGCTAAATGTTGTAACAGACTTAGGGTATTAATTGTCTCAACTTTATTTTGTTGGAAAAGCAAACATTCCACCACAAACTTATGAATATCAGATTTAAGGCCCTCCCAAAAAAAATCCTTCTTGACCCTGTGGTAAGTTTTTAAAAATCTTGAGTGCCCTCCTAAGGGAGAGGTGTGCAATTCCAAAAAAATCTTTTGTTTGAGTTGGAAATTCTTACAAATATATAAGTGATATTTTGACCGTAGTGAATCATTTTTCTAACTAAATGTATAAGATATACTGGGATCTTGCTACAACTTTTGAATTAGCATCCACACTTCTTCATCATTCTTCCATTTATCCCTTGCTTTAATTATCTAATCTAGTTGGATAATAAAAATGGCACAAATAAATCCTTCCACATCCTCATCCTTTCTTGAGAGAGCATTTGCAACAACATTTGACTTCTCTTTTTTGTATATGATTTCAAATTCATAACCCATCATCTTTGAGACCCATTTTTGTTTCTCTTCTGAAGATAATCTTTGTTCCAAGAAGTATTTAATACTATCATGATGTTTTTTTACCTTGAAGTGTCTTCCCATTAGGTAAGGTTGTCATTGCTTTAGTGCAATTTGTATTGCCAACATTTCCTTCTCATAAATAGGCTTTTTTAAATACTCTCCTTTGATTGGACGACTTTCAAAAGTAACGGGTCTTCCTTCTTGCATTAAAAAAACACCAATTCCATTTCCCGAGTAATCACATTCCACGATAAAGTTTTTTGTGAAGTTTGGTGTAGCTAAGGCTGGTGCTTGGAACATTTCCTCTTTAAGATGTTCAAAGGCCTTAGTTGCTTCTAAAGTCCAAGAAAATGCATCTTTCTTCAGTAATGTTGTTAGAGGTGTTTCTATTCTCCCATAATCATTAACAAACTTATGATAATACCTTGTCAACATGAGAAATCCTTGAAGATGTTTTATGGTTGTGGGGATTTTACATTCCTTAGTGGATTTAATTTTGTTAGGGTCTACATTAACGCCGTCATGAGATATAATATGACCCAGATATTACACATCATGTACTCAAAAGAAACATTTTGTTATGCTCTTGAACTGTGAGAAATTCCAGAATACTAGAAATGCAAAGAAATATAACCCATAACACTGAATAAAATGATAAAAATAGCAAGTATTTTATTATTCAGAAATAGATTCAATGTTCACTTGCCTCTTCGACGGGGCAACCTCCAACAAAGCAAAGCTCAATTACAAATAAGACTGTATCATATTTCCCTTACTAATTATGACTATTTATAGCTCAATGACCTCCAACAACTTAATGACTAGTGGTCCTTTGCATAACATGGGTTAACCACTTTATTTATTAACTATGGCCATTTTCAACTAACTGTGGTCCCTTTCTTAAATGCGGGTCAACCACTTACAATTATTAATATGGACTTGATTGAATCTTTAATTAACTATGACTATGACTCAACCTATTGGGCTTACTACATAAATAAAGGGGTTAGGGTTGGACCCTAACATGCCCCCCATCAAAAGAAACCTTGTTCTCAAGGCTGAAGATGTGGAAACTGCTGAAGGATAGTGGTTGGTTCCTAGGTCACATCTTCTGGAGAGGTGTCTTTCCACTTGAAAAAGACTTCCTTGATCGTCTGGCCATGAAGATGTCTTTCATGGGTATTGAGAGCATGTTTTGGTTGGAGCCAGAGTGAGCTTTCCTAATCTAATTTGGGTAGACTGGTTTGAATTATGTAATTGTTCCCGACCTATTTCTTGAGGAATGATACATGGAAGGCTGGAAAGATTTTTGAAGTTGGTGGCAAGGCCAGTTTATAGGCCACTGCTCCAATGCGTTGAAGTTTCTGATAAGGTCCATAGAATTTTGGTGCTAGTTTCTAGCGGCCTTTTTCTTTGAGACATGTTTACTTATATGGTTGTAGTTGCAGGAATACTTAATCCCCTTCTTGAAATGTGTGCTCAAAATGATGTTGGTCTCCTTGTTTCTTCATTTTATTATGATCTTGATGTAGATTATCTTTGATATGAGCTATCATGGAGACACAATTCTGTAGGAGTTGATCAACTGCGTTCACCTCGAAACATCCATGGATAGAGGAAATAGGTGAAGTTGGGAGTTATCCATACAATACCTCGTATGAATTCATCTTGGTGGCTTCATGATAGTTAGAATTATACCACCATTTAGCTAAAGGTAGCCACTGAACCCATTAATGCTGCTTTTCTAAAGTGAAGCACCTTAGATATGTTTCCACACATTTGTTGATTGCTTCTGTTTGACCACTGATTTGGGGATGTGTGATGCAGGTAGATTCTAAGTGTGGACACAAACAATTCCTCTAGCCCGAGAGAGTAGGTCTAGTCACAAACAAACAATCTATGGAATATTTCCTTAGGCTAGAATCAATTGAGAGGGCCTACCTCTTAGAATGCTATTCCACTTGGTGATGATCCTGCTTCCTCACTCCAGCTATCTTTCATTTCCTTCCTTTGAATACATAAAACAAGAAAAAAAAAGAAACAACAAATGTGACATCATACAATATTGTATTCATCCTACTTAATAGGTCAATGAACATTAATCCATAAAGATGTAAAATGAAACTTCATGTAGGAAATCAATCGATAGTTGCATTAATATAAATCAGAAAGAGATTACAATCCGTGCCTTGACATTTCTGGTCTCCTCTAATGTATCCAAGTTCCCACACTTTTGCTAGCACTTCATGGACAACCCCAAAAATAGATATTTTAAAGCCTTTTTCCATCTAGTCTCAAATCACACCCAAGCACACTATTCTCCCTTAAACATACACTAGAAAACTTCAGACTATAGATGTCTTGTTGATTATTCCAATTCCAAATTAAAAAACTAGCTTTTGCTTGGGGAAAAGAGAAGTTTTTATAGCTTGGATGGATGGGAGATGATTCATATTCTCATGGGATAAGGCCTTATCTCTCAGATTATTTCCATCCTAATATGGGAAAGGAGCCTAAATTGACCTCCTCAACTCCATCTGACTTAACCATTTACTAGACTTCTATTATGAAGCTTCTAGAGCTGGAAGCTTCGGTTCCATATTTAAAAAACTTTCCAAAATAGGATCGGCCCAACTGAGAAAGGGATTAGTTGGTGCGATCGGTGCTAGGGACAATTTTAATCCCTTCATATCTGCACAAGGAGGACACGGGTCATTAGCATTGGTCTTGTAAAATGGGGTAGACAGAAGCTTTTTGGGGAATGGTGCAAAAGGGAATTGTTCTACTCATGAAGAGGGACACAATGGGAGTTTCTTCATGATAGGAAAGCATGTATGGTGCACTATAGAGGTCCTCCAGGATCATGGACAGAGAGTATAGGGACAGTGACAAAATATTGTGTAATAAATGTCCCCTAAAGCATGAATTCCAAACTAGAGTGAGGAGTGAAATGCTTTACAAGTGTGTGTGGGGAACTGGAGTTCATTGTTGGAGAACCTGCAAGCGAGCATAGATACACAGACATTACTGAAAAATTTGAATAATAATACATGAATCATGGTATGGACATAGCCATCGAGAGAATGATCATGTAAACAGATCCAAGGCATGGGCGCAACCATCCTGCAGAAAGGATCATAATGAAATTGAGGTATGGTCACAACCGTCCAATAATGAGAAGGATCACATAGAACAACTCATGGTATGGTTGCAGCCATCCATCTGAAAAATACATGTATATAAACATGACCATGTCACATCGCCTCGCAACCTGGACTTGTAATCTTAACTTAGGGCCTTGCGCTCCAAACGCTCTGATCAAAGTACAAATGCTAAAATGCGAATGAACATGTTGAAGTCGAACATGATAAGAAGTCTGTTGATTACCTGTCAATGATGTGAACCATTAACAAGTGTGAGAGAGACCACTAATAATGATAATGTCTCTCAAGGTACTGGCAACACAGTTCACGGAATGTGAATAAAGGAACTGATGTCGAACACCCATGAAATCAACCGATCGAAAGCTAATGATATGAACTTGTCGTCGAGTGTGAAAACTTGCCATTAGGGCATGCAAGCTCTAAGGTACTGGAAGGGAGTCTCTTGGCCAGCGTCCTGGATAATGAGCTCAAGTCGATAGGAAGCAACCATGTTGAAGGGGGCCATGATGTATCCCATAGCATCGACATGAGACAAAGGGATGAAAATGATTTTAGATGATACAAAGAATCAGGAGTAAGTGTAACTGTAGAGGGAATGGCTCTTGAACATATCAGTGACACGATTCCGAAGTTTGGCAGCTTTTGGATCCATAGGATTGGTGGTCATGATGACGTGGCAGAGATAAAATGGAAGGAAAAATTGAATGGCCCAACCTAGGAAGGTCAATGATGAAAGGAGTATACCCCAACCCGACATGAAATAGATAGTGTCATCTTCAAGAGTGAGCTACTAACACAACTGATATAATTTCCAAATTTCCCCCCACCATTTCTGGCAGGTACCCCAATTATTTTTAATAACAAGCTTGAAAGGGATAGCATATTCTTGCACTATAAGTTCATCCTTCATACGAATCTGACCTAGTAAGTTTAATGATCCCTAGGAAGGAGAAGCTCATGTTCGTCATGATGATGAATCCAATGTATTTTAATGTTTTAACGAGTCTGACAAAGGTGTAACTCAGTATCTTTTTCATGTTTAGAGAGTTTGAAAAAGACAAGGAAAAGAAAACTCCACATGGTCCCTTTTCATACATTTGTGTCTCTCGAACCAAAAAAGGTAGAAAATAATACTTGAGAGAACTGCTTGACCATTTCAGTTAAGGAGTACCTTTTCATAAATAGTTTATCCCATCCCGAAAAAGGGGTAAATGTATACTGGGTAAACAACTTTTCACATCCTTTAACGAGTTCAAAACGACAAGAGCTCGACAATATTTTCGTGTTTCAAAGGTTAGAAAAGAGTTGAAAGTAGACCTCCCCATTTTATTTTCTTTAACGAGTCAAAAGGGAAAAATACTTGGTGATCTTTTCATTTGAGTTTTACGAACCAAAAAAAGGGCTTAAATGGTGCTTGAGTATCATCGTCAACAATTCGTCACCTGTCGTTGCACAAGAAAGGTAAATGGATTATGCAGTTCTGAGGTAAAATAGGTCAAAAACACTTTAAAAACCCTAATATTTTCACAAAAATGAATAAAAAAGGGAAAAGTAATTATTTTTTACCATTTAACATTTCACCTTTGTGTGAAGGGCTTTTTACCCTTTTGTGCCCTAATTTTTCTGGAGCAGATTGCAGGAGATCCGAGAGGTCATTTTTTGAGCCACCAGCTGTAGGTAAGAGCGAAGACCTTAAGCTCCATTTTCATATTGTTTTTACCTGTTTTTATCCGTTTTTTGGATTTCATGGGGAGCTTCTGGCAAAAAAAATTCTCCCTCGATCGGAGTGATTTTCGGGCAAGGAATTGCGCCAATCAGAGGTAGCTAAAACTACCAACTACACCGTCGGTGCCACTATTTTCAAAATAGTCGCATAAACACCGTGAGAAAAAATTTACATTCTTCTTGCTCAATTCATCCATTTGAATCCAAATTTCTCTATTAAAAAATGATCATTGACTTGATTAAATGGTTTTTGTAGGAAGAAAATCATTGAAAATGGTGGATTGAAAAGAAAGAGAGCATGAGGATATCAATACTAAAGCAATAGCTGATCCAAATTTCTCGGAGGCTCTAAGGAACTATGGGCTCCTCAAGTTATTTCTCACACCAGGGATGTGGGCTCAACCTGAGTTGCTATGGTACCTGATTAGTCTTAGGGACATAAATCAAGAAATTTTTATCATCGGTGACCAAGAGCTGGAGTTGGAGACTTTAGATATTTACTTCATCACAGGACTATCCTGGAGAGGGGAACTAGTTAACCTATATGGGTCGAGGTAGATTGGGGCAAGTGTGTCCATGT
Source organism: Pinus tabuliformis (assembly GCA_031772625.1). Classification (NCBI taxonomy): domain Eukaryota; kingdom Viridiplantae; phylum Streptophyta; class Pinopsida; order Pinales; family Pinaceae; genus Pinus; species Pinus tabuliformis. The sequence continues at coordinate 775,441,479 of CM062804.1, read as the reverse complement.
TACTTGCCGAACATTGCCTAGAATCTCTCAAATCCAAGAGTGGCAAGATCGAGATCGCGATTGTTCGGGATCTTGTGTTGAGAGTGTTACTGTTGACCATCAATAGTGTGGTTAGGTCCCAAGCGCCACATGAGACCAACAAGTCAAAGTTCCTGTATGCCATTGAGTGCACAATGCCCACTATTTTTAGCTAGGCGGAATCTATGAAAATCAACATGAAGTGCCAGCTAGCAAAAGCTAAGGAGGGAAACCTAAAGTAGTTTTTCTTTGGATATGTGCTAGTGACCTTCTTCCTAGAGTGGGTTCTATTGTTCAAATACCAAATGACTGAGGTGGATCCGCCGATGCCACGAGACCTACGGATGGTCTGTGGGAGTGATTTTGTTCCTAGGTTTACGGGGGGCCAACAGATGTCCTACAAGCCTGCCTTATTCTCATGGATATTATGACAACTGATCATAGTGGAGGATTGGCCTTATAGTGGTACCGACTTCCATGGAGATCCAGATATGCAACTCCCATAAGGGGAGGATTTTGATGATGAAGGTAAAAAAAACAATTGTTAGTTATTTTTTTTTATGTTGCTACTGTTTTTGAAATATATGTGTTCATGACACTTCGATTTTATGAATGTAGATGCTGGACCAGAATGCCCTGTCGGGATGTCCCTGAGTTCCTGGCGCATCACTCGACAGTTTGATGTCGCTCCTTATAAGGAGGGGAGCAACAATGAGGAGGAGATTGCATGGAATCTCGAGGGCTTGACCCATGGGATTCCAGAGTATGCTCAGATGGGTGATGTCCCATGCTAGTACCAGAGGCATACGGTGGGGGTGTCAGATCAAATCTGTTGACTACTAACTCATGTAGTCCGAGCAGTTACATGCTATCATGAGCATCATGTTGTTTAGTGCATAGGTCTAACATTCAATATTTTTTTAGGCCTGTGAACCACAGATGTATAAGGCCTACAAGCCACCAACATATCTCGAACACACATATTATTTTTTGAGGCTTTGATGTATGACAAACATTATTCACACACACACACATATGTTATATTTTCCTTCTTACTATAAATGATTTGTTTTTTATTTTTACATGTTTCGCAAATGCTTATCAAACATATAATTAGCTAATGCATATGTCAATATATTCATATGTCTAGGAATATGATGATATGCAATGTAATCAAAATTTCTCTCCAATAGATGAATACGTAGATACATTCTCAATATCTGAGGGTTTCTGATGAAATATTACCTGTTGGTTGAAGAATGACAAGCTGTGAATCAAGGTTGACAACCAAATCCCGAATACCAAGAGTGATAGCTTCTGAAAAAAATTCGATAAATGTGTTATACTCATCGATGTTATTAGTTGTTTGACCTATACAATCCCTTGAAGATCAATCAACTCACCATGGGGTTCATAAATGGCCCATGCTATGGATGATAGGTTATGGGTACTTCGACAAGCACCATCAACGAAACTGATGTGAGGAGACATCGACATCTACAAAGCAGGAAAAACCATAATAAGCAGGAAAGTTGCTTGCAAAACAACACACCAAACCAAACTGCACAAAAATGAATGACACACTTATTGTACAAAAGTAACCATGCAAGATTACCTAACCATAGTACTTTTTGAGAGAGTCCATGCTCGGACTCGGGTAATCAATCAACACAGATGAACATCAGATTTTTACCATTGACATGACAAGTAAGCATCGACTCGGCCAAAGAATAGAGTAGAACTCATAAAAGGCTTTGCCCCCATGCCCCCTGGGTGAGGTAGGGTTACGAGTCAGATCAAACCCCATTGCAATAATGGGCAATTGGTAGAAACATAGGGAGGGAGAAAAAACCTGAATCCATGAGGGGATAAAGGGACCCTCAGTTGAAAGATCTTGACAACGTCAGGAGAAACTGACATGTCAATAGGCAGTGGAGAAGAAAAATCCTCAAGACACATAGACATGACCATCGGGCCAAAACCAAGCCATGGTGAATGGGAAAACGCATCGAGAGATGTTCTTGAAACAAGATAATCAGAGGATACCATATGTAAAGCCAAAATAATTTCCATGCAATTAATTTCAGTGGGACTTAATGGCATTACCTCGCCCCATGTGTCAACAAGATCCAGAGAAGGAATGACCCAAGGATTAGACTTGACTGAAATCATGTGAACAGAGGCAACGTGAGGAGGTGGGAGTGGAAAGATACCCATTAGAGTAGGATCTTTAAAGAGTCTTGCCCCCACACTCTCATAAGGAGCACCAGTGTGCTTGACATATGGAACATTGCCATCTGAGGAGGAAGAGGCAAAGAAGGACAGTTGGTAAACTATGATTATTTTACCTTGATGGGGAAAATGAATCACGTGGAATAAGGAAGAGGCTACAACATGCATGGCATGGGTCCAACTCCATCCTAGTAGAAGATTATAATTTAGATTAGCGTCAATGATCTCTACCTTGTCGTGCACAATATTTCCCTCCAAAGTAATGGAAAGGTTGGGTGAGACACCGAATGGTTGTGAATCGCGCCCGTCAAACGCTTCTGAAGTGTTAGGGGATTGGTTCAAAGTAAGAGAACCAATTACCTTCCAACAAGAAACATACATGATGCAGGTGGAAGCACCTTCATCAATGAAGGTTCTATGAATGGTTTTATCATTGATGATGACCTGAATGAGAAAGGCAATCTGATGAGGAAGACATGGAATGTGGTTTTCTAGATCAAAACATATAAGATTGGAATCAATAGGATCAATACCCCCAATATCTGACAGTAATGATTTCCATTAAGACAGACAGCTTTGAAGTACCTCGAGGGCAGACATAGCTGATGGCGCTTGAGCCAAATCCTCAACAATATTTTAGTGTTGAGTAGTGGGAGCATTGGTCTTGTATGAGGAAATTTGTAGCACACCTCGAGAAGGTGGTCGAACGACAGAATTAGGGTTAGGTCGCTCTATATGAAGAGGGGTAGAAGAAGAAGGGGCAACTTCTTTTTCTTTCCCTACTGTCGGGGTAGGAGTTTGATAATATTTTGATCTAGTGGCCACATTAATGGGTGCACTCATCATGAACACATGTGAACCAGAGGAAATAGATGATTGAGGTTGGTCTACCATTTGGGTTTGCTAGGATGGAAATGCCTCTTTTAGGACAGTTGTGGTCCCTTTGAGTGAACGACTAACTTCGGATCGTTTGGGACAAGCCTTAGTATAGTGGTCCTCTTCACAAATGAGGCACAGATACTTAGGCTTCCATTGGGAAGCATCACCAACAGATGACTTAGGAGGACCCTGTTTCAGGGCATCGAATTTACCTTTGCCTTTACCATTCTTCTTATCTTTTGAGGATTTGTCCACTGCAGTAGACTCAACAGTCTGGACCTTTGAGGTTTTACCAGGGCTAGGTGGATTCTGAGAGGGGATATTAGAAGTAGTGTTTGAGGCCAACTTCTATTTAGAAGAAGATTTTATGGGGGCCTGGGACACTAAACCAATTACTCCATTAATAGGTGATGTAGCCTATGACTTCAATGTCTTTGGATCAGATGATGGCCTCGGAGCATCAGGTAATAACTCATATAAAGTTCCAGACTAAGAGTAAACGAGATCTAAGTACTGGGCATGAGGAATGGCTTGCTCCTCTGTGACGCATCCACCCATAGCGATATCGTGAGAAGTTGGAGCGAAGAATGATTTGGTGAACCATTCGATTAGTAACTGACAAGCAATCTCGAATTTGATCAGGTGATGCCTATGTCTCCATTCATGGATGTGATCAGAAATGTGGGTCATAGTATTTTGCTTGAGCGATGTGAGCCAATAGGTGTCAGTTTCATAGTGACCTGAAAATTGGAAATGCGTGAGGAAAGCCATGGCTAAAGTATTGAAGTCATAATAAGTACTTCGAGGGAGCTTGATGTATCACTTGGCTATAGCTCCTGTGAGAGTTCAATGGAAAAGATGGAGACAAATAGAATCGTCAACGTAAGAATTCGAAGAGCACCATAGGTGATATGTCATCACATGGGCTTGAGGATCTTCTTTCGCTTTCCCATTGAACTTCAGAAAATCGCTCGGCATCTTGGATGGGACCAGAGGCCAATAGGGCAAATGAAGAATTGGATCATTCATGAGTTGAGACACATCTAGCAACTCTAGTGTAGCCAAGAATGGCAATTGAGTATTGAAATGAATTAGAGGTCGATAAGTGGGTCCAATCAGAGGAGCCCATCCCTACTGGTAAGGATTTTGTCCCCATAGTGGAGGGTTCTGTCCATAGGGCATTTGATTTTTCCCCCACTGTAGGTTACCTTGCCCGTAGGGAGGATTTTGACCTTGAAAGCCTTGAAATTGTCCAGCCATAGGTTGTTGATAAGCAACATACGGGTTAAAAGGCTATTGAGCCTGTTGACCTTGGACATATGGGTTTTGCACCTGTTGTCCATGGGCATACAGGTTTTGAACCTGTTGGCCCTGGACATAAGGATTTTGGACCTGTTGTCCTTGGACAAGAGGATTTTGAACCTATTGCCCTTGGACATGAGGATTTGGGGCCTGCTGCTGCAGGACTTGACCCTGACCTTGTCCTTGCAAAGGTTGACCCTGTTGATATGTATATAACAATTGATGTTGCTCGAGTTGGCCTTGCTGTTGCAAGGGATGACCTTGTGGCTGCAGAGGTTGGCCTTGCAAAGACATAGGTTAGGAGGTTTTTTGAACATACTGCATTTTCAGCTGCATGGTTTGCTGCAACTATTGTGAAGGTTTCCCCTGCGCTTGTTGCAGTGGTCCCTCCTACTGCATCATTGGACCATGCTGCTGCATGGATGACCCTTACTACAATGAAGGTTGCCCTTGTTGCTGCATAGGTTGTCCTTGTTTTTGCAAGGGTACTTGGACAGTTAGCAGATTGAAACCATTTCCAAACTATATTTGTCCATAGCCACCAGGAATGGTAGTTGGACCAGACTAAACATAGTGTCCAGTATGAAGGATGTAAGGTGGATTTACCATTGCTTGGGAACCATATGGAACATAAGGAGTTTGGTACTAAACCTGAGCCTCATAAGGCTGCTGATACTGGAAATTGCTCAACCCAAATGGTCGAACAGGATTTTGGACCTGTTGGTAGTAGACATTACTTGATCCAACATGACCAATAGGGTTTTAAATAACACCAGAAGGAGGTTGGTTCAACCCAACTTTGTGAGAATGCGAGATACTCACATTAGTTATGCCCAACACCATAAAAACATTCGGATTCTGCCCCCTAGGTGGTGGCAAAGCTTGTGCACTTACTGGAGGGACCAAAGGACTGATAGAGGTAGGACTCGAGATTATCAGTTGCACCGGATGGGTGACTTGGATTGACGAGACAAGAGGTTTCGGAACAGTGGGCTGCACTGGGACTAAAGTAACTATAGAAATAAATGTCTTTTGGGGGGGTCAGATTCTGAATGAGCGGACCCATGGTAGGCATAGTGCCAAATGCCCAAATAGGATTATGATAAAGCGAATAGGCACTGGGTGTACCTAAGACCAACTATGCTAAAGTCAAATAATTAAGAGGTAACTTCCAACAAACACTAATGTGAATGCTTCCTGTGTAGGAGAAACCTTCAAGAGGAAACCGATATTCTTCCTCTTCGATAGTGTCTGGAGTGGAAACCTCTGACTAGCCCAAAGAGGAGACTGGAAATTCACCTTTGGGTTCCATGGGTGGAAACAAGCGACGACGGACAAGATACTCCTCATTCCTATCACCTTCACCTTGTTGTTGCAATATTTGCTTCAACTGCTGGTACTTATCATCATGCTTCTCTTCCTGTAAGATCCGCTCCTGCAAATCTATCCCATAAGAGCTCACAACTCAAATATGATTTACATGAGATCTCATACTAAGAGCATCCACAACTATGTTATCTTTTCCCTTGATGTACCTGATCTCAAAATCAAACACATTGAGAGTAGCTAACCATCTATCTTGTCTTGCATTCAAATTGGGCTAGTAAAAAAAATACCTTAGTCCACTGTAATCACTCATCAAGACGAACCTCCTACCAAGGAGACAATCCTCCACATATTCAACACATGAATGATCCCTACCAACTCAATATCATGAGTCACATAGTTCTTCTCATGCTTATTAAGCTTCCTTGATTCATAGAAAACCAACTATCCTTCCTGCATTAAGACTCCACCAATTCCCTCCTTACATGCATATGTACAAAACACAAACTCCTTATTGATATCTACAATCTTCAAGACTGGAGCATTGGTAAGGAATTGGTTCAAATGCTCAAAATTATTTGCACACTCAGCAGTCCATTCAAACATCTTCCCTTTCCTATGAAAAGATATTATTGGATAGCCAATCTTGGAAAAGTTCCTGATGAATCTCCTGTAATAACCTATTAGTCCCATGAATGATCTTACCTCATTCACATACTTCGGATTTGGCCACTCTATGATAGCCTTAACTTTTTATTGGTCCACTTCTACCCCTTGCTTGGTAACAACATGTCCTAAGTAATGGATCTAAGACTTAAATAAATTTCACTTATTGAGCTTGACATACAATTGATTCTCTCTCAATAATCTCAACACTACTACTAGGTTCTCTGCATTCTCTTCCTCATTCTTCAAATATACCAATATATCATTAACAAATACTATCACAAAATTATCTAGATAAGGGCACAACACATTGTTCATCAAAAACATGAAGGTGGTTGGAGCATTCATAAGACCAAAAGGAACCACCACAAACTCATAGTGCCCATACCTTGTATGAAATGCAATCTTGTAGATGTATTCTTCTTTTATGCACACATGATGATATCCTGATCTTAGATCAATCATTGAAAATAATTTTGCTCCCTTCATCTGATCGAGCAAACCATCAATCTAAGGCAATGGGTACCTGTTCTTGATAGTCACCTTGTTTAGCTACCTCTAATCAATGCACAATCTGAGAGTGCCACGCTTCTTCTTTACAAACAACATTGTTGCACCCTATGGTGACACTTGGCCTTATGTATCCCTTGTCAAGCATATCTTTAAGCTTTAACTTCAATTTCACCAACTCCAGAGTGCTCATCCTGTATCGTGCCTTAGATGTTAGTTATGCTCTTGGTACCAACTCAATAGAGAAATACACCTCTCTATGAGGAGGAAAATTTGGAATATCTACAGGAAACGCATTCTAAAATTACTACAAAATAATATACTTCCTCAAGACTTCATAATCCTCAACATACTTCCCTTTGACACTGGAAACATGAACTGAAAACAATACATACCCTTTCCTGCAGTTGTACTCAGCTTGCATAGTTGTAACCATTCTCACTGATGTAGGCTTATTATTTCCCTACAATATTCTCTTTTCTCCATCATCATCTAGGCACTCAATGAGCTTCTCATAACAATCCACCTTGGTCCTGTGAATAAAAAACCAATCCTTACCCAAAAGAATGTTATATGAACCCAAAGGAAGCACATTTAGATGTGTTATTGTAGGCATGCCATTAAGCTCAAATAAACATGATTTCACCCAATGATGAACTCTTCTCATGGTCCCTATAGCCAACTACACTAACGAATATTCCATATGCACTTATTTATTCAAATGACACTGATCCACGAGGTTAGGACTAACATAGGTATAATTAGATCCAAGATATCTCAAAATGGAAAAAACTTGATCACAAATATTAACTTCCATATCAATAATAGATGTCTGGTGGTCTTCCTTCTTGTTATCAAGTGTTACATAGATCTAGGTAATGCTTTGGCCAACATCCCCAACTTGCTACACCTCCTGAGCGATGTAGATGTATGGCCCGACACCCTAGTACAATGGACAATCTTTCTTACAATGGTCTTTAGCACAAATCCAATACTTCAATGGTTCCCTTCCATTTCCTTTATTATTCTTTCCTCCACGCTAATTCCCATGTCGTTTCATAGTTGCATTAAACTTCATATGAGGGGCTTTATTTTCCTTCTCACCTACATCATGAGATCTTACTCGCTTCATAGGCCACTTTCCTTTAGTCTTATCATTACCTTTCTATTCGCGCTTAAACTCAAGCTTGCACTTTCACTGCTCATAACAATGCTTTAACCTCCTACTGGTTTCCTCCAATGACAGAGGCTCATCAAACTCAATACAATCTTTAAATGACAACGTAAAACCATCAATGAACCTTTGGATCTTTTCTTTATCATCCTTGAGGTAGGGAACATACCTCAATAGCTCTAGAAATTTGGTTTTGTACTCTTTTCTAGAGAAATTATATGTTTTATAATTCCAACATTAAATTATCAATACGAGACTCATAAGCTTGGAGGAACAAGCACATGTAACGCAAGATCAAACTATCTAACCTAAACTAACATCCATAAACTGCAAAATCAACAAATGAATAACTATGATAATTACTTTATTCAAATTAATAAACCATAATAGGCTTACTTTAAATCACACAACTCATGCTTCTAAACTAAATTCTACCAACCAACTAAAACAGAGAAATTCTGAGTACAAAATGTGGCTATAGGAATCTTGAGTACAAAACACGGCTACAGGAATCGTGAGTATAGAATGCGACATGAGTACAGAATGCAACCTGAGTACAGAATGTGTCCTTAGTACAAAACACGGCCTGAGTAAAGAATGCGACCTAAGTACAAAATGAAACTCTGCACATGCTCCATAGCCTGGAAAAAGAAACCAATAGCAATGCACTCGCTGCCCTCTACTTAGATTGCTACCCTCTACTCAAATATACAAAATAGAAATAAATCTATAATACAAAATGAAGTAATGGAATTCTAAAAACTATTTAGCAAACAACTTGGAAATGAAATGTAAATCTATTGACTGAAGAAAAACACACTTCCTACATAAAACTATTCCCGGGATCACACCATAAATCAGAAAGAAATTACATAATCTAGAATGCATAAATACATTGTAGAAATAATTTGACAAAGCAATTAAATCTACTTCAAACCATTTGCAAGAAATAAAATATAAAAAAGGAAATAAAAACACTTACATAATCTATATTAACGCTGCAAACATGATGTGTTAGAACGACCTTTCCTGTCCATGTTTTTCAAGTCTAAGCTCAATTCATAAAATGGGCACCAAGGCTACAACAATTTCATCACCTTTTATTAATTCATCCAAAAACAGAGTTCAATGTACAACAATTGTGCTTCCTCTCCTACATAACTCCTATATGTGTAACTTGTAACTCCATCTCTAGCACTAAGTGACTGAAATATATACTATGCTTTTAGAGTTTAAGATCCCAAACTCAAGGATTTGATCTTAGACATATGCCAACAAAATTACAAAAATAAATTTCAATTGATTTTTCTGGAATTTGGTTATGTCAAATTTCTTTTGGGCAATCTCATGATTCATGCATAGCTTGATTGATATCTAGAATATATGATTGTATCTCCATGTAGCTTTAGAAATAAACGAATAAGTCTTTAACCCAAAATATCCAAAACCGTGGTTGATCTGAAACCGTCAAACCTAGAATTTTTGTACTTAACTTGAGAATTTTGTACTTAAGATTCCGCTGACCATAACTTCTTCATGGTGACCAATTTTGACAAACAGTTTTTGGGTTACCTGAATGAAGGTATATTGAACAAACCCCATGTCTGAGAATCTCGATATTAATCTTCATTTGATCACAAAATGAGATTTTAATCTACAAGAATTATGTGCTTAACATGTAGCAACTACTTTAATTGAATTACGAAGAATTTCGGAAATGGATCCCTGCAGTAAATGAACTTGGAAAAAAAATCATTATAAAATCATAGCAAAGCCATCTCTAATCATTGAAAAGTTAAGAAAACTAATGATAATCAACCACGAAGTGTAAGATATGAATTGGCTGAAAGTTGTGGAATTATGGTATGAAATGAGTTAAAAATATAGGAATTTAGGTTATGAATAGTGGTATTGTACGGTGGAAAAAATGGGAATATTTGAGGCCCAACATCCGCCCATTTTATAGATTTGGATGTCCTTATGCAAACAATTCCCTTGCTCATTTACAGATAATTAACATTGTTTTGCAGATGTTGGTTCTTTGTGGAACAACATTGCTTAAATATTTAGAGGAGTTGGTTCTTGTGGAGCAACACTACTTAAATATTTGGAGGTGTTGGTTCTTGTGGAGCAACACTCTTCACATTAACATATCATACTAATTTATAGAGCAATACAAATTGAGGACAAGAAAGGGACAGATGAGGAAGAGATGATGGATGAAATGGGGTGGTGATGGAGATGGTAAGTATGTGAATGGGTGCTTGCATACTATGTCATCACGACGATAATTCTTATAGGTGGTTTTCCTTTATAATTTCATGGCAGTAATGAATTCATCCTCTGAATAGAATTCTAGGAGAAGATACTATAGAGACAACCTTTATTAATATACCATAAGGATTTTCTTTTAACATGGTCTTATAATCAGAGTATACGTATTTTTATTATGAGTAGTGAATGGAAGGCAAACAAAAGGATAATTATTTATGAAATATGAAATGCATGGAATGAGAAGTGGTTAATCATTAAGTTTCTTAAACCTTCTAATGAATTAGAGAATCTTAAGCCAAATTTTTCCTCGAGTTTTACCTTTATTGTTGATGTAGTTGGTGTTGCAAGATGAAGTGGAGGATGTAATGGTTGGCACTGATTTGACTATTGATCTAGTCTGTTGGGGAGGGATGAATTGAAGGTACCCTTCTTACCCATGCTTGAGGAGTTGTATGTCCCCAAACAACTAAGGAAAGGTGACTGTTGCTACAAATTAATGGTTAGGTTGTTATATGTCAACCTTTACTAAAATAAATATACTACTACAAATGAAAATGGAAATGTTGATACAAAAATCCAAATTGTTGCAAATCTGTGTTGAGATCACAAAACCATATAGTCTTGAACTGTTACAAACCCATGTGTAATCATGCATATGTGAATAAATGGGGTCGATGTTGAACATAAGAAAGAATCATTGGATTACCGACCATTGAGGAGGTCATTAACCAATGTGATATATCCCATCTTTGATGTCAATGGGAACCAAGGCACTAGGCACATTCTACTAGCCATGAATTGATTTGTCAAAGTTGAATGAACTATAGAATTCATCCACCAAGAAACATTGATGTATTTACTTAGTATATGACAAGGACACCTGCCGTTAAGGCATGTAGGCTCCAAGGTAACTAATCTAACGCTAACCTTGATCCTAGATAATATGTTGATTTCTATGGGACAAGGCTTTTTGGCTGGTTGGATTTAAGGGATCCCACATCAACCAACTCGAGTATAAACATAATGAATTGAAAAATACATTATTTGAAGAACTCATACAAATTTAAAAACTTTATTGCGAACCTTCCCCGCCAGTTACCTAGTTTTCAAGTAAATACCCTGTCTAGTTGTGCCACACAACTTGGTTTTCACAAAAGGACTTATTTTTCTCTTTACTATTTTCGTTTATTTATTACTAACTTTCCTACTCTAGTAGAGAAGAGACATCCTCTTTCAAGTGAAAGAGTACCTCCAATGAAGCCATGTATAGATCAAGTACAAATATATATTCATGCCAAAATTTAACATATAAACTTTAGAAGGTACATGAGCATGAAAAATCAGCATATTTGAAAGATACGATACAAAGAGTATTTGAAGATGAGAGTGGTACTTTGACTGGATTGTGATCTGGAACCAATGCTCGATGTAATCCTGATGGAATTGGCCCATTTCTTCATTTGGACCACTCTAAAAGTCCTCCTCAATCATGCTAGGAAAACTTGGATAATTAGTCTTAGGAATGCATACAAGTCTTGCTGTTGGGCATGGTGAAATTTTTTTGACATAGGTTCATCTGGATGCTCCCCATAAGATTTGGCACATGAGTTCTTGATCTATTTGGTAGTTAGGCAAGAGGAATCAAGGGAGACTTCCAAATCCTTTTCTGCTTGTGAAGAGATAGATAATTTCCTTAATATGGGCAAGATGAACTCTTCCTAAGAGGTAAACTCCATATTTAGAAATCATAAGGATATGTTGATTTTTTTTAATTAGATTTAGAAATGATAAGGATACGTTGATTTTTTCCTCAAGATATGGAGTTGAATTATTTTTAATCAGATTTAGAAATGATATTCATATATTGTTTAAGGGTATTCCTAAATAATCTGGCCTCTTTATATGTATATATTGTTGTATAAATAGATTAAATAGTTGGTAAATTTTGATAAGTATCAATAATTTTATCATATTATACATTTTACATTTTACATTGTCAATTATAAAAAGTAATTAAAATTTAATTTTAATTAAATTTATATAGCCATATAAATTAAATAGCTAGGTCTATGGGCATAAATCCATAATAAATATCGAAACACTTAACCTATAAGACGTATCAGATTGTCTAAATTTAAAAAATCATAAAAATTAACTAAATTTTAATTTTATTTTAAGTTATTATTATTAAAAATAATAAAAAGAATTAATATATTAGCTAAACATATATACATTTTTTTAGTAAATAAAATTGCCATTATATTTCCATGAAATTACATAGAGTACATGCATGGAGCGACATGTGCAGACAGAGTCTGAGATGAAAAAACCATATTAGCTAGGTGTATACTTAGGAGAAACCATTCTTGGTTGAGAGGGAAACTATATGGTACTCCTTATAGGTGTGAGGATAGTGTTTAATTTCTAAATACATTGGCAAAAACTTGCATAACAGAGGTAATACAAGATCATAGGAAAAATAGTGACAAAGAAATATCTGTGAAAGTCTTTCCTGGAACCTATTAATGGGTCTAATAATTTTTTGCAAGGTGTTGGAAGGGGTCTTCGTAGCCTTCTATGAGCCAAGGAGGGTTTTCCCACTCAATGAACACACCGTACATGCTTCTGATGGCATTCTATTGCAAAAATTCTTTTGTTTGAGTGTAGTAGCCATGAAAACAACCTTGTTAGTTGTTATTTGAACTTTATTCATCCTGGTAGAAGTTTGAGCTTGCTCCCCAAGGCCATATGGTTCCTTTTATTTTGAATTATGAGGCCTTGGGACCTTAGGGCTAGGAGGTTTGAATCCTCGAGATATTGAGTCTAAATTGTTCGACTGTCTCAGCCAATTAGATGATGCTAGACGTGGTGAGTGATGATAATTAAGCTTACCTTGATTGTTGATGCATTGGAGCACCACATAATTAGTAAAAAGACAATCCTTCAGTAGAAAGTAATCTCATCATATCTTCAAAGAATGTACAATGGAAAAGAATTTTTAATCATAAATATAGTACTTCTCCTTTCCAACTTCTCGATAAAAAATGCAATTGGCTTTCGTTCTTGACTCAAAATTCCTCCAATCATTGAACCTTGTCCTTTTGTAGCATATCCCACCAAAATGCAACATGTCCCTTAAAATTTTTCATGTAAATTAAAACAAGATTGGGGTCCTAAAAATTCTCATAGTCAAAGTGTATTTTAATCTCATCCTATCCAATCAATGAGAGTCTTAGCCTTCATACTATCATCATATCATGAAACTTACACCTTTGTGATAGCTCTTTCTTTAAAAAATGATATCAAACATATTGTTTTACTTAGTTCCTTCTAATTTATCTCTTCTTCAATCTCATATTCCAACTATACATTTTCTTTAACATCCCCAAGTATTCTATTTCACGGGTTTTCTATTTTTCTTCTCAATTCCTCCAACTCTTAGCTCCTTGCACTTCCCCGTGATGATCCTTCCCTTTGTTCTGTCCTTCTAAAAGAATGTCTAGTTTTCCTTGTTACACTAAAAAATGTCACCTTGACTACTTACAGTTAGTATGGCTCCAATCAACAAGTCATGCTACCCTCTTAGGCAAGTCTCATGCCTCTGTTATCCATCTCAAACTCAAAGAAGAGAGAAAGTCTTGTAAAAATCATGTTTATCTCTGGGGTCGCAGGTTCTCTCTAGCCTTACCTGCGGGGACGCTGATCATGTTCACAAAATATGCGTCCATGGACGCTCTGTATGTTAAGGGACAGGTGCGTCCCTCTGTAAAAGGCAAAATGCGCGAGTTTTATCTTGAAAAAGTTACTTGTGGTTACTTCTAGAACATTCTAGAGGTCGGTTCGATGAAATGGATGCGCCTCCAGTTGGTTCATGTATCTCTATTAAGGGGGAACCTATCCCATCAATAAGGGAGCTATCCCACCCATAGAGGGGGATGATCCCATTGATAGTGGACCTGAATAACCTCTTTACAGCACTATAAATGAAGGCATTGAGCCAGAAGGAGGAGAGGTTGGAGCTATACATTTTCTTTGGGTAAATGCTGCAGGATTTAGGTCTTCCATTAGAGCCTTTGTGAGGAGAGATTGTCTTCACTTGATTCTACTTGGGAGAGGGTGAGCTTTGTCAAAGTAGAGGAAAACCCTTGATGGACCCTGGGAGGAACTTGCACAACACCAAGGCCAGGTTGTAAGAGTTTCTTTGTTTCGTTATTAATACAAACTGGTTTATTTTTCTCAATAGCTTGTGTTAATGAGTTATTTCATGTGTTCCTTGGTCTGCATGTTGAATATATGTTTTATTATATGAAATGCAAGTGCTTGGTAATTGTTTGATTGTTTGTGGTTGCAGGAATTGACTTGAAGGAGGAGCTCATCCGGATCGTCAAGAACGGACTTCAACAACAGCGTTTTGGAATAAGGTAAGCCTAAACACTTGTAGTTTTCATGTTGTAAAAGGTGTATTTAGAGAAAGATCACTCCATTTTGTCTTGTTTGTCATTAGAATGTCTTAGACTTCTAGGAAGGTCAGTCGTGTCCGCACCCTTGACAGATTCCGTGTGACAAATTGGCGACCATACTGGGGAATCCATTAATGAGAGAGTCTTTTCCTTTATATGAACTTTGCTTTGAGAAAATCATTTTTATTTTCTGGTTTTTGACTGTGAGAATTAGTATTTGGGTGGCTTAGCTGTAGCTTTAGTTGGCTTTAGTTTTTCTTCCTTTTTCCAGAAAGACGCAGTCTCTGTGTGCTGCACAGTGCGTCCTTGGACGCGCTGTTGTCGACTGCACAGTGCGGGGTCGCACCTGTGACAACTGCTGACCTGCGTCTTCCTGTAAAAGTTAAGAAAATTCCATTTTTGCCTTAAATTACTTTTAGATTTTGTTTTTTCTTAGTGTTTTCTGCCCAGATCCTTTAGTACCCTGTCAAGAATTCTTACCTGAACTGGTTTTGTGAGCTTTGAGTGTTTTAGTGGTTTTCAACGAAGTTTAGACCTAGGGTTTGATTTTTGGAAAGGCTTTGTAGTAACTTTGAGCTTAGAAAGTTGTCCAGCCTTAGATATCTCTGGTTAGTCAACCTTCTTAGAAGTTGAGCCTGCCGTAAAGTCTCCTTGTTTGAGCAACTTGTCATTTGAGTTGTTTTGGGTCAAATTTCGAATTGCTTGTTTTTAAAGTATTGATTTCCATTTTCAAAAAGGACAAAAAGATTAGAATTTTGTTTTGACTAGTTTTTGGTTCTGCAATAAGCTAGTCCTTGATTTGATTGTGATCAAGTAAAACACCTTAGAAATAATCATTGTTAGTTTTGGCCTCGTTAAGATTGCTTAGAGTAAATTTGCCTTTAGTTTGCTTATGAGTGCATTTTCATAGATTTTAAGAGTTGTTAAGATTGATTTTTGGTTATATTAGATTTATTTGCTTTATTAAAAGAAAAATACAAAAACATCTTCTTAAAAGTCTTGTTTCAAGTAGCTTTTTGTTTTCAAAAGAAGAAAAGAGTTTTTTCGTGCATGTAAAGAGAAGTTATGTTTTTATGCTTGGAAAAGAAAAACGAATTGTTTCTTTGATTGTCTTCAATTAAGAAGTTGCTTTTATAAGGATTGCATTCTCTCAACTTTTTAGTTAAGCAATTCATCGAAAAAGTAAAGTAGTGGATAAATCATTTTAGGTGCATTTTGTAGTGGTTTCGAGTCGAGTCAACATACCACTAGTTTCACTTCCATCACCTTTTGACTTAAGAAACAACCTTAAAAGTAACGCTTAAATTAAAATCAATCTAGTAATCTTTATTTTTCTAGGGCTCTGAAGCACCAACATAGCTTAGGCTAGGGTCTTGGAGTAGGTGAGTACTTAACTCTCCAAGACTACAAAACCAAACAGATAGTCTATCTTGAGTAGAACAAATCCAATTGTTTCAGTTACATTCTGGGAAAGCTCCTCTTAAAGGAGAAACACGAGCTCGTGTCCGAACCAGTGAGGGGATCATTCCTCCCTCGTTGGGAACGACGCCAGGCAGTACGTATTACAAACGGTAAACCTCGGATTAACCATTGTCGAGGAGCCAGGGGTCACTTATCGGTAAACCTTGGATTGTTGTCAAGGAGCCGGTAAGGGGATTGGAGCTTGCTACTCTGCCCTTGCGTGCTGTCGGAGTTTAGACTGTTCCCCCAGGTGTAATTGTTGTGATTGGTAACCTTAGTGGCCATAATATCTAGGATTCTACCCAAGGTGACGGTGGAGGGAAGGTCCCACTGTACCTGGAGCAGACGTCGGTTATACTCACTTGGATTTTCTGGGGGGTTCGCTTCACTTCGAGACGGTTAAAGTGGAGGAACTTGGTCCAGTCTATTCATTAAGCAGGTTGCCGGGGTAACTGTTCCACCCACTATTTCTGTACTGAATCCTGCGAGGTTGGGCCTAATCACCAACTAGCGCTTTTGGTCCGGAAGACTACTGTTTGTGTGTGGTTTGACGCTCTAGATTATTTAGGCGTGTGCTTCAAATTTGATTGGTTCTTTAGAAGACTTTAGGTGGTTTGATTTGAAATTTTTTACTTTGTTTTCGTGTGTTGTAGTTAAAATCTTTAATTGTGGCGGAATTACCGAGAAGGTCCCGTCGTATTGCGGGCCAGTCTCCTGAAGTTGTATCTGTGGCCGAATTGTTGAGAAGATCCCGTGAACTTAGGGGTTCACCTCCTCGAGACGACCCCAGTTATTTAGAGGGTTTAAAGGTCCTTGTAACTCCTAGTGGCAGTAAAGTAGGTCCACCTGAAGAAGGAGAATCTTCTTTGGTAGTCCATCCAGATTACGAAAGATTAGAAACAGGTTACAATCCCGAAGCTGTTACAGTTTCCGAGCTTGCTGGTAGTTTTTCATCTGCCAGTGAAACAGGCGAAGAACCTGAAATTTCAGAACCTGTTACTCCAACTCCTAGTGTTCCTGATTCACCAAGAATAGAAAGAATTATCACCGAAAATCTTCCTGTTGGATTAATTGCTATAGAAGAACTTGTTCCAGAGGAAGAAATAGGCGTTTCTGATTCTGAAGATCTAATTACCCTTGATCTAAGGGAGCGTGAATCCATCTTTTACAGTCCTCCTAGAAGTGAGTCTTGGTACCTTGCATTAACCAATTTTTTAGACAACTCAGTAGGTTTTTCTACACCTCGTACTCCGGTTCCACCTAGAGGAATTCATTCTCCTGTAAATATGTCTGGTCAGTCGTCTGTGTTTTCGCAAAGTCCTGAATCATTTTTACATGGCGGTCCTTCTGTTCCTACTGGGTATCAGTCACTTTCTGGTACCTTTGCGGGAGCATCTCCTCAACCTGTTGATCATGGGTTATTAGTTGGAAACAGTGGTAATGTACCATTGAGTATAGGTGAAGTTTATATGATGTCAGGTTCAACTCCCATTAACCAACCTCAAGGTGGCCAATTACCGCCTGGGGGGCAACCTTCGTTAATGCCTGGGGGGCAACCTCAAGGTACTTCATTTGTGACTGGGGGGCAACCTCAAGGGTATCAACCCCAAGGGTATCAACCCCAGCCTCAATATGTACCCCAAAGTCAACCTCAGTATCAGTATCAACCTCAAGGATGGCAACCTCAAGGATGGCAACCCCAAGGGTATCAACCCCAAGGGTATCAACCTCAAGGATACCAACCTCAAGGTCAAGGTCAACCCCAGTATTCGTATTTACCTCAAGGTTATCAACCTACGGGTCAATACCCTGGTCAAGGTTATCAACCACCTCAAGGGCAATCATATGGGACTACACCTTACAGTTATCAACCCTATCCTCAATACGGCTATGGATCTCAGTATCCTCAACCTGTTACGAGTCAATACCCTGGAATGTTAACATGGGATCCGTCACAGGGTCAACAGATGTCGCAACCAAGTATACAGTCGGTACCTCAAGCAGGACAACCTGCAGTTCCTGGTCCACCCCAGCAACCGCAACCTGTCCAGTCAAGTGTTCAGACCCCTGTAACTTCTGTAGTTACTCAGCCGCCAATTGCACCGAGTACTCCACCTCACACGGCTGCAGCAACTACCGCTTCATCTACCATGCTTACATCTGGAGTATCGGCAGCTCCGGTTTCTACTGTCCCTGTAACCGTTCCTCAGACATCTGTACCGTTGTCTGGACCCACGGTTCAAACCACAGTCCAGATGCCTGCAGGTCAACCTGGTACAAGTACGGTTGTTACTACTCAACCTCAATTTGTTCAACCTCCGTACCAGGGACAGTATCAACCTGGTCAAGCTGCCCAACAACCGGTTTACCAGTATCAACCGTATCCTGGGTACAATTATCAACCACCTCAACAACCCCAGTACGGTCCGGTTAATCCTGGTTTTCCAGGAGGATATAATATCCCCAATGCGAATCCTGTTCCTAGTTATCCTGGATATCCTCCTCCTGGGGCTGGTATTGTGACTCAGAGTTTCCGAGATCCTAACCGGCAGTTACCATTTATTGCGACTTTAGATTTACCCGACTTGACGCGCCTAACGAACGATCCAATTCAATATCTTCCGTTCTGGCCGCCAATGCCAAATAAGTTGCCCAGCGATATACCCAAGTTCGAAGGTAAGTCTGGAGAGGATCCGTCTAATCACGTGATGACTTACCACCTCTGGTGTGCATCAAATTCCATCTCAGATGATTCTATCCGCTTACGTCTTTTCCAGCGTACACTCATTGGTCTCGCAGCCAAGTGGTACATTGAGTTGCCACGGGCTTCTTTTTACAACTTTAGCCAGTTAGCTACTTCATTCTTAACTCATTTTCAGTTACCAGTCAGATACGATAATGGTACGGAATTATTAACTTCGCTAAAACAATCGACATCCACGTACATTTCTGATCACATCCATGAGTGGAGACGTCGAAGGAGATTAGTGAAAGTTTTTATCCCGGACCAAATTTTAGCTGAATGGTTTGTAAAATCATTATTACCAAGAATTACTGAAGATGTAGCTAAGGCCGGCGTAGTTACTGAGGAGCAAGTCATTGCTCAGGCACAATACCTTGACTTAGTTTACACTCAGTCGGGTACGTTACACGAGAAAATTCCGGATCTTCCAAAGTCAAACCAAATCGCTGCTGCTCCTTCGGGATCTCATGCCGCTGATGGTATGATCGGTATCGTGACTACGAAGAGTAAGAAGAAGTCTTCCAAGACCTCCAATACTCCAATTATCACTTTGCCTGATTCTCCGACAGGAGAGTCTTCTCCTCCTGAACTTACCGCCGACATTCACGCTGTAGAGTCATCTACGGCCAAATCCAAAAACGGTGGAAAGAAGAAAGGAAAGAAGAAGGCTAAAGCAGACAAGGCTCCAAAGGAGAAAACGGAAAAGTCGGAAACTAATGACGAAAAGCGCAAACCTCGTTATCCTTGTCTCATTTGTGAAGAAGATCATTTTACGAGAGACTGCCCTCATCGGGCCGAGGTAGTGAAAATAGTTAAAGGTTCTCCGACTCCTGCTGTGTTAAAGAATCCATTCCCCGAGCAGGAAAATAAGATGATAGGTTCTTCTTCGAATGCCAGTGAAGAACCCATTTTGATGATGTCTCATGTCAGGATTGCGACTCGATCGCAAGATTATGGTAGTAAGGCTCCTGTTGATGGTAAAGAAGCAGAATCTTCTAACTCTAACCCATCAACCTCAGCTCCTGGTTCCGATCCACTACAGATCGAAAAACCTAACCCAGACTTAGTGATTAAGCCGCCCGCCAAGGGTGTACTTCGAAGGTCTGCTTTCAATCCACATGCGAGAGCAGCCCAGAATTACAACATTGTTGAAGACTTAGCTGTTTCACCTTCAGCAATGTCGGCACTCGAAGTGCTGCAATCATGTCCAGCGCAACGAAAATTGCTTTTGTCGGCTATTGGAGCTGTCGATGTTCAGGACCCGAACCTAATGATCTTTGATCTAGAAAGTAGTACACCGCGTCTCCCCCATCAAATGGCTTTCCAAATTCCAGTGATAGTCAAAAACAGGCCTATTCATCGGACTGTGATTGATGAGGGAGCTTCTACGTGTATTATGTCGATTCAATGTTGGAGATCGCTTGGTTCTCCTTCGTTGAACCAATCCCCCACCATCCTTAAGGCCTTTGATGGCCGTGGGTTCCGTCCGTTTGGTATTCTACAAGAATTGCCTATAGGGGTCGAAGGTAAAACCGTTAGTCTGGATGTGGAAGTGGTTGATGCCCCTCTAGACTACAACCTTCTTTTGGGTCGAAGTTGGTCATATGCTATGACAGCGGTCGTTTCATCGGTCTTCAGAGTCATTAAGTTTCCACATAACGGTAAGATCGTGACTATTGATCAGCTGACATACTTTTCATCCGACCCAACCTCTTCAGAAACTATCCAGCATGTTGGTAAAACGACAATCCCTTATAGGGACATTGGTGTAGGTTTAGTTAAGGATTCCGGTTTACTGGGAACTTTTCCTCTCCCTCCACTCAATGCAGACCCTTCGTTCGCAACAATTCATATGATCACGTCAGAAAACATTATTTATGATGATCCTTGGTATGTTCCCTCTGACTCTGAGCTAGACTCACTCGGTGATGTTATGCCGTTGAGTCCGTATGAGATTGCTTATGAAGCTCTTATGTCTTTTACCGACTTTCATTCAACCGACCAAATGAATGTGGTCAGTGAAGAGTCACTTTTCACCTCACCCTTAGAACGGATAACGTTTCCCGAAGAAGTGTCATCTGACGAACAACTTCGCGAAATCCTAAGTGTAGATGATCTACCATGGGACGATCTCCATCACAGATCTTCGTTTTTACCTAAGGATGATGCTTTGAAAATGATTTTTCATCTATCTTTACCGCTGAATATGTCAAAGACGCTCAGGATCCAACGAAACATTCTGATTCAGAGCTGAATTTAGGGAATATTTCTCGTACTATTCCCATTGATATTTCAGTGAAGCCCGGAATCAAGGAGAACATTCATATAGGTGCCGCATGTACTGACGAAGAAATTGAAACTTACAAGGCCCTATTCCAAGAATTCCGCGACGTGTTTGCCTGGTCCTACGAAGAAATGCCAGGAATCGATCCTGCCATTGTTGTTCATGAAATCAAAACCTACCCGGATGCTAAACCCATTCGGCAACGGTTGCGTCAGATTCACCCTCGAAAAGCAGCTGCAATCAAAGCCGAAGTCGAAAAGCTGTTGAAAGCAGGTTTCATTTATCCGATCCCGTTAACGGATTGGGTATCGAATATTGTTCCCGTCAATAAAAAACAAGGAACAATAAGAATCTGTATCGATTATAGGGATATCAATCGAGCTTGTCCAAAAGA
This sequence comes from Pinus tabuliformis, assembly GCA_031772625.1. Lineage (NCBI taxonomy): Eukaryota > Viridiplantae > Streptophyta > Pinopsida > Pinales > Pinaceae > Pinus > Pinus tabuliformis. The sequence continues at coordinate 775,419,756 of CM062804.1, read as the reverse complement.
CAACTATCCTACGCCTTATATCGATCAAATTATTGATGATTGTGCCGGAAGTGAGATGTTTTCCTTCATGGATGGTTTCTCGGGTTATAATCAAATCAATATTCTACCTGCCGATCAACCAAAAACGGCATTCATTTGTCCATGGGGGACATTTGCTTATTGCAAATTACCTTTTGGCCTTAAGAATGCCGGTGCTACTTTTCAACGGGCCATGTCTTATGCATTTCATGACATCAAGCACATTGTGCAACCCTATCTCGATGATTTGCCTGCTCATTCTTTACACCGAGCTGATCACCTTGTCCACCTACGAGCAATCTTTATGAGGTGTAGGCATTATCGAATTCGGTTGAATCCCCACAAGTGTGTTTTCTGTATAGAAACAGGTCGATTGCTGGGATTTGTTGTTTCCAAAACCGGCATTCGCGTCGATCCCTCGAAAGTCGAGGCTATCATCCAATTGCCTCCTCCTTCGAGTTTGCGCCAACTCCAAAGTTTGCAAGGGAAAGCAAACTTTTTACGCCGATTCATCCCTAACTACGCCGAGGTCACTAAAGGTTTTACACGGTTGTTGAAACAGAACGTACAATTCTTTTGGGACGAGATTGCTCAACAATCTTTTGATGCACTGAAACACGCGTTGACCCATGCACCGTTATTGCATCCTCCCAACTACAACCAGGACTACTTCTTATACCTCGCAGCTTCGCATTCCACCATTGGAATGGTGTTAGTTCAAGAAGATGAATTCAAGGCAGAGCATGTGATATATTACCTTAGCAGAACCTTAAATCCAACTGAGTTAAAATATTCACATGTGGAGAAATTGGCCCTGGCAGCCGTTCAAGCTGTCCAGCGTTTTCGTCACTACATTCTTCTCCGCAAAACTACTGTTATTTCGGATTGCAACCCTATGATTTATATCTTGACAAAACAACTGCTAGGGGGCAAGTACTCTAAATGGATCGTCATCCTGCAAGAGTTCGACTTGGAGTTTGAGAAGTCCAAGTCTAAGAAATCTTTAGTCTTTGCGGAATTGATGTGTGATTTCCCGAGTGCTGACACAGAGACTGTGGCAGAGGAGTCCATTGCGGACGAATCTTTGTTTCTTATTAGCACTGTAGATCCGTGGTATGGGGATATAATCATCTATCTCCAAACCCAAACCTTTCGGCCTGAAGCTTCCAAGGAAAACCGTCGAAAAATTCGGTTTCAATCCCAGCAATACAGAATTATTGGAGATACACTTTATCGCCTGGGGGCAGACTTAGTTTTTCGACGTTGTTTAACTCACGATGAGGCTGAGAGAGTTTTGAATGATTGTCACTCTGGAGCATGTGGCGGTCATATGTCTGGGTATGCCACAGCTCAGAAGGTGTTGCGCGCTGGCTATTTCTGGCCGTCTATGTTTAAAGATTGTATCCTTGCCGTCAGAAAATGCCACAACTGTCAAGTGTTTGATCGCAAGATGCGCGCTCCACCTGCTCCTCTCCACCCTATAATTGCCGCTGGTCCATTCGCCAAATGGGGCATTGACTTTATTACTTGTAACCCTCACTCGGCCGGGGGGCATGCGTATATCATCCTTGCGGTTGATTATTTTACTAAGTGGGCCGAGGCGATGCCTACATTCGACGCAAGCGGCAAGACAGCTGCACTTTTCGTATTCAATCATATCATAACTAGGTTTGGTGTCCCACAAGCAATCATTACGGACCATGGAAGCCATTTTCGAAATGTCATGATGACTGAACTTACAAGCCAGCTTGGTTTGCGCCACGATAGCTCTACACCTTATTATCCGCAAGCCAACGGTTTGGTTGAGTCAATCAACAAAGTTCTAGTCGTCATGATTCGACGGATCATTGGTATCCATCGAACGAATTGGCATAACATGTTATTTTCGGCACTATGGGCATATCGAACTTCAGTGAAAAATTCAACAGGTTTCACCCCTTTTCAGCTAGTTTATGGCTTAGAAGCTGTGTTACCTATTGAGTGCGAAATCCCATCACTTCAAATGGCTGTCGAATTACTTCCAGCTACTTCCGAAGAGGAGAAACGGTTGTTATACTTAGCTAAATTAGATGAGACTCGACGTGACGCTACTTTAGCTATCGAGACTCACGCGAAACGAATGAAAGCTCAGTACGATAAAAATGTAACCCCTCGAAGTTTTTCGGAAGGAGACCTAGTACTATTATATGATCAAGCTAACGATAAGCTAGGTGCTGGAAAATTCGTTCCCATGTGGCATGGGCCCTACATTGTAAAGCGAAAGCTAGCAAAAGGGGCTTATGAGTTAGTTGATTTTGATGGGGACTCTTTGGGCAAACCCAGAAATGGACTTTACCTAAAGAGGTATTATGCTTAAAATGATGGATGGAGAAATTTTTAGATAGGTTAGATTTCCTTTCTAGCTAGCAAGTGTGTTAGTTTAGTCAGTGTGCTTAGCTTAGCAAGTGTGGTTTTTCGTCATTATTTTGGCTCATCTTGGTTTTACTCTTGATATTGTAGATGTCGACGCCTCTCCAAACATACATTGGATTTGCTGATGGTGCTTGTCGTAGTACACGGAATATCTCTTCCGCAGCTTGGGTTATCTATTCGCCCTCTGACGAGTTAGTTTCTATGCATGGGGTAAGCCTCGGTCAAACAACGAATAACATTGCAGAATACAGTGCAGTGGTTGAATTATTATCCGAATCTATTTCATTTGGAATTCGACGTTTGATAGTGAGGTTAGATTCTGAACTTGTTGTATTACAGCTTAATAGAGTTTATGCCATTAGAAATCCTGTGTTATTAAGGTTGTTTTTGAGAGTGCGTCTCTTGGAACGTGAATTTGATTACATTGAATATCAACATATTCCAAGGTCTTTGAATACATTAGCAGATGCAATTGCTTCTCAAGTGTTGGACAGACATTTATAATAATCATGCAAGTAAATTTAAAGACATTTCATCATACATGTTAAACAAGATAAGCCGATAATAGTGATATATAGATATAGATAGAAGTGTGTCCAAAAATATATACATCGTCTTCGATCATAGGTTTAACACACCTTATGATCGGCAAAATGATAGTGCAAAAAGTCAAAAATGTCACATGTGACTACAAAAGTGACTAGTCAATCACTGGTGGTGCTCTCTGTACGACACCACTGCGCGGGCTATCTTGCGCAGAAATCTCCTAAACGGTCCAGGGACTGCAACCACGAAGCGCTGAAGCCTCATTGGAATGTCATCCATAGTAGTCTCAGGTATATCTGCCGTGAGACGCTCTAGATCATGCTCCAAATCGGCTAGTACTTCTGCTGTCGCATCCTGTAAGGCCGGTGCCGGTGCAGCTGGATGTCGTCTGTCGTAAGGCCGGAGATTGGCTGGACGCTGTGGTCCAACATCTGCATTTTTAAAATTTTACTGTTACTTTGAGACGATATATATGAAAAATAAAAAAATACATAATTAGAAAACTTGTGAAAATGAAAGTACCTCTGTCATCCCATTGTTCTCCCTGTGGAAGAACCATGTCCGGATCACCTCTGAAATCCATTCCGGCATATGGAAAGTCTTGTATCACAAAAAGCTGGCCCTCTAGCCAGTCGAAGTAACTGTCTGAGAATCGAACCACTGCAGCACCCTCGTCAGGATGCCGGGCCATCACCGCAACCCATCGAACAAGCTTTGGCTCCCGAGGACCCAAGTCATCAACAGTGAGTTGCTGAGGGATCAGCATAGGAACTCTCTCCAAGGCAAAGCTCACGACTAGAGGCCCATATCCAAAAGTCTTTAGTCGTCCGTTCTTTGCCTTGGTTAGTTGGCTCTTCATATGAGCCGACACAGCTTCGCACCAGTTGAAGATGGTGCCTTGGTAACAGTCAACTGCCATCCGCATTTGGGATCCGGAAGCAATGTGCAAGGCGGCCGCGCCACAAATCCTAGTGACCGTAAATGCAATAACTCTAAGTTCCGCCAGAGCGATGTGCTTTATCTCTACGCCTTTTTTATGGTGAGTCCCTGGTCTGCACCACTCCTCGCGGAGATCATCAAGGGATTGGCCACCCGGCCTGGTCCCCGCAAGGTTGAGTTGCTCACCTCTGTTTGGCAAGCCAGTGAGAAAGTATACATCCGAGGGCTCTATCTCGAGCTGGTGCCCTCCAATGTAAAAACATTGATCTTGAACGTTCCATCGCTCAACTAGCCATTCCAAAAATCTTACCTGGCCCCTCATGCCCGGTATGGTCCAATATTTGTACAATCCACATGTTCTTAAGGCATCCAGAGAGGGTTGGTGGTTAATCGCAGCTTCATCGTCTTCTACGTGCTCTCTCTCTCTCCAGTCTAACATGTTTTGGCCCTGCACATCAAAAGAGTCAATTAGAAATTAATTTGAGAAAATTTGGTGGTTTTTTGAGAGAGTTAGGGTTTTGAAATGCGCCCTTTGCGGAAGACGCACCCCGGCTTTTTAGCACAGGGCGTCCGGACGCAGCTCGCCTGAAGGCGGACTGCGTCCCCAGACCTTTTTCCCGTGTGAGAAAAAGTCGGGGGACGCGGCCCACCCGAAGGGCACCTGCGTCCGCCGAGGGGCGCATTTTGAACCCAAAACCCCCCCAAAAAATGAAACAGAGACCAAAAACAAAAAACTAAACGGATAAAAATGAAGAGTGGGATGTGTAAAATACCTCGGTGAAGCGGCGTTCGATTCCGACGGTCAGATTTTCCGCAGCAACCACGGGAAGTTTCTTGTCAAAAGCTCCTTTTTCAACCTCAACAGTGAAACGGTAAAAATGACATGGTAAAAGGTCTTTTTATAGGTTTTTTGGATGAATTAGTTCATTTTTTACCATGAAAAGATGTTTTCAAATGTATTTTTGCCTATTTTAAACAGGTATGAGTAATGTGTCGCTTTTGTGCAGGACGAAGGGATTTCAAGGGAAATTGTAATTTTTCACAAACAAAATTTCAGAGTCATCTTTTAAGCCCTTTTCTGACTCCTAAAACATGAAAAGATCGCCGAGTGTTTCTTTTTCACTCGTTAAAACGGAATTAAAAGACGGTCCCCTTTTAGCTCTTTTCTGACCGTAAAATCAGGAAAAGATTGCCGGGTTTTTGTCGTTTCAAACTCGATAAGGAAATAAAACGACGTGTCTTTGATCGCTTTTTACTTTTCAGGTCAACGATTCTATTATGAAAGTACTCCTTGGTCGCAAGATCAAGCGGTTCCCCCAGGTATTATTTTATACTTTTTCGGGCTTGAGGGACACAAATATACGAAAAAGTTCAACGTGGAGTTTCCTTAAGTTTTTCAGACTCTCTAAAAATGAAAAACGCCGAGTTTCTCCTATACTGGGCTCGTTAAACTTTTACAGTAAAGGACCTGTTCAATTACAAACAGGAACGAACCACTCCTTCCTAGGGTTCGCATTTAAACTAGGTTGGACTCGTCCGAAGGATGAGCTTATAATCAAGCATATGTTATCCTCCTCAAGCTTGTTAAAAATAAAGAGGTACTTGCCAGAAATGGTGGGGGAAAAAGAGAAGAATGAACCTATTTGTCACCTTTTGCCTCAGAAGAAACTTTATTACCGCTCTTGAACACGACACTTTTCATTCACCTGGGTTGGGAAATCTTTTACCTCACAGTTGACTAAATCACTTTGAAAATCTTTAACCGGGTTCAGGGATCAACTTTGAGTTATTCGTCACCAAACCATCTGTTGTGTCGTTATGTGTTCAAGAGGTCTGCAAGCAAAACTTTCATCTGCAAAATACTTGTCATCCATTGACCATCCCTGAGTCAGTCCTTACAGCAACATTTCTTCAACTTGAACAATGATTTCGTGTTGCAGGCTTGCCTGCAACGGGTCGCTTTCTATCGACATCGACACATTATCTAGAAAGATGACTTAGGAATCGACAGTACCTTGAAGTCTGCATGCATCAATGGCAGGTTTCTCGCCTTTGACGTCAGTTTACATCATTGACTTTCGATCAAAGGATTCCGTGAAGTGTTCGACATCAAAACATCTATTCACATTTCACGGGTTGTGCTTGGTACTTTGAGGACCATTGACATTACTGGTGGTTTCTCTCACGCTTGTTAACAGTTTACATCATTGACTGGTAATCAAGTGGTTTCTACCATGTTCGACATCGAATCATTTAATCACATGGCTAGAATCGTACCAATTCGGGAAGTAGAAGTGAAGACCCTGGATCTAGTTTCTACCATCCAGGCTGCGAGGAGTTTTGTATTCATTATCTATGTAGACTAATCATAAACAGATGGCTGCGTCCATACTGTGTCTACAAAAGTCTATAAAAATGATGTACTGCAAGATCATTCCTGTATCAGAATAGTTAGTCCATTAGTTAAAGTTTTGAATCTGAGTATGGGAATGCCTACCTCAGTGATGATATAATCTTATCCATGTATTTTGTGTTGAAAATTGCAGGTTCCAACCAGGCCATCCACAAGGCAATCCTTGAAATGATAAAGCGCTTCACCCTTCCTAGAATTACAAAACCCTATTCTATTCCAGGCTTCGCACTTTAGGGGGCAATCTGTTACACTAAAAAATGTCACCTTGACTACTTACAGTTAGTATGGCTCCAATCAACAAGTCATGCTACCCTCTTAGGCAAGTCTCATGCCTCTGTTATCCATCTCAAACTCAAAGAAGAGAGAAAGTCTTGTAAAAATCATGTTTATCTCTGGGGTCGCAGGTTCTCTCTAGCCTTACCTGCGGGGACGCTGACCATGTTCACAAAATATGCGTCCATGGACGCTCTGTATGTTAAGGGACAGGTGCGTCCCTCTGTAAAAGGCAAAATGCGCGAGTTTTATCTTGAAAAAGTTACTTGTGGTTACTTCTAGAACATTCTAGAGGTCGGTTTGATGAAATGGATGCGCCTCCAGTTGGTTCATGTATCTCTATTAAGGGGGAACCTATCCCATCAATAAGGGAGCTATCCCACCCATAGAGGGGGATGATCCCATTGATAGTGGACCTGAATAACCTCTTTACAGCACTATAAATGAAGGCATTGAGCCAGAAGGAGGAGAGGTTGGAGCTATACATTTTCTTTGGGTAAATGCTGCAGGATTTAGGTCTTCCATTAGAGCCTTTGTGAGGAGAGATTGTCTTCACTTGATTCTACTTGGGAGAGGGTGAGCTTTGTCAAAGTAGAGGAAAACCCTTGATGGACCCTGGGAGGAACTTGCACAACACCAAGGCCAGGTTGTAAGAGTTTCTTTGTTTCGTTATTAATACAAACTGGTTTATTTTTCTCAATAGCTTGTGTTAATGAGTTATTTCATGTGTTCCTTGGTCTGCATGTTGAATATATGTTTTATTATATGAAATGCAAGTGCTTGGTAATTGTTTGATTGTTTGTGGTTGCAGGAATTGACTTGAAGGAGGAGCTCATCCGGATCGTCAAGAACGGACTTCAACAACAGCGTTTTGGAATAAGGTAAGCCTAAACACTTGTAGTTTTCATGTTGTAAAAGGTGTATTTAGAGAAAGATCACTCCATTTTGTCTTGTTTGTCATTAGAATGTCTTAGACTTCTAGGAAGGTCAGTCGTGTCCGCACCCTTGACAGATTCCGTGTGACATTCCTTAACCTAACTAACATTCACGGGCCTTGTGCAAGCTTGGTTTCTCACAACTTTCCTTCCAACAATTTTGTTAAATGACCCCTCTTCTATCCCCAACCATGCACTACAAAAACACAAACAAGAAATTGCTTTGGGGAGCTTAAATGATTTATGAGACCACTTAATAGAGTAATGCTAAATAATGTACACTATCAACTATAGGAACCTAGTGTCTATCTATAAAGTCACAACTACTTGTATTCTAACATCAACAAAATTTAGAAACTAACCAATACATTAAGGAATTGAAAGATTAGGAAATAAGATAAGATACACCAACATATTTTTTTGATTTCTTATTTATATACACATCAATTTATTCTTACATTCTATGTACATTACTACTATTTGCTATGACTCGTTGTATAAACCATCTACTTCACCACTAGATGCACCTAACCATTCATCTTCCCTGTATTACTCCATTCCTTTCAAGCTTGATGAGCTCTTCTACTATTTATTTTACAGATATCACCATGTTTCTTCCTATTGCTTCTAATACTCAGGGTCCCCCTCCTGGATGTAACATTGGAACCTCACAAGGAATTAATGTTAATCAACTAGTTCTTCCCTATATGGTTGGTTTGAGTCTCAATAATTTGAATCAACTCATTAATGATCCTCTTCACCATGATCCTAATTGGCCACCCATCCCAGCCAATCTCATGTCTGATATTCCCAAATTAGAAGGGAACTTTGGAGAGGATCCCATTAACTACGTTAGATAATTTCATAATTGGTGTTCCTCTAATTCTATAATGGAGGATTTTGATACGTCTATGCATTTTTCAACACACCCTCATTGGCGTTGTTGTGAAATGGTATGTAGACCAACCCCATACATCTCATTGAATGTTTGCAACCTTTGCCAATGCATTATTATCTTACTTCCACCTATCCGCTACAATACCAGTACCGAACTTTTGACCTTATTTTGTCAAACCTTTATGACCTTCCTTTCTGATCATGTCTAGGAATGGAAAAGAAGGTAGAGCTTATGCAAAGATCTAGAATTTGAAGACCAAGCTTACATGGACTGGTTCATGTGATCCCTCTTCACTCTTATTGGTAAATGTGTCACATCTCATTTCCCTCAAAGAGGAGAAGAAGCAATCCAAAATGCTTTGTTGTTTGATCAGATCTATGCCCAATTTAGCTGTGTCTATACCGTTCTCCCCAACCTCCCTAGGCCAAGTACTTCTTCTTCACTGAGGGAATCACACATCGCAGATGGTGTAATTGGATCAATATCTTACCCACAACTTTTCCCATATCCATAAGGATCTATGCATTATGGTTGGGGGGGGGGGGGATTCCACCTACACTTAACCCCCTCCCTTAGATTCTTTATGAATTAAATACTACTAGAACACAAGTACATCTTATGTATTTTCTCATTCACATCATTCGATGCCAAAGCTCGTTGGTACTTAGCCTAGTTATTAGAATTTTATCGTGAATCCATATTATCCATGCGCATCGCCCAATGCTCCAACCTTGATGTCACCAACACCTCAACCTCCCATGCCTCATCCCACTCTGTCTCAGCAACCATCGCAACCACAGGGGAAGGTGTACACTTGGTAGAATGTTGCCCCTCCCCCTAACCCCAAGAGGAATAATAAGGGGAAGGGTAACTAAAACCAACTATCTTAGGAAAAAAAAGGAAACCAAGGTCATCATCCTAATTCAAATAAGGGTGATTAGTATAATATTACAACCCAACATAGGGTATGATGGGCATTCCAAATAGGTAATTTAAGGTCTATTTGATCATCCTTTGGCATGTTTAAATCTCTCCTTCTGCATTTGCTAATGTATTTTTCAATCTATAATTTGTTTTTAGGAAGATTAGGAGATATTTGTTATATCTTGAAGCCTAATAAATTAAATATACATGATATTTAGGATTTATTATGATGATCACATTGGCAATCAAAAAGAGAGAATCATGGTGGCATATTACTTGCTACAAGCTAATCACAACTAGGTTGGTCCATGAGCAGCTATAACTTCTCTGTGGCTGCGAGGACACTAAGGGACCATATCCACGTTATAGGATTTTTGGGGGGAAGACATGCTTCCTTCAAGGAGCCTAACCCTCACCCACTTTTTGTATAAATAAGAAATCCCAACAACTCATTAGGGATTAGAATTATAGAGGAAAGATAGTGATTATCAGAGAGGGAGACTTCTGCTTATTATTTTAGTTGTTATGTTGCATGTATAAACAATTTTTGAGGTTAATGAAAAGAATTTATTTGTTCCTAATCTAAGTTTCCTTCAAGAGACTTGAGTCTCCTTAGGTTAGGGCCCAACCCAAGTGCTCAAGTCCCTTCCTTTGTACATTTCCTTTGCATACATCTAGAATAGTTGAGAGTTTCTGCAAAATATTGTTTATGGGAAAAGAAATGTCCTTGCAAGTTTATAAGTGAGCTCTTTATTGATGCTTGGTTGTGTACCATGTGAAGATAAGTGCCAAAAACAATTCTTTATAAGATAGTAGTTTCTATTATAAGTTCATCTTATCATTTGCGTTGTTGTTTTATTTTCTACACTTAAGTAGTTTGACAGTACCTTAACCATCTTGTTTTTATCAGTTCCACTTGTACTTTGCTTGCAAATGGAATATAGTATTTTATAAATTAAATTAGCATCATTTTCATGCATTTGGTATCATCCACCTCATCACCTTTTCCCTCACTACTCTACATCTCTATACATTTTCCACTCGCTGAAAACTACCTAACTGAGCTACAAGAAACTTCTAGCCACATTTCTTCCCTTGCATAAATCAGCTCATTGATTGTGCTTGAGATTGGTAAGGTCCCTCACACCCTTGCACAACCTCCAACCACCTTTTTCATCCTTCAAACTGCTCCTAAACTCCATAAAAGTGCTCTTGGATATTTCATGTAGTAGAAGAGGGTATCTTGTAGCAATACACAGATTTCTTCAAATCACCTCTATAATTTCATCACTCAACAACATCATCTAAGCCTTGGAGATGATTTTTACAAGACTAGAGACCCCTTAGGTACTTTTCTTTCATGGTTGTAGCTTCATTCCTGCAATTAGATTATAGTGCTTCTGCTATTTGTTAGATTGAACGAGATTGATTTACCTTCAATATTATTGAGAATGTTCCTTGTATTATTGCAAGTAGAATAGAGTTTACTTCAGTCATTTCCTTTCCTGCAATAATATATATTTACTTTCTACAAATTAGATTAGGATTTCATTTTTTTCATTTATGATTAGGGTTTCTTTCAATCATTTACTTTGATGCAATCAGATTAGGGTTTCCTTTATGTCATTTAATTCTCTGCAATATAATAGGTTCTATTTCATTAATTTATTTTCTTGCAAAGATAGAATACGTTAGTTTTCCATTTACTGAATTGTTCAAGTATTTCCTGTAGCATAGTGGTCTTTGTGCATCTTAATTTCTCATCACTGCATCAAATCAGCCTAAATAGTACATTTCATGTTGTACATATAATATGAATACCTCTTAAGTTTGTACGAACTTTGTATTGATAATTAAAGTTGATCACCTCGGGAGTTGCAACATTCTTGTTTTAAAATTTGGGCTCATCACTTTTTGGCACTATTTTTGGGGAGGTATGAGCTCAAAGGTCATAGAGGAATTGGAAAAGTCACACGGGAGCTCAAGAGTCATGAGGGAAGGTCAAGAGTCACATGGGAGGTGAAGAGTCACCTCATTTGTTATAAATAAACCCTCATGCCTCAAGCAAGGGGACTTTGGACTTTTCACCTTAGCTTTTGTAGTTTGGCATAGGAGAGAAGATCTTTCTTTGGAGGAGCAAGTAGTGGCTTAATGTTCCACTATTGGGGCTAGTGTGACAGCATTGTAATTTTGTATCTTCAGAATTCCACTTAATATATGAAACTCTTGGAGCCGACACATTTTCATGAATATGTCATGAATGATTGTGAGGCTATTCTTCAATTGTTTGTGGTGTATGTCTACATTAACACATACTAATGAAAATGAACTATTTCATTGGCTTTGGTATGCATCTTGTTGAATGTGCATTGTTACTTGATTTTATGATCGTTGTTATCTTGTGAACTACTTTGCAGGTTATTCAACAATTCTTTCCATGCTCTTGTGTGTATCTTTAAGGATAGTACTATTAATTTTCTTCTAGAGGCTCACTCTCGCTTTCCCTTCTGTGAAAGAACCTCATACACATTGCAATTGTATGCCTCATAGTGTCCACTTGCTTGTTTCAAAGATTTTTTGTATAATCTCTTATGTTGATAATTGTAGCCAAGGAAAATCCATAATATTATGGATATTGGCCTTATTTCCCTGTTGGGGCTCCTACTCCAAATGGTGTGAGGTCTAATTGGAACTTCATACCAAGTAGACCCCCCTGTGTTGGTAGACTTCTAGCACTATCAACAAGTAGGAATGGATTCTTATCACTTCGTAAAGTATTTTATGGACACAATAATGTACTTTTGACCTTTCACTAAAGCAAGTTGATTCCTTGTAAAATCAACCCCCATATAGCTAAGAGTCCAATGTTAAAACATGGTATAAAGGAGCTAAATGAACACACATCTCTCTCATAAATATATGACACGAGTGAGATTTTTAATCACTTCAACACTAAGAAAATAAATGGCCATAAATATCTTGCACACAATATTTATATGTTGTTAAACTAGAAAGATGATTACCACAAGCCCCAGTGTAATAATCATTAAGGACCTTCTCGACCTCCTCATGACTTAGGCATCGAGATAAAATGAGATCAACCCCTTGGAGATATCGAGTGTCATTGATGGTGAGGTATCTATTTTCATGATGGTGTGTGTGTTGACACTAATTGTGAGAAATGTGACAAGGAAATGTTTGGGTACAGAGATTTAGTAGGATGTATTTAACTAAGAATTATCATAGGAAATAAGGAACAAATGATTATATAGAAAATAATAATTTTAAACAAGATCCTCATTATCTAAAAGTTGTTGAGATTTTCTGTTTGGGATGAAATAGGAAAAATCTCAGCTGGTGACAACAATAGGAATTCAGGTCCTAGATTAACTCCAGGTTGTTGGGAGGGAGTTAATGCCTCCTATATTTGATGTGAGGGAATTAATGAGGCTGTTAGATTCTCTAGGCTATATAACAGGCAACCATTCGGATGTTTGCTAAGAGAGTGTGAGGATTTCATGATGTAATCTCCTAATTTGATTAATAAACTCCTGATGCCTATGTTTGGTGGACGTAGCCCGGATTGGTTGGGTGAACCACGTTAAATATTGTATCATATGTGTTTGATTTTCTGCTGTGTGTTTTATTGGTTTGCTGTGCCTCTGAATTCCAACAATTGGTATCAGAGCTTGTTGGATGAGCGGCACTGCTGTAGCACGGAGTTGGTTTGGAGGTGGAGCGCTGTAAAACTTGTGCGCGTGGAGCTGTTGGTGGTGCGTTTGCTGGATTATCGCTGAGGCAAGTTCTATACCTGCGTGCTGATGCGTGAAGGAGAGGCGCCAAACCAGCGTGCTGTTGCGTGGAGGAATGACACATTACCTGGCGTAAACCTGTTTTGGAGCGTGGGTGAAGCGCTGGTTCGTTGGAGCCTGAACGGTATGTTAAATAATACGGCCTGTTGTTTCCAAATATTGTTGTCGGCCCGAATGTCATTCATATGACTACTGCGCGTTTTTTTTTTTTGTTGTTGGTATACAACCACTTGTTCCCCGTGCGTATACGCCGTATGTCTAGCTGCGAAAATCAAATCAGCGCCCGTGGCATTTTTTGGTTACCTGCAGAGTCTCTGTCCTCCCACAGTTAACACGACATCGCAATACCACTCTGGTCCGAAAGGGCGTGCATTTAGTGGCCTCTCCTCGGTTTTTTGTCAGTGCCTCTATCCTCTTACAGCAGTCTCGACAACAACCGTTGTCTGTCCCTTGCAACCTTCATAACCACGCTTTGATACAATGCAATGCCAGTTAGAGAATTCAAGTTCTATTGTGTATACCATTCTATCGATAGCTCCATTGATTTAAAACGCAGTGGGAATGTTTAAAGCGCAGTTTAAAGTGAAATTAAATTGAATAGTCTCTGTAGTAGGGAATGGCAGCGTAAAAATAGTTGAGTCGTTTTTAAAAAAAAAAAAACGCAGTGCCAGCATTCACTTCTTTAAAAACGCAGTGACAGCATTCATAAATTCGAACTCTGAGTACTTTAGTGGGCGGCCCTTGCAATTCTCTGCGAAACAGTAAATAACAAAACCGTAAATAAAAGATTGGTTTATTGGTGCAAAGAAAACACAAGAAGTGTATGTATTTTGTTTTATAGGGTGGAATTTGCACAAGTGCAAGGAAAGTGTTTTGTTTTTTAAGTGCAAAGAGCAGTTTTTTTTGTAAAGGCATAGGCAGTTTTGTTCTTTGTTATGTAAAAACAAAGGCATAGGCATTGCTGGTTGGATATTTGGAGATTACTGTGTTTTTTTGCTGATATCAAATGGCGAAAACTCAAAGTGCCCATTTTGAAATTGAGAAGTTTAATGGCAAGAATAATTTTGAGATCTGGAAGGTGAAGATGCACGATCTGATGGTTCAACAAGGTGTGGCGAAAGCACTGTTGGGGAAAAACAAAAGACCTCCTTCCATGACGGAGGATGAATGGGATGAGATGGACGATAGAGCTCTAAGCGCAATTCGGTTCTGTCTGGCAGACGATGTTCTGTTCAACATTGTGTCAGAGAAAACAGCCGCAGGCTTGTGGTCAAAGCTTGAGAAGCTCTATATGATGAAATCTTTGACAAATCGGATTCTCCTAAAACGGCAGCTTTACAGTTTGCGGATGAAAGAAGGTACCTCAATTGCTGATCACCTGAATGTTTTTAATACCTTGTTGGTGCAATTAAACAGTCTAGATGTGAAATTTGATTAAGAGGATAAGGCAATAACTCTATTATGTTCTTTGCCTGAATCCTGGGATCACAACTCCAAATGAACCTTTTTGTTATCAGGAAGTTGTAGAAGGTTCAAATAGTGACAAATAGAAAGCAGCCATGAAGGAAGAAATGATGGCCTTAGGTAAGAATGGTACGTGGGATCTGGTTGAACTTCCCAAAGGCAAGAAAATTGTGGGATGCAAATGGGTCTTCAAGCTGAAACGCGGTGTGAATGATACAGAAGACAGGTACAAAGCTCGGCTGGTTGCAAAAGGGTTTTCTCAGAAAGATGGCATAGACTTTCAAGAGATATTTTCACCAGTGGTTAAAATTGTTTCAATTAGAATTGTGTTAGCATTAGTGGCTTTGTTTGATTTGGAGTTGCAGCAGTTAGATGTTAAGACTGCATTTCTACATGGTGATTTAGATGAGGAAATATATATGGAACAACCGGAAGGGTTTGTTTAGCATCGCAATGCGAAATTTGTCTGCAGGATCAAGAAGTCATTATATGGCCTGAAGCAGTCACCTCGGCAGTGGTATAAGAAGTTTGATTCTTTCATGTTGAGTCAGAAATATGTAAGGAGTGAATATGATCATTGTGTTTATTTTAAGCAGTTAAATAATGGCATGTTCATTATCTTAGTGTTATATGTTGATGATATGCTTTTAGCAAGCAAAATCATTGTATAAATCAACAGGTTGAAGACTCAAATGGCAAGGACGTTTGATATGAAAGATCTAGGAGCGGCAAGACAGATTTTGGGCATGGAGATTTTCAGAGACAGGAGTAATGGTAAGCTGTGGCTATCACAACAGAAGTATGTTGAGAAAATACTTTTGAGGTTTGGTATGAATAATGTGAAGCCTGTGTCAGTCCCTTTAGCTTCCCATTTTAAGCTTTCTTCGAGTTTATGTCCTAATACAGATGAAGAAAAGGATTATATGTCTCGAATTCCTTATGCCAATGTAGTAGGATGTTTGATGTATGTGATGGTGTGTACACGACCAGATATTTCTCAGGCAGTTGGGGTTGTCAGCAGGTACATGGAAAATCCGGGTAAAGAACACTGGTCAGCAGTGAAATGGGTGCTTCGGTACTTGAGAGGCACAAGTAGTTATTGTATTTCTTACAATAAGAGTAGTGAATTTGTTTACGGATATGTTGATTTGATTTTGTAGGTGATTTGGATAAGAGAAGATCAACTTCAGGGTACGTCTTTACTCTTGCAGGTGGAGCTATCAGCTGGATGTCAAAGCTACAGAATATTGTTGCTTTATCCACTACTGAAGCAGAATACATTGTTGCTTCGCATGCTTGCAAAGAGGCGGTTTGGTTGAAAGGTTTGCTTGGTGAGTTTGGTAGGTTACAGGACAACATCAGGTTACTTTGTGACAGTCAAAGTGCAATACATTTGGCTAAGAATCCGGCCTATCATAGTAAATCAAAGCATATTCCAATCAAATATCATTTTGTAAGACAGGTTATCACTGAAAGGGGAGTTTCTCTTGAAAAGGTGCATACAAAGGAGAACTGTGCAGACATGTTCACGAAACCAGTTTTATTGGAGAAGCTACGCTGGTGTTTGGCTTCTCTTGGCTTGCAGAAAAGATAAAATAATAATAAAAGGGCATCAGGTGAATTGTTGTCAAGGTGGAGATTGTTGAGATTTTCTGTTTGGGATGAAATAGGAAAAATCTCAGCTGGTGACAACAATAGGAATTCAGGTCCTAGATTAACTCCAGGTTGTTGGGAGGGAGTTAATGCCTCCTATATTTGATGTGAGGGAATTAATGAGGCTGTTAGATTCTCTAGGCTATATAACAGGCAACCATTCGGATGTTTGCTAATAGAGTGTGAGGATTTCATGATGTAATCTCCTAATTTGATTAATAAACTCCTGATGCCTATGTTTGGTGGACGTAGCCCAGATTGGTTGGGTGAACCACGTTAAATACTGTGTCATATGTGTTTGATTTTCTACTGTGTGTTTTATTGGTTTGTTGTGCCTCTGAATTCCAACAAAAGTGACTCTCACATAAGCTTATCAAAATCTAGGGACTTGTTCAATTTAGAAGATGCAATTTCTAACTCAAATTATTGAAAAAATACAATCAATTTGGAGTACTTTCCTTGAACTATTCATTGGGTCAAGATATGCCACATTGGATTAGTATCTATGATCAATATCAGAAATTTATGAAATATGGACTACTATTGAGGAAAAATTCTTAACATGAGAATACTACAATCCAAGTCTAGTAAGACTTTTGATCAAATAATACACTACGTGCTCCTGATTTGAATTATCCTCTTGAACCAAAACCACATTGATGGTTGATTAAAATGCCACAACGTATTTGATTTAATTGGGTGGAATCAAAAAAGGAGTAGACATTAGAGCCTTTTGCAAGGTATCAAATGATCATTGGACTTGATCATAAATGAGACTCCTTGTTTGAACAAGCACATGAATCATTTTGTGATCTTCGACTTAATTGGTGATAAATCATTGCAAGAAGTTTATATTTCCTTGAAGGACTTGAGGTTGAAAAATATTGGATGGGGGGGAATTGGACTATCACCTCAACCTTGAATGGGTTACCCATAATCAAATAGTTGGAAATAATGAAACCAAACAATCACCTAGACATTACATAGAATATATGAGGATTCAAACAAAACATTATAGTGGCATTATCTTTTGAACACTACATGGAAATGAATGTTGCAAGTAATATTGGAAATTAATCATAATAAAATAAAAAATCCTCCTTTGCCATGAAAATCCATAAGTGCGTAATGGAATTAATACTTATAAGCAAGGAAAAAACAACAAGGAGCAATAAAAAAGTTATTATGAGGTACAAGATTAGACAACACTCATGCTCTCGAAATTGGAGGCATCAGATGGGTTGGTGTTCATTTCTCAAGGAGAGATATTATTCCTTTTTCGAGGCACACCCCTATCATTTCCTCACCACCACATGGACGGTGAATTACCCCCTGCACTGCATGGCTAATATATGGTCTGGTGTTGGGATGAGGATAATTAGAATGTCGACGCTAAAACATTTAATTCACATGTAATTAGAGTCTCATCTAGACATTTACCATGGCAAGTGGATTTTCCAATGAATCTCAATTGGTGGTTTAGCTCGAAATCCTCTCGATTTTCATTCAATGGAGGAGGCCCTAGTACTTAGAGGATTAATGGCTTATTATATGGGAGAATTCTATCAGTTTCATGCTTAAAAATTTGGCATTTATATCCCCTCTAGGCCTGCTTGCGGTGCAAGCTCCTCTCGTCCATGTCATTTCAAACTCTTATTCCTTAAGCTTATGTAGTTGTTCTATTTAGGAATGGATAGAAGTGGTTCTTCTTCTAAGGATTCTGACTTGATGGACATGAACTAGATTCTGGACAAAGTCGTTGTGGTGATGGAGAGCATGCAATTGTGGTACAAAGCGAGGCAATAGGTGGAGCAAAAGGCATGCAATTGATTGCAAATGATTGTTAATTCACAACTTGAGTTTATGTAGGCTAAGATTGATTAGGCCCAATGTGAATTTAGGATGGAGTTAACAACATTACACTATAATCTAGAGGAGATTGAGGAACTATACATTGTCTGTTTGTAGCTCACTCCAGAAGAATCCAAGTCAGAGGAGGCATCAACAAAAAAGAGAGGAAAGTTAACTTGACTTCTTGGACATCCATATTGACCAGTAGTCATGTTAGATTGTTCTATTATTTTTTGTTTTATATGAAATGCATATATATATTTCTTTTAGGTGATTTTTTTTCAAGATATATAGTATATTAGACTACATGTATGTTGGACTTCATAATTCATAATTTTGATGAATATTGATGAACTTTGTAATGGTTCTGGCCTAGAATCCATATTCTACATTTTTTAATAGAAAAAACTCTACTTGTTTCTTTAAAAATAAATACTACATGGAAATGAGGTGGATGATTGATCCTTTTCTTTAATCGTAGTGAAGTGACTAAACAATGCACTGAGTGAATGTGGCACATAGCATTGTGGTGGAAATTGTTCTACTTGGCCTATAGTGGAGCGCATATGACAGTTAATCCTAGAAGATTCTTCCTTGGAAGTATCAAAGGTGTGCACAAAGGGGAGTTTCCAGGATGACATAATCCTAGGAGGAAATTAGTAGCGAAATGAGTTTCTATTGGCCAGCTGGAGGTCCCACTATACAACTCATCTTGGAAGCAGTTCCCTGGATGGTTCACAATTGTGTGTAAAGGGAACATTCGAGATGATGTAAGCCCTAGTGGAGGTGGACACTCCACATAGTGGCAGTAAAGGATCTCATTGGTGGAGTGTCTAATAGTGAAGGTCCCTAGAGCCACATCATATTAGATCTCCTTCCATGGAAGAGAAAGGTGCAACAAAGTTTAAAACAGTCGAGGATGACGTAAAGCCAGGATGACTAGATGATTGATGCAGTAGGAGAAATGGCTTGGGACCCTTTATAAATTTCTTAAATAAATTTATTTCAAAACCAAAGGCTCGAGGCCCATTCTCTCTCCTCAATGATGACACATCACTTTGTTATTGGCATGTGATGATATTAGAATAGGGGACATGGAGCACACATTTTTTGCATTTTTAGGTGGTCAAAGGGGCCAAATATGGGTGACATGTGTCACCACTTAGGGGGCACAATGTGGTGATGTTGATGTACATATGACATCATCCTTGATGCTTGACCTTAGAAGGTTTTAAAAGCGTACAAGGGAAGTTTCATTGGTCTAACTAGGTGTTGGTTATATGTGGAGCAAAACTCACCCCAACTGGTTGTTGATTGGCCGAAATGTGTAGGAGTGGTTCCCACCAGGATACCTCATCCTAGTCCCTATATCCTGAAATGTTTTAAGAAAATGCAAAGAAGGTTGCTTCAAGCTGATAAATATCCTAGACATGGCAACAAATAAAGAAACATAGTGCAGGACTAATGGAAATGGTGGAGGGCGATCCCTCTAGACATGTAAGCCTAAAAGGCTTTCCCTAAAGGAAATCAAGGCATGCTAGGAAATAAATCTAAGAAAATGAATCTAGGAGGGAGTTTTTTTACTACTGACAATTCCATCAATTGGCTAAAATCTCGCCTAGGTCTCAACTTTGCGACGATTTCACATGTTAATGAGACCATGGGCCTCTGGGATAATTATAGTGAAAAATTGATCACCAACATATGTTTAAAAGGTCAAAATGGGTCAACCATTATTTGTGCTATGTTGGCAAGTGTTCCATATGTGGAATTGCGCCACATTTGTGGCTAATGAAGCTTGAATGGGTCGACAATTGTGTTTGGTTCTATTTAGAAAAGTCCATTATTTTTGGAATTATACCATGGTAGGGTGATAAACATTGAATAGGTTAGCAACTTGAATTGAGAATTGGAGTCAATGGAGATTTCCAAGAAGTATCAGTTCAAGGAAGCAAGGACCATGATGCGCAGAAGTAAATTAATGGAGCTTGTCTCAAACAAAAAACAAGACACTCTCGATCTTCCTTCCACACTATAAAGAATTAAATGGAAAAGAATGTTGGGTGCAGAAGATTTGACCAAATCTTAGAGTTCCATGCCAAAGTACATCTCGAGCATTGGAGAGCCATGTTGTCTATTCAGGAAAAATTTAATGGAGTAGCTCTTTGAGTGTGTAGGTTGGATTAATATTTAGTTCTCAGAACTAAAAATAAAATAAAAAATCTCATTCCTAAATTTAGGTCAACAATATAGGTTGCGTAATTTAATGCAATGACATGATGGAGAGTCATGTTGGAGTATAATCCTAAGCAGAGTGATGAGTTGTCAGAGACAACATTGTTCCCTGTGTAGAAAAGGAACAAAACTATTGTTACCAGTTGTACACATGTGGGGGGAATGCAACATTATTGAGTGAGCTCTGGGGAGATCTCTAGTGTGTAACTCTATTGCTATGAGAGGTTGAGTGTTCCAGTGTAGAGGAGAAGGCTGAGAGGAGAATGTGTTGAATATTGTATGAGGGTTGAGAACAATATTACACTATGAATGCAACAATATTTATGAGTTGCTGAAGAGATAAATGAGCTCATGTGTGTTGTTACAAAGTGAGCTAAATGAGGTG
This sequence comes from Pinus tabuliformis, assembly GCA_031772625.1. Classification (NCBI taxonomy): domain Eukaryota; kingdom Viridiplantae; phylum Streptophyta; class Pinopsida; order Pinales; family Pinaceae; genus Pinus; species Pinus tabuliformis. The sequence goes on along the minus strand of CM062804.1, from coordinate 775,398,998 downwards.
ATAATTGTGTGTGTTTTGTATGAGTGAAGGATAAAATATAGATTAGAATGTTAAATTGGTGATCGTTGAGCTGAAACAAGGTAGAGTGAGTGCCATAACAAAGTGTAGTGATTTCCATATTGTGTGTAGGTTGTTGCCTACAAAACAGGGAGTTGGTGCTTCCATTGAAGTAGGTGTTTGAAGATATCTTAGAGGTTGGTGCTTCCTGCAAGTTGGTACTTGCAACAAATCCTTGAAGTTGGTGCTTCCTACTATTCGGGCTAGCATAAAATCTAAGGGAGTTGGTGCTTCCTCGGAATGTGTGCTCACTAACACAGATGATCTAATCTGAGTAGGTGCTCATATTTGACATCATAATACAAAAAATATTTGATGTTTTTTTCTCCCGAAAGGGTTTCCACATTAAACCTATTTGTTTGATTTGTATTCTACTCGTGGTGTTCATGTTCATGTGTTGATTTATTCATTTGTTGCACATGATATCATAGTGATCACTCACATAAGGAATGCCAATCTTGAATGAAAAATATGAATTGGCATAAAAGTTAAAATTAGCCTTAATACTGATTCACCCCCCTAGTATTAAATTTTTTTTCCTACAGAATCTCATGTTGATCCCACTACCACACTCCCACAAAACTATGTGTGGTTCCCAAATTGATTGCAATAGCCTTGCCATTCATTTTTCTAGCCATGAATTTAATAATGAATTCACTAGAAAATAATAATAGTACATAGATGGAAATTCAACTTGCCTAATGATATCAAACTCCACACTCCAAGCCACTCGATCAATGTCCACTATAAAACTTTAACAATCACATGAAACACTCAAATGGTTCATGTATACACACTTATCATACAAACTACAAGCCAATTAACCCTAGACAACTAACTAATAGAGATTACAAATGTAGTTCAAATGTGACTCACAAACAACTGTCCTTATCTAAGCTTTATCCCTCACAAGGTTCTCAATCACTTTTATTTTGACTGCAAGATGATCAAACAGGTAGTGGAGTTAAGGGAAGATTATACATTATACACATCAACTGCACAACTAAGAATTATATCTTGAACCAAGAATTAATTGTTTGAAGAAGGGTCTACATGTTTGTACATAGCTCGCTCTACTCTAGATTTGTATCCATAACCTGTAAGAAAAATAATCTTGGTCATAGATTGAGCTACCATGATGGCTATTTCTATGGTAGAGGAAGTTTCTGTAGCCATGGAAATGGTGTTCGATCCACTAATTTACTAGATTGCAATTTGTTCACATTGGTCTGCATAGCCACACATCAACCTGATAACTTTCCCTCCATGCACATGTAGAGAGACAAAGTTTCCACAGTCATGTCTCATTCTCTAACTTCAAATAAGCCATGCTACTTCCAATGGATTTTCTGATTTTCACTCATATCTCTCCATCCACCAAGCCAAAAGAAACCATTGGCAATAAAGGTGACGCTCTGAAGACAATATCTAGATCTAATATACCTTCAGTTGTAATACCAAATGTTAAAAATATTCGAAGAAGAAAAGGTATAATTATTGAGAGGAAAATTAACAATACACAAAGATGAAACATAATGCACGAAATTTACCGTTGGAAAACTCCAACTCCAAATAGAAACCTATAATAATGGAATTCCAATAGTCTCCTTGGCCAAAAACCACGGCCAAGCCGACCAAGTGAGCCTTCACTACTTACCTCCCTTAGCACCATTACAATGAATTATTCCCATCCTTTTAAAGGATCCATTACATGCAATCCATGGGAAAATTACATTGGGAAACCAAAAAACCATGAGCCCAAAACCACTACTATTGACTCAATCAACTTTGACACTTTCCCCAATTCAAGTTTACCTAACATCAATGCCATGCATTGAATTATTACTTCTTTACTAATACTTTTATGTGAAATGGATATCTAATTGAGAGACTTTTCTTGGGGTGAAATTTTGTGGCAATGAGATCTCTTTTCATTCTTTTCATGGCCAATGTTGGTTTGATGCTATAATAAAGTAAATTGGTTTATTTGGTTTCCTTAGATTGTGTTCATGGGATTATGTTCTTATTATTAGGCTAGTTTATATAGTGTTTCATCTTTCCTTGTTGAGATAACCCATCCTCAAAGTATTTGAGGAGAGTAGTTTATTCCCTCCCTTGATTTTCTTTGAAAATTGAGCTCTTGTTTCAAACCCCAGGGTAAGTTGGTTTATTTCCCTAGTTTTGTTTGAGTTAGGAATTATTTATTTGAGTTTATTTTACCAATCTAGTTTGTATCCTACACTTCATATGCCCTATATTGATAAGGCATGAGCCTAAACAATTTGTGGCATATAATTTTTTTGTTTTTCTTCTAAATTTTAAATCCATAAATAAAAGAAAAAACCCCTTTTTTAATTATTCCATAGTATATTCAGGATAAATTTATGCAAATTCTTGTTTTTATTATAATATGTTAACTTCTTGATCCCTTTCATTTAGACTGGAAGCATTTTAAATTCCATTTAAGAGGAATTTTCATGGTTTTTCATGCATTTTACAACAATATTCTGGGTTGACGTCACTTGATCATTTTCAATTATATACCAATGTAACCATGGAATGTTGTTGAAATTTTGTTCTTAAGTTTATTTTAAATTTGGGCTTCAATGTACTTACTTTTTGCACACTTTGAGTAGTTAATTTTGTTGTTGCTAGAAAGTTGTGTTTGCTGTTAACTCCGTATTTTATAGTAGACTATTGCAATCTATAGTTTTTCATGGTTTGGATGTGTTTTGAGAACCTATTTGAGACTCTTAAGGTAAACCTAGCCTTAGGATTGACCCATATCTATTGTGGTTCCTTATCTTGTGTTATACTTTGTTACACTAATGATTACACTAAAAAGGGAGTGAAATAGTGCAATGGCCAATTTTCATCAACTTAAACAACTTTGCAATCAATCAAAACTATAAACATAATCATGCATTGTAAGAGAAAATCATCAAATGAACATAAGAAAACATGAGATGGACATGGAAACCCTTGTGGGAGAAAACCAAAAATATTTTTATCTTCCTCATTTTTTATTACATAGATTTACAGGAGCCAACCTGCTAGAGGAACCAACCCCCAAAAATGAATTTAGAGGCACCAACCCTAAAAATATACAAGAACCAACTTTCTATAGGCTACAACTTGATTGCGGCACCAACCTCAATTATATGAAAGCAATGACTTGCGGTAGGCTTCAACTTGATTGAGGCACCAACCTCAATTATATGAAAGCAACGACTTGCAATAGGCTTCAACTTGATTGAGGCACCAAACTTGATGGAGACACCCAAATCCTTCTTTAAATTGTTGTGGAACACTTTTCAAAATATTTAAAATGGCATCCATAAGCTCAAATCACAACAAAATCAACTTATTCTTTAATCATCATCCTTCTGCAACATCATCATCTCATAAACCTATTCATAATTTAATATTGACAATCGGCATGACCCCCTACTCTAAAAAATTCTTTGCATATCCCCTCTTTAAAATCACAAAATAATCCCAACCAAAATTCAATTTACCCTTAAATTAACCCACAAAAACATTATAAAAAATAATTATTCTATAAATTTAACCTTTTGGGTTTGTTACCTATAAATTGGAATTTTTTGGAGGTTGTTCTGCGAAATGCACACTTGTTAATGGGAAAAGTGTCTACTCAGAATGCCCCTATCCCACTAAGGCGTGACAGTACCTTAGAAACAAACAAAGAAAACTATTTTCGTATTCTTCTTTATGAACTATAAACGAAGAGGAATAGGATGAACCAACCTGTGTCTTGCGCTAGTCCTTTGATCCAATATCTCTCCTCTTTGACAGCTTCCAGCTACCTGCTCCCTTACTTGCCCAACTTCACCAAGTTCCTGCAAGATCACAGAAGAAGAAAACTACACAAAGACATGGATTTATATTCATAAATAACTTAGGATCAGATTTAAGCTAAACATGCAAATATAACAAAACATCTTTGATACACAAGCATGTAGGAGAAACTCAAATAGTTTTATTGATATAACAAGAAGGTCTAGGAGGAGTTACAACCAATGATTCCTGATCCAGCATCAACCCCCCAGCAAAGGAATCCCCTCTTCACCTCCAACAAAGCATAAATCACCCAATACTCTGATCTCTATCTCAAAACCAATAGCAATTCTATGCAATGTACAAAATTCCAGCCTCTGGATCTCTGGGATGAGGGATCCATATATAGATGTATGCAAAGAGGATGAGTCATCTTATGATTTGACTAGTGGCTTCTCTCTTTCAGTTCTTGCTTCCACTTGGAGACTGAGAGCCTCTTACTCATCCTTGGTCGAACTCAGTGAGGCAAGTGTCATTTGGGAAGATTCTGGAAGCTTCCATTGTCTGTCCACCTCACGGAATGACACTGCCATTTGTCATTTCCCACTCAACGCACCCTGGTAGTGCATTTAGGTGCGTTGCAACGCACCTAGCTAGTGTACTGGGGTGCTATGCAACGCAACTAGCTAGTGGAGCAGCTGAAATGATCCTGATTTAACTGATTCTGAGCAGTTTCTGGTGGAGAACTTCTGGGAGAAGCTGTAATTTGTTGACCTTGTTCCTTTAGGGGCCGGAACAACACTTTTAGGGACTTAGGATCCCTTGGTTTATGGACATTTCATGCTTAGAGCTGTAAGGCACAAAAATGTCTATAACGACACTATTGGTCAATTAATGGTTTGACAATTTTCACTTTTGCAGGAAAAAATAAAAATTTTGGCCTACCTGACCAAGCTAGAACCCTCGACCTCCCATGGAGTGACAATACGCTTTACAAACTATGCTTGTAGTCCTCATTCAAATTCCACTCTAAATATTCATTCTACAGTGTACCTCAAAGATCCAATTCATGGTCACGTCATGCTCATCATGCCAGCCAGGTCATAATCATATGCCAATCCAGAGGAGTTGGGTCATATTCTTTTCTAGGTTATATCCATCACCTAGTCATATGCTTTGTGTTAGGTCATATTCTTCTGTCCAATCAATCCAAGTGAGGAGCTAGGTCATAAACTTCTATGGCAATGACACTGAGACAAGTCATAACTGTCTGTACCAATCAAACCACACAGAGCCAAGACATGTTTGTGCCAATCAACCACACTAAGGCAGGTCATATAGATTTGTGCCAATAAAACCACATAGAGGAGCCAAGTCATATACATCTATGCCAATCAAACAACATGAATTATGGTCATATACATCTATGCTAATCAAACCACATGGTGAGATAGGTTATAACTATCTGTACTAATCAAATCACACAGAGCTAGGTCACATGAATCTAGAAGTTATCCAACTCATCCTCCTTTCATAGGGATTAAGAATTTAGGGGTGTATCAAAGCACCTAGAGAAAATGTTTTGTTGTACACAACCTCATCACTGCCACAATCATATGCTTACTCATGAAATTCCCAACAATAGTTGATTATTCCATTTTTGAAATGTCATTCAACTTTATTTTCTTTCCTAAGATGAGGCTGGGCTTTTCAACCTTTCTCTTGACACATTTTTTCCTAGGCTTAAAATGATCCTTTTCTGCTAACTAGAGGAGTGGTGACTATCTGGGAGAGAGGTCACCATCATATAGCATATCTAGAGTAAAAAACTATTAAGGAATCTAGTTTAGGATGAAGGTGGGAAAATGGTAGAACAAAATGCTGACAAAAATAGGGGGAGAGAAAATGGGTCCTCCAGCATAGATGTTGCATCTAAGGGAAAACGCAGAGAAGGGAAAAAAACAGGTGAGGATTCCAAAGAAACCTGTCACAACCTTGGTCAAAATTCCATGTAAAAGTTAATAAAGGAAAAAATAAGACCAAGGTCATGGGACACATATTCCAAGCTGAATGGTGGTAAGAACATCCTAGTGGGAGTTTATTCAGCTTATTATGGCTAAGGAAATTGGCAAAGGAAATGACAAAGGCTTTGGAAAGGCATGAAGCGTTTATTGGCATTTTATTTATGAAAATAAAGGAAGTTAGGAGAAAAGGAAGGTGCAAGGTCATAGGTTCCATGGGAGGAGGAAATTGAAGGAAAATAACGTAAAATGAAGAAAATAGAGGCCTCATTTATAAAAAGGCTTTCGAGGATCAATTGGAAAGATTTTTCTTAGGTTTACTCAATGTAAGCTTTTGCTCAAGGCTTGGTTGTGTAGCTTTTTGGCTAGTTCAGTTTTGGAGCTCTCATTCTAATCTCTCTCTATCATACTCTCGAATACTTAGAGTTTTCTTGGAGCACTATTTGAGAGTGTGGCATACTTGGATGCTTGGAGCAAGAAAGAAAAGGAAGAGCAGGAAAGCGCAAGATGACATTGGGATCAACAACTACAACACGTCTTTCTTGCAGGCACTGAGTTGCATGCATGTTTTCCTCACTAGTTTTGGCATGCATGGCATATGCATGTGATTTATTAGTCATGACTTGTTATTGGCATGGAGGCTTGCCTGGATTGACAGTGGATTTGGCTAGACTTGCCATTTCCGAGATAGTTGGTTCTCATATTTCCTTTAGCTTGGGTTGAGTTACTAGTTCCTAGAAGCCTTGGTTAGACAAATGCTCTAGAATCCCTGTAAAAAATTGGGTTGAGTAACTAGTCCTAGAAGCCTTGGTTGGACAAACACTCTAGAAGCTCTTGTTGGATTGAGTTACTAGTCCTAGAAGCCCTGGTTAGACAAACGATCTGGAAGCTTGGCAACAATTGTGGGTTGAGTTACTAGTCCTGGAAGCCTTGGTTGGACAAATTCTCTAGAGCCCTGGAAGGCTTGGGTAGATACCAATCTGGTGATGGTTTGTGATGTATGACCATGAGGTGGAATCATTGTTTGATGGGTTGAGGTGGTTTGGCCTATGGAAGCCTTGGCTCGGTTTTGATGGAATTTTCCATGAGATCCCACATTCATGCTTGCAATATGGCACGGGGGTGATAGGACGAATAGAGATTTGGCTCAACCATGTCTATGGTCGGGTGGTTCGTGGAAGTCCCAAACCTGGTTGGCCTTTGCATCATTAACATGAGGTTATGTCTCCTTGTTAATCCATGAGTATTGAACTAGTTTATATGCAGATTATATGGTTGTTGTTTCCTTGGTATTTATGTTTTTATTATGTTGGTTATGAACATTTATTATGACAGTAGCTATGTATGACTCGCATCATATTTTTACTTGTAAATGAATGAACAATGTATCTATGGCCTAATAGATGAAATTGCAGCTAATGTGTTGAGGCATCAATGCTTCTTAGCGATTCTCAGAAAAGTATGAGACCCCTATGCTCAGTTTTGTTGTTAAGACATGTAGATTTTGTGTTTGTGATATGATTGACAAAATGCCTGTCATGGCTAGTAGGAGTCCAGTCTAGTCCTTGTTGATTTTTTGCAAATTTATTTTGTTCCGCTGTGAAATTTCATTTCGAAAGGTGTCATTGACTTTTCGGTAGTGAACTGAGCTAGAAAATGTAGCAAATGTAGCACAAATGTCAGAGTCACAAGTCAATAAAATACTTTTCATCTTTTTTTAATATAAATTAAAAAATAATTAAAAATAAAAATAAAAATTTTTAATTTTTAATTTGTTTTCACCCACTAATATCTTTCCCCATGAATCATCCCTCGAAAACCACGTTATACAATCTTTCTACTTCTTTGATCGTTGGAGGTTGCCAAACCGACTTCTCCAAATTATTTATTAAATCAATGGAATTAGCGAATCCTATTAATTTACGAGTGCGGAGTCCTAACTTTCTCATCCCTCCATCTATCGATATTATTTCCTTTCACTCTCTAGTTTTGTTCATATTTTTCAACGAAAAGTTTGACATCAATTCCGAAGGGATTCGACGTGAGCATCTGAACCCCGTGAGCATCTCGAACTCGATTTGGGTAGTTGTGACATTCTGTGAATTTGAATGGGGCGAGGGAATAACAAGTTCTCCTCGCTGAACCTCAACGACATTTATGGGAAGAAAGAGCCGAAGCCCAAGCCTGCTGCGCCGACAACGAACGGAAACAGTGGTGGAAACCAGCTCTCGGGGTACATGCTCGTTCTCTCACGACAGAAGGAGCCGTCCCTTGTAGCCAAACACGAGGAAGACAAAACCATCTCCACCCCATCGCAATTGAAAAAGGAGAGCCTGGATAATCCATGGACAATCAACCCATTTGTAGTATCTAAGGAGGGTCATCAGAATGAGGAGGCGGCAGAGGATGCGCATGCAAATAATACAAAATCCAAAAGTGAAACATTTAGTTCGTCCAAACCTGACTTTCAGTCCAACGATCTTGTCACCCCCCGCTCTGGTGCTGCAAAGATTGAGGGTGAATCACGAGGTATTCCTGCCCGCAGGCCATCCCCAGTTCGGGAGATTCGGAATTGGGACGACGACGAGCGATCTTCAACACTCCCACTGCACCAACAGAAAGGAGGGAGGTATTTTGGCGATGGCCATAAAAATAACATGAATAATCATTATTCTAGTGGGAACAGACATTTGAATTTGGGTCGAGATTATCCCGTCCAGGGAGACAGCGGGGACAAAGAAAATGATAGTGGCCGTGGCGGGCAAAGGTGGGAACGTGTTGGAATGTTAATTCCAACTGCAGTAGAGAGTGCGGATGTGGACCGTGACAGCGATGGCAGGGCAGTGATCAGCCAAATCCGCCATCAAATCAGCAAGCACGCAGCCATACCAGTCACCCAAAACCACCGCAGCAAAACTGTCTTATTTCTCGGACTGCCTTCCAGCGAAAAGCTGTTTCCGTATATGCGACTCCGATAAACTATGGTGGCGCCGCGTGTCATTCGCCTGACATCAGCCGACGTCATTTTCTCGGGCGTTAAAGTTTGGCTGCAAACTGCCTTCCGATATCCACTCCAGCCGTCCGATCTCCTCGCGCGTCCTCAGCCGTTGATTGTCTAAAGCTGCAATGAACCTGCGTACGAGCCTGCAACGATTTAAATACTTGCATGGAGTAAAAACAAATTGGGTTGACCGCAGTTTTTTTTATTAACGCATTTAATAAATTGTCATAGTGGTGGATAGAACTCTTAAATTTCTTTTACGGCATGTAAATTTAAATGTCTTTTCTTTGGGAGTCGTAGTTTTTTTTATATGCCTTTTGTTTTAGCATTAATATAATATATAACGAGCCAAAAATGAAATATGCTCGTGGGTTGTAATTTGTGTTGAGCATTTTTTCATGAGAGGTGGGGGGAGCGTTTTAAAAAAAAAAGAGAGTGCACAGCAGTGCATGAAGAAAATAGCAGAATGTTATTGTTGCACATGAGATTTGTGTAACGCGCAGCAGCGAAAGAGCAGGGAGTGCTCAGGATGAAGACCAGCACATGAAGCAGGTGAAGACATTGCACAGTAGTGCATAGATTTTATTAATGAAGTGGATTTGCATTGAAATGCAAAAGAAAAGAATGCATAAGTTTTTTTTTGTAATGTGAAAACCCAGGAATGTAAAAAAAAGGGATTTCACTCAGATGTAAATGTAAATTTATTTTACAGAAGTATGTGTAAAATGTTTTTCACAGCAGTGAATGTAAAAAGGGTTTTACAGCAGTAAACCCAGCACAGTGAACTCTCAGGTGGAGAGAAAAGACAGAGTTTTTGTTTTTGATGGGTGAATGTAAGTTTTGGTAAATCCCTCTCAGCAAAGAGGATGAATGTTGTTTCAGGCTTTATATGTTAATCAATAGAAATATTTTTATAGCTGTGTAATGGACTGTTATGAGTCATTTGGTTTTATTAGCTTCGCTGTGCAAAGGTCCTGGAAGAAATGAAACAGAGAATTGCCTCTGTGGTGTTAAGTTTGTTTGGTTTTGGTATTTTTCCCATTTAAAAATACCCAACAGTGGTATCAGAGCTAGTCCAGGCTCTTTGAAGACTCAAAGAAGCTGAAGGAAGGTGTGGTTGCAGCAGTCAAACTTCTCCAGCAGTGTGAAGACTCAGCCAAAAGAGTTAAGGTGTTTTTCAAAGCTTTCCTTTCTGTTGCTATTGAAGAAACAGTCAGTGATTTAAAAAAAACAGTCAAGTATTTAAAGCCTAGATAAGAATGGCAAGGTCAAAGAAGAAAGCCTCCAAGCCTGCTAAAAATGTGTCTCCCTCCTCTACTAAAATAGAAGGCAATCCATTGGAATACATCTTTTTTGAAATCCCAAAGTTTGATGGAAACTTTGATGTATGGGAAATAATGATGAGGGCTTTCCTAATGTCTGAGGGGATTGAAGTCTGGGAGTCAGTGATTGATGACAACAAGATGGATAAAGAATCCATGGAATATGATGCACAAGCAGCAAAACTAATCTTGGATGGACTCCCTGATTCTGTGAAGAGGAATCTTGGAAAATATACATCAGCAAAGGATATTTGGGACAGACTGCATGACCTTCATGCAAAGGGAGCACTGACCATGACAATGAGTCAAGAAGAACCCATCATAGAAGCTGAGAATGAGAAGCTTGACCTCATCAAGCTTCAAGTAAAAGAAAGGGATGAAGAGCTTGCCAAGCTTAAGAAGGAGCTTGACCAATGCAAGAGGAAACATCGTGAAGAAGTCATATCCATGACAAATCAGCTGAATAGTGCAAAGAAGCAGGCAGATGCTTTGACAAGTCAACTTGAACAAAGACACAAGAAAGTGAATAAGCTTGTGGAAGAGATTGGACAGTACAAGGTAGAGGTCTCCTCCCTTAAGTCCGAACTACAAGAAGCCAAGAAGCAGGCACAAGAAGCTGAGAAGAAAATGGAGAGCAGTCAAGCAGAAATCTCCAAAATGAAGACAGACATAATCTCCTTCAAAATAGTAGCAGCTGAAGCTACTCGTAGCAAAGAAGAAATTGAGGGACAACTAGCAAAGAAAAATAATGAATGTGAAAAGTTAGAAGAAGAGATTGTCCTCCTCAGGAAGAAGGTTGAAGGGATGAACAAGATCATGAAGAGCTCTCAAGCTTTGGATGACATGCTCAGCTATCACAAATCTCCATCTGATAAATCAGGACTTGGGTATGTAGCTGAACCCTCAAACAAGCATGAGGATGCTTTAAGCAAAGGAGATGTGAAGAAGCCACAAAGAAGGTGTGATGCTCCTAGTTCTAGCAAAGGCAAGGAGAAAAATGAAGGTTGCAATAGAAGAAATCCTCCTCCAAGTAGAAAACCAGCTCCAAGAAGAAATGTAGCTGATGATAAGAAGGCAAGAGGCAATGGTGATCATCAAAGGATCTCAAGGCAGCAAGGCTTCAGAAGTACATCAAGAAAACCTCCATCTCCCAGGTACCAAAGTTCATTTTATGGTTATTGTTACTCTTGTTCAAACTTTGGTCATATGGCAAAAGATTGTAGAGCATTTCATGGAGATAGATGTTGTGATCTACGACAACCTCCAAGAAACAATTTTAGAAGAAATCATGAAATGTCATTCATGAACAATGTTGAATGTTTCAAGTGTCATAACATCGGGCATATGGCACATGACTGTAACTTGACATGGGCTCTTACAGAAGCTAGACCCATGCAAAAGAAGAAAGTTACACAAGTATGGAGAAGGAAGGTAATACAATCTGAAAACCCCTTGAACTCCCCAGTGGATCTAAATTTGTTTTGAGAAGAGTCTGCTAAAAGAAGACAAGCACACATTAAAGGGGAGCTTGTAATTTTTTTTTGTTTGCTGAACTGTATTAACAGTCATTTGTTGATGGAGGATGTATTGCAGCGCAGCAGTTGCAAATGAAATCTTTGTTAATCCCTCTAAAAGGTAATATGCAGCAGTGATGAAATCAGCAATGTTTTTGCTTTGTGTTTATGCACAGAAATGCGTAAAGAAGAAAAGATGGCAGCGCTGAAATGTAAAGAGCAGCAGTGAGATAAGAGAAAAATGCAAAGCATGGAGACCCTCACAGCAGTGGGAAGACAAAACATAAAACAGCAGTTTGGAATTTTTTTTTGGAGCACATGGATTAGAATGAACCGCAGTTTTGAATTTTTGCATGGCAATGGAAGGTAGTTTCCTTCTGTGTAATGTGAGAGAATATACTCACAGCAAAGTGAGTATAATACACAGCAGATGGAAATGTTTTGTATTGGGAATGAAAATGCAAAGCAATGAGAAGAAAATGAGAAGAAGGCAAAACGCAGCAGAGCGTAAATGCCCAGTGCCTGAGAATGCAATGAATTTTTTCACACAACAGTAAAAAAAATGTAATATTTTTTTTTGTATGCAATGCAACATGCACAGAAATGGCTAAAGAAAAATAGGGACAGCAAATTTTTAATGCACATGGGTGAATGAGAATGTGTGTGGCAGCAGAAAATTGGAAGGAATTGCACAACAGTGCATTGTGTAAAAAAATGAAGACTAAAATTGTGTGAAGCAAGGGTGCATGAGAAAAGGCAGCAACCTGTGTTATTTTTTGTGTGGAGAATGAAGTGCCAAGAGTATGGGCACAACAGTATGATGAAACAAAAAGGCAGCGACAGTGAAAATTGCAGAGGCAACGAAGCAGCAAATAAAAACCCAGGGATGACAGTCTATGGTTATGGGTATGGATAGCAGTGAATATGAAAAATGCAGCAGCAAGAAGTTATGGACAACAGCATGATGGCAAGAAGGAGAAGCACACAGCAATGCAAATAAGAAAATACAGCAGCATGAAGTTTTGTTGAAGAAATAAAAGTTTTGAACAACAACACATGCAAAAGAAATTTTCCTTGCAGCAGTAAAGGTAAATGTAATGAATTTGTTGTTCATTGAATTGAAATGCAATATATGCAACAACAGTGAGTGTAAGAAATGTTTACACACAACAGTGTAAATTTGTAAATTGGGACAGTGTAATTGTTCCAGAAAAGACAGAGTATTTTGTCTTTGAAAAGTGCAGAAGCAGTGCAAGTGTAGACACAGCAGTGTGGGATAGACACAGTAAAGAAGATGGCACAACAGTGCAGCAAAGAATATGCAGCAGCATAAAAGAACAATGTAATGAGTTTGCACACACAGCAGTGCAATGATTGTTTGTTTTGGAACTGCATTTTAAGCAGTCATTTGGTGAAACCCTCTGTTAAAGAGGAAGGTGCTTTTCAGCACAGTGTCATGGTGAATCCCTCAGTCAAGAGGAAGATGCTTTTCAGCATAGTGTGGTAAATCCCTCTATCAAGAGGATGATGCTTTTCAGCATAGTCACAGGTGAATCCCTCTGTCATGAGGAAGGTGCTCTTCAGCACATTGTAATGCTGAATCCCTCTGTGATGAGGAAGGTGCTCTTAAGCACAGTTTCATGTTAATCCCTCTATTAAGAGGAAGACAACTTTGTTTGTTTGTGAACTGCATCAGAAGCAGTTGGTGAATCTCTCCATGTGAGGAAGTGTTTGGGTAAGATTGAATGCCCAGCAGTTGAAATTAAAGGGGAGTGTTGGAATGTTAATTCCAACTGCAGCAGAGAGTGCGGACGTGGACCGTGACAGCGATGGCAGGGCAATGATCAGCCAAATCCACCATCAAATCAGCAAGCACGCAACCGTACCAGTCACCCAAAACCACCGCAGCAAAACCATCTTATTTCTCGGACCGCCTTCCAGCGAAAAGCTGTTTCTGTATATGCAACTCCGATAAACTATGGTGGCGCCGCGTGTCATTCGCCTGACATCAACCGACGTCATTTTCTCAGGCGTTAAAGTTTGGCTGCAAACTGCCTTCCGATATCCACTCCAGCCGTCCGATCTCCTCGCGCGTCCTCAGCCGTTGATTGTCTAAAGCTGCATACGGACCTGCGTACGAGCCTGCAACGATTTAAATACTTGCGTGGAGTAAAAACAAATTGGGTTGACCGCAGTTTTTTTTATTAACGCATTTAATAAATTGTCATAGTGGTGGATAGAACTCTTAAGTTTCTTTTACGGCATGTAAATTTAATGTCTTTTCTTTGGGAGTCGTAGTTTTTTATATGCCTTTTGTTTTAGCATTAATATAATATATAACGAGCCAAAAATGAAATATGCTCGTGGGTTGTAATTTGTGTTGAGCATTTTTTTATGAGAGGTGGGGGGAGCGTTTTAAAAAAGAGAGAGAGTGCACAGCAGTGCATGAAGAAAATAGCAGAATGTTATTGTTGCACATGAGATTTGTGTAACGCGCAGCAGTGAAAGAGTAGGGAGTGCTCAAGATGAAGACCAGCACATGAAGCAGGTGAAGACATTGCACAGTAGTGCATAGATTTTATTAATGAAGTCGATTTGCATTGAAATGCAAAAGAAAAGAATGCATAAGTTTTTTTTTGTAATGTGAATACCCAGGAATGTAAAAAAAAGGGATTTCACTTAGATGTAAATGTAAATTTATTTTACAGAAGTATGTGTAAAATGTTTTTCACAGCAGTGAATGTAAAATGGGTTTTACAGCAGTAAACCCAGCACAGTGAACTCTCAGGTGGAGAGAAAAGACAGAGTTTTTGTTTTTGATGGGTGAATGTAAGTTTTAGTAAATCCCTCTCAGCAAAGAGGATGAATGTTGTTTCAGGCTTTATATGTTAATCAATAGAAATATTTTTATGGCTGTGTAATGGACTTTTATGAGTCATTTGGTTTTATTAGCTTCGTTGTGCAAAGGTCCTGGAAGAAATGAAACAGAGCATTGCCTCTGTGGTGTTAAGTTTGTTTGGTTTTGGTATTTTTCCCATTTAAAAATACCCAACAGTGGTATCAGAGCTAGTCCAGGCTCTTTGAAGACTCAAAGAAGCTGAAGGAAGGTGAGGTTGCAGCAGTCAAACTTCTCCAGCAGTGTGAAGACTCAGCCAAAAGAGTTAAGGTATTTTTCAAAGCTTTCCTTTCTGTTACTATTGAAGAAACAGTCAGTGATTTAAAAAAAACAGTCAAGTATTTAAAGCCTAGATAAGAATGGCAAGGTCAAAGAAGAAAGCCTCCAAGCCTGCTAAAAATGTGTCTCCCTCCTCTACTAAAATAGAAGGCAATCCATTGGAATACATCTTATTTGAAACCCCAAAGTTTGATGGAAACTTTGATGTATGGGAAATAATGATGAGGGCTTTCCTAATGTCTGAGGGGATTGAAGTCTGGGAGTCAGTGATTGATGACAGCAAGATGGATAAAGAATCCATGGAATATGATGCACAAGTAGCAAAACTAATCTTGGATGGACTCCCTGATTCTGTGAAGAGGAATCTTGGAAAATATACATCAGCAAAGGATATTTGGGACAGACTGCATGACCTTCATGCAAAGGGAGCACTGACCATGACAATGAGTCAAGAAGAACCCATCATAGAAGCTGAGAATGAGAAGCTTGACCTCATCAAGCTTCAAGTAAAAGAAAGGGATGAAGAGCTTTCCAAGCTTAAGAAGGAGCTTGACCAATGCAAGAGGAAACATCATGAAGAAGTCATATCCATGACAAATCAGCTGAATAGTGCAAAGAAGCAGGCAGATGCTTTGACAAGTCAACTTGAACAAAGACACAAGAAAGTGAATAAGCTTGTGGAAGAGATTGGACAGTACAAGGTAGAGGTCTCCTCCCTTAAGTCCGAACTACAAGAAGCCAAGAAGCAGGCACAAGAAGCTGAAAAGAAAATGGAAAGCAGTCAAGCAGAAATCTCCAAAATGAAGACAGACATAATCTCCTTCAAAATAGTAGCAGCTGAAGCTACTCGTAGCAAAGAAGAAACTGAGGGACAACTAGCAAAGAAAAATAATGAATGTGAAAAGTTAGAAGAAGTGATTGTCCTCCTTAGGAAGAAGGTTGAAGGGATGAACAAGATCATGAAGAGCTCTCAAGCTTTGGATCACATGCTCAGCTATCACAGATCTCCATCTAATAAATCAGGACTTGGGTATGTAGCTGAACCCTCAAACAAGCATGAGGATGCTTTAAGCAAAGGAGATGTGAAGAAGCCACAAAGAAGGTGTGATGCTCCTAGTTCCAACAAATGCAAGGAGAAAAATGAAGGCTGCAATAGAAGAAATCCTCCTCCAAGTAGAAAACCATCTCCAAGAAGAAATGTAGCTGATGACAAGAAGGCAAGAGGCAATGGTGATCATCAAAGGATCTCAAGGCAGCAAGGCTTCAGAAGTACATCAAGAAAACCTCCATCTCCCAGGTACCAAAGTTCATTTTATGGTTATTGTTACTCTTGTTCAAACTTTGGTCATATGGCAAAAGATTGTAGAGCATTTCATGGAGATAGATGTTGTGATCTACGACAACCTCCAAGAAACAATTTTAGAAGAAATCATGAAATGTCATTCATGAACAATGTTGAATGTTTCAAGTGTCATAACATCGGGCATATGGCACATGACTGTAACTTGACATGGGCTCTTACAGAAGCTAGACCCATGCAAAAGAAGAAAGTTACACAAGTATGGAGAAGGAAGGTAATATAATCTGAAAACCCCTTGAACTCCCCAGTGGATCTAAATTTGTTTTGAGAAGAGTCTGCTAAAAGAAGACAAGCACACATTAAAGGGGAGCTTGTAAATTTTTTTTGTTTGCTGAACTGTATTAACAGTCATTTGTTGATGGAGGATGTATTGCAGCGCAGCAGTTGCAAATGAAATCTTTGTTAATCCCTCTAAAAGGTAATATGCAGCAGTGATGAAATCAGCAATGTTTTTGCTTTGTGTTTATGCACAGAAATGCATAAAGAAGAAAAGATGGC
This sequence comes from Pinus tabuliformis, assembly GCA_031772625.1. Taxonomy (NCBI): domain Eukaryota; kingdom Viridiplantae; phylum Streptophyta; class Pinopsida; order Pinales; family Pinaceae; genus Pinus; species Pinus tabuliformis. Next base: position 775,382,252 of record CM062804.1, on the reverse strand, counting down.
AGCGCTGAAATGTAAAGAGCAGCAGTGAGATAAGAGAAAAATGCAAAGCATGGAGACCCTCACAGCAGTGGGAAGACAAAACATAAAACAACAGTTTGGAATTTTTTTTTGGAGCACATGGATTAGAATGAACCGCAGTTTTGAATTTTTGCATGGCAATGGAAGGTAGTTTCCTTCTATGTAATGTGAGAGAATATACTCACAGCAAAGTGAGTATAATACACATCAGATGGAAATGTTTTGTATTTGGAATGAAAATGCAAAGCAGTGAGAAGAAAATGAGAAGAAGGCAAAACGCAGCAGAGCGTAAATGCCTAGTGGCTGAGAATGCAATGAAATTTTTCACACAGCAGTAAAAAAAATGTAATATTTTTTTTTTGTATGCAATGCAACATGCACAGAAATGGATAAAGAAAAACAGGGACAGCAGATTTTTAATGCACATGGGTGAATGAGAATGTGTGTGGCAGCAGAAAATTGAAAGGAATTGCACAGCAGTGCATTGTGTAAAAAAAATGAAGACTAAAATTGTGTGAAGCAAGGGTGCATGAGAAAAGGCACCAGCCTGTGTTATTTTTTGTGTGGAGAATGAAGTGCCAAGAGTATGGGCACAACAGTATGATGAAACAAAAAGGCAGCGACAGTGCAAATTGCAGAGGCAACGCAGCAGCAAATAAAAACCCAGGGATGACAGTCTATGGTTATGGGTATGGACAGCAGTGAATATGAAAAATGCAGCAGCAAGAACTTATGGACAGCAACATGATGGCAAGAAGGAGAAGCACACATCAATGCAAATAAGAAAATGCAGCAGCATGAAGTTTTGTTGAAGAAATAAAAGTTTTGAACAACAACACATACAAAAGAAATTTTCCTTGCAGCAGTAAAGGTAAATGTAATGAATTTGTTGTTCATTGAATTGAAATGCAATATATGCAACAGCAGTGAGTGTAAGAAATGTTTACACACAGCAGTGTAAATTTGTAAATTGGGACAGTGTAATTGTTCCAGAAAAGACAGAGTATTTTGTCTTTGAAAAGTGCAGAAGCAGTGCAAGTGTAGACACAGCAGTGTGGGATAGACACAGTAAAGAAGATGGCACAACAGTGCAGCAAAGAATATGCAGCAGCATAAAAGAACAATGTAATGAGTTTGCACACACAACAGTGCAATGATTGTTTGTTTTGGAACTGCATTTGAAGCAGTCATTTGGTGAAACCCTCTGTTAAAGAGGAAGGTGCTTTTCAGCACAGTGTCATGGTGAATCCCTCAGTCAAGAGGAAGATTCTTTCAGCATAGTGTGGTTCCCTCTATCAAGAGGATGATGCTTTTCAGCATAGTCACAGGTGAATCCCTCTGTCATGAGGAAGGTGCTCTTCAGCACATTGTAATGGTGAATCCCTCTGTCATGAGGAAGGTGCTCTTAAGCACAGTTTCATGTTAATCCCTCTATTAAGAGGAAGACAACTTTGTTTGTTTGTGAACTGCATCAGAAGCAGTTGGTGAATCCCTCCATGTGAGGAAGTGTTTGGGTAAGATTGAATGCCCAGCAGTTGAAATTAAAGGGGAGTGTTGGAATGTTAATTCCAACTGCAGCAGAGAGTGCGGACGTGGACCGTGACAGCGATGGTAGGGCAGTGATCAGCCAAATCCGCCATCAAATCAGCAAGCACACAGCCGTACCAGTCACCCAAAACCACCGCAGCAAAACCGTCTTATTTCTCGGACCGCCTTCCAGCGAAAAGCTGTTTCCGTATATGTGACTCCGATAAACTATGGTGGCGCCGCGTGTCATTCGCCTGACATCAGCCGACGTCATTTTCTCGGGCGTTAAAGTTTGGCTACAAACTGCCTTCCGATATCCACTCCAGCCGTCCGATCTCCTCCCACGTCCTCATCCGTTGATTGTCTAAAGATGCATACGGACCTGCGTACGAGCCTGCAACGATTTAAATACTTGCGTGGAGTAAAAACAAATTGGGTTGACCGCAGTTTTTTTTATTAACGCATTTAATAAATTGTCATAGTGGTGGATAGAACTCTTAAGTTTCTTTTACGACATGTAAATTTAATGTCTTTTCTTTGGGAGTCGTAGTTTTTATATGCCTTTTGTTTTAGCATTAATATAATATATATAACGAGCCAAAAATGAAATATGCTCGTGGGTTGTAATTTGTGTTGAGCATTTTTTTATGAGAGCTGGGGGGAGCGTTTTAAAAAAAAGAGAGAGTGCACAGCAGTGCATGAAGAAAATAGCGAAATGTTATTGTTGCACATGAGATTTGTGTAACGCGCAGCAGCGAAAGAGCAGGGAGTGCTCAGGATGAAGACCAGCACATGAAGCAGGTGAAGACATTGCACAGTAGTGCATAGATTTTATTAATGAAGTGGATTTGCATTGAAATGCAAAAGAAAAGAATGCATAAGTTTTTTTTTGTAATGTGAAAACCCAGGAATGTAAAAAAAAGGGATTTCACTCAGATGTAAATGTAAATTTATTTTATAGAAGTATGTGTAAAATGTTTTTCATAGCAGTGAATGTAAAATGGGTTTTACAGCAGTAAACCCAGCACAGTGAACTCTCAGGTGGAGAGAAAAGACAGAGTTTTTGTTTTTGATGGGTGAATGTAAGTTTTAGTAAATCCCTCTCAGCAAAGAGGATGAATGTTGTTTCAGGATTTATATGTTAATCAATAGAAATATTTTTATGGTTGTGTAATGGACTTTTATGAGTCATTTGGTTTTATTAGCTTCGCTGTGCAAAGGTCCTGGAAGAAATGAAACAGAGCATTGCCTCTGTGGTGTTAAGTTTGTTTGGTTTTGGTATTTTTCCCATTTAAAAATACCCAACAGAACGAAGTTATGGATATGGAATGAAGTAGAATGCATTCCACGGTTAACTCTATAGCTTTTCTTCATTCATTAAAACGCACACAGAAGTTTATAATGTTAGATATAATTAATATTGTAACAGTTACTTTTCATCTGGTAGTAGAAAACTCGAGATTTAAAAATCACAAGGATATGTTAAATTCATAAGTATATAACATATTAATATGCATATACCGTTGCATAAAGAGCAGTAGGACAGTATAATAAAAGATATATATGATCGATTACTTTGCAGGTTAGTTAGTATGTATGAGTTTAATTTTTGTCTAATTTAAAATTTACTAAATTTTTATGATATTTTTTTTTCTTTAAAATTATTATTTTTTTTTAAAGAATATTATGGTATTTATGAGGTGAGAGGGATTAAATTTTTTACTTAGAATTTAAAATGGAGAAGAGGTTTTGCATTTTCACTAATTTAATTTCTCTAAGTGAATGATAAACAGGTAATTAAGATAGTTCTAAATTGCTTCTAGTTGAGAGCAACAACACTACATTTTTAGATAATCATCAATATGTATATGTATATGTTCTTATCTCTTATTTCCATAAACACTAAACACTATTTTTAGAAAGCATGATATCAATTTCACCAGCATGATAATATGAATTTTTTTAATATTATACAATTTGAATATGACCTAATTAATTAATCATTTCATAGAATCTTTTATGTGCAATAAATTCATCTTTATATAAAAACACTGCACTAGGATGTCACTAAATAATTTTTTTTATTGGTATGTCTCCATAGTGTGCTGCTTTATTGCGACAGAGTCGATTAAAAGTTTTCATTTCTCTCTGTTTTAGATTTAATTTAATACATTTTTTATTGTAATCACATAGTCATATACAAACGAAGATCTATGATTTACAACTTCTTTCTACTATATGTTTACAAATAATGTAAATTTTGTAATTTTCAAATGGTCACATTGGCATTGGCATGATCAATTGTAATTTTAAGACTAACATGGTTGCGACTAGTGACATGATTATGGCCTAAGTCAACTAGGAAAGTCAACTAGGAAAGATAGATAGAAGACAAATGTTCTACTATTCTATTTTTAGTGGGAAGATTTGTACTATTATGCATATTTTAGGTTTAAAAAATAATACAATTTATATTTGAGAAAGAAAAAAATTAGTAAAGGAAAGTGAAAGAGAAGACATTGTGCACACAAAACTATTCATATATTACTTACAAAGTCAAATTACAAGCTACATAAATAGTGCTCATGATATCCAATAGATTCAAAACAAGGAGAATATTGTTGAGAATCTCTCAACAAAACTCCAACGACCAACAACCAAATCCTACCTATATACTTTTTTTCCAGAGGAAAAATCTGTAACCTTTTATTTATAAAATGAAAAGTTACAATTGCAGATGCATGATGCATTTCCATAAGCTGCCCAATGGGCTCGAGTGCCATGGCACCCTTCGCAACGTTACATGACTAACGTGCGAAAATAATGAGAAAAGAAGAGAGAGAGAGAGAGAGGGAAGAGAAGTGAAAGCAAAAAACACTGAATTACATATGTGAGTAAGACTCACACTTCAGGTTTTTCTTCCTTTTTTCTTTTCGACCTTGCGCCACTCTCCTTGAGTGGGCTCGATCGAGGCTATGACTAACTGTGTTTCCGCTTTCTGCGGGCCTAATTCCTTGTCTGAATCTGATGTGTCTGATTGGTGGTGCCGCTTTATCCCTCCCATGTTTTGGTCATCGTTTGCCTTCTCTGCCTGATTTGGGTGAAGCTGTGAAGCCTTGGTGTCTGATGTGGTTTCCTTCTGATTCCCCGTTTCTTGGGAAGCCTCAGATTTCTCTGTGGTAATATCTTCCTCTTCGGCTTCTGATTCTTCATCTTCTGAGACAAGAGGAGAAAAGAACCATCCTTTCTTCTGCTTCCCTTTTTGCTTTCTTTTGCTGTTTACTTTTTTGGCTTCTGGACATGTGCTTTGCAAGTGTCCTGTTTGTCTACAGAGCCTGCACCTAAAGGTAGTATTTTCATAGTCTAGTGCTTGCAGCCAATTTTGTTGCTTATAGATCAGCCTTATGTTGTCAGGGTAGCCCTTTACTTAGATCCACTTCCACACAAATTCGTGCGAAAGTGAAGATCCTTTCATCAATCCTTTCCATGTCTGTTTTGATGTATTTCCCTATGCTGTTCCCGATTCCTTCCAAGACTCGTTCACTCCAGAAGTGTAGGGGAAGGTTATATAAACGAACCCAGACCGACACTTTGGAGACCATCATTTTGTTTGGATCGAAATCTGTAAACCATGGGGTCATGAATAGCCCCGTCGTTCCCCAGAACCAAGGCCCAACATTGATGATTGTATCTCTGGCTTCCTTGGATGCAAATCTGACTATGAAGAACCCTTTGGAGCATAAGTGTATATCGCATTCCATGGTCCAATTGGTGAATATCCAGTGAAATAGATTCGTTGGTGTTGGCCAAAAACTGTTGAATTGGCATATTAGGGCCTGTGATTCATATGACTTAACATAGTCATCCAGCCCTGTGGAATCAAAATTAAGGGCTGGAGTTTGCCCTAGTTGGTCTACTATGTATGGTCGAGGTGTATATCCACCTTGATCTGGGGGGGATACTGATTCTTTGTTGCCTTGGAGAATGCTTTTATAGGATGGAGCTCCCTTCGGTTTATGCTGGGGTGTTGTTTTCCCCTTTTCCCCTCCTGAACTGCTTGGCTGTCCGTGAGATGGTGCCCCTCCTCTCAGCCTGGGATTCAAGACAATGGTTTCTCCTGGTCTGATCTCGTAACTCCCAGGGTTCTGTTGTCCTGGAGAGACCACCTGCCACTGACTAAATGTTGGATCTGGCTTGGATAGCCAGTCAATGCACAAATTTTTTGCTTTAGCAGCGAAACAGAGCTATCTGCACTTACCCATACTAAGAAAGATTTCTTCTCGGGGGTTTTAATAAAAATCTGGAAACGATTTTTAGTTAACTGATATCTGCGGTTAGGCTGCGCTCTACCTGAAACAGTGTCTATGCTGGTTTCCAGATGGTCTAGCTGTGTGCATTCTTCCAGATCTCGCCTCTTATTGGGTCGATCTGCCTTTTGTATGAAGAGAAACGCGCGCCCTTTGCTCATTCGATGTCTATTCCTGCCGATCTGTTGCCTGGGTTCTGTATAGTCTTGAAACTTGCTCCAATCTGTTAGATCCGGCATGGATCTGTGGAATTTGAGCCATGCATTTGTGTGATGGCTTGGATCTGCTGCGTACAATCCCCCATCTTTGCATGCAAAGGACGGCAGTGGAGCGATTGGCCTTTTGAACAGCCAACTGGCAAGGCCTGCATAAATCGGCCCAAACCCTGACGATTCTCCGCCCCCGAAATGGATTCTGAGCCAAAAAACAAAGATTGTCTGCCGATCTCTGTCTTCGTTCAGCTTCCCGGTCTTTTCCTTCCGATCTACCTTTGATTTGTTCAGCCCTTCAAGCATATCTGCTATGCCAAGAGCGTCGGGATCTTCCCTGGCGATGGGCCGAATAAACACATCCTTACAGGTTGATCGAAAGGGTTTCGGGAGCTCCGTCAACACGCACTTGAGGCCGAACCTACAGAGGCCAGAGGCTATGGCCGTCCCTTCCGCGCCTCCTCCAACAATCGCCCAGTTGGTGACTCCATTTTCGGCGCAGTGAAAGCTCACTACGATGGCCATCTTCGTTCAATCCTACCTATATACTTACATTACATCATTACAAATATTAATACAAAAATGAAAAATTACAATTCACATGTGACATCTATCTCATTAGTCTTCCTCAACACTTATCCCCACTCTGAAGTCTTCAGATAACACTATTTTCACCACCACAATATTCGAGCTTGCCATTCAACTCATTTAAGACAACCTCCTCTCACCATCTTTGATGAACTTTGTATAATCGATGCTTCTTGATCTCCCTAAGAACAATATCAATAGTGGACTGTATCCAACGATCAGTTATGCAACTAAACTTTATACACACATGGATCTCATAACATTACTTGTAATTGATGCTTTTGAAGCCGCACAAGAACTTCCATCAACATATAATAGACTCATACAATCAAATCAACGATACATTTTCTGGGTGCCTAAAAATATTGAGAACCACTAATTTGAACTATATTCCTTTGTTCATTGTTCATTAATTGGTTCTAACCTTTTACAAAACAAAAATATATAAAAAAATATAGTTAACAATATGATGCATTGACACAACAACCCAACAAGGAGTGTTCCATACAAGAAAAGCTCTCCAATAGCTCCAACAAATAGAATAACAAGACTTTTTTTAAATATAATTATAATTTGTTGGTGGTTGTTCAATTCAACAAAAATAGATGAAGACTATGACCAATAATTCATAAATATGCAGAATATCATTGTATCTTAATTCAATGGCAACAACCCGATTACACATCCGTTTGTCCATAAGTCTCACAAAATGCCACTGTAAAAACACGTACCTTCATATCACAGCGTGAGAGAGATTACGTTCATCAATACAAGCATATATTATGCATAAGGGACATCACATTGAATCACACATATAGGTTTATGGTTGACATTTTATCAAGAACTTGCTACAATTAGTAGATGTGGGAATTTAGACAGTGGATATGATAATGAGATGGAGATGCCCTTATATTGCAACCATCCCAATACACACGAAGTAGAAACAACTTCATGTGATGTGATGCTACTAGATTGCAAGAGCTTTTTTCCTTACACTACGCTTCTATTGGAGTATCGAGGTTCAACAAAAAGGATAACTGGTGTTCTATTCAACCTCCTTGAAAGACACAAGTAGTGTTCAACAATTAAATTGTCATATTAGAAAATGTTCTTATACACCTAGGATTGTCATCCTTTTCAAAACATGGCTTCTCCTTTGACAACAACATTCCAAAAAAAATTTCACCTGTACCCAACACATCTAGCATTCCCTAGGTTAAATTTCTATCAAATAATGGGTTTTCCATCAACTTGAAATCTTGTTGGATGTTTACCCTCCTCTTATCTACATTAAGGGCAGTACTCGTGTAGAAATTCTCAACGTAGATCACCTGATAATGCAATATACTAAAGCAAAATTCTTGATCTACTTCTACAAACAAACTCGCAGAAGCTTAATCGATTATGAGCAAGATGAAATAAAACACATATAACTGAGAATGAGAAAGAAATCACACATGAACACAGAAGAATACTCTGGGGAAAGCCTCAGCTAAAAACCCCGATCTCTATATTATAATATAAGTGGAAATATGTTTGGATTACACAAAACTTTAGCCCACAAGCTATCCAGCTCTCTGTACAAACCCTCTGCTACTCTAGATAGTTAAAGGCTTCTCACAAACCTTCTCCTCTACACTCCAAACCTCATATTTCCTTGCGAAGTTTTCCTTGGGTTCCAACGCTGCCACCTATGTGAATTAGCATCTAAACTTAGAAGTAACTATGCAATCCTGAAGGAGATAATTCATTCTGCATGGATGAGTTTCCTATATAGGAAAAATCCTCTAACTGATAGTACATTGTCCCATCCTCTAACATCAACTAGGTTTCTGACTGAACTGACATGCATGAGTTATTTATGAGAGAATATTCAGTTATCTAAAGTACAGTAGTTACATGCATGCATGCATTAACTAATTGAACTCATAATCGGTTCAACAAACTATTGGAACTAATCTAACTGGACTTAACTCAGTTTACCTGAGCTAACTAATTACAACTCAAAGTACAACTCATCCTGATCTCTTTAATTAAGGGATAACTTCCTCAATCAAAGGGAAAATTGTTGCATGTCTTTACATAGACTTCATGTTTGATTTTCTCCAACTAATTAGCTCAAGATGAATTAATTAATTATTTTACAAATAGTTGCTAAGATCAAATTCGAATTTTACTTCTCAATTTTCGTTCAGAGACTAACTAAAATTGGAATCTATCTCGAAATGCTATTTATAGCAAAGCTATTTTTAGCATTTGGATTTTTAATTTCTTGTGGCTATGTCCAACACTAGTACCTATAATGCTATTTATAGAAATGCTATTTTTAGCATTTCTTGTTGCTATATTCAACAACTCGCTTTAGCAGGAAAGAGACGTCGGATAACCGTTTGACTGGATTGTGTAGAATAGGCCACCTCAGTGAGTCTATTTGCATTTTGACGGGCACACAAAGAACTCTCATTCCATTTTCCCATGACCGCAACTACAAGATCCAACCATCATTGCAAATGAAAGCCAAACGCAAGGGGGAAGTATGGAAACCAAATTTATGCATAAAACATATAGGAACACTCAAAAATATCCCACAATAAACTGATTTAATCTCAAATCTCACACTATATCCTAGTTTATGTACATAATATAAAACTTTAGAAATCTTCCATTTTCCTGGGCTCTCCCTTGAGGGAGCCATATTGGCTTTGATATCAAAAAAGAAATTGAAGGATAAGACATTATGCACACAAATATTAGTATATTACTTGCAAATCCAAATTACAAGCCACATAAATAGTGCTCATGAGATCCAACAAATTCCAAACAAGGAGAATATTGTTGAGAAAATCTCTCAACAAAATTCCAACAACCAACAAAAAAATCCTACTTATATACTAATGTAAGCATTATTCCAACCATTAATAATTAACAATTTGAAACAAAAACATGGGAGTCTAAGAAATAAATGATTTTTTTGTCAAGCTAGGTCAATGTTGAGATTAAACTATTATAATTTAAACCATGAAAAGGAAATATTGTAATTTGTCTTCACAATAATAAAATTGGTTTGGTTTGGTGAAATAAGCATGCTCAAAATTAAGGTAAAAATAATTTGTTCTATTTGGTTGTGGTTTGTTAATGTATCGATTGTTATGAGGTAGATATATTTTTTATATCAATGTTTTGATCCTAGGTTTTAAGAGGTTGTTAAATCTAGTTGCATTTTAGAAACTATTTTCAACTAATTACCTCCTAGATTGGTATGTGGTTGAGATATTCTATAAACAAGTTGTTAGACAAGTTAAAATAGTTTTCCCCTTTTAAATCAATCTTAATGTATTTATATGTAACAATGTTAAACAACTCATATATTTTGAATTTTTTTAATGTGTGAAATATATATGTTTATTCTCTCATTTTCTATTATGATATCATACTTGGATTGGTTGTAACTTCTTCAATAAAATTCTTATGAAGTTGAGAGTATATGAGATGTAATTTTTGTTGGGTAAAATAGTTGACAATTTAAGAGAGTGTATTAATTTTTTTTATAATTTTGTGCTTTGTTTAGTTGTTGATAATGCATTATTATTATTATGTGTCCATTATTTTATGCAGAGCATTGTCTACCATGTTTTTGAGAAGAAGAGCTAAGCAATCATTTATGTGTTGTTTTAATCTTGTGTACATGTGCAAGCTTCATGTGGAGAACCTCAATATTAAATTCTCAGGAAAATAGATTATTAATAATAATATGAATAACCTTAAAATATTCTATTGCTCCTATCAAACTAGATGTGAAACTAGTGTATGAAGAAAAAGGAAAAAAAAAGTGATCATGATCCAACAGTTGTGATGCATGAGAGGAAGAATACGAGTGATCATGTTGAAAGGAGGACAAGTCTTTTAGAAATAATCAATATGTGCATTAAGGTGGGAATTCTTAATGAGAACAATGATTGAGTGTGATTCAAGAACTACACAAGGAGAGAGGGTCACCAAGCCAAATCCAAATGCCTATGTGACGTAGCAAGCGAGAACCTATAGATTTCACAAAAATCTACAAAAACTGAATTGTTGCTACTGAGTGCACAATCCAAACCATTATTTTTTTACTACTATATTAAATTAATTAAAATGACTAAATCACAGAGCATAAATATAGAGTAATTTAAGCATGCACACTAGAAATCATAATAGACTTCAAATATTTTTATTCATTTAAAATATGATGTTACATACAAGAAATTCAAATATGAGAGCGAGGATTCCTCAGAGTACCTGCAATTCATGTGTTGTCACACAACAATACCACTCAATAGTCAATATTCCCTTGCTAACTCGTGCAATGTCCAAAGTGGAAGCCAAGAATCCCAAGAGCCATAAGCAAAAAGACAAAATCCCAAAAGCCCATTCTTTTCCTTGTTCCTACAATTTATTTCTCATGTTGTTGACCTCTTCACATTCCAATTGAAATATTTCATTTCCCTTGAGAGTGACCACTTCACATTCTATATTTGAATTGATTTGATTCCTCACAGTACACGGAAAAAAAAAGTAACCTACATCCCTTTCTCGTATTGTGTCTAGTAGCAGTTATCTTGTAGCAGCAAATGCTAGTTCACGTGTGTCAACAACTCTATGCAATAGGAGTATCAGCATTTTTATCCTGAGAGTGTCAATAACTCCAATAATAGTGTCAACACGTGATCCTAGTAGTGTCAGCAACTCAAAAGTAATCATCACTTCGATAAAATGTAGCAACGGGAGTAGCAACAAATCTCCACTAAGTGTATCAAAAACTAACATAATAGGAGTGGAAACAACTTAAAATACATGGGAGTAGCAACACTTATTTTCCTACATTATGAACTCAAACAAAAACTTTTTTTTATTGCTAATGATTTTATGAGGTCAAGGATGCTCCTGCATCAGACACCCTTGGTAAGAAAAAATGAACTGCCAGTAGTTCCTTTAGAGGCTAAAGTACCACATAAGCATTGTTATAGACATTTTTGTGCCTCACAGCATGGAGCATGAAATGTCAATAATCTGAGGGATCCAAAGTCCTCAAACATGTTGTTCTTACCCTTAGAGGAACAAGGTCAGCAAACCACAGCTCTGCAAATCAGTCTTCCACTGAAAAAACACTCAAAACAGGTCAATTTTGGATCAAAGCAGCTGCTCCAAAGGGTACCTACATTGCATAGCAGGTGCAACAAAGGCTACCTGTGTTGCAAAGCAGGTAGGACAAAGGCTACCTGCGTTGGGCGTAACTGGACATGTGGAGGAATCTTTTTCTCAAAGTGCCAGTGCCCAGGAAGCTTCCAGAAAGGCATGTGATCAAAAGATTCGCCTAATAATGAGTTAAGAGCTTCTAGAACTCCAAGTGGAAGGTAGAAACCCCAAGTGAAGGACTGAAGAACAACTGGAGTTGAAGAGCACAGCAAGTCACACATCAACATGACTTGCCTTCACTCCAAAACTCTATATAAGGATCTCATCCCATGGGATCTGGAGGGCGGAATTTAGCGCAAAGAATTGCTGTTGGTTTACAGTTGTGAGCATTGGGTGATTGCTTGAGGGAGGTGAAGAAGAGATTTCTCTCCGTCGGGAAGGTGATGCTGGATTGGACCTCACATGGTTGTATCACCGCCTGAACCTTACTTCCATATATTAATAAAGCATTTGAGGTTCTTCTATTCGCATGTGTTTCAATGATGAATTGTTTTACTTGTGTCTTTGATTTATGCTAATCCTTGAATCATTTATGCATGCATGCCTCTTGTAGTTTCCTTTTCTTTGTCTTATTTGCAGGATCTCGTGTAGCTGGGCCCGTGAAAAGACTTGGAGCTGGGAGCAAGCGGCAAACAAAGGAGATAGGATCGACCATTTGCGCAAGACATCGGTAAGTGGATCTATCCTTTTTATCTCTTGCATGTCATAAAGAAGAAACTTTAGATAGATTTGCTTTCAGCTGTTGCTAAGGAACTGTCACCCTTAGAGTGGGTTAGGGTCATTCCGAGTTGGATACTTTCCCCCACAACAGACTGGCGACTCCGCTGGGGATCGTGTCTTGTTGGTAGCTTGTGTATTCTTGCTATTCATCTCTTGAACAAAAGGGGTGCCGAATTGAACTGCATGCGAGTCCTTCGAATGCAAAGTGGAGGGCAGCTAATCTAGCCCAGTGATGGGCATGTTTATGATCTGAAGAGCTGATCCACAAGGACTCTTTTAAGCTCTTTGTGATAGTGTTCATCTTCCTTTAATCATCCTCTAGAGTATACTTGACTGATAGCAACTGATTTGGCAAAAAACCGCTCATTTTTTAGCAAACTGTGAGCCGGAATCTGGGAAGGACGAGAGTTGTCTCGTTCAGTGCAGCTGCAACAAAGGCTACCTGCACTGCAACGCAGGTCCCGAAGGGGCTACCTGTGCTGCATCCCTGTTTGACAGTGCAGTACCTGCGCTGATCCAGTTTTGCCTTGAGCAACTGGGGTTCCCCACTGTCTGTTGCCCAGTTTTCAATATTGTTTTTGCAGCCTGCTGTCAACCTGTATACCCAGCTGAAACCACTTCTCTTTGCCTTCATTCCGCCTCAGTTGTATGTTGAAACCGTGATTGTTCTTATTGTATTTCTTGCTGTCATTCACTGTTTCCCATAGCGAAAGCGAACTAGTCTTGCTATGACCTCTTGGATCTAGACCTGTGAGAAAGAGTCGTTATGATTCTAAGAGCTAGTTTATTGCTGTTCATAGCTGCTTGAGCATTTGCTTTCGTTATATGGTTCGAATTTCATTATTTCTTGTGTTGAAATGAGCGAATCTTAAGGTGTTCTTTTGATTATTGGACAAAACTTGTTTGCTTACGCTTGAAATCGAATTCGAAATTATACAACAACTTTCTTTTTGTAATCATCAACATTAAGGAAGAAGAAAAGAAATACTTGCATTGTGCATGTGCATTTTGACAGTTTGCATGTTGATTTAGGGAAAGTGCATTAGTGTGTGCTCCATGATCTGTTTGAAAAGATGATGTCTTTCTTTTCCTTCAGTAGTTAAGGTTTTCATAAGTTGAAAGAATTGAAAAAGCTTGCTTATCATTCGTAGACTGCATTTAGGAGTTGTATATACATCACGTGGTGATCCATAAAGGCAAACTGCTAAGCAAGATCAACCTAAAAAGAACTGAATTTATCTAACAACGCTTTGAAACATAACGAAACACAGTAGAGGTCTAGGTAGAGACGTGAACCGGCGTCGTTAAACATAGTGACTGTCGATCTCTACGAAGGTGGGAGATTCCTCCTGAGGGACGATAGCACTAATATGGACTTGAGTCCCCGCGTACCGTCGCGTATATTGAGGGACCCCTATAGGAACAAAGCCTTTATCCATAGGAAGCCGTGTCGGCCGCCCTACTGATCGCGATGCAGTGAACACAGCATTCACGAAGATCGACCACTCGTACCGTAAAACGTATTCTGTGGTTTCGTGAAAGGTTTGGCACACCCCTGCCTAGAACTCCAGAGTAGTTTCTTTTGGCCTTTTTCAAACTCTATAACTGAAAAAGTCCATCCGAGCATTTGTCACTTCAGGCTCATTAATAGATCGAAGGAGACTAGAGTCATCTTTAGCTTTTTCTCGACTCTTAAAAAGTGAAAAAGCAAGTTGTGTCTAAAGCGTCGTCATTATTAATAAAATTCATTCTAAATGGAACATAATCACCCCTGATTCCTACGTTGATCTTAAGGTTGAGAACATGGAACGCACCGACCAAGGGATTCCACATGATGGGAACCCTAGCCCTTTCTCCTCTTGGGGAGAAGTTGGTGCGCCCCACATGGCCACATTGTCGCTTCCAGGACTGACGATTGGCCTGCCAGTTTGGCTATTCTCAACCGCTGTACTTCAGACCACCACGGTTCCTGAACAGTCGAGTCGACAGTTAGACCCGTCTAGAGCTACCCTCCAACCTTCCACTTCTTATACGCCTTCCTCCGATCCTTCTTCTTTGAGAGGTCAAGCCGCCAAAAGTGCAGCTCCCATAGAAAAGAAGAAGGAAAAGAAGAAGAAAGAAAAGAAGCAGAAGGAGCCAAAGGCGCCTGGGGGCAAGCAGAAGGTATCTAACGAAAACCCACGCACAGCACGGACCGGGCCCAAATCGCCATGTGTCATATGTAGAGGGAACCACTTCCACAGAGATTGTCCTAGTATTCCCCGGATACTAAGGGACTGGTCCCCTCGTTTGCACGATTCGGAAGCGTCAACCTCTGACAACCAGGTTGAATGCTTACCGTCGACCAGCGAAAGTGAAGGTTCTAGACAACGAAAGGGATTGAGATCCCCCTGCGAACTGTGTGAAGGCAATCACACCCTTCGCCGTTGTCCCTTTTTAGACGAAGCAAAGAGAGTTTTGGAAGATCAACCGGTGGCACCGGTGCTACTTCCTCCTGGATATCAAAAACTCACGCCAAGTCCTTCGTTGGTCGAAAATACAGCTGTCCCGCTCATAGGGCTAGCTGAAGTGTCAGTCGCTGAAAGTGAACCTACTGAATCCGGACCGGACGAAAGTCCAAAGGTCGAAACGGCAGTTGACCCGGTTCTCCCTTCAGAAGTTTCATCTTCACATACCACAGTCACTGAGGATTCATCTTCAGTTGACACCCCTACCGAAGAGAGTAAGGATGACACCGTCCAGGTCCTCTTCGTCAACACCGATTCTGATGAACATCAGGGCAATGTGCCCACTCCTTTATCGCAGGAAGGAGCGTCGTCAGGATCATATCCGGCCGTATATTCGGTCCCACCACCGAGCAACCTAGTTGTGTCCTTTGATTGGAACCAACTAGGCAAACCTCGGTTACCAGCCAGTATACCATTTAGAATTATAGTCCAAATATACAAAATGGTGATGGCTGGAACTATCATTGATGAAGGGGCATCTGTGAGTATCCTGTCCTCAATTGCTTGGAAAGCACTGGGTTGCCCGGCGCTTTTCCCTGAGACAAGAAATCTCTCGGGTTTTGACAGAGGAACCAGTCGACCATTAGGGATTCTACCTAATGTGCCTATTACCTTGAAAGAGAAGGTCGTCAAGATAAATTTGATGGTTGTCCAAGGACCCTTGGATTATAACCTACTCCTTGGACGGGACTACATATATTGCATGGAAGCAATAGTCTCCTCACTCTTTCGAATAATGTGTTTTCCATACGAAGGAAGAATGGTCAAGCTCGTAGACCAACTTTCATTTCCGGGATCACGCATCGCAAATAGTCACATACCTATCCTGAATGGTCTATTTGATCTATTTGATCAAGAAAGGTCTCTACCTCCGGTTCTTCTTCCTGATGAAGGCGAGTGATTCGGGAAAGGAAGGCCGGAACCCAGGGGGCATGCATCCTGGTCTGCTCTGGAGGCAGAAGAAACCTTGGGTGTAAAGTAGAATTTCCGCGGAAGAATATGACTAGTCCGTACCCCGTCCCCTCCTTCATCTTTGTGAATCTTCCTCTGAGCCATCTTCTTGGAGAAGAAGGACAAGAAGACAAAGAGAGACTGGGAATCTCAGAAGGGGCTGTTAGGAGTGGGGTTGTTCTAGAATAGGATTCTTCTGTCAAGGTTACTTGTTTGACAAAGGTCATTCACCTTTGTCTAGATATGTAGGCTCTACCGAAGGAGGGGATCCATTTGCGGCAGCAAGTAGGTACCGTCTTTGGGTAAAAGGCCAGCCTCACCCATTAAAACAAATGTTTTAAAGGATAAGTAGGGGCAGCCCCCCAAAGAAAGAGATGTTATTTGCTGCAACAGATTGTAACCATCTTTGTGTAACCTAATGATAGACATCGCCGAAGAAAGATTCTGTTTAAGAGAATTAACAGAACAATCTTTGGGTAACTAGAAAGAGGTAGGCCTCTCCCGGTAAAACAAATGTTTTACCTGCAAATTGAGGGGTAACCTTGAAATTAGACTTCAACCTGGGGGCATGCAAACCTCTTGGAATGCGAGCTCGGGCGGCTTTTTAGTTTTAGGTAGGACTAACCCCTCTAACCCGTAGGATAGGCCGATACCCAACTTGCATAAAGAGAGGATATGGAGCAAAGCGTAGGGAGATGAAGCTCTTTAAAAAATAGGGATCTTCCATGAGACCTTACTACTTTATGACTGGTAAAAACGAGCAGTTTTGGAAAAGTTCATGCTCGTTAAAAAATAAACGCAAGATCCGAGCAGTTTTAACGCGGAAATTCATGCTCGTTAAAAAATAAACAAAGCTTGTGAGCAGGCTTCCCCCAGAGTTCAAGCTCATTCAGAAAAAATGAACCGGTAAATAACCATTTGAGACCGTAAATTCATCAGCCATAAAAGCCTTGGTCATGTTTGTGCACCATCACCTCCACTTGTCATTTGGCCGATCATTCACATCCACTTGATTGTTTACCCATTTTTGAGGAACAGCTGCGAAGAGTGATTTCACCTAGCCATCCTTGTAATACTACCGTGATTGGAAAATTCCAACCTGTACCTGGAATCTGCTGCTATCCCTGTTTATCACTCGTTCCTCAAAAGACGAGTCTTCTTTGAGCTCTTTTCACTGACTCGTAAAATATGAAAAGTTTGCCGAGTTTTGGCCTTCCAGCTCGTTAAAAGGACCGGAAGAGTTATCCCTCCTCTAGATTTTAATCTTTTTGGACCTGAGGGATTATTGCACAAAAAGATCGAGCGCTTGTCTGGTTCGGCTCGATAAAGATATCGAACATTCATCCCTTCTGTATTATTTTATACTTTTTCGGACTTAAGGGATTAGATGACGAAAAAGGACCTTTGGAGTCCACTTTATGTACCCTTTTAAGACTCTCTAAAAATGAAAAGGACCGAGCTGTCTTTGTCGCTGGGCTCGTTAAAAAGGGGTGATAAGCGACAAACTTGTCTATAGACGAGAACGAGTTTCCCTGTCACTAGGCTCATTAAAAACATAGCGATGGGCTTACCCGAAGGGCAGGTTATAGATCAAGCATATGTTATCCTCCTCAAGCTTGTCAAAAATAAAGAGGTACTAGTCAGAAATGACTGGGGAAAAATTGGGAAGAACCTCAAAGCTTAATGGTAGCAAGTCGCTCTTGAACATGACACTTTTGCCTCCGTAAATATCGGGTTGGGTTATTATCATTCACCGGTCCCTTCACCATGGTCTCGCCATACCATCCATACATGGGGTAATGCTACCGATCCATCTCATCAGTGTCCTTATATGTTCAAGAGATGTCATTCAGAAAGTGTCAACCGGGTCCCATCCACTACCATACATCATCTTTCATCCTTCCATGACCACCACCCTGAATCATATTTCACAGATCGTTTTCACCATCATCACCAGCTCCGTTCCGTGTCACTGATGTGGGATTCATTAAGGCCCTCCTTTGACGGATCGCTTCTTGTCGACATCAGCTCACTATCCAAGAAGTTGATCTAGGAACACCCCCTCAGTACTTTGAAGCTTGCATGCCTCAATGGCAAGTTTCTCACTTCCGGCGATAGGTATACATTAATGACCTTCGACCGGGGGACTTTGCGTGGTGTTCGACGTCAGATCCTATATTCACGCCACGTGAATTGTGCTGCAGTACCTTGAGGGTCATCATCATTATCGGTGATTCCTCTCGCGCTTGTTAACAGTTTACATTATTGACTGGTAATCAAGCGATGTCTTTCCATGTTCGACTTCAAGAAATTCTCACATGGATCGACTTGTACTTAGTGTGAAGATCGGAAGTTTGAAGACCCCGGATCTAGTTTCATCCATCCGGGCTGCGATATATATTCAGGAGATAAAAACATAGACATGTGCAACAGATGATTATCCTACTGAAAGGATGATAATTAAAAGCAGAGAATTATCCGTCTCTTATCAGACGATCGTCTGTTTACGTACGACAAATGTATTTATAAAGCTGAGCATGGGAAATGCCCGCCTCAGCTAGATCATGAAAAGAAAGTATGAAAAGATAATGTATTGTATTGTATTTTGTTACAGGTCACCTCCCGACGATTGAATGAACTTTGGATCCTCCTAATAAAGCATTTCACCCGATAAACGACCTCATACTTTAGGAGGCAACTGTTATAGACATTTTTGTGCCTCACAGCATGGAGCATGAAATGTCAATAATCTGAGGGATCCAAAGTCCTCAAACATGTTGTTCTTACCCTTAGAGGAACAAGGTCAGCAAACCACAGCTCTGCAAATCAGTCTTCCACTGAAAAAACACTCAAAACAGGTCAATTTTGGATCAAAGCAGCTGCTCCAAAGGGTACCTGCGTTGCATAGCAGGTGCAACAAAGGCTACCTGCGTTGCAAAGTAGGTAGGACAAAGGCTACCTACGTTGGGCGTAACTGGACATGTGGAGGAATCTTTTTCTCAAAGTGTCAGTGCCCAGGAAGCTTCCAGAAAGGCATGTGATCAAAAGATTCGCCTAATAATGAGTTAAGAGCTTCTAGAACTCCAAGTGGAAGGTAGAAACTCCAAGTGAAGGACTGAAGAACATCTGGAGTTGAAGAGCACAGCAAGTCACACATCAACATGACTTGCCTTCACTCCAAAACTCTATATAAGGATCTCATCCCATGGGATCTGGAGGGCGGAATTTAGCGCAAAGAATTGCTGTTGGTTTACAGTTGTGAGCATTGGGTGATTGCTTGAGGGAGGTGAAGAAGAGATTTCTCTCCGTCGGGAAGCTGATGCTGGATTGGACCTCGCATGGTTGTATCACCGCCTGAACCTTACTTCCATATATTAATAAAGCATTTGAGGTTCTTCTATTCGCATGTGTTTCAATGATGAATTGTTTTACTTGCGTCTTTGATTTATGCTAATCCTTGAATCATTTATGCATGCATGCCTCTTGTAGTTTCCTTTTCTTTGTCTTATTTGCAGGATCTCGTGTAGCTGGGCCCGTGAAAAGACTTGGAGCTGGGAGCAAGCGGCAAACAAAGGAGATAGGATCGACCATTTGCGCAAGACATCGGTAAGTGGATCTATCCTTTTTATCTCTTGCATGTCATAAAGAAGAAACTTTAGATAGCTTTGCTTTCAGCTGTTGCTAAGGAACTGTCACCCTTAGAGTGGGTTAGGGTCATTCCGAGTTGGATACTTTCCCCCACAACAAGCATGCTAGTTCTTGTTAACTCACCCATGATGCATCTTTAGATCCCTTATTTTTCCATTGACTAAATACTCCAGATACTCCCTTCAACGGGTCTTCCTTCAAACCCTTGTGGCCATAATTTCTTCCACTTATTCAATAGGTTTAGTTGGTAATTGTTATTTCTACTCACTCATCATACCTATCTCTTCATTTATTTCTCCTTCTTAGAACTCATATAGATCAGCCATATTGAATATCAGAGAGATATCCAAGTCTTGGAAACTCTAGTTTATAGGCATTTTTAAAAAAGATCGAAGAATTATGCATGGGTTTATTTTCTTATATTTCAACTTGTTATAGGTACCAATGGGAAACCTTTCTTTCTGTAAATGATCCATTACCAACTCTCCTCTTCCAAAATATTTTTCTCTTTTTTTCAAATTTTCCTTATCCTTATACTAGTCATTGCTCTACTGCAATCTTTTCTTCACCTTCTTATGTATCTGTAACACCCCACCCCACATTTACCGACGTTCAAAAGCTCTCTAGGGTAAACATGAAGTGAGAGTTACCATGACATGACGTGACATCCAAGTTTTAGCTGTGGAAGTCACATATACTAACCAGAAAATTACCAAAACGTGTTAGGGACACCACATCACCTAGGTGCCAAACAATAAGCACTGGTGATCAAACCTTGAGATGGAACTTTCTTTTTACCATACTCTGCATCCCATCCACATGCATGCTAAGTTGTGCATGTGTTTGGAAATATCTAGCCGCATGCATAAGCCTTCCTCCATGCAGTTGTAGCCAAAATTTCTGAGTTCAAAGGGTGCAGCTAGAAACCTTGTTTCGAATTTTTAGGGCCAATTCCAGTCCATTTGCCCAGAACTGCCTAGAACTCTCCAAAATTTCTTTAATCACCCACATAAAACTTCATTCATTTGTATTGACTCATTTATTGCTCAAACTTATCAAATACATGAGAATCATTTAGACAAACATTTTGTGGTCAAGGTACTTATAGGTCATAAATGCATAGTTTCATCAAAGAATCACCAAGAAGGCTCATTTCCCTCTCTTACCGTTTGCAATAACATACATTAGCCTATGCATTCAGATCAAGTAGCCAATAACTCATTAAACCATTGAATGGATTCATAGCAAGAGCACATCATAAAATAGGAAATATGCCATACATATAACCATGACAAACTTGTCATGAAATCATACATAAAATTAGAACTTGTGCTCATTATTCTCAATAAGAATCAATACATAATAACATATGAAAATTCCAACCAAGTCAAGGACTTCTATGTACCACCTGACCATTTATTTGGCTTAACCAAATATTTCTTTCATCCAATCACCCTCGTGCCATATTCTAAGCATGAATGTGGGATATCATGGGATAAACCAAAACAAAACTAGCTAGGGCATCCAGAGGCTAAACCACCTCAACCCTCAACCACAGTGATTTCACCTAAACCGGTCCAGAAATCACCAAACCAACACAAGCTTGGGTGCCTCAGAATTTCCTCACCATACCTAGAGGAATTTTCCTGTCTCCATCCACCTGTCAAGGGCTTCCTAGAGAAAACCATCTTAACCCCCAACCCTTGGGATTTTCCTGAGACCACCTCCCTTGGATCCAAAATCTTCCAGAAAATCAAAGCTCAACCAGGAATGAATCCCATCACACCATGGCTATCTAGTAAATGGAAAGACATGATTGACCACTATCAATGTAGGAAAATCCCATGCAAATGACAACAAAATAACATGTAAGCAAATGCATGCATCATACATTCAAATCGCCATAAGGAAATCACACATGCAAATTGTTGCCTGCAAAATATTCCTGTTGTAGGTTCTTCTCCAATATTTTCCTTCTACTCCATTGCATTCCTTTGCATGTTTTCTTATGTCCAAGTGCTCTCTCTCTCTCTCCTCTTGGAGTTCAATTTTCGAAATTGATCAAAATCTTAGCAAAGACTTTCAAAAAGATAAAAACCAATCAAATATATATCATTTGTTTCTCATATGCCTTTTTATCATTGATTGTTGGTCTCTCTTCCTTTCCTTTTCCTCTTTTCTCCATTTTCCTTTATTTTCTTTCTAATTTCCATCACATGCATATTATTTTCCCTTCATCTTCCTTTATTCCTTGAATTTCCATTTAATGCCATTTGTTTTTGCCAATGCCAATGAAAATTTCCATAGCCATTAATTAACCACAAGTGATACCCATTTTAATGTTTTCCCTCAATTCATCTTGGAATACATGTCCCATGATGTTGGTCTTATTTTTCCTTTATAATGTCCTTCCAATTACATGGAAAATCAACCCAGGGTTGTTACAAACCCCTCCCCATTGGGGGACCACTGTGCTCGATGTTCTATGACACTTATGACCAGAAAACCATTGAAAACAAAATAAACTACTTATGGATATTTATGGCCCAACTTGCTACAATATTTATAATGATAGGCTGCTAAAAACTTGACAAACATACCACTTATTGGAGCTTTATAACACAGTTCGATGTGGTATATACAATGACATACATATACATATAGATATATAAAACAAAAACTCATTTGATTCAACCAAAAAATAAATAAGGATGTAATTTCTGCATCTGATCAACCATGTCCCATGTAGCTTCATCATGCCCAAAGTGATTCCACTTCACTTTAACTTTATCTATTGCTTGGTTCTGGAGCATGAGCTATTTCCGTTGTAGTATGCATTGAGGCTTTGTCTAGAACTTTCCCTCTAGTTCCATTAGCAATACCAATCAATCACATGATCAACATCATGTACATATCTCTTAAGCAATGAAACATGGAAAACAACATGGAATTTGACCAATGGTGGAAAAGAAAGTTTGGAGGCCACTAGTCCAATCCTTTCAAGGATCTACAAATTCCCACAATATCAAGGTGCCATCTTGGCACATGACCCAATCATTAAGGACCTCCTCTTGGGCTTGATGTGCAAGTACACACAATCCCCAACCTAAAACTCCTTGAATTCTCTATGCTAATCTGCATAACTCTTATGCCTGTCATGTGCTTCCTTTAAATTCCTTTTAATAACCTGCATCTCCTACTTCATCTCTGGCAACGTATCTGATCCAATCAACACCCTATTCACTGGATCAAAATAGCTGATAGGATTATTACAAATCCACCAATAAATATCCTCAAATGGACTCATCTTTAATGATTCATGATACCCATTATTATAAGGAAAATCCACCAGTGGAAGATACCCATTCCACATCCTCTGTTGATGAATGGCATACATCCTCAACATATCCTCAAGAACCTTGTTAACCCTCTTTGTATGTCCATCTGT
Source organism: Pinus tabuliformis (assembly GCA_031772625.1). Classification (NCBI taxonomy): domain Eukaryota; kingdom Viridiplantae; phylum Streptophyta; class Pinopsida; order Pinales; family Pinaceae; genus Pinus; species Pinus tabuliformis. The sequence continues at coordinate 775,359,094 of CM062804.1, read as the reverse complement.
CTATGAATGATAAGTTTCCCCAAGTATGCAATCAACTCCTTCCAAAACTTGGAAGTGAACTTGGAATCTATGTCTGATATAATCTTCTTGGGAACTTCATGCAACCTCACTATCTCCATGATGAAGATCTAATGTACCTCATTAGCTAAATTAGTACACTTCACTGCAATGAAGTAAGGTACCTTACTCAGCCTGTCAACCACAACCATGATGGAGTCATGTTGCCTTGATGTCCTTGGAAATAATGTAATGAAATCCAAGGAAATGGACTCCCATTTTCATTCTGGAATCGGAATAGGCTGGAACAAAGAATCTAGATGCATGCATTTAGCTTTCACCTGTTGATAGTCTAAGCACCTTGCAACAAATGCAAGCACTTATTTCTTCAAATTCGACCAATAGTATAACTTCTTTATAGTTGTCAAAGTCTTATGGTATCATGGGTGCCCTAAATATGGCTTGACATTAAACTCTCTCAAGATAAGCTTCTTTAGCTCGCTACTATCCGAAACATAAATCCTACTCTTGAATATGACCAAGCCATATGATGTGAGGTGATACTCCTCATTCTTATCACCTTCACCTTGTTGTTGCAATATTTACTTTAACTGTTGGTAGTTATCATCATGCTTCTCTGCCTGTAAGATCCGCTCCTACAAATCTATCCCATAATAGCTCACAACTTAAATATGATTTACATGCACTATCATACTGAGAGCATCCACAAATATGTTCTCTTTTCCCTTGATGTACCTGATCTCAAAATCAAACTCACTGAGAGTATCCAACCATCTATCTTGTCTTGCATTCAGATTGGGCTAGTAAAAAAATACCTCAGTCCACTATGTGTTGGGTTGTGTTATATTCTTTCCACATAGTTAACAGGGGGTTTGAAGGGCACCCGTAACCCCACTTTATGGGGTCTGGGGCAGTGCCCTGGAAAATTTTAGTTTTGGACGCTATGTTAGGTTGGGCGGACCCACCTATGATTTTGTGCATGATTTTTGCACATGTTTTTTGGACGCGATGGTTTTCGGTCTATGGTATTGGACGCAATGGTTTTCGGTCAATGGTATTGGACGTGATGGTTTTCGGTCCATGGTATTGGATGCTTCGACATGTATAAATATGTATTGTAACATTGAAAGGAACATAATGAAAAATCAAGCTAGTAGTCCTGATTTTGGGATCCAAGGGAAAATCTCTGTGTATATGTGTTTTATGTGTTATGATCTCGCATTGTTTATTTTCTATGTTTTAGAATTTGTATGAAGGTAATTTCTGCACAGGGTTAAAACCTACACTGTGATCATTCATCAAGATGAACCTCCTACCAAGGATACAATGCCTCAACATATTCAACGCATGAAAGATCATTGCCAACTCAAGATCATGAGTCACATAGTTCTTCTCATGCTTATTCAGCTTCCTTGATTCATAGAAAATCACCTATCCTTCCTGCATCAATGTTATAGACATATTTGGGCACTGCACCCCCAATCACATATGTCCATAAACCAAGGGCTTCTAAAACCCTAAAAGTGTTGTTTCATACCCTAAAGGAACAAGGTCAGCTAATTACATCATTTCCCAGAAGTTCTCCGTGAAAAACTATTCAGAACTGGTCAAAATTGGACCATATAGACTGCTCCATGCTGAGGGTGCGATGCATCTCACCTGTTACACACAGGGGGTGCGATGCATACTGAAAATACCTTCTGTAGGGTACGATGGGTGAGAGCAAACAAATTTCAGAAGTAGTTTGCTAGGTGGAAACTCAAAGAATCTTCTAGACACTGCTCATATGACACTTGCCTCTCTGAATTTGCCCAGGGATGAGTAAGAGATCATGAAATTTCCAAGTGGAACCAAGAAATATCAGTGAAATGACACTAATCAAAATCCCAAAAGCTGACTCACTCTCCTGCAAACATCTATATATGGATCCCTCATCGTAGAGATCCAGAGGCTGGAATTTCTTAATTTGTAAGGAAGTGCTGTTGGTTTCTCTTTGAAGACATTGTTGGGTGATCTCGCTTAGTATGAGGTGAAGAGGGCTCTCATGCTGGGAGAATGATGCTGGATTAGACAGCTTGGTTGTAATCCTCTCTTCTACTACTTCTATCAATAAATCTATTTGAGTTTTCCTCCATATGCTTGTATATCTCTGAATCTTGTATTTGTATATGAATTTATATGGTTAATGTACATCTGATCGTACATTGTTTATGGTTATAGATTGCTATGATTTGATGGTATTTTGCTACTTTGACTCTATAGGTGTTCTTTGAAGTGGGACAAGTGAGAAAGGAGTGGCGAAAGCTCTGTCGAAGGAGGGAGGAAACAAGAAAGGAGACTAACGAAAGACTGAGGTTGGTACTCTCTGCTTCTCTCTCATCTATCTCTCATAAAGGAAAACAAAAGTAACTTTAGTCTGTTTGTTTCTAAGATAGCTACCTGTCTTAGTGGGACTAGCAGCTCTCAATGGACACTAGTTTTCCCAATAACAAAATGGCGACTCCACTGGGGAGCGAATAGTTTGTTTGTTTTGTTACTATTGTTTTCTTTATAAAACACAGGCAGAGCCTGAAGTTATGCCAGCTAGCCTTCAAACTGCTTTTGCTATGCAACTGAAAAGTAGGTCAATGCTGCTTCAGTCAATCTCTGGGTTGGTTTATGAACTGAACATCTAGCTTGCAAACATCCTAAATGCCCTAGTGGTAGCTCAAATAAACTCATTAGATCAGCCCCTATACTTTGTGTTTACTGACAATCATTAGCTCAGCCTAAATCCTGAACTTAGCTGCAAACTATGAGTGAAAACCAAGCTCAGTCTCATCCTTGGACCATCGCATTGTCTCTCATTGGCAATCTAGATGCATCGCACCTCCCGTGTGTTGCAGGTGAGATGCATCCCTGTTTCCCTGTGTTACAGGTGCGATGATTGACTAAGACTGTTTCTGCCTCCAGATTTTGGTTTTTCTTTCTTTGCCTTCAGCTTTATTCAGTAGTTTGTTGTCTATGATCAGTATATCACTATTTAAACCATCTTCCTTTGCATTATTTCAGCCTCCATCAGAAGGAATTGTGAATGTTTTTTTTATGTATTTTTCATCATTTATAGTTCTCATTTGCAAATAGTAGCTTAATCAAATAGTCATCTTTTGATTTGAAAGTGTCGCAAGTGTTGTTTATAGTCAAGAAAAAGAGTGTCACAAAGCATTCCTCTTATAGATAGTCGATTACACTTTTGCCATCGTATTTGATTTGAATTAATAGTATTTCAAGTGTCGAAAATAGTTTTAAATTTGAAATTGCAAAGTGTCATCTTAACCTTCATTTCGTTTTTTGAAGAGAAAATTGTTAGTACAGTCACTTTGAAAGAAGATAATTTAGATCCATACTTAGTTTTCTTTTTGTCATTCTCACATTAAGGAAACTGGAAAAACAATACATGCATGTGCATTTGCATTTAGACTGCATGTTGAAATTGATTTAGGAAATGTGCATCTAGAGTGTGCTCTCTGCTCTATGTTGAAAAAATTTCATTTCTCTTTCCTTAGTAGCTAGGATTTTCATTGCAAAAAGAAAGTAAACGACTGTTTATCATCTTAGATTGCATATTTAGGAATTGTATATCTACAGCACGTGGTGAACCTTAAAGGAAAACTTCTTAAGAAAGATCAACTATAAAATAAACCTCAATGAACATAAAAATGCTTTGGAACCTAACGCACAACATTTAGAAGTCCAGGCTAGAGACATATTCTGGCGTCGTAAAGCCTGGTAACTATCACTTTCATCGTAGGTTGGGTGATTCCTCCTCTTTGAGACGACAAGTGCCAGTACGAACATGTGCTCCCACGTACCGTCGAGTATATATTGAGAGACCACAATAGGCTACACCCTTTATCCTTAGGAAGCCGTGTCTGCAGCCGTATCGATCGCAATGCACTGAACACATATTTTGGAAAGATTGATTGTCGTACCGTAAAAAGTATTCTACAGTTTTGCAATTGGTTTGGTAATCCCTCTATCTAGATTTCTAGAGTAGTCACTTTCATTCCTTTTCAGACTCCTTAAAAGAAAAGGTCCATCTGAGCACTTGTCACTTCAAGCTCATTAAAAATCGAAGGTGACTAGAGTCATCTTTAGCTTTTTGTTGACTCTTAAAAATTGAAAAAGCAAGTTGTGTTAAAGCATCATAAAATTCATTTCATTCGGAATAACTTTTTCCCCCTTTTTATTTTGAGTTGATCAAGTAATCCGCAGTCGTGGAAGAAAGTCAATCAAAACCCCATCATTCGTGGAGACTAACGAGTCAACCATCTTCGACCCTAGAAATGAAACCATTCTGGGCCAAGTGATCTCATTTAACTGGGTCAAAGTCCCCTGGTTTGTTTGAAACTTGTGTTTCAACATCCTCAAAGACTTCAATTACTCCAACTAGTTCTGGTATCCCTGCCTCTACAGAAGAAGTTCCATAGTTACAAGAGGACACTAGAACTGATCCTAGTGTAATGGTAAACACATCTATTCCTGAACCAACTCCATCTAGGACTGATTCGAAAGGTGTCACCCCTCCAACATCTGTCGCTGCAGAGTGTGTACCTTCTTCAGCACCAAAAATATTTTACCGACCTGACGGTTTGCTTCTTCCACCTGGACTAATTGTGATAGAAGAGATTGTGGAGGATCTTCCATCTAGTACCCTATTACATTTTGGAACTGGGATCCAACTATATCTTTCTAATTCAGAAGTTAATCACCCTTTATCGCAAGTTCCTATAGAATTGCTAGGAAGTCTTTTGGATAGACTCAATATGTCTGAACAACCATCGACATCTAGGACTGTGTCATCTGATACAGCAGCAGCAGAACCTCCTGCCACTACTCTGACAATGTTCACTGGTATACCATCTGTTCCAACTAGTTCTCAACTGCTAGATGAATTCCACCCAGGGACCGTTTCGACAGTATGGTCTGTTCCCGTTTGTTCATCTAGAATAATATCTGGAATTTCTTATGTTAAGTCTCAACAAATTGATCCTTCACAACAGTATCAATTTGGGTAGTTGTTATAGAAATTTTTGTGCCTAACAGCATGGAGCATGAAATGTCAATAATCTGAGGGATCCAAAGTCCCTAAACATGTTGTTCTTACCCTTAGAGGAACAAGGTCAGCAAACCACAGCACTGAAAATCAGTTCTCCACCTGAAAACACTCAAAAACAGGCTATTTCTGGATCATGTCAGGTGCTCCACTGAGCATCTGTGCTGAATGTCAACTGCTCCACTCTGTACCTGCGCTGAATGTCAAATCTAATGAAGGCTACCTGCGCTGGGCGAGATTGGCCAAGTGGCACAGTCATTCTGCAAGGTATCAACTGCCCAGGAAGCTTCCAAACTGACACTTGGGTCAAGGAATTCGCCTTGTGATGAGTAAGAGGGTCTTGATCTCCAAGTGGAAGCAAGAATCTCCAAGTGGACTCAGGAACTGAAGTTTAACTAAAGTGGGAGAGGACACTAGTCAGCTTCATGCCAGTCTCGAGATGACTCATCCCTTTCTCCAAAACCCTATATATAGAACTCTCTCATGAGGTCTAGGGAGGCTGGAATTTTGTGCAAGCAAGGAAGTGCTGTTGGTTTGTGTATAGAACTATTGGGTGATTGCTTGAAGGAGGTGAAGAGGAGATTTCTTTCTGTTGGGAGGTGTTGCTGGATTGGGCCTCTTATGGTTGTAACCCTTTCAGAACTTTACTTCTTCCGTTGATAAAGTATTTGAGGTTCTTCTATATGCATGTGTCTTTATGGTGAATAGATGCTTGTATATTTGATTTATGCTAATCCCTGAATTGATTATGGATGTATGCTTCTTGTAGTTTCCTTTTCTTGTGCTTTTACAGGATCTTTGTGTAGCTGGGCCAGTGAAAGAGCAAGGAGCTAGGAGCAAGCAGCAAGGAGTGAAGACTGGATCGACTATTAAGCGCAAGATAACGGTTAGTAGATCATTCTTCTCTTCTCTCTCTCGTCTCATAAAGAAGTAATCTTGAATAGCTTTGCATTCAGTTGTTGCTGAGGTACTATCACCCTTAGAGTGGGATAGGGTCATTCCATATTGGATACTTTTCCCCCCAACAAATTGGCGACTCCGCTGGGGAGCGTATCTTGTTGGTTACTTGTGTTTTTTGCTATTCATTTTATAAACAAAGGGAGTACCGAATCGAACTGTATTTGAATCTCTCAAATACAAAGTAGAGGGCAACTACTCTAGCTCAGTTTCTGGGCAAGTTTATGATTTGAAGAGCTGATCCACAAGGACTCTAATAAGCTCTTAGTGATAGTTTTTCATCCTCCTTTCTATCCCTTAGTGTGTCCTTGACTGATAGCTTCTGATTTGAGCAAAAACTGTGAATTTTTGAGCAATCTGTGACCCGGAAACCAAGAGAGACGAAATTCTCGTTCTTTAGTGCAGGCTGTACAAAGGCTGTTTGCATTTCAGCACAGTTCCCGAAGGGACTACCTGCGCTGAAGGTCAAACAGGCAGTGTTCCACCTACGCTGGACCAGTCCTGCCTTGTGCTGCTGGAGTTTCCTGCTGTGTCTTGCCTTGTTTTCACTCTTATTTTTGTTGTTTGTTACCAGTCAGTAGGCTTATCTAAAACCAACTTTCCTTGTCATTATTCCGACTCAGTTGTATAAAGAAACTGTGTTTGTTCTTTGTGTATTTCTTATACATTTACAGTTTCCCATAACGAAAAGTGAACTAGTCTTGCTATGACCTCTTAGACCTAGACCTATGATAAAGTGTCATTTTGATCTTAAGAGTTAGTTTATTTGTTGTTCATAGCTGATTGAGCTTTCGCTTTCGTCATTTGGTTTGAGTTTATATATTTCTAGTGTCAAAACAAGTAAATCTTAAGGTGTCTTTTGATTTTGGACAAGCTTGTTTGCTTTCACTTGAAATTGAATTGAAAATTATACAACAACTTTCTTTTAGCATTTCACCAACATTAAGAAAGAGAAAAGAAATACTTGTATTGTGCATGCGCATTAGGACAGTTTGCATGTTGATTTAGGAAAAAGTGCATTAGTGTGTGCTCTATTATCTGTGTGAAAAGGTGTTATCTTTCTTTTCCCTCAGTAGTTAAGCTTTTCAAAGTTGAAAGATTGAAAAGCTTACTTATCATCTTAGACTGCATTTAGGAGTGTTACTATACATCTCGTGGTGATCCATAAAGGCAAACTGCTAAACAAGATCAACCTTAAAATAAATTGAATTTACATAACAACGCATTGAAACATAACGCAAAAATCTAGAGGTCTAAGCTAGAGACGTGTTCCGGCGTCGTTAAACGTGATATCTTAGCGTTGAGTGGTTGGGTGATTCCTCCACAATGAAGCGATAAGTATCAATACGGACTTGTGCTCCCACGTACCGTCGCGTATATATTGGGAGACCCCTATAGGATCAAAGCCTTTATCCATAGGAAACCATGTTGGCCGCCCTACTGATCGCAATGCAGTGAACACAGCATTCACGAAGATCGACCACCCGTACCGTAAAACGTATTCTGTAGTTTTGCGAAAAGTTTGGCACACCCTCTGCCTAGAACTCCAGAGCAGTTTCTTTTGGCCTTTTTCAAACTCTATAACTGAAAAAGTCCATCCGAGCATTTGTCACTTCGGGCTCGTTAAAACATCGAAGGAGACTAGAGTCATCTTTAGCTTTTTCTCGACTCTTAAAAAGTGAAAAAGCAAGTTGTGTCTAAGCGTCGTTATAAAATTTATTTTAAACGGAACATAATCACCTCCTATTCCCGCGTTGATCTTAAGTTGAGAACATGGAACGCCCCAACCAAGGAACTCCACATGATGGAAATCCTAGTCCATTCTCCTCTTGGGGAGAAGTTGGTGCGCCCCACATGGCCACACTGTCGCTTCCAGGACTGAAAATTGGCCTGCCTATTTGGCTATTCTCAACTAATGTAGTTCAGACCACCATGGTTCCTGAACAGTCGAGTCAACTGTTAGATCAGTCTAGAGCTGCCCACCAGCCTTCCACTTCTTATAACTCTTCCTCTAATCCTCCATCTTCGCAAGGTGGGGCTGGCAAAAGCCAAGCTCCCATGGAGAAGAAGGAAAAGAAGAAGAAAGGAAAGAAGAAGAAGGAGCCTAAGGCGACTGGGGGCAAACAAAAGACATCTGACAAAAACCCACACACAGCACAGACCGGGCCTAAATCGCCATGTGTCATATGTAGAGGAGACCACTTCCATAGAGATTGTCCCTGTATTCCCCGGATACTAAGGGACTGGTCACCTCGTTTGCACAATTCGGGAGCATCAACTTCTGATAGCCATGTTGATTTCTTGTCGTCAACCAGCGAAAGTGAAGGTTCAAGACGAAGAGGGGGAGCAAGATCACCCTGCAGACTGTGCGAAGGCGGTCACGCCATCCACCGTTGTCCCTTCTTAGATGAAGCAAAGAGAGTTTTGGAAGATCGCCCGGTTTCACCGATAATGCTTCCTCCTGGATACAAAAAACTCATGCCAAGTCCTTCGTTGGTTGAAAATACAGCTGGCCTGCTCAAATGGTCAGCTGAAGCGTCAGTCATTGAAAATGAACCTACTGAATCCAGACCAGACGAAAGTCTAAAGGTCGATACGGCAGTTGACCCGGTTCTTACTTCAGAGGTTTCATCCTCAAATGACACCGTCACTGAAGATTCATCTTCAAGTGAGACCCTCACTGAAGAGAAAAAGGATGACACCATCCAGATTCTTTTCATCAACACAGATTCTGATGAGCATCAGGGCAATGCGCCCATTCCTTTATCGCAGGAAGGAACATCGTCAGGGTCGTATCTGGCCGTGTATTCAGTCCCACCACCAAGCAACCTGGTTGTGTCCTTTGATTGGAACCAACTAGGCAGACCCCGGTTACCAGCCAATATACCATTCAGAATCATCATCCAAATTTACAGAATGGTAATGGCTGGAACTATCATTGATGAAGGGGCATCTGTGAGTATCCTTTCCTCTATTGCTTGGAAAGCACTGGGCTCCCCAGAGCTGTTGCCTGAGATAAGAAATCTCTCGGGTTTTGATAAAGGAACCAATCGACCGTTAGGGATCCTCCCCAATGTGCCTGTTACATTGAAAGGGAAGACCGTTCAAATGAACGTGATGGTCGTTCAAGGACCCTTGGATTATAACCTACTCCTTGGATGAGACTATATATATTGTATGGGAGCTATAGTCTCGTCACTCTTTAGAGTAATGTGTTTTCCACACGAAGGAAGAATGGTCAAGCTCGTAGACCAACTTTCATTTCCGGGATCACGCATCGCAAATAGTCAAATACCAACCCTCAATGGTCTATTCACTCAAGAAATGTCTCCACCCCCAGTCCTCCTTCCCGATGAGTGCGAGTGATTCGGAAAGATGGGATTGGGACCCAGGGGGCATGCATCCTGGTCTGCTTCGGGCAGAGGAAACCCTGGGTATAAGGTAGAATTTCCGCGATAGAATATGACTAGTCCGTACCCCGTCCGAAAAGGAAGAGGGGTTGTTCTGGAACAGGATTCTTTTGATAAGGTTACTTGTCTGACAAAGGTCATTCACCATTGTCTACTTCGGTAGACAGTGCCGAGGAAGTGTTTTCGTTTGATGGTGTTAACAAAACAATCTTTGCGTAACCAGGAAGAGGCAAGCCTCACCCTTTAAAACAAATGTTTTATCGGATAAGTAGGGGCAGCCTTGAAATTGTACTTTATACCTGGGGGCATGCAAACCTTTTGGAGTGCAAGCTAGGAGCGGTTATTTATCTGTTTTTTGGGATTAGCCGTTTTCTGAACTTGCATAAAGAGAGGATGTGGGGCAAAGGTCAAAATTTGCCAAATTAGGAGCATAGCTTCGTGAGATAAAGCTCCATAAAAAAAAAATAGATATCTCACAAGAGACATTTCTTATCTTATGACTGGTATAATCGAGCAGTTTTACCGCGGAATTTATGCTCGTTAAAAAATAGAAAATCGAGATCCGAGCAGTTTTAGCGTCATAGTTCATGCTCGTTAAAAAATAAACATAAGCTTTTGAGCAGTGTTTTGGCGCATTCAAGCTCTTTAAAAAATGAACCCAGTACCGGTAAATAACCATTGTGATCGTAAATTTATTAGCCATAAAAGCCTTGGTCGTGTTTGCACCTGCCACCTCCATTTCATTTGGCCATTCGTTCACCTCCATATGATTGTTTACCCATTTTGAGGAACAGCTGCGAAGAGTGATTTCACTTGGCCATCCTTGTGACACTGCCGTGATTGGAAAATTCCAACCTGTACCTGGAATCTGCTGCTATCCCTGTTTATCACTCGTTCCTCAAAAGACGAGTCTTCTTTGAGCTCTTTTCTCCTGACTCGTAAAATATGAAAAGTTTGCCGAGTTTTGGCCTTCCAGCTCGTTAAAGTGACCGGAAGAGCTATCCCTCCTCTAGATTTTAATCTTTTTGGACCTGAGGGATTATTGCACAAAAAGGTCGAGCGCTTGTTTTATTCGGCTCGTTAAAGTAATCGAAAACTCATCCCTTCTGTATTGTTTTATACTTTTTTCGGACTTAAGGGATTAGATGACGAAAAAGGAATTTTGGAGTTAACTTTCTGTACCTTTTCAGACTCTCTAAAAATGAAAAGGACCGAGTTGTCTTTGTCGCTAGACTCGTTAAAATGATTGAATAGTGACAAACTTGTCTTTAGACGAGAACGAGTTTCCCTATCGCTAGGCTCGTTAAAACATAGCGATGGGCTTGCCCGAAGGGCAGGTTATAGAACAAGAATATGTTATCCTCCTCAAGCTTGACAAAAATAAAGAGGTACTCGTCAGAAATGACTGGGGAAAAATTGGGAGAACCTCAAAGCTTTAATGGTAGCAAGTCGCTCTTGAACATGACACTTTGTCCTCCGTATCACATCGGGTTGGGTTTTTTCATTCACCAGTCTCATCACCATGGTCCTCGCCAAACCATCCACATTTGGGGTAATGCTACCGATCCATCACATTAGTGTCGTTATATGTTCAAGAGATGTGTTCAGAAAGAGTCAACCATGTCCCATCCACTACCATACATTATCCTTCATCCACCCATGATCGCCACCCTGAATCATATCTCACAGATTGTTTTCACCTCCACTAAAATCATTAGCTCCGTTCCGTGTCACTGATGTGGGATTCATTAAGGCCCTCCTTTGACAGATCACTTCTTGTCGACTTCAGCTCATTATCCAAGAAGTCGATCTAGGAACAACCCCCCCAGTACTTTGAAGCTTGCATGCCTCAATGGCAAGCTTCTCACTTCTGGCGACAGGTATACATCAATGACCTTCGACCAGAAGATTTTGCGTGGTGTTCGACGCCAAGTCCTTTATTCACACCACGTGAATTGTACTGCAGTACCTTGAGGGTCATTGCCATTATTGGTGATTCCTCTCGCGCTTGTTAACGGCTTACATTATTGGCCGGTAATCAAGCGATGTCTTTCCATGTTCGACTTCAGCGCAATTCTCACATGGATCGACTTGTACTTAGAGTGAAGATCGAACGAGATGGAAGACCCCGGATCTAGTTTCATCCATCCGGGCTGCGATATATATTCAGGAAATATAAAGACATTTGTTATGTACATCATTGCAGCAGATGATCATCCTACTCAAAGGATGATAATTTCAGCAGAGAATTATCAGTCTACCATCAGACGATCGTCTTTTCTATGTACCAAAATGAATTTATAAAGCTGAGCATGGGAATTCCCGCCTCAGCTAGATCATGAAAGCAGAATGAAAAATAATGTATTGTATTGTATTTTATTACAGGGCACCTCTTAGCGATTGAATGAACTTTGGATCCTCCTGATAAAGCATTTCACCCGATAAACGACCTCATACTTTAGGGGGAAACTGTTATAGACATTTTTGTGCCTAACAGCATGGAGCATGAAATGTCAATAATCTGAGGGATCCAAAGTCCCTAAACATGTTGTTCTTACCCTTAGAGGAACAAGGTCAGCAAACCACAGCACTGAAAATCAGTTCTCCA